>JAIRCJ010001048.1:0-1285833 GCA_020883675.1 Bruguiera gymnorhiza
AAATTAATTAAAAAAAAAGTTCAGAAGCAAACAATGGCTCTGGATATCATTCTTGTTTAGTTGACACCGTTCTGGAGTACACTCTGCGCCCCTGTTATACGGCATGCGGGTTATGCTTTTGCTACGCAAAAGAAGGTTACAGAGCTCAAGAATCAGGTTGATGAAGCTGAGGACTTAAGAGAAGAGTTTGCAGAACTCTGTTGAAGCAAGCTACAAGGAGGGGGGACGAGATCCAGCCTGACGTTAAAGTGGCTGACTGATGCGGGGAATGCCATTGAAGAGGCTACGGGGCTTACCGAACGCGAAGAAGAAGAGGCAAAGAAGAAGTGTTTTGCTGGGGATGTCCCAACTTAAAGACCCGCTATCAGCTTGGCAAGAAAGCAGCCAAGGATGCTTTGCATATTCGAGATCTGGAGGGAAAGGCAAATTTGATCCAAGTCAAATATCCTACCGTAACGGCTCCACAGCAGATAGTTTCTTCATCGGTTCATGGTTTCGAGGGCTTGCCTTCGAGAGCTTCCGTTTTCAAAAAAGTTATGGATGCATTATCAGATCCCAACGTCAACAGAATAGGTGTCTACGGCATGGGCGGAGCGGGTAAGAGCACTCTGGCGAAGGAAGTCCACAAGCAAGCACTCGAAGGGAACTTGTTCGATGTCGTGGCTAGGCTAGATTTACCCGAAAAACCAGATCTCAAAGCGATTCAAACGAGAATTGCAGAGGTGCTGGGCCTGGAATTTCGTGAGGAGACCGTAGATGGGAGAGCAGATCGACTACGACAGCGGTTGATGATGGAGAGTAGGGTCCTTATAATTTTGGACAATCTTTGGGAAAAAATTGATTTGGATATATTGGGAATTCCATTAACCAACGAGAAATCAGTCAAGGGTAGAGGAGCTCACTCTGAACGTGAAGGTTTTCAGGACCATCTGAACGAAAAGAAAATTATCGTAAGGAATGCAAGCTGTTAATGACCTCACGACATCAGCAACTGTTAACCCATGACATGGAAGTGCAGAAAGAGGTCAAGCTTGATGTTTTAGATGAAGAGGAGTCATACACATTATTTGAGAGGATGGTGGGTGGTATCAGGAACTCAAGACTGCAACCAATGGCAAAGGAAGTGGCCAGGAAGTGTGCAGGTTTGCCTTCTTCTACTTTACACGCTGGCAGGAATTTTGCATGACGAGGACTTCGAACTATGGAAGGATACTTTGAACCGGATGTCGACATTTGAGGATGAGGAAATACAAAAGAAAGTTTACTCCATTCTAGCGTTGAGCTATGATCATTTGCCTACTGAAGAAGTCAAGTCATTTTTCTTGCTTTTTGGTCTCTTTACAAATCCTGATATTTCGATCTTAGACTTGTTTGAAGTACAGTATGGGCCTGGGTCTACTCAAATGCGTACATAAAATGGAAGCTGCTAGAAGTAGAGTCCATCAGTTGATTGTAAAACTCCAAGCCTCGTGCTTGTTGTCAGACAGTGAAAGGGATGGGTGTGTCAAAATCCATGATGTTGTTCAAGATGTTGCTGCCTCAATTGCATCCAGAACTCAGCTTGCATTCAAGAAGGCTGGTGCTACGGCGGAGGAACTTCAAAGAATCGATATTAAAAGTTGCACTAGAATTCTTCTGGAAGACTGTGACGTTTTTGAGTTCCCTACGATGATGTTCCGATGCCCAGTGATAGTGTTCTTTAGTTTATCCCTGAAAGATCGTTCCTTTAAAATCCCTGATTCAGCGTTTGAAGGGATGACGAAGCTCCAAGTACTGAATTTCACAGATATGCATTTCTCGTTTCTTCCTTCTTCACTGGTCTCCCTAACAAGCCTCTATACCTTGTGTTTGGACTTCTGCAGATTGGAGGACATATCTGTCATTACGCAGCTGAAGAATCTTGAAATTCTTGGCCTTAGGGGCTCTCAAATTGTTGATTTGCCAAGAGATCTGGTGCAATTGAGTCGATTAAAGATGTTAGATTTGAGCAACTGTTCCAAACTCCAATTCATTCCAGAAAATGTCTTATCGCAGTTATCCCTGTTAGAAGAGCTGCTCATTGGCAACAGCTTTGTTAGCTGGGAGGTCAAATGTTCTGATAATCAAAGTAATGCAAGTCTGACTGAGTTGGAGCACTTGTCTTGCCTAACAAATTTGGAGATTCATGTTCCAGATGCCAAGAAACTACCAATGAGGCTGTTTTCTAAGGGATTGGAACGATACAAGATATTCATCGGAGATAAGTGGCGCTGGTATGGCAAATATCAAACTTCAAAAACGTTAAAGCTCAAGCTGTCTACAAGCATTCACTGGAAGCATGGGGTGAAGACCTTATTGAAGGAAGTAGAAGATCTTTATTTGGATGAAATGAAGGGAATTGCCAATGTACAGTATGATCTAGATATTGAAGGATTTCAGCAGTTAAAGCATCTCCATGTCCAAAACAGCGAAGAGATTCGACACATCATGGACTCACAAAGGTCGGTGCATCGGGGTACCTTTCCTGTCCTAGAGTCGTTGATTCTGCACAATCTGGTGAACCTAGACAAGATTTGCCGTGGGAATCTTATGGCTGAGGATTTCTGTAAATTAAGCATCGTAAGAGTAACAAGTTGCGACAGATTGAAGAATCTCTTCCCGTTGTCTATGGTTAGAAGAAACCTTCAACAGCTTCGTGAAATGGAAATAATGGGCTGCAGGGATATGGAAGTGATATTTGTCGATGAAACTGAAGAAGGGGAGGATAAGAATGAAGCGGTGGAGTTCACTCAATTAAATTCCTTGAAACTAGGACGGCTGCCACAGCTCCGAAGCTTTTGCTCGAAAGTGAGAGAGTCTCCCGCATCCACATCCACGTCTCATTGGAGACAAAATCAATCCGCAAGTGATGCACCGTTCATGTTTAATGGAAAGGTATGGTCTTAAGCTACTCTCTTGGCATAATCACATTCTAGCTGTACGTTCTATTTGGTTTTTGACTGTAGGTGGGGCGTCGTTTGGGGCACGAACACGAATTTCTTGTGTTAGAACTGTTGAGAATTTAAGAATATGACTTAATTTTTAATTTAATTTAACATAAAATATATGAAATTTTAACGTTCAGTAAAAAGTAAATTTAATATTTTTGAATACTTATCATATATTTACGTCACTGATAAGTTATAAAAAAAAAAGCAACTCACCAAGTTTTATAATTTTTGAGTTATCATAGATTTTTCAATAAAAAATTATTTTAAATATAATTTATATTATTAAATAAAAATTTTAAAAACTCTTTTAATATTTTTATACAAAAAAATATTTTTAATAATTATTTAAAAAGATATTTTTTAGTATTAATAAATATAATTTTTTTAATTTATCTTTTTATAAGAAATATTTTTTTATAATTATTAAATAAATTTTAAAATAGGTTTTATTTTTATTTTAAAAATATTTCAACATTAATAATTGAAACCAAAATTTGTAATTGCAGATTGTTTTTCCAAATTTGAAAGAGATGTTTTTGTCGTCAATCAACGTGGATAAGATGTGGGACGACCAATTTGCTGAGTCCTCCCGCAAATTAACAAGCTTGACTGTAGAGGCTTGCAGGAATCTCAATTATCTATTTACATCATCAACGGTGAAAAATCTTGCACAACTCCAAAAACTTGAGATACGTGACTGCAACTTAATGGAAGATGTAATAGCTACAGAAGGAGAAATTATAGGCAAGGCTGCATTTCCATATCTAGAATTCCTAAAGCTCGAAGGTCTTCCAAAGCTCAGCACATTCTGCACTGGTGAATTAATAAATTCCCCAACTTGAAAGAGCTGTGGATAAAGGATTGCCCTGAGTTAAGGGCAGTTGTCTCCGATCCTGTTGCAGTCAATACAGGATCCAAGTTAGCTCTGTTTGATGAGAAGGTGTGGTGCTTTTCTTAGTCATAAACTTTCTAGCCACTATGAAACTGTCCATTTTTAAGTTGGAGCAATAATCATAATTTGTTCCATAAGCATATCAAATGATCCTAATTTGGTCCCACGGTTAATTTTGTTTCAAATACCACTTTCCTTAAATTCTCAAATATGTGTATTTTAATTCCAACATAACAAAACAAAAAGCGTTGTTCTTCCCTAAAAGGAGTGCTAGAGAAAAGAGTCCATAATAATTCTTTGCATTCTAAATTTGGTTTCATGTTTGTGTCCAATTCAGTTTTGAGGTATTCTTAGATGCTGGTTTTCCACCTTTCGTACAGGTAGCATTCCCCAAATTGGAGAAATTGTGGATTTTCAATATGGATGCATTAAAGATGATATGGCACACCGAACTTCACGAGTGTTCCTTTCGCAAACTGAAATCTATGATTGTAGAACGCACAAAGGAACTGCTGAATATTTTCCCATCCGATATGCTGATGAGCAGGCTCCTCAATCTAGAGAATCTGGAGTTGAATAATTGTGCATTACTAGAAGAGGTGTTTAACCTCCAACTCCAAGCATCGATAAATTCCACAACACAAGGATTGCCAGCTAGTCGACTGAGGACGTTGAGGATACGAAATATGCCAAATTTGAAGCTCATCTGGAATAAGCATCCCCATGAAAGAGAAATCATCTCCTTCAACGATCTAAGTGGTGGAGGCTTATGCATGCCCAAATCTGAAAAGCGTTTTTCCAGCCATCATTGCCAGGGGTCCTCTGCAGCTTGAATATGTCGGCATAGGCTTTTGTGAGATTGAGGAGATTGTTGAGAGAGATGAGGGGACAGAAGCAATTGCTAGGTTTGAATTTCCTAAATTGACCACTCTAAGGCTTCATTCTTTATGGGAACTCAAGACACTCTACCCAGGGATGCATACTTGTGAATGGCCGATGTTGAAAACATTAGATGTTAGGGATTGTCCCAACATTGAATTATTTACTTCAGAGAGTGGGAGTGTTCAGGAAAACTGCCGGCGAAGCCAACCGGATAATCCCCTTCAACAGCCATTCTTTTCAGTTGAGAAGGTACGGCATAGACTCCAATTTATGGGTGTCCATCGTCAACATATTCTCCATAGAGTTGAACTGTTTTAATCAAGAAATCGTCCAAAAATACCCGTTGCCAATATTTGTGTTAAGCACAGCAGTATTTGTGTTTGGTAAGAATTTTTCGTGGAAAAACTTATTTTCCATCTCAACTTGCATTATTAAAATAAATAATTATTTTGAATTGGCATATGTAGAATAATAATACTTATTATAACCATAAGATAATTTTTTTTATTTTAAAAAATTATTTAATATTTTAATAAGATTACATGAAAAAACCAAAAGTTTTTCATTTTCTCTTTAAAAATATGTTTTTATAAAAAAAAAAGTAAAATTTATATTTTATGGTAAAAATATTTAAAATATAATAAAAATTATGATAGAAATATAATATTTAAATGTTAAAATATCATTAATTAGTTATGATATACTTTAAAATTGTATTTAAGTGTATAAAACTTGTTTCAAAATTTTGCTAAAATTCACTTTGGAATTTATAGTGAGCGTTGAGATGTTGTATTAACAAATAGTGGTTCATTTGGTTGAAACAATTTATTATTGACCAAATTTGAACAACTGCAGTGCCATTTCGTTTATTTATCCATACCAAAATCCACTATTACAAAAGGCTTTGTGCTGCTTAATTACTGGCCTGCAGGTCATTCCCAACTTGGAAGAATTGACATTGACCATTAAGGCTGCACGAATGATACAGGATGCCCAAATGCCAGCAAGCTTTTTCGATGAAGTGAGGTATCTCCGTCTGGAAGGTTCCAATGAGAAGTCAGCGTCATTTTCCTTCGATCTCCTGCAAAGATTCCACAATTTGGAAACACTCGAAATAATTGATAATGGGCTCAAGGAGATGTTCTCCTGTGATGGATCTGTTGGTGGGGAGAATCAAGGGAGTATCGTTGCCAGGATTCGGCTCACGAGGCTACTTGATCTTATCAATCCGAAGAGTATTTGGAGAGGGGATTGCCAGCCGGAACGTACGTTCGAACATATTGAGACTCTACAAGTATTTGCCTCTAACAGTTTGATTAGTCTGGGGCCTTCTATAGCATCTGTTGGAAATCTGTCCCGTCTGGACGTATTTCATTGTGACGGTTTATTGAATCTGGTAACTTCCTCGACAGCCCAATCCATGAGGCATCTAACAACACTGTGCATAAGTTACTGCGGTATGGTGGAGGAAATAGTGGCAAGAGAAGAAGACGACAGAGAAGACCAGATCACCTGGTACAATTTGAAAAGTCTGGAACTCCGTTGTTTGGGAAGCCTCACTCGCTTCTCCTCTGCGTATTACACCTTCCAATTTCCATCTTTGGAGGAAGTAATCGTAACACAATGCCCCAGGATGAAGACTTTCTCGGGAGGAGTCTCAATCACACCAAAGCTTAAGAGAGTAAAACGGGAACGGCGAGATGCCGAAGGGCAGTGGGAGGGCGATCTCAACACCACCATACAAAAGTTGTGTGCGGAAGTGGTTAGCGTCTATCACTGAATCCTATTTTGGCTACTAAATAGTGCTTATTGCCAAGTTCCTTTTTTCTTTCATCATAATTAATTTGATGAACAAGCCATAATATTTGACTTCTATAGGCTGGATGACTTCATGGCATATGGCATCTGAAGCTCTCAGAGTTTTCTCAGGTACAAGAAATATGGACTAAGGAAAATTTTCCAGCTAATGTCCTCTCGCAATTTTGGTCTCTGGTGGTGGATGAATGTGTATACAACTCCAATACTGTCCCATCCAATTTATTACGGTCCTTGGACAATTTGGAAGTGCTTGTGGTGAAAAATTGTGACTCAGTGGAAGATGTATTTGATATCACTCTGCTCAATGCCTCTGATGGGCAAATCGGGAAACTGTCCAAGCTATACCAATTACAATTGATTGACCTACCAAGGTTGAAGCAAGTATGGAAGGAGGAGCCTAAAGGGATGGTTCACCTTAGAAGCCTTAAAGTGCTCACCAAACACAACTGTAGCACTTTGAGATACCTATTTACTCCAACCACGTGCTTGGGCCTTGTGCATCTCTAGCAGCTAGAGGCAACAAGCTGTCCTCTAATTGAGGAAATCATCACAAAAGGAGCTGCATCATGATCAACAGTTGATAACATCATGTTTCAGCAGTTAAATTCTGTTTCTCTCGAGTGTTTGCCCAACTTGGCAAGCTTCTACTCTGGAAGTGGGACGGTTCAATGTGCTTCCTTAAGAAGCATCGCTATCATTGAGTGTTCAAGTACATTCTCATATGCATTTTTGAATGAATGTCCACCATTCAATACTAATGGAGCTACACAACCAAAGGTCAGTCTTCCGCTGTGCTTTTTTTTGGTAATTGGTAGTATGAATACTTGAGCTAAAGACACTTGGGAGACAAAAATTGGGACCCAAGGAAAAAAAAAAGGTACAAAAAGAGTTCGGTCCAAGAGTCTTGACAAAAACTTAGAAAACTAGGCTTCAGGGAGAACAAGCGGAGAGAGAGAGCACGCCAAGCTCTTAGGAGAGGAAAATCATCTCCCAAAAGAGCAACTGGTGAAAATGCTGCAAGAGAGCTTTCAAAAGCAGCACAATAGCTCAAATTCAATGTTAGGACTAAATAATTCCTACTTTATTTTGCTCTGATTGCATCCTTTAATCTTAGCAGATTGTGTTCCCTAATTTGGAGGAGCTGAAGTTATCCTCAATCGGAGTGGAGAATATGTGGTGTGGCCAATTTGTACAATCAGTCTTCCCTATTCAGCAGACTAACAAACTTGGCGGTGGAGGGTTGTGGGAATCTAAATTACTTGTTATCAGCATCTGCTGCCAAAAGTCTTTCACAACTCCAGAAACTTGAGATATGTGATTGCAAGTCAATGGAAGAGGTAGTAGTTGCAGAGGGAGAAATGCTAACGAAGTTTTTGTTCCCTGGACTAGAATTCCTGCGGCTCAAAGGTCTTCCAAGGCTCCTTAGATTCTGCCTCGGTGACTTAATAGAATTCTCCTGCTTGAAAGAGCTGTGGATAGAGAATTGTCTGGAGTTAAAGACATTTATCTCCAATCATTTCACTGCCAGTACAGCAGCCATCTCAGCCCTCTTTGATGGAAAGGTCTTTTTTTTTTTTTCCTAGAATAAACTTACATTTATTCATTGGGCCTTCCTGAAAGTAACAGGATTCAAATTGGCGGCATGAAAAGAAGCTCATTCATGCCAGAAGTCCTGATTTCCCTTAAAAACTGAGAGAAAAAAAGGGTTCTTCTAAGATCTGCTTACGAAAATAAAACCGTTATGTCTCTTGTCATATAAGCAATCAGAATGCCTCTCCCCTCCAGCCCTCTCTCACACCTATATTACTGTTTGCTTTGGCATTGAGAAGGTCATCCATGTTATAATATACATGTGCAGGTTGCATTGCCTATGTTGAAGACACTACAAGTCCTCAACCTGGATAGGCTGAAGAAGATATGGCACGATGAACTCCACAAAGAGTCTTTCTGCAAACTGAAAAAGTTGACCGTAAACAATTGCAGAGAACTATTGAAGATTTTCCTGTCCATTATGCTGACAAGATTCCAGGATCTAGAGCAATTGGATGTACGAGACTGTGACACCCTGGTAGAGGTGTTCAATCTTCAAGTTCTGATGGATATGAAGGAGACACATGCAAAAACAGTCACTTAGTTGAGAACTGCGTATTTAGGAAATCTACCAAATCTAAAGCATATTTGGAAGGAAAATTGTTGAAAAAATATTTCCTTTTGGAGCCTTTGTGTGGCACATGTTTGGGACTGTCCACTTCTTAAAAGTATCTTTCCAGCCTCTGTAGCCGAAGGTCTTCTGCAACCTGAAGACCTCAATATCGATTCTTGTGGTGTGGAGGAAATTGTTGTGGTGGAGGAAGCAGGATGAGAAGAAGCTCCAATTACTAGGTTTATGTTCCCCAAACTAAACTCTTTGACGCTATGGAAATTGTCAAAACTGGACAAATTTTACCCGGGAATACATACTACAGAATGGCCAGCATTGAAAACATTCAATGTAAAAAGGTGTGACAGAATGAAGATATTTTCTTTTGAATCTCATAGTTTTCAGGAACCATGCGAAGAAGAGCAACCTGATATCCAAGTTCCGCAGCCACTTTTCTCATTTCAAGAGGTATGGTTCTCTACTCTATTCCATATTTGTCCCTGTCCTGGAATGGTAATCAACTTCTTTCTTATATTCAAAGTTGTCTCTGCTGTTATGGCCACTGGATGTGTCTTTCATCTCAGGCATATTATGAAATCATTTAAAAAGGCAGTGGCGATTAATTAGGTACTTTAGATTCATAATGTAACAAAAACCAATATGTATGATAATGACATAACGATTATAATTCACATGCAAACAAATCATGCACACCTGTCACATCCAACAAACTTGGTAATAGGGCAATGACATATTCCCACATATAACAGAGCAACACAGCAATTTGGTCACCTGGGAAGTCTAGATTAATTATCTGTTTAGATGTTCCTCAAAAAAAAAAAAAAAAATTCTGTTTAGATATCACTCAAACAGGCAAACCTTAGCTGCCTTTGGTTCTCTGCTTGCAATCTGCTCTGGTTCTTATTTTTTCTTTAGATCCAATGTCTATTCATTTAACCAGCCACTTCTGTTGCATTATAAATTCCGTCTCCTTTCTCATTTGTTTCATTGGAAGTGTGCCAGAAAAATGTTATTTCTTTATATTCCTAAAGTTGATAGGGGAACATCAACAGTAAGTTGCCTTTGATTATTTGGTATCCAGGTTGTCTGTGGCTTGGAGGAACTATCACTGAACAATGAAGATGCCACAATGATATGGAAAGCCAATTTCCAGCAAACCTCTTTGACAAACTCAAAGCTCTTCAGCTGAATTGCTTTCATGACCAATCTACAGTTTCTCCATTTGAATGCCTTCACAGATTCCGTAATGTGGAGAAACTTCTTGTTACATGTAGTCAATTCAAAGAGCTATTTGCATCTAGAACATATATGGAATCAAGGGTCTCAGCCGGACCATGTTCTTCCAAGCCTTACAACTCTAGAAGTATTGAATTGTGACAATTTGAGAAATCTAGCACCATCTTATGCTTCTTTCCAAAGCCTAACAACATGGGAAATGAAAAAATGCCATGGATTAATAAACATAGTGGCTGCCTCAACTGCCAAAACTCTGGTGCATCTGAGAACGATGAGGATAATAGAATGCAATGTGGTGATCAAAATGGTAGCCAGTGACGGATGGAAGACTGAAGGGGAGATCATGTTCAGAAAATTAGTCACTTTGGAACTCAAATGTTTACCCAGTCTCACTAACTTTTGCTCAGCAAATCACAGCTTCAAATTTCCGTCCTTGACTCAAGTTATTGTGAGCCAATGCCCCAAGATGGAGTTTTTCTCAAAAGGTGCCTTGAGAGCGTCGAATTTTAAGGGAGTAAAACGAACGGGAGAAGATTACAGAGGCCGCTGGCATAGAAATCTTAATGCCACCATACAACAGTTATTTACTTAACGGTACATAAATAGAAATCCTCAGGTAAAGAAGAAATATTAGAATTTATTATCTATAATTCATAATATACATATTGTATAATATATGTAAAATTCAACATATGTGAGAAATTTTAATTGGGTTAAAAGAAATACACTTTTTATTAATACAAAATATCTTTAATAATAAAAAATTATAAATAAAGAATTTTACTTTTTCATACATATTTTTGCTCTTATAATTTAAAATAATTATATATTTTTCATAGTGTTACGTAGGATAATGTAAAATTATAAAATCATTGCAGAACTTTTTGAAAATTTTATGCATTTATATTTCATTTATGAAATGTATCCTAAATAAAAATAATTAATTAGAAATGATATTAAAAATATTTTTTGTTTGTTATTTTCAGGTATAAATAATTAATTCTAAATTTTATTTTTATTTTAATATTTTGTTTATTAAATTATAATAAGATAATGTAGTCACTTTATTAAAATTAATATTTTAATATGTAAATTATACTCTATATTTATATTAATTTTTTTTGTAAAATTCTTTTCATATCTGAATTTTTAATTTATTTTTAATTTGTATGGTATCATTTTGTAATTTATGTTCTAATATTTATTTTTTTTACTTCCTTGACCGTTGAAATTTTGTGCGGCTTCCATGAATAAGCACAATTGAGTTTGAGGAAGTGGAGATTGTTTACAATGTCACAAATCTTGTGTTTCAGAAATCGTTGTAAGAATACTTAATATGAAAATTCTCTTTAAATTAATTAGAGTATAAATAAGATGAATTGTGCTGGACGGACAAAAGGTTTCTTTTTTCTCCCTTCAAATGCGTTATACTTTGCTTTTTTCGGTTTTTTAATTGTTTTTGGACACAAAATTTAAGATTGTATCATTTTCTTCTCGAACTGAACTTAGTTTCACAACGTGTTTGTTAGAGTATTAGACAAGTCTAAAGTGGCTCTTACCACGCAGCTTCCACCAACTTGAATACTTTTTCTATATCGACACTTTGGGATGGATGAAGGAATTGTTTCAAAGGAAGGAAGGAAAAAGTTCTGGAGTTTGCATTCCCTAAATTAACTGATTTATTACTCTGGGAATCCCATAACTAAAGAGATTGTACGGTGGGAATGTATGCTGCAAAACTATCCCATGTTTTTACCCTATTTTATCTCCTAGCTATTGATGAGCAAAAGACACCAGGCCTTTGGTGACGGCCCCTACAAAATAATTAAGTACGTTGGGTAAAAACACAAAACCAAGAAGAATAAAACAAACTTAATCATAAAGTATTGCACTTTGAAAAGTTAATGATTCTCGAAATTATAGCAGCCATGCCTTCATTTATAGAAAATAAAAGTTACAAACACCATGCCTGGTCCCTCATGGTAACTTCCAGTATAGATGAAAAAATCAAATTTAGTTGAGATAAACTTTGATATCAATCCCATTTTCTTTAAAAAGANCTCTTTGACGCTGTGGAAATTGTCAAAACTGGACAAATTTTACCCGGAGAATACATACTACAGAATGGCCAGCATTGAAAACATTGAATGTAAAAAGTGTGACAAGATGAAGTTTATTCTTTTGAATCCCATAGTTTGCAGGGACCATGGAAGAAGAGCAACCTGATATCCAAGTTCCGCAGCCACTTTTCTCATATTCAAGAGGTATGTTTTCTCTTACTCTATTCCGTATTTGGTCCTTGTACTGGAATGATAATCAACTCTTCGTTATATTCAAAGTTGTCTCTGCTGGTATGGCTTACTGGATGTGTCTTTCATCTCAGGCATATTATCAAATCATTTAAAAACGGCAGTGGGCAATTAATTAGGTACTTCAGATTCATAATGTAACAATAACCAATATGTTTGATAATGACAGAAAGATTATGATTAAGTTGTAAACAAATCATTACACAACTGTCACATCCAAAAAACTTGGTCATAGGCCAATGAACATATTCCCACATAAAACTGAGCAACACAGCAATTTGGTCACCTGGAAAGTCTAGATTAATTTTCTGTTTCAATATTCCTCTAAAAGAAAAAAAAATCTGTTTAGACATCACTCAAACAGCCAAACCTTAGCTGCCTTTGCCTCTCTGCTGGCAATCTGCTCTGGTGCTTATTTTCCTTTAATTCCAATGTCTATTCCTTTGACCAGCCACTTTTGTTGCATTATAAATTTCGTCTCCTTTCTCATTTGTTTCATTGGAAGTGTGTCAGGAAAATGTTATTTCTATATATTCCTAAAGTTGATAGGGGAACATCAACAGTGTGTTGCCTTTGATTATTGGTATCCAGGTCGTCCCTGGCTTGGAGGAACTATCACTGAACAATGAAGATGCCACAATGATATGGAAAAGCCAATTTCCAGCAAACCTCTTTGACAAAGTCAGAGCTCTTCAGCTGAATTGCTTTCGTGACCAATCGACAGTTTCTCCATTTGAATGCCTTCACAGATTCCGTAATGTGGGGAAACTTCTTGTTGCATGTAGTCAATTCAAAGAGCTATTTGCATCTGAAGAACTTTTTGACAAGGAGGAACATAAAAGGGCGTTGGCTCAAATACGGCATTTAAAATTGGATTGTCTACCTGATCTAGAACATATATGGAATCAAGAGTCTCAGCCGGACCATGTTCTTCCAAGACTTTCAACCCTAGAAGTATTGAATTGTGACAATTTGAGAAATCTAGCACCATCTTATGCTTCTTTCCAAAGCCTAACAGCATTGGAAATGAAAAAATGCCATGGATTAATAAACATAGTGGCTTCCTCAACTGCCAAAACTCTGGTGCATCTGAGAACAATGAGGATAATAGAATGCAATGTGGTGACCGAAATAGTAGCGAGGGACGGATGGAAAACTGAAGAGGAGATCATATTCAAAAGATTATTCACTTTGGAACTCAATTGTTTACCAAGTCTCACTAGCTTTTGCTCAGCAAATCACAGCTTCAAATTTCCGTCTTTGACAGAAGTTATTGTGAGCCAATGCCCCAAGATGGAGTTTTTCTCAAAAGGTGCCTTGATTGCTTCGAAGCTTGAGAGAGTAAAACGAACGGGAGAAGGTGACGAAGGCCGCTGGCATAGAAATCTTAATGCCACCATACAACAGTTGTTTACTGAAAGGTACATAAGTAGAAATCCTCGGATAAAGAAGAAATATTAGGCCAAAGTAAGAGAATTTGTTATCTATAATCCACAATATCCATTTGGTATAATATATGTAAAATTCAACATATGTGAAAAAATTTAATTGAGTTAAAAGAGATACAGTTTTAATTAATATTGAAATACTTTTAATAATAAAAATTTTATTTTTTGGTATATTTTTAATTTTTTGATTTAAAATAATTATATTTCTTTGATAGACATGTTATTAGGTAATAAAAAATATAAAATTATTACAAGACTTTTAAAATTTTATAAAATTTTCATATTTCATTTATATTTACAAAATATATTTAGTAAAATAATTATTAGAAATGATATTAAAAAATATATTTTATTTGTTATTTTTAAATATAAAAAATCAATTTAAATTTTATTTACTATTTTAATATTTTATTTTATTAAAATTATTAAGTTATAATAAGACAATGTGGTCACTTTATTAAAAATAATATTCTAATATGTAAGTTTTAGTATATGTTTATATTAAATTTTTGTAAAACTTTTTTCACATCTAGATTTTTAATTTATTTCTAATGTGGATGGTATCATTTTGTAATTTATATTTTAATGTTTATTTTTTTGACTTCCTTGACCACTGAAATTTTGTGCAACTTACAGGAATAAGCACAATTGAGTTTGAAGCAGTGGGGATTGTTTACAAACTCACAAATCTTGTATTTTGGAAATCACAACTTCACTTTCCCGTCCTTGGAAGAGGTAATTTTGTGAGAATACTTAATATGAAAATTTTTTCTCTAAGTTAACCAGGGTATAAATAAGATGAATTATGCTGGAATCGACAAAAGGCTTTTTTTTTTTTTTTTCTCTTCAAATGTGTTATACTTTACTCTTTTTGGTTTTTAAATTATTGTTGGACTCAAAATTTAAGACGGTATCATTTCTTCTTGAACTGAACCTAGTTTCACAACGTTTTCTACAGGATGTTGCAAATGCGCAAGGGTGTTATGGCCGATCTTCGCTGTACTCTAGATAGATGCAAGAGCTCGTATTTGTTCAACTGAAGCAATGGTCCAAGTTACTTTAGTTCCCCACTTGTATTCCCTTTGTTTTTTTTGGGTACAAACTTTCCATTTCGTTGGTTTCAGAGGTTCATATGCATACTGGCCTGTAATATACCAAATCTACCAATTAGTCAACAAGCATCACTTTGAACCATCTGTGGCATCTACCATATTTGACGGGTGTGGGGAAGAACAATTCCCAAGGAGCCTTTTCCTTACAAGTCTAAAAAGGCTCTTACCACGCAGCTTCCACAACTTGAATACTTCTATATCGACACTTTGGATGCATGGAGGAACTTGTTTCGAAGGAAGGAGGGAAAAAGTTCTGGAGTTTGCATTCCCTAAATTACGGATTTATCACTCTGTAATTCCCATAACTAAAGAGATTCTGTGGTGGAATGTATGCTGCAAAACACTATCCCAATGTTTAGCCCATTTTATCTCTTAGCGATGATGAGCAAAAGACACCAGGCCTTCGGTGACGGCCTACAAAATAATTAAGTACATGGGGTAAAAACAAAAAACCAAGATGAATAAAACAAACTTAAGCATAAGGTATTGCTCTTGAAAAGTTGATGATTCTCAGAATTATATCAGCCATGCCTGCATTTATAGAAAATAAAAGTTACTAACACAATTCCTGGTCCCTCAATGGTAACTTCCAGTATAGATGAAACTTAATTTAGTCGAGATAAACTTTGATATCAATCCCATTATCAATAAGTGACTGAACTACAGCCCTGATCTTCCCTTCAAACTTATCCCTCTCCCTTGGGGTATAAGAAGCAGTGTAGACATCAGCTTCTCTTGCCCTCTCTGCTAATATGCGGCCGATGGCCAAACAAGCAGGTATGTCCGATCGGGATTTCAATACGGCTTTAATGTCTTTAGAGTTAGTACCAGCAACTGCAACCTGTTTACTTGTCACTCTGTGGGTGAGCGATGCCGAAACAAAGCGCTTTGAGATGTAAACATCAAGTGTAAATGGCTCCATGTAAGCAATTGTCCGTTGTTTGAATGATGTGTGTTTTTTGGGGTTCTTGGACTGTTTCTCCTTCTTGTAAGTGTAAGGCCTGCTATTGTCATCGTCCAGGAAATCTTCCACACCAAAAAAGCTTCTTGGTGCACAAGTAGCCTGTTATGAAGTCATGTTACCAGGGCAGTTTATAGAGTATTCTGAATCTTTTCTAGTTTGAGCCATTGATATTGGCCTTTCCAAGAGTTGTTATAGCAGATTTTTGAAAATTTTCAATGCTGAAGAACAGACAGTCTATTAAAAGTAGGGTACTAGAATATGGGAAACTGTGTAATGTTCTCCCAGGAGCTATGAAAAGAACCAGGCATGCTATCAACACAAAGAAAGGAGAAGTGGAAGAAATAGAACAGTACACAAAAAGCTTCCCTAGCTAAACCTCGAAAGATACTTCACAATATAAAAATTCTTAGAACTCACATCTCCTACACCAAACTAATATGCTAAGGCAATGTATGGAAAGAATATTTACATTATGCCTCTGCTATTACTTTTTAATATTAAGGCATAGCAAGCTGAAAGGTAGTAGCAGCCCTAAAACTGATTTTCTTCTCAAGGGCATGCGTAATCTTTCCTTCATTCACCCCAAATTTCAAAGATCAATTCAAGAGATATTCATCAAATGTCTTCAAAGTAGAATACCAACTGATTAAGAATACATGTCACATGTTCAGATTACACTGGCTTGGCGTATTATTGAGTTCATTGTTGTAACCTATTGTAATCTTTTGCTAATTCGGCAATAAAATCTCCACTTACCAAAAAAAAAAAAAAAAAAGCAATTCTCTAATGCCGACAAAACAAAGGGGAAAAATCAAACATTTTGTTCTGCATCCACACAAGCGACCAATCAACCAAACAACCATAGTTATTGATACACAGGCAGATGTAGCAAAGACAAAGGAAAATAAAGCAAATTGACAGCCATCGAATACAGTTACAGGGAACGTACAAGTCCACTGTGGATGCCAGTGAAGTGCACATACAAGAAAGGCCTAAACTTGCCGCCTCCACTTACAGAAACCCCATTGTTCAAAACCTTGAAAAGCACCTGTTTCAACATAATCCACGCACAGAAACGCGCACCTGTTCGTATACCCAATGGCGAGGGAAAAACAAAAAGACAAAGAAAAGGTTATATTAAAACAATTTCAATGGCATTGAAGAAACTATATATTTCTTTTTTAACAAAAGGAGGAATTTTTAAAGCCCAAAATGGAGATGATTAAACAGGAAAATTTGAAGGTATAAAGGTAAAGCAAAAGAGTAGAAGAGTTTATCTGGAGCATTTTATCGAACAGGAAACGTGCACTTAACCATAAAACATTACCAGATAGAGCAGGAAGGAACCGAGCTTCGTCGGAGCAAGTAAACCTCTGCCGGAGTTTATTTCATTAAAGAGGGCTGAACAGAGTACAAGGAATTGGTTTTATTCACTGACAAAAGTTTGATCCATTCGACCCTCGTCAGCATAAGAGCGAGAGATTACGCCAATGCCACCATAGAAAAAATGTTGAGCAGACGCAGCAATACAAAGGCGTACAATTATTATGATTATTAAATTAAATATTTAGAATTTTATTTTTATAAAATAATAATTTTAATTGTACTCTTTTTTTGTTTTACTTTTATTGAACCAAACTAAAAAATACTAGAATTTTTATGATACAAAATAAATTTATTTTTTCATTTTAAAAAAGTAATATTATTCTTATAATTAAATTTTATATTAAATTAATTACACTAATAATAAAATTTTAATTTAACAATTACAAAATTTAATAATAAAATTAAAATTAAATTAAACTTTTTTATTTTAAAATTTAATTTTTTATTTTTATAAATAAAAAATCTTAATTTAATTTTAATTAGTATCCATAATATTAATCTTAATATTTAAATAATTGATAAATATAATATCAAATAAATTTCTAAATAATAAAAAAGAAGAATGCCTAAAAGGGAAAATAAAGGAAAAAAATACAAATAATCTGAAATTTCAGTTCATCATCCATTTGTTTGGAAAGAGAAAGGGAAAAATATATAAGCTTCTCCTAAATGCATATCCACTTTCATGGGATTGACATTGCAGTACAAGGAAAACCAGGATGGTACATAATGCATTTCCTCTGCATAGCCTACTCAGTCTATCATAATCACATTGCCAGGGATCGATGAAGAATCGATCTCCCAGATGTCTAGCCGAGGATCCTTGTCAGCCGAGTGCAGGAAAGCATGACACTGTTTGGAAAATCTACCCAACTCGGACCGCGGAATATCCATGATGCCAGCTTCTGTTCTTGAGCTTCCTGGAGCCCTGTAAAATGGTTTAGATGCATTGACCCGCCTCAAAACTACAACTTGAATACCCTGGTTAGTGTCTTTCAGCACTTCAACCATGTCATATTCGCCATTGCCCTGTTCTGCACATGTTGAGTCCGAATTCCAGTTCTCGTGTATGGCCCAAACCTCGCCCTTTTTTTGGATAAACTTCAAATCTATTTTTTTCAGTGATTTCAGTTCTCAGCTGATTAGAAATCTATGCAAGATATGTAACTATTAGTTTACCATTTTTAACTCTGAATGTTCCGCATGTAACAAACTGTGTCTTATCTTTAATGATAAAAATATATTTAATTTCATATTAATAATCTAAATTAATTAAAAATTTATTTATAATTTTTATTTTTTAAAAAAATTAAAGAAAAATTTATTTAATTTTTTTAACCTATTTCTTTATTATTGTAAAAAAAAGATAAATTTTTGATTATTTTTGTGTGATTTGATTTTTTTATTAAGATTTAAGAAATTTTTAACTTAGATATAGAATTAAAAGGATTAATTAAATTAAATATTTTAAATAATTTTTTTATTATTTGAGAATAACCAATAAAAAATAACAAGTTTTAATTATTTTATTAATTATATTTTAATTTAAATTAAGATCTTTGTTTTATAATAATTAATTTTTTTATAATTCAATAATACACTTTTTTATAAAACTCTTATCATTATTTTGGTGATTATTTGAAATATTTGTTTTTTTTCTATAAATTGATTGTTAAGACATTTTTATTTGTAAAAAATTATTGCAACTTACAAAATTTTAAAAAATGAAGACAACAAACTAAAAGTTATACACATTAATCCTTGTTCAATTAAATAACAAACTAATTTTTGATTAAATAAATAATTTAAAATATATTATTAAATAAAATAAAATAAAATAATTAATAAATTTGATTTAAATTATAAGAATATTAAAAATTTTATTTCTTTACAAATTTTTCACATTAAAAATGAGTATTAATTTTGATATATAATTATATAATTTATAATAATAGAATAATTAAATTTTATTATAATATTTAATTTATTTTATATCAGGATTTTCTAATAAAATCACGAGAAATTGAAAAGAAAATGTTTTTAAATAGATTTATCTTCTTGTGTGAGTTGGAATCCATATGTATGAGTGTAAGAAGTGCTTTGGTGCTATCACAGTCCTAGTAAGAATAATAAAGAGAAGAGAGAGAAACAAGGCATTAATAAATAGCATGTGCTAGAGGACTCCAGAATTATTGGTTTAGATGACTATTTCCGGTCACCGTTTAGTCCATTGGCTTCCTACGTGCACTTAAGCACACCCAGATCAAGCTCTGGGCGTGTGATAATATAAAACTAAAAAAATGCCACTTTGTGGAAATTTTCCAAATTCAACTCAAATCACGGTCTGGAATTCCTAAGCTCTCCATCACAATTCCCATAGAATCTAAAGCCGAAAACTCTCTCTCACAACAGTGGCGGCACAGTGGGTTGGTTCTGATTTGCCACGACCTGGCCACCTTACTAGTGACGGTCCAAATTTTAAGTGGTCAACGGCCCATCTTCTGCGGCACCACCGTTGAACCCTTCCATTGTTTCCTCGCCTTTGAAGCCGATGATTGCCTCTGCTACTCTCTCTCTCAAAACAGAGGCATTTGGGTTTCTATTTATGAGTTGTTTTCTTTTTGTATCTTGCTATTGATTTGGTGCCCTTGGTGTGGTTTAAGGGGGCGTTTTGAGGCTGTGTTTGGATACTGGCGCCAATGTAATAATCTCCATTGAGCATCTGTTGTAATTGGCCTAATCCAGGTATTTCTGTGTTGGATTTTGCTTAATTGTAAGGTTAAATTAGGTTAAAAGATTAGATTATCAATTATCCCGGCATATCGGAGAAATTTGAAAGCGTGTTCAATTTTGGCATTTATGAGTATTTAATTATTAGGCGGCGGAGAGTGGAGATGTTTCTTGGAGATTATGTATGGTAAGAGAGTTGTATTCACTTAATATTGGTTAAATTAATCTTGCATGAGGGCACTAAATTTATGGTTTGAGTAAGGTCGGTAAGGGGAATTATGCAAAATGGATTTTGAGTGATTGGTACTTGGTTAGAGTTGTCGCAGTTTGTAGTCACGTTAAAGGTGATGGCTTTGATTTTCTGGCAGTGTTCAGTGGGGTTGCTTATGCAGTTTGCTCTTTTGATGAGCGCAATCCACCCTAACATACCACTCTTATTTTCCCATTTTCTTTTTTTTTTTTTTTAAAAAGGAAAAGTAGAGTTGCCAAAGGCACGTTTCCTTCATGTTAGCTTGTGGTACTGTGTTTATCGCACTAGTCCAATGTATAAAAGTTTGTAAGGTCCTTTTAAGGTAGTAGAGCCATCTTATACATTGGAGCAGCCTGCTTCTTCATTGCAAAATCATCGTTTAGCCATATTCCCGGTTGAGTTCGTGGGCATGTACTAGTAACTGATATTTCTGTTCAGCTGCAAATTTGTTTCTTTTCTGCCATTGCATTTTAAACTTGATTATGCCTAGTTCTTGGAGATACACAGGCCTACTGGGATTTGATGTTGGTGTTATACCGTTTCTATGGACTAGCTTTCCTGATGCAGGAATTGTGAAGGTTGAGAATGTTTCGGAGTATCTTTCTGCCTATCCTTGTGGCAATATCATATATTAAGAGAAAGAATGGCCTATTTTAAAAATTCCAAAGTGAGTTCTTGAATTTCGTTTCTGAAAATCTTCTGCCGAGCTTTTCATTTCCTCCTATTAAAATGTAGCATTTCCCGAATGTGATTGCTATGCTACCCGGCTTGACCATCATTGTGGCTGGATGGTCTGTATTATATCCCTACCAATTTTTTTTTAACAGATCCTTGCACTTATATTTAGCTCTTGATTGTGGTGTCTTTCTGGCGGTTGCGAATACTTTTTTGGGTTTTTCTGCTTAATGCTGTTCATTGTTGCAGAATAATTGTATAGGGGAGAGAAATACGATACTTCTTGGCTTTCCTTTTGTGGTGAGTGCTACATGATTCATCGACGGGTCCAAAATGGTCCGGAGATGGAATACATGTTTCTCAAAGATTGGTTCCTGGTAATGCATTTGCCATTCTAGATAGAGTCTTAAATTCTATACAACAGACGAACCTAGAGAAGATTTGCCGTGGACGGCTTGTGGCAGAAGCCTTCAGCAAGCTATGAATGTTACCAGTAAGACATCTCAGTGGGTTCTCATTGTCCATGATTACAAAGCTTTCACATCTTTGTGAATTGGAAGTTGTTTCTCTGGCTGAAGAAACA
The DNA here is from genome assembly GCA_020883675.1 of Bruguiera gymnorhiza. NCBI lineage: Eukaryota > Viridiplantae > Streptophyta > Magnoliopsida > Malpighiales > Rhizophoraceae > Bruguiera > Bruguiera gymnorhiza. Next base: position 21,416 of record JAIRCJ010001048.1, read on the forward strand.
GGTGTTCTGGGGAGCGTACACTGAGAGGGCCATGCCGGCTGGAAGCCCCAACCCAAGCTGGGCAAGACGCTACATCCTGAGTCTGGATTTAGCTCGACATGATGGAGAGGAGAGGCCAGGCTGGTTGTTCGGAGCAAGTCAGCCCGAGAGAAGACTAAATCTGCACGCATGAACCCGAGGGTATGTATCGAGTAAGAGAGGCAGCGGGGAGACGCAAGGCCACGGGCACGTGAGTTTTGTAGTGCGCCCTGATGAAAAGTCGAAGGAACTGGGACCCCTCAAGTCCTCGGCCGTTCATTCTCCTGCGGTTCCAAAGCCCAACTAACTTCTGGTGAGCCCTTCATCAATTATGAATATTTCTGTAAGTTGGGTCTGCAAAATAAAGCAAATTTGATAACAGTTATAAGTAGGAATGACTCACGGAAAAAGAAAGAAATGAAACAATTTAGCGTTTCTGGATTGTATCATTCTCAAAGATTAAGATTCAGATTGCACTCAGAAACATATATCTAAATAACAATGGTTCGTAAATATATTTAGATGACTAGAGTTGTTGGCTTGTTCTACGTTAATTAGGCATATGATACATTATTGAAAGTGGATTCTCAGGAAAACAATAATGTTATGGCGCCAAAGATGGTCTGGACACACGAAAGTTTCCATTCAGCCTTCCATTCCACGGCTTATTGGACAACAAATTGGTCCGTTCTCGCTCTCCCCCTCTCTTTCTCCTTCCCCTTTGTTATTTTCCCTTCGACCTTCCCCTCTGGTCATATGATCAATATAATTAAAAAGAAAAACCATACGATAATAATGACACAATTGAAGGTCAAGGTCTTTCTTTCTAACATTTGTTTTTTTTTTTTTGGTGACTTTTTTTTTTGGCCGATTTCATTTCCACTATGTTTCTCATTGGTTTAATACTTTCATTCATCCTAGTGCCGTAAGCAACAAAGTCTTTTTCCGGGTGCCTTCTTACGGGATATTTAGATTTAAATAATGAAGTCTTTTCACGAGTCTTTTGAAAAAATAATAAATTTGAGTTAAACAAAGAATAAACTTTTCCAGGTTTTTTCTAACATTTTTCAATTTAAACAATAAAGACTTTTTCCATTGTTTTTTTTTTAATTTTTAGATTTAAACAATAAAGACTTTTCCAAGTTGTTACTTTCCTGAATGACAATTTGGCAAATTGAGGGATGTGGGGAAGAAAAAAGGACAATAATTCACATAGAGTTGTTGAGTTAATGTCACGAAATTGCTATGCTGTGGAACCTCTGGTTTTGGAAAACCATACACACGTTAACTTGCCCCCAATAATTCCATAGCCGCCTTCTTTGAACAAAAGCATGTGGACTGGAGTTATTTATCGCTCTATGATTTTCTAACCCACCCGTCCACACACGCGCCGGGGAAATTGACTAGACAACTCTAGTATATTCAATGTGCTTTGCTTTGGTTGTGGGAAAATTATTATTTAGATGTAATTATGTATATTATTATTGTTAAAATTGAAAAAATTTTAACTATTTTTTTACTTGACAATTTTGTTAATTCATAAATTAAGGTTATGTTAATTTTTTATTCATAAATTAAAAAATATTTTTTATTTTTTTGTTTTCTTAACAAAAAAACTCTAAATTTATTTTTTTTAGAATTTTTATTAACAAATTAATAACTTAATTTGATAATTATTATAAAAAATATAAATATAAACAAAACACTTATTTTTATTTATTATTTTAAAAAAAATTTAAATTGACTTATATAATATATATATTATGAGATATTTTTATTTGTAAAAAATTATACCAACTTACAATATTTTAAAATATAATAATAACAAATGTATAAATTGATTTTATCAAATAAATAATAAATTAATTTTTGATTATATAAATAATTAAAAATATGTGATATACAAAATTAAGAATATTAATAAGTTTAATTTAAATTATAAAAATATTTTAAATTTTATTTTTATTACAAAATTATTGTATTAGAAATGAGTAATAATTAGATACTGTAATTAAATTTTATTACAGTATCTAATTAAATTTATATCAGGCTTTCTAATGAAATTAATTTCTCGCGCGAGTGGACAATTGTTCCCGAGAAATTGAAAAGAAGCTGCTTCTAAATAGTTGTCTCCTTGCGTGAGTTGGAATCCATGCGTGTTGTGCGCGTAAATATTGGTTTAGATGACTTTTTCCGGTCACCGTTTACTCCACAAAGTATTGGCTTCCTTTGTGCACCTAAGCACACCCAGATCTCTCTCGCTCTCCCCCCAAACACGACAGTCTTCTTTTCCCATTATTCACTACGGACTTCACGTCCCCATCCACACTAATCATCATCGTCTGCTAATCCGTGCAAGTTTCTTCGAATTCCTCCAGCAATGCGTGTTTCTGTCCCGCTTTGAACATCCAAATACCATACTGTAAACAGCTACTCTTTCTTTGCTTTCCCTGCTTCTCTTTCTCATTTCGCTTCCCCTTCACCAATTACCTTCAGTCCATTCCTGCTACTTCACTCTGTTTCTGCTACTCATAAGCAACTACTCTATACGCCATCTATACCCACCAAACCAACACATTTGAAGCCATTTCTGTACATTAACTTTCTTCCATTTTGCTACCCTTTAAATCGCCTCTCAATCCTATTTCCTTACTTTCCTATTGTCTGCTTTCCTTTGCTATCACTATCTTCCCTTCTACTCCTGTGTATTTGTCCAACGATTCCCGTTGCATATCCTGTCTTGTTGACATATTTCCCGTTTTCAAATATTCTACAACAGTTTCCCAAGAAAATTAATTTAAAAAAAAAAAGAAGTTGAGAAGCAAACAATAGCTCTGGAAATCATTCCTGATTTAGTCGGCACCGTTCTGGAGTACACTCTCATCCCTGTTATACGGCATGCGGGTTATGCTTTTTGCTACGCAAAGAAGGTTACAGAGCTCAAGAATCAGGTTGATGACCTGAGGGCTAAGAGAGAGAGTTTGCAGAACTCTGTTGAAGAAGCTACAAGGAGGGGGGACGAGACCCAGCCTGTCGTTAAAAAGTGGCTGACTGATGCGGAGAATGCCATTAAAGAGGCTGGGCAGCTTACCGAACGCAAAGAAGAAGAGGCAACGAAGAAGTGTTTTGCTGGTGGGTGTCCCAACTTAAAGACCCGCGATCAGCTTGGCAAGAAAGCAGCCAAGGATGCTTTGTATATTCGAGATCTGGAGACAAAAGGCAAATTCGATCCAAGTCAAATATCCCGCCGTGTCACTCCACCACAGAGACCTTCCTCATCGGTTCATGGTTTCGAGGGCTTGCCTTCGAGAGCTTCCATTTTCAAAGAAGTTATGGATGCACTATCAGATCCCAACTTCAACAGAATAGGTGTCTACGGCATGGGCGGAGCGGGTAAGATCACTCTGGCGAAGGAGGTCCACAAGCAAGCACTCGAAGGGAACTTGTTCGATGTCGTGGCTAGGCTAGATTTACCCGAAAAACCAGATCTCAAAGCGATTCAAACGAGAATTGCAGAGGTGCTGGGCTTGAAATTTGACGCGGAGACCGTAGATGGGAGAGCAGATGAACTATGCCAGCGGTTGATGAAGGAGAGTAGGGTGCTTATAATTTTGGACAATCTTTGGGAAAAAATTGATTTGGAAAAATTGGGAATTCCATTAGCCAACAATAAATCAGTCAAGGGTAGAGGAGCTCACTCTGTGCGTGAAGGTTGTCAGGAACCAATTGAACGAAAAGGAAAATGCAAGCTGGTAATGACCTCAAGACATCAGCAACTGTTAACCCATGACATGGAAGTGCAGAAAGAGGTCAAGCTTGATGTTTTAGATAAAGAGGAGTCATACACATTATTTGAGAGGATGGTGGGTGGTCTCAAGGACTCAAGACTGCAACCTATAGCAGAGGAACTGGCCAGGAAGTGTGCAGGTTTGCCTCTTCTACTTTTCACGCTTGCAGGAACTTTGAAGGACAAGGAGTTCGAAATATGGAAGGATACTTTGAACCGGCTGTCGACATTTGAGGATGAGGAAATAAACAAGAAAGTTCACTCCGTTCTAGAGTTGAGCTATGATCATTTGCCTACTGAAGAAGTCAAGTCATTTTTCTTGCTTCTTGGTTTATTTACATATCCTGATATTCCGATCTCAGACTTGTTGAAGTACAGTATGGGCCTGGGTCTACTCAAAGACGTACGTAGAATGGAAGATGCTAGAATTAGGGTCCATCGGTTGATTGTAAACCTCAAAGCCTCGTGCTTGTTGTTAGACAGTGAAACGGATGGGTTTGTCAAAATCCATGAAGTTGTTCAAGATGTTGCTGCCTCAATTTCATTCAGAACTCAACATGCAATCAAGAAGGGTGGCGCTACGTCGGAGGATTTTCAAAGAATCGATATTAAAAGTTGCACTAGAATTTTTTTGGAAGACTGTGACCGTTTTTGAGTTCCCTACAATGATGTTCCGATGCCCAGAAATAGTGTTCTTTCACTTATCTCCGAAAAATCTTTCCCTTAAGGTCCCTGATTCAGCGTTCGAAGGGATGACAATGCTCCAAGTACTGAATTTCACACGTATGCATTTCTCGTCTCTTCCTCCTTCACTGGGCTCCCTAACAAGCCTCTATACCTTGTGTTTGAACTTCTGCAGATTGGAGGACATATCTGCCATTACGCAGCTGAAGAATCTTGAAATCCTTAGCCTTAGGAGCTCTCGAATTGTTGATTTACCAAGAGATCTGGCGCAATTGACTCGACTGAAGATGTTAGATTTGAGCGGTTGTTCCAAACTCGAATTCATTCCAGAAAATCTCTTGTCACAGTTATCCCTGTTAGAAGAACTGCTCATTGGCGACAACAGCTTTGTTAACTGGTATGTCAAACGGCCCGATAATCAAAGTAATGTAAGTCTGTCTGAGTTGGAGCACTTGTCTCGCCTAACAAATTTGGAGATTCATCTTCCAGATGGCAAGAAACTACCGAAGACGCTGTTTTCTAAGGGATTAGAACGATACAAGATATTCATCGGAGATGTGTGGGACTGGGATGGCGAATATCAAACTTCAAAAGCGTTAAAGCTCAAGCTGAATACAAGCATTCACTGGAAGCATGGGGTGAAGACCTTATTGAAGGACATAGAAGATCTTTATTTGGATGAAATGAAGGGAATTGCCAATGTACTGTACGATCTACGTACTGAAGGATTTCAGCAGTTGAAGCATCTCCATGTCCAAAACAGCGGAGAGATTCGACGCATCCTGGACTCACAAAGGCGGGTGCATCGCAGTGCCTTTCCTGTCCTAGAGTCGTTGATTCTGCACAATCTGGTGAACCTAGACAAGATTTGCCGTGGGAAACTTATGGCTGAGGATTTCTGTAAATTAAGCATCGTAAGAGTAACAAGTTGCGACAGATTGAAGAATCTCATCCCGTTGTCTATGGTTAGAAAAAACCTTCAACAGCTTCGTGAAATGGAAATAATGGACTGCAGTGATATGGAAGTGATATTTGTCGATGAAACTGAAGAAGAAGGGGAGGATAAGAATGAAGCGGTGGAGTTCACTCAATTAAATTCCTTGAAACTCCGGCTGCCACAGCTCCGAAGCTTTTGCTCGAAAGTGAGAGAGTCTCCCGCATCCACATCCACGTCTCATTCGAGACAAAATCAATCCGCAAGTGATCCACCGTTCAAGGAAATTGTATCGGCAAGGGATACTTCATTCCCCATATTTAATGGAAAGGTATGATCTTAGGCTACTCTCTTGGCATAAATCACATTCTCGCTGTACGTTTTATTTGGTTTTTTGATTGGGTGGGGCAAGATGGGTCGTTTGGGGGACAAACATGGATTTTTTTTGTGTTAAAACAATTGAGAATTTAAGAATATGAGAATTTAAGAAATAGTTTGAGAATTTAATTTTTAATTTTTAAAAAAATATGAAATTTTAACCTCATATAATTTTGTAAACAATAAATTTAATATTTTCAAATGTTTGATCATGTATTTACGTCACTAATAAGTTATAAAAAAAGAATATAACTCACCAAGTTTCATAATTTTTAGTTATCATAGATTTATTTTTATTTTTCTTAATATATGTAAGAAAATTAATTGTTAAATCAAAAAATTAAATTAAATTATAAATTATAAATTATTTTAAATATAATTTATATTATTAAAATTAAAATTTTAAAAATTTTTTTAATATTTTTTTATACAAAGATATTTTTAATAATTATTCAAAATGATATTTTTATTATTAATAAATATAATTTTTTTAATTTAATTTTTCATAAGAAATATTTTTTAATATAATTATCAAATAAATTTTAAAATATGTTTTATTTTTATTTTAAAAATGTTCTAACATTAATAATTGAAATTAAAATTTGTGACTGCAGATTTTTTTTCCAAATTTGAAAGAGATGTTTTTGTCCTCACTCAAGGTGGATAAGATGTGGGACGACCAATTTGCAGATTCCTCCCGCAAATTAACGAGCTTGACTGTGGAGGCTTGCAGGAATTTCAATTATCTATTTACATCATCAACGGTGAAAAATCTTGCACAACTCCAAAAACTTGAGATACGTGACTGCAACTTAATAGAAGATGTAATAGCTACAGAAGGGGAAATTATAGGCAAGGCTGCATTTCCATATCTAGAATTCCTAAAGCTCGAAGGTCTTCCAAAGCTCGGCACATTCTGCACTGGTGAATTAATAAAATTCCCCAACTTGAAAGAGCTGTGGATAAAGGATTGCCCTGAGTTAAGGGCATTTGTCTCCGATCCTGTTGCAGTCAATACAGGATCCAAGTTAGCTCTGTTTGATGAGAAGGTGTGGTGCTTTTCTTTGTCATAAACTTTCTAGCCACTATGAAACTGTCCATTTTTAAGTTGGAGCAAAAATCATAATTTGTTCCGCATATCAAATGATCCTAATTTGGTCCCACAGTTAATTTTGTTTCAAATACCACTTTCCTTAAATTCTCAAATATGTGCATAACAAAACAAAAGGCATTGTTCTTCCCTAAAAGGAGTGCTAGAGAAAAGAGTCCATAATAATTCTTTGCATTCTAAATTTGGTTTCATGTTTGTGTCCAATTCAGTTTTGAGGTATTCTTAAATGCTTGTTTTCCACCTTTCGTACAGGTAGCATTCCCCAAATTGGAGAAATTGTGGATTTTCAATATGGATGCATTAAAGATGATATGGCACACCGAACTTCACGAGTGTTCCTTTCGCAAACTGAAATCTATGATTGTAGAACGCACAAAGGAACTGCTGAATATTTTCCCATCCGATATGCTGATGAGGAGGCTCCTCAATCTAGAGAATCTGGAGTTGAATAATTGTGCATTACTAGAAGAGGTGTTTAACCTCCAACTCCAAGCATCGATAAATTCCACAACACAAGGATTGCCAGCTAGTCGACTGAGGACGTTGAGGATACGAAATATGCCAAATTTGAAGCTCATCTGGAATAAGCATCCCCATGAAAGAGAAATCATCTCCTTCAACGATCTACAAGTGGTGGAGGCTTATGCATGCCCAAATCTGAAAAGCGTTTTTCCAGCCATCATTGCCAGGGGTCCTCTGCAGCTTGAATATGTCGGCATAGGCTTTTGTGAGATTGAGGAGATTGTTGAGAGAGATGAGGGGACAGAAGCAATTGCTAGGTTTGAATTTCCTAAATTGACCACTCTAAGGCTTCATTCTTTATGGGAACTCAAGACACTCTACCCAGGGATGCATACTTGCGAATGGCCGATGTTGAAAACATTAGATGTTAGGGATTGTCCCAACATTGAATTATTTACTTCAGAAAGTGGGAGTGTTCAGGATAACTGCCGGCGAAGCCAATTGGATAATCCCCTTCAACAGCCATTCTTTTCAGTTGAGAAGGTACGGCATAGACTCCAATTTATGGGCGTCCATCGTCGACATATTCTCCATAGAGTTGAACTTTTTTAATCAAGAAATCGTCTAAAAAATACCCGTTGCCAATATTTGTGTTAAGCACAGCAATATTTGTGTTAAGCACAGCAATATTTGTGTTTGGTAAGAATTTTCGTAGAAAAATTTATTTTCCATCTCAACTTGCATTATTAAAATAAATAATTATTTTGAATTGACATGTAGAATAATAATATTTATTATGACCATAATATGATTTTTTTTAATTTTAAAAAATTGTTTAATATTTTAATAAGATTGCATGAAAAGGCGAGGAATTTGTCATTTTCTCTTTCAAAATATGTTTTTACAAAGAGAAAAAAAAGGTCAAATTTATATTTTATAGTAAAAACATTTAAAGTATAATAAAAAGTTATGGTAGAAATATGACATTTAAATGTTAAAATATCATTAATTAGTTATGATATACCTCAAAATTGCATCTAAGTGTGTAAAATTTATTTCAAAATTTTGCTAAAATTCACTTTGGAATTTATAGTGAGCGTTGAGATGTTGTATTAACAAATAGTGGTTCATTTGGTTGAAACAATTTATTATTGACCAAATTTGAACAACTGCAGTGCCATTTCGTTTATTTATCCATACCAAAATCCACTATTACAAAAGGCTTTGTGCTGCTTAATTACTGGCCTGCAGGTCATTTCCAACTTGGAAGAATTGACATTGACCATTAGGGCCGCACGAATGATACAGGATGCCCAAATGCCAGCAAGCTTTTTCGATGAAGTGAGGTATCTCCGTCTGGAAGGTTCCAATGAGAAGTCAGCGTCATTTTCCTTCGATCTCCTGCAAAGATTCCACAATTTGGAAACACTCGAAATAATTGATAATGGGCTCAAGGAGATGTTCTCCTGTAATGGATCTGTTGGTGGGGAGAATCAAGGGAGTATCGTTGCCAGGATTCGGCTCATGAGGCTACTTGATCTTATCAATCTGAAGAGTATTTGGAGAGGGGATTGCCAGCCGGAACGTACGTTCGAACATATTGAGACTCTACAAGTATTTGCCTGTAACAGTTTGATTAGTCTGGGGCCTTCTATTGCATCTGTTGGAAATCTGTCCCGTCTGGACGTATTTCATTGTGACGGTTTATTGAATCTGGTAACTTCCTCGACAGCCCAATCCATGAGGCATCTAACAACACTGTGCATAAGTTACTGCGGTATGGTGGAGGAAATAGTGGCAAGAGAAGAAGACGACAGAGAAGACCAGATCACCTGGTACAATTTGAAAAGTCTGGAACTTCGTTGTTTGGGAAGCCTCACTTGCTTCTCCTCTGCGTATTACACCTTCCAATTTCCATCTTTGGAGGAAGTAATCGTAACACAATGCCCCAGGATGAAGACTTTCTCGGGAGGAGTCTCAATCACACCAAAGCTTAAGAGAGTAAAACGGGAACGGCGAGATGCCGAAGGGCAGTGGGAGGGCGATCTCAACACCACCATACAAAAGTTGTGTGCGGAAGTGGTTAGCGTCTATCACTGAATCCTATTTTGGCTACTAAATAGTGCTTATTGCCATGTTCCTATTTTCTTTCATCATAATTAATTTGATGAACAAGCCATAATATTTGACTTCTATAGGCTGGATGACTTCATGGCATATGGCATCTGAAGCTCTCAGAGTTTTCTCAGGTAAAAGAAATATGGACTAAGGAAAATTTTCCAGCTATTGTCCTCTCGCAATTGTGGTCTATGGTGGTGGATGAATGTGTATACAACTCCAATGCTGTCCCATCCAATTTATTACGGTCCTTGGACAATTTGGAAGTGCTTGTGGTGAAAAATTGTGACTCAGTGGAAGATGTATTTGATCTCACTCTGCTCAATGCCTCTGATGGGCAAATCGGGAAACTGTCCAAGCTATACCAATTACAATTGATTGACCTACCAAGGTTGAAGCAAGTATGGAAGGAGGAGCCTAAAGGGATGGTTCACCTCAGAAGCCTTAAAGTGCTCACCAAACACAACTGTAGCACTTTGAGATACCTATTTACTCCAACCACGTGCTTGGGCCTTGTGCATCTCTAGCAGCTAGAGGCAACAAGCTGTCCTCTAATTGAGGAAATCATCACAAAAGGAGCAGCATCATGATCAACAGTTGATAACATCATGTTTCAGCAGTTAAATTCTGTTTCTCTCGAGTGTTTGCCCAACTTGGCAAGCTTCTACTCTGGAAGTGGGACGGTTCAATGTGCTTCCTTAAGAAGCATCGCTATCATTGAGTGTTCAAGTACATTCTCATATGCATTTTTGAATGAATGTCCACCATGCAATACTAATGGAGCTACACAACCAAAGGTCAGTCTTCTGCTGTGCTTGTTTTTGGTAATTGGTAGTATGAATACTTGAGCTAAAGACACTTGGGAGACAAAAATTGGGACCCAAGGAAAAAAAAAAAGGTACAAAAAGAGTTCGGTCCAATTGTCTTGACAAAAACTTAGAAAACTAGGCTTCAGCGAGAACAAGCGGAGAGAGAGAGCACGCCAAGCTCTTAGGAGAGGAAAATCATCTCCCAAAAGAGCAACTGGTGAAAATGCTGCAAGAGAGCTTTCAAAAGCAGCACAATAGCTCAAATTCAATGTTAGGACTAAATAATTCCTACTTTATTTTGCTCTGATTGCATCCTTTAATCTTAGCAAATTGTGTTCCCTAATTTGGAGGAGCTGAAGTTATCCTCAATCGGAGTGGAGAATATGTGGTGTGGCCAATTTGTACAATCAGTCTTCCCTATTCAGCAGACTAACAAACTTGGCAGTGGAGGGTTGTGGGAATCTAAATTACTTGTTATCAGCATCTGCTGCCAAAAGTCTTTCACAACTCCAGAAACTTGAGATATGTGATTGCAAGTCAATGGAAGAGGTAGTAGTTGCAGAGGGAGAAATGCTAACGAAGTTTTTGTTCCCTAGACTAGAATTCCTGCGGCTCAAAGGTCTTCCAAGGCTCCTTAGATTCTGCCTCAGTGACTTAATAGAATTCTCCTGCTTGAAAGAGCTGTGGATAGAGAATTGTCTGGAGTTAAAGACATTTATCTCCAATCATTTCACTGCCAGTACAGCAGCCATCTCAGCCCTCTTTGATGGAAAGGTCTTTTTTTTCTTTTTTCCTAGAATAAACTTACATTTATTCGTTGGGCCTTCCTGAAAGTAACAGGATTCAAATTGGCGGCATGAAAAGAAGCTCATTCATGCCAGAAGTCCTGATTTCCCTTAAAAACTGAGAGAAAAAAAGGGTTCTTCGAAGATCTGCTTACGAAAATAAAACCGTTACGTCTCTTGTCATATAAGCAATCAGAATGCCTCTCCCCTGCAGCCCTCTCTCACACCTATATTACTGTTTGCTTTGGCATTGAGAAGGCCATCCATGTTAGAATATACATGTGCAGGTTGCATTGCCTATGTTGAAGACACTACAAGTCCTCAACCTGGATAGGCTGAAGAAGATATGGCACAATGAACTCCACAAAGAGTCTTTCTGCAAACTGAAAAAGTTGACCGTAAACAATTGCAGAGAACTATTGAAAATTTTCCTGTCCATTATGCTGACAAGATTCCAGGATCTAGAGCAATTGGATGTACGAGACTGCGACACCCTGGTAGAGGTGTTCAATCTTCAAGTTCTGATGGATATGAAGGAGACACATGCAAAAACAGTCACTTAGTTGAGAACTGTGTATTTAGGAAATCTACCAAATCTAAAGCATATTTGGAAGGAAAATTGTTGAAAAAATATTTCCTTTTGGAGCCTTTGTGTGGCACGTGTTTGGGACTGTCCACTTCTTAAAAGTATCTTTCCAGCCTCTGTAGCCGAAGGTCTTCTGCAACCTGAAGACCTCAATATCGATTCTTGTGGTGTGGAGGAAATTGTTGTGGTGGAGGAAGCAGGATGAGAAGAAGCTCCAATTACTAGGTTTATGTTCCCCAAACTAAACTCTTTGACGCTATGGAAATTGTCAAAACTGGACAAATTTTACCCGGGAATACATACTACAGAATGGCCAGCAGTGAAAACATTCAATGTAAAAAGGTGTGACAAAATGAAGATATTTTCTTTTGAATCTCATAGTTTTCAGGAACCATGCGAAGAAGAGCAACCTGATATCCAAGTTCCGCAGCCACTTTTCTCATTTCAAGAGGTATGGTTCTCTACTCTATTCCATATTTGTCCCTGTCCTGGAATGATAATCAACTTCTTTCTTATATTCAAAGTTGTCTCTGCTGGTATGGCCACTGGATGTGTCTTTCATCTCAGGCATATTATGAAATCATTTAAAAAGGCAGTGGCGATTAATTAGGTACTTTAGATTCATAATGTAACAAAAACCAATATGTATGATAATGACATAACGATTATAATTCACATGCAAACAAATCATGCACACCTGTCACATCCAACAAACTTGGTAATAGGGCAATGACATATTCCCGCATATAACAGAGCAACACAGCAATTTGGTCACCTGGGAAGTCTAGATTAATTATCTGTTTAGATGTTCCTCAAAAAAAAAAAAAAAATCTGTTTAGATATCACTCAAACAGGCAAACCTTAGCTGCCTTTGGTTCTCTGCTTGCAATCTGCTCTGGTTCTTATTTTCTCTTTAGATCCATTGTCTATTCATTTAACCAGCCACTTCTGTTGCATTATAAATTCCGTCTCCTTTCTCATTTGTTTCATTGGAAGTGTGCCAGAAAAATGTTATTTCTTTATATTCCTAAAGTTGATAGGGGAACATCAACAGTAAGTTGCCTTTGATTATTTGGTATCCAGGTTGTCCGTGGCTTGGAGGAACTATCACTGAACAATGAAGATGCCACAATGATATGGAAAAGCCAATTTCCAGCAAACCTCTTTGACAAACTCAAAGCTCTTCAGCTGAATTGCTTTCATGACCAATCTACAGTTTCTCCATTTGAATGCCTTCACAGATTCCGTAATGTGGAGAAACTTCTTGTTACATGTAGTCAATTCAGAGAGCTATTTACATCTAGAACATATATGGAATCAAGGGTCTCAGCCGGACCATGTTCTTCCAAGCCTTACAACTCTAGAAGTATTGAATTGTGACAATTTGAGAAATCTAGCACCATCTCATGCTTCTTTCCAAAGCCTAACAACATTGGAAATGAAAAAATGCCATGGATTAATAAACATAGTGGCTGCCTCAACTGCCAAAACTCTGGTGCATCTGAGAACGATGAGGATAATAGAATACAATGTGGTGATCAAAATGGTAGCCAGGGACGGATGGAAAACTGAAGGGGAGATCATGTTCAGAAAATTAGTCACTTTGGAACTCAAATGTTTACCCAGTCTCACTAACTTTTGCTCAGCAAATCACAGCTTCAAATTTCCGTCCTTGACTCAAGTTATTGTGAGCCAATGCCCCAAGATGGAGTTTTTCTCAAAAGGTGCCTGGAGCGCGTCGAAGCTTAAGGGAGTAAAACGAACGGGAGAAGTTTACAGAGGCCGCTGGCATAGAAATCTTAATGCCACCATACAACAGTTATTTACTTAAAGGTACACAAATAGAAATCCTCGGGTAAAGAAGAAATATTAGAATTTATTATCTATAATTCATAATATACATATTGTATAATATATGTAAAATTCAACATATGTGAGAAATTTTAATTCGGTTAAAAGAAATATACTTTTTATTAATACAAAAATATCTCTAATAATAAAAATTATAATAAAAATTTTACTTTTTCAACATATTTTTTATCTTATAATTTAAAATAATTATATTTTTTTAATAGGCATGTTACTAGATAGTAAAAATTATAAAATCATTGCAAATTTTATGAGATTTGTATATTTCATTTATATTTATGAAATGTATCTAATAAAATAATTATTAGAAATGATATTAAAAATATTTTTTTGTTTGTTATTTTCAGGTATAAATAATCAATTTAAATTTTACTTTTTATTTTAATATTTTGTTTTATTAAAATTATTAAGTTATAATAAGATAATGTAGTTACTTTATTAAAATTAATATTTTAATATGTAAATTATACTCTATATTTATATTAATTTTTTGTAAAATTCTTTTCATATCTGAATTTTTAATTTATTTTTAATTTGTATGGTATCATTTTGTAATTTATGTTCTAATATTTATTTTTTTTACTTCCTTGACCGTTGAAATTTTGTGCGGCTTCCATGAATAAGCACAATTGAGTTTGTGGAAGTGGAGATTGTTTACAATGTCACAAATCTTGTGTTTCAGAAATCGTTGTAAGAATACTTAATATGAAAATTCTCTTTAAATTAATTAGAGTATAATAAGATAAATTGTGCTGGGTCGGACAAAAGGTTTCTTTTTTCTCCCCTTCAAATGCGTTATACTTTGCATTTTTTGGTTTTTAAATTGTTTTTGGACACAAAATTTAAGATGGTATCATTTTCTTCTCGAACTGAACTTAGTTTCACAACGTTTTTTACAGGATGTTGCAAATCCCCGAGGATGTTATGGCCGGACTTCGCTGTACTCTAGATAGATGCAAAAGCTGGTATTTGTTTAGCCGAAGCAATGGTCCAAGTAACTTAAGTTCCCCACTCGCATTCCTTTTTTTTTGGGTTCCAACTTTCTAATTCGTTCATTTCAGAGGTTCATATGCATACTGGCGTGTAATATACCAAATCTAACAATTAGTCAATTAGTCAATTAGCATCACTCTGAACCATGCGCATGTGGCATCTACCAAATTTGAAGCGTGTGGGGAAGAACAATTCCCAAGGAGCCTTTTCCTTTGAAATTCTTCGACTCGTGTTTGTAGAGTATTAGACAAGTCTAAAGTGGCTCTTACCACGCAGCTTCCACAACTTGAATACTTCTATATCGACACTTCGGATGGATGAAGGAAATTGTTTCAAAGGAAGGAAGGAAAAAGTTCTGGAGTTTGCATTCCCTAAATTAACTGATTTATTACTCTGGGAACTCCCATAACTAAAGAGATTCTACGGTGGAATGTATGCTGCAAAACACTATCCCAATGTTTAGCCCATTTTATCTCCTAGCTATGATGAGCAAAAGACACCAGGCCTTTGGTGACGGCCTACAAAATAATTAAGTACATTGGGTAAAAACACAAAAGCAAGAAGAATAAAACAAACTTAATCATAAAGTATTGCACTTGAAAAGTTAATGATTCTCGAAATTATAGCAGCCATGCCTTCATTTATAGAAAATAAAAGATACAAACACCATACCTTGTCCCTCAATGGTAACTTCCAGTATAAATAAAAATATATTTAATTACCTTTTAATAATTTGTAAGTTTCAATTGTTAACCTCTCTTTAATTCATAAATTAAAAAAAGAAAAAAATCTTCTCAAATTTTTTTATTTAATTAAAAAAGGACTCAAATTTTAATTTTTTATATAATTCTATTTTTTTAAAAAAATACTAATTTAATTTTTTTTATTTTTATAAATAATTATACTATCTAATTTTATATTTTTTTAGAAGAAAAAAGACTACTCATAATTTAATTTAAGTATATATTAGTTCTCACTTTATAATAATAAAAACATATTTAGTTTTGTATTAATAACCTAAATTATTAAAAAAAATAATCATAAATTTTTTTAAAAAAATTTTTAAAAAATTTTGTTTAAATTTTTTTAACTTATCTCTTTACTCCTATAAAAAAAGGAAAACTATAATATAAGTCTTTTATCATTCTTTTAAAATTTTAACTCTTTTTTATGTGATTGGTTTTTCTTATTAAGGTTTATAGGTTTTTTTTTTTTCTACTTAGATGTAAGATTAAAGGCATTAATGAAATGTAATATGTTAAGTGACTTTTTTTCATTATTAAAGAATAGTTAGTGAATAGAAAAAATAAAAAATTTTAATTATTGTATTAATTTAAATTAATATCATTATTTTGTGATAATTAGTCTCTTTTACAATTCAATAACATACTTTTTATAGTATTACGATATTTAATATTTTTCTTTTTCGTAAAAATACAATTTTAATTATGTTTCTAATGTAAATAGTTATTTGATATTTCTCTTTTATTTAAAAGAAGATATTTGTTATATATAAATATGAAAAAAAAACTCTTATTATTATTTGATGGTTATTTTAATTTTTTTTATGAATTAACTTATGATATTTAAATTAAGACTATTTTATTTGCAAAAAATTATTACAACATACAACATTTTAAAAAATAACAACAACAAATAAATTTGTTATACAAATTGGTTTCTGATCAAATAAATAGAAAATTAATTTTTGATCAAATAAATAAGTTAAAATATTTGACCAACTAAACATACAAAATAACATACATTTTATTTTCATAAAAACACAATTTTAATTATTTCTTCCTAGTAAATACTTATTTGATATTTTTTTATTTAAAAGAAGAGATTTGTTGCATATAAATATAAACAAAACTTTTATCATTATTTGATAATTATTTTAAAAATTATTTTTTTATAAATTAACTATTGTGATATTTAAATTATGAGACTTTTTTTTTTTTTGTAAAGAACTATTGCAACATACAACATTTTGAAAAATACAGTAACAAATAAAATGTTATATAAATTAATTTTTGATCAAATAAATAATTTACAATATTTGACCAATTAAATATAAAAAATAAAATTAAAAATATTAATAAATTTAATTTAAATTATATTAATATTAATGTTTTTAAAAATTTACATCAAAAATAAGTATTAATTTTGATACATAATTATATAATTTATAATAATAAAATAATTAAAGATTGTTCCTGAACGCCAAATTACAAATTGGCAAATTGATGGATGTGGGCCAGAAAAAAAAAGGACAATAATTCACACAGAGTTGTCGAGTCAATGTCACGAAATTGCTATGTTGTGGACCTTTGGTTTTGGAAAACCTTGCGTACATTAATTTGCCTTGAATAATTCCATAGCCGCCTTCTTTGAACAAGAGTTTGTGGACTGGAATTATTTATCACTCTATGATTTTATAACCTACCCGTTCACACACACGCCGAGGAAATTGTTAGACAACCCGGGTATATTCATTCTGCTTGGCTTTGGTTGTGGGAAAATTTATATTTACATGTAATTATGTATATTATTATTGTTAAACTTGAAAGAAATTTAATTATTTTTTTACTTGACAATTTTGTTAATTCATAAATTAAGGCTATGTTAATTTTTTATTCATAAATTTTAAAAAAATAATTAAAGTATCTACTCTTTTTTTTTGTTTTTTTAAAAGATATTCTAAATTTAATTTTTTTAAATTTTTTTTTAAATTAATAACTTAATTTGATGATTGTTATAAAAATATAAATACAAACAAAATTTTTATTTTCATTTGATGATTAATTTAAAAAAATTTATAAATTAATTTATATAATATTTATATTATAAAATATTTTTATTTATAAAAAATAATACCAATTTAGAATATTTTAAAATATAACGACAACAAATGTATAAATTAATTTTTATTAAATAAATAACAAATTAACTTTTGATGATATAAATAATTAAAAATATGTGATATATAAAATAAATAGAATAAAATTAAGAATATTAATAAATCTAATTTAAATTATAAAAATCTTCGTTTCCCATAATTCACTACAGACTTCACTTTCCCGTCCACACTAATCATCATCGTCAGCTAATCCGTGCAAGTTTCTATAAATTACTCCAGCACTGCGTGTTTCTGTCCCGCTCTGAACATCCAAATACCATGCTTTAAACAGCTACTCTTTCTTTGCTTTCCCTGCTCTTCTTTCTCATTTCCCTTTCCCTTTACCAATTACCATCAGTCCATTACCGCTACTTCACTCTGTTTCTGCTACTCATAAGCAACCACTCTATACGCCATCTATACCCACCAAGCCAACACTTTTGAAGCTATTTCTGTACATTAACTTTCTTCCATTTTGCTACCTTTAAATCGCCTCTCAATCCTATTTCCTTACTTTCCTATTGTCTGCTTTCCTTTGCTATCACTGTCTTCCCTTCTACTCCTGTGTATTTGCCCAACGATTCCCATTGCATATCCTGTCTTGTTGACATATTTCCCGTTTTCAAATATTCTCGTCTTGAAGCCTATGATTGCCTCTTGTATTGTCTCTCTCTGAAAACAGAGGCATTTGGGTTTCTATTTATGAATTGTTTTCTTTTTGTTTTTCGCTCTTGATTTGGTGCTCTCGGTGTTGTTTAAGGGGGAGTGTTGAGGCCTTGTTTGAATACTGGCGCCAATGTAATCTCCGTCGAGCATTTCTGTTGTAATTGGCCTAATCCTGTATTACAGGTATTTCGGTGTTGGGTTTTGCTTAATTGTAAGGTTAAATTAGGTGCTCGTGGTTTTGTATGTTTGTGAATGTAGTACTTGTATATCTGGTGGATCATAAATGTTTTGGCATTAGAATTGAAAGATAAGATTATCAATTATCTTGGCATACCGGAGAAATTTGAATGCGTGTTCAGTTTTGGCATTTATGAGTATTTAATTATTGAGCGATGGAGAGTGGAGATATTTCTTGGAGATTATGTACGGTAAGAAAGTTGCATTCACTTAATAAGTAATCTTGCATGAAAGCACTAAATTTATGGTTTGAGGATGGTGGGTAAGGGGAATTATGCAAAATGGATTTTGAGTGATTGGCGCTTGGATAGTGTTGTTGGAGTTTGTAGTCAAGTTAAAGGAGATGGGTTTGATTTTCTGCCAGTGTTCAGTGGGGCTGCTTATGCAGTTTGCTCTTTTGATGAGCGCAGTCCTCCCTGACATGCCACTCTTATTTTCCTATTTTCTCAAAAAAAAAAAAAAAAAAAAAAGGGAAAAGTAGAGTTGCCAAAGGTAGAAAGAAAAGGAATTTTGCACATTTCCTTTATGTTAGCTTGTGGTACTGTGTTTGATCGCACTAATCCAATGTATAAAAGTATGAAGGTCCTTTTAAGATAGTAGAGCTATCTTACACATTGGAGCAACCTGCTACTTCATCGCAAAATCATCGTTTACTTATATTCCTTGTTGAGTTCATGGGCATGTACTAGTAACTGATGTATCTGTTCAGCTGCAAATTTGTTTCTTTTCTGTAATTGCATTTTAAACTTGATTATGCGTAGTTCTTGGAGATACACAAGCCTACTGTGATTTGATGTGGGTGTTATACCGTTTCTACTGACTAGCTTTTCTGATCTAGGAATTGTGAAGGTTGAGAATGTTTCGGAATATCTCTCTGCCTATCCCTATGGCAATACCATATATAAAGAGAAATAATGGCCTATTTTTAAAATTCCAAACTGAGTTCTTTGATTTCGTTTCTGAAATTCTTCTGCGACCTTTCCATTTCCTTCTATTATAATGTAGCATTTCCCTGTTCCAGACACGTGAGGTCCTAGCACCGGAGCGTATGTGATTGCTATGTGACCCAGTTTGACCATCATCGTGGCTGGATGGTCTGCATTATATCCCTACCAATTTTTTTAACAGATTCTTGCACTTATGGTTTAGTTCTTGTTTGTGGTGTCTTTCTGGCGGTCGCGAATACTTTTTTTGGTTTTTCTGCTAAAAGCTGTTACATTATTGCAGAATAATTGTATAGAGGAGAGAAATACACGATACTTCTTGGCTTTCCTTCTGTGGTGAGTGCTGCACGATTCATCCGCGGGTCCAAAATGGTCCGGAGATTGAATACATATTTGACTCTCAAAGATTGGTTCCTGGTAATGCATTTGCCATTCTAGAGTCTTAAATTCTATACAGCAGACGAACCTAGAGAAGAGTTGTCATGGACGACTTGCGGCAGAAGCCTTCAGCAAGCTATGAATATTAACATTAAGACATCTCAGTGGATTCTCATTGTCCATGATTACAAAGCCTTCAGCAAGCTGTGAATATTAATTTTTATGTGTGATTATACTTTTAAAATTAAAATTTTGTTATTTCTATATTTTAATTTTAGCTTTTTTTTGTCATTGGATGAGTTACTTTTACAATGATAAAAAACCATAAGTTAAGATATAAATTTTTATTATTTTTAACTTTTTTCTAATATTTAATTTCAAAATATTTTTTATTTAAATTTGAAATAATATGAAATATATTTATTAATAATTTCTACAAAACTAAGTTTGCAATATTGAACTTATTATTTTAAATCAACTATAATATATTATTTAATTTCTATTTAAATATATTATTACTCTTTTGCAATAATATAGTAATTAAAATTTATTTTAATTCTCAATATAACTTAAAATAATATTTTTTAAAGTTTAATTTTTTTTATTTTTCAAAAAAGAAATATACAATCCTAAATTTTCTAACTATTCTTTTAAAAAGAAAAAAAAATTAGGAAAGAAGATTGCTCCCTAATTTTTATTTTTGTCTCTTAAAAATAAAAAAAATGCTAAATTTTCCTTTTTTTTTCTTTTAAAAAGAAAAAAAAAACATCCAAATTTTTTTATTAAAATAAAAGGTAAGATAAAATATTACTCTTAAATTTTATTTTTTATTTAAAAATACTTATAATTTAAGTATTTTTTATTCTTATTTTTTAAATAAAATATAATTAAAAATATATTTCTTAAATAATATTATAAAACTATGCAATTTTAATATCAATTTATATTAATATTATGAAAGTTAAAACAAAACTTTAATATTGTGACTTGACAACGTTTACTTAATTTATGAATTAAGAAAAATAAAAGAAAAATGAACTTTTTTTGAAATTTTCCTTTTTTTGGGAAAAAGAAAAACAAACTTAAAATATAATTATAATTTTTATTTTTATTTTTTGGAAAAATAAATATAATTCTTTTTTTTTTATTTTCTCTTTCCTTATAAAAATTATACTATTTAAGTTTTTTATAAAAAAAAAAAACTTATAATTTAAGTACATATTAACTTTCGCTTCTTAGAAAAATAAAATTTTATTTAATTATCGTTTAATAACTTGTAAATCTTAATTGTTTCTTCTTCTATCATGTAACAACTTCTATTTAATTTTTAAATAAAAAAAGAAAAAATCGTCTTAATTTTTTTCTTTACTTTTTTAAAAACAATACTCAAATGTTGATTCTCTTTATTATTATTTTTTAAATTAATTATATTATTATTTTTTACTCTTTTTATAAAGAAAAAAAAATCAGAAAAAAAAGGTTACTCACAATTTACTTTAAGTATCTATTAGTTATCACTTTTTTAATAGTAAAAAAATATTTAATTTCATATTAATAATATAAATTAATAAAAAATTACTCATAATTTTTTTTAAAAAAAATTAAATAAAAATTTATTTAAGTTTTTTTAACCTATATCTTTATTTCTATAAAAGAAGGAGAACTATAATATAAGTCTTTTATCACTATTTTAAATTCTTAATATTTTTTGTGTGATTTTTTTTATTAAAGTTGATGAGTTTTTTTTATACTTAAATGTAAGATTGAATGAATTAATTAAATTAAATATTTTAAGTGTCTTTCTTTCATTATTAGAGAATAGCTAATGAAAAGAAAAAAAAGAATGAATTTTAATTTTTTATTAATTTAATTTTAATTTGAATTAATTTCCTTATCGTATGATAACTAGTCTTTTTACAATTTAATAACATACTTTTTATAGTACTATGATGCTTGATTTTTTTTATTAAAAACATATAATTTTTATTATATATCTAAAGTAAATATTCATTAATATTTTTTATTTGAAAGAGAAGATTTGTTATATACAAATATAAATAAAAATATTATTATTATTTGATTATTTTTTTAATTTTATTTTATAAATTGACTGTTATGATATTTATATTATGAGACATTTTTCTTTATAAAGAACTATTGCAACTTATAACATTGTAAAAAATAATGACAATAAATAAAATATGATACAAATTATTTTCTCAATTAAATGAATAACAAACTAATTTTTGGTTAAATAAATAAAATAAAATATATGACCAACTAAACATATAAAATAAAATTTAAAATATTAATAAATTTGATTTAAATTATTAAAATTTTAAAATTTTAAATTTTTTTACAAAATTTTTAACATAAAAATGAGTATTAATTTTGATATATAATTATGTAATTTATAATAATAAAATAATTAAATTTTATTATAGTATCTAATTACATGTATATCAGAAATTTCTAATAAAATCAATTTCTTTCGTGTAAGTGCACAATTATTAATGAGAAAGAAAATGTTTCTAAATAAATTTGTCTTCTTGTGTGAGTTGGAATCCACATGTGTGTAAGAAGTGCTTTGGTGCGTGAAAATATCACTGTCCCACTAATAATAATAATAAAAAGAGAGAGAGAAAGAAGGCATTTAAGAACACCATGGTACCATGTGCAGCTGAAGAAAGATTAGGCATTAACAGATGTCACTGTCCCTGCTTTCTTTACTTCTAAATTCTCCTTTTCTAAAAATTAAATAAAAATTTATTTAATTTTTTAAACTTATTTCTTTATTACTATAAAAAAATAACTATAATATAAGTCTTTTATCATTTTTTTAAATTTTTAATTTTTTTGTGTGATTCCTTTTTTATTAAGATTTATAAATTTTTTTATCTAAATAAGTTAAAGGGAATAATTAAATTAAATATTTTAAATGACTTTCTTTTATTATCCTAGAATAACAATTAAAAAAATTAATTATTTTAAATTTATATTAATATCTTTATTTTGTGATAATTAGTCTTTTTTTACATATTATTTTTATGATACTAAGATGTTTGACACTTCCTTTTTATAAAAATACAATATTAATTATGTTTTTATAATAAACACTCATTTGATATTTATTTTTTATTTAAAAAATTTATTAGATAAAAATATAAACAAAACTTTTATTATCACTTAATAATTATTTTAAAATTTTTTATAAATTAATTGTCATGATATTTATATTATGAGACATTTTATTTGTAAAGAATATTGTAATTTACAATATTTAAAAAATGACGACAATAAATAAAATATGATACAAATTATTTTTAATTAAGTAAATAACAAACTAAATTTTGATTAAATAAATAATTTAAAATATATGACAACTAAATAAATAAAATAAAATTAAAAATATTAATAAATTTGATTTAGATTATAAGAATATTAAAATTTTATATTTGTTTACAAAATTCTTACCATAAAAATGAGAATTAATTTTAATATATAATTATATAATTTATAATAATTAAATAATTAAATTTTATTATAATATTTAATTAAATGTATATCAGGGCTTTCTAATAAAATCAATTTATTCTGTGTAAGTGGACAATTATTAATGAGAAAGAAAACGTTTCTAAATAGTTATGCCTTCTTGTGTGAGTTGGAATCCATGTGTATGTGTGTAAGAAGTGCTTTGGTGCGCGTAAATATCACTGTCCCAGTAATAATAATAATAATAAGAGAGAGAGACAAGGCATTAGCAAACCCCATGCTACCATGTGCAGCTGAAGAAACACTAGGCATTAACAAATATCACTTTCTTTACGAGAGATTGAAAAGAAAATGTTTCTAAGTAGTTTTGTCTTCTTGTGCGAGTTGGAATCCATATGTGTGTAGGAAGTGCTTTGGTGCGCGTAAATATCACTGTCCCACTAATAATAATAATAAAAAGAGAGAGTGATAAGGCATTAGTAAACACCATGTTACCATGTGCAGCTAAAGAAACACTAGGCATTAACAAATATCAGTCCCTGCTTTCTTTACTCTTAAATTCTCCATTCTAAAAATTAAATATTTTTTAACCTATTTCTTTATTACTTAAAAAAGAAGAACTATAATATAAATCTTTTATCACTCTTTTAATTTTTTTATTTTTTTGTGTGATTTCTTTTTTTTTTTGTTAAGATTTATGAATTTCTTTTACCTAAATATAATATTAAAGAGATTAATTAAATTAAATATTTTAAATAACTTTCTTTTATTATTAGAAAATAATCATTGGAAAGAAAAAATAAAAAATGTTAATTATTTTATTCATTTAATTTTAATTTGAATTAATATTTTTATCTTGTGATAATTAATCTTTTTTACGCATTTTTTATGGTACTAAGATGTTTAACACCTTTTTTTTTTTTATAAAAACACAATTTTACCTATATTTTCATAATAACCACTTAATTGATATTCCTTTTTTATTTAGAACAAATTTATTACATAAAAATATTTTTATTATAAATTAATTATCATGACATTTATATTATGAGATATTTTTATTTATAAAAAATTATTATAACTCACAATATTTTAAAAAATAATAATAACAAATAAAATATTACATAAATTAGTTTTGAACCAAATAAGTAGCAAATTAATTTTTAATTAAATAAATAATCTAAAATATGTATCTAACCAAACAAATAGAATAAAGTTAAAAATATAATAAATTTAAGTTAAATTATAAAAAAAATATTAAAATGTTTAATTTTTTTACAAAATTTTTACCTTAAAGATGAATATGAATTTTATTATATAATTATATAATTGATAATAATAAAATAATTAAATGTTATTGCAGTGTCTAATTAAATGTATATCAGGGCTTTCCAATAAAATCAATTTCTTCCGTGTAGGTGGACAATTATTCACGAGAAATTGAAAATAAAATGTTTCTAAATAGTTTTGTCTTCTTGTGTGAGTTGGAATCCACATGGGTGTAAGGAGCGCTCTGGTGCGCGTAAATATCACTATCCCACTAATAATAATAATAATAAAAAGAGAGAGAGAAGGCATTAACGAACACCATGTTACCATGTGAGCTGAAGAAAGACTAGGCATTAACAAATGTCACCGTCCCTGCTTTCTTTACTTATAAATTCTCCTTTTCTAAAAATTAAAATAAAAATTTATTTAAATTTTTTTAACTTATTTCTTTATTACTATAAAAAAAGATAACTATAATATAAGTTTTTTATCACTTTTTTATTTTTTAATTTTTTTGTGTGATTCTTTTTTATTAATATTTATAAATTTTTTACTTAAATATAAGTTAAAGGGATTAATTAAATTAAATATTTTAATTTTTTTTATTATCCTAGAATAACACTTAGAAAGAAAAATAATTATTATTTTATTAATTTATTTTTAATTTGACTTAATGTCTTTATCTTGTGATAATTAATATATTTTACATATTTTTATGGTACTAAAATATTTGACACTTCTTTTTTATAAAAATATAATATTAATTATGTTTTCATAATAAACACTCATTTGATATTTATTTTTTATTTAAAAAAATTCATTAAATAAAAATATAAATAAAACTTTTATCATCACTTAATGGTTATTTTAAAAATTCTTTTTATTATAAATTAATTGTCATGATATTTATATTATAAGATATTTTTATTTGTAAAAATTATTACAACTTATAATATTTTAAAAAATATAATACAAATTATTTTTAATTAAATAAATAATAAACTACGGCATGGGCGGAGCGGGTAAGAGCACTCTGGCGAAGGAAGTCCACAAGCAAGCACTCGAAGGGAACTTGTTCGATGTCGTGGCTAGGCTAGATTTACCCGAAAAACCAGATCTCAAAGCGATTCAAACGAGAATTGCAGAGGTGCTGGGCTTGGAAT
This sequence comes from Bruguiera gymnorhiza, assembly GCA_020883675.1. Classification (NCBI taxonomy): domain Eukaryota; kingdom Viridiplantae; phylum Streptophyta; class Magnoliopsida; order Malpighiales; family Rhizophoraceae; genus Bruguiera; species Bruguiera gymnorhiza. The sequence continues at coordinate 46,998 of JAIRCJ010001048.1, forward strand.
TTCGTGAGGAGACCGAAGATGGGAGAGCAGATCGACTACACCAGCAGTTGATGAAGAAGCGTAGTGTCCTTATAATTTTGGACAATCTTTGGGAAGCAATTAAGTTGGAGAAATTGGGAATTCCATTAACCAAGGAGAAATCGGTCAAGGGCAGAGGAGCTCACTCTGTATGTGAAGGTTTTCCGTCCAATTCTCATTCGAAACCAATTGAACGAAAAGAAAATTATCGCAATGAATGTAAGCTGTTAATGACCTCAAGAACCAGGAGGTGTTTACCGGTGGCATGGAAGTGCAGAAAAGGGTCAAGCTTGATGTTTTAGATCCAGAGGAGTCGTACACATTATTTGAGAGGATGGTGGGTGGTATCAAGGACTTAAGACTGCAAACTATAGCAAAGGACGTGGCCAGGAAGTGTGCAGGTTTGCCTCTTCTACTTTGCATGCTGGCAGGAACTCTGAAGGACAAGGAGATCGAAATATGGAAGGACACTTTGCGACAGCTGCGGAGGTTTGAGGGCGAGGAAATAAAAAAGAAAGTTGACTCCGTTCTAAAGTCGAGCTATGATCATTTGCCTAAAGAAGTCGAGTCATTTTTCTTGCTTCTTGGTCTATTTACATATCCTGATATTCCGATCTTAGACTTGTTGAAGTACAGTATGGGCCTGGGTCTACTCAATGACGTACGTAGAATGGAAGATGCTCGAATTAGAGTCCATCGGTTGATTGTAAACCTCAAAGCCTCGTGCTTGTTGTTAGACAGTGAAAGGGATGGGATTGTCAAAATCCATGACGTTGTTCAAGAATTTGCTGCCTCCAAACATCAAGATGCACTCAAGAAGGCTGGCGCTACGTCGGAGTATTTTCGAAGAATCGATATTAAAAATTACACCAGAATTTTTCTGGAAGAGTCTGACGTTTTTGAGTTCCCTACGATGAAGTTCCCATGTTCAGAGATAGAGTTCTTTCACTTATCCCGAAAGATCGTTCCCTTAAGATCCCTGATTCAGCGTTTGAAGGGATGACGAAGCTCCGAGTACTGGATTTCACAGATATGCATTTCTCGTCTCTTCCTCTATCCCTGGGTTCCCTAACAAGCCTCTGTACCTTGTGTTTGCACTCCTGTAGATTGGAGAACATATCTGTCGTTACGCAGCTGAAGGAATCTTGAATCCTTAGCCTTATGGGCTCTGAAATTGTTGATTTGCCAAGAGATCTGGCGCAATTGACTCGATTGAAGATGTTAGATTTGAGCGGTTGTTCCAAACTCGAATTCATTCCGGAAAATCTCTTGTCACAGTTATCCCTGTTAGAAGAACTGCTCATTGGCGACAACAGCTTTGTCAACTGGGATGTCAAACGGCCCGATAATCAAAGTAATGTAAGTCTGTCTGAGTTGGAGCACTTGTCTTGCCTAACAAATTTGGAGATTCATGTTCCAGATGCCAAGAAAATACCAAAGACGCTGTTTTCTAAGGGATTGGAACGATACAAGATATTCATCGGAGATAAGTGGGACTGGCCGTGGCAAATATCGAACTTCAAAACGTTAAAGCTCAAGCTGGATACAAGCATTTACGGGAAGCATCGGGTGAAGACTTATTGCAGGACGTAGAAGATCTTTTATTTGGATGAAATGAAGGGAATTGCCAATGTACTGTATGATCTATATACCGAAGGATTTCAGCAGTTAAAGCATCTCTATGTCCAAAACAGCGGAGAGATTCGACACATCCTGGACTCACAAAGGCGGGTGCATCGCAGTGCCTTTCCTGTTCTAGAGTCGTTGATTCTGCACAATCTGGTGAACCTAGACAAGATTTGCCGCGGGAATCTTATGGTGAGGATTTCTGTAAATTAAGCATCGTAAGAGTAACAAGTTGCGACAGATTGAAGAATCTCTTCCCGTTGTCTATGGTTAGAAAAAACCTTCAACAGCTTCGTGAAATGGAAATAATGGACTGCAGTGATATGGAAGTGATATTTGTTGATGAAGTGATGAAGAAGAAGGGGAGGATAAGAATGAAGCGGTGGAGTTCACTCAATTAAATTCCTTGAAACTCCAGCTGCCACAGCTCCGAAGCTTTTGCTCGAAGTGAGAGAGTCTCCCGCATCCACATCCGCGTCTCATTTGAGACAAAATCAATCCGCAAAGTGATCCACCGTTCAAGGAAATTGTATCGGCGAGTGATACTTCATTCCCATATTTAACGGAAAGGTATGGTCTTACGCTGCTCTCTTAGCATAAATCACATTCTAGCTGTACTTTTTATTTGGTTTTTTGACTGTGGGTGGGGCCAAGATGGGTCGTTTGGGGCACAAACATGGATTTCTTGTGTTGGGACAGTTGAGAATTCAACAACACGATTTATTCTTAATTTAATTTAGGGAGAAAGAAGAATATGAAATTTTAACGTCATATAATTTTGTACAAATTCGATTGCTTTGATATCTATTCACGTCGCCGATAAGTTATACAAAAAGAATGCAACTCACCAACTTCATAACTTTTAGTTCCATATATTTATCTTGGGTTTATATACGTGTGTATGAAAAATTAATTGTTAAACTTAAACTTAAAAATTATTTTAAATTGTATATTTAATAATATTTTTTAAAAATAAATTTTATTTCATATTAATAAAATATATTTTATTTTAATTTATATTATTAAAATTAAATTTTTTAAAAAAATTTTTAAAGTGCTTTTTATGTAAAGATATTTTTAATAATTAGTTAAAAAGATTTTTTTATCTCTAATAAATATGATTTTAATATATTTTTTATAATAAAAGATATTTTTATAATTATAAAATAACTTAATGAGTCTGTTTTATTTTTATTTTAAAAATATTCTAACATTAATCATTGAAATGAATTTGTGATATTTGTGATGAGATTGTTTTTTCAAATTTGAAAGAGATGTTTTGTCCTCAATCAACGTGGATAAGATGTGGGACGACCAATTTGCAGAGTCCTCCGCAAATTAACATGCATTGACTGTGGAGGCTTGCGGGAATCTCAATTATCTGTTTAACATCACCGACGCTGAAAAATCTTGCACAACTCCAAAAACTTGAGATACGTCGCTGCAACTTAATGGAAAATGTAATAGCTACAGAAGGGGAAATTATAGGCAGGCCGCATTTCCTAATCTTGAATTCCTAAAGCTCGAAGGTCTTCCAAAGCTCAGCACATTCTGCATCGGTGACTCAATAGAATTCCCCAACTTGAAAGGGCTTTGGATAGAGGATTGTCCTGAGTTAAAGGCATTTATCTCCGATTCTGTTGCAGTCAATACTGGATCCAAGTTAGCTCTATTTGATGAGAAGGTGTGTGCTTTACTTTGTCATAAACTTACATTATTTTCTGGCCACTATGAAACTGTCCATTTTTATGTTGGAGCAAGAATCATAATTTGGTCCATAAACATATCAAATGATCCTGATTTGGTCCACAGTTAATTTTATTTCAAATACCACTTCCCCTATATTCTCAAATATGTGTATTTTAATTCCAACGTAACAAAACAAAATGCATCTTTTTTCCTAAAAAGAACGCTAGAGAAAAGGGTCCATGCTAATTCTTTGCATTCTAAGTTTGGTTTCCCGTTTGCGTCCAATTCAGTTTTGAGGTATTCTTAGACGCTTGTTTTCTACCTTTCTTACAGGTAGCATTCCCCAAATTGGAGGAATTGCGTGTTGTCGGTATGGATGGGTTAAAGATGATATGGCACACCGAACTTCACGAGTGTTCCTTTCGCAAACTGAAATCTATGATTGTAGAACGTGCCAACGAACTGCTGAATATTTTCCATCCGCTATGCTGATGAGCAGGCTCCTCAATCTAGAGATTCTGGAGTTGGAAGATTGTGCATTACTAGAAGAGGTGTTTAACTTGAAGTCCAAGGATTGAAAAATTCCACAGCACAAGGATTGCCAGCTAGTCGATTGAGGACGTTGAGGATACGACACATGCCAAATTGAAGCTCATCTGGAAAAGCATCCCCAAGACACAGAAATCATCTCCTTCAATGATCTACAAGTGGTGGAGCTTATAAATGCCCAAATCTGAAAAGCATTTTTTCAGCCTCCATTGCCAGGTCTTCGCAGCTTGAAGATGTCGACCTAGCATTGTGGGATCGAGGAAATTGTTGGAGAGATGAGGGGACGGAAGCAATTGCTAGGTTTGAAATTCCTAATTGACCACTCTAAGGCTTTATTGTTTACGAGAACTCAAGAGACTACCCAGGGGTGCATACTTGTCTATGGCCGAAGTTGAAAACATTAGATGTACGTGATTGTCCCAAACATTGAATTATTTACTTCAGAAAGTAGTGGAGTGTCCAGGAAACCTGCTGGGAAGCCAATTGGATAATCCCTCTCCACAGCCATTCTTTTCAAGTTGAGAAGGTACGGCCTAGACTCCCATTTATGGGTGTCCATCATCAACATATTCTCCATAGCGTTGAACTGTTTTAATCAAGAAATCATCTAAAAATACTGTAGCCAATATCTGCATTAAGCACAGCAATATTAGACCGTTTGGTAAGAATTTTTTATGGCAAAATATTTTTTCCATCTCAACTTGTATTATTAAAATAAATAATTATTTTGAGTTGTAACGAAAAAATAACAATATTTATTAAATCATAAATGATTTTTATTTATTTATTGAAATTATTTAATATTTTTATCTTTTTGAAATTAAAAAAACTTAAAGTTAATATAAATGATATTAAAAATAAATTATGTTAAAAAATTCGAGAATTTTTTTTTTGAAAATATGTTTATAAAAAATTAAATTTATATTATGATAAAAATATTAAAAAATAAAAAGTTAAGTAAAAAAGTGACATTTAAATGTCAAAATATCATTAATTAGTTATGACATATTTCACAATTACATCTAAATCAATTAATCATGTTAATTTATTTTAAAATTTTCTTAAAATTAACGTGGTAATAATTAGTCAGGAAGTATTGTATTAACAAATAGTTTTTCATTTGGTCGAACACATTCAACATTGACCAAATTAAACAACTACAGTGCCGCTTCGTTATTTATCCATTCTAATCCAATATTACAAAAGATTTGTGCTGCTTGATTATTGGCCTACAGGCATTCCCTCCTTGGAAGAATTGAATTGGGCAGTGAGGATGCACGAATGATACGGGCTGCCGAATTCCGGAACACTTTTTATATGGTGTGAGGTGTCTCCTTCTGGAAGGGCCTGACGAGAACTCAGCGTCATTTTCCTTGGATCTNTTTTTTCTTTTTATTTATTGAAATTATTTAATATTTTTACTTTTTTGAAATTAAAAAAAAACTTAAAATTGATATAAATGACATAAAAAATAAAATTGTATTAAAAAATTGATGATTTTTTTAAAAAAATATATGTTTTTATTAGAGAAAAATAATTTAAATTTACATTTGACGATAAAAATATTTTAAAATATAATAAAAAGTTAAGTAAAAAACGGTATTTAAATGTCAAAATATCATTAATTAGTTATAGCATACCTCATAATTGCATTTAAATCGATTAATCATGTTAAATTTATTTTAAAATTTTTTTAAAATTGACGGTGATATTTATAGTCAGCGGTGAAGTTTCGTTTAACAAATAGTTTTTTCATTTGGTCAAAACAATTCTACATTGACCAAATTGAACAACTACAGTGCCCGCTTCGTTTATTTATCCATTCTAAAATCCAATATTAGAAAAGATTTTGTGCTGCTTGATTATTGGCCTACAGGGCAATTCCCTCCTTGGAAGAAGTGACATTGGGCAGTCAGGGCGCACGAATGATACGGGCTGCCCGAACTCCGGAACACTTTTTTCTATGAAGTGAGGTGTCTCCGTCTGGAAGGGTCTTACGAGAACTCAGCGTCTTTTCTTGGATCTCCTGCGAAGATTCCCCAATTTGAAAACCACTCCGAATAAGCTTTAACGATGAGCTCGAGATGTTCTCCTGTGAAAGGATCTGTCGTGGGGAGAATCAAGGGAGTATTTGGAGAGGAGATTGCCAGCTGGAACGTACATTCGAACATATTGAGACTCTAGAACTATCGTGGTTGTCCCAGTCTGATTAGTTTGGCGCCTTCTATTGCATCTTCGGAAATCTGTCCTCATCTGACGTATGGGGTGTTGACGGTTTTATTGAATCTGGTAACGTCCTCGACTGCCCAATGTATGAGGCATCTAACAACATTGCGCGTAAGGTTGGTGCCGTCTGGTGGAGGAAATAGTGGCAAGAGAGGAAGACGACAGAGAAGACCAGATCACCTGGGACAATTTGAAAAGTTTGGAACTCGATAATTTGGGAAGCCTCACTTGCTTCTCCTCTGCATGTCACACCTTCCAATTTCCATCTTTGGAGGAGGTAATCGTAACACGATGCCCCAAGATGAAGACTTTCTCGGGAGGAATCTCAATCACACCAAAGCTCAAGGGAGTAAAAGTGGAATCGGAAGATGCCGAATGGGGTTGGGAGGGCGATCTCAACACCACCATACAAAAGTTGTGTGCGGATCTGGTTAGCCTCTATCACTGTATCCTATTTTGGCTACTAAATAGTGCTTATTGCCACGTTCCTTTTTTCCTTCGTCATATTTAATTTGATGAACAAGCCATAATATTTGACTTCTCCAGGTTGGACAACTTCGTGACCTATGGCGTCTGAAGCTCTCAGAGTTTCCTGAGTCAAAAGAAATATGGACTAAGGAAAAATTTCCGGCCGATGTCCTCTCCCAATTGGGGTCTCTGGTGGTGGACGAATGTGTATACAACTCCATTGCTGTCCCATCCAATTTATTACGGTCCTTGGGCAATTTGAGACGGCTTACGGTGAAAAATTGTGATTCAGTGGAAGAGGTATTTGATGTCACTGTGCCCAATGCCTCCGATGGGCAAATCAAGACACTGCCCGAGCTATACAAATTACAATTGATTGACCTACCAAGGTTGAAGCAAGTATGGAAGGAGGAACCTAACGGGGTGTTTCACCTTAGAAGCCTTAAAAAGCTCAAAATACACAACTGTAGCACTTTGAGATACCTATTTACTCCAACCACGTGTTTGGGCCTTGTGCATCTCCGGGAGCTAGAGGTAAAAAGCTGTCCTCTAATTGAGGAAATCATCACAAAAGGAGCAGCATCAGGGTCAACAGTTGATAACATCATGTTTCGGAAGTTAAACTCTGTTTCTCTCGAGTGTTTGCCCAACTTGGCAAGCTTCTACTCTGGAAGTGGAACGGTTCAATGTGCTTCCTTAAAAATCATCACGATCATTGAGTGTTCAAGTAGATTCTCATCTGCATTTTTGAATGAATGTCCACCATTCAATACTAATGGAGCTACACAACCAAAGGTCAGTCTTCTGCTGTGCATTTCTTTTGGTTTTGTCATCGTAATTGGTAGTATGAATGACTTGAGCTAAAGACACTTGGGAGACAAAAAAATTGGGACCCAAGGAAAAAAAAAAGGTACAAAAAGAGTTCTGTCCAAGAGTCTTGACAGAAACTTAGAAGCCTAGGCTTCAGGGAGAACGAGCAGAGAGAGACAGCACTTCAAGCTCTTAGGGGAGGAAAATCATCTCCCAAAAGAGCAACTGGTGAAAATTCTGCAAGAGAGCTCTCCAAAGCAGCACAAAAGCTTAAATTCAATGTTAAGACTACATAATCCCTACTTTATTTTGCTCTGATTGCATCCTTTAATCTTAGCAGATTGTGTTCCCTAATTTGGAGGAGCTGAAGTTATCCTCAATCGGAGTGGAGAATATGCAGTGTGGCCAATTTGTAGATCAGTCTTCCCTATTCAACACACTAACAAACTTGGCGGTGGAGGGTTGTGGGAATCTAAATTACTTGTTATCACCGACTGCTGCCAAAAGTCTTTCACAACTTCAGCAACTTAAGATATGTGATTGCAAGTCAATGGAAGAGGTAGTAGTTCCAGAGGGAGAAATGCTAAGGAAGATGTTGTTCCCTAGACTAAAATTCCTGCAGCTCAAAGGTCTTCCAAAGCTCATCAGATTCTGCCTTGGTGACAAAATAGAATTCCCCTGCTTGGAAGAGCTGTGGATAGAGAATTGTCTGGAGTTAAAGACATTTATCTCCAATCATTTCACTGCCAGTACAGCAGCCATCTTAGCCCTCTTTGATGGAAAGGTCCTCTTTTTTCTAGAATAAACTTCCATTTATTCAAGGGGCCTTCCCAAAAGTCACAGGATTCAAATTGGCAGCATGAAAAGAAGCTCATTCATGCCAAAAGTCCTGATTTCCCTTAAAAACCAAGATAGAAAAAAAGGGTTCTTCTAAGATCTGCTTATGAAAATAAAATAAGTTAACTTTGATACCCTTAGGTCTGTTGTCATATAAGCAATCAGAATGGCTCTCCCCTCTAACCCTCTCTCACACTTATATTACTGTTTGCTTTGACATTGAGAAGGTCATTGATGTTAGAATAAACACATGCAGGTTGCATTGCCCATGTTGACGACGCTACAAGTCCTCAACCTGGATAGGCTGAAGATGATATGGCACAATGAACTCCACAAAGAGTCTTTCTGCAAACTGAAAAACTTGACTGTAAAGCATTGCAGAGAACTATCAAAAATTTTCCCGTCCATTATGCTGACAAGATTCCAGGATCTAGAGCAATTGGATGTACGAGACTGTGACTCCCTGGAAGAGGTGTTCAATCTTCAAGTTCTGATGGATATAAAGGAGACACAAGAAGAAATGGTCACTCAGTTGAGAACTGTGTATTTAGGAAATCTACCAAATTTAAAGCATATTTGGAAGGAAAATCGTCAAATAAATATTTCCTTTCGGAGTCTTCGTTTGGCACATGTTTGGGACTGTCCACTTCTTAAAAGTATCTTTCCAGCCTCTATAGCGGAAGGTCTTCTGCAGCTTGAAGACCTCAATATCGATTCTTGTGGTGTGGAGGAAATTGTTGGAGTGGAGGGAGCAGGAGGAAAAGAAGCTCCTATTACTAGGTTTAAGTTCCTCAAACTAAACTCTTTGATGCTATGGAAATTGACAAAACTGGACAAATTCTACCCGGGAATACATACTACAGAATGGCCAGCATTGAAAACATTGAATGTAAAAAGTTGTGAGAAGATGAAGATATTTTCTTTTGAATCTCATAGTTTGCAGGGACCATGTGAAGAAGAGCAACCCGATATCCAAGTTCCGCAGCCACTTTTCTCATTTCAAGAGGTATGTTTCTCTACTCTATTCCGTATTTGTCCCTGTCCTGGAATGATAATCAACTTCTTCGTTATATTCAAAGTTGTCTCTGCTGGTATGGCTACTGGATGTGTCTTTCATCTCAGGCATATTATCAAATCATTTAAAAAGGCAGTGGAGATTAATTAAGTACTTTAGATTCATAATGTAACAAGAACCATTATGCTTGATAATGACAGAACGATTACGATTAAGTTGTAAACAAATCACACACACCTGTCACATCCAACAAACTTGGTCATAGGCCAATGACATATTCCCACATAAAACTGAGCAACACAGCAATTTGGTCACCTGGAAAGTCTAGATTATTTTTCTGTTTAAATATTCCTCCAAAAAGAAAAAAAAAAATCTGTTTAGACATCACTCACACAGCCAAACCTTAGCTGCCTTTGCCTCTCTTCTGGCAATCTGCTCTGGTGCTTATTTTTCCTTTAATTCCAATGTCTATTCCTTTGACCAGCCACTTCTGTTGCATTATAAATTTCGTCTCCTTTCTCATTTGTTTCATTGGAAGTGTGTCAGGAAAATGTTATTTCTATATATTCCTAAAGTTGATAGGGGAACATCAACAGTGTGTTGCCTTTGATTATTTGGTATTCAGGTCGTCCCTGGCTTGGAGGAACTATCACTGAACAATGAAGATGCCACAATGATATGGAAAAGCCAATTTCCAGCAAACCTCTTTGACAAAGTCAGAGCTCTTCAGCTGAATTGCTTCCGTGACCAATCTACAGTTTCTCCATTTGAATGCCTTCACAGATTCCGTTATGTGGAGAAACTTCTTGTTGCATGTAGTCAATTCAAGGAGCTATTTGCATCTGGAGAACTTTTTGACAAGGAAGAACATAAAAGGGCGCTGGCTCAAATACGGCATTTAAAATTGGATTGTCTACCTGATCTAGAACATATATGGAATCAAGAGTCTCAGCCGGACCATGTTCTTCCAAGACTTTCAACCCTAGAAGTATTGAATTGTGACAATTTGAGAAATCTAGCACCATCTTATGCTTCTTTCCGAAGCCTAACAGCATTGGAAATGAAAAAATGCCATGGATTAATAAATATAGTGGCTTCCTCAACTGCCAAAACTCTGGTGCATCTGAGAACAATGAGGATAATAGAATGCAATGTGGTGATCGAAATAGTAGCCAGTGACGGATGGAAAACTGAAGAGATCACGTTCAGAAGATTAGTCACTTTGGAACTCAATTGTTTACCAAGTCTCACTAGCTTTTGCTCAGCAAATCACAGCTTCAAATTTCCGTCTCTGACACAAGTTATTGTGAGCCAATGCCCAAAGATGGAGTTTTTCTCAAAAGGTGCCTTGATTGCTGCGAAGCTTAAGAGCGTAAAACGAACGGGAGAAGATGACGAAGGCCGCTGGCATAGAAATCTTAATGCCACCATACAACAGTTGTTTACTGAAAGGTACATAAATAGAAATCCTCGGGTAAAGAAGAAATATTAGGCCAAAGTAAGAGAATTTGTTATCTATAATTCATGATATCCATTTTTTATAATGTATGTAAAATTCAACATATGTGAAAAAATTTAATTGGGTTAAAAGGGATATAGTTTTTATTAACACTTAAATACCTTTCACAATAAAATTTTTTTTTAAATATATTTTTAATTTTATAATTTAAAATAATTATACTTCTTGATAGTTATATTATTAAGTAATAAAAAATATATAATCACTATAAATTTTTTAAAATTTTATAAAATTTGCATATTTCATTTATATTTATAAAATGTATTTAGTAAAATAATTGTTAAAAATGATACTAAAAAACATATTTTATTTGTTATTTTTAAATGTAAAGGATCAATCTAAATTTTATTCACCATTTTAATATTTTATTTTATGAAAATTATTAAGTTATAATAAAACAATGTGGTCACTTTATTAAAATTAGTATTCAAATATATAAGTTTTAATATAGATTTATATTAAATTTTTATGAAAATTTTTTCATATCTAGATTTCTAATTTATTTCTAATGTGGATGGTATTATTTTGTAATTTATGTTCTAATGTGTATCTTTTTGACATCCTTAACCACTGAAATTTTGTGCAACTTACAGGAATAAGCACAATTGAGTTTGAAGCAGTGGGAATTGTTTACAAACTCACAAATCTTGTATTTTGGAAATCACAACTTCACTTTCCCTTCGTTGGAAGAGGTAATTTTGTGAGAATACTTAATATGAAATTTTTTTCTCTAAGTTAACCAGGATATAAATAAGATGAATTATGCTGGAACCGACAAAAGGCTTTTTTTTTTTTTTTTCTCTTCAAATGTGTTATACTTTACTCTTTTTGGTTTTTAAATTCTTGTTGGACTCAAAATTTAAGATGGTATCATTTTCTTCTTGAACTGAACCTAGTTTCACAACGTTTTTTACAGGATGTTGCAAATGCGCAAGGGTGTTATGGCCGATCTTCGCTGTACTCTAGATAGATGCAAGAGCTCGTATTTGTTTAACTGAAGCAATGGTCCAAGTTACTTTAGTTCCCCCCTTGTATTCCCTTTGTTTTTTTTCTGTACAAACTTTTCAATTCGTTGGTTTCAGAGGTTCATATGCATACTGGCCTGTAATATACCAAATCTACCAATTAGTCGACAAGCATCACTTTGAACCATCTGTGGCATCCATCATATTTGACCCGTGTGGGGAAGAACAATTCCCAAGGAGCCTTTTCCTTACAAGTCTAAAAAGGCTCTTGCCACGTAGCTTCCACAACTTGAATACTTCTATATCGACACTTTGGATGCATGGAGGAACTTGTTTCAAGGGAAGGAGGGAAAAAGTTCTGGAGTTTGCATTCCTTAAATTACGGATTTATAACTCTGTAATCCCCATAACTAAAGAGATTCTGTGGTGGAATGTATGCTGCAAAACACTATCCCAATGTTTAGTCCATTTTATCTCTTAACGATGATGAGCAAAAGACACCAGGCCTTCGGCGACGGCCTACAAAATAATTAAGTGCATGGGGTAAAAACAAAAAACCCAGATGAATAAAACAAACTTAAGCATAAGGTATTGCAGTTGAAAAGTTGATTCTCAGAATTATAGCAGCCATGCCTTCATTTATAGAAAATAAAAGTTACTAACACCATTCCTGGTCCCTCAATGGTAACTTCCAGTATAGATGAAACTTAATTTAGTCGAGATAAACTTTGATATCAATCCCATTATCAATAAGTGACTGAACTATAGCCCTGATCTTCCCTTCAAACTTATCCCTCTCCCTTGGGGTATAAGAAGCAGTGTACACATCAGCTTCTCTTGCCCTCTCTCCTAATATGCGGCCAATGGCCAAACAAGCAGGTATGTCCGATCGGGATTTCAATAAAGCTTTAATGTCTTTAGAGTTAGTACCAGCAACTGCAACCTGTTTACTTGTCACTCTGTGGGTGAGTGATGCCGAAACAAAGCGCTTTGAGATGTAAACATCAAGTGTAAATGGCTCCATGTAAGCAATTGTCCGTTGTTTGAATGATGTGTGTTTTTTGGGGTTCTTGGACTGTTTCTCCTTCTTGTAAGTGTAAGGCCTGCTATTGTCATCGTCCAGGAAATCTTCCACACCAAAAAAGCTTCTTGGTGCACAAGTAGCCTGTTATGAAGTCATGTTACCAGGGCAGTTTATAGAGTATTCTGAATCTTTTCTAGTTTGATTGATATTGGCCTTTCCAAGAGTTGTTATAGCAGATTTCTGAAAATTTTCAATGCTGAAGAACAACAGACAGTCTATTAAAAGTAGAGTACTAGAGTATGGGAAACTGTGTAATGTTCTCCCAGGAGCTACGAAAGGAACCAGGCATGCTATCAACACAAAGAAAGGAGAAGTGGAAGAAATAGAACAGTACACAAAAAGCTTCCCTAGCTAAACCTCGAAAGATATTTCACAATAGAAAAATTCTTAGAACTCACATCTCCTACACCAAACTAATATGCTAAGGCAATGTATGGAAAGAATATTTACATTATGCCTCTGCTATTACTTTTTAATATTAAGGCATGGCGAGCTGAAAGGTAGTAGCAGCCCTAAAACTGATTTTCTTCTCAAGGGCATGTGTAATCTTTCCTTCATTCACCCCAAATTTCAAAGATCAATTCAAGAGATATTCATCAAATGTCTTCAAAGTAGAATACCAACTGATTAAGAATACATGTCACATGTTCAGATTACACTGGCTTGGCGTATTATTGAGTTCATTGTTGTAACCTATTGTAATCTTTTGGTAATTCGGCAATAAAATCTTCACTTATCAAAAAAAAAAAAAAAAGCAATTGTCTAATGCCGACAAAACAAAGGGGAAAAATCAAACATTTTGTTCTGCATCCACACAAGCGACCAATCAACCAAACAACCATAGTTATTGATACACAGGCAGATGTAGCAAAGACAAAGGAAAATAAAGCAAATTGACAGCCATCGAATACAGTTACAGGGAACGTACAAGTCCACTGTGGATGCCCGTGAAGGGCACATACAAGAAAGGCCTAAACTTGCCGCCTCCACTTACAGAAACCCCATTGCTCAAAACCTTCAAAAGCACTTGTTTCAACATAATCCACGCACAGAAACGCGCACCTGTTCGTATACCCAATGGCGAAGGAAAAACACAAAGACAAAGAAAAGGTTAAATTAAAACAATTTCAATGGCATTGAAGAAACTATATATTTCTTTTTTAACAAAAGGGGGAATTTTTAAAACCCAAAATGGAGATGATTAAACAGGAAAATTTGAAGGTATAAAGGTAAAGCAAAAGAGTAGAAGAGTTTATCTGGAGCATTTTATCGAACGGGAAACGTGCACTTAACCATAAAACATTACCAGATAGAGCAAGAATGAACCGAGCTTCGTCGGAGCAAGTAAACCTCTGTCGGAGTTTATTTCATCAAAGAGAGCTGAACAGAGTACAAAGACTTGGTTTTATTCGCTGACAAAAGTTTGATCCATTCGACCCTCGTCAGCATCATAAGAGCGAGAGATTACGCCAATGCCACCATAGAAAAAATGTTGAGCAGCATTACAAGGCGTGCAATTATTATGATTATTAAATTAAATATTTATAATTTTATTTTTATAAATTATACTCTTTTTTTATTTTACTCTTATTGAGCCAAAATAAAAAAATACTAAAATTTTATAATAAATAAATTTATTTATTTTTTTATTTTTAAAAAATAATATCATCCTTATAATTAAATTTTATATTAAATTAATTACAATAATAATAATAATTTAATTTAACAATTATAAAATTTAATAATAAAATTTAAATTTAAAATTTAATTTTTTATTTTTATAAATAAAAATCTTAATTTAATTTTAATTAAGATTCATAACATTAATCTCAATATTTAAATAATTTATAGTTATAATATCAAATAAATTTCTAAATAACAGAAAAGAATGAACGTATGAAAGAGGAAATGAAGGAAAAAAATACAAATAATCTAAAAGATCAGTTTATGTCCACTTGTTTGGGAGGAGAAAAGGGAAAATATATAAGCTTCTCCTAAATGCATATCCACTTTCATGGGGATTGACCTTGCAGTACAAGGGAAACCAGGATGGTACATAATGCCTTTCCACTCCATAGCCTACTCAGTCTATCATAATCACATTGCCAGGGATCGATGAAGAATCGATCTCCCAGATGTCTAGCCGAGGATCCTTGCCAGCCAAGTGCAGGAATGCATGACACTGGTGGGAAAATCTACCCAACTCGGACCACGGAATACCCATGATGCCAGCCTTTATTCTTGAGCTTCCCGGAGCCCTGTAAAATGGTTTAGATGCATTAATCCGCCTCAAAACTACAACTTTAATACCCTGGTTAGTGTCTTTCAGCACTTCAACCATGTCACATTCGCCATTGCCCTGTTCTGCACATGTTGACTCAGAATTCCAGTTCTTGTGTATGGCCCAAACCTCGCCTTTTCTTGGATAAACTTCAAATCTATTCTTCCCAGTGATTTCAGCTTTCAGCTGATGAGAAAACTCTGCAAGAGATGCAACTATTAGTTTACCATTTTTAACTCTGAATGTCCCGCATGCAACAAACTGTGTCCCATCTTCTGGTGGTAAGCAGGATTCAAGCATTGCCACATGCAATCTGAAATGAGGAGCAGATTCAATCTTCTTAACTTGCGCATAATTCCTTGGCATCCTGTCTTTATCGCTGTACATAGCCCATATTTGACAAAGTTGAAATTTTTCAATCAATTTTTCCTTTCGGAAATCATACATGGCTAGTTCAATAACCATACGACCTGAACCTGTGCAGTTTTTCCATCCATCTTCCATAGGTGAATCCATCCTACCACAGCTTCCATCTCTTTCCAAATCCTTATGTTTGTCAGCATCCCCATCGGTTGCAGACTGCCTTCCTTTTACTTGACTGCTTTCCATGCTGACGTCCCTCGGAGACCTTCTGGGTTCTACGGCCCCTGCTACAAGTTCACTCTTTCTCCACTTCTTAGGGGACTGGATCCTCTGACTAGCTTGGGATAAAGCAATAATTCCTTCTGGGCGAGCCAGGTTGCCATGGCTCACAACATTGCTACCATTTTCTTTCCCACATTTGTCTGCATCAAATTGAACATCATTCTTATGTGGGTCATTAAATTCTCTTGGAGAACTTCTAAGTATTGGGGTCCCTCTTCTAGGACCACTCTCATTCTGTCTTGGTGTGCAAATCTTTTTAGAACTGATGTTTCTCGTCACTTCATTCTTTGTCTGTTTAGAGTCCAAACTACTTGTTCCAATGTCCGAGTTTTTCATCTCCATGACACCAGGTTCAACCCAGTTAACCAGATTGCTAGGCAGAGAAGCAGGATCGAGCTCGAAGGAACCTCCAGGGACCCCTATTGCCTCCTTACCGGTCATTCTAAAAGAGGGTATCCGGTGTGAAAATCTGAACAGTTCACCTGGCGGTACACAAAATGAGAGAACACCATCAGAAGCAGTTTGCTTGAAAATGCTAACGAATCCTCTCACTTTACCCAGGTAAGCTACCCCAATGCCATTATCCTCCGTAGGATCCGTCACAATTTCCACAATTTCATATTGGTAGGGAGGCCTATGCTTTTCTGGTTCAGAACTCCACGTCATATCCCAATCCTTAAAGAGAGCCCAAGTTTCACCTTTCTTAGGATATATGATATAAGTTCCTTTCCTTCTTCCACTTATGCAATGCATCTGATGAGAGAAGATTAGGGGATCTTCAGTAGATTGGGTCTCCCCCTTTTCAAACTTACCACAAGATATGGGTAACTTCCCATCACGCCAATCTTTCTCATTGTTTTCTGGACTAGCTTCCAACCAAGTTATCTGCAGCTTGAACCCAGGTAATTGTACTCTCTTGATCCAAGCATAGAACCTTGGCATACCATCTACATCATCATAAGCAGCCCACAGTTGATTAACAGCAAAACAGCTTTCAGCCTTATCTTTGTCAAAGTTGCTAAAATCCGGATCTGGACATTCAAAGATCCATGGTCCTTCGTTTGACTTTAATTTGGGTGCATCATAAACTTTGGACTTTTTAACAGATTTATACAACATGGATGCCTCCTCCCCTTTTTCCTCATTGTCAACAGCCTTACTGTTCTTGTTTGAGGAGCTTTCTTCAAGACTGGAATTTGGTTTTTGTCTGATTTTTTTCCTTCTATCATCTGCTGTTGCAGCAGCAGAACCAGCAGAATTTTCCTCTTTGGCTGCTGCACCTCTAACAAATTCTTTCGTCGCCTTCACAGTGCTGCCAGATGCTCCATTTCCCCTTGATCTTTTTGTTGCAGGAAAAACAAAATCATCATCATCAATTAAGTTTTCCTTGTAAGTAACATGCTGCTTCTGCCTTGAAGATCTTCTAGGCTGGCGATCTACACTGGCTGCAGAATTCTGTGCAGAATCATAGCCTTCATTTTCTGGTGACACAACATTATCTTCACTATCACTGCTGTCTGTCTCATGATTCCCACTGGCTTTGGGTACCAACTTCCTTCCTCTCTCTCTGTCCCCAAATTTTGAAGTTCCTGAGTTCCTGGGTTTTGCTGCATCAGGCTTGGTAACGGAGACATTGTTCCAAGCTTCCACATCCATGTGCCACTTGGTTTTCTCTACAGTACTTTGTGCTTTTGCCTCTTTAAGTTTAGAAGTCTGACCTACATTATCTGCCTTTTTTGGTCCGTGCACTGGATCCAACACAGTAAAACCATGCAAAGAACTCGCACCAGAAGGTTTTGCTCCACTATTTTGCAGTGGAACATTACAGGGACCATTGGTTCTATCAACAAATTGACTCCATGAGGGTAAAGGTGGCGCACCCCGAATACCAAAGTCCTGGGCAATAAAATTCTGCTTGCAATTTTCACAAAGTAACACTTTATTTTGAAGCTCTTGAAAGTATTCATATTTCATATCACAAGACCAGCAGCATGTCCAGAATGTTGGATGAGATGGCTGCTGATAAGTATGTGAGGTCATGTACTGTGAAAAAGGAGGATTAGTAAACCTGTTTGCTGATCCATGCTGCTTCTTACCATCAAAGCCCCTACTTGACTTATGCGGCACTGACTTTGCTACAACAGGTCTCACTTGACATCTTAGCTTCATATCATATAAAGGACGCCTGGTTGCATCGGTAAGAACCCTATTTGCTTCACAAATAAGCTTGAAAGCAGCCTCTGCACCTGCAAACTTATTCTTGTCAGGATGAAGCAAGAATGCCAGCTTTTTGTATTGCCTTTTAATGACAGACTCATCAGAAAATTGCCCAATCTGGAGGATCTCATACCAGTCCATCTCAGACCCATTTGCTTTGTTTTGTGCAGAACAATGAACCTCACAGACCAGTAACAATTGGGAGATGTTGTCAAACTCGGGACAAAGTTGTTGGGCTTTTTCAGCAATCTTCCGTGCACCATCATAATCTCCATTTTTCATTTTCCTTTCTGCCATTTCCTTTGCCCTGATGGCCTCCTCTTTGTTACATTCCATGATTGACCAAGACTCAAGAGTAGCTAACAAGACACACTTGGCCGTATTGACAGCGACAGAAAACAAAGAGCCAGCAACTGCTCTTTCCTTAAATAGCCCAAAATAGCCCAACTAAACAATCATCTAAATTCCTCTCCCTGCATCAATAAAAGCCAATAAGATTTAGTCTCGAATGTTGAAAAATTATGTGCCCACCAGGAATGCATCAAAAATATTATTCACCTGTTGAACCGTTGTAAAGATATTCCGAATGGGAAAGAACTAGAACCAAACCACTGCACCTTTTACGATCAGAAGTATTCAAGCAACCCCCCCTAGACCAGGCATCAGACTGGACCCAGGAGCATAAACTTTAAAGTCTGAGACCTGAAAGCCATATCAAAATGTCACATATCAGACTTTTTGCCAACTATCAGAAGGGGAAAAAAAAATTCACAAAAACATAAACAACAAATAGTAAACATTCAATGGAAGAGAAGCCAGTCAGAAATAATTCCGACTCAAAAAAAGGCACAAAAGTAAGAGAAATGAATACATTTGACAGATGACAAAGACCCATTACCACATCTGATTTCAATAATACATATTAGACATCAAAAGCATGAGACAGGAAGCAACAAATCGAAAGCCAGAAACAGCAAAGAAACAAATCTTCATGTAAATGAATACTTTTTTGCCAGAAACAGCTTGAATACTTCATTTCACCAATACCCTTTGCTCTACCAACCAAAACCCCACAATCTACAAAAGCACAGCCTATTAAAAATACAAAACTTTATTTACCATTTACCATTTTTTAGCACAAAACCCAACATTTAACCAAAAAAAAAAAATCTACCAACCAGAACCCCACAAACTACAAAAGCACAGCCTATTAAAAAAACAAAACTTTATTTACCATTTACTATTTTTTAGCACAAAACACAACATTTAACCAAAACAAAAAAAATCTACCAACCAGAACCCCACAACTACAAAACCACAGCCTATTAGAAAAAGCAAAACTTTATTTACCATTTACCATTGGCCATTTTTTTAGCACAAAACCCAACAACATTTAACCAAAACAAAAAAATCGCACAGAACATAAAAACCTAAACTGAGAATGGGCATGGGTAAACCAAATCCAATCCAGTGTACCAGGGTAAACCAAATCCAATCCAGTGTACCAGCCAAAAAAAAAAAAAAAACACAAAATGCAAAAGAAAAAAAACCCTCGAGACTCTATAATTTCTTTTTTTTTCTTTTTTCCAAAAAAATAATAAAAAAAAAAAAAGAAGAAGAAGAGAAGCTCACTTACTTCTCTGTACTCGCGCAGCAGGAAGAGGGAGACTAAAAAATGTGCAAATTTTGCGGAAAGAATGAAAAAGAGAGGAGATTTCCTTCCATGAATAGCCCTTTTGACATGGGAAAGTTGCAATTTACAGTTTTTTTCTTTTTATAATTATTTGACCGTATAAACCACCACACTTATATAGCGAACGGTCAATTATTATTATTATTATTATTATTATTGCATTTGTGTTTTAGGACATTTTCATTTGGTCCTAAATTAAATATTTTATTTAAGTTTATGTAATTATCTTAATGCTGCAATTAGTATCAAATTGAGTTTTAAGTTTGAAGCTATGACTTATTAAACAATTTAACGATTAATTTGCTTTTTAGTATACATCTGATACATTAACCTCTCAATTTACGATCTAATAATTCCCAAGAACTTGGTATTCGTAATGTTACTCTTGTGAGAAAATATTGATACCATACCTTTTACTAACATCTTGGTTTTGAATACTTATACACATAAATTAAATATATTGGATAGTTCACAATTCAACTCATATCGCTCGTTATTAGCCGTGCTATGGTGCATAAACGCCGTGGTCATAATTTGATATTTTCAGGAAAAAAAAAAAATCGTCTCAGCATTCACTCTGATCTTATTATAATAGAATAATTTGAATTATATAATTTACTATTTAAGAGATTTTCTAACAATTAAAAAATGATTTTATGTAAACTAAGACTGAACTCCCATGCACGTAAATGATAATAATAACTAATACAGTCTTTTGTATCAGTCACGCAATCACAGAACTATTCCCACTCCCACTAGCTCCAACAAAAGGCCAGAGCTTTGACCAACTCGAGTTATAAGGTTCAGGTCCTTAAAAACTGGAACACCAGGTCGTGGAGGGTAATGCAAAAGTTTTACAACTATAATTTACAATAATTGCAGACTTTTATTTTAATTTTTATTTTTTTTTTTCAGTTAGAGAAGAATCAAATAATTACAGTAGATGTTTGTCATTATTTTGTCATATACTATCAATTGATTTTATAGCTGGTTGATTTTTTTTCTATAATGGTCAATTGATTCGTTTCCATTCCAATCCATGAAGGAGAAAATTTGGCTTTAATAATGGATAAAAGAAACTTAAAAAAGAAAAAAGGAATTAAAGGAATTTACCTATTATAACCCAGTAAAAATAACGGAAAATTTTTTTTTTATTAAGAGTCATGTAGTCTGTTGGTAAAACTGTTTTATCTTTCATTTCTAAGTCTTACCTTAATATTAGTCCTTACGAACTAAACCAAAAAATAAATATATAAATAAATAAAAGGGAAAAATAAAAACTGACCTCAGTCTCCAGAGTAGTGCAACATGGTAATGGATTTTCCATTTGACCCACATTGACTTTTGAAATCTCCTTTTCAATATGCTTTAACCCCTTGGAATCTCTTGATCCAGGTTCCAAAATTGAAATTCAAATGCGGTGGAGACCTCAAATGGAATTGCCATTCACACTTTGATTTGCTCAGATCATATACTAAACATTGTTGCTGATCTTTAGTCAATAGTTGTCGTGAGACTACAGCTGCGTGGAAGTTGCATAGTCAAACTTATGATTAATATGATTAAAACAAAAATGGTATCAGAAGCATGAGTCAACTGCCAAAGGAACCACAATATAGATTAACATGGTGGCCACCTCCTGGCCCTTGAGGGCTTCCAGAGGAGAGGGGTTGAGGGGGTTCCCTCCGAAAGTCCAAGAGTTAAGAGATTTTCCATTCAATGTCTGATGACAGACTTCAGAAGTTGAAGTTAATTCGCCACGTAGGGCAGATTGGTTCAAAGAATTCACTGGAAAAGTTCTTCCTTATATGTTTCTTGCCAACACATTTCTAATCAGTCATCTTGGTGCTATAACAGGAAAAGTGAAACAAAAGCATTAACAAATGTGAAAACTTTAGCAAGAATGGAAAGTAAAATGGTTCATTGATTATATCTTACCAGGCAAACCCGTGAACATTTCAAACCGTGCAAATGCTTCATTGACAAGCATATCTGTCCCGTAAACTATAGTGCCTCCAGTTTCCTGCACTTCTCATAAGAGTATGGTTAATCTAGGCATGTAAATTGCATCAAATAACAAAGAGTAGCATTTCAGAGCTTCCTGCAAAGAGAGAAACAGATTAAGACTGACTCGATTTTACACATCAATTAACTTACAAAGGAGAACTACAACAAAAGATGATTTGGGTGTAATGCAAGTTGTTAAAATGGTTATTGTGAGAGATCGATCTAGGTGTGGTAAGAAAGCAATTCCAAGCTGTTTAACTGATGACCAATCTCCTTTTTTCCCTTTTTTTGTCAAAAGAATGAAACTTTTAGGCATATACATTCACATTTCAATATCCCATTTCAGTGATCTAAAGTTAATGGTAGCATATTCCAGCATGCATTAGAACCCAGAAATCTATTTGGATTTCTGGCAATGAGTGTGCACTAGTAAAGACCTTAGGAAGTGGCGTATCATCAATTCTGTGGTTCCATTCCAATGCAAGAATCATGTCATCTTCTGGTTGAAAATCTTTCAGTTCAGCTAGAGTAATTGCTAGTCCTGCAACTTTTCTGGCAAGTTCTTTGGCTTAAAACACAAGACAATGGACGGTACAGTTAGCAAGTGGGGTAAGTAAATAATCATCTGAACATGATTCAAAGTAATGTGGCAAAATCTTGACAGATCTAGTAAAAACAAAAATGCAAAGTGTTTAGAACATAAAGTTAGCTACATAACTTCAAAACAGAGCATCCGTTTCTAGGACCTGCACAGGACCAACACCAACACTTGGTTTAAGTGAATTCTGCCACTTTTCTGCTTACGTGGGTCATCTCAAAGTGAATGAGAGGTCTTGCTTTGTGCTAGCAACTTTTCTGCTTGTGCAGGTCATCTCAAATTGACAAAGAATAGAACTAGAGATCCTCACCATATGTACGATTGGCAGCAAACTCTTGCTCTTTTCTTATATGTTCCATAAGAGAGGACCTTACCAGCTCCACCAGCTCCAATGACTGTAAGCAGTTTACCAGCCAAAAGGGAAACTATATGCAGGCGTGTCATTTGATTTTTCAGGCAAATGTTAAAGGGAAATAAATTGATCTGGAAAAAGTAAAAAGGAAAAGTCTAGACAGAACATTGCAGCACTTCTAAGGTGCACCATGTACCGTGCAATGCTTCATTAATAGCTGCTATGGCTCCACGATAATCAACAATCGAAGCCCATCAGTTCCCATTGGTTGATCTCCTGATCATGCAATTAATAGCACCTATATCCTGAAAAAATGACACTCCAACTGAAAATACAGATCATCAGAATCGGACAATCACATTTCTGACCTGCATAAATTCAAATTTCATAATGATGATGAGCATACAAATGCTAAAATTCAAATATAAGTTTCGCTGATATTTATCTACCTTGGCTATTGGATTAACCTCATCACAGAACTTAAGTCCAGCTTCCTTGTGAGGAACTGTACAGTTGCATTGGCATTCACCATATGGTCACATGAACTGCCACGATATGAAAAACTTGCTCAATTCAGCATTGTGTATACTTTGTTTTTTCTTGGAGCTTATAATTCTTGGCAATATATGTTAAAGACTTAACACTTGCATTACTTTCTATATGTTTTCAACATAAAATCCTGAATTTCCAAAGCCTGTGAAGTCCACAAATTTAAAGTCAAACTTGAAGTGGAATATAATGTACAGCATATAATGTGCGCTTAAGTGGCCCCATGGATCAAATGGAATATTAACATATGGGTCAACAGCATCAAAAATTGTCCCGTGTCAGAGATTGTAAACATAAACAATTTCTGCTGATGCCTGAGGTCTTACAGAAAACCAAAAAAATCCTTACCTGCATCCAACAAATTCTTGAGACAAAAAGGTGGATATGTAGTTTGCCACATCAACAACGAATAGAGGCAGATAGATTCAATCAAAACCGACTTAAAAGCTGCATTACAAATGTAAGGACTTTTTGTACCAGCTCCAATCTGTTTCAGATTATATATATCTAACAAATCTTTAACTGTTAGTTGCTCAGAAGCTGAAACCACTCCTACCTCAAGTGGGCCAAAAGTGAGAAATCCTCCATATTTTGCAGCAAGTATCCTAGACATTAAACCTCTTTCGCCCATAACAAGCCCTATCATTGAGACCTGCAAGTTGCCCAAGTTTCATTTGCAAGCATTTGAAGAGAAGACTTCAAGAAAGAGCATCTTGAAAGGTTTGGTTAAAGAAGGAAAAATAATAGTGCAGATTGAAGAAGTCAGAAAATGGTACACATCGGGGCATGCCATGCACAAGTAGGCCAACAGTGAAAGAATTCGGAAGTTCAACGAAACTGAATTTCACTACCACCTACAGTGGCTAACTAGTTACGTACCTGTGAATGTACAAGTATTTGAAACATACGTGCATTATCTGTGATGTCTAGAGCAGTTGCTGCAATCTTAACTATGTCAGCTCCGGTAGCTTGTATAGTGGCAACAAGGTCCCCGATATCTCTTATGGACGAAGTATCCTTCTGGTAGTTGTGTGAAGAAATAATGATCTTGACCTTTTTCAGGTTTCTTCCCATGAAGGAAACTCTAGAATCTTGAGCTACCTCCGGGAGGCAAAAATAAAAACTTCAGCGACATGTATATAACATTGCAACAATATGATCAAGCATTCAGCAATGCACGTTTGAATTTCAGTACAGGCAGTCTGCCAAGCCATAATATCGGTAGCTCAACTTTAAACTCCACATCTATAAAAATCTGCTCCCAATTCCATAGCTAGATGTAGTGTGCCTTGCCTCTTGCTATCCTTTCCATCATACTGACAGCCTTCCCACTTTGGTCTATACAGTACATGATCCATGAGAATATTTGTTAAGTCTCACATATTAAAGTATGAAAGCTACTTTAGTTAAGTATGTAAGTTTACGCAAAATTTGTCTTCCACATATTTAAACGCTTTTGATGGGAAAATGCCATTCTAATATCACCTGCTTTTGTTGATTGTCTGTAAATGGAAATTTTTCATTCCATACAAAGCCTAAAATAATAAAATTACTAAGAAATCATATCTTTATTTTTTCTCATGTGCAAGAAGTAAGCAGGTCAATCCACATTTTAAGTTCCGTTTATAAACCAAGTCCAATTAAGCAACCATTCAAGAACTCAGGGTTTACATTTGATGCACATAACAAATACAATTCAGAACAAATGTCACACAATCAGTTTATGATTCGTTACGTTTAAATGACAAGAGTGGGTTTTAATCAAGATCTCAAGATCTTGCCTAGGACTGAAGTTCTTTAAGAAATCCAACTCAACTTCAACAAGGTCTGCCCCAAATTTCTTTTCCAAATTCATATGTGCCAACATTTGATCAACTGATTCTTCCTTTACTGCATACAAATAAGTGTCGAATTTCTTCAAGCTTCATTGTCAATTTGACAATCTTCAGCAAGCAACAAAGAAAAAACCCACAAATTTTGAAAGAAAGATTTAGCAGTGATCAAAATTCTAAATTAATAGGGTATATTTCACAACGCAAGAATTTGGCTCATCATTTGTGTCTTTGTTTACCTGACTTTCTCTCAAGACTTCATCAACTAAAAGAAACGCAAGAGAAGTTAAATTGACAAGCAACTGAAACAAATCAGATTCAATACTGAGACTCAAATATTAAGACTGAAAATTTATATTCTTCTAAGCATCAAGAACTTAGTTTTTCTTTCGCTCTACTAAGTTCTTAAAGAATCAAGAGCATGAAAGAAGGCCAGATTCTTTTAAAGATTGGGCATCCAGAAATTAAAACCACAGAAAATATCAAGTTTTAACATTCTTTTGATGTTTTCCATTCCATAGTTTCCAAGAAACCGAATAGAAAAGAAGCACATGAAAAAGAGGAGAGGACACATCAAATTCAAGAAAGTATGGATAGTATATAGATGTGAAAATTAAACATCAAGATAAAAATTTTATATTCTTCTAAGCATCAAGAACCATAAAACAGGCCCAAAACGTATTTTTCTTTCACTTCTGTAGTTATTACCTTCTGAAAGAAGCAAGAACAAATAAGGAGATCAGATTGTTCTAACGATTGGATGCCCAGAAACCAAAAATACAGCAAAGATCAAGTTCTAACGTTTTTGGGTGGTTCCATTCCACAACTTCCAAGATACCAAACCGAAAAGGCCCATCACAAAGAAAATGACAGAAACGAAGAGAAGAAAAAAAAAAGAAAAGGAAAGCGCTACCGGAGCAACGCTGAGAGTCATCTGCGCAGAAAAACGTCTGCTTTTTGAGGTTTAAGCACGAACGAAGGTTGCCAAAGACTGACAATTGAATTTGAATGACCTATTCTGGTTCTTTGGCACTCTGAGAGAGGGAGAGAGAGGGAGAGAGCAACAGACAAAGAGAGCCGGATAGGGAGAGAGATGGGCTTGTGGGGGGAGGGTGTCCTGGACTGCTTATATAGAGATTTGATGGGTTGTGGCAGTCTTGCCTTGTTGCAGGTTCATAATTAGAAGACCGTTGCACTTCATTAGCAACAAAATTTTGAAAACCTTGGATGCACGCTAAGTAAGATTAATTATTTATAATTTATAGTATTAGCTAAAAATGAAACACCAACATAATATATTTTTTACTTGAATTTTGCTGCCAAAAATTTATTAGTATGGTCTTACCTGTTTACCATGCTCAATTTTTGAGAAAACAAGCATTATTATAAGCATAAGTTTCTTTTCTTTTTTTTTTGTTTTTAAATTTGTGGTCCTTGTCGAAGGATTATTAAAATAGATTAAATATTTAAAAATCATCTCAACATTTTCAATAAAATCCAATTAAAATTATTAATTTTTTCTATTCACTAACTGTGTGTATATATATATATATATATATTTTTATTTATTTATTTAAAAATCTATTATATTATAAGTTAATAAATAAAAATAATTTTTTTATAAATTTTAGATTTTTTAAAAATTAAATCTAAGTATTTAATTATATGAATATCCTTCGATGATGTTATATTTATGTGACTATTTGTGAACATATTAGTGGACGTGACAATCATAAATTTAAAAAGCAGAAATGGAAACATCAAAATAAAAAATAATAAAAAAAGGGGGGAAAGAGACGACGAGGCTTTAGCATTGCCAGATCCTAGCATTACGTGACAACTATTCAGCGAGAATCGCTCGAACATCAACGTGCAAGCATTTTTTTCTTTTCCGTTTTTGCTACTATGGCTTCCTTTACAGTGAGGTTGATCCTCTATTAACATAAGTGCTTGGATGATTTACAAGCTTAAGACACTAACAAAAGAAAGGCCAATGAGGGGTTCACAGCAAATGAACTCACTATGGAGAATGGACCTCGGGGGCTTATCGCAAGAACTAAGTATTCGTTTGTCTTCCACCTGCATTGGACTCCCAGGCGCTCGACTGTGCAGTGCTAAAGTGGTTGCCAGCATAACCAACATTGTCTAGGCCTCCATGAACTTCAACACTTGATCCAAGTTGAACAATTGGTGGACGCATACACGGGTAGACAGGAGGAGTGACAACTGATGGAAAATATGGGTCGGTAGGAGCAGAAACCTGCGAAAGATGGGGCCTTTCATCCAGGATGTTTATTCTAGGACGCTTGTTATTTCCCTGCTGCTGCAGTTGATTCCTGGACATCTGGTTGTGTAGCTGCCACTGAACAATTGAAGGAGAAGCTGTCCGATCCCCAATACCAGTAACACCAACAGTCTCATAGTTTCTGCCCTGTATATGTGATTGAACGATTGGGGCAGGGAATTGCATGGAGTTTTCCCTGCCTGTGTTGAGCTTGACCACATTAGCAATATGAACTAAAATGTTCTCAATGAGAAGCCTGGATTCAAACTTGTAAGCTGCTGTAAATTCTAGTATGGCTTTTAAGGCAGTTACTTCTTTGTCTATGGCCTGGCACTGCAACAAAGCACATTTGATTATAATAGGAATTCGGAGTGGAAAGCAGGTAAAAAAAGAAAAGAAGGGTAGACATGCCTGTGATTCAAAAAAATTCTTTCTATTTATGGAGCAACGGGCATCTACCCTTGCATTATCCAGATAAGCTTTGAAGATGAGTTCTGGAGAGAACTTCTTAGCAAGACCAAATGCGCAGCTAAATCTAGCAGCTTCCACAAACTGCTTCCTTTGGTAAAGAAGTTGGATAAAACCTGTAAAATTTTGACATAAAGAAAAAAAGTCAGAAAATCACTGCTCATGCACAGAGAGATAGAGAGAGAGAGAGAGAGAGAGAGAGAGAGAGAGAGGGAGAGAGAGAGGGAGAGAGATGGTGAATGACAGGAAGCTCACCGGGGACCTTATCAGCAAAACCAAGGGCCTGGCATATTTGAGGAGCCTGTCTGTGCTGGACTACAATCTCAATGAGTCCGAAAATCTCGTCTGCTCTAAAATAAGAGACCAGCTGATATATAGCCAGAAATAGCAAAAAGGCCAAAACTTCCATTGAATTCTCTTTATCCAATCTTGTTTTTGTTTTCCAAAGAACAGCCAGTCCTTTTGCTGCTTCTTCAACTTGGGGACTTATTTTTGGTAAGACTATCATAAGCTGCTCAAGCAGAAGAACTTTTGTCCTCGTGAAACTTGCATCCAACCCTGTATCTACATTCTTCCACAGCTGAGAAAATGCCGCTTGCATCACATCTAATACAAGCTTTGCTGGGTCTGCTGACACCTGAAGGACAGATGAAATTTCATCTTGTGTCAAATCTTCATCAACAGAAACCTCATTGAGGACCAATTTCAAACTCTTTTCCTTGGAGGTAGTGCTAGACTGACAATTTGGCACGGAATATTCTGGATTGCTAACTTGTGAATCTCTCAATTGCTCAATAATAGCTTGTGAAGAAAGCATGTTGCCCCCTATGCCAGGTGAAATATAAAAGCATAGAAAAATGAATCAGATCTGCAACTCACAAGTATTTGCCCACAATTGACTGCTGGGTATCAATTACAAAATCCTTTCACATATATCAAAACACTTTGAGAGAAAATGCAGACACCTAGAAAAATCAAAGCTACTTGTGCATATGTGGCCTCTTGAATAGAGACTGGTTACCATAACTCAGATGTCAAAATTTGCCCATATTTAGATGATCCACTTAATTCCTCCATTTAAGGTCAACTTTGTTTACTGCAGGTTACTTAGAAAAAGTTGCCTAATAAACTAGGGTTTAATCCCAAACCCTCTCATGCCTACGCAGAATCACTAACTTCAGATAGATGAATCTGGGATAACATAGTAAGCCATGAGGCCCGTAAGAAAACATTGAATTTCATCTTAATTCTATTGGATCGTATGGCTGGATGAAAGAAACAAGTAAAAATACTCCTCAATAAGGCAACAATTCATGGCGGAGGAATGAAGGAAAGCGACCTAAGAGAGGACCATCAATGTTTGAATCTCCCCTGTTAGGTTAAAACCATTAACATGTCAGTCAATGATTAGTTCTCATAAGTACAGATCAATAGAGAATAATAATAATTATACAATAGGGGGTCATTAAGACTGAAACGGCATATTGTGGGGATGCATATACATATATGCAGGTTTTTATGGTCTTCAATGAAATGAGTTATTTTTCTCGTACTCAGGAATGAATATTAAAAGAAAGTGCTTACTGGGCGAAGTACCTGCAATGCCAAGAGCCTGCTGTAATTCAGGTGTGTGCGTATGATGAAAAACAGCATCGAGGAGGCCTTGAAGCTCATTGGAACTGAAAGCAGACGCCATCTTAAAGGCAGCTACAAGTCCCAAGAAGCCCAACACCTGTAATAAATTCTCAGGCACCCCCGTTATCTTTGCCTTCCACTCATTGGCAAGCTTCTTTGCCTCTTCTCTTGCTTTAGGATTAATCTCTGGTGAAATTTTCTGCATTATCTGCAACAAAATTAAGCAACTTCTCCTTACAATATTCAAGTCAAACTGCACATCCCCCTTGTTCAACCCTGGAGGGTAAAATCCTTGCATAGCATCTAATATCAACATTGCTGGATCTTTTGAATTCTGCATAGCTGTGAAAGCTTCATGGTCAATGAAATCATGCAGAGTTAAAAGTTCATTGAAAAGCAATTGCAGCTTTCTTCCATTGCCCTCGATGCAAGATTGACGACTTGCAGAGAGAAAATTAATCAATGGTTGAGCTGAGAAATCTTTGTATTGCTGTGCCTTTGTCCTTGAATGAAGCTCTTCTTTCAATTGCTTCTCTTTCACTTCCAACTCTTTACAGCGTTCTTCCAATGATTTTTTCATTGAATTATACCGTCTCTCTTTAGATTCAAACTCCTTGACACATGCTTCAAAATGCTTCTCTTTCATTTTTAGGTTTTCCGAACGTTCTTGTAATCTTTGGACTGATTCCAGTTGTGTATTCTTTGAATCAAGCTCATTGTGGCATTCTTTTAGAGATTTTATTAGCAAATCAAGGTTGATTTGTTTCGATTTAAGTTCCTCAGAGCACTCCAGGATTGACTTCTGGACCAAATCTTGTTCTGCTTTCATCCTCTTTAGCTCTCGGCTACACTCTTCTATTGAGGTCTGGACCAATTTCAGTTGACTTTCCTTCAACTTAGGTTCTTCACCTCGATTTTCAACAGACATTCGAATAACATTGAACTCCCTCTCTTTCAGTTCAAGATCTTTGCAATATCTATTCAATGTCCTTTTCAGTGAACTGAACTCGTTCCCTTTTATTTCAAGTTCTCTAGCACACTGTATCCTGTGATTCTGGAAAGAATCTATCTTCTCTTTTACTTCATGAAGCTCTATCGAATGCTTTTTCATAGACTTTTTAATCGATTCCAAAAATGTCTCTTTCACTTTAAGCTCTGCAGAGTGCATATTTAACAATTTCTCAGGTGCATCATGCTGGTTCTCTTTATTTTGAAGCTCTTCCTTGTATTCTTCAATTAACACTTTGATAGAATCAAGGTGTTTCTCTTCCAAAACCAGATGTTCCGATTTCTCCTCAATCAACATCTGGATTCTGCTCAACTCCTTCTCTTCTGAACCAAGTGCCTTAAGGTGCTCCTCAATCAACTTTTGAGTTCCATTTAGTCCCAGCTGTTTTGAATCAAGTTCCTTCTGGCTGTCCTCAATTGATGTTTGAATCTCACTCAGTTCTTTACATTTCAAATCAACTTCACCAGAGCAATCTTTGATCAGTTTCTGCAATGCTTCCAATTGTTTTTCCTTCGACTCAAGCTCTCTATGACGAGCCCTAATCAAGTTATTTGTCTTACACAGCTCTTGTTCTTTAAGCTCAAGTTCACTATTACATTTTGCAATCAAATTCATCATCTTCTCTACCTCTTTCTGTTTAAACTCGAGGTTCTTACAACATTCCTCGAGCAACTTCTGCGCTGACCTCAATTGTTCATCTTTCACAGAAAGCTCACCAGAGCAATCTTTGATCAGTTTCTGCAATGCTTCCAATTGTTTTTCCTTCGACTCAAGCTCTCTATGACGAGCCCTAATCAAGTTATTTGTCTTACACAGCTCTTGTTCTTTAAGCTCAAGTTCACTATTACATTTTGCAATCAAATTCATCATCTTCTCTACCTCTTTCTGTTTAAACTCGAGGTTC
Organism: Bruguiera gymnorhiza; assembly: GCA_020883675.1. Classification (NCBI taxonomy): domain Eukaryota; kingdom Viridiplantae; phylum Streptophyta; class Magnoliopsida; order Malpighiales; family Rhizophoraceae; genus Bruguiera; species Bruguiera gymnorhiza. The sequence continues at coordinate 78,278 of JAIRCJ010001048.1, forward strand.
TTACAACATTCCTCGAGCAACTTCTGCGCTGACCTCAATTGTTCATCTTTCACAGAAAGCTCCTTGCAGCAATCTTTTAGCTTTGCATTCACCAAAACTAATGCCCTTTCCTTTGACTCATGCTCCCAAGCAGATTCTCGTGTTGACCTCTGAACCATATCCAATTGCTTCTTTTTAGCATCAAACTGCTTATTGCACTCTTGGATATCCCTTTGCACAGAACCCAATTCCGCTCTTTTTAAACTAAGCTTCACATTACAGTCCTCGAGCTCTTTTCGAGCCAAACTCAGTCGATTTTCCTTTGAGTCCAGATCCAAAGTACACTCCTGAAGTGACTTTCTAATAAGACCCAAATCTTTCTCCTTCGTTTGAACCTCCTCAAGGCGTTCTTCGGCAATTTTCTGCTTAAGTTCAATCTCTTCTTGTCTTTTTTCGAATGCTGCCCTGCATTCCACCAATTCCTTCTGTTGCAAGTGAAGCTCTTCCCCTTGCTTTAACAAGCTACTTCTCATTGCCTCGAAATGACCCTCTAAATCTTTCCATTGAAGGGTGAAAGAAATTATAGAAGATGCTTGTGCACGTGCTTGATCAAACAATTTTCTGAGACTTTGTTGCTTTATCCCGGCCAGTTTCAGATCATCATCCATTAGATTTCTCATTGAAAGAACCTATTCTTATAAATGGAGACAAATCAAAAACCGAATCTTTTTCAAACCCACAGCAAAATTTTAGCATCAATGTTAATAAAAAAAAAAAAAATCTAAGTTAACTCATTTTAAAGTAAGTGAAATTAACTCATTATAAAATATTAAAAAAATATATATTGTGAGACTTAATTAAAATAAAAAATTCACAATAATAAAATAGATTTATAATGTGTGACACTTAAAAAATTAAAAAAAAAAGTTAAGTATAGTAAACTCCTGAAAAAACTATTAGTCATAAACTAGTTGTCGCCAACCATGAAACTTAGGCTAAAACCTGAAATTCGAACCTTAAACTCACTAATATTTAACTTTTCTATACGATTCAACTAGACAAAAAAAAATGAGGAAAAACAAAAAACACCCATCAAAGTCCACTCAAAGACAAAGACATAAATGGCCGAAAGAACCAACCTTGACGCGAACCCTCGAGACAATGCGTGGAAACGCAGAGGGAGAGAGAGAGAGAGACCAAAGTGAAGCTCTTTTTGACGAGTTTAATATAGGATGAGAGCAACGTTGTTGGCTGTTGCTAAGAAAGTGGCTTCTTCGGGAAGCTAATGCAGTGTGATCGTGTTTACAGTTCACAGTTCAAGCGGTTATGCAGCTTTTTACCGTTGGATTGGGATTTGGCCTGAACTGAATTCCACGTGGGTGGGGACCGCACAAAGTATATGTGGGTCCGGAACCGACGCTATAGACAATCGGGGACTGTGTACGAAAAGGGGTGTCTTTGGATTGAGAACGTTACCAAAATTCAATCTTTTTTTTTTTTTTGGTATAAATTAAATCATCTTTGGATGAATATAATTATTTATAGCCATTAAAATTGGTTTCTAAATTAATTGGCACGACCGACTCCCTTTGGCCAATCGAAATTGAAGAGGGGATTCCACAGCACAGTTGTGTGGACTGTGCCTATTAAAAAAACAAAATCTAAAAAAAATGAAGTTCTTTTTTACATTATATTATTTCGACATGTATTAAATTTTTTTAATAAAAATGCATTATATTTTGTTAGAAATATGGTGCGTTTCAACATTTTACAATAAATTGAAAATATTGTATATTTTAAAGAAAATACATAATATTTATTTTTAATAATGCAGTATAATTTTGAACAAATACAATATATTTATTGGGAATGCACTGTAATTTTAGTGTATTAACAAAAAAAACAAAAAAAAACAAAGTACTGTATCTTATCGCGCACTCCCCTCATTCGCCACCCTGCATTTAACGCCACGTGCCTACCTATCATTTTCTTGAATAGAATTCAAATGATTTTAAAACGCAAAAAAGCAATCACCGTGACTAATTTGTCTCTCGATTTGAGGAAGTCTTTCAATGTAACAGTAATAAATCAAAATTATATGACCAAAAATAAAAAAGAAATCGAAATTACAATTCCAATATCAGGCTCATGTATTTCGGTATAATTGATTGAGATATTTTGCTAATTTTTTTTTTTTAATTTTGTGTTCAAATTTTAGTGGCTCTATTTCTTACATTAATTTTGTTAACCTCCCTTATAATAATAATAATAATAAAGAAAAAGAATTTATTTTGATACAAAACATGAAGAAAAATAATTTAAAAAACAAAAAACAGAGAGAAGAAGAAAAGTATAACTTACAAGTCTAAGCTGTTTAGATGAACGAAAGTATTAAAAAGAAAAAGCTTAGATTGATGAAAACACTGAGCCTTTGTTTGGTTTGAGAGAAGGATGGAAACGAAAATAGTGACAAAGAAACAGGTTAAAAAAGGAATAATTTATTCTTTAGATTCTACATTAGAAAGCTGCGTAGTGAAAAAATCGAAAGAAAATTTCCTTATGGACCCAAAAAGTGTGTGAAAGATAAGGACTTTTTACAATATTTTGAAAAATGTGAACGTTATACAATTTTTTAAAAATAGATAAATTATTAATTTCACAAAATCAAGTTTTCCTTGTTAATACTTCATTCCATTTTATCCAAACAAATCAAAGAAAAATTATTTTTATTCTCATAATTTTTTTTTCTTCATTTTCCTTCCTTTCGCGTCTTATTTTTCATCACTTTCTTTTTCTTTTTAATGTTCTATCCAAACACTCAATTCTCCCTTCTTCTCTCTCAAATCAAACAGAGTGTTAGATCAACCAAGAAATCAATTCATGCTTCCATGTTATAACTATAAATTTCGGAATTCAATATTTGTTAAATTCTATCTTAATCACAAAATTTCTCTTTGGGTGGCTCAATCACAAGCTTTTAACATAAGAGTTTAGGATTTATCTATATTTTTTATCAAAACATTTTTATTTTAAATGTCTCAAATTCATTTTTTGTTAGAAAAATATGTAAGATTTTTTTTAAAGGTGAAATGGTATCTTCTAGTCGAGTATAAAAATTAAAAACACTTTAACTTAATAAATATTAAACTTAAAATTTAGAGGTGAGATATAAAATTTTAACTCTAAAATCCGACGATTTAAAAACTTTGCTCAAACCAACTGACAAAAAAAAAAAAAAGTTGTAAAATCATAGATTACCACGTGTGGCGGCAGCACAGGTATAAGCAGTTCGTGAATTGGCCCGGTCCAAAGCTCCATTTTCTAATATGGGTACTCAGATCGCACCCGTATTGAACTCTATCCCAAGCGAAAAAATCAATAAATTTAAATTAAAAAGAAAAAATGTACCTGCTTTGATCTCTCTCTTAAACTTATTTTCTCCTTTGCTCTTCTCCCTGACGCTTTGTTTTTCTTTCCCTTTTCCTATCACCCTGGGACCACTGGGACTGAGAAGTGACTTGAGGAGTGGCTCTTCTGATATGTCAATGGAGGAATGCTGTGGTTGATGAGAACGAAATTAAGGTGCTCTGTGAAGAGGGGCTGTTGGTTTACAGTGTAATGAAATATTGGTTGTTATGGTTGTGTTTTTCTTTTTGCACTTTCTTGTTTTTTTTTTTTTGTTTTGGGTCAGCTCCTTATATGGGATTCTAACATTAATGATGTGTGTCCATTCCCTTGTGCTTCTTTGCACAAATACAGGATTGAAAACAAGCTGTGCTATACGCTATCAGTTGATTCAGTTCCGTACTGTTCTGTCTTGTTCTTATTTTGAGCTACAATTTCAGCATTATTGCTCTCGGGCATTCCCATCAAATCAATGACGTCTGTAGCCCTTGGTTGCCAGTTTTGGGCACTGTACCCAGAGACCAGCAGAAAAGACTATAAAAAGAACCGTTTTAATTTGGAGCCACCTAGCTGCGCGCGTCATGAACAGCTACTTTTTCTATTTATGTTTTTTTATCAATTTTTTATTTTTATTTGTAATTCCTTACCATTTGCTTTTAGGCCCGTGAAACTACTGAGAACAGTGATTACATTCAAACAAATTACTATTTTTGGTCGAAAGGGAGGCAAAAAAATTGCTCTAATACTCTGTTTGGAAGGGACATCAGTGTTATTTTTCTTTCCTTCTTTTTTCCCTTATTGTTCTCACTCCCACCTCTTCTTCCATCTCAAAGACAAAAAGACAAATAATTATTTTTTTATTCTTCTCATTTCGCTTCCTCCCACGTTCTTTCCAACACATTTTTAGCAATTTTTTTAAGACCCTGTAGGTTAATTCTCGCTTTCTATACATGTCAGGGAAGCGATGAATGTGGTGTGCGGTACTTGGACACTTCCTCTAAGCCATTTCAGACAGCTGGTGGGGTACGACATTAAGATTCCCGATTGCTGGACAGAACATAGAAGAATACTGTAATTTGATTGGTGGGCTGAAATGACTAGGTAAAGTTGTTGGCTCTGCAGTTCCGATTTAATTTCCTGTAATCTACATTGCCATTTTAAATACAATGAATTCTTCGTTGTGGAGGCCATTTTCCCTGAATCTTCCTGTTCATTGCATTTATAAACGTCCATTTACCAGAAACTTATCACCAATACATATGAGGGCCAACCGCGCCCTCAGATTTTAGCCCATTTAGCACTCCAAAGCACATAAGGGCAGTATTCAATGTTACAGCGGAAAGGGATTTAGCAATTAGACTTGCACCGCCCAGAGACTCAAGGAAGAATTATGTCAACAGAACAAACCTTCTCCTGTCAAAATGCTAGTTTATCTACGTAAAATAAATACATCCGCAACACTGCATTGTTAAGACTTTGGCATGTTTTTGGTATCGGGGACTAAGTTTACAATTCCATGCAAATCCATGAAGCAGGACAAAGCAACATCTGGTTTGGTGATAAGCATGTTCCAAGGCCAATTTTGATCCCGCAGTTGTAGGATATTCGTCAGGCCTTTATACGGACCACAAATGAACCTGTTCGTGGTTTTACAATTTAATAAGAAGCATACATAAGAAGCATACATAGACCAATTAACAAACATCGCAACTTTGTTGACTCTAAATGAAATGCAGTAATTCAAAAGAAATTGTCATCAGAATCAGAAGGAGCTCACTATAATCTCTTCAGTTTTCATGAAGTTTCGTTTCCTCAATTGCACATTTATGTGAAAAGCTACAGTAGATGCCACCCAAATGCTGAGGGACCTTAAATGTCATTAGTTTCTCTCATGAGATCATGAATTCGACAACACTAGAGTTAATTAGCTAGGAATATTATTGAGGACGTTTGATTGGTAACAGCTAAAATTTCCAACACCTAGGGCAACTCTCATAAACTTCAAAAATAACAATAAAACACACACTGAGAAAAGGAGAAAACTACTCACATGCTGGAAGATTGGATATGTCTGCAGAAACTGCACAAGGGATCCCCAAGTTTGAAAGAGCTCCCCGTATGATTCCACAAGGAAAATAGAGATGCATGCTCCTTGCTTGGGCAGCCTTGTTTTCCGACGAGGCAGAAGGATCATCAGGCAATCCACTATTTTCCACTGACGTATCTCCCGACATCCGTGCCAGCCACCTAAACCGACTATCTTGCAATACAAAAGTACCCTACAACACAAAAAGGAAATCAACATGCCATCCACCCCCATCAGGACCCCTTATCCAGATTTGAACTCATTATGCCAATGCAGATATTGACTAAACAAATCAAACTGTACGATTTTATCTTCAAAATGCTGTTCGCAGTGCACAAGGCTCCCACACACTCGGGGATATGGAGGAGAGTAGATCGTATTTTTTTTTTCTTCTTTTATTTTTTTCACTATTTCCGCAACTCAAACCGAAACCACCCTTCTAAATTTGTAAAATGTGAGTTTTTGATCAGAGATGTCACGAATAGCTTTTGAACCGGAAACTTACTCTATGATTTGTCTTTAAATTGTCTATCTGCTTCTTGAAAACCTCGGACCAGAAATCCTTGCAAATGAACTTTATTGCCTCTAGATGATCACTAAAGCGCGGCCGCTCCATTGCATACCTAACAAAATAGAGACAACACCTTAGATCCATTTCACATCCTATCTCCCCTCTCTGCACTAAAACCTACCATGGTAGGTCAAAGTTTTCTTGACCTTTCCTTCACTTTCTCAGCAATCAAACAGCAAAATAATCACCAAACAAAGAATTTCTAAAAGAAATATCACAATCTAAACCCTAACCTAAAATCAACATCCAGACTTGATGATACACACGTGTATTCAGACAAAAGGGAGAATTTGTAAATTGAAGCGAAGATGGAGGTGAATTTTGATAAGATACCGTTCAGAGAGCTGGTGGCCGACCTGATAGCCGATGGCTTCGATCCGGCGAGCGGCGAGCTCCGGTTTGTTGGCGTAGAACCGATTGCAGTACGACGATACCATTTCCGTCAGCAGGCTATCAATGCAGCTCTCTGATACTTCTCTTCCCATCCTCTATTTCTGACTCTCTCTCCTCGCCTTTTTTTTATTTCATATATATATAGATATATGAGAGAGAGATAATCATTATTTATTAATTTTACTAATAATTTTTAAATTATTATTTTTTATATTGATAGTGTGATTTTTGTTAGTGGAATAGTGAAATGGGTTGTTGAATTTTGGGCTTTTAGATGTGGAACCAATGGGCGCCGGGGGGAGGTTAAGATTGGATCAATCCACACAAAATGGGTTGGATAGTCCGGTCCTTTGGGCCCCCTTTTGCAATCCGATCCAATCCAAATTGAAATCGACAGAACCGTTTGATTTTGAATTGAAACCAAAATAATCTCACACTATCGTCAGGTTATATCTCGGATGCGTTAGGTATAATCTAATTCTCACATCCTACATAGGATAAAAAGAAGGGAATCCTACATGGGTATTACACACTCCAACACACTAACTTTTAAAAAGAAAATAATGATCCTGTAACACTATATATTTAATATATTTACATAAATAAATTATTTGATCATATCATAAAAAAAAGTCAAAATTATATTTTTTTTTTTATGAATTCAGTTTTTGAAATTTATTGATAAAAATAAAATCATGTGGCGAGGTCATATATATATATATATTTTTTTTTATTATTTTTTTTTTTGCATTATTAAGTGCTCTCTCTTTATTAATTAACAAGATAGCAACTTCAACGTGATTTGAGCAGAAGCGGCAGAATGCACACTCGCACTGGTTGATATAACAATAACGAATATATGTCGCACTGATAGATAATCTGAGTCACAGAAACATTTTCTTTTTTTCTTTCACTCTAAACGTGATTTTTTTTATTTAATTTAATTCTTGCGTAGAAAAACCTATGAAGATTTTTTATTTTGTTATCGCAATTGTGGGTGTACAGTAAACGTTGAAATCAGAGAAAATGTTCACTCACACACACATATATATAGTTTATGTTCACGTTTGTTTATTTGTTATTTGTTAATTTGGTGTTAAAGTCGGACAATATGGAAATTCTGACCCAGTATAGATCCACGAGCACTAAACCCTTCGTGGTGAAACCTGACATGTTACTAACGGGACAACAGAGACTAACCTATCATGCTTAGCCTAGTGACGAGTGTAAGTTTAACTTTGGATGAGTTAGACATTTAAGTTTGAATTTTTTAGTTATATTCTATAAAATAATTGGAAGTCGCCCTACAAACTTATAATTTGTTTAAAATATATATATATATATATTATTTTTTTTTATTTTTTTTCTAAAAAAATAAACGGCCAACCTTAATGTGGATATCTTCATTTTCCCAACGATTATGTGTTAATTGAGATTGCCAGGAATTTATGACCATAACCAAGAATCTTACGTCCGAAACATTTTCAGTATTGATATCGGAAATCCATTAATACCAAACAGAAAATTCTACATCTGTAATTAGTAGCATTTTTCTCTTCATGATTCTTATTTTCTCTCTCTCTCTCTCTCTTATTTTCTTTTTTTTTTTTTTTTGGCTTTATTGCTCCAAGAAAATATGGTTGTAGCGCTGCTCTCCATGCTGGATCAGAGGTGGGGTACAACTTGATTGGTCATTCGCACGCATCCACAAACACAAAGGCCGGCAGTGCACTTGTTCGCCGTGCAGCCTCTGCAGATGTCAATGCAATCAGAAGGAACATTGCATTGAACTGGTTTCTGCTCTTCAGGCTCCTCCCTTGCTCTGGATTCCTGGGGAAAGCCTGCCATCAGATGCAATTATTTAATCATGATAATTAACTTTAATAAGAAATCATTAATGAAAACATCACTATGGTGACGGATCCAGAATAATTCTCCAAGGGGGCGGAGGAAAATTGCCCCTCCTGCCCCTTTGAATCCATCCCTCGAACATGCACTACATATATATATTTATAGAAAAGGAGAAACTTTTACATGAAGCCATAACTAGCACGGCTACTAAGAAAGCCAACTTGATTGAAGTTTTCTCCATTTCTCTTCCCGTTCTTTTGTGTGGGGAGTGTTTGACAGATGTATTTTGGCTCGGTGTTTGAGGTATGTCTACTTGTTATCTATGAGTTGGGGTATTGGCCCCTTTTAATCTATTTATAGATGAAGATAATATCAAATAATATTGATATTTTAGAATATTAATTAATATTGATATCTTAAAATAGTAAGATAATTTATATTTTTAGTTACTGATTTTATGACTAATTTTTTTATCATTTAATATTAATTTATTATAATTAAATTATTTAATTTTAATTTTATTTTAATTTAATCATTATATCACTTAATTAGATAAAAACTCATAAAATTATATAATTAAGTTTATCAAATAATATATTAATGAAAATTATATTAAATTTTTTGAATTAAAATATTACTGTTAAAAATAAAATTAAATAGTTAAAAAAATCATAGAATATCTTTAAAAAATTTATTTTCCTTATTTAACAATTCCTTTATTTTAGAAATAATTTAACTTGAAATATTATAAAGGAAATTTGTTAGGTATTTACTTTTAAAAAAGGACATTTGTTAGATAATTTGTAAATCATGTGTTTTTTTTTCAATTTTAAAACAATTTGAAAATATATTTTTTTAAGAAAAAGTAGGTGAATTTTTTTAACACGTCTTTTTTTTAATAAGAGAATTCAAAAAAAAAAATTTGTTCATTATTTTTCCTTTTTTTGTTAGATAGTCTTATAATTATAAAAAATTAATTAAAATTAAAATAAAAATTTATAAATAAATAGAATGCTTATTTAATTTCAATCAAATATATATTAGTTGATTTATGTAATACTATTTTAATTATAATTAAATTTCAATAATTATAATATATTTTAATATTTTTAATTTATAAGTTTATGATAAATTATTGTATAAGTAATATCTAAATTTTTTCTTGATTTTGAAAATATATAATTACATATAAAAATAAATAGAGATATGCATATAGATATTATAAATTCTATTATTTAATATATCGAATATCAATGTTTTGTTTAATTTTTTAATTATTATCTTTGTTCAAGTGTTTCTATATAAGAGAATTACACTGTTTTTTTTTTTTTGTTAATTAAAAAGTTGATTTAGCAATGATCTATCAATATAAATAACTTTTTTTATATAAATTTCACACTTCTTTTTTTAAAATAAAAATTTAAATTTTAACTATTAAAATATCTCATAAAAAATTATGTTATAGTTACACTAAATTAAAAACATATTTACTATTACACGAATACCTACCGTTCACAATTAAGGATATTTGCACACATAAAATCATTTAAAGAGCGGTTTAGCGGAGGAGAAATGAAACAGTGGAGAGCCAAAAAAAGCCGAAAATGAGTTGATAAGTGAGTTCTACTTGTTAAAAAATAAGTAAAAGTAAATAAAACTTTGAGTCCATCCTCGATGTCTCATCTTTTTACTTTTAAAATGTTTAATTAATTGAAAAAATAATAATTTTTATAAATAAAATATGAGATTTGAACTATATTTCACTTAAATTTCATGTTTAAATTAAAAGGAAGGTTTAGGCTTAACCCAATCATCATCTTAGCCTAATTTTATTCACCTTGGTTTGATTAAAATTGATTTGTTATTTTTTTTTTATAATTTATTAAAAGACTGATTAAGTAATAAATTATGCAATGAGTTTAATTTTTTATATTTTTATAAATCTTATTTAAAAAAATAAAAATTTTAAAATAAAATTTAAAATTTTAATTATTAAAATAAATTTTAATGATATATTTTTTTTGTTCATATGATAAATTAGTTATCTTAATCATATATTAAATTCAAGAAAAACTAATGCATAATCCATTTATATAATGTATAGGAAAAGGTATAAATTTTAATAACGTCTTGCTTTACCCTTAGGTTGTACACTTTTGATTTTAATATTGATAGTAAGATTATTCGTAGGCTAGTTTAAGTTTTAATTTACACTAATTCTCATCTAATCTGAATTCTTCAGTGAATTTAACTTGTTTGATGACTTCTGGGATAAAATTCTGATGTTCTCAAATTTCAGTTCCTAATGACTTCTTTTAAGAAAAATATATAAAATGAGAAAATAAATATAAAATCATATAATTTTATCAGGAAGCATTACACTTATTAGAATAATAAATTCTATGAGCATTAATTCAGCTGAACACTTTAACAAAAATCTAAATCCAAAATTTGTGACCTAACAATAAATAATTTTTACCACTTTCATAATCGCATACTTAAGATTTTAGTCTTAGATTACTTCCTAAAAAGGTTTCTAACAAATTATAAATTAAATTATTTAATATAATTACTAAATAAAAATATTTATTGATTTTATTTTCTTTTATTAAAAAAAATAAATACGTGCATCATCTTTAAAATTATAAATTTAACTTTTTATGTGTTTGATGTAAATCCAATATTTTGACAGGCACATCTAAAATTTTTTTCTTTTTTCTTTTTTCTTTTCTAGAACACATCAAAAAAAATTTTCTTAAACCTTCCCAACTCTGTAGGTCTGGAGACAGCATTTTTCATCTTTTTTTTTTTTTTTTCGTTTTATTAGATAAGTGAACACCTGTCAATTGCAGTTTTGTTACTCAGCCAAATGATGTCAGAATGATTGAAACAATTTTCATGATTTCATATGCTGAGGAAAGCGCAGAGAAAGGGCCACATAAAACGCCAAACTGAGCCAACAACCACTACAGAAAATTCATCCATAGAGAGATGTAATTAACAAGTCCCCAAATAATCCAATTCCCCACCACAAGACAAAGACAATAAAGTTAGGGTTCTTCTTCCAATCCCACAAAAAAAAAAAAAAAAAAAAAGAGACTCTCTTTCAAACCACCAAACAATGCGAACCCTTCTGCAAGAAACCATCAAAGGCTCGTCCTTTTCAATCCCCATATCGCCAAACCCCAATTCAAGTCTCAAAGATGGAAACTTTTTACGCCATGGACTCTACAGTTGGCTCTCTGATTGCCATGGCTTCTTGCATAACGTGACCCTAATCGTGGCTTCTCTTCTTTTCGTACTCTACTTGGCATTTCATGCTAAAAAGAGCTTTATAAAGCTGACCCATGGAAGATCCCATATAATTCTCGCTTATTATGGGAGTCTTTGGCTCGTTAGCTTGCTCAATCTCGCCTGGTGCTGCTTGCAGGTTCGTGGTGTTTTTGTTTAGAACCTTACTGGGACAGCTAATTTCGTGTTCTTTGATATATCAGCTAGTTTTCCTGTTTCATAGGTACAAATTGCCAATCTTTTTCTTGTAATTTTCAAGAACTTGGTTGGTTAATGTTTGGGGTTCTTTGAAATATTGTCTAGCATATTATTTCTAGGGTATTTCTTTATTCTCTTTCAGGAATTTAGCTTGTTAATTCTTTGGTTTTTTTTTTTTTTTTTGAAGAATTTGGTACTCTGTTTTTTGATACAATTTTAAGAATTCAGGGTTTTTTAAAGTATCATCTAGATTTTGTGGTTAGTTTTTTCATTTTCTTGACCCTGTTCTTCGTGGTATAATCTAGTTTTTGTCTTTCTTGATTGTAAATTGTTGCTCTGATTTTCTGATTATTTCCTTGCCTTCAAAATCTTGTTAGTTTTACGGTTTTCTTGATTCAGTTTGTATTTCAGGTACCTTTGCCTGTTGTGACTATATGCCTACACTTTAAAGTTACGACCTTCCAGACAAAACTTGAATCTTGTTGTCCCTGGATCAAGTTGAGCTTCTGTGAGTCTAGAAATAGCATAGTGTAGAACAGTACCAGGGATCAGTGAAAGTCTATTGGCTGATGTGTCTTCAGACAGTCAATGCTACTCTAGCTTCCTTTTTTAGAAGTTAGAAGTATTTATGTTGTCCATCTGAGAGATGTCTTAAGGGGCCAAGATCTTCATCCTTAGCAACCAATTTGTTGTTAGATTCCATGAAAAATGAGCAAATTTAAGTAATTGAACCTGCTAACATTTTCCTAATTCTTCCCAATGGAATCAGCAAATGCTAATCCGGTCATGCTTTCTTACGTCTTACAATTCACCTGTTTTGCACTGAATTTAAATTTTAACAGCATAATAAAAATGGGGTGAATTGCTCTGGTTATGCTGATTAATGGGCTTATTTTGGAGCTTCCTCTTCCATGATGTTGGGCTATGGTCAAACTAAGTTTTGTTCCTCGATACAGGCTTGGGAATGCAGTCCTGGAAAGGAAGTAGCATGGAACATATTATCTTTGTTTACAACATCTGGGATGCTGTTTTTGGAAATTAGCTTGATTGCCTTTTTGCTCCAAGGAAATTATTCCAGTGGTTATGATGCTTTGACAAGGCCATTTGGTATTTCAGCACTACTTGTTGGTTTGGACATACTTTTGAAGGTATCTCTTGTTCTCTTGAATTAATACATTGTTCTAGTAGGTAGATTTATTTATTATTGAAATGTGACATTGTATGATGCACGGGAAAGTTGCAAATTTTTCTTTGTCAATATATTGTATTAATACTGTGCTCTAAATTCTCTTATGCCTTCTATTATAACTCTAATCAAACACCAGATTTCTAGGTTGTTAATAGTCTCTAAACATTATATATATACCTGTGTATAAAGAGAATCAAGGCAAATTTGTGAGCTTGCATGATTCCAAGTGTATTCTTTCTCCCCAATTTAGATTGTGTCACTTGAAACTTGTAAGTCATTTCTTGTTGACCATTCTGTATTAGCATAAAGTTTTTATTTGGCTTGGACGTTAATTTTACCTCTTTTTTCTTACAGGCAATTTACCTATTTGGATTTGGAATCCCTTTGTTCATTGACAGCAGTGAAAATCCTCAACGAATGAAATGGAGCTTATGGGTTATACATAGGCTTGCACTAACCGCAGTTTATGGCTTGATATTGTTCATGTACCATTCAAGGTGGAGGGAGAGGTTACCAGGTAAGTTTTCCAAAGAGCAAGCATACTGGAATAACTGAAAGTGGCAGCATTACTTCCAAAAATTGTGTCACAATGTTGCATCTCGTTTCCTTTTCTGCAGCAAGACCTGCATTCTACAAGTACATTGCTGCTATGTTCATCTTGAATGCCCTGTCGCTGTTTGGCTGTGGGCTTACTGGCAATGGAGCTGGCTTTGGTTTCTGGTAATTTTGATCAGATGCTCTTTGCTTCTTATATGATATACAATGGCCTCATACACCCTCACGGATTTTTCATTTGCTTTGATCTTCTTATACAGGTTGTATGCAACCACAATAGTTTGCTACCATGCCTTCTACCTTCCTCTTTTATACTTAACATTTTTGGCAGACTTTTTCCAGGTGAAGTTTTCCTTCGTTACAATATTTTGCCACCTTGACCTATTCTAAATGCAAAGTTCCATTACTCTACTCTAGGATGGTTATTTTATGGGGAATTGTTTTCACTGTTGATTGGCTGTAGGAGGAAGACTTGCACTTGGAGAATGTATACTACTCGGAAATGAAAGATGCCGGCTTCTTTGATGCTGATTGGGAGTGATCTAATGATGACGTTTAAATCACATGGTCCGCTTCTCATGTTCTGTTGATATAAGTGTACATGCTTTCCATTAGCAAAAGTGCCCAGTTGAAGGGATGTTTGATCAATGTTTCCATCAGGACGAGGTTCCTTTGTGCAGAATGTGAAACTAGTATATGGTATCCTTTATTGTGCATCCAGTGGCATTTGAGTCGGTTAATTTCCTTGCAATAAATCTTAAACATTGCACGGCCAGGAAATAAGTTAAACCACAAAAACCAAGCAAGAGGCGAAAGAAATGGGAATCTGCCGCCATCTTGTTTAATCCAAATACGAAGAAGTTCACTACATAGAACATGTAATCTCATCCTATTATGTACTGTCAAATTGGTAACCATTCGGTGTCAATATATAGAACAAGTAGTCTCGTCCAATTATGCAGCAAACTTAAAATTTTGTTGCCTCAAATGCTTCAATCAATGAGTCAGCACTATCATCCTCCTAGGTATCAAATGATTAATTACTCTATTTTTTGTGTCATTCTGGTTATGGAGGTGGGAGGCAGCCTAATGGAAGGCCCCATGTGTGCGCGCGCATTTGCATGCAAGCATGCATGACGTGAGGGCGAAGGAGTAATGGATGTACCTGAATGTGCATGCATACAAGCATTACCTGCCGGGGAAGGGGGAGTAGGAATAATGACGCACTTCTCTCCTCACTGCCTCGCTAAGCAGGAACTCCACATCTAAACAGTCTCCAGTTAAGGATCATAACATGCACAAAGGGAGCAGTTAATGTAAAATTGAATCACATATGATCAGATGGAGCACCCTTGGAATGCAAAAAGACGCCATAATTTAATGACTTAGCAATTCAGTAACCATGGGTTTTTCTAGATGAAACTGACAAAAACAAGAGTTGACAACAAGATTGCAAAGCAGTCCATCCATAACAGGTTAAAAAGAGACAAAAGCTGATTGGAGAGGAGTTCTCCGAGGTCCTAATTTTGGTTCACTAAGTAGTCTTCTTTGCAACAAGCTTTTCAATAAGATCAGCAGCATCCTGAACTGTTGCAATGCTTTGGGCACTCTCTTCTTCAACGCTGATGCCAAATTCCTCTTCAAGTCCCATCACAATCTCAACCTGAGAAGCACAACATCCTCAGAAGGCTAGGCCAACTGAATCCAAAATGGAACACATCCTAGGCCTATGCTATGCAGAAGCAATTTTAGAGTAGTTTTGGGAAGTTTAGGAACATAAATCTTTTGTACCGTGTCCAGAGAATCGGCACCAAGTTGTACAAATTTTGACTCTCCAGAAACAGTAGTATTATCAGACAATGCCAGCTGTTTCTTCACAATTTCGCACACCTTATCAACTGTTTCTGGTTTGGCCTACACAATAGAATTTAATAAAGTCATCATTTTGAATGCAATTTGAATAAAGACTTTCTTGGAAAACAATAACAACCCAGAATACAAGAAAAAGAGGCAAAGGAAAGTGCAAAAATAGTTTATAGTATGAAGAAAGCATACAGCGCAGGAAATCCTAAGGCGAGCAGGAACAGGCCTCAGCCCAAACGAAAGGAAGCCTTTTCCCCCACTGGAAAGGGAAATTGCGTTCAGACTAGAGATCCTGGTCACACCCTGCTTAACAAAAATACAAATACAACGTCAATTATACAAAAAAGAAGGATGTCATAAAGCAATAAGAGGATAAAACAAAGCATAACACGTTCATTCCTGCTGCAATAGATGGCTCTATTCAAAGAATATAAAACTTCATAGCAAACAATCACATTCAGATGGTACCCAGATACAAAGCACTCTGCAATCTCTACACCTAGAAACTTGTTGATTTCTATAGCAAAGAAGCCATAGCCAGTAACAAATCCCAAAAGGGTGTCGCTGTCTACAAATCAATAGACAAATTATTGATTACCTAGATTGAAAAGATCCAATCTTTGAGTACAAATCAACAACTCCACTCGATTAAAATTTTGATCAAACACCAACCATGCACACGATACATTGAATTTCCAACAAAGAACAACAAAAACAAAATATACCCAAAAAGATTTGGGACCATTAACGGAAGATAACTAACAAATCTCATGCAAAGAAAGCCAAAAGGCCACATATTTCCCAAACCGAACCGGAACAACAAAATTAGAACGCTATAAGAACATGATTAAACACATGTAAAACAAATATTAACCGATCTGTTGGGGAGAAAGGGAAATTGAATTTACCAAGGCGGGGCGAGACTGCGTGGAGACGAATGAACCTGCGGTGGCCGCCATTGGAGAAATGCAAAAGCTATGCAGGCTAGAGAGAGAGAGAGGCTTGGTGAGTTATATACAGGAAAGGAAAAGTGGTGGGTTTTTAATTAATGAACCCAAGAAAAACGAAGAGCTTGTGTAAACGATAAGACCAAAGCAAAGAAGTTCGCAGTTAGGTGGGCTTAAGACGGCCATTTGCGGAGGCTCTATTTAATAATACCGCAATTTTTTATTTTTTAATTTATTTTTAAATAAATAATAAGAATTATGTTTAATAATTGATTCTTAATTTTATTTTATTTTTTTTGTAAATTTTGAAATCATCTAAGAAAATAGTACCTGTAAAAAATTCCAAAAAAGTAAATTTGTCATTTGAAATTTTTAATTCTTAATATTATCTACATCTCTATCTCTTTCTTATTCTTTTTATTTTTATTTTTATTTTTTCTTTACTTTATCTTTCTCTATTTATTTTATATTTTTTATCTCTTTTTTTTTTCTCTCTAAAACTTGTTTTTCTTTCTTTCTATATTTTTTTAGATGATTAATGTTTGTTAGAGTTAATTACTTCAAATAATTTGTATTTGAAATAACATTATAAGAAATTTATAGTAACGATATAATAATTAATATATTAATTCTAATATTAAATTTATTATTGTGAGTTATTATTATGCCAATTATAAAATTTTTTTTGTGTCAAATAGTAATTTTTTAATTTTTATTGAACTTCCATATATATCATATTTTATTAGTTTTTTACTAATAAAGTATATATTAATATTAATTCGTTGATAAAACTTTATTTTAATAAAAAAATAAAAAAATATCAGACAATATATACCAAATAATAAAATTAAAATATTATATATTAAAAATCAACAACAAAATTAAACGGATCTGAAAGAAATTGAATGGCCGATTTCTGTTAGTACGCAGAAGTGGCATCCTTAGTAGCCGTTCGATCTTGTTTCTTTTGTGCACAAAGTATGCTGATTAGACGGTTGTAAGGAGGAAACTCGGGATTTTACAGGGAGACTACTTACATGGTAGTCTGTTGGATGCCAACGGCCACTGCCTTGGACGCTGATTGACGAGGATTTTTTCTTTTTGGGGTGCGATAGGGCCGAAACCTAATGATGGGTTCAAGCCAGATAGGGCTTTGCTCAAGCTGGGAATCCACGTCCAAGCCCAAGCCTATGTTTTTCTCTAGCTAGCTTGTGGATCAATCATTCCAACAAAAGATAGAAAGAACCAGGGTGAAGCAAACAAGAAATAACGATGATAGAATGGTTGGTGACAATTTGCAAAACTGAACTTGCCATGTATTAATAAATTGCAAGTTGGAAGGCTTTTTACTATGATAATTTAATTTGTGAGATATTTTAGATTATATGTTTTTAATTTTTACTTAAAAGATTATTTTTTATATATCTCACATATTAAAAATAAAAGTACAAAGCATAAAATTTGAAAGATTTTAGAAAATTGGGATTTTTTTTCTTTTTTGTCGTTTGTTCTTGGATAATTAATATCATCTCCAAATTTTACTTCCATATATATATATATCATGGCCTATTTCTTTATTTCTTCTTGTCTATTCCCAAGTTGCTGACCAACCAGTCGGTTATATTTCATTTTCAGGCTTCTAATTCTCAAGAGTTATCAATAATGGGCTATTAACTGACCTTAATTATTGAGAAAATGATGCAATCAATTAGACACATTAAAATATGTGTTCTGAGGGGGAGTGCCCTCTAATTGTCATATTCCAAAAGAAAATAAATAAAAATTAAAAATGCCCACCAAACCCAAAACATAACACACTGCTATCATTGAACATAACATTTATTAATATTAAATTTCTTCATTAGTAAAATCATGAGATTCACCAACCTTCTTTGTCTATAACCAAAGACCACATGAACACATTAACTTAATCTCGTAACAGTCTAAAGAGACAGAAGCATCACAGATCTACACTTCCTGAAATGAGTTTTATTCTTATTAAAGTTGACTTGAATGCCTTTCTTTAAGGACTGATTCTTTTACGGATGGGTCGTGAGCTATCTTCCCATTGTGTCACCATGATACTAGGTTTTATCTCTTGCGTGTCAATCGCTGATGGTAACGTTCTACATTTTCTATGCAGATTCTGAGGTATGCATTCATACATCACGACGAGGTCATGACTAGAGTGAGATGCGCACCACGAATTCACAGTTGATGCAAACAGACTGATACACAAGGCATGCATCAACCAAAGAATGGATGGGTGTTATTAGAGAGGCCGACCTCTCCCGCCATAGAAGGATCAGATATCTAATAAAAGTCACATTCATTCATTTTTTTTTCTTTTTAAGAATTTAAAAAATTACGGACTGATGGTCCTCTGGTTTCTGATTCCAATTTTTGTTCTTTTGTGAATTATATTAGTGATCATTGGAATAAGCTAAGCAAATGAAAAAAATGAAAAAAGCTAAGCAACAAAGACGTGAAAGTGTTTGTGTGAAGGGAATTCATAACTTTCATTTGTGCTAGCCAGCCAGCCAGCCAGCCAGGTGAACTAACGTGGATCAAATCAACTAACGCAATACCAAAATGGGAAATTTGCCAAATATTTATTAGATGCTTTTTTTTTTTTTTCAGTTGAAGAAATAGCCATGAGTTGGAGTGAAAGGGTGCTCTCTGGATCGCACTGAATATAATAATCATGAGAGGGATTTGATAAAATTAGTCCCAGAAAATGGCTGATGGACATAAAGTGAGAAAGTAACGAAAATTTGACCCGAGAACAAGCCGAAAGTATACCCACAAATCGATAAATCATTACCACAGGACCACCACAGGGAGATGCTAAAACTCCTCCCCTTTATTAAAGATCCTTTTAAGGGCAATATGAAAGGAAAAAAGTGTTGAAATTATTAACATAAAAAAGAAAAGAAAAAAAAGGCATATGAAAGATTCTGGCTTTTGAATATGTGTGATGCGAAATCACATAATTATTAATTTAATTATTATAAGTAATTATTTATCATATTTATTTATTAATAAACATGATTATAATAAATAACTAAAAATAATATTTGATAGTTTTTGAATTTATGGCTTATGAGTTTAAAATTAAAAATAGTGATTGTTAGATTAAAAGATAATTATGTGATAATTGATAATTAATTATTTTATATATTATTTAAAAATAAATGATAGAATTAAATAAATAATTAAATTATTAACAGATTAAAAGTATTTATTTATTAAGAGTTATTATCCGAGAATTTGACATTTATTTAACACATCAATTTTTTAAATATTTTTATAATTATATTACAAAAATATTTTAAAGAGAAATTCAAAATATACATTTATTTTTAAGAGTTTAATTTTAATAATATAACTTATAATCAAATATATTTTATTTTATAAAAAAATTTACATAAAATTTTATTATAAATTGATAAAAATAAATTTTATCTTAAAAATTGATATCAAATATATAATTTAAAATATTTTATTTTAATTTTTAGTATAATATAAATATTTATTAAAAAAACTAACATCTATTAGAACATGAACAGAGAGGTAGTTTAGGAGAAAAGAAAAAAAAAAAGGTTTGTTCCAAAAGAAAAGGGGAAAAAAAAAGGAGAAGTCAATGGAATAATTTAATTGAGAAGGCAATCATCCAAAAGGGGAAAATTAGAATGAATTATTATAATAAATTATAAATTCAAGAATTGAAGCGTATTAAATGCAGCGGGACACAATGGTTTAGAGAGCTCCTACGGAATCTCATGCACGAAGGCTGAAGCCGTGTGGTCTATAACCAGCAATTATTGCGTATCACGTCCAAAGGCAAGTTGCCGTTAGAAGATCTTTGAATATTCTCAAACACGCAGCTGTCAAATTATAAAGGCAGCAGTGCAACCACACGGTGTAGGCACTAAAATGATTATTGTTTTAATCCACGAGGCACATCTTCTTCATTAAATAAATTACAAATTTATGAATAAATACGTTGATAAATTGTAAATTCCATATATATTGTTTATAAGATTGCATTTTTCTTTAAATAAATTAAGATTTATGAACCAATATCTTGATAAATTTTAAATTTAATATGTTATAACTCGATTAAAGTGATTATTATTCAGTTAATGAATTTTTTTTATAAAAATTGAATTAAAATATTTACAAATAATCTTAATTTAAAATAAATAATATTTTTATGATTTTTTGATTAATTAAAAAAAAGTCGCTATGCAAAGCATGTATAATTTATAAATTTACTGTTGCATGACAATTTACAAGTGATTTTTATTGCTGGATTTGTAAATAAAAAGTGGGAAGACGCCGATACCACAACATCAAGAAGCCGGGTCGTTTTCGTTGCCGGTAAAACCGCTATCACAACCGGAGCTACCGGAATGCACCTGCTTGCTAGAAGCACAACATTTTCTTGCACTACTGACGCCGTAATCTCCCAAGAGAAACTTGGCTCTCACTCCCATACTCAGGGTCGCTGCACCTCCGCCGCCGCCACTTCACTGGTCACCGATCTCTCTCTCTCTCTCTCTCTCTCGCGATTCTAAACGTTTTCGTCTGCGTTCCTATCAGAGTTTGAGTTTTGATTCTGTTTTGGGCTTTTTAAAACTTTGAAGATGAGAGTAGAGAGTGGAGACGATTCGCCTTGTCATGTCGGGATGCCAAACGTTGTCGTTTTTCTGCTAGTTGCTGTCTACGTGAAAATGAAACGACTAGTCAGCGTTTCGACACTGTGTCGTATCTGTTTGTACCCGAAGGAGAAGAAGATGACTGACTGACGGACCTACGGTCGTTTTACGCTCACGCCTTTTCTTTTACTCTCTCTCTCTCTCTCTCTCTTTCTTTTCTTTCTTTTCTTTTTTTTTTTTAAATTTTTGGGCAATTTTCTCACTGTCTGGAGCGCTGAAAGTCACTGTTTCGACCTTTCTGGAATCAAATATTCGGAGGAGAAAGATTTCCAGGATCGACCGAGCTTTGTACGGCGCCGTCTTTGAAATTCGAGTCTTTTTTTTTTTTTTGGGTTCTAGCTTCTTGTGATTCCTTATCTCGATTCCGATTCCTCCTCTAGCAGTGATCGTCTTTTCCGCTTCTCTTTGATCCAAAACGCGGCGTCGTTTTCATAAACTGAGTTGAAAACGAGTCGATTTTAAGCTCGGAGTTGATCTCGTTCTTTCTTGAATTCAAAATTATACTGTTTGTTTGAAGTGATTTATTATTATTATTATTTTTTTTTTCATAAGCAAAAAAGTAAAACATCAGTGCGGGAAATAAGCATTACGAGATACAAGAAAATGCGTAAAAATAAGATTTTTATGGATTGCTTTGATTACGCAGACTGGATATTGAATTAGTTGAGGAAGAAGAAGAAGAATCATGAGCTCGAAACTTCTGGAAATCCAGCCCAAGCAGCTGAAATTTATATGTGAGTATTCTAAGTTCCTAATCATTACTAAGGGTTTATCATTTCCTGAACCAATGCGCCGCCGTTTTGTCAAATTTTCTTGTTCTGTATTGTACTGGCAGTTGAATCGAAAAAGCCAAGCTTTTGCTCAGTAAGGCTCACCAATAATACCATTCACAGTATTGCTTTCAAGGTTGGATTTTGGAGTTGGGGATTTGTTTTTTAAAGCTTTGGTTTTGAAATTTGAGCAGAAATGTGATTTTTCGAGCGTGTGATATTGGCAGGTTAAAACTACGGCCCCCAGGAAATACTGCGTTCGACCAAATGTTGGCGTTGTCCTGCCTAAATCAAGTTGTGAATTTAGTGGTAATTCAGTCTTCGTCTTCAGCTAGTTAAAATTGTGACTTGGTCTCTCTCTGAAATGTCAAGTGTCTGTTCTTGCCCCAAGGATTGGCTCTCTTGTTATTAGCCATTCAATGTGGTGGGGCATGGATTTTTTTTTTTTTTCATGACTGACGTTTATTCTGCATTGGCTATTTTAGTTAGTGCTTATCTTCTCTTTTCCCCCAGTGTTTTGTTAGATTTGCTCTTATCTTTAGCATGTGGTTCAAGGAAAACAATGGATAAAGTTGTGAATAAGAGAAGTTTGTTTTAGAATGGTGGGGTTGGACAGGTCGCCCGCTTTGCACTTTATTTTACTCCTTACTGCAATCAGTTACCTCTAATTCTGTCTATGTTGTAATAGTGTAGTTTTCAGTCATATTTGTTTCCCTTTTTTTTTTGTTTTAATTTGTTGATTTTATGCCCATCCTTAAGCCTTTTGTGTTAAATGCAGTCATCATGCAAGCTCAGAAGGCAGCTTCCCCGGATATGTTATGCAAAGATAAGTTCTTAATCCTAAGCACTGTAGTTCCTGCCGGGACAATCGACATGGATATTACTCCTCTTACGGTAAAGGGCCATGGTTTGGCTTTTGACCTTTTATTCTCTGTTGTTTTTATTGTGCCTTCATTGTTCTTTCATAATTTTTAAATGGCAGTTTGCCAAAGAAGATGGTAAGTTCGTTGAAGAGGTCAAGCTCAAAGTGGTGCTCATCAGCCCACCTCAATCAACAGTGCTGTCACCCATTAATCAAGAATTTAAGGACGGGCTTTATGATCCAGTGCTGAAAGATGAGATCTTGAAGAAAATTGAGATTCTATCGCCATCATACATGGTTAGATTTCTTTTCCTAATGTTTGGAATTTCTGGTGGGATTAAGCTTTTAAGCCCAACATTTAATCTGGTGCCTGCTAGCAGCTGGGTTCCAATGTTTACCAAATTTTCTTTTAAACTACCTTTTTTTTTTCTTTTTTTCTTTTCATCAGCATGAGGCTGCCAAGAATGGCGGATTCAAAAATATTAATGGTCAATGGCTCTTCACTACAGAAAAGGACCTGGAGTCAAACCCAAAGATGGATGTGGCTGATGATCAAGACTTAAAACCAGCAAATGATGCAGAGTTAACATTAAATAATGACATAGCTGATGGTGGTGAGTTAAAGCAGGCAAAGGATGAACAATTGAAGCTAGATAAGGATGCTGTTGATAATGAGCTAGTAAAGCTTGTTGAGGATCCAGAGTCCCCTGCAGTGAAGGATGAAGAATTTACAATCGCAAAGGCTCTTGATGGGCTGAAGTTAGCCACTGATATTGAGGAGATGAAGTCAAAATTGAATTTACTTGAATCAAAGCTAACCGAGGTTGTCTTTATGAGATTTTCTAACCTCATATCAAAGTGTTGACACAAAGTTGCATAGATGAAGTGGGACTGCAGGATACTCTAGCAACCACAAAATTGGGAGATAAGATTTCCTCGTACTAGTGGGTTGCTTGAGTGGACAGCATATATCAGATTCAGAAAATGAAAATATATATATATGGCGAGTTTTGGTGGGAATGACAAAATTTTTAGTCTTTTTATCACTGTCATAAATTGGTGCTCCTAATTTATCTTTCCCCTAAAATAGCTTCATTTATAAACACATAGGAAATGTGAGCCATGATAATACATCTGATCATATATTTTCATTGGATACAATATTTTGTGGTTTTAGACACTCATTTCTGTGGCTTCTCCAATAGAGTTACAGTCTAGCCTTTTGGGTTTTATGAGCAGGCTGAATCTACAATTTCAAAGTTAAAAGAGGAGAGGCAACTGAGCACTGAAGATAGGAAAATCTTAAAAGAAGAACTTGTAAGTTCTATTACAGATAACAATATAACCTTGTGTTCTCATCTTGGCTAGTGAAAATGCGTGTATCTATATCATTTTCTTTTCCCATGACAACTATAAAATTTGTTCACTTTTGAAACTTTTGCAGCCAATAAGATTCATACTTCATCCTTACTCGAATTTGTGGAAATGGGTTTTTTTGCTTGGCAGGCGGTGTTGAGGAGTGGGAAGACCGTTAGAAGAGTCCAAGTGGGTTTTCCCAGTCTATTTGTTATCGTGGTTGCTCTATTCAGTGTTGTGCTCGGCTACATTTCACACCCCTGAATGTGATTACAGACAAGTTGCTAAAAGGTTTGTTAATAGCTAGAAACATATAACGGTATCATCCCCCTTCTTGACATGAACTGCTCCAAGGGATACAATGAGATCATAGAAGTCTGTATTTGCTGTTGACCCGGGATTGTAAATGTGTTGCATGCGCTAAAAAACGAACCTTTAAGTGGTCGGAAATTAACTGTAAAGAAATGTGGGTGTGTGTACGTGTGTCTAATGAAAATAGGAGAAACATGTGGCTTCTATCAATTTGATAAGAAATTAGCTTTAATAACATCCTTAGGGGATCCGTTTTGATCATTGTAATTTGTTAACAGCGTAAGTAGACATCTTTTTTGCTTTTCTTGCGTTGGATTTTTAACTAGTTGTAATGGATATATTGCCATCTGCGTTGGCTTGCAGCTGTGATTGACATGCATTGGTATATCTCTTCATGATAATTGCAAGTTACAACAAATTTCTTGAAACCATTGTTCATCTACATCTGGATTTTGTAGCCTTCCAAGATACCAGATAAAGACACAAAAAACCATAATCCAAATTTCATCCCAAACCCTAACAACCAAAGAAGAGGCACCATAAGAATATTCTACGGTGATAAATTTAACAGGGTATCAATTAAGGAGTGAGAGATAGGAAAAACAAAACCACTGTTTTCAGCAGCAGGTTCAAAGATATGTGATACTGTTTAACCATCTTCAAGATGCTTATAACTTTATATAATCTGTACATCTTGCTTGTCTTTCTTTTCATTGCAATTGATTGTGAACGCTCCGTTCTGTCGGTGAGCCGGGAACGAAGGGAACAAAACCCCGACCGCCAAACACGGGACGCATGAATGCATTGTCGAATTTGCGCCAGTAGTAATGAACGGTGTGTGTTGGGGTTGTCAGGAGGGCACGTAAACTGTTTGGGCGTAGACCATCCTGCCCACCGATGTCATCCAAGGAATCCTGTCCCTCTCCAAGGAGTGGCACTGTATTTGATTTTGGAGAAGTTGGATCTAATATGCCTTTTGGTTTTTGTTTTGTATGAGGCAGCAGAAGCCTTATAAGAGGTTTAGTCAGCAGACCAAACACCTAACCAGAAATGGTACAGAGCTCATTACCATAAGGACAATCATCATATGAATTTATGTGACTAATAATGGTTAGAGGCACATGAGAGAAAAATGTATGGCAACAGCCAGCCTTTTATAAGACTAGCAGTTCAACAATAAAAAAATTTAATCATCCAGTCAGACCCTAAGATTTTTTTTATTGATAAATATATATTTATGATATTCCAGGAAACTAATAAATTCAACACGAAAAAGCTTAAGCTATGCACACACCAGGAAGAAGAAATCATACCACTGTGCTGAAGAGAACAACAGTTATGGTACTTGTGATCATTATTGCATTATCTCGCACATTGGTATGACCCAAGCTTGTAAACTGCATCCAGTTAATATAAACTCAATAAATCATGCAAATAACTCAAATGCCCCTTGTGATCTTTCATCCAATTGCAAGACCATTATAACCACAAATAAAAAAAAGGTTTGGAAGAAGCATTGTTTATAATTACCTTATTGTATGCTAGTGCCATTGACACAGCGCCTCTCATTAGTCCAGCCCACCATATTATAATCTGAAAAGGAGTTGAAGCGAGGCAATGTGATAGACTATTCATAAAAACAAATTGAATCACAGGAACAGAATGTATACTTGCTGCTTGATGCCAATCTTCTCGTTAGTTGATTTCTTAGATAGGTTGGATATGAAGGATAATGGAAAGACAAAAGCTGCTCTCCCAATCAGGACAAGAGCTAGCAGTACTGAGCTCACTGCAATTGATGTTCCGGGGCTGCGAAGAATAAAACCAAATGCAATGGATAAAAGCCCCAATATGATGTCTTGAAGTGACAGATATCTTGTGCAATTAGCATGAAATTTTAGCAGGACATGAGTCTATAAAAAGAAGGGAAGAGGTCAACGCATCAATTACTCAATGAACGCTAATCTAACCGTACCTATCACTTACAAAACGCCACTTTTCAATGTCCAAGGCATCCATGCCAACATAAAGGAAGATGAAAATCTCAGCGATAAATGATAAGGTCGCAAAAGCATGCCTGTGAATGATTAACGGTGTTAAAAGCAAAGGAACCATGCCTTCTCAAAATGGATAATCCATCCACCATTTAAGAGAAAAAATGTTCAGATGTGACATACTTGGTAGTTACCCTTGAACTCTGTGTCACATTGTGCCAGGTGTAATGTGACATCACAATTCCACAGAAAAATACGGTGAGAATGCCACTTAAGTAGAAAAGCTGCAGAAACCAGGAAATTACCAAATATGGCGAGAACATTCAAGAAAACAAAAACAAAGACCTAACGGAAAGTTAAGAAGAATCATACTTCAGCCAGCATATATGAAAGGTATGCCATAAGGATCATAAGAGCAACCTCACGATCTGTTGAGTGCCTGAATCATATAGACAATGAGTTTACCTAGTATTATTCCATGTTTGAAGAAGAATCAAAGACCCCAATTCAAGAAACCAACCAAAAGATTCCTTCAAATTTAGCAGGTTACATTAAGTCACATTACTAGTAAGTGCAAGGGTTGAGTAAAACCACACTTTACATTGACAGCATTTTGTGAGTGTATCTAGAGCTCCCGATAATCATACCTACTGAGCAAGGGTTCTTTCACCATCTGGGACTTAGTAAATAACTATTCGCATGCACAATGTTATTACAGGAAATGCAGTGCAAAACTCTTGGGTATAGCTACGAATGTCAAGAAAATTATAAGTTCCATCTACACCTGTTCTGGTTCACCAACTATTATCCACCTAACTGATGGGCACCTCAAGATATCTTCCCGGGTTTTGGCAAATTAATTTTCTAATGCGAGCACACCAAGACTCGCTCTTGCTTCTAATGTAAGTGGTAAAATTACAACAAGGACTAAGAATCCAGACACAGCATACCTGCCAAAATAAAGTTTTTTGATGATGTAGGCACTAACTAGACCAGTCTGCAAGAAAAAGGACATCATGCATTTCAAGCAAAATTGTCCCATAAAATAGAGAGAGAGAGAGAGAGAGAGAGAGAGAGAGGAGGGGGGGAGGGAGACTTACAATCACTCCCAGCATAGTGCTGGTGAAAAATAAATATAAAAAGCTGCCAACAAACTGCCCGGTAATACTGGGACTAAGATGAGTGAGATCGAAGCTCTGGATGGCATTGAAGAGCACAACCGATGTGGCATCATTTACAACACCTTCTCCGAAAACCAGACTATAGAGTAAAGGTGTCTCATCCTGATCAAGGACCTGCGCTCCATCAGATGAAACAAGTTTCAATTCTACAATCAGGGCCTTGCTTTAAATAACTGAAACATTGCTAATTGCTATTACTTTGACTGTTGCGGACCTGCAATGTGCAAACAGAATCGGTGGCCGCGAATATTGCACCAATTGCTGGAAAATAACAATATATCAGGGTGTGAGAGAGCAAACAACACAAAGCAAGTAGAAGTTGTGAAGATACCCAGATAATCGCCAACATCCAGAGAACCAATATCCATTTTCTCAAAGGCTAGTGTAGCACCTGTCAGATCAAGGCAACAATTAGAATCAATTTCTTGCTAATATTTGGCTCCATATAATTTGGGATTGCAATGTATTACATTGGTTACGTTACATGTATGAAGCTCTCAGATATACCTGCAGATATGATGCAACAGGATATCAATGTACCAACAGCACCAAATAGCGTGATGGTCATGAAATTCCGAAAGAACTGCTTCTTCTTAACCTGAAACCTGGCATAAAGACCAAAACCGACTGCCTGACATTAAAACATAGTGAATAAGAAGCCAATATTCCTTCAAACAAATAAGAAGATGCAAATCCGAGGAAAAACCAGGGAGAAAGGGCAGTCCCAGTATGAACGAGACTCCCACATTGAGCGGTCTAAGAAAAGGTCTGACGCACACAACCTTATCCTTGTTTTTCACAAAGGGGCTATTTCCACAACATTGCATCAATATTTCTGTCAAAGTTCGTGGAACCCAGATTCAAAATGCATGCATAGAATCCTACCCAGCATTGAAGATAATTGGCGGCAGAAGATATATAAAGAAAAGATCCTCGCTGAAGACCAAAAGACGCGAGCTTTTTCCTCCACTGATCATCAAAATGACAACCCCAGTGCATACGCCCTGCCACCATTCGATCATCAACAATCATCCGTAGATTTTCATGTTCTAAATCAAATAAAAAAGTTCGATGAACAATCGGAATCCCAACAACAAAGAAGAGAAATTTACAATGACGAGGGCGGTGATCGACTCATTCATCCATCGATTCTCTTCTAAAAGATGACCAATCACAATGCAAGCGCAAAGAAGCGCCACAAAAAGGTTCATAGATACCACAGAGGCGTGGTCAGACGTTAAAACCATCTGCGATCTCGACATGGCCGAGCTTATGTAGTTATCCATTGTAATATGTCTCTCTGTCTCCCCTTTCTCTCCAAACCAACTAAAAGGCAATTGGGTCTATGAAAAACTCAGCTTTATCTCTCCAGAGGTCAAAATCTGCACAGCTTTTTTTTTTATGTCTCTGACCCGTCCATTTCAGGAGTTACAGAGTCTTGCATATCTAATGATGCCCTGCAATGAATTGAACCGAACCAACAAGAAAATCAATCTTCTGAGAAATAAAACACCCTTAATTACGCTCATTCATTCCATTTTTGGTCTGCAAAACATGAATCGATCGTTGAAATAACCACAAAAAACAAAAAAAAAACACAAAAGTTCCTTTATTTGAAAGCTGGGAATGTTACAATATTCCCCTCGATTCTCTCTCAGTAACTAGAAAGGAAAATACTTTTTACCTTCCCATCTTAACATGACTGACAAACAGAGAGCAAACAAAAGAGAGGACATCATAAGAACAAGCCCACCAAATTACGCAAACGAGAGATATTTGGTTCGAGTATGTGGCGACAACGAAGTTCTGGCTTAAGCTCAGATTTAGCTAACGCACTTAATTGAAAATCTTTACGTATACATAGAGAGAGCGCGCTCTGGAAAGTGCAAGAAAATGGAGAGAGACGGAGAGAGAGACAGAGAGGTGTGCGGTTGCAGACACCAGAGGAAGGAGGCTGGCTGGCGCAAGAGAGACAGCGGGGAAGAGACGCGGAAAGGAAGGGAATGTTGTTTATATTAGGATCACAAGGGCATGGTACGAGGTTGCCTATAGTAACTTGCGTGGGATTGGATCGTTTGAGCTGTTCGATGCTTCGACTGTACTTTCTGACTCTGTGATCGAGTGGTGGTGCAGCGGAATCACTGTCTGATGTTTTACGTTTCCTTTCCGTTCGTATGTCCGAAAAGCACCAGTCAAAATTAAACAGTGAGTTAAAAAAAATAAAAAATAAAAACCAAAGCACCTTCATAACATTTTTTTTTTTTGAGTAAAATGATGAAATAGTGATGGTATTCATAATTTCACAATAACGAATTACGGTGAATATGTATTGCAAGGTGAATCGGACTATTGTATCCAAATATAAAAAAATAAATTTTAAAATTGATAAAATACGTTAATTACTCTAATATTGTACATAATTAGATATATATTTAATTTTATTAAATATTTAATTTATTATTTAAATTTATGATCTCATAATTTAAAAAGATATATTTTAAATTATTATATCATAATATATGAAATAATTTTTATAATTGAATTACTCAAAAAAGACAGAATAATACTATTTGTTTTTTTTTTTTTCAAACAATTTGGTTAGTAGACAACAGTTAATAAAATTTGAGACCAGTTGAAATGCAAGAAAAAGAAAAGCCAGTTAGGTAAACAACGGAGGGGGAGCCTCACCTGGTTCTTCTTGTTAATATGCAGTGCAAATAAATGGACTTCTCATGAACAATTATCTTTTTGGGGTTGATGGGGTTGTCACGGATCGAACACCAAAGTCACGTATTCCTTCATTGATGGGGCTCAATAATTTTTGTGATTAGCTATAAACCATGTGTTCCGAGTCTTCCTCCACAGGATAAAAGAGAACACGAGCATTACATATCAAACATTTTTCTTTCAATTCACTTTCCGAGATTCACATTATTCGGTACTACTACATGTTCTGAAAGCAAATTTGATTTTCTTTTTTTTCGCATAAACAGCTGTATGTGTGGTGGCAGCGTGAAAGAGATAAGAAAATTAAAAATACTTTATTTTGTCTAAAATAATATAATTCATAAATATATGTTATAAGATTATTATTTTTTTTTTAAAAGTTAGTCTATTAAAATATATAATACTCACACGTATATATTTTAAATATTTTTTTTATTTGACATATAATTCATTATAACATAAGATTTTATATTCATGTGAACAATTTTCAGACACAAATTGTACACAATCTACAGCCAATTCATTTCTGTCGTCGGACACCTATTTAAGTGTTTTATGTATCCTGTTTCTTTAAAGAACCGTATTCAATTATAAAGCTTAACAGATGGGTAGTGTGGTGTTTCAAACTTCTATTAAAAACTATAATCAAGTGCTATGCTTTCTTCAGCAAATCAATGGGCAAACCAGCTGGTAGCTGTTGCTTTGCTATGTGCTGTGGATGTAAAAGCATGCGTTTGCGACCAAGCATCAAATGAGCTTATATTAAATGGTATTCGATTTCGAGATGCTCCATTATTAATAAAATAATTGCACCCCTCGTAAGAATCAAAGCAAATACAAAAGCTAAGTATAAGCATAATTTCGTGATGTAACTGCACAGCAATCAGCCATCCAACTTTTCCCATTTAGAGTGAAAAGTATGCATGATCACCTACAGCACTGATGCTTCTTTTCTCCTAAACTTAAGAAAAAAAGGGACCTCAGTTATGCCTTATTTCCATCAGTTTGAAGCATCTAAAATCTCAATATCAAGCGCAAGCGGAGCCTTTATCTATCTAAGGCTGCAACCTTTTTTTTCTTTTTTTAGCAATGCAACGTGTTTATTAATAACTCATTTACGTTTATAATAATAATAATAATAAGAGATAGTTAAATAAAATTAGGATGATACAAATTTATTTTAATACAAATAACTAATCAAAATATGATAAAATAATTTTAGTATATAGTTATAATAATATGTATATATAAATTGAAAACAAGTCTACTAATTATATTATCGAGATTTTATTGTTAAGTTACTCATGAGTGATCTAAGTTCAGTGTTGTTGTTTAGACTTCACTTTATTTACAGAGCAAGTCTCAAAATTAAGTTCAGGTATTACTTATTTATATAATTGAAGAGCTCACTCGAACTCTAATGAAGCTGAGTTACTAAATTCTCATCGAGTGAGTTTGTTCATTTGCAGCCTTACACCCTTTTGCAACGTTGCGTTTTTTCTTTTTCTTTATTTCTTTTTGTTTTTTTTTTCATTTTGGCGGAAAAACATTTCATGATATGTTTCCGTATCCATCAATTAAACTATTCTCTTTGAAAAATTGTATTTATGTCAAAGGCAATTTAACTTTTTATTTGGCAAGGAAAGAAATTTATGAAAGAACTCTAAATTTTATCACCTAAATATATTATCAAAATAAATATTATTTTCATTAATTATATGATATAGTGATAGACTTATTTAAAATCTTAATTTTAAGTTGATTTAATTGTAATTTTTACATACTAAAAGTAAATATTATTCTGAACTAGTTTCATTTTGATTGGCCAGAAAAAAGTAAAGTTCTTCGTTTAAATCCCTACAAAATGTAAATTTTAATTTTGATGTTAAAAATAATTTTGTAATTATCTTTATTTGTGTTTTTGGGCCCAACCCAACATATATTGGGGCTTAGGGCTGCCCTTTGGGGGGGTGGATTCGTAAATTCGCACTTTCCGAACGGTTATTTTCGGGGGCAAAGTCCTGGTCTCACATGGCAAATTCTTACTGGCGGACCACATATAAATACGGGTAAGCTCCGTAGAATAACCCAACCCCTCAAAAAGAAAAAGAATAAAGAAAAAAAAGAAGAAAAAAAAGAAAAATCCCCAAATCGATCTCGCTCTTGTACAGAGGGTTTTTGATCTTTGACTAGGGTTTTTCAATTCTCCAAAATTTCTCGCAATTTTCTGTTATAATCCACTCGTTCTTTTTTGGACATGCTTGGATTGATCAATTGAAGAAACAGAGAACATAAGGCAAGAAAAGACAGAAAAGACAAAGAAATGGGTGCACGGAAAAAAAGTGCAATTAGGGTTTCGGAGGACGCGGAGGAGCTGGCTCGCCAGCCGCTGCAAGCTATCCTCCTCGCTGATAGCTTCGCCACCAAGTTCCGCCCCATCACTCTCGAACGCCCCAAAGTATGTAACCTCCTCCGTAGCTCTAGCCAATTTCTCCGTACACGTACCTGCCCACACGCAACTGATGTTTCTTTAAAAGATTCATTTTTCGTTTCTTGGTTTCGTTGGAAATAATGTACGACCCGTTCTTTGGATCGATGGTTTTTTCTTGGATTTCAAGAACTATATGAAGAAGGGACATATCTTATTTCTTTTTCAAAGACAATGAAATCTTGAAGTTATTTGGTGTAGTATTTATAAGAAGTGCTGTGGTTTGAAGTCTGATCAGAATCTTTGCAAATGTGGGTAAATGTAATCGAAGTCTTAAGGTACTTTATGCTAGTTCTTGGACTGATACAATGCGGTTGTTTTGATCTTGAAGGTGTTGTTGCCGTTGGTAAATGTTCCCATGATAAACTACACTTTGGCATGGCTTGAATCTGCTGGGGTTGAGGAGGTTTTTGTTTTCTGCTGTGCTCATTCTAGGCAAGTGATTGATTATTTGGAGAATTCAGAATGGCACACACAGCCAAATTTCGCAGTCACGACAATTGAGTCGCACAATTCTATTAGTGCTGGAGATGCTTTACGATTGATATATGAACGCAATGTGGTACGTTTGTGTCTGTATTTGCAATTTGGTTACATTTTGTTTGTTTGTAGAGGTGATCTTTTTTTTCTTTTTTCTTTTTTTTTTGGCTTTTAATAAACTATATCTGATCTTAAGGAAAGAAACATGTGCTTTCTGATTAAAATTGCTGATAAATGTTCTGGTGCATTGAATGGGACTTTATCTTTCTTGTTTCTTAAGTTCTGTTTCATATTTGAGTCAGTTAAATGCTATAGATGAACATGAGTTTAGTTAGTGGAATTGAAGGTGGCAAAAAGTGAATTTTCTTGGCTTGCTGATTTGAAGACTTTTGCATGCGAACAAGTTACTTTTTCACTTTGGAAGCTTCTTAGGAAGCCACTGGAATCATTGTCATGTTAATAGTTGGCTTATAGCCCCTGGTTCTTGGTATGACAAATATGTTTGTGGTAACGGGCATACTGTTATAAGTTTTATAGATTATCCACCTTGTACAATTCTATCTTTTTATGTGCTTAACTTGTATCTCCTAGGTGTGCTACTTCATTTGTTTTTTGTGTCGTAAGGTTTTATGTCTACAGTATTCTTGATAATTCAACGTAACTGCTAGAATCTATGTTTGCTGCTTTGTAGCAGGGAACTTATTTGTTTGTCTCTGATGTGCCATTTAAGTTCTGAGGTTCTCTTAAGTATTGCTTGTTTATGCTTTCAGAACTCTCAAATTGTTACTGTGAGGTGTTAATCGTTCTTATTTTGTCTTGAAGATACATGGAGATTTTGTCTTGATCAGTGGGGATACAGTAAGCAATATGTCACTTACTCAGGCACTTCAAGAACACAAGGATAGAAGAAAAAGAGATAATAATGCAGTGATGACCATGGTTATTAAACAGTCCAAGCCCTCTTCAATTACCCATCAGTCACGGCTTGGCACAGATGAGCTCTTTATGGCAATTGATCCTCGGACAAAGCAGCTTGTATATTATGAGGAAAAAGCAGACCAGCTAAAAGGGATTATATCTCTTGATAATTCACTGCTTGCTGATAATCCTTCTATTTCTTTGCATAATGACAAACAGGTTTGTTCTTCTCACAACTTCCATTTGTTTCATTTGGGGGCCGGAGGGGGTTGCAACTGTTCATTTTCTGATGATGCACCAAGTTTATATTTTGAATTTCCTCCTTATATTTTCTCCTATGACAGCAACCTGTGGCTATCTTTTTCATTCTCAAATTGTTTCCCACTAAAATATCATTTTGTTATTGCAGGATTGCTATATTGACATATGCTCTCCAGAAGTTCTCAGTCTTTTCACTGACAATTTTGATTATCAACACCTACGCCGTCATTTTGTGAAGGGATTGCTAGTTGATGATGTATGTTCTTTCCTCTTTTTGCTTTTTTTTTTTTTAGTTTTTCCAATATACACTCTGCTGTGAAATGTGCTTGATGCATGCAAAGATTTGTTTTTGAGGACTTGTATATGTTACACTTGTGATCATGAACACGGAATCATGCATCAAGCCATACAAATAGTTACAGATACTAGTGCCCTGCAATTCATCGAAAAATGTTAAAAAAGAATGCTTGTAACCATGAGCTGGTTGCTTCTTATAAAAATTTACCTTATTTGTGCATGTTCTTTTTTTTTTCTTAAATTGCTATTCTCGAAAGGGCAAACCAGTTTGCAACTGCTATATGTAGAGGAGGAATATTCATGTTGTAATATTTTCTTTTGTGCAATATCCTTCTTGGCATGCCTTGATGTATTCAAGTTTTTCTTCTTTGTTAATGTGTACCTGGATAATTGTTTCTCTTTGGTTTGTTGGGTAGAATTTGTTTTTCAAATGTTTTTATGGCACTTTCCTGTTATGTTATTTGTGATTTACCTTTTTTTAATGGTTTATGAAAATTGGTGTACATCTTTCCTGTCAATGTTGTCATTTCTTTGAAAAAAAAGGTGTTATGTTCTATGAAGCCCTTTATTTATGGGTTTCAGATTATGGGTTACAAAATCTTCACCCATGAAATTCACTCAAGTTATGCGGCTAGGATTGATAACTATCGGAGCTATGACACCATCAGCAAGGACATAATCCAAAGGTGGACATACCCATTTGTTCCAGATGTGAAATTTTTTGAAAATTGTGCAACTAAGCTAGAAAGAGAGGGAATGTATCGAGCATCGGGTAAGCACTATCAATGTACTTTAATTGACTTTTCTATTTCCCTGAAATATTTTAGTTGAGATGCATTGAAAATAGCTGTTTCTGCATTTTCAGCTATTTGGAGAAATTATTTTGTTTTTCTTGCAACTGCAGAAATGATTTTCAATGAGTTGCTTGTCATGGAGCTATATTCTTCTGGAGATAACTTTCAATGATTTGTGTGTTTTGGAGCTTCTTAATATCTTCTTTTTGTGACTGCCTGATATGGGAACGGATTATGTCTTAGTACTATTTCTTGGAGATATATTAACACAACCCTTATCTTAATCATACATTATTTATGGTGCACTGTATATGATTAGCATAACATCCTTATTTTCAAGGGGCCATTGTTTATGATTTCCTCTTGGTTTGCATTATGGTTTACTGCTGACTGCTCATTGCAATCCTTGATTTGTTTACTCCAGAGATAGAGCAATCACATTCTTCGCATATTGGTCCATTGACTGTTATTGGAAAAGGGACCACAGTTGGGAACAACTCAATGATTTTGAATTCTGTTATTGGCAAAAGTTGTGTTATTGGATCAAATGTTTCAGTAGTAGGTTCCTATATATGGGACAATGTTACCATTGAAGACGGCTGTGAGCTGAGGCATGCAATAGTATGTGATGGGGTGATCATAAAGTCAGGAGCAGTTCTGGAACCAGGTGTAGTGTTGTCCTTTAAGGTATGTCATGAAACACTCCACTCTTTCATTTTCCCTTTTCTGAGTCACTGCTGTCTGAAATTTTTGTTGGAGTTTAGCTGAACATTGCTACCAAGATTTTTCTAATATGTATGAGGTGATGTTGGCCACAACACCTCAATGTAAGAAAATCAGAGATGCAGTGAAATATTTGACACTGGAAAGTAGATTGTCCAATAATTTAACAATTCTTACGTTACATGGTGATATGGAAGTTTCATTAGTGCATTTTAGATTAATGTGGAATGCCAATGTTGTATGCATGTAAGTTGAGCTCTCACTATGTGAATATCCTCGTGGTCTTTTAGTGAGTTATTGATTACTTTTGGATCTATTAGATTCATGAGCTGCCCAACTTTTTCTCCTTTTCAGGTTGTAATTGGCCAACAATTTGTTGTCCCTGCTTACTCAAAAGTGTCCTTATTATTACAGCCTACTAAGCAAGACAGTGACGAAGAATTGGAGTATGCTGACAATAGCCATGGAACAGTGGATTCATGTAAGTTCTGATGCCTTATATGCTTAAGATTGTATTTTTGGATTGGTAATTTGGGATGTTTTTGACTTTATATTGCCTGGGCAGAACAAAAATCATGTAATTTTGCTTTATTCTACAGAGGCACAGATAGTTTACAGCCTTGCGTTTCTTATTATGACAAATAGCATTGACTCTGTTGTGGCGATAATGCTCCTTCTATATTTTGGTATAGGTCACCATTTTCCATTTGAGAGTAGGCTTTACACTTAGGAACTGAATGAGGACATATATGAAAAAATACGAGATAATGTATCCGTTTTTATTTTATTTTGTGTGATTTGCAGCAACTATTGGTACTGTGGATAAATTGAATGGAGATGTGACATCTGACTTATCTGAGACACGGCACTGGCCTTCATCAGAGGTTAGCCAATGAGCTTTGTTTATGTATAGTATGAGACTTGCTTTTCCTAACTGTTTTCTGTGTTTGGTTATACATTGTTGTTCCTGTACCATTTTCAGAAACAGCATTGTGTGGGAGAGGGCTGTTGAATGGGAGACAAGAAGAGTATGCCTTGGGGGGGTACCTTTAAGAAATAAAATAAAGACAGAAAACATAGTTGAGGCTTGCAAATAACAATACCTCTCAAAGAGAGGGGCATATTTGTCTTGGTTGTCAAGGAGTGATGATGACAAATCTTGTAGTGTCTAAATTTTGAATGTCATCAATGATCTTTCCTTGTGGAGATATTGGAGAGGTGTATTGTTTCTGATGTGGTTGAACAGGTCACTAAACAGTCCCCTTCCCTGGTAATGATAGGTGTTGATTCTATAAATCAGAAAGGGCAGCAGTACTAAGTTTGGATCATTCTCCATTTGGTTCATCTCTCATTCCACTTAAAATAGGTTATTGTCTTTGGTGTGTCACATAGCTAGGCTTCCTTTCTTCTTCTTATTATTCTTTTATTGTCTGCATTCTGCAATGATACTTTTTAGCTCATTTGTTTCCTGATAGCATTGGGCCATAATGTACCTGATCTCGTATATTATTCACTGCAGAGTATGAATAGCTCATTTGTTTCCATGATACTTTTTATTTGCATGTCAGCTTGGTCCTGGTGGTGTTGGCCATGTTTGGTCAATATGTGAGGGATGTCATGAGGAGGAATGGAGGCATTCAGTTGCACCAATCCCTGCTGATAAACTTGCTGAGGCCGCTCAAACTGTGGATGATGATTTGGAATTGTTAAATCTGG
Source organism: Bruguiera gymnorhiza (assembly GCA_020883675.1). Lineage (NCBI taxonomy): Eukaryota > Viridiplantae > Streptophyta > Magnoliopsida > Malpighiales > Rhizophoraceae > Bruguiera > Bruguiera gymnorhiza. Next base: position 116,206 of record JAIRCJ010001048.1, read on the forward strand.
ATGCCGGTGCTCTCTCACCTTCTGGAGAATTGAAATTCAATTCCAATGCTAATGACTCTGAAGATGAGGATATTGAAGACTCTAGAGATGACTCCATCTACTTTGAAAAAGAGGTGGACAAAATTTAATTGGGGTAATGATGAGAATTTCTTCATGTCATTTGCAGAAAGAACCTTGACTATTGCCTTGTGATTTGTAGGTTGAAGCAACCTTTTTGAGGGCTGTTCATGAAAATATCAAAGTTGATGACATTATCCTTGAAATGAATTCGCTTAGGTGCGTATATTTTTTTTTGCCACGGTACAAAAGTACAAGTGTGCAACCCTTGGCTATTTCTCAATTCACACATAAATGTCAAGAATGAAGAAACATGCCATAAAGGTTACAAATTACCTCCCTGGTGTTCTATTTATCTTCTGTTGTTTTGATCCCTCGTGCCTGTGGTTCTTATTGCTTGGACCACTATGTTGTGATTTATAGCAAAGAGCATAGTTGCTCTTTAACAGTGGCTTGTCCTTCGCTATATTTTTTTGATGAGGGGGAAACAGGTAATTAACATAAATATGCTATTCATAGAACATTTGTCTTCTGATTCATGAACTGTTTATGACATTTCAACTGGTTTGAGAATTTACTTTACTTCCATTTGCTCCCAAGCCTTCTTCTTTGGCTAGAGACATAGAAGAGAAGTGGAAGAAGAAGAAGAAGGAGGATTTTTCTGTTTTATGTAAGCTTAACACAGTTTTTCCATTTCTCTTTTCAGGTTATCTTACAATATGACATCTGCAGATTGTGCTGGGGCTATATTTTATGCAATGATGAAACTGGCATTAGAAACTCCACATAATTGTCCTGGTAATTACTTTCTTCTGGTATTGCCTTTTATGCACTGGTATGTCTGAGCGGAGTAGTCATTTCCAGAATGAATTGATTGAAAATAACATTAGCAGTCAGGGGAGGAAGATGAGCCTTAAAACAAAATAAAAATCTCTGAATCTTCTTAACCATTACGAAAACTTCTGTTCAAGTTAGGATGGTAAAAGCACATAGCCATGGAATACTGAATAGTCATGGTCATCATTAATTTGTATGGCTCCTTTCTTTACCCTTCTGAATTTTCTTTGGTGTATGGACAGGGGTTGGAAAGATGAATGATGTTTTTAAATTAGTTCTCACTTATCCAATTTTTTTCAGGCGACTTGCAGAAGAATGTTGCTGATGTTGTAAATGCATGGCAAAAACTTATGATGTTTTATGCAAAAGAAATTGACGACCAGGTTTGCGCAGTTGATCTTCTGACCTGTAATTTTGTCTTTTATAATTTCATTTTGCCCTTTTCTGCAGGCTTGTTCGTTATCTCACAAATTCTCTCTCATTCTCTCTCTCTCTCTCTCTCTCTCATATGTGTCCGTAATCTGCAGTTGCTGAACTCAATTTGTTTTTCCATTTTTCTCTTTATGTAAGAGTCTAATGAGTAGAGATTTTGCTAGTTATAACTAGTAAGTTACAACTGCACTTCAGTCTTGCTACTCTGCATTGATTGGTAGCTGGGGATATTTTTAATTTTCATTTCTTTACCATTGGTTTAAGAAATAAAAGATGCTTCACTCTTTTTTAAGTACTGTTGAACTTTATTTTCCGACATTCATGCAAGTTTAGCATTATTAAATTTATCCGTACTACTAAAGGATATCATTTTGTACCTTTCCTTGTTAGCCATTAACTTGGGTTTGCAGCCAAATCCTTGGTATTTGGTCATATCCTGAAGTTTTTCCAATCCTATTTATACTATTTTGTTTGTCTCTTTTCACACATTTTCTTTCTGTTAGTGGATGTATTTGCGTCATTATAAGTACTTCTGTTGATTGGTTCAACAAATTGGAAAATAACCTGCCTGGGGCATTGTAACTTGATGTTAACCTCCTGATAGTAATGATAAACAGATTGAAGTGATACTGAAGTTTGAAGAAATGTGTCTAGAATCTGCTAAGGAGTTCTCACCGTCTTTTGCCCAGGTATTTACTGCCTTACTTTGGATTATTCATCTCAATGAATGGTTCCGAAACCTATGAAACTAAAATGGCAACACTCCAATTAGCTTTGTGAATACGTCGTCCAGTCAGGTCATTACGATATCATGGTTTTATCATTCGCACGCCTGGACTGTCACTAATTGAAGATTTTTATGACTGCAAATGGATAATGTATATAGAGAAAGATGAAAATGATTCCACCTTCAACCGAATTGTTAGGGGTGCTTTGCAAATTACATTGAGACTCGTTTGGAAAGTAGAATGAAGTAGGCTGCGCATAATGTGGACTTAAAATGCAAGTTTTGGTTAGAAATGTCATGTTAGATTATAAGGCATATGATCTAACTGTATTATGTGCCTAACATGTTGTCTGTACAAAACTTTGACCATTTGCAGCATGAAAAAGAGAGACTGCAAATTGGCTTTTTATTGTTTGACCATTGACTGATGATGAATGGAATGGAAGATGCAATTATTTTAAAGTTCATCCCATTGCATATTGTGCAGCTCAATAGAAACAAATATTTATTGATCATGTTAGCTTTATTCTTGTAGATTTTACATCTTTTGTATGATAAAGACATCTTAGAAGAGGATGCTGTATTGAGGTGGGCTGAAGAGAAAAATGATGCAGATGACTTGGATAAAGTTTATGTTAAGCAGTCGGAAAAATTCATTCAAGTAAGATCATATTTATTTACTCCACTTGTCTCAGCATACTAATCAGTGTGTGCTATTATGTGATGTCCTTTATGGCTGATTGCCATGTTGTCAATGTTCTGTAATGGGTTCCAAGCCAATCCCTGTAGATCTAATAGTCTTTTGGCATATCCTTTACATTTCACTATCACATGTCAATGGAACATTTTGTGCTCTTGCTTATCAATTTCATCTTGAATGTCTGCGTCCAGTGGTTGAAGGAGGCATCAGAAGAAGAAGATTGATGTAGCTTTGTTTCATGATAGTTGATGGATGAAAACTTTGCGAGTTAGAATTCTGCCATGGGTAACAAGTTTGTGTAACATCGTGGTGGTGTGACCTTGATTGTGGGAAATGAAAGAGGGGTTGTTGGATAGGGCCTTCCATCGACCAGAATTAACTTTTGATGATTAATTGCCCACGCAACAAAATGTATAACAAGATTAAGCGTCCCTCCGACTTGCTATCTGCTTTGCAGCTTTTTCTGCCCTAGTGCTCATGTTGCAAATGCATATAAAGTGTATGGCTGCAGTCGTCCCCAATATAGCATTTTTACCAGATGCTACCATACTTGAGCTAGAAAGGATCATGCAATGTAGAGACCATGTCGAAAATTCTTGTCCGTGGAATAGATCGCTTTTCAGCATGATGTTTTCCCTTGTTCCTTGTTTCAGACTTTTCTTTTGTACTTCTAATGTTGTGTTTAATAGCATTCTGCTGGTGTTAAGGTCGTTATAAGTAAAAATACTAGTGGGATATTTTTGGTTGAAGCAGATGGTTTTGCAATGAGTTTCTTGTTTAGAGTGATTCTGTGGTTGCACCTTGACCATGTAACAGAGCATCAAGAGTCAAGAAATGGCAATGAGAAGTTGCATCCATCTTTACTAATGTAATCCCCACAGCATAAACATGGACAAGTAAAATAGCATATTGCTATGAGCCAATCAAAGAGGGGGCCCAGGTGGAGGTGGCCCCCATGGTCCAGGTGGTCCCGGCGGTCCACCAAATACTGGTCCACAGCAGCTTTCTAGGATACAGCAGCAGCACAGCACGTAGAAACTGCAAACAAATGAAAGTCATGAGCAGGTGCTGGCCACCCCGAGCCATGCCTCAACCAGCGTCTCGTTATTAATCTGTGAAACGATGATAATAATAATAGTAATAATAATAATAAACCAAACCAAACCGAGCCAACGGTAGCACGCCCTGTTGGCCCAAATGTCCGGGCTCTCAATGGCCCTTTTGGGTGCGTTGCTTCTTCTTCTTCTTCTCCTTCTTAGAGTCAAAACCTGGTCCCAATCTACTCCATACGACCTTAAAGTATTGCTCACCTTAACGTAACTATTCTTGAGCAATTCCCAGTTATAAACAAACATGGGTACAAAACTTCAAATTCATGTTCCCCAAGGCATCATAATGTTCAATTTTAGTTGACATTTAATCGATAAGCTTAACCCTTGTTTCTCAATTTTGTCTAGGTATAGCTTTACTAGCTAAGTTTGTGACGCCTTTGTTCAGAGCTACGAGTCAAAGAATTTACATAGGAAAAGCTCACCAGGAAGACACAAGGCGGCATATACCATGACAGCAGAATTCACAGCAGCCACAGATCCCCGGTCCTCCGGGAGGTCCTCCCGGGGGCGGTCCCCAGCCCAGCGGTGGCATTTCTATCTCCCACTCACCAAATTAACAGGGTATTATTTCTAAGAATGTCAGGAGAACTGCGCAGAAGATATTTGCAGATGCTTGATAGTGTAGGTACCAAGGAAGAGAAGAAAACATTGGCTCAGTGGAATGAGAATACAGGCACATGTATGCATCTGCTCATATTTATAGGATTAACAGGAGAGGCAGGAAAAAAGATTGGCTTAATGACTAAGGAGTCTTCAAGTATCAGGAGTAGGTTGTTTTTGACTAGTTGGTAGTATGCATCATGCGCTTTGGTTTGTTGGATAAAAGGGGCCTGTGGAAATGGCCCCCCTCATAACCTACCATTCAAACCCCAAAAGTTTCCCAAATAGAGCATGGGTTTTTATAGAAGCTATGCATTTATTTAAAGCCATAATTTTATGTGATTTGGTCGCCAATTTTGTGAATTTTCTTATTTTTAGTCACCAATTTTTACTTTATACAATTCAAGTTACCAACTTCTAATTTGCTCAACTCAAATCACAGATATTTTTTTTTTTTTTATTTTTATAAAAAAAAAAGGGGTCAGTCAATGTGGGTCTTACGTCAAACACTGCACTGCGAACAAATTTCTACTAAAGCATGCGTGGCATCGGAGAGCGAGGCTGATAATTATATCCATTTCACCGAAAGTCTTGCTGATTTGGTGCGACGGGGCCGACTTAGAGAGAATTCGGATTTAGACTCCTGTGCCAAAAGATATCTGGGATTTGTAAAACAAAGGCAGATTATAAGGTATCATGACTCAATTTAATGTTAATTTTTTTATGTTTAAATTTGTAAAAATTATAATTATGTGAAAGTTAACAAAATTGAAAAAAAATAATTAATACGACATTTGAGAGTAATATTTATAAAATATTTACAAATAAATTTAAATATTAATATAATTAAAGAAATAATTTTGATAAAATATATGTTTAAAGTCATATTTATTTTTAAAAAATAACATTTGTTTTATAAATTCAGCTGAAGAAACGTGTCACGAATATAATTGAGTTAGTATAAGAGCCGACTAATAATTTATGAGAAGTGTCAATGTCGTTGATAGGTTTTTTTTTTTCTCCCACCGAACGTCACTTTCAACTTGAATGCTCATTGGTACGATCTGCTCGCTGTCAAAAGTCAAAAATAGGTCAAATCCACATAAAAATACTGCTCTATCGGACTTCATCATTCTTATCCTTTCTAAGAAAAATCTTGTTTCTCTTATGTCGACCTCTCTTTTCCAAGTGACATATCACACATTTTTTTTTTTTATAGGATGATTGCACATCGGTGCAAATGCATGTAACTACGCTATTTATGTCATTCGCATGTGAAAAATCGCGTCCATCTACCATTTTCCAACTGAAAAATTGAAAAGCACAACTTATCATTTAGATATATTATCTAATAAATATAAATAAATAAATACACTATAATTTATATTATACATATAATATTTGATATTATATAAATAATATTTATATCAATATAAATTTTTTATTTTTTACAAAATTTTAATATGTATAGTATTAAATATTATTTATGTAATGTTATGTGCTATTTAGATGGGTCTAATTGTATTTGCTTAGTATTTCCTTATAACCATTAGTTGAGTCTTTGTCTCGTGGTTTCTTCCTTACCATCACTTCTTTAGATTGACGAAACTCTTTGGTAAGATCAAGTTGACGTAAATCAACTCCATTTTATAGTTTGCTGTAATTGTAGGAAAATTTACCAACTGAGAAAAAAGAGTGTGACCATTTTAAGAATATTTGATGCCATACTGAAAAATCAACTGGGTTACATCTAATATTATTAAGAGAAAAAAAAAAAGAAAAAAAAAACATGATGAGAGCAAACTCTCATATAGTAGTAATATAAAAGATTTCAAATGCATCCATGTCTCAAACTTGACATGACAACCTTTTTTTTTTTTTTAGAGGTAAATCAACGAACAATGAGAGAAAGTTGCAATTAATTTATTACATTTAGTAGTAGTAGTAGTAGTAGTACATGAAAAACGCCCAAGGCAGCACAGCCACAGGATCAGGAACGCCCTGTGTGGTGGGGGTCTCATGCAGCGGATCATGGGCCGGGTGGTCCAAATGGGCCGGGTGGCCCACCTGGACCACCGAAGCAGTCTCGTAGTAACCAGCAACAGCACAAAAAGCTCAAGCTGCAAGATATAATTAGGAAAAATTAAGTATGGCAGTCTAACAATTAACAAACTAAGCTACCACTAATCTGTTGTTAGCTTTAGATCATGTTGCTTGCTACCGAAGGGACAAGAGAGAAACATTGTGATAAAAAAAAAAAGGAAAAAACAGAAGAAATTATAATTAACACCACGAAATTTATGTTTAATATCGTCTTAAGAGTTTTAGTTAATGTAAAAACTAATCGGAGATTACTTTTAATAATAATAATAATAATAATAAGACAAGAAAAACCAAAAGCTAAAAAGATTCTTTTTTATGTTTTCATTATCCATGAAAAACCCAATCAGATCTCACGTACCAAGAACCTATGATGTCACAAAAGCCACCGAAGAAACCGGGCGGTCCCGGCGGAGGGGGACCCCATCCGGGCGGCCCACCGGGTCCTCCTGGCCCCATTGATTAGTGGCCTCCTTAGCACAAACTGGATTAGCCGGACGCAGCACCACCGCACCACCAGGCGCCAATAGACCTAGAAAATTAACAAACACAATGTAGATGAGACGCAGTGTTGCCAATCAAGGTGGTCTATGATTTATAATGGGAGTTTTCTTAGGCTTGAAGCATCGGGCTATCTATGATCAAATCGATGAAGCTTTAAGTTGTCCCCCAAGCGAGTCTTTGCATCTAACACTTTTTTTTTTTACTTTGTACCTTCTTTTCTAAACCTACCATTCAAACCTATAATTCCTTTACAACACAATCGTCTTTGACCATCTACCCATATTTGTTTATAAAATGATGCTTGTTTTAGACCCCATGGAGACAGTAAAGATGATGATGATGCGTAATTGACGGCCCCATATATAAAAATTGTGTTGTGTTGGTGTCATTTCTCTTACCACTCTACACTCTCTTACAGGTAAGTTTTATAAACAAATCTTAGAAACACGTGTGACACCTACTGTAATTTGCTATATAACAAAGGACCCCGTTAATCTATTTAGTAACAATGTTTTGATTAGTATTGATTAAAAAATGTGAAGTTCATATGATGCATTTGTAGGATTTGATACCAGAAATAGCAGTATCTATATTACATGGTTTAATTTGGGTCAGCCAGATCCTGCTACTGGGCCCAGAACAACCTAATCCCTGTCACCAAGCAGCCTATTGGGTAGCTCATAATTGCAAACCAATCTGAAGTATTTTGATTAGTTGGGACATGAGCAATGCCTCTTATCTAAAAATCCTAGTGGGCCTAAATTTTCACCATTACCGAATCTTGAGTATGACAGTCTTTGCAGGCTTGTTTTGTCCTTAGCCCCAAAAGAAACAAGCTTTAGTCAACAAACAGCCCATCAATGGACTTGGAAGTGGCCGAATGAACAAGTACAGATATTGCTCAGGAATAAAATACACTGTGAGCCAGCAAGATTCCCTACCTGCCAGGGGAGTGGAATAACAAACTATGGAATATCCATTTCCCACAAACTTCCATAAAGCAGAGAATATACCATAGAAATGTCAAGATATTCTTCAAACTTGCACTTGGCTTGAGTGGGATAAAGGCTCTATACCATAGAACAGGGCAAACGGCGGATAAAAGATGCCTTTTGGGTCTTCTAGACTCGGTATACTTATCAAGTGAAATCTTTTTCTCTCTCTTTGTATCTGTACATTAACTCTGCAACCATCACTAGGATCCCTTACAATATGGCTGCCAATCCGACAGTATCTCCCTCATCAATTCTAGTTTCTGGGGCGCCAACCGAGCTGCGAGGCCTTGCTGGAAGTAGGAGGAAACAGAATGGTGAGGACACACTCTTTTTAGGAGTTATGTCTACAGATGACCAAGAAATCGAACTCCAAACATGGAAGCCAAGATGCTCTCATAACGAGTGGTAAGTATAAAGAATTTAAGACAACTTATGATGTCAGAGGGCTTACTTGTAACATTTGTAATTATGTTCACACTTTTCTGAGCAGCTAGTGCCCTCAACTGGTTCCCAGTAGCTAATACAAGCAAGCTTTTCATATGCTGCTTTTGTTCCTTTGGGCTAGATGTCTTTGTCAAAGCTTCTTCAAAAGCAGCCAAATCTTGGGGTGTAATGCAAGGAAGAGAGAGTAGAACCTATGGAAGTAGGAAAAGGGAAAAAGAAAATCCTTCAATTTTGCAGTCTTTCAGGAACTCCTTAATCAGAGGAACAGGATTGCATGTATAAGTAGCTAATACCAAAATCTTTAGTGCATGGCACGAGAACTAAGAATCTACCTGCCTTGGAGCCGGATCTCTATCACATAGATATACGAATATCTCTCGACAGAGAGCAACCAGATCAGCACTGATAACAGCATTTGACTCAAGTGCTAAACCTCTGATAACTGCTGAGAACAGATCCTTAGAAACAAATTGTCGGAGTTCAGGATTATTTATTGATATAGACAAAAGAACCACAGTAGCACAAAAGGAAGAAACTTTTGTCACAGCTTCACCATCAGTCCATGTGAAGGCTTGTATACAAATATGCAATATTGGAAAAGCCAGGGTTTGGTGCTTCAAAAGGTAACTGTAAAGAAATTAAATTTGCGATGTAAGCAAAAACGAAACACAAAAATGTTTCTAAATACTTTCAGAAGCAAAACACAGAAATAGCTAAGTTATTGCAAACGTACGCAACCATAGAGCTTGATGCAAATGCATCCAAGTCCTTCAGTGAAGAAGTGTCCATGCGGCTAACATGCCCAGATTGTTCTAGAGAAGGAAGCCTGGTATTTAGAAGTGGTGAAGCTATTGTAGAGAGAAGTGAGCATATCTCACGAGTTAGATCTCGGAGAAGCTTCTCCTCCATTACTTCCACTTTCAAGTCTGATCCCACGAGAATGTCCTTGACATCTGGAACCTTAGCTTTACCTTCATTCAAAAGGCTAGACCAAGAGAAGCTAAGAGCTTGCTGCACATGAAGGAATAATGGAGAGAGGAGCTTTTCTAGCCATACCTCCCACATTTCTGAAGGGCAATATTTGACCAAATGTATTAAAATTGAGTGTACAAGCAGCCGTATATGTCTGAACTCCATTGATTGTATATTTTCCATAAGTGCCTCAACAACAGTATGAGCATTCAAGCATTTGAAAAATGGATCCACAATAGTGGCTGATAGACCCAACACATTGTACCTAGAATTATGGAAGATGCATGACAATTTATCAAGATTAGGCTCCCTTGAAAACAAAATAAACATTCTCCCATCCAACCCAAACCCTTGCAGTCATCTTCATGGGTAAGCGTTAGCACAAATATGTGTGTGTATGTGTGTGTGGGGAGAGAGAGAGAGCAAGGGAGAAGCAGTTCAAAAAACTAAATATCTGATTAAGAGGCTAAAAAATTATTCTATGACTACATCTTAGGAAGGCTTAAGTGCAACAAAGTAAAGACAATTTCATAATCCAGTATGTTGATTATAGAGCCAATAAGGATTGTACATTTTCTCCGAAATAAACTGACCAAAAAAAAAAAATTGGAAATCTTATTTGTTTCCTTCTATATCTACCCCATCTATGACAAACAAGCTTCACATTGAGCCTTAGAACAACCATAATAGTCAGAAAAGCATAAATGACATGTAGAAGTTCCAGAAAAACATAAGACACCCCAAGAGGCATCATACTTACCCACTATCCCGGATACCTTTTAACCAATTCCGAATATCAGATTCATTGGTTTCTACATTGCCCTCCTTACTCATTTCAATTTGTGATCCATCTGCAAAAGTTAAACTGCCCTTTGACAATTTAGGGTTCCCTTCCCCAAGAAGACTATATCTCTCAACATCACTCATGGTCATAGCAGCTTTGACCTCTCTAGGCAGTATTTCGCAGACCAATGGAGACCAAAGTGAATGTATAGCACGAAGCAGCTGCAAGTCAATAAGACTATTTTCAAAATCAATGGCACTAGAATTACTGCTTCAAAGAATATTAACAAGAGAAATGGCCATACCCTTAAGAGAGGAGGCAGCATCCAGGATAGATGAGAAGCCATTGGGTGCAAAGAAGTACTTGCTGTTGAGCTGTCCTGTACATTCAAACTGCCTTTTTTCATTCTACTCCGTTTCAATGCCTTCTCAAAGAATGTCACAATGTGGAAAATTGACCACATGAATGTTGTGTTAGAGAATAATTCAACAAGACCCAGTGGTTTAGACAAATAATTGCTCTGCCACTCTAATTCTGCCCACTGCTTACACAAAGGTTCTAACAACCAGGCCAAAACTTCTTGTTGTTGTTGGACCCTGCACCAGTTAAGAAAGTTGGAAGATTAAGAAAAAGGGAATTAAGTAATGAAAATACAACAGGAACTCATGGCAGTAAGAAACTACCCTGCAGCCGACGCCATAACAAGAAATGCTTCGCCAAGAAGATTGTGTTCACTACGAAGTAGACAACCTTCTCTTTGCATATAAGCCATGGTGTCGGCTATTCCCTACAATAGAAATTCAAGTCATGCTAGAAAATGAAGCCCAAGGATGTTAAATTATTGTGTTATAGATATTCAAGTAGTTTAACTCCCTTGATATTACATAAGCTCTGCAATCTTTTCAGACAGGAACAAAAGAAATGTTAACAAAAAGGAATAACCGGCAGGCAAATAAGCACCTTCATGTGAGGTAAAATGCTTTTGTCGGCAGCTTTGGCTATTCGAATAAATGATGTACAAATATGCAACCTTGCATATCGTGCACCACTTGTTGAAGGATCCTGCTGACAAACAAGAGCATCCCGTTATCCAATATGTTCCATCTTAAGGAAGAGCAAGAGAAAATTGCAAACAAGATTGGTGTTCAGAAGAACCTTAACAGCAAATGGAAGAGACGTTAGAAGCTCAAATAACTTGTTGATAACACTGCCAACAGTATCTGGGGTACTGTACTTCAAATAGAGGCCTAATGCATCCAGATAGCGTGCAAGGACTTCCACAAGAGCTGGCTCCGTCCATTTCAGAGATAAAAGTTGCTGAAGCAAACCTTCAATCACCCGGTTCAGTTTATCAGCATGTACTCATGTTGAAAACATAAAACTCTAATCAAATAACAAAAATGTTGCTTACAGACCTTCAAATATTTTACATACTGCATGATGAATTTCAGAATTACCCCCAGCAAATTCATTTGATCCATCAAAAATTGCACTTGCGACATTCTCAAGAGCCACTTGCATGCTTTCCATCACAGCTAAGTCCTGAAATCTTGAAACATGCATCTTTAGGACACAAAAATTTCAATTGAATCATGAAGTAAAACTGGAATTGCAAGACGTCCATTAGCTCAAATCTATTTACCAGCAATCCATGAATAAATTTCAAAAAAAGAGTTTGCCACTGCACCTGAATAGGCATTGGAGAAATCAAGAGATTCTGAATGATTCTTTCAGAAACTTTGGCACCAGCTATTAGTGGCTTGAATGAGGCTAGAAACTTTATGAGCTCGGACTGCATTAACAGATATGCAAGACAGAGAATCCCAGACAAAACATGGAAAGATAAAAAAAAAAAGAATGAAAAGGGGGACAAATGATGAAGATAACATAAAAAAAGCCCACACTCATAAGTAATAAATGCCAAGACAACAATCAAACAAAAAGAAAAACCTCAGAAGAATTTTTAATCCACAACAAGAATTCATCAAGCTATGATATAAAAGAACAAGTGTTAGTCTCATGTAATGCATACCAGTTTGGACCGGTACTGGCTGAAGTCACCTTTGCGTTCAAAATCATCACTCCATAACTCTAAGGAACCCATAGCAAGGAGCATCCCAGGAAAAATTCTTTCTTTCTTAAGCAAGCGATGAAAAGAGGTATCCAGAAGTGCACTACAAGTATCATCATTCACAAGACTTAAAATTTTTGCTTTATCATTGTCAAGCTGTTTGGAACAAGAGCCCACATTATTAACAAAAGAGCCCTCTCCATAAGAATGCATAGTAACTTTTGGCTTTGACAGCAGATCTCTCATTAGCACCTATAAGAAAAATAAATATGGAAGACATTTCATTACTCAGGTGAGCCAGCTAGGTCTCATTAATTAATTAGCAAATAAAAACATAGAATAGACTTTCACCTACCACCCAAAACAGCAGGGATTGATAATGAAGAGCTAGCTTAAAATGCTTAAAAAAGCCCAGCATCTGAAAACATTATCAAAGGTTCAGATAGTAAATGCTTCTAAAGAATACAAGTGTTTTCTAATGCTCAGAAATACTCCAAAAATTTCAATTAGATTGAAGCATTATCATTACCTGTTGCAAATAAAGTGTGAGTACATTCATGTCACTAGAAATGCATTGCAAATTAGAAGAGCCCAAAGATACCATGCTCTCACATATATATTCTGCAAACTCGAATTCATTCTCATCTATAGCATCTGCATTGGACTCAGATTTGCACAAAAATTCTCTTGACACATTCATCAAAATCTGAAAGATATTACTCATTACAGAATCAAATTCTGAAGCAGAGGCATCAATAGGTCTCTTCCTGCAAATTAAATCACATTAACCATGATAGTTATTCGGAGATGGGAAAACACCGGATGAAACTACAGAAGACATTGAATCGGCCATCATACCTTGGACAGACAAGTTTAAAAAATTCGCATGCATGAAGGCGAAAATCAGGAGAAGAAAGTAAAAAGCCACACCTACAAAGAAAGAGAACATGAGATGATGAAAATCAATCCATAGCAATACTTGTGGGTTGTTTGGATAATCATACCCATGGATTATTCCATATTTAGCTAGATCCAACAAAGGAGCCCACTCAGCATATGCATTAATAGCATTCAAAGCAGCTGTGACAGTGGCTGCATGCTGTTTTGCAATGTCCAGTTGTTGTCTACCTACTTCACTCATAGCAGCTCCAAAGTGCCTTTCTAGTAACTGTTACACTTATGACATAAAGTTAATTCCCAAAGGAGAGAGAGAGAGAAAAATAAGTGACAAAGGTAATGTTTGAGCAGTACAGTGTACAACAAAGGTAAAATTTCAGGTAATGACTGAGTAAGCCCCCGCAGCAATAGTCTACGCCGATCACCTGTAAATGAATTCAAAACCATCATAAGAAAGCTTCATTATAACTTTTTGAGCTCTGAACAATTACACTCAACACAAACATCAAAATTTTCAAGCTTTGCAGAGAGCAACATTTATAGAATCATCAATCATCCAGGAAAAAGGGAAAAACCTTTTTTTTTTTAAATTTTTGTCCCACAGTGTTTAGTTACAATAAAGTAACCTTATTGTAACTGGAGGTCATGAATTCAAATCACAGAAACAGCCTCTTTGTTAAAACAAGGGCAAGTTTGTGAACATTTGAACCTTCCTCATACCTTACAATATGGAAGCTTCATATATTGTAACACCTTTTTACGGTTCAGTTGCACTGAAGGAATCAATATTTATCATTGTGTGGTATTTTTTAAGCTCATATTCAATTTTTCAGAGACCATCATACACTTATCCATACACACATAGAAAATGGAATTGACTGCCCAAGAAAATTCATTATAAACCTTCCAAATCTTCATTGTGAACCGTGATATCTTCTGGAAGCCACCTCAACATCATCAAAACTAATTCAGCCTAATTCAATGAAACAAAAAAGAATGAGAAAGTGAGGCATAACTAAACGTGAAACATAGCTGGTTAGGAAGAAAAAGTGATACAATAACCACTGAACTTACTCGCCCAGGACCCTGGTTGGATAGAGAGACCAAAGTTGGAAGTAGATTGTGCCACAGTTCTACACCTTCTCTTCTGACAATCTATACGAGGGAACAAGTATGGAAAAACATGAATGTCAGCAATGAGTGTTAGCAACGAATGTCATGATATCCAAGAGAAACATGATAAAGACCTCTGCAACAACGACAGCAGTCTGACTTTTCAGTGCCCATTCTTCACAAGAATTAGCAATCTCAGACATCACCTCGATGGAAACATTTGCAAAGTTCGTCCGTTCTATTGGACTTAGTTCCTCCCATCGCAATCGGACCAAATGCTGTAAAAAAATTCTTAACTCATTTGATTATTATCTAATGTTATGTCATGTAACTATAAGACTACTAGAAGGAAAAGACAGAAATTTTAGATTGAACCTGCAGCATTTTGAAAGCATGCAGTTGAATCTCAGAAGACCAATCTTTTTTAACAAGAAGGAATGATACATTTGCTAAGACCCGTACATTTCCTGTTTTGACCTACAAATTTTCAAGAGTATGTAAGTAATGCAAGGTAAATGTGACAGATAACTACCAAGGAACTTCAGAAAATTCAATATGGCTGGCAGTGGTATAAGCAGGAATAATTGGAAAATTAAGATATGTTTCAGGAAAAAAAGGAAAAAATAATTGGACATTATGAAGCAAAATCAAAACTTTTGCTTAAAGCATGTAAGTCCAGTAATTCTAAAACTTCAAGAGAGTCGTTTTTGAGATTCAATGCGAATACAATCTAACAACCTTGAGAATGACTCAGTATCTAATCTGAAACTCTATGAAAAGCAACATAATCAGCGATGCCTCCTGCAACAGAATTACACTTCCAATAAGAACAGTGTCGGTATTTGTATAGCTAAAATTGAACACCTTTGCCGTGCAGTGTCAAAACCAAGAACCCCTCCAATATAACCTAAAAAAACAATTACCAAACCATTTTCCTTAAACCCCAAATCAAATTCATACTTATTTCCACAAAAAGTCGAAAACTTTACAACTTCTAGCCGTGTTGTATCAATCAAAATTCAAAATTTTCTTCAGAACCCGATGAACTAATACAATTAAACATGGAGATAAAAGAAGGGGGGCAGGGTAGAGGGGGAAGTACGGAATCAAGATAAGCGGCGGCGGCTTTGCGAGCATCAGGAGTGGAGTTCCAGTCCAGAGCAGCCACAATGGCTCTAGCCACATTGTTTGCTATGTTATTGGCGTTGCTCTCCTCCATCACTACCAGTAAAGAAAAGGGTCCCTTCAACAAGCTTGTTATGGCTGCTAGAGAGAGAGAGAGAGAGAGAGGGTTTTCTTTATGCAAAAGAGAAGATGGATCGTTTTTTTGTGGGGGGGGGGGAGACGGAGAAGGACGAGGAGACAAAAATAAGGGAATTGATGTTGTTTTCTTAGTTGGAATAACTTGTGTGTGGGGTTTACTTTTTTGTATGTATGAATACCCATGCACACACACACACACACACACAAACGGTTTTTAAGCATCTATGGCATTGGTTGCTTCACACATCAATTTACAACTTATGTTATGGAAGAATTTTGATTATTTTATTTTATAATTTATTTAATTATTTTAAAAAATTTCATAGTCTAATTAAAATTTTTAATTAAAATATTATTAAAAAAGTATCAAATTTAGAAATTTTAATATTAGTGCTCATTTCTATCCTTATTAATTAGAAGATTAATGTAAAAGAGACTTTAAAATATTCACTTCTTCAGCTATTTAGTCATCAATGAAAAGCTCGTTTTATGACAACACCATGAAAGCTTAATAGAGTGTTAGTTTTAAGTTAATCGTTTTTTACGCTCTGTCCCCCGTTAACTTTCGTAGTTAACGTGAAAATGTTTTCATTTTCTAATATATGTATATACACATATCCTCTATCAGTAGTTTTATGAGCATGAAGTAGTAATTTTGCACCCAAATCTCACTCATAATTGTCTCCACTCTCCAAATCAAGTAAACCAAAAATGATTGAACGCAAAATAAAAGAAATGTATTTAATAAAGATATTGAATATCGAGTATTTACGTTCGTGTTTATGTTTAACAAATATTTATCTTTCTTTATGTACCAAAAACATGTTTATGTGCAGCTTAAGAAATGTGGAGCTCTCACGTTGACAGCACGTTGTCAGAACTCCAAATAAAAATGTATATATATATATATATACCCAAGTGTTTGGTATCAAAAAATTTCTGAAAGTCCTCGCAATTTAATTCATAGGAAGGTTTTTTTTTTAAATTTTTTTATTTTTAAGATCGTAGTATCCTATACTGGAATTTCTTTGAATATGAGATTTGCTATTTAAATTTTTGACATAATTAATTTCTTTTTCCTTGCAGATTAGCATTTTTATTAGTAGTATTCTATATCACCCTAAATTAGAATTAGGAAGTTCATACATTACAGTGAATAAATGTAGGAAGTCCAAATCTTTAGTTTTATATGTAAGATTTAAGAGGTAACTTGCTTAATGCTTTATCAGAAGACTGCTCTTATCTCGATTAAAAGGTGCCTTGACCATGCAATGAAAATCAGACAGTGGGGTAGAAGTTGCCAATATGTTATTGTCACCATTTTAAGGAAGATACCCATTGGAGCTCTTAATAAATGTCTCTGAAAATCCAAAACTGAAGGCTTTCCTCTGAGAGTAACAATGGAAAACAAAGAGGGCAAAGAAACCAATAATTCAGTAGATTGCCAATCATTATTTTCCACAACATGCGCTTCTCAGGAACAAATTGAAATGACAAACTAATAAACAGACAGCAGAATTTTACACACACAAGCAGTAAACTGCGGCCTTATTTCTTCACCAAAGTTGCAAGTAGAGCGGCTTAGCTAATTTTTCTCATAGCTCTCTTTTTCTCTTCCTTCTCTCTTTCTTCTTGCCTGGTGTTTTGGACTCATCATCTTGTTCAGCATGCTTTTGCTTCTTTTACTTCTTTTCTTGTGCCTCAGCTTCAACATCATTTGTATTTTTGTCATCCTCTGCTTCACGTGTCCTTTTTTTCTTCTTCTTTTTCTTTCTTCACTGCCTCTTCACCTTCCTGTTGAGCAGCATCCTGTCTGTCACTTGGCACAACTGTTTCCTCTCCATCAGTTTTCTTCTTCTCCTCCTTCTCTTCACCTGCAACTCGTGCCTCCTCTGCCGGTTTCTCAGTAAGAAATGCTTGTGGTTCAGTCCCCTTCTTCTTTGGCACCATTTCTTCATTATTGTCTGCAGTAGTAGTTTTCCCAAGACGAGCATCGTGGAAGCATTATAAGTCTGAACAATTTTCGTTTCAAAAAACAAACAATAACAATTACGTGCAAAATGTGGTAAATATAGTGAGATGATACGAGACAGAAGGTGGACCTTGGCAAGAGTTATCAAGCCCCCCGAACCCTTCTTGTGATCCTTATTGTAAACTTCCATGTTTGGTTTGCCTTTAATTGACCCAGCAAAACGGACCAATTCTCTCCCTTCAGGACTCCTCAACCGTGCCTCAAGCTGAAAATTTGTTAATGCTCAAGAGATCAATCTCCCTTAATAAACAACAGCAAATAAATTAAAGAGGCCTGCCGTGGGAAAGTTCCCGATTACCTTGGCTCAATTTTCCAGTCCCAAGTTGTTATCTTGGCTATTCCCAAAAGCATCACAGCAAATTGCTAATGTGGCTTTCGCTGCTAGTGACCTGGAAATAATAGCTGCCTCCTTCCTCAACTTCTTCTGGCAATATCTGCAAAAAATTTTAAGAGAAATAAGAGAAAACATAAATGACAACCATCTCCATCTACTGAGAAAAAATGAAATGGCATCAGGTGCCATATAGTCCAACAAGCTATTCAAATTGGGAGTTTGAGGTCGCAGAGGTCTGCTCACTGCAGCATACTCTATGTGCCGTCAACCAGCTTATGGCACAAGGGTGCAGATAGGATAACGTATGAAGTACTACCATCTAAATGGGTACTTCATATTAGCCACCATCAAAGAAAACATGAAACTGCTACAGACAAAAATTCAGGATTCTACCTCAGAAAAGTCAAGGTTTGCAGCATTATCCCGGGTACCCATCATTTTCATTACTTCGGCATAAATAATGTTGTCCTGCACTATCTTTGAAAGCACAGGAAAATGCCAGCCATACCATTCTTTCACCCTCATTGCATATGATCAAGCAAACCAATAGCTTGAATGATCATTGTATCCACCTATAACAAAACAAGAAGCATTAATTAATTCAAGGATATCAACAAAGTGCTTATGTCTCAACTAAGATGCCACATTACAACCAACAACCAATATTTTCACACATGTTATCAGATAATGGGGGAAACCTGATTTGAAGGCCTTGAGAAACAAAAAATGGCTCCGAGACATTCCAGAAATAGAACGTGTAAATGAAAGAATATACCTTATCAGGACTGAACTTAAGTTTGTACCTAGATAAACTATGAGATAAACCCAAGCTGATTGGTGCCAAATCTTGAGCAGCCAAACCAGACATCAGTTCAGACAACTGGCTCCTAACACCCCTCATCAATTCCATAGCAGCATTGTTGTGAATGCATTCTAGTTTCTGTAAACAATAGTTGCTACCCTTAGACAAGGTACGACTGCTGATCATGGATAATAATGGACTTGCAACCAGAGAAACAAAGAAAAACATAAATGCTAGCAGACCAGTTTTTCCTTTATTGAATTGCCAAGCTTTGAATCCACCACAGCTAGTGTTTCACCGTCACAGTCAGATCGCAAGAATTTGCACAGGCCCTTGCTTACTTTGGTCACCGCTTCTAAAGCCTCTGATGTGTTCTCAAACTTGGAAAAGGCTTTCAGCTTTACCACCTGGTGTATTTATAAATAACAGTTAGATTCCCCAATTGACAGATATAGGGGTGGGGGGAGTGGCGAGCCTGCGCTGGTTCGACAAGTCCTGCACCAAAGCACAAATTTGGGATAAGTTATGGCCACTGCATATGGGATGCAAGAAACTCACAAACTCCATTTATCTTGTGCAGAAAAATAAAGTGGCAAGTTGTAAACTATACATAAAATTTTCTCTCCTCGAGTTATTTTCAGAATCGAGCAAATAAGAGTTAAGTCAAAATTGGCATGCAGGACCAATGTATATATCACGAAGGACGTCTGATTTTACTTGACATTTGCTTAAACCAAAATAATGCGCAAAAAAAAAAAAAAAAAAACAACAATAATTACCTCAACTTTAGAGGGCTCCCTCCATCTAGCACTTTGAACAGGGCAAAGCCCGCTGGGGTTTCGAATAGCACAAGCATTTTTTAGTGCCTCAAAGCATACCTGCCAAAAATGAATATCTCTTAAACTCACTCACATAATAACAACATAAACTTGCAAGAATAATTTAACAAACTATTCGGCCCAAGACTCAATCTTTATCACATGGAATCCAAGAAAAAGTTCCACATGGCCAAAGAAGCCATTAGAAAAACACAAACATAATAAAAATAAACATCAACAGTCCATCAAAAGCAGAAAAAACATCAACAGAATTGAACCCCACGCCTACAAAAAAAAAACAGAAAAGATAAAAAAAAAAGAAAGCTAGATCAATATATTAGCTGTATCGCCATAGACCACCTCTAAAATACCAAGAAACAAAACCACACGAGTCATTCTACATACCCATAATTGCCCCAACTAGACTAACCTTAGAAAAGAGGAAAAAGAAAAGCAAAAAAATAAGCCACCTTGACATCAATATTATGTGTGTGTTGTGTGTGCGTGGGGGTGGAGATGTACACGCAGAGACACAGTTTAGAAGTGGTTCATGTGGGTGGCGTTGCATTGAAGCTTTTCATTACAAAATTTGCTTACTAGTTCACTGCTGTTCGTGTTCTAAAGAGTGCGAGATGATGTCCGCAATCAGACACCCGTCGGAGGGCAGATTGGACATTTCGGTGATGTCGGCTTCTTGAAGAAGAAAAAACGAATATTTTGGCTGTTCTATCAATAATTGATTTTTCGTAGAGAGAGTAACGAGCCACATCCCAATGATGGGAAGCTTACCCCTTGATGTTCAAACACTGCTTGAAAACCACAAGTAAAGTTCAACTGAAACAAATAAGAAAAATAAATTCGGTACAATCAGTATGATATGAACATTAAAGGGTATGAACAATTCATTGTGGTCCTGAATATCTGGCCACAGCATCATAACAATACAAAGGCCCAAGAAGGCTAAGAAAGCTGGGAGGTTGTGCTTTCAGATTAAGAAAGAACCCAGAAACAGGATGCTGCTTGCTGCAGTTGTTAGAGGCCCATGCCTCCCCCCCCGGGGGGCCCCAGTCCCCACCCCCACCCCCTTCCCTTGAGATGGCCATCTCCTCTAAGTACGAAAGAACAAAAGAAGAAGAAGAAGAAGAAGAAGAAGAAGAAGAAGAACCCAGAAAGTAATAACATCTGATGATCTCGGTCATCACTTAGAACATGCTTAGTTGAATCAAGTGAAAAAAAAAATACAAACTTTGATATGAAATGAATAGCTATGGGTACCTTTCTTTTTCTATTATTTCTAGTACAATCTCATCCTTTATGGAGTAACTTCATTGAACCTCTTGAATATAATCCTAATGAAATTAAGTATACTCAGCAAGAACACGGTGTCCTAATTTATGCATAAATATTTGACGAATCCCCCGCTGTCCTGATTGCTTTATAAAGGCATCATTGGGTGTCCAGAGACCGTAGCAACTCAACTGCATAAACTAACGAAAAATCTATGTGGAAGACTAAGATATTTCTATATCCTCTACTTATATTCCAAGCTTGCCAAGCTCTGAGCTTGCTTTTGACATATCCTCTGGCATTGTATCTTCGGTATTTTGGTTGGCTAACACTCCCTCCTGGCCAGAACTTGGCATTTCCCTTGGTGGCGGAGCTGAACAGACTGGCACCACTGATCTTATTCGAACAGCTGGTGCCACAAAACGGGGGTGTAATCCCCCAATGTCCATCCTATGGGGCTGAGGTCTAGCTGAATATAAGGGTAGTCCTGTTCTCATTCTTGGTGGAGCAGCAATCCGTGCTGCCAAATCTTGTGGTAGGGGAAATGAAGAAACGGGCATCATATTATGGATTGAAGGAGATGTTTTAGATGAATGTACAGGCCTCACAGTTCTGATCATTACAGGAGGACTGTAACTTCTAGGTAAACTTGATCTTGAAGGATACTGTTGAGCAGATGGGGGAAAGCCAAAACCACAAGGGTTTTGGACTTGAAAGTCAACAGGCTTGTATCCAGGATGTAAACTCCCATGAGAAGCCCAGTCATATTGCTCCGCTTGGCTCTCTCCTGGTTGAAGACTTTCAATTTTGTTTTCCAGCCCAACACCCTTGTGTTTGTCCTTCTCATGAACTGATTCCTTAAACCTTTGCTCCACATTTAAGCCGCCAAGAATAGGGGTATCTGGCACCGTTGATGGAGAGCATTCAGATGATTTTTCTGTATTCTCCTCATGTATCTCCTGAATAGTCACCATGGACTTCCCCTCGCTTGGATTCGAGACCAAGTGATCTGTGAGGTTCAATGGCGGTGCTGATGTAGCAGTTTCAATTCTGGCTGCTGCAGGTGTGGGTTCAGGTCCTCTCACAGGAAAAAATGGATGGGAATCACAAGGAAGGATAGAGTGCATATATGGGAGAATTTGAGGAACAGGAGGTGGAGCAAGTGGAACAGGAAGCGCTAAAACATGGTTTTGCAGCAGCAACAATTGCTCTTGCTGCCACATTTGATAAATGGCCACTTCAGGGGAATAGTTTTGGTCTTCCCAGCCCTGGCAACGCATAGTATATAAACTTGGTGTTGGAAGGGTTAACTCCCTACAAACAGGGATAACCCTGTCCTGTGAACATTGTAAATTTTTTGGCTTGGAATTCTTCGATTCTGCAGGTTGTAGAGATGCAAGAAGGCAAGCAACAATTGCTTGTTCTTGTTCTTCATTGCCCTTTTTGGTCTCCACTGAAGATGAGGACAAACTGGAGGATGACGGGTCATGTTGAACCACTGCACAGATAATGATTCAGAAAACAATTATAGCAAACTGGTAAAAGTTAAGAAACTTTAAAGTACATATAATAATCCTTCAGAAATTTTAAGCAAGAATTTGTGGCACAAAATAAATAATTAAAGATATGTGGTAAAAGAAGAAATGGGAAAAAAAAAAAAATGTAGTAGGGACCAAATTATAATCCCTCGTTATCTTGCACACTGCACCTGGGAGCACCCACTACATCTCTCTCAGTAGGCTATTTCCCACATGTGCTGCTGCCACATAAAAACACTGACTGAAGAGTTGCCATAAAACACAGTACACTGTGAGGGTCAAAGAGAAAGTAATTTTGCAGGGAATGATACCCATGCCTAGTTACCCATCGCTCAACTAACCAACTTGATTCAACAAGAAAGTCGTGCTTCTTTTGTAACATAACTTCACACAAAAGAATAGCAGTCAAGTGGCCATCTGATTCTAATCACATTAAAGAACTCCACAAAAGCACTTGACATACAAAAAATAGGTTCATACTTCTTTTTAAGGCAGACCAAGCAGCCATCGCAGCATTCTTCTGAGCTTGTTTCTTGGTCCTAGCTGGTTCTCCATTAAAGCTCATTCCCGCAAGCTCAACTGTGCACAGGAATATTGGAACATGGCCGGGTCCTGAACGAATAGTGGTATAAACTGGAAGCTTTAGGCCGGCTCTGTGAGCAGTCTCCTGAAGTAAATTCTTGTAGACACCAGTTTCATCCTGTGTAGCAGAAAACAACCACAAACATTCTAATTCTAACCAGAATCAAGTCTTTTGTGGAAAATGACAAATCAGAATAAAGTACTAATATAAGAAGAATCTATTGAACAATGGCTAACATGAAAGAAGATTATATTAAATGGGGTATAAAGAACATAGAAGAAATAAAAGCTTCCAGGCTGAAAGGAAAAAAATGGATTAATACAAACCAAAGGCTCACCAGAACTCTAGCAGCTAAGGCTCTAGAAGGTCCTCCGCTAGCAAGTGTGTTCAGAGCTACTTCAGCCGCAGCATGTTCTGCCTGCCTCAGAGTAGAACAAAAGGTGGGGCTTTCAAAAGATTCCCCATTGAAGTTTACAGTAGCTTTGAATCGAGGGGCATGATCCGGCCCTTCCCTTATACATGAATAAGATGGCAGATTGAAACAGCTTCTTTGAGCCAACTCTTGCAGTTGGTTTTTATACATGCCTACCTATTAATACACGAAGTATCCATTTGAATGTAAATCAGAGATTTGAAAAGCAAAAGTTGACTTCTTCCAGACTGGTGGAGAAATATGCACACGTCTCTCATACTTGTTAACAAAAATTGATATGGGATGCCATAAAAAGAAAATTCATCAACATTATGATACAAACAAAATTTCGTGATATAACGTGGACTGATTTTTCGGAAGCACAATACCAGATGGAGGAAGATAAAGTAGTGCAATCGTAACAAAAAGTAAGCAAGAATCTTGAAATCATGTATTTATTTGGCATAAAAAACCTTTGAAATCAGTACGTAACTTACATTTGGCAAAAATTTAGGCCATCCAAAATACAATTGAAACTTGGATTGCTCTCTCAACCTCAATCCAACAGATACTTCATTTATTATTGTTAGTTTATGGTAGTCTAATGTTAATGCTCATGCTTTATCAGGTAAAAGAAATGACCTTCTTATATACATGATGGAATAAATTCGAAAAATTCAAGAATTCCAAAGTTGAAGATGACAAACATAAAGGGAGGAGAATAAAAAATAGCAGAAGGTATCAAAACACCATCAGGAAGCACGTTGTAAGAACTGAAAGATCAGTGACTTAATTCAAGAATTAAAGATAGCTAAAGATACAACAAACCCACATAGCAAGTCCAAGACCCACCTCGATTTAACCGCTTAGACACCCAGATTCACATTCATGAAGTCATCGGCCCACCCTGTATGCCTAATTATCCAAAACCCAAAAGAGGAAAAGAGAGATCGAATCAGCTGAGAAACAATGAAGATTGAAAGGAGTGATCTTTAGTGAAAAGCTCAATGGGAAAGTAATTCTCACACGTGCCGTGCTTTGCTAGATTTTCTCGGGAATGTAACAGAAAAATTTGTGGGAAAGTGAGATAAGAACGGCAAATAGTGAAGAGAGTTAACTGGATTTTCACGTTATTCTCTTGGGCTATTTAGAGTAACAAAGGCACAAGAGAAGGTGATGTTGCTAATGCCAATTGCCTTAAAGTGCTTGTTTATTTTGTTTCTGCGTTTTTTTTTTAATAAATAATGGCTTTATTACAAATAATTCTTTCATTAATAAAGATTCTAATTATTCATATATATTCTTTCAATAATGCTGCCCTTGTATTCATGTGAATTTTTAATTTATTAATCGATTTATTTGAATTATGATTGCTTAATAATGTCTTCATTACAAATAATTTACTCAATATTTTATTGCAGACAAAAAGTCATAAGCCACTTTAGACTTCGGTGAAAGTGGGCTTTCTGCCGCGAGTTCATGTCTATTGATGGCATTGCCAAAGTACGAGGAAGTTCCTCCCCACTTTTTTTTTTTTGTCACCGATGACAATCAGGATTTCTCAGCGATTCGTTAGCTGCTAGCCTTTGAGTGCTTGGTGAGTACGTGACACGTGTAGAGATGACAAGCAACGGGATTCGTTGGAGTTAGATTTTGACTTGTTTGCGTTTTTTATTTTACATTATTTAAACTTAAATTGTAATGATGTCAAATTTTGAAAATTTGAAGTAAATTATAAATTTATTAAATTTTCAATTATTAAATTTTTGTGATTTTGAGTTTGAAATGATTAAAATTTTAAGGTTATTAAATTTTTAATCAATTGAATTTCGATTCATTTTGATTTTAAATGTTTTAAGTTTAATGTCATTAAATTTTGTTAATCTATATATAGATTGACTTCTTATTAAATTAAACGTTACCAACAGAACCATTATTGGATCAATTCGAGCCGAACGCAGCAATTCTCCTAAAAGCCCAAAGATTGCAGCCCAAATTGAGAGTGTCACATTGTAGTGCAAGCCCAACACACACTTTGGGCTGGGTTGGACAGCCCAGTCCAGCCCATATGTACTTCTATTAAGCCACAGTCGGTTGGACGCTATTCCTCCTGGATCCATCATGTCGGGTACGGAAAAGCAAGACGCGTCTTCCCGCGAAAAATATGAGAGCGCAGCGCGCGAGAGGGAGGGGAAGCAAACTAGTAAATTATGGCGGCGCCGGCGGCGGATGGAGAGAAGAAAGACGGTAAGCTGAAAGATAGCAAAGAAAACGGCCTGGCGGTGAACCCACGGGCGGTGGCGGCGAAGCCGGGAGGGAAGATCGACTGCGAGAAGTTAATCGACCAGTTCGGGTGCTGCCAGAGGCTGGACCAATCCCTAATCGAGCGCGTTCACCGCCTCACCGGTGGCCATTGGCAAGTCTTCCTCCGCCGCGATTTTGACGAGATTCTTAATGCTTACGAGAGGGGCGACAAGTTCTACCTCTACACCGGCAGAGGCCCTTCATGTTTCACAAAGTTAGTCACTTGATCATACACACAATCTTCTAGTGTTTGTTTTGATGTTATCTTGACGCACACTTTAAGCACATTGTCTTGCGCACGCGCTTCAACGCATTACCCTACGCACGCATACTCGATGCGCCCGCACTCCAATATTGTATGTACACTAACAATTTTTAACCAAACGGAGACCGAGTGGAAATAAATGGGTTGATTGACCAGAGTGGAAGCTTGCCAGTTGCTAAAGCTTAGGATTTTAAGGTTTTAAACGACTCAAATGAGTTAGAAGGCCGCATTTGTTAGGCTTCTGAAACCATTTCACTGTATTAGACTTTAAAATGGGGACACTCTTTATAGTTTTGTTATTATTATTTCTTCTTTTTCCTTTTTGGGTTTGGGGAATGAAAGAAAATGAGTTTACTTTTAACTTGCCATAAATCTGTAACAACGATTGCAGATATTTACAGGATGCATCCAAGGTTCCTCTTGTTGTACAGCTTACGGATGATGGGAAGTGCATGTGGAAAAACTTGTCTGTGGAGGAGAGCCACAGGCTAGCTCGTGAAAATGCTAAAGACATCATTGCTTGTGGGTTTGACATCACAAAAACCTTCTTCTTCTCAGATTTTGATTGTGTTGGTGGGTAAGTAACTAGTCTACTGTTATGCTACATGCAAATGTCAGATTTTGAATATTTGATTGGCAATAAACAGCAAAGCATGCAGGGGGACTCTCCTTGTGAATGGATTCATGCAGGGGGAGACAGGAAAAATGTCAGCTAGTGACCCAAATTCTGCCATATATGTAACTGATTCAGCTAAGGTGATTAAGACTGAGGTATGGTCCTGGAAAGAACACAGAATCGTCTGTTCCTCTGTCTCTCTCCCCATACCAGGTTTTCCAATGTGGACATACGTTTAGGATGCAGAGGCATCCAGGAGTTAGGTTATTGGGTTATAATATAAATCAAGAATGGTTGGAGCTCATCATGATGGGAAAGAGATTGAATCTCTTTGTAGCCACACATAAAATTTCAAGTCTTCAGGTCATGCTTTAAGAATTTCCATCATCTATGCATCTGGGTCAAAAATGATATATTCATTACTCAGTTGTGCACTTTGGTCTTTAGTGGTTAATGTATATGGGCAGAAATGCATAAATACTTAAACCCATACACATGCAAATTAAGCATAAGTCCAGGTCATAGATCAGCACTGATGCTCAGAAATAGACGTGGTTTCGCCAATGTGATGGATGATGTGTTGGTGTTTTTGACAGTTATTAATGACAAGTTGTATTAATGGCAACAGAAAAACAAGCATGCATTCTCTGGTGGGCAAGATTCTTTATAAAAGTATAGACTCTATGGGGCAAATCTCGAGGTATTATATCCTTCTGCCTGCTTATGTTGAAGAATATGAACATCCACTTTAAGAGGTCACTTATTTTGCTTGTCCATTTTTCAGGTAGATACACTGGTAAAATATTTAAGTTTTTACCTAGAGGATGATGATGAGCTTGAGCACATAAAGAAGGTGAGATTACTGCTTTCAGTTGTTCAATCCTACCACTTTCTATGTGTTGGTGTAATCACAGAACTAGTAGCAACTTAAATGGTATATTTGCTTCAGTTCTTGCTTTACATTCATTTGCTTGCCCTTGCTTAGGAGCATGCTGCAGGACACATGCTTACTGGAGAGGTGAAGAAGCGCCTTGCTGAGGTTATAACTAAACTGGTACAGAGGCATGGAGCAGCTCATGCTGCTGTAACCAATGAAGGATGCTTTATAGTTGCAATTTTAGATGGTGGATTTCTAGTGTATTGAGTATAGCAACTCGAAAATGATTAAATAAGAAATTTCTGTTTTTTTTTCTTTTGGGGGGGGGTCAGATGTGGACGCATTCATGACGGTGAGACCTCTTCCCCTTATGTTCAACTGAAGTTGAGACGATGTCAGCATCCTGTCAAGCTTCTATGGAAGAATCTACCCCTGCTTTTGTATCTTTGGTGGCTACGAAAGCCCAAAGGCTCATTTCATTTTTGCTGTTGATCTGGAAGTTTTGATTTTAAAACTAAGTTTCACCTCATGGTTACACAGTTGATTTTTAATGAAAACAACCAATCTTTGGTACCTTGTTTCCAAGACATCATATTCATGTGTGGTTTCATGCTTTGTTTCCCCGCATGATGAACTATAACTTTAAAGGTTAGAAAAATCCGATAAAAATGAACAAGCAGAATCTCTAACAAGACGGAAATCATTTTCGTTGATGATTTCAACTATACTCGGCATAGAGCACATGATGGACTATAAATTTAAAGGGTAGAAAAATTCAAAGAAAGTGAACGAGCAGAATCTCTAATAAGACGGTTGTCGGGTTCGTCGATGATTTCAATTATCATCCTAATAAAATAAACGAGAAATTAGATGCTCTGAGGTCAAAAAAAACACATAAGGGTAGCCTGTTGAAATGCACCTACCAGGGCTGGTTCCTATGCACATGCTCAGGAATATGTGCTCCGTTACTCATCACAGTTGCTTACAAAGAAAGCTTGTTTAAGTAAACAAGTGTTGAGGACAAACTTAAATACCAGATAATTATATAAGCAGATGAACAGAAGCCAAAATAGATACATATATAGTATTTAATAAGGCCAAAGAAACACGTAGATCGTTTAGGAAGCATTTGGAGGCCTAAGAAAGGGATCATAGAAAGTCATTTTCATCGCCTGGTTGAGAATTTAAAGTTGCCATATCTCTTTGCAAATGCCTGGCTGTCGGTGATTTCTGGATAAGGCTTTGCAGCTTCTTCCAGGTATCGCATGGCTGTGTTGATGTCACTTGTTGGCCTGGGGAGAATGCCTTCAGGTTGCGTACCCCATGTTGCTTGACTTGGCCTAACCCACCCATCGCTGGTGGCCATGGCTGGCTCCATCGTGTTGCTATAGTTGCGGAAATAGCCGTCACTGTTCTCATATCGATTTGTATTAACCTTGCGCTTTTGCCATTCCTTGTTGCTCCGGTCATTGTTGTCACTGTAGCGACCGGAATTGCCATAATGATCAGTTGTTGGAGTCGTCCGGCGCCAGTTTGAAGCACTCAAAGGGTCAAACTTGGGTCTGCTTCTCAGTTCGCACTTCGGTGATGGAATCATCAACTGTGGGAGGGGGATCACGAACAGGGCTTGGAGGCCTGCGCTACTCGTCTTCCGCAACTCCATAATTTTCCCATGAATTAGGCCTCGAAAAGCGAGGGTCATAGTTGGTATCAGAGGCCACAGTTGAATGAACGAATCGAACTGCCTCAGTTCTTGTAACATAGGACTCGGTGCTCTGGACAGGAGAGAAAGAAACAATTGGCCTTTTCCTGCCCTCAGCATCAATGATGACTGGCCGGCACACATGATCAGAATCATTTCTTGTTTTGCTCCAACCATCAGTTCTTGGTGCATTAGGAGTGTAGTAGCCTCTGTATGTGTAATTATACCCAGCCATCGTTAGGCAGAAACCTGTCTTCCTTAAAGAAGTCTACCACTTCCTTCTCTTGCTATGAAACATGTCAGAAGTTTTTCTTATATAGACAAACTATACTCTAAAGCCTGAAAAAGAGGACATGAAATGCAATCATGTTGTATGTTAAGGGATATGCTACCATTTGCTCTGTAATTTGAGATACCCTCGAGTTTGTCCAACCACAGAAATTGGTACAGAATCATATACTGATATAGATTGTGATCTCCAATGCCTTTGCATGAGTGTGCAAACTGGGTCTACGAGAAGTGGGGTACAGAACAACAGAATCAACTTAGATCACTGAAACTTGACGCAATTAGATACAAAAGTTTGACCTTCTATTTAGAGAATGTTAGTTGCACTGGAACTGCGGCGGCATCTGACAGCTGTGGAATCAAGGGGATAAGTGGCTGCAATTTTTCACAGAGCCACAGCTTCGAATTCTTCCAGTCTGGACCATGTTATACCTTTCAGACCTTGCATCTAGCCGTAATTCTTAGATAAACCTAGCCTATGGTGGACTCTTCTCACACAAGTGGGGTCAATAATCATATGTGATTTACTTCATGTAAAAGGAGAGCCATAAGTCAGGTCCATGGTAAAATTTTTACGCACCCGAAAGCATTTCCAACTGTACATCTCAACTTTGAGCTCCATTACCTGCCTCAATGTCCCATAGTCACTCGGAGTTTCTCTTTTTTGAAGCACCTTAAATGTTCAAAGCTTATCCTGGCACTGCTAAGGATAAGATGGCAGCGCAAAACATAACTCATGGTTTGGTTGCCACGGCCAGCCGTCTCAGAAAACGAAAAAATTATAAAAAAAACATGATTTATAGGCCATTTTGTTTTCCTCACAATCTAGTCTTTCCTCTTCTTTTTCTTTACTTCTGTTTCACCGTCTTTTGGTCGATTACAAATCGGTAGTTGTCACTATGTTTACAATTAGTTGCTTGCCGGGACATTCTAGTAGTCAAGACTTCGAGATTTTGAAATGGAAGCATTAGGATTGAATCTACTAAAAAAACATTAGGAAGTTTACAAGATAGAGACTCTAATGAAATCAATGCATGTGGAAGCATTTGAGACTAATAAGGTGTCTTGTCTTGCCAAATATTAAGGGTCAAATGCTGGAATATCACGCGCAGGCATATGTAATGCACGATATACTGTTCTATCAATGATGTTCCTATAAGGATCCTGCTCTCGCTTCTGCAGCAAGTAATCTATAATACGTTTAACTTCAGATTTTATCTCCAAGTATAACTGGTTTGCGCCGTCTTTGTCTTTCAGCATCTCTTCCCTCCCTTCTGTTCTTATTGGCTTACCAAACAGATAATAAAAGCGGCCAGGCAACTTGGGCACAAGCACTGGGACAGACAGTTCCGGGTTGGCAACTTCCCCTTTACTCTCGTCCCTATAATCAGGGCATAATTCTGTCAAAGTGCTCTGAGCAAATGGTAACTAGCATAGAAAATTGATAAGTGACTTAATACTGGAAGAAAGCAAACGTCATTCAGGGAGAGTAAGGACCTTATTCTTGCAGTTCTACCAGCAGTGTCTCTAACGATGTCATTAACAATAGGTATCTTCATCAGATCGTGGTAATCAAGAGCCAACTGCCAATTGCACGTGCAATCATCACAAAAAGTGAATGATCCATGTCAGAATAGAAAGAATGAGAAACTTCACAGCAAAGCAAACATGATAGCAGAAGGGCTTAAGGAGTTAAATTATCAGAAATGCCTAAATTCAAGCAGATTCTGTATCCTGCACAGTGCATAACTTCCTACAAAGAAGGAAGCTGCAATTTTCAGAGTGTCAGTCCACCTGTTCCTGAAAAATTCTATAATAAAATATAGGAAAAGTATTGCAAAAGCTTACTTCCATAATATCATCTTCTCCCACAGTTCCAAATGGTACAATTGTGGCACCAAACTTTGCTGCCATTCTCACAAACTCTGGTTGATCAGGCCACATTATTTTATATTCTTCACCCTGGAAGTTAAAGAAACATGAACTGAGAGAAACAAAATTTTTCATAGCTGGTTCTTAACATTGGAACAGTGCAACCAATTAGAACTAAGTGAGAGAAAATAACACCTCTTAAATATATAATATCTGGCTTTTGGAGAAATTTAGATCAAACAAAAGTGAAATTTCTTTAAGAGTCAAGTATGAGGAATTTTACAGACCTTATAGTGAAGAGCCTCACGTGTGCCTCCAGGATAAAGAAGCACATGTGATTTAGTAGAAAGCAATTTGAAAAGATTGCCTGCTGAAACCGGAACTGCACCCAATACTTTGATCCAATCAAGCGCAGAAAATTCAGTAGATGAATTTTCAAGTTTTCCTAAAAAGATATCTGGATGTGCCATACCACGAACCATAATATTCTTCTCTCTCAGCAATTCCTGAGCAAGAGAAACAATTTCCAGGCCCATCAACATGTGGTAACCAACAAACAAAACGGGACCTTCACTGGGAATCCCATCGAGGCTTTTCACTATCTTCCCATTTTCCAAAGTAGAGAACATTGCAGAAGAAGCAGCTATTTGTAATAACCTGACATTCATGTGATTGTAATAACAGCTTGAGTATCGGATAGACAAATTTCTGTGTTGGGAAGTAGCTTTAACAACCTGGCATGCGGCCAAAGCCCAAATAGAGAGAAACTCAGTTTTTAAGCCAAGGTGGATTGGACCTCAATTTGTGTGATGATTGAGGGAGAAACTCTAAACATGAATATCCAACTGAGGGTATTTTCCATTGTAATTTTCAGCATTTTAACTGCTAGTCATGAAGTAAATACAAGGTTCGTGTACTTGCAGACTAACACAAAAAAGCATTGTACGACTTGATATCTTTATATTGCTAGCAACACTGATTGATGAAAGCTAGGGAGAAGCAGGAACCAAAATGAGTGAGGAGCACATGGAGATCTAACAGACAATTGATCATGTGTACTAGAAATTCAAGCACTGCATGTCTTCCGCTATATAAATTTCTTGTGGAGTAGGAAAACAACAGAGAAGAAGTTGAGAATTCCACCAACAAAGATCAAATTTGTACGGAAGCTGTCAAAACTTCCAATTTAAAGTTATTAGAACATAAAAGGTAGAGGAAGAGGCTGAAGAATAAAAGATATGCACATGGCAGACAGATTGCAAAGTAATTCAACCTGGACCATGTCAAAACAGGGATTTTAGCTACTTTAGATGCTGTCCAGATCAAGAGAATAAAGAAAAAAATGCTGAGGCTTAACCACAGTCAAGTAGGAGCACTATCATCCTTACCAGCAACCTGTAGCCCTATTGATAAATCTAAGGAAACACATTTAACAAATTGATGTACTTTTATTACCCAAATCCTCCAAATGCAAGTCTGAATTCTGAAATGCTAGGTGGCAGGAAGTCCGAGATGAAATCAGTTCTCCGAGAACGACGGTATTTGCAGGTACCTTTAATAACAGTGAGCAGATTGATACTATCTTCCTGTACATTGCAGAGGAGAGGAAAAATGAGAGATGTGAAGGGGGTGGGGAGGAGAAGAAAAAGAAGCAAAGAGAAATCAGACCACATAAAACGCGTAAGTTTCACTGCACAGAATGGGGTGCAAGTTAAGGGTCACAAATGTAACTGGCCGAACATAGTCAATAGATTAATTCAGCACCCAAAGCTCCAATTACTTCTTTCATAATTGTCACATTAGATAAAACCAATATCCAAAGAAAAGGGCCAATGGCAAATGGTTCCAAACATTATCCAGAAGTTGGCTGTGGAGGATGCTGATACTCATTCAAGGAGTTTTAGACGAATTATAGCAGGTCTTCATCATTCAAGGCACATGCCACTGACACATGCATGGTACAAATTCCACTTATTTCGTTCACATACAAGTATGTAAAGGTGACCGCATACAAAATGAACTTATTTCATTTGCATACATGTATATAAAATGTTTTCTTCACCTACCATCAAAAGGGCATGTCCATTTTCCCTGAAGTAACGAACCATGCAACTCTGCAGCGAGCTCTTGAGGCGATTAGCTTCATCTCCACTGGGAAGCATGAAGTCCTTGCCGCTGCAGCAAAAATGAGCTATCATTTTCATTATCACATTAAAATTTCCAATTTGGAATTGAATTGCATATATATTATGAGAAGAAAACTGGCTGAAAATATGCCATATAATTTAATTTGTGGTCGTTACTCAAATAATTATATTGTTTGTTGAAATCATAGTACCTAGATGTGGTTGTGCAAAGTTGCAGTTCCTTTTCTATTATAAAAAGTTTTAGGGGAAGGCAGATGTGAAGAATCTTTGAAGAGGCATCAAGTAAAGAGAAAGGCAGTTCCTTTTGCAGTATGTGAGGGACTGTGAGGGAGACAGGGTGATAGAACTGTGCGGCTGGTAATATAGCATGATCATTGGAATATCACAATATAGACACAACTAAACGAAGTTTTAAGAAATGTATGTCAAGGGAGAATCAATACCTCACAAGTAATAGAACTTCAGCATTTACAGCATGAAGACGGGAATTAGCATAAGCAGCAGCTGATTTTAGAAGTTTCAACTTCCAAAGAAGAGTGTCCTTTGGAACGATGTCAGCCAAACCCTGAAAATTAAATGCTAAGATCTCTCTATGGCTTTCACTCTACTAGTACTCAAATAGCAGCAATTCAGTTAATGGGGAACAAAGAGAGCAGAATGAGCCCAAAAACCTTGGCAATGAGCTCTTTGATTCTTACAGAAAGCAGTGGAAGCAGTGCAGTGAGATTAGCAGACAATTGTGCACTTTGCCATCTGGGAGGAAGTCTATCAGCAATACCGACTGTTGCCATCTTCATTGGATTACCTGTGTAATGAAAATCAAGATTGGCAAACCACAGAATTTCATTCTAATGAGATGAAAAGAAACCCCCAACAGCAAGATGCTTTCACTATTAATCTAGTTGGCATGCAAAGCAACACACTATGATAAATCTTTTAGAACTGTAACAATGCAAATAACGAAATTTACATTAATTATGAAGGCAATATTAAAAATATTCCACTGACACAAGAAAATAGCGAAAGCTGTTGAAAATATTCCACAGATTTTCTAGTACTAAAAATTCCTCAGACAATAAAAAAAATAAAAGCAACATTGCAAAGTAACAGATCAAGCTACCCATAACAAAGCTAAGGAGATAAGGGACTGCAACATGTAGTTCATTTGGCAAAGCCTCCAAAATAGGAAACAAGGATTGCAGTTGGGACCTGCCAAATGATGTAGCTGAAATAAAAGAATGAAAACATCAGGCCATTTTAAAGAGATTCAGATAAAGATGTATCAGAAGTTAATCAGGTGTACATATGTATGTGAGTAAACACTCATGTTTGCTAAAGAATCAATTGCTGTGCAGAGTTCAGTTACAAAAAGAAACCATGAATTACCGTTTGCCTTGCTACTGACCTGGATTGGCTAGTAACAATACGAGATCAATTTTTGGATTCCGAGCAGCAACAGCAAGTGCTAGACATCCTCCAAAGGAGTCCCCTACTAGATAAATTGGCTTATCTGGAGATGAGGCACCCTCACGCCTCACTGTTTGTTCAACATATTTCACCAGTGCTTCATGCAATAATACATAAAAAGTAACAGTTTATAACTACATGAGGATTGATGGATATCTTTGAACTGCTTAAAAAGAGATTGTGAGTCTATGTAATGTTCAAATCATTCCTCTTTCCCAAGTAGATACACATTTTCTTAAACGGTAATTTGAGAAAAAGTTCTCAACCACAATGTTTGTCATATTACATTGGAGAGCAATTCGCCATATTTATAATTCTGAATGACTAATACCTTCAAATGATGTTCGATCATATACAGGAATATGAAGACACCAAACTTCAAATGCCCTGCATGTGTCAATATTTTATGGTGGAAATCTTCAGCAGCGCCAAATTGATGGGAAAAAAACAAGAGGTCAAAATAAATTGCTGAAACTTGACCAGAACACGAAAATGAGAGAACCTCACCACTCCTTTCATTATAAAACATGACCGAAACAAGGAAAAAATGAAGCAGTTCAAATAGCTTTAGAGGTGGAAGCACAAGCATAAATTCTCGGTAATACATCTAATCCTTTCCCACGCCTCACAATGCGGAAGCCTTTTTTTAATCGATTCCATTATGGCTAATGTGGTTGTTTTGGGAAAATTCGAGGGCAGAGCAAAACATTAGGATACTAACACCTAAATCAGCTTCCTATATGAAATTTGAAACTTAGGATACTTAACATCTAAATCAAATTCCCACATGACATTTAAACGAAGTTTGGTAATCACTAAGCAAAATAAATGACCTAGAATTTGATTACTTGGAAATAACAATTAGAAGCAGAAACATAACTCACTTCCCGAGAGCTTTATGGTGCAGAATAAGGCCCAGACCGGTGCCGTCAAGCCCTACATACATGATGACGAAAAAAAATAATTTCAGCTTTCTAAAATCCACACACTCTACTTGCATAGCTAACAGTTGAATCCACCAAAAACCATTGCAAATGTTATAAGGTGAGGTCACTTCAAGGAAACCAGACATTTTTAACTAGCAACTCCGTTTATCAAACAATACTTTTCCTCATTTGCAAATGCTTGGAGTTATCATGATGAGGCAGCAATTACCAGGCAAATAAAGAAGAATTGGGGAATTATTCAAAGGTTTCCCACACTCAATGGGGCAAAACCACCTCGGTGGCCCACCATCAGGTTTAATGATCTGCTTTGCCCAATCAAGATAATCCTTGACAGTTTTTGTTCCATAGCCATCATCCCACAGCACTTCCAAATCTTCTGAGACAACATCTTTTACGAATCTTTTCTTAACTCTAGACTTGAATGCTCCATTCCCACCATCAATTGGTGTCCCACTTGTTTTTTTATCCTCAACGCATCCATGAAGAAGTGACCCATTCTTCTGCTTCTCTCCAGTGAAGGAAGTTCCATTCACGACAAGAGCATCAGATGATAATACTGTTGAATCAGCACCTTCTAGACTCTGAACTCTTGCTCGAAACTGAGGCTTAATCTCTGGATTGATAAGAAAGTATGGTGACACCCGGAAAGTGGCAATGGATGCCATGGATTTTAGATGCAACAGACGGAAACAACTTAAAACTACTTTCAAGTTTTTCAGCAACAATATGCTCTACTAAGAAAGCTAAAGAGCTCCCTGAAGTAGTTTCATTTGAAAGAGACACTAACTAAAAGACAACCGTTGCCACGTCAAAAGTAACAATTGAAGCCATGGATTAAAAGAACCCACTTTTCAGAATTCACCAACTCAAAAGCGAGGATACATTTCTCAAGTACTTGGCAGCAAGTTCAGAAATTTCGGATCCTTCTTACAGTCCTTTTGACAACTCAAACGTAAAAAAGATGAAATACATACGACAAAAGCACACTAAAAGAGGACCCTTTCACATGCGAACGAGCCCAACTTATGACACCGAGCAGCAGGGAAAAAACGTAGGACCATGTTCTAGAATGAGAACTTGGGAAAACCAGAAAAAAGAAGATAAATAGACAAATAAACACATATTAGAACGTCCCCAAATTCACTCTAACTGAAATGCATCACACATGTCGTGCCTATACCTCCATTATATTTCTAAGAACCAAACAAACCAACAAGTTACTATCCGAGAACCAAAAAAAAAAAAAAAGAACTTTAAAGCAAACCCAGAAAACAAAAACTTCTAGACGTCTGGTCTCCACTAATGCAATGAATTCCCGGAAACAGATCAAATGAGGCAAAAGCAGTGGGACACGTGAAAGACAAGACAGCAACCAAGGTACAAAGAAGTGGGGGGGTTGTCCAAAGAAACCGAATACATTATTATTATTATTATTATTATTATTGTTGTTGTTGTCGTCGTCGTTGTCGTTTTACATAGTTTAGGTAAAAATGTTGCCGTTGCCCATTCTTGGGAGTTCTGAACCGCCATTCTTGTTGGTCGTAAGAGGGAACTCGGGTTAAATTTTAACACTATAGCCCCATTTTCCAATGTCCATATGTCGCTCTCTTTTGTTTTTTTTTTTTTTTTTTTGGGCTTTGCTGTTGGAAAAAATATGTTTAAAACAACGTAATTATTGATATTTTTTTTAATTAAATAATTTTTTGCTGTTGTTTGTCTGTACTTTGAGAAGTTGGTCGCAGCTGTCTTTTTATGGGTTTTTTTTTTTTTTTGGAAAGTGTTGCCATAAAGTTACATATTTTATGCATCAAGTTACGAACATAATTGTCAGCTACTAATCCTGTTAGCATTTAACGGAAAAAACAGTGTGCAGATCATTTTTAGACGCCTCAAAAAAAAAAAAAAAAGCCTAATAAATAACCAAGGGATCTACTCTCAATGTGAGCTTTTGATATTTTAATGCGGATTCAACTGCATTGGCCGATTGCTTAATTTCACTTACTGAAAAAAAAGAAGAACAAAACAGAGAAAAAAAAAGAGTAATAATCAGAATTATAGTACTCACAGTCACAGTCACAGTCACTACAAAAGCCTAACAAATAAAGTACTGTAAACCTATTCTAGTGGCAATGCCACCAGCCAGAAAGCCGTCCCAAACGAGCAGTCAGCTGGTCCTCCTCGAGCTAACATTGACCAAAAAATCTCTAGCCATTAAGCTACTTTCAATTGCCATCCGCTTCCCTTCACAAGGGAGACCTTCCTCACTGAGAAGAGACATCCTTATCAGACGTATATACCCCTGCTTTTTATAATGCAAGTTCAACTCTTTTGATAGACCTGTCACAAGTACAAACTAGCACTACAGGTTAAAAAATTTATGACGTACTTCTTAATTTACCTCAACCAATAAAAACACGTTGAAGGGCTTGTAGATAACATACATATATTAACAGTCTTAGTACCAGTACCCATTTCCTTTGTTCTTTAAAAAAATAAAAAAAACCTTACCAAATCTAAGTATCGAATATTAACAGTCAGATTATAATTGAACATCTTATAATATAATCCAAGGTTAGCAAGTTGTCCTGCTTCTGCGCAGAGGTGCAGGGACCAACGTGGGGAAGCATTTCGACAGATGTTAATATTGGCGCTGAAGGCAATAAAAGAGGGTAGGAAACAGGAGACCCGGAGCTGTTGCCACTTGCCACGTTCCCCATATATTGGTGGCCTCTATAAAGCGATTAGGCACCCGTAGAATTCCCAAGCCGTCGGCAAGTGGTGCAAGCGACATCAACGGAAAGCTACTAGACACCCATACAATCCCCAAGCCGTTAGCAAGTGGTGCAAGCGACATTAACGGAAAGCTACTAGACGCCCATGCAATCCCCAAGCCGTCAGCAAGTGGTGCAAGCGACATTAATGGGCTTGTCACTTCGGCCTATGCGTCAAAACGTTTGCTCCCACTCTTCCCTTTTCGGGTTCTAATGCTAGACCAGCAAGCATGCAGGGGAGCTAGTGGTAGCTTTACCCTTGTTTGTTGTCACGGTGAAATTGGCCTTATGCAATTCAAATTTGTGACCCCAATATCACAATGACGCAGTTTTTATCGTTACACAAAAATTTATTCTTCAAAATTAGCGAAATAACCTTTATCGTTGCACCAAAGACTGATTTTTCAAAATTATGCAAATGGTCAAGTATTAATTCCCACTTTCACCCCATACTGTTCTTTTTGGACTGAGATTTACCGGTGCCTGTCAGGCAGAGTGGCTTTTATGGACCTAGAAAAAACATATGAGTATGACCCACACTTGGAAAAAAATTAAAAAAAAATGAAAGATGGAAACAAAAAATAAAGACGTCCAGAAGTGCCCTTTTAAGGAAAATCGAATCACTTTCCTTTCCTTCTCCTTGTCCTCCCCCTTCTACCATCCTTACATGCATGCTTTCCATCCTCTAGAACCCTTGGTTTTTATTCTTTTTTCTAGTTCTTTCCTTTCCTTGTCTCTTTTTGCCTCTTGCTTTCAACATGTTTTAATGGGGGGGGCCCTTCTTGTATGGTCAATTAGACATTGACAACCCTTTCCCTTTCCAAGAAAGTGAGGACCACCCAGATTTCCAGCTCCTCCTTACGTCATTTGAGAAAAAAGGTTAATTTCTGTCGGGTCACGTGACTTTCTTGCAATAATCTTAAGATCATAAGATTCCGTAGACAATGGGCATTAAAAGCATCGAACATTTTGATTCATAGAAGTGAAATTTTGATTAACCTCACTGAATTTCATAACAATTGAATATAAATTAAATTCTTTTGGCAACGGTTTTTAGTTTTTAATCTTTTTTTAAATTGTGGGTAATTGAACTAACTAACGTATTATACATATAAAAATATTATATTATATTATATTAATTTTTATTCTATAATAGTGAAATTAGCACTGATAGAATTAGTTTATCAAATAAGTGTCCTTAAATTAGCATGATGTGCTAAATAGACACTTACTTTATACATCATGATGATTGTAATTTTTTGAAAATAAATCAAAATTATTATTATTATTTTTTTACATTTGAAATTAAAATTAAATTTCAAACAATCGAACAGTTTCAAAAATAAAATCGAATCAAAATTTTTAGTTAATCGAGATTTCAATTTTTAAAGAGATCTCGCTCAAAATACACTGGGGTTCTATTTTTGGGATCCCGAATCCCCCACGAACAGTCAGTCAATAGAGAAGGAGGTGTCTTCCAGCTTTAGGTGCTTTGGGTCGTGGACATTGTGTCTCATGTATCGAGAA
Organism: Bruguiera gymnorhiza; assembly: GCA_020883675.1. NCBI lineage: Eukaryota > Viridiplantae > Streptophyta > Magnoliopsida > Malpighiales > Rhizophoraceae > Bruguiera > Bruguiera gymnorhiza. The sequence goes on from JAIRCJ010001048.1 coordinate 156,403, forward strand.
AACCATTAGAGACCCAATCCGAAAAGGCTTGGGCTCCTGGACAGCCTAAGAGTTTGGACTTCTCTGTAAGCCCAACTTGACGTGAATGTACTTGTGAGGAATAGAGCCCAGAACTATTGGGCCCAAAACTCGAAATTCAATGCAGCCCATCCACCCGTCTGTCAACTCCACTAAAAACAAATCGTTCGATATAGAAGAAACTATATTCCGCAAGCGAAAAAACAGGCTAACACTGACTGTAGAATTTATTCATTTAAAAAAAAAAATTGTCTGCAAAATTAAATTATGCTTCATCTAGCTGATAATCTGTTTGTAATGGGGGAAAAAAAAATCCATGAAATGTACCAAAAACTGTTCAAATTTCAAAATTTCCACTTGCAATGCATTAATTTTTTTCCCCACTAATTCATTAATTTGATTTAATGAAGCTATAATATTCAACATTTTTTTACTCCAAATCATCAATATCACATGACAATAGGTTACTATTATCATTCTCTCTCTCTTTTTTTTATTAAAATTTTTTATTTTTTTCTTCTATATTTCTTAATCTAAAAATATACTTAAGTTTATTTTTCAGCAACTTCACTAAAATCTCCTGTCACAGCGGTGCAAGGAAGAACCAAAAAAAAAAGGAGGTGGGGGGGGGGAATCTATTAGAAGATAATAAGTAAATAATGACCTTTTCATTTATCCAAATCTTCTCAATATTGCTTGTAACGATGATAGTATACATTTAATATTAGCTCAGTGAGAGTAAAATTTAGCTTTATTCTTTTTAAATCTAGAGGTAAAAAATGCTAAGATAATAAGCTTCCTATAATTTAGGTTTTAAAGCATTTTTATAAATTTAAGTTTTTTTTTTTGTGTAAATAAAAGAGTTCTTGATAAATTTTTAAATACTCCAATTTCATTCTGACCTCTGACCCACATCTCTTCAATCCAATTTAATATTTAGTCATCGAACTTTATTATAAGGTTGGATGGAAGGATTTGGTAACTGGCTCGGTAACGGCAAACTTAATAACAATTAATTTGATAATGATTGATTCGCAGCTAATTCGTTAATTACTAATTCGATAACTTCTGATTTGATGATCATTATTTTGTTAAGACCGATTCAATGATTATTGATATGATAACTGATTCGATAATTGTTGACCCAAAAATCACTAATTTGATAATAGTGATAACTGATCTAATAATGGTTGACCTTGTAATGATTGACTCGATACTAATTGCCTTAATGACAGTTGATCCAATAACAACTGATATGATAACGATGAAACACAGGATTATACTCGAACCTAACAACAAACTTCTACCTCGAGTCATAATTTGAATGCCAGATTGTTCTCATGCGCCCATCTCCGTGACCATCGGGGAAAACAGAAAGTTTTGGCATCTCCAATTCAAAGTAAGTTTCCCCAGAAAAGGTTTGTCTTTTGCTGAGCGACGTGCAGTTGGACAATGCATGCAATTGTTAAAGAAAAAGACCCCTTTTCTGTTTCTTGTTATTTTTGTCCATATACACCTATTAAATCTACATAATTGTGGCAGCTGAATCCAATCAAACAGTAGATAGCTAGTAATAAATAAAAAAGAAGTCCCAGCATGCGTAAAAATTGCGAACGACAGCCAAAAATACAAATAACCTTTGATTGCTGGAAGCAGTTCGAGTGGAGAGGCCCCCCAATCCCTCTAACCTGGCCTTATGTAATGTAATCCTCACACTTCCGCAGTTCTCTCACACAGATTATCATGGGTAATTCAGCGCAGAGGGGAGCGAAAAAAGGATACAAACACATATATAAAATGACCAACTTCAAACAAATGGGGATTATTTTATTTCCAAGAAGAAAGGCAAATTACAAAAGCCACCTTCATGACAATGTTCCTATGCCTAGGTGTATAGAAACCAGTCAAATACAATTCTGCAAATCTTTCAAACATCATATAACTCATAAGTTGGCAGCTCTCTACAAAGCTTTCAACATTCCAGGATACTTCCGATCACTCCCATGAGTCACGAAACTTCTGTCAACACGTGCCAACTTTGCAACCTCCAGAGGAAAAAGCATATATCAAGGCAAGATGATATTCAAAATTTGTATACCACCAGACCAACAAAGGTAAGTGCTGAGTCTTCTCAGCGAGTATGGAGAATGGCCACAGACTCAGTAGTCGGTTGATTTTCCAAATTTACAAGGATCCAATTGATATTTTTGATGAAAGCAAGCTCCCCACAAGAATCGACATTTTAAAGTTCTACACATGCATGAGGATTTGCTTGCCATAAGTCAAGTCCAAACTGTGACAGGGTAAACAACAGCAATCTCTCAATCAGATACAATGTTTTTTGACAGACGGATGAGTCCATTCACTGCAAAAATTTAGTACCATTTAGCTATCAATACTAATTCAAATGACTTTGTTTTCTACCTACTCAAAATATTCATTAATGTTAAAGAATGCCTCAAAGATTCCCCCTTCTTCTAGTTTTTTTTTTAATTTTTTTATTTTAAGAGTGGGTTGAGGTGTTTGGAGCAAAGGTCGAAGGGAAGAGGTAAGAAGAAAATATTATGAGCAGCAGAAATACGGCCATGAGAAACAAACATATGCTCACCTGCCCCACGAAAGTTGTAAGAAGTCACCTTCCCTGAACCACTCTGTAATTAAGGACCAGATCCTCAGGCTTCTTCCATATATATGTCCGCACCGTTGCTAAGCTCATGTCAGGGGATAAGACCTGGAAAATATCAAGAACCATTGGTAAGCAGTACTCAAAGACATCTACGGATGCAGACTTGTATTTTGCAATTCAATGCCTGTCATTGACTGAAAAGCCTGTGAATGATGCAAGCAAAAATTCTCCGCAGAACGGGGAAAAAGCAAAGAAAGACAAACTCCTCTGGCAGCTCAGCCTAATGTTTGACTATCTCACTCATTAATGTTGTTATATTCAGATGACTGAATTTAGAATTATCAAAGGCTTGCACATTTTTGAAATTCATTGCAACTTGTCAAGGGTAAAATCCATATAATTCCATGTAGTTGAACCTCTTTTACCCCAGAATTTCAGTTGTTGCAAGTAACAAGAAGCAGTTACCTAAGTTGCAACAAGTTGGCTTCTCTTTTCTTCTTTTCTTTTGAAATTCAAAGAGTAAAATTTAAACAACTCACCCTACTACATGATTCTACACAACCAATATCTTTGCAACTTTTCAGCTTTTTTCCTAACTCAATGTCTCTCCCATTCTGATAGTGTAACAAAAACTTGGACATTCTATCCTCAAGAAATACATCATATTAAGATAGATAAGGTGATAAGGTGCATAACATTGTCTATGTTTGATAAGCAACACTTATTGCCTGGTGAAAAACCCTTATTAATGTTAGAACAAATGAGTCCACTTGCCTGATTATTGCATAAGATCTCAATGGAAGGCCTAAACTTTTGCCAAGGCTTCAGTCCAGATCTGAAAGATCCATCTCCAACTGCAGAATGCTGTAACTGTCCTCCGCCATGTCCAGGAGCAAATGTTCCATCGGGATTCACACTATCCAGAGGCTTGTCAAGGACCATCTTTTCTACGACATAATTAATAACCTACAGCAACAGGTTACCAATTAGGCACAAACAGGCTCACTGTTTGTTTTATTTGGAAGCAGCCTTTTTTATATATTTGCTTCAACAAACATTGTAAAGAATACACGACAACAAAAAATTTATATAAAAAGCTTGCAATCATCTGGTCCAACATATTTAAGCAACAAAACAATGTAACTAATCTTTTGCAGCAATTATTTCCATCAAAAGGACAAAAAATTTCTACTTCAAATTTCTGAACCATACTTTATGTATTCTCAGTATGCGTGGTGCACTTAGTTTGCCTTGTGTAAGAATCTGGACAGTTGAACCTTCACATGGATGCAGATAGAAGCTGCACCTGTAGAATTTCCATGCAAAATGCAGAAGTCAAAAAAGAAGGCAAACAAAGAAAAAAAAAAAAAAAGGAGACATTCTGAAAACAATGTGCAATCACTCAAAGAATGAAAGCCTGCAACACATGCATGTCTCGGCACATTTAGGCTACCATATGATATGAACTGCAAGTAAAAACACTTAAAAAAAAAAAAAAGATAAGGTCAAAAGCCTACTTGGTATTTTCTCTTGGAGGTAGATGGTTATTCAACACACAATCCAGACACCACCAAGGAAAGTCCTTCTCATCTTCGGTACCATCAAGATCAGTAATTTTCTTTCTCCAGGGGCCCCCTTGAGAGCCTTCAGTAATAATGGAAGGAGGGGACACTGTTGAAAATTCAAATGGAGGATACACCATTGAATCGTTGTCAGCACCACTATCCAATTCAATTCTGGAATGAGCAAGACTTCTAGGAAGCATATCCTTTCCAGAGACAACATCCCCATTAGCTGAAGCTTGGGATCCAGGTCTTTGCCTCCTTCTGGCCAACCAATGAGCCAACAGACCTTTAAGAGTTTCACGAGCTAGATTCACCTGGAAATCACGAGTCAATGCAGGAGGTAACTCTAATAAGCCCACCTATAAAATATGGTTTAATTATGAATAAATTGTTCTTCAGAACATCAATGGTCCTCTATCATAGCAACACAAAATATAAGAGATTAGCACAAGAAAACCATGGCAACAAAACTTAAGTTTAATGGTTTCCACCAATAAAGCACTCGGATATCATAGCTGGGTCCTAGGAAACAATAGCTAAGGTGTTAAGACAATCTGATGCTTTTGCTTTTGTAAGTGGGAAAAATATATTGCAATTATAATAGAAGGGCACCAACAGAAAGCTTTGTACAAACTCATTAAAGACTATTGAAATATGCTACAAAAAATTAAGATATGAGACCTAATTATCCCCCCCCAGCGGGCAGGGCAGCCAGAAAACCCAAAAAAGGGTAAGTTGCCCATTCTTCATAAACTTTAGTCTACTAATATACCAATTGCGGAAAATTGTTTTGCTGATTTACCTTATCATCCTCAGGTTTCCCTGCTATGTTGAGGTCTGCTGAATACATCTCTGCAGAAAAGCATTGCGGTGTGTCCAAATGAACAGAAAGGCTCCCAAGCCGTGTATCCACAGTGAACCAAGCTGGAATACTCACCTGGAAGGATAAGGAATCAGCAGTACAATTCACCAACATTCCATACTATAGCTAAAATGTACTGTTAAAATAAACTGGCGACCATACCATTTCAAATAATTGTTCCTTTTTCTCTTCAAAAGAAACCTGAAAAAATAAGTAAAGAAAAAAAAAAGAGGGAATTACAAAGATGATTAAACACATCAGTTCCACCACATCTGAAAGTTATTGCATACATGCACATACATAATTAATTCACTACTCTATAATTGCAATTGTGGATGATAAGACCCCCTTCAAGATATCAGATATTTAACGGAATCAAAAGAATACAAGCTATTATCTTCACACAAAGGAAAGGAGTAATGTCGAAAATGTACCTTGTCGTAATCCTCAACTACAGTACCCCTTGTGATCTCCCATAGCTTCACCGAACCATCAGCATCCTGTCAAATAGGCATGCAAATAAGTCACATGAAACTTCACTCGAAAATAACAGTTTGATATTCAAAATAACGAGTGAGAACAAATATTGTTCTTACCTTTGTCAAGACATGCCTTCTATTGTTAAGAATTTCATGTTGCACCAAGGCTGGAGTTCCTGGAATGCTTAAAGTTGGTTCTTTATAGACAGGTGCCTGTGAGTATGCAAAGTAGTATGATAAAGAGGAACTGAAGTGAGCAGGCAGCAGTGAGAGAGAGAGAAGCAAGAGTAAGAGGGAGTATTCTCATTCAAACAAATTTACTGATGAAAGACATCTATAAAAATGAAGAAGCTGAGTAAAATCAGCAAGATAGATACAGTGATAAACATCTCATCACACAATCATAAGAAGTCAACAATTGTTTTGTGAGTGCTTGTTTAGTAGGGGCACAGTACAAATTATTATACTTCAGGTGACAAATATCTAAGGGAGAATTTAAACAAAACTCAAATATATGCATAGATATGCACATTGAGGTCTCTTCGTGAAAGACTAAGAAATGACTCATTAAATATAAAAACATTAGTACCAGTTAAAGGGCTATAAGCATTACTTACTGGAGTAGATCCTTCCAATGAAACTCTTGCCCTTGAGAAAGATAGATTACCAGCTAAAAAAGAACCACCCTTTTGAAAGACCTTTTGAGGATTGCGTCCCTCAGCTGGCCATCTATCAACTGTAGAATCTGTTGTTGCAACCCATATACTGTCATCATGTAATGCCAACTGCAGAATGGGATGCTCCCTTTTGCAAAGCAAAAGACTCTCTCTTGTTGCCAAGTCTGTCAAGTATAACTGACAGCAGAAACAGCCTTGAGCATCAAAAATTTCAGCACCAAAGTTAAAGCGTAAAAGATGAAAATGACAGGCAGAAAGGCTTGCATTAACAAAGTTTTTGGAAAGAAAATCCACTCACAGAAAGGTCCCTTCCCCCACTGTAAACATGACTAAATGTTGGAGTGCTGGCAAGTGCCCAAACTGAATCTGTGTGCACAGCATATGAATGAAGACATCGCTGCTGACCAAGATCCCATAGTCTACCAGAAAATCCATAAACAATTAAAGCAACTTTATCACATTTTTCTGTTTGCCTCAACAAGAGACTGTTATAATACTGTCAGAGGAGTGTTAAAATGTCTACCTGATCATAGAATCAGAGGATCCTGATAAGCAAAACCTACAAAATAAAATTTGAAAATTTGTGTTAATAGACTATAAATAGCCAATGCAACATAAATGAGACAACATTATCAGCCAAAATGGTATGCTATTAGTCCCAGAAAGGTTGAACTGCAGTTTATAAACTCCCAATGCTGTTAAAACAAACATGATTCTCAGAGATTTTTCAGTAAATATTCAAATTAAGCCATGGGTGCATATACAAAATACATACATGCAATGAAGAATACTTTTCTGCTACCAACTTCATTCTAGTGTAGCTAAATCTATATTCAATTATTTCATCAATTTGATGCAGACCTAAATCTATCTTATGTAGAAGGCCTCTAACTCTTTTCCTAGGCTATATCGCATGTCCACATCATCTACATCACCTGAGTTACAGGATTAAGGGGAAAAATTGCAATGTTTTACATCAGACTTGATTCTTGTTTCAGCTTAATTTAATGTTTGGGTGAGTAACATCTTTCTAATGATTAACCACAGTTCTCCAACTATTTCCATTAGGTAACATCACGTGGCATTACATTACCCTAAACTTATACATTGTACATCTCCTATCTGTTGCAGACATCACCTATGTCAACATACCATGTACAGAGAGAAATAAGGACATTTTTCTTTGATCCCACCAATCTAACCTTAACTGTATGTTATCTTTGTTCAAATAAGTACATAACAGACACAAAACACTGTCACTTCAAACAATGAGCACAGCATATTGAAAACATCAATAGCCATCTTGAACATTTAGATAAAATAAACATGAAAACCCTATGAGGAACCTTACCATGAATTAGATAAGCTTGTTGAGCATGCAAAAAACTGGAACTTTTGATAGCATTTTGGGTGGACCAAAAATTCTGTCTAATATCTAGACTTTGGAAGTATGGGACCACTTGATCAATAAACAGTTCCCCTTCTCAAGAGGAGGAAAATAAATAGACAGAGGGAGGCAGGAGAGAGAGAGAGCGTGAATGAGAGGGAAGGGGCGAGAGAGAGAGAGGACTTGAAAGTCAAGAGAATTTGGTTTTGGCATGAAATTAAGGTTCAATGAGCTGCAGAAAGAAAAAAAAAAAAAAGAAAAGAAAATAGCATAGAAGCATATCCCATTCAACCAACCTGCCAGTAGGATCCAGAAGCAGAGCTCTAATGTTATCTGTATGCCCCCGTAGCTTCATTGTCTTTGAACCAGTTCTTGGGTCCCAAACACGAACAACCTATAGCATCCACACATGAGATTAAACCACTCTAAGTTAATTTTCTTCCTTTTTGTCCTTTCTTTATGGGAAAAAATATACTAACTCTGCTCCCAACCTAACAGCTGGGCAGAAAAGGTGCACATATGACCATCTTTCTGATAAGACAAACATCTGACATATACAAACAGAATATCACACACACACACACACTCACAAACACATATGCAGAGAGAAGAATGGGCAAGGTACATAATCTTAGCATCAGAATGTACCTTCTCTGTTCCACCAGAAACAAGTATGGTTCCACTATCATTCATTGCCAATGCATAAACTGACTCCTTATGGCCTTTGGCAGCAATAGGTACATATCCATGATACTGAGTTGAGTGCATAGAAATGCTGTTGCTTGAGCTAATGGTACGTAAACTGGTCACAGCCAATGAATTGCTGGAACCATTGACACCATTTGGACAATCTTCTTCCATTGCATCACTTGACTTTGAGACTGGAGTGAGAGCAGCTTCAACATCCCATACGAAAACCTCCCCACCAAGGCCACCAGAGGCAACAACATTGCTCTAAAATGCACGACACTAAAAGAGGATCAGAAATGACTTTAATAACAAATCAGATGATACCAGATCATCATGTAAAGCAAAAATCTGTCAAACTGGTTATGAAACTTAGCAGGATTGGCTGTAAATAACCTTTGTTCCAAAAAGTTAGTAAAATCCATGAAAAATTTCCATAAAAATTACATTTTTTTCTGCTGCAGCAAGACAAGTAACATAATCAGAGTGTTGACGAAGAGTCCTGGTACAAACTCCATCAGACAAGCAATTCCATGCCTGTTGTGTATCAAGAAAACATAAATAAAAATAGAAAACCATGTCAGTAACAAGAAACAGCCTCATAGGTCACAAAATAACAAAGAACTACAAATTAAAAAAAACAAAGGGCAAACCTTGAGGGTGGTGTCTGAAGAGCAGGAAACAAGTGTGCTATCACCAGCAAGGACAGCATCATTTACCTGCACATAAATTTGAGAGTTATATTCCAATATAAGCCTGACAACAAACTAAACAACCTTCTACAGGTATAATGAAGCTCCAAAACATCATTTCAAATACTGTTTTGCCGACAAAGGCATGGTTTCACATCAAATACAGATGTGGAGAGAGCAACATAGAAAGGGGGAATTGCCAATTACCATCAAATATTAAAATACAAAATGCATTCAGGTCAGAAAAATTTCGTCCTAGATTTCCTCCCTTTAAAAGCCTCTTTGCTAATAAGACATACAATCAGCTAGACTATCCTATTCAGTAACTGAAATAAAGAAATCACAATCAACAAGATCCCAAATATACATATTTCACAGTTAAAAAAGAGAATTGAAATTACCCAATCAACATGTGACTCAAATGTAGCAGAGCAAGTCACAGAATCTAAATCAAGTGCCCATCTCTTCAATGTACCATCACGACTCCCTGTGTAGAGGAAATCACACCTATCGGATGCAGAGGACTTTAACACAGCCAAACAATTTACACCAGCACAATGCTGCATAACATGCATGCCAGACAAATAACCAATGGATCAGTAATTCTACAACTGGTAATGGAGTGATAAAAAAAATTCTAACTGAAAAAAATCAAGCAAGAGTATTGTCATATGCAAAATTGGCATTGGTAAAAAAAAAAAAAAAATCAAATTCAACTTAGTTAAGCTATTCTACAGCAAATCATGCATTTAAAATCCAATTTCTGATTAAGATTCCACCATAGCACATACAAAATTTATGAAAAGCAAATATCAGTTATACCAGTTCCTCAAAAAATAGAGAAGCTTAGTGCATTCCCTTGTGGAAAGTGAGAAAAGGTTTTAGTGCCAAATAGACTATAAAAGATGGCAGATTGGTTTTTTAATCCATTTTGTTGAAAACATAGATGACATAAGTAACAATTGCATAGATTCGAATACTCGTCGCATACTAGCTTATGCCCCAGTTTTAGATGTACAACAACGTAAATACAATTTAGTTTGCAAAGGTTCAGTGAGGTCACTTCAAAATGCCTGGGCAGTCCAGAAAATGACAAGACAAACACCTTATATTCCTCAAGCATGTAGATAATCAGTGCAACACTAAAGTGGAAAATCCTAACCACCAGTTCAGCATCTTCATGTAAATAAATGTAATATCAAATCAAAATGAGAACAAAATAGAAAAGGAAAAAAAAAAAAAAAAGGAAAAACAGGAATACCTCACCTTTGTGTCATCAGCATCACTCACCACATAGGTAAGCCTTTTCTCTTTACGCGGGCGAACAGAATTAGACGTGTTCCCTGCACTACCCACACGGTGCATTTCAATCGTCCCTAAGAAAGACACAATGATGCAATCAGTTGATAAGATAACTAACCATTGCTTCTATGAACTACCTTATGGCCCTAATGCATATCAATCAATCACAATCTTTTTGCTTGCCTGCAATCTGTTCAGGAATAAGCACACAATTCAAAGCCTTAATTTCAATCAGAAAAGCACAAATTTAGTTTAGTCTCTAACATAATGATGTGATCAGCAGCAACATCTCTGGTGTCAACGACATCTCTTTTTCTTTAGCAATTTGAAAATCACTAGAAACAAGATTCCCAAACATTAACAAGCCAAAAGTCCAAAGACCCACATGCATAATTAAAACTTGAATAGAACTCAAAACCCTTAAATAAAAAATGAAATAAAATAAAATAAACCATTGTTCCAAGTCAGATGCCGTTTTCTACTTGGCTCTATTAGGTTTTCATTTATCCGCCCCAAAATTGTGCGATGCAAAATTTAAATCCAATTCCAAATCAGTTTCATTCAATATTAGAAACCACCAAGCTTTAATCCAAACACACAGATACACCGGAAGAAGCGAATGCAAAAATAATCTGTCATAGGTATAAAACACTCTAGAAGCTTCGGATACAGAAAACTAACAATCTAGAAACATCAGTTGCCTGATAACAACCTTAAATATCCCAACGGGTCTCCTATACTTCAAATTTTTACAGATTGTTGAATAGATAATCTCTCCAGCCCAATCAGGTTCAAGAATACTTTCATTCGAACGACATAATCGCCAATGATCAATGTGATGAGAACCTAAAAAGAAAGTTAAATAAACTAAAAAAAAAAAAACAACAAAAAAAGAAAGAAAGCCGAATGGGAAACAGAGGATTGGAGGAGTCAATATTTTTCTTTAAAAAATATGAAAAAATTAAAAGAAGGGAAAGGAAAACACCGAAGAAAGAAAAGAACGAAGGGAGTTGTAGAATTAAGTCACCAGAAAAGAATGAATTGTGGAAGATGATTGGTAGTTCTTGATTGGCGGAGAAGAGCGAAACCCTAGAGAGAAAGACCACCACCTACTCCAGACGATTTGAGCTGTGGATCGCCGTTTTTTCGTATTTTCGTCTGTCGTTTTATTTGGTTGGCGTCGATGTTTGCATAGCAGAAATAAAATATAAATTAAATAAATTTCTAAACTGAAAAATCTTGTTAAGGCGAGAGCTTTTTTTTTTTTTTTTTTTCTCTTTTCCCTTTTTTCAATCCGAAACTTGGATGGAAGAAAAACGAGACAGTCAAAGCTTTAAAGCACGTCGAAATTGAAATTCTTGATCCTTATCTATCGTATATACAAAAGCGACGTCGTGCTGTCGCGGTGATTCTTTTCCCGTTTGGGCAATGCGGTCAATGGTCATCTCATTTAACGGTCGGAAATACGTTGGTACGGTACACTCGTTTGCATGTAATCATTAATTATTGATAAGCCAGCATGGTTCGAACAAAATTACCAACCTTCCCAATTTTATTTTATGGTTAGAAAATTTATTATTGTCTTTGCACTTTTGGGTTATCAAACTCTTGGAGATTTATAGTCACCAAGTTGAGTAATCGATGTATTTTTACATGTTTCTTTTATGATTGATGTTAAGTAATCCATATAAAAGGCACATAATTTTAGTTTTTTTTTTTGTTTTTTGGAATTTGTTCCAAATGAAATTTAATTTTGGAAATATTATAAGTAGACTATATGCATTACAGTTGTCACAAACAATTAGTTTACCGATTTGTCTGAAGTAGAAAGAAAATAATTCCATTACATAACGCTTTTGTTTTTATTGGTTTTGAGTTTATAACATGAAGTACAATTATGCAAACCAATATAATGATGTGTAAAACGTCCTTTATTTTAAAAGCTAAGCAGAGCTCGAACTTACAATAGATTGACTTGGACATCTAAGCCTAACCTAAGTCCATTACTAAAAAAAAAAAAATAATGTCTAAATCCTAAACCTTTCATCTCAAGTTAAAGTCGACTTCTATGTCATTCTGCCCATACTTACACGTATTTGAAATTAGATTTCAATGAGATGACTTAATCGGCCTGTTCTTTTAATTTTTAGTTTCAATCGAACTCATTCCAGTTTAAGGGGGTTGGCATAGAAACAATATTTTATAAACTTTCACATAATAGGTTACACAAATCAATACATCATAAGGACACACTTAAAAGTATGTGTTGTTTTAGTGGCGGTCGGAAAGAAATTTCCTAAAAGAAATCGACGCGGCCCCCTTGACTTCGACTATTGCACCTATTCAATGAAGAAGCCCTTTAGCTTCATTATCTTTGGATGAATTAATCTTGCTAGTTAATTATGTCGAAAACAAATTACACTATAATGCCCCTTTTTTTTCATTTGAGAAAATTCCATATAGATCTAATATTTTAAATTTTATAAATTTTAGAATATTTTAAAATGAAATAAAAATGTAATTCAACTCTTATTTATACTTGAGTAATTCCATCCCAAGAGTTGAGCTTAGCCTTATGTCATGCATTAAGTAGACCTAACATATGTGAATGATATACCTTAGAATTAAAATTTACATTTTGTGAAAATCTAATTAAATTAAATTTTTTGTTAATAGTAAATTAATACCCATGAATTTTGTTAATAGTAAATTAATAATAAAAATGTCCTGTTGTCTAAATATTAAATTTTAATTTGACTTATAATATTGGTGAATTATGTCAAGTCACAATTTCAAACGTTATATTCAATGGTTTCTTCAAATAAAAGAGCAAATGTAACAAATAAAAAAGGCAGAGAATTAATAATTGCCCTCCATTTTATTTACCCCTTTTCTTCAGTTTGAAAATGCATAACCAAACTAAAGAGGTACGAGGAAGGGGGGAGATGATGGGTATTGGATTATGAGAAGTGTCTTTTTTTTTTTTTTTTTCCCGGTGTGGGTTTGATAATTATAATTCGTACATCATTTACATGATAAGTGGTTATAGTTTTACAGACAATAATAACCACACCAGCATGTCAAAAATCACTTCAATCTGATTTCGTCTTTTCTTTTCAGTTGGCTTGGCAAGCTTTTTACTTTAAGATCGGCAAGAAAGGATGGCAACCGGGGGGGGGGGGTAGATGGCACGTAGAAATGGTCAAAAGCTTGTTAAGAGTAAGACCAAGATCAGGTGGCTGTAATGAATGCGTCGACATGGGGGGCCCTGGATCTCTGTTCCATTGTTGTTGCTTACGTTTAATGTTTGGAATTGTGAAAATATCTCGAATTCTTTTTTGAACAATACAATAAAATAAAATAAAATAATAAATAAATAATATATATCTTGCATTCTTGTTCAAAGCAATTTGACAATACGTTTTGTTCTATACACTGAGTTGAAACGAGCTAAATGTGATAGTGCTTGTTGTCCCCTTTGAGAGAAGTGGGTTGGATAATGTTTGTTTATCTTCTTCATTGATCTTGTTGATGCATTGTCCTCGTTACCCAAATAAACCAGTCGAAATGCTAAGAAAGTGATGTGGTAATTCCATAATCCCATAGCTGCTTATTCTTTCAAACATGGGAAGAAGACATCGCGGGCGTGAATCTAAATTGGGGTCACTTACTAATTCAACTTCGTCCATATAAAAGATTCACCAACCGAAACTCACCAACCGAACATTAATAGATTCACTCAATCTTCATTGTATTTAAGGGACAGACAACTCGAAATCTTGTTTTCAACCTTGAAAGTATCTCCACCTTTTGATAGAAACCGAACAAAGAGATGGCTTGAAAATTGAATTTTGCCTTTCGGCCCCACCTCAAAAGAGCTAATCATGTCTGGACAGGGCTTTTGAGAGAAACCTGATTGTTGACAAGCACTAACTTCTACTTGATCCTATAGCCGCATGACCTAGTTACCTGTAACTCCTAAAAACTCCTGCCTTCTGTCATTGATCAATTCCAAAATTCAAAGAGCCGAGGTACAACTACGAACATAAGCACAAGCACGACCAGACTAATGCATTGTCTGGCATTCGAAACTGGGATCTGAAGATATCCATAGCTGAGATGTGAAGAAGCAGTTTGTATTACTTGAGAAATCAAGAATTCACAGCTGAGGGAAAACTATGCACGCATGGATCAACAGACAAATCCAAGTCTCTCAAGATACACAATAAAGAGCAAAGCTTGCATTCATATTCTATAATTTCAAGTAGCAAGCAAGATACAGGAAAATTTTCAAAAGATGGATGAACATTCTGCAGCTGGCACTCAGAATAGAACTAGCAACTATGATCAGATCAATAAATACGATAATCCCTAACATCAGTCACATTGTCTCTCTTCCTCTGCACCATTCCTCTGCACCATACAAAGAAGAGCACTATCTGGCTAATTCCATCCATGATCTGGCCTGAAAAGAATTGAATCTGCATGGCTATTAACTCATGCTACTACTTTACATCAAAATTAAGGGCATGTTGTAGCTTGGGACCTTTGAAGGTACATAGGCAGCAATTGCATGCAACAATACAATCGCATGCTACAATACAAGCATCAACAGCCCAAAATTAAAAGCAAACCCAAACAAAGTCTGCGCGTGCTAAGCTTTGGACCGCCTAAACTCAAACCAAATTTCAAAGTGATTAAAAAGCAAGCTGTCATGTGTGTGCTTTCCAACAAACTCAAGCCCCAAACTGGTCAGCCTCTTCGTACATTCTTCACCTCCAAGCCTTGAACAGAACTTTATATTGTGTGATACAAAGATCTGTCCACCATAAGGTTTCAACTTACTCACTAACCTTTCCAATCCAATCCACACAAGGTCATCAGGCATGTGAAGAAACACAGCACTCGCATATATCAGATCATACACAACAGAATCAAAATGGGTCAAATCCATGTCCTCTCCTCGCATTATCAGAGGACGCTTGTGCAAAAGACCCTGTGAAGGAAGCTCATATCTGAATGCAGCCATTAGAGAGAGTTCGTCTCTTTCAAGACAATGAAAATGCTCAGGTCTAAGATAACGTATAAAATGCAAGCCAACGCGGAGTGTGCCACATCCAATTTCGAGCACCCGTGAGTCAGGTGTCAAGTGGGTAGACTCAGCAAGAAATTCAAATACATCCCTCCCACCAGCCCATGGCTCACCATAGTTACTGTGGTGCTCTTCTACAAGGAGCTCACCAGGGCATGGGAGTGCAGTGTGATTGTCTGATTCTGGCCCTTCATAGTGTGATACACCCTTGAACCTTCAAAACATTACCAAGTCAGTCAATTGCAGAAAGCGCTTGCATATGCACAAATGTACAAAGACACACTCAACTTTTAAGATCACAAATCGCACAAGTGAGAATATATAATACTACAATTAAACAATGATGTTGAGTGTTATGAGAAAAAAAAAGGATTTTCAGTCAAATGAAATCTTTCACATATCGTTTCTTCCAACACTCCCCCCCCCATGATATACTTGTTACGGTTCTCGGTTTCTTCTCCTCCATTAGAACAGATATGAACGCCAACTACAAATTACCCATTTGAAAACAGCCTCTCTCTCTCTCTCTCTCTCTCTCTCTCTCTCTCTCTCACACACACACACACACTCACACACTCTAGCAACTGCGAAGCACCCAATTGCAAACATCTCTAGCAGCCAATGTAGCACTAGTTCAATAACCAAAACCTTGAAAAAGTACGTCTTTCCCAAAAGGGGAAAACCATACGGTGGAAACTGGAATTTAAAGCACATTTTCACGTTTATGGCTACAACCAAAGTTGAAATTAAAGCACCATACAACGCACATTACACAAAAACATAAAGGAGAGAGAGTTGGGGAGGGGGGGGGGAATTACTGATTGAGATCATGGAGTTGCTGAGCCCTAGTACGAGGATTAATCCCTTTTCTAAGGACATTGTCTTGCATACGTAACCCATTCGCTCGGATCTGATCCTTAACCCACTCTATATCCTCTTTTGTCGCCGATAATCTCTCTCCCCCACCTTCAATTCCACCACCAGTGCCTCCTCCGCCGGTCAACCACTCCGGAGGAGAATTCGACGGCGGGCAAGAACACGATGAGAGAGAAGACAGCAACAGGAACAAAGCAATAGCGGCCACCGACGCCGACAGGACCAGAACCGGCACCGTAATTACTATTCCCTTCTGGGATATTGCGGTGGTGGTTGTTGTCGTTGACGAAGAAAGTGCCATCACCAGCCACCAGCTGGTCTCTCTCCGATATCTCTGCGTTTAAGATTCGGCGTCACTGTCGTTTTTGCGGAATACGCTTTCCCATTTTGTTTTTCCGTTTTTCTTTTTCCTTTTATTTTTAGCCCCGACCATTATTTATTACTCACTCCATGATTGTGTGTCGGCTGCTTCTTCCTTCCTGCTCCTCGGCTTCTTCCTTTCTATTTTAAATATAATAAAAATAATACGGCAATTTTTTCCTTGCCAGCAAACAAAAATATATTAAGATATCACTCATAGTTTTTATTATGGTGTAAGTTGATTTTATCTTTATTTTTTTTAAATAAAATAATTTATTATTTAAATAATATTAAAATAAAGTAAATAATAATAAATTCACAATATATTAAATTTAAAATTTATTAATATATTTTAAATTACACTATTATAAAAAAATTAATTTTAATTTTAATTTAATATTTTAAAAAATATCAAATTAAACTTTTAAATTTAAACGAGGTAATAAAAATCAAATTATTAATGAATAAAATTACAAATTTTTTTAATAAGAACCAAAGCGTGATTAGTAAGTAAAAAGAATTCACATCCTTTACTTACTAACTAGACTAATCATTGTTGCCAAAGACCACTTTATTATACCATCACAAAAGCATCTATTTATTTAATCACAACTAATGCCATAAGTCATGTGAAATGCGATTTTTTGTTTTTTTTTTTTTTAATTTTTGGTTTTCATTGTTGCCAAAGACCACTCTATTACGCGAAGTAAAGATGCTAGCTACTCGCGCTACAATAATAACAGGTCAAACTTTCAACCCCTTATGAAATTTTATATTAATTAATATGTACATATTGCCCCATGTCATATGCAAATTTTACATTTCAAGAACCTTAAGTTGCATGAATACTAATTTCATAAGTTATAATCAAATCCAAGTCTATATTGAGCCACATTAAATTAGATCTACGTAAAACTCCGAAGAAGTGCAATAAATATTTTCGAAGCACCCGAAGAAAAAGAGAGAGAGAGAGAGAGAAAAAGAAGAAGAGAGAATGTAATGTTTTTGTGCCTTTACCACCATATTATATCATATCGGCCCACTTTTTTTTTTTACTTAATTATTTTTATTTGTATTTATTATAAAATTTATTAAATCGTAAATTAGACTATGAATATAACTTTATTTATTCCGATCATTTCATGTCTATCAGTGTCTCGTAAATAAAAATCGAAATTCCTTAACTACTAAATTTTTATGGAGGGACTACTTAATTCTGTTCTCAGGCCAGACATTATTCGGCTAAGGTGCAAGACTGGTTATTTTTTGGGTCGGCCTTTGAGCCATGATTGGGCTATAGGATTTATCGGCAAAAAGCCCACCTCTAACCACATTCATCACCTTCAATTTGATTTTATTTGTAAACGGTGTCGTTTGGATTTCGTTCCTCTCCGCAACCAAAACCCCAAAAACCGTAAAATTTAAAAAATTAAAAAAAATTAAAAAAAAAATCAGCACGGAGGAGGAGGAGGAGGAGGAGGCAGCCACCGAAAATCAATATTCGATTTCTCGGAGCCGAAAAACCAATCTCTCTGAACAAATGCATTTTCCGAGAACCCTAAGTGCCAGCAGCTGGAAGCAAAGCCCCAAATCTCTCTTCTTATTTTCGTTCAACCACCGTGACAGTCACCCGGCTCCGTCACGATACAGGTCTATCTCCTACACCCCGACGCTGGGCTCATGGATGGACTCGATCAAAGGCATCCTCACCGGCAACAAAAAGGAGGGTGACTCTCTGGACAGTCCAGAAGCTTTCACACTACTTCGTAAGTACTTCGTCACCCTCTGTTACTCTCTCTCTCTCTCTCTCTCTCTCTCTCGATATATATATATATATATATCTTGGTTATTTAGCTTTCGATTTTTGGGTGCGGAAGATCCGATATTTTATTTGTTTTGAATGGAAGCAATTAAGCTATTTATGCACATATAGACTAAGAAATGCAGTTTTGTGGTCTCTAATTGTAAGTTCTGCCTGTATTATCATGCATCTGGAGAAACCCACTTGTGGGCGTGTTGGTTGGATGAGTTATCAACTTGTTAATGGAATCACATGGATGGTTTGTTTCTAATGTCATATTTATTGTTGCTATTAATGTCTTTGGTTCTTAGGTTTTGCTGATTTGTTGAAGAAGGCGGACAAGGTCAGTTCATTCAAGAACTTCATTGTGGGTCGGAGCAGCCAGGCAACGTTTTCTGATGCCTTTGGAAAGACCGAAGTGATAATTCGGTATCTTGGTCACTTGGATCCTACTGGAGAGGTTGGTTTGTCCCTCCCTGTCATCTTCATCTTTAGTCTCACACACACACACATGCACATTCACTTTCTCTCTGGAAAATTAATTAGTGATCTATGTTGTCCAATGTGGTAGCTGTGTTGGTTTCTGTTAATGGACTTGATTACAGACATTTGCAGCTAATGCGTATCAGCTCAATGGTTCAAGTCCTGTGTTTCCTTGTTTTTTAGATCCATCAGTGGTCATAAATGGTAGTAGATATTAAGTCAAAGCAAACTATGTTGCTTTACTAACTTGTCTAAATATTATTTAAGCACCCAAATGTATAGAATAAGTTCCTGTCCTTGTTCTTCAGCATGGATTATGGTTTTTGGTTCCTTGCTTTGTAGACACTACAAACCAGTCAAAAACAAGAGGCGGCAAAGCAATGTTATTGCACAGTAGCTGATGTTGAGAATGCACTTGCAAAGTTTACATGGGCTAAGCAAGCTCAAAATAAGTTACAAAAGCTAAAGGAAGAAGGGAAACCAATGCCAAAGAGCTTTGCTGAGGTAATACCATTGCTTGTGTTATCTATGTGGATTACAAGTTTTATTTTAATGTTTTTGTGAAAATTTGGATATATGGTTGCATTTTTTTCCTGGAACTTATTATGTGAAACATGCACTTGTTTTTCTAGGTGCAAAAGCTGATGGGCTCAACACCTTTAGATCTTGCTAGGTCTAATTTGGCAAAGAGTGGGCAGTTAAGCAGAAATGCATTGTGCCCATGTGGTTCAAAGAAGAGATATAAACGGTAATTTCACCTTGCAGCAGATGTTTATGTAGATATTAGAGCAAAAGCAGCTGATGCTTACTCTTGTATTCTTTAGAAAGTGGCTGGATATTTACCCTTGCTTTGTGTGATGGAAGGTGCTGCGGACAGGTCAAGGAGACGTAGCAAATATGGAAGAAGGCCTGGGATATGGCGGCAGGCAGAGTTTCAATTGCTCCCGTTTGGGTCTCAATTTTGTTTATAGCGAACATAGGATGTCTGGAAACTAGTTGTCCCTTAAGTCGATTGTCTGCTTTGCATTTACGTGGTTGTGATGAAGATGATGATATTGCAACTAGAACCTAATTAGGCGAATTTTTGAAGCCTTTTGTGCCTTTAATCAATAAAGCTTCTCTTTCAATAACCCGACCTTCGGCGTTTGTGCTACAATCATTAGGGGTTCGGTGAGAAAAATCGCGGTCGGACTCATTAACCCTTCTAGCCATAGGCATAATTCTATTCATCACCTTTCTCGGTACCCGTGCAGCGATGTGCATTAGCTCTATCAGACTCTGGCAATTTTGTTCTCAACCTTCCTCCGGGCCATTTTACTTATATATCCCTCATACAGAAAGTTACAATCTAGGTTTGAACGAGGGCTGCGCGAACGCAAGCCCCCACTACCACAAATTATGACGTAGGCTCTCCCACTTTGGGGAGACCTTAGGCCGGCGCCCCTCCGAAGTGCAATGGAGGTCACCGTCCTAGGCCATGGACCCTTTTGATCATCCATTGACCCCGTCCAGGTAAGTATGTTTGAAGGTTGGGTTGAGGCTTTAATTTATAGGAGACCTTCTTTCTTCGCCACCGTTCGGTTTTCGATGTGGGATCCAACTTCTGTTCGCAACACCCACGTGTTAGCCAAGGTTTCGGTACGCATTCCCCAACAAAAAGCAAGCGATGATGTCTTGACTGGTAGTTGGAGGACTTAAAGATTTCATCCTTCTGCCTCCTAACGAATGGACTCATTTTTGTTGGTCTTTTGTGAACATGGACCTCACAACTCTATGTGTCCCTTGCTTTTTATTGTGAAGCACTGGACCTTGTAAGAATGAACTCAAACTAGCGCAAATATCCACCATAGCACCACAAGGTGTCATGCCCTTGAAGACCCTTCTCTCACATTTTATTCCATTCCTACCAAAAAACAATGCATTTTGAAATTATATGAACTTGAAAAGAGCCTGAATAAGAATCACTTAATCTGAACATTTGAAAATAAAAAATCAGCTGCTTACTTCTCATTGGAGGGTTTCATTACGAAGGACTTCTGGTGCCATCCATTCAGGCTGCATCAAAGACAAGTCAATTAGGGCCAAGCTGACCAAGCTCTGCATAATCTCCCGTCCTTTAAAGCCGAAGAATTGTTAAAATACAATAAAAGAAGAACAAATAGAGATATCAGATTCTCACGGTTCCTGCAGTTGATTTTGAAGATAAAAAGGCGTTATGCTTCAACCTCGACAAGCCAAAATCACAGACCTGAATCAAGTTACCGTGTGACAAAACTATAGCTTCCATCATGGTCTACAGCCAAAACAAGCTAGGTAGCAAGTGGCTCAGCCTAGGATAATAAGAACAAGCAGCAGGTCTAACAATGCTCAAGCAAGATGAACTTCTTTCAAACAAAGGAAGAGGAAAATAGAAAAATAAATAAATACACTTGGAAGTGGATTTGGTCCAAAGAATGGCCACTTGATGTTCAGAAATTGATGACCAACAAATATCCAGGCCGATTCCCGCCTAGAGCTCCACTCTGTGGTCTGTCCTATGATAGTTTATGTTATAGAGGGCAAAGACTACCCGCGTGACCGAAGCAGGAACAAGAGACCCAATAATGAACCTATTGATCAAAGCCAGCAAGACAGGTATGGAGAAACAGTAATGAACAAACCAACAATTGGCGAGACAATAGTATGACACAGTAGAAGCATTTCATGCCTTGACATTCCAGTTATTGTCAACCAAAAGATTTATCTCGGTGAACAATTCTCGGTATGCTGGTATGCAAACAATTCATGCCCCTTGCCTGCACATTAATACGACGTTTCAAATCTGGCATTAATGTGCTCAACACAGATCGGGAACAACAAAGTTTGATAATTGCATATCACGTCAAGAGCCATATTTATCCTATGCTTTTCATCAATCTGACAATTAGGACGATGGATAAGACGATGTAAGGTTCCTCTGGCAAGCCACCATCATTCAAATAACTTCGTTAACAGCAAGCATTTGCAACAGCAAGATGTTGCAGAAAGATGGCGAGAAAAATTTAATGCACAGAATTACCATGGAAGAAACTCTGAAATGATGGGAAGGTTTGGAGGATGAGTAACAGCACCCTTAAAAAGAAACACACTTGGATGACGCAATCCGCGCATGATTCGAACCTTTAAAAAGTTGCAGAAAAACAAATAACCTGAAAACTAATAATTTATGGCTGAAAAAACATGGTAGGAACTACTTGAAACAAACATTACGGACAACACTGGTCGTCTTGTAGGTCAAATGATCAAGTTGAGCAAAATTTACAAACTACTGCTGTCTCTAGGAACTTCATAATTAAATCAACAAGACTATTTCACATAAACTGGATATATGCTCGAAAGTCTGATAATGCATGCCGAGAGATCCCATTACTATATTTTGTATTCTAATTTTTCTGTTGGTAAGTATGAGTGAAATCATAAAGATGGGATCTCTACATTCCATCCATACAAGCACAGGCAGGTTTTCAGAAGCAACCACAGGAATCATGATAGCATACCTGGCAATCACAGAGAAGTTAGTCCAATTCTTTCATCAATAACCAGTTCTTCTCATGGAATTTCGCATTCACCTACATCTACATCATCCAATATTTGATCAACTTTGTTCATGTTGGAATCAACCGATGAACCAGGGCTCTCTGAATCATTTAATTTCAGATTGGACGCTGTGAATCTCTCATGCATGGACTTTCGAAGATCGTGAAAAGCAATTTCATTATTTTCAGGCTCCTTAGCCATCCGTTCCATGTTGCTTTGCAAATTCTTCACATCCGCACGATTTAATTTTTTGACGTATTGAGTTCATAACCTTAGGGATGGGCACCTTGTTTAGCGGAACAAACGAGCATGATCTTTATTATAATTACCAAATTTGCCACGCAACCTTTATTTAGCCCCGCTAAATATGCTTAATACGTGGCGACATGGGACTGTCATAAGGATAGTGCTCTGAGTGTTTGGAAAAGCACTAATTCGCAATTAGTTATGGATTTGAAGGATGCCAAACTATTTTAGTCATCCAAGATGGTTGCTTCTAGCTTCTTCTTTAATTTGCTGTTATCTAATATTCCTCTATCCTACCTTATTCATCATGGATTCCTGGAAGAGTTCTCTGTTCTTTATGGAGTATCTTCTCTTTGTACATATATTCTTAATACTTTTCTCTAATAAAAACTACCCTCATTCATCAAAGAACAAAAAAAAAAGAAAAAAACATTTCTGACTTTTGTTTGGTATATCAGAATAATTAAAAGCTGACATTTGTGAGAAGTTGAGGGAGTGGCGATTTGAACCTCCAGCTTCATTCAAATGCTTTGTTTTTGGGATCAACCAAGCTAAGTCTGCTTACTAAACATTTACGATTTTCACAGAGGGTATTTTCAAACCTTAAGCTAAATTAAGTTGGCTTGACCATGTTTAAATTAGATGCTTAAAACTGTATACAAATATTTTACTAGTTGTATTTTTTTTTTTTTTAAAGCAAGACAGGACAGCAACTCTTGGAGCAGATGACCTTCTAGTACTACTACTGCTACTACAATCCTCCAACCCCATCAGCTCTGTATCTGCACCCACGCTCCAGAACTAGGTATGCCAGCATGCACCACAAACAACATGTAGAACCCTGGTGGTGCAATTTGAACTGTAGATGGCCCAATTGCACTCAAAGTATAGGCACCAGCCGCACTAGGTGTGATATCAGTTATCTTCAGCACTACCATCCTCTGATTCATGGCAAACGAGTGTGTAGTAAAAGATGGTGCCACTATTCTTAGCGACAAAACGCTTAGTGCCAAATAATTTTGCACGTAAAAGCTCACCGAAAATGTCTCGCCATATTTTAGCATCTGGTTGAGGTTCAGGACTCGTGGCCTTATTGGGTCATATTCCGTTGACAAATAAGGTGGTGAAAAGGCCTCCAAGCTGAGGTCAGTTGGGAACTCTACGCCAGTGAAGTTATAGAACACGTGAGGGTTGCTACCGCCGATTAGAATCCGCCCGTCGGGTAATAGAATTGCTGATGAATGATACAATCTCGGCCTTGACGCTGGAGCCATGACAGAAAAACGCCAATTCGGGGGACCAAATGGACGATATATGATCGGTCTTGTTATGGGGTCACGCCCAAATTCCCACCCTGCTGTGCCTGATTGAGCACCGTTAACGATAATGATGTCGCCGGTGGGGAGAAGGAGCATGTCGCCCATTACTCTTCCAATTGGCATGGATTCCATGACCCAATTGGGATTTAGATCAGTTACTCTCAGTCTTCCACATGTGGAAGCTGCGGGCACAAAGTTTCCAAGCTTGGCTTGCGCATATGCACCTGTTGGTGCACCCCCACAAATCAATACTTCAGCACCAATTGCAGCTTCGTTTTCATTTAAAGGAAGCAAAACTGATGACCCTGAGCTTGGATAGTTACGAGGATCACTACCTGGTATTTCTGGAAACTCTCTAACCACACGATTTTGAATGTAATCAAACAATATTGCTCGTGTATTGGCAAAAATGAACAAGTTCCCATCTGGTAAGAGGTGTAAAAATGGATACAAATTGTCCTCGCTGGGATCTCTAGTCTCTACCAGAAAACGAAGACCAAAAGTACCATGAGAAGGAAACTTCGGGTAAAATTCATAATTGAATTGCCTTCTACCACCAACAATGATGATCCTACCATCTGGTAACATTTGGTTAGTTGCATACCATCTTCTTTCTGATAAATAATGTGGAAACTCAGTCCAATCACAAAGGTTATCATTGCAAGGAGTAAACGTCCTTATCACATGGTCACCATCATTGTATCCACCAGTTTGGACTAAGGTTCCATTAGGCAGAACAGCCCCTGAAGAACACCAAGTATCGGTTTGGACAGTTAAGGGCCGGAATGTGTTGCTGGAAACATCATAGAGAACAGAATGTGCCGTGCAATCTACTTTAAGTACCTCATCATTGGGGTCCTCCCGGCAGTGTCCGCCAGAGAGGGAGAGGTTGGACCTGCCGAAATCTGTCCGGTCGAACATGATCACTCTGTTATCATACAATAGTTGCATGTGCATAGCTGATAAGCCTATGCTTTCTTGCAGAAGGTTCCACTCACCTTGGCGGCCAGCATAAACAGGTAGAAATTGAGACGTTACTGCAGACGGAGAGAAGATGAAAAAAAGTGAAAGTAAGAGTAATTTGATCATGTTAGTGGCAGTATTGGTTAAAGCTAGAAGGGTTTTAGATGACAGTGGCTGGAAATTAGAACTGTGTGAAAAAAGACTGAGAGGTGGTGTAGCAGTGAAGTTGTTGATGAGTCATTCAAGTACATTAAGCCATTTTAATGTGCTATAATAATATTACTATCAAGAGGAAAACTAGGAAAATAATCTTGGGGCAGGCTGGTGCATTGCATGCTTGGTATCGCCATTTTAGGCCATCTTCTAGCTGGAATACTACTCATTTCCTCCGCGACTCCATTACATTTTGGTCAGCGAAAAGGAAGACCTCGGCGAACTTTGGAAAGCTGCTGCATTCATTAATTATTAAATTATTTGTAATAATATAAAGATGGTTAATTAGTAAACTTTGCGGATTTGAAGTGTCATGTTATTTGCATTATTTAGTTGTTAATTAAGAAAGCTCACATAGCGGCACCATATAGTTCTAGCTAAAATTACTAGTCGGCAACTTGACTCCAATTTTTCTTTTTCTTTTTCCTGTTTTATACATAATTGGGTAGTTTGTGACTCAAATCTAAGACTCCGTGACCCCAACTTTAATAGTAAAATATAAACATACGCACATCAAGGGGGGGGGGGAGGCTCTAGAAATGCTACGCAACTCAATTTTATATAATTGGGTTGTTGTCTGATTTTCCTCTTTTTTTTTTTTTTTTTTGTTTAACAGAGCAATTCCTTTCATTTTTCAAAATCAAAGATGGGTACGCGGGCAGTAGGAATGTTTTGACTATAGAATTTATAGTTATATAGATAATATTGAACTACAAGAAATAAATACAGCAGCATATGAGATGACTGAATCATTTTTCTAATTTAAGAAAGTAGAAAAAGAAAAAAGAAAATAGAAATGAGCACAAGCCGCAAAACAACTCATTTGTTGACGATTATGATGCCGATGGCAAGCTTTGCTTTGCATGGCGGAATCGCCGTCGCTGCGACTCATTTGCTTGCTCGTGGAGGGCCTGAGGAGCTTGGTCGTCATCAACCTTTCAACAAGGCATGGTTAATCGACTGAGACCAGAAGTGGGTGAATATTGTGAATTAAAATAGTTTATTTATCCTGTCCACCGTAGACTTATTTATACAGATATAGGCCCATGGCTGTCCATCTCTAGGAATTGTATTTGGAGTCTTAAATCGCAAGGACACATGGATTGTAATTTTCTGTTCTTGCGGTGTTAGGAAGGTAATCACACTGGTTAGGGTCACACGATCAGCACTGAACGAGAACCCGATTGACATTTCTGCACGTACATTGCAATACAAGAAGTTGGGATACCACAGCACCACCAGATGCAAAGCAGGCATGCAGCATAATCATTCTCGCAGGTTATCGAGGCCATTCAACCCCCGCAATGCAGAAGCTTTTGCCTGTAACTTCCTTTTTTGAAGGACATTCTCAAACCATTGTGAAATAGTATGGTTTGAAGCCCTCACTGGTGTTTTTTTCTCGTTTTTTTTTTCTCTTTTTTCAGTCTTCATTCCCTCATTTCTTCCTTCAATTCTTTCCGCAATCAAATCTAAATCACCGGAGAGGCAAAACAAAAGCTCCTGCTTTAGATTTTATTTTATTTTATTTTGAGTTTAGTTGGAGCTCAAATCCCATCTCAAATTTTATGTTTGGTAGCGACCGGACAATAACTAGTAGTTAGCTTTAGAATATCTCACACAGAGTCTCTGGGCATTTTCATGGCCCAAAAGTAGAGAACGACTTTTGTTTTATATTTTACTGACAAATAGCAAGGCATACGCTATACACTATATCATGGAGTGCAAGAGGGACGTCGCCACTCTATGCTTATGGTCCTCAAAATCGTAGTGCCCTGCGTTGGGTTCTATGCATACAATGAAAACAGCAATTAACCTATGATGTACAGAACTACAGAGTACAGGGAGGATGAAGAAAAAATTCCTCACCTATGCCACCTATTATAAACAAGTAAACATCATACGGAATCAATACACCACTCAGTCTTCCACGTATCAATAGGTAATGCTCACCTTTTCAAGGGCCAGTTCTCTTGTGACAAGTCTTAATAAAGCCTGTAGCAACTCCCTTATTCTTGGCTCCCTACTCATCCAGGATGGTAAACCACATGTCAGTTTACAAAGCAATAGGTCCAAAGCACGGGTTATGTCTTGCATGCAAGACGTGAGAGCATTTTTCTTATTAAATGAAAAGGCATAGATGAGAATGTTTTTATACGTGTGAACATTTACTTATCTGAATATATACAGCCAACTCCAAATCCCCACGGCATTTATTGTGGACATAACAGCAACATATATTTGTTTACAAAATGTAGAATATCATAAAATGACCCACCAAAGGCAAGACCAAATGCACCCCCCAAGCTTGCCTTTGGTTTCAAGCATTGCATTCAATTGACACAAAAAAAAAAAAAAAAAAAAATTTACAGGCCAACTGTTCCCTACAGCTGTGGCCCGCATCCTTTTCAGCTTTCCCCATTTACCAATACATAGAATGTAAACATCAATCTTAACTTGATCTATCCATGGGTCCGACGTTATCATGAAAATGCCACAATCAAGCTTGTCTCAGTCAAATATGTTTACGATCATTTCGTGACTACTTCTAATGCTAGGTGTGAAAAGACCGAACTGACGTTAGATTTCAGTAATGACTTCTCATAAACTAACCATATTTTACTGTACAATTTTTTGGATCAATTAGCCCCGACACTTGGGATCTTTAGTCCTAGAGATGATAAGTATCATTTTTTTACTTCATGTTGAGCATCTACTTATATTAGGCAACTGATTGCCATTTTTGCTCAAAAGTATCTCACCTTGTTATTACAAGCTCGCAAAAAGAGGGAAAAAGGACAAGCAGGTGCGGCTGCTTCTCACAGTTTTCTTTATCTGCTGGACCACTTCTCAAATGAGGATGTAAAGGAAGAACAGATGCTGTTTCTGGATGAATTCTTAGACATGCTAATTCTTGAAGGACATAAAGGATTTCTTCAAGCCTGGCCGTTGGTAAAGGGTGTTCACCTGCGGAATATTTGCAGAAGTCATAAGGGATAACCAACAAGGTACAACAAAGACAGTCTCCAGCAGGAAAGTTGCATCACAAAGAAGCTATATACCTAAATCACGTTCGTCGGTGAGGAATCTGTCCAGGATGCATTCACATCTAGTGACAAGTACCGTGATTGAAATTTTGCTGACTTCAGATCTTGTCAAGCTCCAATCACTAGCTTCATTGTCAGAACTAAATACAAATATAAAGTACATTGAACCTCAGATTAAAGTTGAAGTTATTATGCTACAATAAAAAGGGCTGAAAAACTGAGCCATTAAAGTTCTCTATGAAGGTAATACCCGCTCAAGTAAAATAACTTTTGAAGGCAAATCAGAGAAAATCTGCTACAGTGTGGTGGCATAAGTTCCACAGTCTTGACAGGCAAAGAGCATGTGCGGGAGGCACAGCGATCCAAGGTAGAAACTAATCGTTGCAAAATCTGTAAAGTAGGTTAAAACAAGATCAGAAAAGCAATGAATTAAAAGCTGCTTGCAAAGGATCCACAGACATCATGAATGCTCCCTGCTAAGCAACAACACTAATGAGTAAATGGTGTTCAATCCAACTTGAGCAATTCAACATGAGAAATGCCTTTCTTAATATGTCTAATGCCTTCTTATTACAAACACCGGGAAGACACAGTGGAGGCCAGCCCATGACCACAAAATCCCTTGGCTGTTTGGTTCATGTAATCTAGCAATCAGATATAGGTATAAAGTCTGCTGACGCAAAAGAATTTATCCAATTGTTGCTACAATTGCTAGCAACATGACTAGTTGAAGACAATCTAATTTATTCAATAAAAAATAACATATTACTTATGTAGTCAAGGCCGTTATGATAAGGATATAAATTGAGAAACTCACATCAGAAGGAGCATCAATTGGAGACATCAAGATCTTGTCACCAAGAATGTTTAAGATTTCCATCTCAAGTGCCTCATCAGCCATAAGTGCTGCAGCTGAGAGAGACTTGGAAGGGATGGGACGACCACAGTAACCTAAAAGGAAAATTTCATACACATCTGCCACTTCCTTCCAGATGCGAATTCTTGCAGGTCTACTTATCCTTGAATCTGGTCCACAGTTGTTGGTGAAACTGCAGACATCATCGACAAGAATTCGGTTGAAGCCTTCAATAGCCAGTCGCCAAAGTGAACCATCTGGATTGTCTCTTCTTGTTGTCATACACCTAAAGAAAAGCTTGACCTTGTTATTCGCTTTTGCAAAATGTTTCTGTCCCACAGCAAAGCAGGGAACTAACCACTTGAATGGGGTAAAAGGCATGACAACTTTCACAGGATCCACAATACCATTCATCTAACTTTACACCCTCAAATTAGACACCACAAGATATGGCAAACTGGCCCACAGTCATCCATCATCTTTACAAGAGTTAATGTCATGACATGACAAAAACTACTTCAGTGTCTTGATTCCATTACAAATTAAATACTGTATTTTTTCTGCTTGGACAAAAAAAAAGGAGAAGAATAAGTTTTACCTTCCAAGGGTTTGAATAACTTCAGGAAATATTATATACTTTTCTACCGTTGGAGCTTGTAGGAAAAGATCTACAAGCACAGGAACAAGCTTTTCTGCAAACAAATAACTTGGAATGCCAGCAACCATTGTTGTTGCTGATTGGGAATCCTGAGAAGGAGCTTCAACTTTTGTGGGGGACATGGAAGCAGTACCATTGGGTGTTACAATCTTTCCTTCTGGACTGTAGTCTGTGAAAATGATGTGAATTGCAACATCATAATTTGCTCAACGTAAGACTACCCTTCTATGGAACGACAACTAAACCAGTTCCATACCCATGACATTGTTGCTGATTCTGGCTTGCTTTGCCTCATCATGGCCATTCTGAGAAGAGGAATCTGAAGTTGGCAAGTATTTCAAAATCTCCCTGAGCAGGATTAGCCACATTGAAGAAATGCTCTCGGTTGGATGTAATAGTGGGAAGATTTCCAGTACAGTACGCATCACTGGTGAAACATGGCCCTGCAAAAAAACAACAGAGGTCACAAATTTTATCATAGAACAGATTCTTCTGCAAAATAGTGGTTGCATAAGGACAATGAATGAGAACAAGGAGTTGGGACTTCCTTGCAAGATTTGTTTTTTTTTTTTTTTTTGCATGGGAAGCGGAGTTATTGTGCACAGAGAGAAGGGTTACAGAGTGACTATACGTACAAATTCAGTTTCGAAGTTATCATCGCTTAGTATGGCTTCTTTAATGGCCAAATCTATGATTGCAAGCAACTGAGAGAACATCTGATCATCAAACATCCCTTTCGCTTGCATGTACAATTCTCCTGTTAAAGTTTTAAGACATCCAGATAACGCATAAGCACTGAAAGAAAAAACAAGAAAAAAACTGTTTCCTTGATGGAAAGGCAAACGTTTTTAATAAAGACAACAGTGAAGTGGTATGAAAAATGTCATCCTAGTGCACATTTTAGGTATAGCGGGTGCAACGAAAAAGTTCATGCCATGTGCAAGATCCAGCAAAACATTTTCATATTAAAGTAATGGATTACCTAAACCATGTAAAATCTCTTGCTTCACCTTGCCAACTGCATTACCACTGTAGTTTGATGATTTTTGGAAAACATTCTCATAAACCTCTAGGATGGATTTGAGGTAAGGTATTGGGAATTTCCCCTGCACCACAAAACTAATTCAGTTGAGAAGTGAGGATACACATTTCTTATAAAAGCTATTTTATCTATATCCAACAATCACAATGTTTATATTGCCATATGGTAAAGATGATTAAAGATTGAAACAAAAGGGAAAAGACATAAGACAAGTCATGAGTTGGAACAAGAAGTAATAATCTTGCCATTTGAATATTACCTTGGCAGAATGAGAAACAACAGTTGTTTGTAGACAATTTATTGCAGCAATAGCAACTTCTTTACTGCCATTTAAGATACTACTCTTAACAAAAAGAAGCAATGACTCCCATCCTGCATGAAAAACAGCACAATCATTCATTCTTATGAAGGCAGGGAAAAGACGCAACGTAAAGCACATGATGATTCAACAATGAACCTACCTGACC
This sequence comes from Bruguiera gymnorhiza, assembly GCA_020883675.1. Taxonomy (NCBI): domain Eukaryota; kingdom Viridiplantae; phylum Streptophyta; class Magnoliopsida; order Malpighiales; family Rhizophoraceae; genus Bruguiera; species Bruguiera gymnorhiza. Next base: position 187,694 of record JAIRCJ010001048.1, read on the forward strand.
AGAAATTGCATAAGCTTGATAGAGAAGGAAAGAAAGATCGCAATATGCGTGCAATTCCACCAAGGACAAGCACAAGAGTCTCATCCCACTGTTTCTGAGCAGTGTTACGACTGTAAATTAATGAGAAAATACAAGAAAGTGACCTTTAGTTGAGGAAGAATCTAAACATCAGCTAGGATGGAAAACCAAAAACATTGGTCATTTCAACCTATGATGAATCAGCATGTGAACTGCTTTTCCTCCTCGAGTACCTAGTTCTTTTCCATGCCATTCATCTTTTGATGAAGTTGCAGCCTACAGCAATGATTACTAAATAAATAAATTACGTTGAAGCAGATAACAATTAAGGCCCAAGTGAAACCCATGGAAACCACTTAACCATGTGAGAAGCGCGATCTAACGCAGGGAAAACATAATTCCACAGGCAATCCTCCCACATGCTTTGTGTAAGCTTTTGTCCATGGCTCCCAATAGTTTGAAAAAGTGTCCTAACTGCTGCATTTCTGACCTGATATGCGGATTAGGTTCAGTCAATGTAACTAGAATCTTTATATTCAGCAGTGGTTAAGCCCTAATGGTTAATTCTATGCAAGTGCCTAAACAGGACTGATCAACATGAAAAAAAGAATAAAGAACAAGTCCATCAACCAGAGCAAAGAGGTGCACTCAGAGAAATACACACACAATTTTCCCACAGAAAACATGAGGCTTCTTGAACAAATTATTAGGGTCTGACAACTCTGCAAGATACCCTCAACCAGAAAAGAGCAATTATGATTAGAGATTAAAATCTCCACAGATTTCATCACCAAATTTGCTTACTTTGATTTTCCCTCATCACTAGATTACTTTTAAGATCGTTTTGTAAATGCTGAGGCTAGTGCCAAATGCATTAGATAGTACATCCATATCATTTACTAAAAACCAAAAAGATAAGTTTACTGTGAAGGCAACCTATCATACCTCTGGTCTTTCATCAGCGCCAAGCCTTTGAAGCAAGGAAAAAACAGAAAACAGCAGCTTGTCACGATCAATCATATGTATCTTAGGAGCTTGATCATTCACTTTATCAGGTAATTCAGAAGTCTGATCTTCACTCAGCTTATCATCCATTTGACTCAGAACAGAATCTACATTGATAATGTCATGGTTATAGACAGCAGATATCTTGAGACCCATAGGAATTGACAAGCTGAGAGGTTTAAAAGGAAACTTAACTTGAACTTGCTTTCTTCTCTTCTGTTGGCCCGTCCAGAAGACCCTTCATGATAAAATCAGTAGTGGTCCACAAGAGGCCTATTGCAGTCAAGCTTATATTCAACTCAGTCTTTTGAGCACTATAAGCTCCAGTAACATCCACACATCTGCAATGTCAACATTATCAATGGGAAGACTCAAATGAATGTCAGAAATCAGCAAGCACACTTACTAGATCTTGATTGCTAATAATTATCAACTTCACATTAATGCCAGCAGAAATTAAGTCATCAACAAAGTATTGGCAGAACATTGATCTTCAAATTAGACTTCGACACGGTAATATCATGATGGCAAAAATGTGGAAACCAAATTTTCTTTGTTAAAGCTTATGATTTGTCTGAATACTGTTTTTTGAACTGTGCAATTGTGGATCATGCTCATCAAAACTCTGAAACAAACAGAAAAGGCACAAAAACCTGACACATTCATTAACTGAATCATCCCCAAATGCAAAGATTGTGGCTGATGGGAACCACAAATCATCATTTCATTCAAGAAAAATGTTAACCACACTTCAATGAGTTTTCTGTGTAACAAAACAAATTGTTGCGAAAAAGATGCATGTAAAGAACCACAAATGTGCAAATGCACACATAAAACGGATAACAAACAAATGTAAGAACCATAGACCCAAAAAGGTGCTCTAGTGCATGCGGCTCCTACAATATTGGGATTGGGATTGGGGAAGGGTCAGATGTACACATTGAGAAGTCAACAGTAGGCAAGTAGATCAAAGAAGAGGCTGAGGGCAAAATTGTAAAGCTTACACATTGAGACAGTCCACAGGTATAGAGGTGAGCCCATCATTCATAATGACACGAAGACTCTGCAAGCAAACAGATCCATTAGGTTTTGTTCATAGCAAAGGCTGAACCTCTATTTTTTGGTGAAGGAAACAGAATGTCATACAAATTATTGCCACTCGAATTCTACACACAAATTTCTGAGTCCATTAGAAGAAATCCCAAAGCACCAGTGCACATTAGTATGCTTAAATTTTCATTTTTCAGTTCTATGGAGTGGCGCATCACAGCTCTAAGTCACTTGACCCTTATTTTTTACAAGGATGGAGGTTTCTTTCTGGGGTTAAAGATTTAGCAGCTAAGACATATCTTCAAGTCTAGCAAAGGAATGCTCCTCCCCGATCTCCCCCACTGTTGCCTTTCAGATGCATACAGTTTCATGCAGACTAGAATCATACATTGTTCATCAGATATGTTTCTACATAACAGTTGTGGCTGAATAATGGAAAATTTCCAGAGACACTTAGAAATGGACTACGGTGATTTTATGTTCAATAAGTGATAACAAATCACAAATGCTTCTTCATGTGACACGTAAAAATTGGCGTCCGTTTCAAGAGAACTGCAAGTAAGTCTACCAAAGGCAGAAAAGGAATAAGTGAATTTTTCAAGAGTCTCAATCATGAGTAGAACCTGGAAGCCAAGTGTGACAAGATCTTTCTCTGATGCATCTGCAACAGACCTTCAGGAAGTGGGGTGAAAAAAAAAGGAATGAGCCAAAGTACTGGTAATTGGCAATTTGAAGCAAATAAACATGTACATGCCAAACCTTAACATTTCAAGAATGTTTGGCCAACTTAAGTACAACTTCTCTCCATGCCTCTGGGGAAAAAATTGAATGAAAAGCATACATGAGTTAGATAACATCACATACAAGAAGGACCAAATATATTGAATTAATGCTCAACAGTGACTTGTTACCTCCAAAACATGAAGGAGAATTTTCAAAGAACCAGCACGGACATCAATGCTTTGAGTCGAAAAATAGAGAACCCTAAGGGGAGATATGACAGAACATTCAAGCGATCTCAACTCTGTATCCCTAATCTCCATCTATAGAGAGGGCAAACATGATAAGCTGTATAAATCCCTATTTCTTTTTACTAGAAATCAGAAAAATTAGAAGTTACTCACGTTAGAGGATGTTCCGCGGAACCTAGATGGGATGGAATCCTGGAACTGCTCAGAACCTAAAACAGCAGAAATTGATTGATCTAATGCATCAAGACCCATGTTCCGTAAATGCTGATTAGAATTATCAGCAAGCTGCAAAATAGACTTGCCAAGTCAAAAATATGTACATCACAGTACACAAGACAAGAAAAGTGTTCAGCATTATTACCTCCAAAAAATGGCTCACAACATGATCCCACAATGGTTCAACTCCTGCAATATGAAAGATGAGTTTTCAGCAGCAAAGAAGATGCATTAAAACAGAACATGATTCAGACAGCATCACTTTAATAATGACGAAGAAGCCATATGCAAATACATGGACAGCTGGAGTTGGGGGGAGGGAAGCAATGGTCGTCTGTTTGTTAGCAGGGATATTATGGAGAAGATCCAGATCAAAGACCACAGAATGATCAATTAAGTTAGAGCAAACTTGTTTTGCCCAATTTAAGAAAAATCTGTAGACCTACAAGCCCTTTTTCCATCAATTACTTGTTTTTCTTTTTTCTAACATAAAGGGAGTGCAACATAGGTACTGATGGAAGAAATCATAAAAAAGAAAACAACAAAATATGCCACTTATCAGATCCTCAGCATCATGGAAGAAATTCTTACTAAAACAAAACAATGAGTTACTAATCTGACTTCATAAAGATGGATACTTTTATTTTCCCCTCTCCCTCAAAAGCACTCCTATCACACTCCCTCCAATTGACAAGTTTTCTCTTTGTCCGTCTAGCAGTATTTGCCATATGTATCTCAGAATAGTGTAACTTGCAGTTTTCCACACAATGCCACAAAATACAACAAATCCATCTTTCAGACTTCCTACACCAACCAAAAGAATGCAACTAGAGGTCCATCACTTTGTGCAGTAGAAGGCACATAAAATTATGTCTGAAATGCAAAATCACAAGGAATTTTAGATGCCACTAATCACATTGCCAACTGATTTAGGTAATAGAACAATAGTGGTGATGGAGTGCATAACAGATCTATGCTTATTCCACATCAAGGCATAAAAAAGCAATCAATAGCATGTGTGTGTATGGGAAAACTGAGAGGCAACTATAGCCAATTTTTACTTCACCAACCTCCTCAAAATGATTATCATACATACAAGTGAACAAAAAAAAAAACAGAAAAAGGAATATCATACATACTATGTAGATTATTGACAAGGATGCATATCATCCTTTCCACTGAAAAACTGATGCTCCCAATCTTTTGGCTCACTGCTGGTCCAAAAGCACCTGATGTCCCAGACATGCACTGATGTGATAATTGACATAGTGCAGAAAGAAGTGATTTAACTGCTGATATGTGCATCAATGCTGAGCTCTCAAATAGCTTTCCAAACCAAGAAAAAAAGTTAATTAGAAAACAACCACAAATTTATGCTTGAACAAATAAGGGGCCAGTTAGTTGAAAAAATGTGCCACATATATGAAATGGAAAATCTTAGCATCATTTCCTTTTTCCATCCTCATTTTTCATTTACTCTTCTACTTTAGCTTTTCTACAGAAAAATATTGAAAAAAAAAAAGGGAGATGTGTTTGAATGGTGAGTACACAAATGAAAAATCTGTAGAATTGTTAGCATTAAGGGATGAGTGAGGGAGAATAAAGTGGAAGCACTTGTCCAAAGTGGAAAAACAAGACTTACAGAGGAGACTATACAAAGTGTCTTTAACACATTTTCCTGTGTTCAGTATAAAATTGAAAAAAGTGGAAACAACCAGGCTTCTATTGAAAAATTTTTCCTACAAAATGGTTCCTCTATCTGTAACAGAACATGCCCTAAAGGACACCAAAACAAGTAACTTGCAACTTTTCATGAAAAGATGTAAATTTTTCTCCAAAAATACTTTCAAAAGTTGCAGTTTTATTTCTGCAACCAAATAGCACCCAAAGTTCCATTATCCTACCTGAGAATTTAGAGAAGACAAAATACTGAAGTCAGTATATTGACTAGAAGATTCTCTAGTAAGCTTTGATACAGCTGTAGATATCTCCTGTAGATCCAAAATGTAACATTAAGCACTTCAGATAACCATTTTCATATATGGATGACAAGCCATGAAAATTAAAAAAGAGATGTACACACAGAAATTCCATATACAAGTAGTGCAGTATTCTCCATATATATATATATATATATATATATATATATATATATATATATATATATATATATATTTTTTTTTTTTTTTTTGTTGCAATAAATCTTATTAACACAACTGTGTACTGTTCTTGTGTTATGGCTTTCATTTCAGATTTATCATCTGTTTTCTGTATCACATCAATACACCTTGACAACCACACCTTCTGATTTTAAGTCAAAATCCCAACCACACCAAAAATCCAGAGGACAGTTAATATACAGATGCTATATGAAATCTTGAACTAAAACCATACAATCTATCAAGGAGAGAAGACATTCAACTTCTGCAAAAAGAAATGGATAGTTCCAAAAAATAATTAAAATCTAATTCAAAAAGAAATTTCCAAAAAATACCTGTGTGGCAGCATGAGGAGAATGGATAGTTCGGTCTAGAGCTGACAGAGTTTCCATCACCTGTATTATTTTAGAAGATATTATAGCGGATAAACATCCACCTATTTTGGGACAAGTATTAAAAGAAACACATACCAAAACCCACGATGGCCCCAAAACATTGTGTAACCGATGAGCAATGTTGAAGAGTGTCCTTAAGGCCTAAGAAGCAAGAGCAATTGGAAAGAAAATATAGATGGTTAAGAAAAAATAGTAGAAGTCATTTCATTACTGCAAAGTAGAAATCAATTCATTTCTGTGGAAAACAGTAAACCACAGGAGACAATGTCTAACTGCAGGCAAAGCATGAAAGAGATATAGCATAAACACCAATCCATCATGCACCTGCACATTCTTTGGAGTAAGGACAACACTATCCCTTTGCTCAACTGATGATTCAGTGCGTTTTGAACCAGGAGACTGCACTGCACTGCAGAAATCTCAATTTAGGCTAGAATTACGACATTGAAATGTTGCCAGGGGACCAAAACTTGAAAGTAGAAAGAAATTCATATGTGCAGGGCAAAGAATCTATCCTTGGCACACTAAAACCTTGTTAATACATGCATTTAAATGAACATTGGCATTCAAAAATCTAGAATACAGTCATCAATTTTTGACCTCTTTATGTATATCAGACATAGATAATTATCATCTGTGGTTCTACTGAAATATTTGGTTAAGAAAACATGTCCGAATGGTTATAAGCCAACCAGAGAAGAGAGAGCTAGCAACATGATGGATGATTTTTTTATTCAGAAAAGGAAAAAAATGAAAAAAAAAAAAAAAGCAAGAATGGTGCACTGTTTCACCGTACAGAATTGTCTAGGCAGGAAAAAAATCAGTAAAATCTAATTATATAGCCCTGAACAAGGAAAAGGACAAAGTAACTAAATAACTCTCACCTGAACCTAAGAATTATTTTTAACTTCTGACATAAACACCATAAAAAGAAATTTGATTTGTAGGCACATAAAGCTGTACTTGGATTATTTCTATATAATTTGATGTATGCCTGCAGTTTTTCGAATTGCTGCCAGAAGAAATGCATGTGTTCTTTCTTCTGAAGCTCATAAAAGTGGAAAAGCCTAGGCATTAAGATATTGAAGGTCAGGAATTTCCTCTGTATGGGCTGCACCTAGCATTCTTAGCTAATCAAGATGACTATCAAATCTTACTGGGCAATTAGTGAAAAGGATGTAGACAGAAAATGATAATAACACTTGGAATAATGAGAAATAGACCAAGCTATAAATGCATATGACTAGCATGACAATCATCCGGTGAAATTTACCTTCTTTTTTCTACTTCATTTGGAAAATTGATTGTGAATTTACATAATGATGCTAGAAAAGAGTTCAAAGGTTCTACAGCATGAAGAACTCCACAAGCCTGCAAAATAGGCATAAAAACACAAGTAACTGGGGTAGGGTAAGTGACTAGAAATTGCTTAATCTCACTGAATACTATATCAGATCATCAGCAAAAACCAAAACAGAACCAGGATTTGACAGCACAAAAAAGCCACGATGCAATTATTCGCACAATTTTTACCTGAGTAAATGCTTGGTATCCCTTCAATATTTCCAACACAATCGCCTCTCCTTGTGACCTGTCATGTCAGCTTCATGTGAGGTATATGCATTGAATATGCATTCACTCCATCTACTTTAAAGTCAACAGACCTTGTTAAAATAAGGGACAAAGCATCAAGAATGGTCAACCACACTGAATCAATCATTGCAATGCAGAGAACTGCAGTCTTCCCAGTAAATTTTGCTCCAGGATCATACTCACATCTAGGGGATTCAAGCTGGTTGCACCAAAGAAAGAATGAAAAACATAAAAAATTACAGTAGAAACAGAAAGAGTTAAGCATAACTAATGGAATGCAACATCCTAGCACCTCTCCAACATCTACCGCTTCATCTGTCAAGGTAGCTACAGTAAAGACAACACCCAAAAGCCCTTCAACTGCCAAAGTTATTGCATGGGCCTCACTAGCAACCAAGACAGCAGCATTGGATGCATCATTATCAAGGCTCCACTCAATCCCTGCAGGAAGCTAGAAATGTTGTTTCTAAAGGAAGGAGATTGAATAAACATCAACTATAAATCCAAAAAAGCCAAATAAAGTGCATGTATCTATATTATCTTAGTCAGAGAAGTTTCCAACTCCTTTTGACCCCAAAAGTGTAAGTGAAGGAAAGTCTACAGTATGAACAAAATAAAAGAAATTGCACTTATTCAAATAATTGAACCTTTGCCCATGAGAGGAAGCCATAACAATCAGATATTTTTCATTATTCACATAGCTGTCCCATCCACAAAACAAGAATCACTCAGAAGCTCAAGGTATCCTACACCAAAACAAAGATTCATGTGTTGCACACAATACTCTTTGCTTCTTAGCATTCTTGTTACATGAAAAAAATCCTCACTCTTCTCTCAAGCATTGGATCAAAAGGCTACAACTCCACAATAACAAGCTTTATGCCATCATTACATGATACCCAAAACCTGCACCTAAGTTGGTATTTAAACCTTTAGCAACCAGCCTATCTTTTAATTTAAGGAAAGGAACAAAGGGAGTGGGAAAAGCCATGTAAAAAGAATAGGAGATTAGAAAAAAGAGATAAAAGGAAAAAACATGGTAAATAATTTTAAGAAGCTTTTTATCTTATCATTCTTTCTTTGTACTCCTAGTATACAAGAGTTGCTGCCCCTCTGTAAGCACAATTGTTCACTGAAGTAATTAGTTTTTTGAAGCAATTAGCTATCAAGCAATCCATACAGCACTGCCCAAAAATTAACAATTTATTGACTTAGAAAGAGAATGAAACAGAATAAGCACTAAACTTTTATCTAATCCTTTGTTATGCTACCATGTCTTTTGGTTTCTGATGCAAGAAGATGTGAAGGTTTCTGTTTGATTGTAGGCTATATTTAGAATGAGAATGAAGCTACAAGACATTTTACTTTTTTAAATAGAATATGCAATCAGAGCATGTGACACGACACCAAATGTTTCATAAGAACAAAAGTTTCCATGGTAGAGTAGATTGCAAATAAAGATTTTTGTTTCCCAACCAGCAGAAGGAGGTTCCAAATAACTTACAGAAAAAGTCAATAAAAACTGTCAAGAACATGCTTGCCAGATTTATCTGCAATGACAGGACTGAAAAAGCTTTCTGAAAACTACATGTAACATGGTGGGCCCATAATTGCCCCACCATGTGTAGTACCATTACCAGGTTGCAAAGTGCTGATTGGCCCATCATAGATTGGCCTAGTGAATGATGTATGTGACCCAAAAGCATAAGAGGAGCCCAAAATGGAGCCATGATATCACAAGAATGCACAGCTGTGATGCTGCTTGCTATTAAGAACAATTACCTTTAGCTTTGCTGCTAAACATTCCAGCAACAGCTGCCAGGCTCTCCTCACTTGTCTCTTGAGCCTGACATGTGAAATATCTATCTTGATCAAAAATCAAAAATCATGCCCAGGACATCCCATTTGAATTGCAATTTGGCATTCTAACAGAAGAAAGAGTGAATAGTACTCCATAATATACAGAAGCCATCTGTCATATCAAATAATGTAGACACTGGACAGTAATCAATGCCAGTACTTTGGAGAATCATTCATCGGAGAACCATTAGAAATGTGAGAGTCGAAATAAAGGTGGCACATCAACAGTGCACTTCCAAGGTAAACAGGTTATGGCAATGCAACAGGTAAAGCGACATGGTTGGAAGATAATTGATTAGCCCTAGTTATCAATTGTGCAGACCACAAACCATGATAAACCCTCCCAACACCACCCCCCCCCCAAAAAAAAGAAAGAAATAAAAAAGAAGAATGAGAAAAGGAACAGGAAAGCAAAACATTAACAATGAAAGGATGGTACTGGAAGCAGTTTCATAACTCCAGTTTCAACCTTTGGTGGCCCAATGAAGGAAATTCGATGGCATAGCATTGGGGAATCTTTCCCAATACATGAGACTTTTGTCCACCAAACTAAAAGACTTCAATAGGTTAAATTGCTGCCCACAAAGATCACAAAAAATCCCTGATGGCTCATTATGAAGATAGCCCAATTTCAATTTTCATAAGTAGCACACTCCACTAATGTTATATCAACATCCCAAGATGAAAGCACTCAGCATGCCATAATAATCCAATCATTCTTTATCATTACTGGCAAGCCACCACAAGCAGAAACTAGAGACACAATTAAACAAGTTCATGAAAGTCAACCAAAAGTAAATGAATAAACATCTTTCACCTGTACATTGGAAACAATCCGAGCTAGAGCTTTAACCATACCCTCTACAACATTTGTGTTCTTTGGATGCCTACAAAGAAGATGCAAAATAGATTTTGCAAATTGTAGTGGACTTATGCTGAATCCAGCTCACTAAGGGTTATAAAAGGGAATCAAAGGGAATACAGCAAAGTGGACAAAGATAATTGCTTTTTGCATACAGTCAGGCTTCAGCTGGCAAGAGACAATGATCAATAAACACAGCAAATCATCAAGATTATGATAACAACCTTGGGTTCAGGCATTGCAATGGATTCTGAAAGTTAAAAAAAAAATTGTTGCTGACTCACTCTCTTCATCTTTGTTGTTGGATGCTTTTTCCTCATACAACAAAGTCTCAACTACTTTTCATTGCTCATATGAACATGAAAGAATGAGACACAGAGAGACAAGCAACTATATAACACATAGAATAAAGCAAAAGGTGTATAAATGAGCTTACATATCAAAGTTCTGAAAAAGAATTCGTAAAGTCCGTGCTTCCACACAAAAACCCTGCCAAATTGCACACTATTTAACAAATTCTTTTTCTTTTAAAGTACTAATAAATCAACCTTATGTTGTAAAGATTACCCTCAAGATCTCAAGCACAAGAATGCGATGCCATAATGGCAGATCAAGAAAAGTGACCTTTAATAGCATACTAAGAAAGACCTACATTACCAAAGGAGGGGACTGAGTCAGGTCAACAGAACAGAATATTTTCAGTAGTACAGATATAACTTCATCCTAAACATTTCAACTCAATTGTCTAAATATGTATAACAATGAAGAAAGAGAGTTGCAAAATAATGAAGAGATTTCTGAGAAAGAAATAAGACAAAATAGTCCATAACACACAATAACAAAAAAAGTACACACTAGAAGTCAGATTTGAACCCAAGGACAGGAGGCAAAGCTGTTAGCAATAAAATTGATCCTTTGACAGAAGCTCTGGCAACACATTCATTGCCAAGTTTGTTATATCTTCTGGCAATTGCACTCTCCTTCATTATTCTTCTTATTCACTTCCCAGTTCTACTTTTTCTAGGAAAGTTTCAAACTGACAATGCTGCAACTAGGCCTAAGCCACACCTCTTTGCTACTAAGCTAACACTCAAGGCTTCACAGCAATGCCCCTTCTCTATCTTGATCTCTAGAGAAGGCCTCCTCTTTTTTTTATCACTTTTTGGTTCTCAAGAAGGAATTTGCTATTGCTTTTTCAAATTATTTTAAAACTCCATCTTGGCTCACATTTTCATGGATGATTTTTTTGTGTTTTTGACTGATTGCTATTGGAGACTAGATAGCACAATTAACCTATTACTACTGGAAATTTCCAGAAAAACAAAACTAGAAAAAATTTTTAAAAAAATTCTTCTTCTCTGTTTTTAAGGCTTATGGCCTTTTATCATTTGAAAAAGGAAAACATACTTTTAATCCAGCATACCTCACACTCAGTAACAAGGGATGAACTGTATAGCCTGATAATATGACCAACTGATCGCAAGACCAACCGACGAAATGAAGGCTCCCCTGCTTCTCCTTCAAGCTGAAACAAAGAGAAACCCAAAAGAGTAAGGTGAAAGTCAATTGTTCATAAGCTGCACAAATTATCTTTGCATGTGCCAAAGATACACTCAAACTTGTCTACAAGAGAGAAGCTACCTCAGCATTGGTACGAAGCGAAGTCATCAAAAAAGAGCATATCTGGTAACGCAAAATCTGACAAGTTTCCAAGAGAAGTTTAAAACTATAACCTTTAAATAGCAACGTCACCAATAGAATTGTATGTACAGGTAAGGACATATTTTGAGTCACCTGTTCATAAGGGACCAAGGTCTTGAAAATAACCACATAATTGGAAAGGATGAACCTGCAGGATGGAAGCATTGGAAGAAATTGAACAAAAAAAATCGAATGAATAAAATCACCACAGTTCAGTTCAGTGGCAGAAGCCATCTGACATGAAACAATTTACTTCTGTGTTTTTGAGGTCTTAAAATCAAGAAAGCATTCCATAACATCTACTAGTTTCTAAATACTACACTAAAGAGATTAACATAGCACAACCACTGGTCCTAAGAGAATAATCAGGTTTGTGAGAAGAATAAAAGAAGATCCAAGGGCAAAGACATAATTCTTACTCAAGTATATCCAGTGCAAATATTCGTTGAAGAGAACTGACACGTAACCAATTCGCCTGTAAGATAAATGCAAAACTTGTTATGCTGCCTTGGCAAGCAGTACAGTTTTAAACACTGCTGAAAATATAAATTCTGGTTAGGAGATTATCTAATAGTTTCAAATAGGACATACTGATCCACCTGCAGCAAGAGCTGTCAGGTCTTCAAGTAAAAGAAGCCCAAGCTTCCCAGATTTTGTTAGGACATCCCTCATCATAGCTGGCTCTCCAGAAACAAGTTCATGCCCCAATAACCTATTCATACTTGGGTTAGTCATATGGATATGAAAGAGAGATAATACTGGAGACAACTTGCAAACTAGAATAGTGAACTTTAACAAGGTATACAACTCTCTGACAGGACATTCCAGCTTTCACAGCCCTGAACAGAGTATCTACTAATTGTTGCAAGCTGATAAGCATGGTAGGCAAAACATATACATCACATCCACAAGCACACATGTATTAGGTATATCATTAGCAGACCTGATAGACAATTACATAGATGAATATTTGAACGTTTTGACCCACAAGATCACGAGAAAATAACATACTCTGAACGATTGATGCTGCGATTAACATCACTGGTGACTGAACTGGATCGAGAAAGATGACCTCCAGAGCCAAACTTTGCCATGGGAAGAGACTCAGCATGAACCACATGGTCAAAAACCAAGGCTACAGCCTGCCTGAAGGTAGCAGCAGCAGTACTGCAAAGAGAGCCCACAATTAAAAGATTCATGGGTAAATTCATCAACTCTTCAGAAATAACTAACTTAACACAAGACAACATTAACAGGAAAGGAAATAATCAAAAAGCCTCTCAATGACAATTTTTAATCATAAAGCCTCTCAACAACAATTTTAACCTACTTTCGCACGCTGTCAGATGATCTGTTGTTTTCAAGAAGCCGAAGGCATATATAAAGGGCTTGAGCCATATTCTCCTGGATCAAAAAGATAGAATTTGGTTCAGATACAACAGTTTGAACACAAATAAGAATCCAAATAAGACATCAGTGGGCACTGCAATGTCACAAAGTCATTGCCTTAAGCGCCATGGCTGAGAGAATTTTAACAGTTGCATATCCTCTATGGACAAAAGCAAGGATACTCCGAAGGCATGTTCCAGCCAATTAAATTGATGAAAACGGGCATACTTGTCATCAACATATTCAACAATAGTTTAACAAACCCTGACAATAAATCTTGGGTTACATAGAGTGACAATAAAAATTTCTCGGAGAATCCGGTAAATATGAACTCATCTCAACTCAAAAAGCCCTTAATCCCAAACTAACTAGGGTAGTTAGTAGGCTAATATATAATTGCCATCAAACCATATTTAATTAGCTGCACAGGCATAATTGAGCACATCAAGTCATGTAAAAGTTATATAACTATCGCTAAATCTAAGACCCCAAGACACTAAGTCCATATCCCAGACCCAAACTGTAAACTGTAAGACCTCAGCCATAACAATCAAGTTCCTAGTCATTAATATAACAAAATTACCTTAACATCAAAACCTCAGAAAAAAATGTGTCCAATCTCTCATATCTATGTATACTCGAGCATAACAGAATTCTGAATTTGTTGAGGAACAAGAATAGCACTTTGAGTCAAATAGTAAGGCCTCTAACTCCTAAGGCACAAAATATAGAAACATGCAATTATATGCATATGCTTCTAAAACTGACTACTACAACAGCAAAAAATCATATAATTACTCCTTTATAAACAGACTTTGAATGGAGAAGGCACAAAGTTAAAAAGAAAGATATGCTAAAACTATCTTGATTTCTTCTCTTTAAAGTTTAATAACTAGAAAACTATTGAAAACCACATCATATACCACATTACACACCTTATTTATCACTGCATTTATCTACATCATCGTATGGCAAAGCTCAAATTAATATGTGCACCAAAAGTCCCAACATCATGTTGCTACTTAATGTATCATATTCACCTTCCATTGTCATATATGCCACAGACAAATGAAAAGAAAACTTTTCTTTTACCTTTTCAGTCCAATCAGGTTAGAGGCATGATCCAAATTATAAGATATTTAGTACAAACAGTGGGCTCGATAAACCGAAAAACTGATGATTACCTCATTTTCAGGAAGTAAACGTGACTGAAATATTATCAATATAGTCTGTAGAGTCTTCAGTTGAATGGTCTCGTCTGCCATTTCAGCATGCTGCATGGAAAAGAAAATGATAAAGTAAGATTGGTCATCAAGTTTCTCTAATCCATATCTGTGAAAATAATCTGTCAATTGATCTGTTATTCATCACTAAGTATTTGAAAATATCAGAAACCATACCGTGCAACTTTTGATGCAGAACAAAAGTATTATTTTTCATATCACCAAAAATGTCCAGTTGGGAAATACATAGCATTGCAGCAAAAGAAAACAATGATTTTCCATTTTTAAGGTGTGTGTTCATTCATGTGCTCATTTATCACTTCCCATACTACACCACCATTTTTTAGTAACCTCTGATAATTTTTCCATCTCTGATATTGTTACTTTGTAGTAAAACTTAGTTTCATTTTACTAAATGGATGGAAAGCTACTTTGCAAGTGGCCCCTATAAAGCCTGGTACTTGTCTCTTCACTCCAAACTTTCATGTGATCTCCAATACAAAAGGAATTGTAGTATGGAAATCCTAGATCAATAGATCTTACAAATTCCCATATCACTTGTAGACCACATAATTACATCTGACTGGAATATGTGCTACCAGAAGCTATATAAATATACTCTCATGGACAATCAGACACATGATAATAATTCCATTCATTAACCTATATGACTTGTTAATTAAATTAACGATTTAAAATTTGCAACACTGATTCTATGAAAGGCACACATTCTATTACTAGATACAAGCACAAACTTACATCTTTCAGTGTAGAAAGCATCTCCTTCAAAGCTGATGGAGCAACTGCATCATGAGATATGAGCTTTTGTAGACAGGAAAGTCCAATAACACTCAACTTGATAGTTCTGACTTCGCAAGCCATCAAAAAGATCCGTAGAATATCCTCATTATGTGCAATTTCACTGGGACTTGACAACGAACGGAGCTAAAAGGATATCAAAAAGAAAGAAATAATCTCAAAATCATCTAGCAAATCAATAAATGAATACTATTATTTGCACAGCATTATACAAGTTTCAAAACCATAACCATTTAGAACTTAAAGAAAGGAGAAAGAAAAAAAGAGAAAGATTTCCAGCAGATTTAAACATCGTGCATAAACTCTAAACCACTTCCAGCCCATAATTATAATTCAAGATTCCAGCAACTCAGTTAGATTGCAACGTAGAGAAGTTTTGCAAACCAGATGTTCCAGAATCCAAATGCAATTTTGAAACGCCTGAAAACAAATATTCACTCGAAAAAATCTGAGCAAACTAGGCTCCAACTTCAAAAGATAACATCCCAATTTTTCTTCTCTTTCATTTCCCTTCACTATCAAACCAACGAAACTGGGTAACAGAGTTGGCACCCTTCAGGCGGAAAAACTGCCAAAGCCACACTGCTTCTCTTGCGTCCAACATTAGGATCCACAAAACCATGCTTTTCTCTTGAATCTTTACTTATCTCCCAGAAAAATCAATAAAGATTCAACTGAATTTTGGAACGAAGAGCATAATTCCACGCATAAAAGCACGGTAAAAAAGAAAAAAAGAAAAACAAGTTTTACTGCCCTACATTTTCCATTGCAAGAAAACAAAATCAAGAAAGACTTAAAGATTTTATCCCCCCCAAAAAAACGAAAGAAAAACATAAAGATTAAAAATACGTAAATAAGAGTAAATGGAAATTTTTACATGTGCGAAACGAAAGATGTACCTTCAAGATTGCGTGCTCGGCGCCGTCTTTGACCGCGGGATAGCGACGGCGAGCCTCGGCGGAGAGAGCTCGGAGATCGGATTCCAAGACCGCCATGAAAGCCATGGCCGCCGAGGCTTTCTGTGGCCGAAGACCGACCGGCGAATCAGATACTCCACCTCTTGCTTCGGTGAGAGTCAATCGCCAAGAAAAGTACTAGATCGAAACAAGAAAATTACAGAGAGGAGGGAGAGAGAGAGATAAAAAGTAACAAGAAAGACTGGAAAAAGAAGTAAAACGTAGGATCTGAATTGCCATTTTATATACGCCCAAAAAATAATAATAATAATAACAATAAACAAAGATCCCTTACTATTTACGCGTGTGGACGACACGTGTGCCGTGCGAGAGGAAATTATTGGGCTTTTAATTGGGCCTGTGATCGGGCCTAGGCCTATTTAAACTTGAGTGTCTTTTTCTGATTCTGTTTAGGTCGGTCAGACAAAATCCACCCCAAGTAGGGAATGGGGAAAACAGAAAATGTCCTTTTTTTAATTTTATTTTGTTTATTTTTAAGAAACTCGAGTAGTCAAGTCAGCCTGTCAGGAAAAACGAAAGCCTTGCTTTACAAATACCAAATAAGAAAATGCAAAATAATAATAATAATAATAATTTTGTCTGCTTTTTTCCAATTGCTTTGCTTCCCTAATGGGGGAATTGTGTACAGCTTCCTCTCAACTTGGCAGATGAACCCCACTTTCAGGGATTTTGGGTTGTGAGGGGGCACAGCACCACCATGGAAAGGAAATGTCATATATCTGATTATCTTTAGATTTTGGTTGGACGTAAGTCATATCAGTTATTACAATTACTTTTTTAGTTGGCAAATGAAAGTTAATTAAAGGTTGCAAAATAAGGTTCTTTAGTTTTATAAATTTTTTTAAATAATAAAATTAACAATATATTCTTAAGATATTAAAAATATAAAAAAATTATATTACAAAAATAATAAATTTAAGTGAATATAATTGATTTTTATATTATATTAAGATTTTATATATAATATAAAAAATTAATTGTATCTACTTGATTTTATTATTTTTAAATCTAATTGATTAGACTCTAAAAATATTAAGAGAAAGTCAGATTTAAACTTCCCAAAGGCTCCCACGAAAGATTGTTATATTTTTGTCATGCCCACTTCCCGAGTAGGTGCATTTGCATGAACTTCAAAATGATGTCCCAAAAGATACTTCAAGTCAAAAGCATCCCCTAAAGCTAGAAGATGCCACCATAAAAAAGCATACGCAACAACCAATAGATAAACGTCGAGGGCCTTTGGGGGGGAGGGGGGAGAAGAGACCAAAATGTCATGGATGAGTTATGTCCGGGTAGTAACGATACAACTCGACTCTCACATCTTATATCGGATAGGAAGAAGAGAATCTTAGGTCATATAAATGTGGGTATTATACACTCCAAAAGGCTGTCTTTTGAGAAAAAAGTAATGATCCCGTGACAAATGATATCAGAGTCGAGCCGACCTTGACTCCGATATTTTTTGCCAAGCGAGACCCCGATTCCGACGAGAACGTTAATAGATTCGATAGGGAAGAATGTCACGGACGGGTTATATCCGGTAAGGACGAATTAGGTACAACTCGACTCCCATATTGGATAGAAAGAGGAGAATTTGACTCATATAAACGTGAGTATTGCAGACTCCAATACAAAAGTCTCAAGACTTTGACCCAATTCCAACCAGTGCAGAATGTTTCCAGGCACGACCAGCAACGAGAAAGCCATATTAAACAAAACGAAAATGAAGCTTTTAGCATCAGAACTTGCTGCCTTACCCAAAATTCTTTCCTGGTCTCTGGAACACTGTCCCACGGCACGAAGAAACCGGGTTGGGCACTCCAATTGGGGCGGGTTCAAAGATGATGATAAGACGAGATTATCGAAGAAAAAGATAAAGAAAAAAAGAAGAAAAAAAATGAACATCTATAACAAATTGCTAGTAGTTTAATTTAATTTTCCTTTTTAAGTATAGGAAAAAAAAAGTGTATCACAATTCTTTGAATATAATATTGTCTTGACAAATGGAACATATATATATATATATATATAGTCTATTTAGCTTCGTTTATTTTTAATAAATTATTTTTTTGTAATTTTTTTAGTATTTTATATTTAATAAAATAAAAAAGTATAATTAATGAAAATAATTATAAAATTAATGAGGATTCTTTCAATTTTTAGTTTTAAAATCTATTTTATCTTATAAGAAGTTAGTTAATAATTTTTTATATTTTTATTTATGATAATAAATAATTTATATTTAAATTATTAATTTTATTATTTTAACTTCTCTTTAGATAATTAAAATTTAAAAAATATTTTTAATGATATAATTAAATAATAATTTTTTTTATAAAAATTATTTCAATAAATATTTTTTTATAAATAAATTATTTTTTAATGAACAAAAGAATTCTTAATCAAGATTATTTTAAAATAATATATCATTTGCATTAATTGCTTAAAGTTACAAATTGCTCCTATTACGTTCAACACACTCTCGAGTTACTCTATTACATGACATGAATATAAATATATGTCTCTAGACAATTTCAATGATTTGTAAATTAAATTAAATTAAGTTAATGTCTAGTGCAAACACCATTTTTTTTTATTGTTAAGTAATAAAATCCTCAATTTTGAGATCCACCATAACACATATTAAAATGAATATCTACCGCTAAATTGAGAATTATTTATGGACCAGTGCCCCATTTAATGCGCACAGGCAACGAAGATAGCTACTGAGAAAAGAAAAATCGCAAATCACTAAATTTTTTTTCTTTAAGACGAAATAAGGAAAGAAAAATAAGAAGGCACTGTAAAAATAACCCGATTTTTTATCTCACAAAAAATTATAAATAAATAAAGAAGACCCGGGAATTCCAGCCCTAGACAATTTATAACATTTGTCCCACATCGACGAGTTAGCTAGCAGACTGCAGCAGAAACGCACGATAAAATTGACCTCCCGCGACCGTACAATTCATACCTTTCTCGGCCTTTTGGCTAAGATCAAGTGTAGTATCTGTTCTTATCAGTTTAATATCTGATACGTGGATCAATGATTCACACGATATTAAATTAATTTTTAAGGGAGAGGGTACACAACAGTAGCTAGCTACTGGTGCTCTCAGGCGTCAGCCATGCGTTGCACTGCAGCAGGGCCTGGCGCACCCCTCCAATTATAGTTTAAATTTTTTGATTTCAGTCGGTTTTACATTTGTCATTAAAAACAGTGAAATCAAATTACAACTTAAAAACATTACACGAATTCTGTTTAGAGGACAGGTAGCGCTCTCCAGCACTAGCAAATATCACCTACATCGCAAGCAAGATGAACGGTTCAGTGACATGACTGGATCGTGTTTATTAAGCTCAACCGGCTATAAATTTAAACTCTTTTTTAATCTAAAGCAGTATCCGCCAAAAGATTATGATTCAAAGACCAATTTAGCGAAGCTGACGAAAATTACTGCAATGAGTTTGCCAGCATTCTCCGGCTTCTTTGCCAACTTTATAGCAGCAGCAGTCACAGCTCCTGATGATATCCCTACCTGTGTTATATTGAAGGCAATGACTATTGACAAAAACTATTGAGAGAAAGTTGAAGGCCATGAAAACTTTTTTTTTGTTTTTTTTGAGCGCTAAACATACCAGTAGACCTTCTTTCGAAGCAATCAATTTTGCAGTCTCAATGGCTTCCTCACTTGATACCTAAAAGCGTGGGATGAAACATTAAACAAATGACACCTCTAAGAGCCATGGATATTGAATGGCAACCAGAGCCAGATTTGCTTGTCATCTTGTAGCTATCTAAGTTTAATTTATTAAAAAAGCTGGACACAAATATTACAGGATCATTGGCGGTTAATTGATCATATTGCAATTATAAACAGAAGAAGCGGCATCAGCAGATAATTTCGGTGTCTATTGAAACCAAATGATTGGGATGATGTAAAACTCACCGGGATAACATCATCAAGCACGTCAATATCCAAAACAGCAGGCACGATGCCAGCGCCAATTCCTTCAATTAGATGCTTGCCTTTGACAATTAGAAAAGCAAATTTAACCATTCAGGGGATGTTAAAATCATAGGATCAAATCTATATGCCAAAGTGTGATGGGCCAAAAGCTTTTCTTAATATTATATCCTTGCCTTTCTGTTAAAATTAAAAAAAATAAAATAAAATAATATATATATACTTTTCTTAATATTATATCCTTGCCTTTTTGTTAAAATTAAAATTATATATACACTAAAATAACCTTATAAATCTCTGAACACAAATTGGGTTGAAACTTAACAGTAGCTTAGATTCTTTCTAATTTAGGATTTTCTTATTTTACAATTGTCCCGGTTCTTCCTTTCCTCAGAACCCGAACCGCCGGTTGGAACCAGGAACAGGAGTTGGACCCGGATCAGGTCAGGCCTAGGTAACAGGAATGAATGCAAGAGCAAGGTGAAATTTACTGTCAAAGAAACAAAACCAGATCACATCTTACCACGGGTTCCTCCATTCAATATTGCACTTTCTGCAGGTTCGACCCCATAAACCTTAATATCTGGGTTCTTCCCCTTGAGGAATTTCCCTGTGCCAGTTACGGTACCGCCAGTCCCTATCCCCGCCACTAGAATATCAACTTTCCCTCCCGAGTCTCTCCATATCTCTGGCCCAGTTGTTTCATAATGAATCTACAAAAATCACAGAAAACTGATTCTTAAACCCTTTTGACCGCCAAGCTTTAGGTAAAACAAATCAGCAGAGTTGATACCTGGGGGTTGACGGGATTTTCAAATTGATGGAGCATATAGCCATTTGGTGTATTTTTCAGAATCTCCTCGGCTGTCCTAAGAATCTGTTCGTATCCCTTTGATGGATCTGTCAGGTACACCTCAGCTCCAAAAGCTCGCATCACAATTCTTCTCTCAATACTCTTCGAAGCTGACATGACAATCTTGACTTGGTAACCTCTTGCTGCAGCTACAGCTGCAATTGAAATGCCAGCATTGCCGCTTGTAATCTCAACGAGGACAGTCTGCAAAGGCAACAAAATGATCAAAATTGTAATTATCACTGTGCATTGAACCAAGAACGATTGCTTAGGACATGTGCAAACAAGCTCGATTCCAGTAACACCAAAAAACAAGAAGAAATTGCAGTGTATATGTAGAATTTTTTCCCGACCTTTCCTGGAGTAATGAAGCCCTCATCTTCTGCATTTTTGATCATCTTATACGCAATCCTGCATGTAAAAAAGAAAAGAAAAAAAGAGAGAGAGAGAGAGAGAAATCAATTCTAATAGATCTTACTCAAAATATTTTCGGGTGCAGAAAATGAAGCAAGCAAATTGTGTACCTATCCTTAACACTGAAAGAAGGTTCTATCTGTTCAAGCTTGGCAGCAATACGGGCTAGGCAACCATCCACGATATTGTTGAGGTATACCATAGGAGTGTTGCCTATTAACTGCAAAAAGTGCCCACCCAGAAAAGGAGATTAATATTATTGATATCAATTGGGATCCAAATAAAAGATACAAAAAGCAGAAAATATATATATAAATTATGCAGAAAAAAAAAAAAGGTTACTTCAGTGATATCCCGCTTTATTCTTGATTCCTCCTCCATTCTATTCTCCGGAATCTGCAAGGACTAAATTAACAGATAAGGGTGTACTGATTTCAATAAGAAAATTTGAAATGCGTCACCCAAAGTGACTATAAAAAAGTTATCATTATGGCATTTTTGTCTCTGCACTACAGAGAGGGCAGAAACTCGAGAGAACAGAGGAATAGCTAAAAATAAAAAACATCTACATTGCCAAATTGCAGAAGTTGGCATTCAAACAGAAAAGAGCATCAAGAATTAACCACCACAAACACAATCAGGAGATGATTAAGTACAACAAATCACTAGCAGCATAGTAGTAGTACTACTAAAAAAAAAGCAAAGCTGCAGGACAATGAATAAAGTTTAGAGGGAGTAAGACGGAGCACTTTGAGCAAGTGTCCTAACCAGTTGGCACTTTTGAGACCGTCTATACAATTCAGAACAAGCTAACTAGTGATTGTGTGGAAAACACTCTTACTGGCATTAGAGCTGGAGATTCTGTGTATCCACAACATGGACTGTGGTCCCCCCTGCACTGCATTTATAAGCTCATTGTAGTAGCAGCTGACACTGCAGTGTCTTTTTCTTAAAAAAAAAAAAAAAAAATTTATTCGGTTTTTTCTTTTTTAATACGAAAAATATTCCGTTAGCCCTTATTTGTATGCAAAAAGCTCATATTGCATCTAGGTTCAACGAATCCTGAGGTCCCCTCTTAAAAAAAAAAAAAAGTATATATATTGTGTTTGCTATAACCTATATTGCAGTTTATTCTAATTATCGAAAAAGAAAAAGAGAAAAAAAAAAGAAGCAACTCCATACCCATTTTTTTCTGTGTCAGACCTAGTCCTTCGTTTGTATTATGCATGCAGAAAGGCCATGTTGTGTTCCGGTTCAACGGATCTTCGCTGTCATTTTTTCAAGCCCTTATCAAGCAGACTTAATCATCCATTCCATGTTGCATGCAAAAAGCTCAAGCTCGACTGGGCTCAGCGAATCTTAGTCGGAGAAGGGAAAGCCGAAAATGGGTTCCAAGTAATCTAACTAATTCGAACTTCTAAAACACATTAGAATTATTACCAAATTCTAATCTTAATTACCCTTGATGACACCGTGCCTTCCGCATGCATGATGTCGACTTAACTAAGACTAGGGCCAAACTCGCCGCTACAACTGCAAAACATCATCTTTCAAATACGATGAGGATTCCTTGGATTGAAAAAAAGACAAGGGACGACACTTTCGTCGGCCAATGGAACAGGCAATAGGCTGTGCACACAGTTAGGCAGCATCACATGGGGTATTATTGGAAGTGAAACACGTGTCACTCTGCACTACTGGGGTCTTTCATGAGAGTGAGATTGAATGTTAGACAAATTAGGATACCTTTGTACTATTGGAAGGGAAAGACATGTCACTTTGCGCGTCCCGGATGATTAGGCTCTTTCCGGCGCACGTTTCAAGTCTTCTTAAACGGCAGGATGAATCCTCATCGGCGACTATGATTTGAGTTCTGGTCGGGGACGTTAACAAGAGTGAGATTGAATGTAGACAAATTAGGATACTTTTTTTTTTGGGTATAAAAAAAAAAAAACACATCGACATAAATACTAATTTATTAAAATTTGAACAGTAAAAATAATCCAACCCCAGTCAAAGTAAAAAATATCCATGCAAATTGCCAATCAAGTTACTACTAAGAGTGGTATTGGGATACCCTTTTACAGTGACTCCTAATTTAGAGTTAAGATAAATGTCTCTTGCACATGTAATTTCTTAGAAAAAGAATTTTTAAAAAAATGTTGCTCTATCTTTCATTTTATTTATTGCACTACGGCTTTCACTCTATGCTGAAAGCTACAATTAGGTGTCCCAAAAGAAGGGGCACTGGGAAGTGAGGGTAGTAGAAAATTTGAACCCAACTTGTTTATATTGCTTCTTTTCACGGTATGACTTTTCTCCGTATGTTATCCATGGATGTTGAATCCATTAGTGACATATTAAAAAAACACGTGTTTTTGACACGGGAGCATCATGAAGTCACTAAAAAAGTGTATTTATAATTATTAATTGTATATCTGTAATTTTGTCTTTATAAAACCAATTATTTTGATTGCACTGTGTGAACCATGCGTTGAACTCCTGCATTCATGAGAGTTTACCATCCCCGATATTGCCCAATTTATTAATACTTAACAATCGTATTAGGCCAACTCATCAGCGTGACATCTGTTGTATTCGCTTAGGCATCTCATGAATGAGATTTAACCATTTTAAGGCAATTATTGTGATCTAGAATTACAATATTCGCTATAGCAAACATTTTTTAGATTTTACTCACCTTTCGAGGTTTGAACCTTTTGTTTAGCATCAAGTTTTTGTAACTTAAAAAGGTCCCGTATCGACTGCATTGCAAGCACGAATGTCAAAAGAATCACGGTCCAGATCAAGCATAGAGTTGTAAGGTCTCTGCATATGTCCGTGGCTTATTTCATAATATTCTTCAATACTTTATTTCCTTGAACTTGAGGTGTCGAACTATGGAAATCCTACCTCAATAGAACTTAGAAATTCCCATATTGTTTTGCAGACAAACAAATACAACTTTCCAACCTCGAGGGTGTTGAAATTAACGTTGATTGAAGCAGTTTATGTCATCTATCCAGGAAGGGTTGAGGAGAGATCGTTTAAACATAGTTCATGTTTTCTACTTCATGCCTAATGGATTCAAACAATCTAGTGGACAGATAGCGCTCTCCAGCACTGGAAAATAGCACCTGCAAAACAAGGTAATGTTCAAATGAGGAACGTGGCACATTTACGTTAGGTGAAAACACGGCACCAACAACATTGGTTAGAGTATATTTGGCTAAAATAAACAGAGGTAAGGGCATTTCAGGGGTTCCAAGATCAATATAGGCACATTAACGGGAACCTACTACAATCAGTTTCCCTGCATTTTCTGGTCTCTTTGCCAACTTTATAGCAGCCGCAGCTGTAGCTCCAGATGAAATCCCTACCTGTGGGGATACCAATAAGGCGTTATATTCGCAAGCAATCTTCGCAGAGAACATTAAAGTCGATGCACAGAAATTTATTGTTCAGAAGCACACCAGTAAACCTTCTTTAGAAGCAACCAATTTGGCTGTCTGCATTGCTTCTTCACTTGATATCTGAAGTGAAACATCAAAACCATGAAAGTTCAATATGTTTGGTAAGTTGACTACAGAAGGCCCTTTTACTTTCCTCCGATTAGGATCATAGGCAGTCAATAAGTGTTTCAATCACCATTAAGAAGAATGAGTGAATTGCGAGCAAATGATTAAGTGGCTCTATACTTACTGGAATAACAGCATCAAGTATGCTCACATCCAAAACAGGAGGAATAATACCAGCACCAAGTCCATCGATCAGATGCTTGCCTTTGACATTTCGAAAAGCAATTTTATCCAATCAGATGATGTTCATGGCTTTTATATGGCAAATTAATGTGGAATGGCTATAAGTCTAGGAATTTCATGAAAATAATGTTACTGGGATGCTTCAATTGTAACGGTTATATGGATACAAGATAAAACTGTTCTGACACCAGAAAACTAGTGTCGGCTAATGCATTTCCACTTCTCTTCAGAAATATGTCTAAACGGGGATGTGCCCGAGTGTACAAATATGCATACGTATGGAGAATTTAGACCCAATCTACGGCCATAAACCGATGACAGCTTACCAGGTTTTCCTCCATTCAATATTGCACTTTCAGCCGGTTCTACACCATACACCTTGATGCAAACAAAAACAACGTACAAGTCAAAGGTGGAAGATATATTGCAGCTGGCTCTTCTAAAAAACCAAGCAAGCGTTTACATTCAGACACATACATACAACAAACAAAGATGAATACCTTAACATCTGGGTTCTTCTCCTTGAGAAATTTGCCTATACCAGTTACTGTCCCGCCAGTCCCTATCCCGGCCACCAGAACATCAACTTTCCCTCCTGAGTCTCTCCATATCTCTGGACCAGTGGTTTCATAATGAATCTACATAAACCACATCAAAACTGATTCTTATACCCTTTTTGATTACCAGTCATTAATTAGAACATATCAGCAAAATGAGTACCTGTGGATTGACAGGATTTTCAAATTGATGGAGCATATAACCATTAGGTGTATCTTTTAGTATCTCGTCAGCCTGCCTAATAATTTGATTGAATCCCTTAGCTGGATCTGTAAGGTATAACTCAGCTCCCAAAGCTCTCATCACAATTCTTCTCTCAATACTCTTTGAGGCTGGCATGACAATCTTCACTTTGTAACCCATAGCCGCAGCAATGGACGCCATTGCAATGCCAGTGTTGCCACTGGTAAGCTCGACAAGGACAGTCTTAAAACGAAACAGGGGCAATTTTTCAGCAGAAATTTTCAATATAAATTGTATCTCTGGACGCAGAACAAAAGATGATTGAAAATGTCTATTCTTCCATTCATGGAAGTTACAAAACTGCCCAAAACCATAAATTTTTGGTAGTAAAACCACACATTTTGGTTTTTGTAGGCAGCTCGTCATTTCATCTTTTTCAATTAGGAAAAGCTTCAAAAGGCATGTTCCCACAGGCACTCCCCCTGGAAAGGGTCAAATGTAGACAACCTTCCAAGTTACAATTTAGTAACCTTTACCGTAACAACAAAGATCGCCTTTCAATTAGAAAAAGCTTGCATGCACCAAAAATCAATAATAGATCTTTACAATTGACGCAATCTGTCCTAACCTTTCCCGGTGTAATCAAGCCCTTATCTTCTGCATCTTTGATCATACGGTGGGCAATCCTGCATGTAAAGAACGACAAACCAACTCGTAAATACCATCACTGTCAAATTCTTATTATGACAATTATAATTTTGAAACAAGCACATGGCACACCTGTCCTTAATACTGAAGCAAGGTTCCATCTGTTCAAGCTTGGCAGCAATACGGGCTACGCAACCATCCCCGATATTGTTGAGGTATACCATAGGAGTGTTGCCTATTAACTGCAAAAAGTGCCCACCCAGAAAAAGAGATTAATATTATTGATATAAATTGGGATCCAAATAAAAGATACAAAAAGCAAAAAATATATATATAAATTATGCAGGAAAAAAAAAAAGGTTACTTCAGTGAGATCCCGCTTTATTCTTGATTCCTCCTTCATTCTATTCTCCGGAATCTGCAAGGACTCAATTAACAGATAAGGGTATACTGATGTTAAAAAGAACATTTGAAAGGCCTCACCTAGAGTGACTTTAAAAAAGTTATCATTATGGCATTTTGCCCATGCACTAGAGAGAGGTTAGAAACTCGAGAGAACAGAGGGATAGCTCAAAAAAACATTTACATTGCCAAATTGCAGACGTTGGCATTGAAACAATAAAGAGCATCATGGACTAACCACCGCAAACACAATCAGTAGATGATTAAGTACAACAAATTACCAGCGGCATAGTGGTACTACTGAGAAAAAGCAGGCCTGCAGGACAATGAATAAAGTTTAGAGGGAGTAAGACGGAGAGCACTTTTGAGACGGCAGACGATACAATTCAGAACAAGCTAACTAGTGATTGCATGGAGAACACTTCTACTGGCATTTGAAGTAGAGATTTTGTGTAACCACATCTGTAACTGAGGTCCCCCTGCACTGCATTTATAAGCTCATTGTAGTAGCAGCTGACATTGCAGTGTCTTTTTAAAAAAAATATATATATTATTATATTAGTTGTTTTTTTAATACGAAAAATATTCAGTTAGCCCTTATTTGTATGCAAAAAGCTCATATTGCATCCAGGTTCAACGAATCCTGAGGTCCCCTCTTTAAAAAAAAAAAAAAATTGCATATATATTGTCTTTGCTGTAGCCTATATTGCAGTTTTTTCTAATTATCAGAAAAGAAAAAAGAAAAAAAAAAAAAACAACTTTATACTTTTTTTTTTTATTTTTTTTGTCAGATTTAGTCCTTCATTTGCACTGTGGATGCAGAAAGGCCATGCCATGTCCCGGTTCAATGAATCTTCATTGTCATCTTTAAGCCCCTAGCAAGCAGACTTAATCCTCCATTCCGTTTTGCATGCAAAAAAGTTCAAGCTCGTCTAGGTTCAGCGAATCCTGGTTGGAGAACGGAAAGCCGAAAATGGGTTTCAAATAATCTAACTGATTCATGTACTTAACATCGATCTACAATTTTAAAATATGCAGTATTTCTTTCCCTCTTTCGAATTGAAGTCTTTTGGTCACAAATTCACAATCGATATTCTAAGACGGACAGTATATTAAAACTTATAATATTTATATTTATATAATTTAAAATTTATTTTTTTAATATATAAAATAAAATATATTTAAAAATTAACTTATTATTTTAATGCACTCATTATATTCATTTGGTAGAAAATATTAAATTTGAACTCGAGTTGACTTTAAAGATTATTATTATTTTCTTAAATAACAATTTATATTATATAATTTAAAATTTTGATATAAAAATTAAATCATATTTAAAAATTACACGTAACTATGTCAAGAGGATAAAATTCTATCCGATTGTCTTCTTCCACTAAAAAAAAATTGAAACAATTATTCTAAAACACATTAGAATTATTACCGAATTCTAATCTTAATTACCCTCGATTACACCGTTCCTCTTGCGTGCATGGCGTCGACTTAACTAAGACTAGTGCCAAACTCGCCGCCACAACTGCAAAACATTATCATTCAACTACGATAAGGATTCCTTGGATTGAAAAAAAGACAAGGGACGACACTTTCATCGGCCAATGGAACAGACAGAGCCGTACAATAGGCCGTAAATAGTTAGGCAGCATCACATGGGGCATTATTGGAAGTGAAACACGTGTCACTGTGCACTTCCCGGATGACAGGGGTCTTTCGTGAGAGTGAGATTGGAAGTTTTGACAAATTAGGATACCTTGGTACCATTGGAAGTGAAAGACGTGTCGCTTTGCACCTCCCGGATGATTAGGCTCCCTCTGGCACACGTTTCAAGTCTCCTTAAACGGCTCGACGAATCCTCATCAACGACTGTGATATGAGTTCCGGTCAGGGAAGTTAACAGGAGTGAGATTGAAAGTAGGCAAATTAGGATACTTTTTTTTTTTTTTAGTGAAAAAAAAAACATACACATAAAGACTAATTTATTAAAATTGAAACAGTAAAAATAATCCAAGTCAAGTCAATAATAAAAAAAAAAATCTATGCAAATTGCCAATTAAGTTAATACTAAGAGTGATATTAGGATACCCTTTTACAATGACTCCTAATTTGGAGTTTATATAAATGTCTCTTGCATATGTAATTTTCTTAGAAAAAGAATTTTATAAAAAAATGTTGCTCTATCTTTCATACTATTTATTGCATTACGATTGTCACTCTATGCTGAAAACTATAATTAGGTCTCCCAAAAAAATGGGGCACGGGGAAGTGAGGGTGGTGGAAAATTTGAACACAACTTGTTTATATTGCTTCTTTTCACGGGACAACTTTTCTCCATATGTTGTCCATGGATGTTGAATCTACTAGTGAAATATTAAAAAAAAAAATACGTGTTTTTGACGCGGGAGCAACATGAAGCCTGCATTCTGCGTGAACCATGCGTTAAAAGCCTGCATTCATGGGATAGAGCCCAATTGATTAATACTTAACAATCATTTGAGACCAACTCATCAGCGTGACGTGTCTGCAATTGTTTTTAAAATTTTTTATGCTACACGAGACATCTGTATTTCTTTGCTTAGACATCTTATGAATAAGATTTAACCATTTTAAGGCAATTATTGTAATCTAGAATTGTTGTCTTCGCTTGAGAAAACATTTTTTAGATTGTACTCACCTTTCGAGGTTTGAATCTTTTGTTTAGCATCAAGTTTTTGTAACTTAAAAAGGTTCCATATCGACTGCATTGCAAGCACGAATGTCAAAAGAATCAGGGTCCAGATCAAGCATACGGTTGTAAGGTCTCTGCATATGTCCGTGGCTTATTTCATAATATTCTTCAATACTTTATTTCCTTGAACTCGAGGTGTTGAACTATGGAAATCCGACCTCAATAGAACTTAGAAATTCCCATATTGTTTTGCAGACAAACAAATACAACTTTCCAACCTCGAGGGTGTTGAAATTAACGTTGATTGAAGCAGTTTATGTCATCTATCCAGGAAGGGCTGAGAAGAGATCGTTTAAACATAGTTCATGTTTTCTACTTCATGCCTAATGGATTCAAACAATCTAGTGGACAGATAGCGCTCTCCAGCACTGGAAAATAGCACCTGCAAAACAAGGTAATGTTCAAATGAGGAACGTGGCACATTTACGTTAGGTGAAAACACGGCACCAACAACATTGGTTAGAGTATATTTGGCTAAAATAAACAGAGGTAAGGGCATTTCAGGGGTTCCAAGATCAATATAGGCACATTAACGGGAACCTACTACAATCAGTTTCCCTGCATTTTCTGGCCTCTTTGCCAACTTTATAGCAGCCGCAGCTGTAGCTCCAGATGAAATCCCTACCTGCGGGGATACCAATAAGGCCGTTATATTCGCAAGCAATCTTCGCAGAGAACATTAAAGTCGATGCACAGAAATTTAGTGTTCAAAAGCACACCAGTAAACCTTCTTTCGAGGCAACCAATTTGGCTGTCTGCATTGCTTCTTCACTTGATATCTGGAGTGAAACATCAAAACCATGAAAGTTCAATATGTTTGGTAAGTTGACTACAGAAGGCCCTTTTACTTTCCTCCGATTAGGATCATAGGCAGTCAATAAGTGTTTCAATCACCATTAAGAAGAATGAGTGAATTGCGAGCAAATGATTAAGTGGCTCTATACTTACTGGAATAACAGCATCAAGTATGTTCACATCCAAAACAGGAGGAATAATACCAGCACCAAGTCCATCGATCAGATGCTTGCCTTTGACATTTCGAAAAGCAATTTTATCCAATCAGATGATGTTCAGGGCTTTTATATGGCAAATTAATGTGGAATGGCTATAAGTCTAGGAATTTCATGAAAATAATGTTACTGGGATGCTTCAATTGTAACGGTTATATGGATACAAGATAAAACTGTTCTGACACCAGAAAACTAGTGTCGGCTAATGCATTTCCACTTATCTTCAGAAATATGTCTAAACGGGGATGTGCCCGAGTGTACAAATATGCATACGTATGGAGAATTTAAACCCAATCTGCGGCCATAAACCGATGACAGCTTACCAGGTTTTCCTCCATTCAATATTGCACTTTCAGCCGGTTCTACACCATACACCTTGATGCAAACAAAAACAACGTACAAGTCAAAGGTGGAAGATGTATAGCAGCTGGCTCTTCTAAAAAACCAAGCAAGCGTTTACATTCAGACACATACATTCAACAAACAAAGATGAATACCTTAACATCTGGGTTCTTCTCCTTGAGAAATTTGCCTATACCAGTTACTGTACCGCCAGTCCCTATCCCGGCCACCAGAACATCAACTTTCCCTCCTGAGTCTCTCCATATCTCTGGACCAGTGGTTTCATAATGAATCTACATAAACCACATCAAAACTGATTCTTATACCCTTTTTGATTACCAGTCATTAATGAGAACATATCAGCAAAATGAGTACCTGTGGATTGACAGGATTTTCAAATTGATGGAGCATATAACCATTAGGTGTATCTTTTAGTATCTCGTCAGCCTGCCTAATAATTTGATTGAATCCCTTAGCTGGATCTGTAAGGTATAACTCAGCTCCCAAAGCTCTCATCACAATTCTTCTCTCAATACTCTTTGAGGCTGGCATGACAATCTTCACTTTGTAACCCATTGCTGCGGCAATGGACGCCATTGCAACGCCAGTGTTGCCACTGGTAAGCTCGACAAGGACAGTCTTAAAACGAAACAGGGGCAATTTTTCAGCAGAAATTTTCAATATAAATTGTATCTCTGGACGCAGAACAAAAGATGATTGAAAATGTCTATTCTTCCATTCATGGAAGTTACAAAACTGCCCAAAACCATAAATTTTTGGTAGTAAAACCACACATTTTGGTTTTTGTAGGCAGCTTTTCATTTCATCTTTTTCAATTAGGAAAAGCTTCGAAAGGCATGTTCCCACAGGCACTCCCCCTGGAAAGGGTCAAATGTAGACAACCTTAACCTTGCTCTCCAACTTCCAAGTTACAATTTAGTAACCTTTACCGTAACAACAAAGATCGCCTTTCAATTAGAAAAAGCTTGTATGCACCAAAAATCAATAATAGATCTTTACAATTGACGAAATCTGTCCTAACCTTTCCCGGTGTAATCAAGCCCTTATCTTCTGCATCTTTGATCATACCGCGGGCAATCCTGCATGTAAAGAATGACAAACCAACTCGTAAATACCATCACTGTCAAATTCTTATTATGACAATTATAACTTTGAAGCAAGCACATGGCATGCCTGTCCTTAATACTGAAGCAAGGTTCCATCTGTTCAAGCTTGGCAGCAATACGGGCTACGCCACCATCCAAGATGTTGTTGAGATAAACCATAGGGGTGTTGCCAATTAACTGCAAATGTAACCCCAGAAATGGAGGATGCAGTCAGTTGTCAAAATAAAACGGGTAGATGCAAGAAATTGTGAAGAAAAGTTACTTCAGTGACATCTTTCTTGATTTTGCATTTGCCCTCCATTCTATCCCAAAAAATCTGCAAGGAATAAAAATGTAGAGGATGTAAGCATTTTAGAATAAAAGGAAAGAAGTATCCTAGCAGGCTTGCAACAATCCTTGCAACTGCTTCAAATATGCTTGTCATGTTAAAAAGAAAAAAAAAACAAAAAGCCATTGTTGGATCAATTTCTTAACATAGAGCAATTGGTACAAGATTCTATGTCCACCACAGTTAATTAGCAATGGCAGAAAGAGACCAGAGGCAGTTTGCTCGTGAATTCTGGTTATATAAAGCAGCAAGCTGAAAGAAACGCAAATCTTGAGAAGAAATGCCAAGAAATCTGACAATTTGAAAACAGACCAGTCTTATCATACAGACTATAGCAAACAAATTTTCTAAAAATAATTAAATAAATAACCAGTCACTGCACACAACAAGCTGTAAATGAGCATAACGGAGAGAGAAACATAGAGCATTTGAGCAAGAATGCTGACCAGGGAACGGTGTGAGTCTATCGGTGAAAAATAGACCAAATTTAAAGATGATCTGATGGTACAGGAGAAACTTTAGCAGGGATGTCAGGCACAATAGGACCATTGAATGCAAATTTATTAATTTCATTCTATGTTGCATTTGTTAGAAAAATAATTAAATTTATAGAAATTAAACTGAACATAAAAAATATAATATCTAAAATATGCGTGACGCTGTCTCATGTCATAGACAATGTCTCAATACAGTAAAGACTAACGCGAAACAAAATAACACAAAAACAATACAAAACAACGTAAGACACAAGTCACACAAATCACAATGTAGATAGTGTCTTAATAGACAGTAATACAACATAAAGTATGAAACGATGAATTTAATTAATATAATACAAAAATAGCACAATATATAAAACGACCAGTTTAACCAACGCAATATAAAAATACAAAAACAATTAGTTTAACTAATATAACATAAAAACAACACAAAACACAAATATGTTAATTTAACTAATACAACTTAAAAATAAAAATAAAAATAATACAAAATACAACAAAACAATACAAAACTCAAAACGACTACTTTAGTTAGCACAACATAAAAAGTAAAACAACACAGAACACAAAACGACTAATTGCAACATAAAAACAAAACAACATAACACACAAAACACAACACCAAACGAAAAATAACACAAAATATAAAACGGTCAGTTACAACATAAAAGGTAAACAAGACAAAACTACTGATTACAATATAAAAACAAAATACAAAACGACTAGTTAAAACATAAAAACAAAGCAACACAAAATACAAAACGATTAATTTACAACATAAAAGCAAAATAATATAGAACACCTAGTTACAATATAAAAATAAAATAATACAAAATGATTAGTTTAATTAGTACAAATATCGCAAATATCAAATCTAAGTTTTGACTCATTTTCTTATGATTGAGTTTATTTTTTTTTTCAAGTCCTTTTATTCTGGAACATATAAAACAAATATAATGTAAGATAAGACATTTTATTTTTAATATGAAATACAGAATTTTTTAAATATACTTGTTTTTAGCAGCATTCTGCATGCAGAAAGTTCATGCTATGTATGTTTAGATTCAAAACGAATCTTGAATGACACCGAATATTGCAGAGAATGCATATACAGGTAATTGCTACGTATCTCATCTTTGTCATTTGTTTCTGTCAGTGATTTCCTTCTCCCTTTCCCCATTTTTGGATAGAGCGCCGTTACAGGATTGAGGGACAAAAATTGTGCAATCAACAATCACGAGAGCTTAATGCATTAAACCGTCTTTGTTTTCACGTAATATTTTCATGTTGGATATGGTAAATTTTCCATGATTAGAAGAAAAACAAGCGCAAAGCTGATCTAATTATCCTGCAAAGCCAAAAGATAAGGACACACGAATATACAAGAAACTGAAGAACGAGTCTAAGACATGCGCGCACAACCTTGAAATGCTGCTGCGAAAACGTTAAGAGGTATTTGGAGGTGGTCGAGTTTGTTTAACAGAATACAGCCATGTTTCCAATAGGAAGGACCACAAGCACTTTATGTACACTTGTACGATCATAACCACAGAGATGTAAACTCTGTCAAGATTTTAAGAAATGGTGCGCTAGACGTTTCAAACAAATCAGAAGCCACGTTTTTTCACGTGGGGTTAGGACATATGACAGCTACCAGAATGGCAGAACCATAATGTAAGAAAGCAAACGCATGTGCACATCTTTCTGTGCACATGCGAACCTCTCTGTTTAATTTTGGTATCACACCGATCCGAAGCTCGAATCATTTCGCTAATTGGAACAAAAGACACCAGCGGAGCGGGAAAGGAAGAGTTGTGTTAAAGTGGTGTGAAAATATCCCATACCGAAAAGACATTAAACAAGAGCTAGTACTTATATTCTCCGTCATAACGAGATTACGATGCAAAAATTTTTTTTTTGGCTTATATATGAGATAGTTTATTTGGCACCGCATTTTTGTTTAAAGTTTGTTTGTATGCTTACTTTTATTTCTATCAATTTTTTTATAACAAGATTACAATAAATTGAAAATATCAGAGGAAAGCTAAGGGGCGAATGAGAATATCCCATATCGATGACAAAACTCAGAAGGCGGAGAAGTGGTTCCTATAAATAAGAAGCAATGAACAACATTAAACATACTTACCTGGACGGGGTCAATGGGTGATCAGAAAGACTCATGGCCTAGGTCAGTGACCTCCATTGCACAAAGGAGGGGTGCTGGTCTAAGGTCTCCTCAAAGTAGGAGAGCCTACGTCATAATTTGTGGTAGAGGGGGCCTGCGTTCGCGCGGCTCCTACCAACTCTTAGTGACGAAATATTTGATCGATGGAGGGTATTTATTCGGGCGGGCCGAAAGGGACGGGAGAGAGACAAATCATATTAATCTGGGTTTTGGCTAGTTTTGTAGTGGTATAAAATAAGGGTTACAAACAAGCGTGTGTGTATCTTGGTGGGCACTACTCGGGTTGGAAAGACGTGAATAAGAGTTCTATTTTATACAGGGGCATTGATCTCACGATTTTCTTTCACAGTAGAAGCCATTTTCCGTGCAATTTCCTTTATTTAGCTAGCAGACCTTACAGGCTAGAGTCCAATCTTGTATAACATTTTATTTGATATCTTAACACAGATGATGTTGTAAGACAACATATCAGAAAGTCCAATGCACTTGCCGCTGCCAACCCGCGTTTCTGTTTCTCAAATATCAGAAGTCAAGCCTCGAAGAGAAAAGCTACCTTTGATCCGCATTCTCTACCTCAAGGCTCAAAAACCATATTCTCCGCCTCCCGCTTCACAGATTCAAAAAGTGGAGAGGAGAGATAACGCTCTCCAAAGCTAGGGAAGACCGCCTGTCAAGAACGGATTGAAGAGTGTAAGATGTAGTCAACAAGGAACAACAACAGAGACCACGAACGAAGCATTAAGAGAAAGAACCAATGGCCAGAACACGGAAAGAAGTACACCATATGGGAAACAGCAACTATATCAGGCTTACACTGATGGGA
Source organism: Bruguiera gymnorhiza (assembly GCA_020883675.1). Lineage (NCBI taxonomy): Eukaryota > Viridiplantae > Streptophyta > Magnoliopsida > Malpighiales > Rhizophoraceae > Bruguiera > Bruguiera gymnorhiza. The sequence continues at coordinate 223,777 of JAIRCJ010001048.1, forward strand.
TTCACCAGTAAATCATCCCTAACGTCGAATTTCTAGACATTCTGTGTAAGTTTTCATCACGAAACAACGTTTTTTGTGATATTTTACAACAATATATTTTCTTCTGGGGCATTACCATAACAGCTTCATTTCAACAAGCAAGAACAATTGCAAGATAGTAGAATCTGACTATATGACAAGGAATAACCCAATCTAACTTACAACAATGAGTTTTCCAGCATTTTCAGGCCTCTTTGCTATCTTAATTGCAGCAACTGTAGCAGCACCAGATGATATCCCTACCTGGAAAACATTTGATCCAGCAACTTAGATCATGGTAACTGCCTTAAAGATGCATGAAACAAGAGAGTGCTATGTCAACAATTTCTCAGTGTTGAGGTACATCACATGATCATGCACTTACCAGCAAACCTTCTTTCAAAGCAAGCTCTTTAGCCATTTCAATTGAGTCTTCGCTTGATATCTGAAAAATAATGAAACTATAATGTCTCAACAATAAAGTAAATTAGTACACAGGTCTCAGGTATGAATGTATAAAATTATTCTATTTTCCATTTCTGTGACTTGAGAGGAACATAATATTGTTTTTACGCTGACTTGCATTAAATCCTAGATTCCATAGAGTGGGCCAGAAATTGATCATTGCATTTGGGATCTTAAAAGCTAGGCATAGTGTAGCAAAGAAAATTAAAGCCACATCCACAATTCATTCAGGCTCTTGACATCAACTTTCAGATATATCCTTGATGATTGTAGAAAAAAATGTGGACTAGCAACCACATAATTCCACATTTAGAGCAAGGAAATCCTAATGAAAAGGAATAAACTTACTTGAAGAATTTCATCAACCATATTGAGGTCCAAAACTCCAGGGATGAAACCAGCGCCAATCCCTTGGATTTTATGCGGCCCTTAGAAATTAACAGTATAGAAGGCTCAAGTTAGTAAATAATCAACATTTAGAGGAACTGTCTGCTTCAGAAGGCCAAATTGCATCTGAGGCTACTCAAAAAAATCAATACATGCAGATGTCTGGCTGAACTCAACCCAAGACGATAAAAACATATAATAGCAGAATAAAGGTAAAAATAAGCACGATTTATATTTTCAGAAATTGACTAGTATGTGATGAATTACAGGAACTGTGGCAATAATAGAAAAGCAAGATTGCAATAAAAAAACATCATGTCTCACCAGGTTTCCCTCCAGACAACACTGGACTTTCAACTGGTTCTACACCATACAGCTATTCATAAAAAGAAAGGACAAGTAGATTAGAAACAGTACGAAGGGCCGACAAATGATATTAAAAACACAACAGGATAAGACAAACCTTTATATCAGGGTTTTGTTCCCTAAGATACCTCCCTGCACCTGTTATGGTACCTCCAGTCCCAATACCAGAAATGAGGGCATCAACTTTCCCATCTGAGCCTTTCCAGATCTCCGGTCCAGTGGTCTCATAGTGGATCTGACTAGGAACAAACATCTGAACCTAGTTCTCTGGCATTGGCAAGCTAAACCATACAACAGGTAAATGCCAAAAATGATACCTTCGGGTTGGCAGGATTTTCAAATTGCTGCAGCATATAAGCATTAGGTGTCTTTGCAAGTATCTCTTCAGCCTTCTGAACAGCCCCTTTCATGCCCTTGGCTGGATCAGTAAGAACCATCTCAGATCCAAAAGCACGAAGGACCATTCTTCTTTCAAGACTCATTGAAGAGGGCATGGTGATTATAAGCTTATACCCTTTTGCAGCTGCCATGAATGCCAGCCCTATGCCCGTATTTCCACTTGTGGGCTCAATCAAGACACTCTACAGTCAAGGAAGGAAAATTATGACAATTTAAGAGTTCCCTATTTTATATTATTTCTCCAGAACTAACAAACAAAATGCCATTTATTTGGCAAGATAAACACTCTCGGTTGTTAATTGTGTATGGGTTCAATCACTGACATTGCAAATAAGTACATTCAATAAATCACTTATCTTCAAAGAGTAAAGAATCCAATATAGGCTATGTGTCAAGTTTCGGTTACTAACCTCGCCTGGCTTGATGAGCCCCTTCTCCTCTGCATCTGCAATCATACTGTATCCAATCCTACAAGCCAACAATGATCACAAGAATTTCTTTTAGCAGAGTATGACAATCATTATCGAGTCCTTTCGAGGGATTGAATTTGGAAATGCCTAGGAAATCTAATAGAACCAAAATTTAGAGAAACTTTTCACAGCAAGAGCAAAAAGCCTTAGTACCTACAGAGTCAATATCCCAAATGAAGATTTAATTAAACCAAGATTTCGATAAAGATCCAAGGATATGGGACTGGTCGGTACCTATCCTTGACACTGGAGCAAGGCTCCATCATCTCCAGCTTGGCAGCAATGCGAGCCACACAGCCATCCACAACATGATTGAGATATACCAATGGTGTCTTACCAACCAACTATATAAATCCCAAAACAAAAGGTAAAACATAAAGATCTCACATTCAACAGCCACAGAGTCACAGAGAGAGAGAGAGAGAGAGAGAGAGAGAGAGAGAGAGAGAGAGCTGACTTCAGTAACATCATTGGCGATCGTACACTTCTCAGCCATTTTCAGGTCAAATTAAAACTGCAAAAGCATCAAAAGAGACTCTAATCAGCCAAAATCAAAGCCCCCCTTAAACCAAACTTCAATGGTAATGCTACCAAACATTTTGCAGCATCCAAAACAACGCTGAAAAATGGTGGGGTGGGGTGAGAAATTAGAATATTCGTATCAAAAACAGAAGCTATTATAAAGAAGAATTAGAAAAGAACCGATCTTTCAGAAACTTGAAGTAATCCAAAGAATACTAACAAAAATCAGGAGAACTATCTGAACAAAGAACCTCGAAATTGTGGAAAAGATGCAAGCTTTACGGTGGAAATGGAATGTCAACGACATGAAATTAAAAGAAAAGTAGGCAATATCTGCATGGAACACAATGATGTGAGTAAGCTTTGAAAGCACTTGTACCAAGAAGGAACTTTACCTTATCGATGTCTGCCGGCGTTTCAGCCAAGGAAGAGACTATTTTTTTTTTTTTTTGGGTTTGGATTACATATGGGTCTGAACGAAGAATTCGAAGTGATAATATTATAAAAATTAAAATTAATAATGCAATATAATATTAATAATCATAATTAAGGTTTTCAATGTGATATGACAAATTTTTTCGTAAAACCTATTGTCTCATTTTAAAAAATAAAAAATAAATAAATTTAATTCTTTATTTTTTAATACAAAATTTATAAAAGAGTTATTTTAATAAATTAGATTTTAGCCTTTTTTTTTGGATAATTATTGTGTGGCTTTTCTTTATCCGTTGGCTCGATTCCCAAAGGCATCACTTACAAGTTACAATGGCCTCCGGCTCATCGAAGGGTCCAGCTTTGATTGAAGACGTCGCTGTCATATGTTAGAACAAGCTACTTCAATTGATTATTCTCCTGACCGTACAATATAATTTTTTTTTAATTAGTAAGAAAATATGATTTATTTCTAATGATGAATCTCTATTTTCACTCAATTTTAGGAAAACATGGTATTTGCCTATTAAACAAAATTAATTGAAGAGATGTACCCCCGGACACACATCAGGAATAAAATTCAATTATGAGCTCTGAGATCCAACAATGCAAAGTCCCACCACTTAGCAGGCACTAAGTACAAGGCCCGAGAAGCTCAGGCTTTTCAAGCCACAGTTAATGAACTGTCAATGTTAATAAAGCCCCCGTCGAGCACCCTGTCAATGTCAATGTCAATGTCAATGAAGGTTTCTGTAGTTATGTTCCGTCCATATTTCTCCTCCCACTTCTTTAAAAGAATTGATCTCTAAAATTTATATTAAAAATAACAATAAAATGTTAAATCTCTAACTCTTTCATTATATATATATATATATATATAAAAGTCAAGTTATAGTCAAAATCTTAGGAATGTATAAACCAATAATTCCCCTTGAATTGTCATCTAGGAAGAGCTACGAAATTGTGATACCATCGATCATTGCAAGAAGTATCCGAGAAAAAACAGCACAAAGAAGAAAAGCAGGCTTCCATATATCAGAATAGCCTTTTGCCCAGAAGTAAGAGCATTGCCACCAGGACCATACTGCTGATTCTGTGCAAACCCTGCAATTTCTACCCTCTTACTCTCAAAGAAACTCTGGGCGGCACCACCAGTAGGACACCTCCAGTCATCAGGAAGCCTGTCAAACTGATGCCCTGGTGGTAGTGAATACGATGGATCACCAACAGCCTCGTCATACTTGTACCCACTTGACCCACACTCATAGATTCCAGTGTTCAAAACAACAAACTTCTCTTATAACCTGCGCTGATCAAACTTTGGTTCGGGTTCTTCTGGTGGTGGAATAATATTGGATTGGTCTGAAGCAGGTGGCTTGTCTTCTTTGGAGACATCTACGGAATGGAGAGAGAAATGAGCCCCTCTGGAACTTAGAAAATGAAATGAAAGACAGTTTATGGAAATGGGCTCTGGGTTTTGGTGTGGAGAGTTGAGGAAGGGAGAAGGAGAATGTAGGTCTTGTGGTGTCTCTCTCGCTGAGGAAAAAGGAGCCAATGGATTGCTCTTTTTTTTATTGGGTTAAGTGGTGCTAGTGGTGTGGAGTTTCTGGGTGGTGGTGGTGGAGAATTGAAGGTTGTCCATGGAAGAGCGTGGGGTGTTGTGAAAGAGAGGTGTACAAGGTGGAGAAGGGAAGTGTCGAAACCCCACAGGATTGCAAATGTAATGGGTTAAGGTATTTTCTTGGATAATTTCAAGCCCAACTTGAACTTCTCTTTGCCTTAAGCCCAACATGAACTTTTTGTGGTGGATTTGTCCAACAGGGCTTGAGCTTCCAATTGGCCTTCCATTTTTAAGCGAACTATTCCCAATCCTCCGAGCTTGATCTCGACATTCTTGAGCTTCATGGCATTTTTGATCTAGTCTTTTTTTTTTTCATCTCTCTTTAGCTCTTCTAAATTGATTGAGGTCAATTAATTAATTCAATTAGTTTAAGGAATATAAAGCTTCTTTTAAAAAAAAAAATTTAATTATAACTTAAAATAATCATTTTTTAAATTATAATAATTTAAACAAAATTATACTACTCCATTTAAATTAGTATGGAAGAATTAGCACGAAGAATCCTAGTTAAACCAGTCGAATAATAAAATATGGTTAGATTAGAATTTTTGTTTGGAATAAGAAAAATAACCCAATACTTAAACATAATTTACTTAAATATGCCGAACAAGAGAACAGGGTCATTAGAACGTTCAGAAATATTCCCTCACAAATAAATGTGACTCTGTTCTTATTTCTGCTTATTTTGTGGTACAGTTAGTTTGATTTCTTGTTATGGACATGGCAAAGCAGCCTTCTCCATGGATCCAAACTCCCCGGAATGTGTCTTCAATGTTTCGTTTGACAAGCCATGGCAGACAGTCAACACTAGTGCGTGCCACATTGGTGACCAGATTTGGAAGAATTTGAAGTTCGATATTCCGGCCAGCGTCAGAGAATTCGAAGTCCTCGAGGACGTAACATACGCAGATGGATTTGCCTATTGCGTTTCTTATTGTGGCAACAGATTGGGTGTCTTTGATGTCGTGCTTGTAGAATGGAAATTCTTTTCAGACTCCATGCCTGCTGATCTTTGTCTGCACCACCTTGTTGCCTTTAATGGAAGCAATGGGTGCGGCTTCGAAGTTTTTGATCCAACGCTTGCCGGAATTAAGATGAAAAAAGAAAAGATTGTATGTAACATTGTTATCCAGACATCAATCGTTAAAAACATTTAACTGGCAGAATTCAAGATTCTTCAAGTTAAGAGCTTCCAACATTAGTCTCGGTGGTCAGGAATTCACATAAAGTGATTAACTTTGATAGAAAGAACTGTTCAAATTGTAGCAAATTTGCATTTCAGGTAGAACCCGAATTATCAAGTCATTACATCTCAGTATATCGTTTACAGATCTACATGTTACCAACAAATCAACATGTCTTCAATAATCTTGTTCGCAAAGCTACATTCCAATGACAAATTAATTAACGACTATAATATTATTCTCTTTGTATTTATGCCACCTCGTCCTATACTCCACTGTTGTGTTGCTCAAAGGCAAATGGATGCTGCCAAATGTAAATGCCAAAACAAAGAGATTACAGAAATTATTTTGCTTCCAAGTTCTAACGACTGACAATGGAGAGAGCAGCATGCCAGCTTGTTGGCACCAATCAATGGCAGGCAATAACTGCTTTTCGGGGGCTGTGTGTTTCAGTTTCTATATATGTTCACCAATTTGTGGGGTTAAAAGCTATACTCTACTTTTTTATTTTTTTTAAACCAAATAATGTTTACATTAATATTATTAAAATTGAGACCAAATTTTTACCTTTTTTTTATAACTATGTAGCGATTTTTTTAAATTTATTATGTGATAATTTTTTATTAATTCATAAATTAAGAAAAATTTTAAAATAAACAAATCTTATTCTAAATTTTTATTTTTGTTTTTCACAAAGGAAAAAAATACTCAAAATTTAATTTTTTATTTTTTTTGAAAATAAAAAAATAATAATTAAAAATAACTTAGAACATTTTTATTAATATATATATATATATATATATATATATATATATATATAGTTTAAACTTTTGATGAAAAAAAATTATAGCAAATGTGGAGAACGGTTTCAACTGCTTCAAAAAGGCTCTGCGGATCGTTGGGGTGTGCAGACCCAGATCCCCCTCTTCTTATTCGATGTGGGAGTTGCGTTGTATCTAACTCGTCCCTTTCCGGATATAACCCGTTCGTGACATTCTCCCCTACCGAATCCATTGACATCCTCATCGGAATCGGGGTCTTCCTGCCTACTTCTCGGTGAAGTGCTTGGCTCTCGTCCATGACATTCTCCCCCACCGAATTCATCGATGTTCTCGTCGGAATCGGGGTCTTCTTGCCTACTTCCCGGTGAAGCGCTTGGCAAAAAATATCGGAGTTAGGGTCGGATCGGCTCTAATACCACTTGTCACAGGGTCGTTACTCTCTCCCCAAAAGGGGGCCTATTGGGTTGTACAATACCCACGTTTATATGACTCATGATTTCTCTCTTCCTATCCGATATGGGATGTGAGAGTCGAGTTGTACCTAACCCGTCCGTGATATCCCCCACCGAATCCATCGGATTCCTCGTCGGAATCGGGGTCTCCCTACCTACTTCCCGTTGAAGCGCTTGGCGAGAAACATCAAAGTCGGGGTCGGATCGGCTCTGATACTACTTGTTACGGGATCATTACTCTCTCCCCAAAAGGTAGCCTGTTAGGGTGTACAACACCCATATTTATATAATTTAAAATTTCGCTTTTTTTATCCAATGTGGGATGTAGGAATGTAGGAATCAAGTTATACCTTACCCGTCCGGAACACACCCCTCCACCATTTCTCTATTTATCAGCAGAACCCTAGTTCTTTATTGGATGATATGCTAAACCTGAACCTTAATCAGCGCTTTTCAATGCCCAAACGCAGCTCCTCGGCCATCACCTTTCGGCCAACCACCATCAGGCCCTTCACCACCATTGTCCCGCCCATGTCAGTGTTCCAGACCCCCTCCAGGGTCCTTTACCATCTTCTACAGGCAGTGGTCTCGTTGTGGATCTTTTCTCTGTGGCACCACCTCATGGGCCAGTGGCACCATCTCTTGGAGCTTGTCTGAGTCCTTTAGCATCTTCTTCTTCACCCTTAACCGTGCCCCCATCAAGTTTACCAGGGGGTTTAGCAAGTAATGGGCTGCCAGCATCCACTTTCCAGGATGGGCCACGCTTTGCTCAATTTGGCAGTGCACCTCAACAACCACCCATGGGCCATCCACCAACTATTGAGTTCCTTTCCCTTCCCTAGACCCCACAGTGTGAAGCACCGGGAATGCTCTTTATTAAGTTCCTTTCTGAGGCTCTATGTTATGTGCTCTCAACACTTTTCTGGGACCTTTGTATTTTCCTAAAGTGTTGATTGCAATATTCTGCTAGGCCAGTTTAAGAACTTATGGAGTCCCTTAGTTTCTGTCTTGTGATTGATTGTAAGTTGTTATCAACAGAATTTTATGCCATGTGGCGTCCAGGGGCTGTATATCAACTTAACTATATAAACCTAGAGCCTACAGTTAACCTAGATCATGAACACCTTTGTGATACATGCCATCACTTATTCTAGAGAGTCTATGGATGGAATTCCTGTTGTCCTGCACTAAGTGAAAATTGTACTGCCAAGATATTTGCAATGTGTTGATAAAATCCAATCAATACTTTCTTCTCCAGTATTGTTGTTCTTATCACACTTGGTTGAAGACAAGGTTCCAACCGGTGGTCTCTCCTATGTCAAGTTCCTAATACATGTCCATCGACAAATTCAGATGAAAATTCCTTCATAATTTTGTTTGTCTTCTGTTCAACTTACAAGTTTTGATCCATGTCTGCCCCTACTCGGGGCTCTAAATTGGATGCCCTGCTATGAGCCCACATTGGATTCCTGGAAACAGAAACAATCAAAGCCTTGCTCTCTGGGATCAACACCCCACCATTACATGTGGGGAAAGTAACCTGTGATGAATTCTTCCATGAGAGTTCTCTTACATATGTTGCATACTCATAGAAGAATATGCAGTAATAAATCATAAGGCTTTCACTGTCTTTTCTTGCACGCCCATTTCTTTTTCATGTTCTGACTGCCCTCGCCAGAAGCTCATATGTGAGGATTGGTGGATGAAGAAAATGTGAACATATTTCTTATAATCTAATGCATATGGTGTTTGGTGTACATTATAGTATGCAATTGAGAGAAAGTTAATACAAATTGATCTGAACTCGGAAGTTTGCTTGCTGGAATTTCATTTTATGCTAATTTTAGTCTTGTTTGCAAAAGCTACCATATATGCCTTTACTATATTTCCTACTTTTTGGACATGCATGATCCAATAAAGACATGGCGAAGTTTATATTTTATAGGAATCTTATTGCGTTCTATTGCGGCCGATCTCTAGTGTTTCTTTGCAATTTGGAGCCGAAACAGAAGTGTCGTTTCCATTTTTAAACAAAGTATCGCAGGCCCCATGTTGAATTGGTAGAGGTCTATGCTTGATTTAATTTAAGCATGAAAGTTATTTAGTAACAATCAGTAATGAGAATTGAACATCGTTATTATCACCCGTTGGTCACCGGATATTAGTGACTACTTGTTAGTTCTGAGCAGCCATTTATACTACTGGTCAGTCAGTTAAACCCGATAGGTAGAAGCAAATAAGATGACAATTTAGGCAATAAATGGCAATGATTAAATGTTTTACATTATCTGGACCTAAAATCAGTAGGAATTGGATGGAAGAAGTTGGTCTTTCGATAATGTTTGCAATAGTTTTAATAGGTCCTTAAGATAATAAGTAATTAAGCATACCCTAATCATATGATTAGTTGGCCCAACTCCTGGCCTTTCTTGAAGCACGAATCTAAGCCCAATTTTACATGTTTTGATTCTTTTGCAGTGAGAGAAACATCACTCAATTTCCTTGTAAAGTTATTTAGGGGACCCAACTTGGATGAAATAGTTACCCCATTTTGCAAGCAAACCATTTCTAGAAGCATGAAGTACAAACCATGGACAAAATCCTACCGTACCAAATTGAATGGTGATTTGAACTTTAAAGAATTTATTCATTCAATAATGAAGTGAAGAGGGTTACAAATGCTCGATTTACTTTAATGAACCAGTTCAGGCATGTTACAACAAATCGTGAAATTACTATATGAGCTTGTGCTGAACTAATACATGGTGAACTTTGCCCTCGTGTTTTCGAACACTTGTTCTGCAATATGAGCGCCAGTGCCTTCGGCTTTCTTGATTTCCAGGTTAGCCTTCTGGTAGTAACCAGTACCTCGCAATGCGTCAGCAATGAAATCATCAAACCCAATTGCTATAGCTGCTTCAGCTTTGGCTCCATAAACCAACCTCTGTGGAAAGCAAAAGGACTTAATACAAAAATCCCAGAAAAACAAAGAAACTAACTAAAGAAACTGCTCGAATATACTGAGCCTACGAAGAGATAAACTATCAGACCTTAATTCTTGAAAGATGAATAGCACCAAAGCACATTGGACAAGGCTCACAAGAAGCATAAATTTCACAATCTGAGAGTTCAATCTGGTTGAGCTTCTTACATGCCTGAGAATTGATTTTAACAAACAATTGAATACATTTGTGCAAAACAATTATGATGTCTAAACAATTAAGTAGACAAACCAAAGGCAATAATATGATCTCAAAGTCTCACCTCTCTAACAGCTGTGACTTCGGCATGTGCAGTTGGGTCTGTGTGTTTCAGGACCATGTTGTGACAGCTTACAACTACTTCGTCATTATGAACAACAACAGCACCAAATGGGCCTCCATCTCCACATTCAACACCTTTGTATGCTTCTTCAACTGCCCTTGTTAAGAATTTGTGGTCTCTATCCCAAACAGCTGGATCAACAATTACAAAATATGAATTGTGACTGTAAAATAACTATCAACGATGATGGCCCCCACCCCCGTCCCCCGCCCAACCCAAAAAACAAAATACACTTCAATCTTAAATCTTTATAAAAGGCATTTACAGGATATACAAATAAAGATAGACCCACGAAACCGCCATACCTTCTTGACGACCAGCTAATGCAGATGCCACAGAAATAGTTCCATCCTTAGCTTCCACCACTGTCGAAATGAAAGAAGTCCAAGGACGATTTACATTACAACTGACCTTCAACTTGAAGAAATAAAGGGAATGGAATTCTTATCTAAAAGCTATTTTAAAATTGGGAACATGATTCCCACAGTATAAAACATACATACAATCACACGTACATACCATTGCCATTAGTGGTCTACACAATATCTACCGTCACTACAAGTACTATCACTTAAATCATAAGTAAAAGTTTGTACATCCAATAGGTATTGAGCAGCTTGTCACGGGGTCATTACCCTCTCCCCAAAAGATTAACCTGTTGGGGTGTGCAGCACCCACGCTTATATGACCCAGGATCCCCCTCTTCCTATCCGATGTGGGATGTGGGAGTCGGGTTGTACCTAACCCGTCCCTGTCCGGACATAACCCGTCCGTGATATTCTCCCCCACCGAATCCATCGACGTCATCGTCGGAATCGGGGTCTCCCTGCCTACTTCCCGTTGAAGCGCTTGGCGAGAAACATCGGAGTCGGGGTCGGGTCGGCTCTGATACCACTTGTCACGGGGTCATTACCCTCTCCCCAAAAGATTAACCTGTTGGGGTGTGCAGCACCCACGCTTATATGACTCAGGATCCCCTCTTCCTATCTGATGTGGGATGTGGGAGTCGGGTTGTACCTAACCCGTCCCTGTCCGGACATAACCCGTCCGTGACAGGCTGCTGCATTTTATTTTACCCACAAGTAAAAGAAGCCATCAAACATCACACCAAGAAAAGATTGAAAACAGCGTCGGTGCTGTAAAGAACTACAATAGATGGCTACCATCGCTATCAGCCCATAGTCATCGGTAAGTGCGGATATAAATCCAAGGTCACGGACACTAAAACCTTTCATAATTGCAAATCAAGATTAATACTGCGATCGTCCCCATTATTCTACTTAGCTTAAAATATTTATAGATAGTTGATTAATAGAACAGAATGATAAGAAAAAATTCATGTAGGTTCTGAGAGAGGATTAAGCCTTTGTTGTTATCATCGTACCCAAACAAAGGTAAGCCTTAATGTTGCACAGGTGTCACTTTTAGATGTCCTAAAATCATCTGACGGAAACAGGAAAAGGTCAAAGATTTTCCTCCAGAGCCACCCAAAATGGGGAGTAAAAAGAGATTGAAGGGATCGGTATTCAATAAAATATGCATCCAAGAACATGGCAAACACCTGACTTCACACCTGGTAAATAGGTCCCAGCTACAGAAACCAAACACGCCCACCGACAAAACGGAACAAAAAATGAAAAAAGAACAAAAACAAGCGATCCCACTAGAAAATTTAGAAGAACGAATCGAATTGGACAAAAGATTTGATCACAATCTGCACTTCGCCATGAGATATACATTAGCAGAGATACACACTCACGTAAATACGAGGGAGCACCCAAAGAGCGAAACTTTTACATCATAACTGAATTCAACTATCAACAACTACTGAAAAAGTATACAAGAAACCGAAAATCTAAATAACGCAGCGAATGTAAAGATCAAGAAAGCAAGTAAAAGAAAAAGACCCAAGAAAGAAAACGACGAAAAGAAAGAAAACTGAGCAAGAGAAATACCGTTAGCATCCTCCATGATCAAATTGAAATAAATTGCGAGATGGGTTTCTAAGAAATAGTTTGAAAACGAAGGAGACCAAGCAGAAGGAGCTGTGACACTTGACGAGATAGACCAGTCCACGAATTTGCAATATTTATTCACGCCACCCACACACCAATTCTCCCCCGCTCTCTCTGTGTGTCCGCATTAGGAGAAAGACAGGACACGACTGCCATCGAAAGAAAATGATGGATGTGATTGTATTAATGTGAGGTAGACAGACACAAGTGGGAATCATTGGTTGCTTCTAGTTAACGAAAAGGACGCCATGTATTCGCACTCGAAAACTGGAAAAGGTATTAACGACTTATTATCATTAAAAGAAAGGAAAGTTCCACAGAATTTCCGTCCAGTTATGGGCTCAAAGAAAATTCAACTGAACCGTACAAGTATAATTGAGTGCGTTCACATGGACTTGTGGAATCGAAACCTTGTCCATGTGAACGGTGCGCGTTTGAAATCCATAGCACTCGTTTATTTCACGTTGAGGAATGCCGAATTCGAACATTACGTCACTGTACTTTTCTGGAGCGACGATTCTCCTTACCCACCAACGGTCCACATTTCGCAGTTTTGATCCGCTAGTCCTAGGAGCCGAAACTAGATGAAATAAGACTGACCCATTTCGTGATATCGCATCGTGCTCTATGTACCAAAACGCAGGACGTCTTGAATGTACAGTAGAAGCACCCCCAACATTCCCGTAGGAACCAAATTTGAACCAGTAATGAACATAGTTTCATATCGGGCGTTCGTGCTTCAGTTTTCGATAAGGGCGTTTAGAGTGTACTAATAACATATTTAGGACTTTTTCTCGGCTGATTCTGTCCGCAGCTCGGGGGCTTGAAGGACTCAGACAAGTGGTATCTCAACTCATGTTTAGTTCATGCAAGTTTTATCATATTCTGATCGTTCAGAGGGGGATCCCGGAGTTCACTGAATGAAGTCCTCCGTTTCTTTCGGAGGTGCCGATCAGTGGCGAGCCAGAGATGACTAAGTAACATATGCCAGTGATGCCCATTAGGAACAAGAAGATCTGTTTGAATGTGACACCTACGCATGCAGCAAGCACAAAAACACACACATACCAATAATTATAGCACGGCTGTTCTGAAAGCCATGAGGGGCTTGTAAGCTAACCAATTCCACAGGAAAACTGAAAGCAAGAGCATCATTGCGCATCACTGCTAGGGCAACAAAAGATTGGAAAGTTGCTTGGAATGTGCATATATTAATCTCTCAAAAACAATACCTTAAGAAGTGCCAGAAATCAGAGGCATGCCAAACACCAGATGGCAGTTCCCCCACAAAAAAAAAAAAGATCTCATTTCTAAAGTGCCCAACTCATAGAAGTCACCATGAAATAAAAAACCCACCACCATACGTGGGCATAAAAAGATTGTCACAAAACACTCCAAAACTCATTTCTTCTTTCCACCCTTGCCAGCATCTCCGGCCTTTGACTGCGGAGCAAGTATGAAAACAAGTGAGAGATGGTTTGGCCCTTATGATAGTAGTGGATAAAAGAAGAGACAGATGAAGTAAGGCCATGGCACACGACACAGCAAATTAAACCAGTTATTACCTTCTTTACCCCACGGATCTTCTTAGCCCTGTTCTTTCTCTCTTTCATCTGTTTCCTTGACTTCTCTACCTTAGTAGCAAGTCCATTCTGGCGAAGATATGATAAAAAAGTTAGTATGGACAGTTAGATACATTAGTCCTAGAGACCATTTCATCATCCAAATAAACAGAAGTAGGACCATATCATCATTTCAACAGTGACCAGCTACCATGCATTGACAGAAACAACATCCACAAGGACAAATATGTAATGAAAAACACCTGAAACCATTAGTTGCACCTGAACCCATCCAAGTTACTATTCTTACAAAATGACCAAAAAAATTCCAAATTTAACAACCCCTTTTGATGCAATTCTATAGATATTCTTGTGCATAGAAAACCAATATAGCTTTCCAAACCACATTTTGCATATGGACATTCCTTGACACTAGAAAATCTTTTACACATTTTTTCATAAGTGATGATCTGAACACCATATATGTTCAAGACTTACCCGGATGAGCCTGTACTTGGGCTCGTACTTCTTTGCATTCTCAACATTGTCATAAATCAACCCAAATCCAGTTGATTTCCCACCTCCAAAATGGGTCCTAAACTTGAAAACAAAAATTGTATTTGGGTCCTTCACCTCATATAGACTTGTCAGCTTCTCCTTCAGCTCCGCCTGGAGATATCAAGAATTAAAACACAAAATAAAGAGAATTCAGTGAATCAGCTGCTCAACAAGATTATAACAAAAATCAATTCAGTAGTGCCCAATAAAATCTGTCAACAAAGAGATACTAACATCTATGTAGATAAGTACTTGGCTATTGGTTATACAAGGCGTCCCAAAGTATGGTTATATAAAATCCTCAAACATTATGCAAATAGCTCTCAAAAGAGAGATGAGATATGCAAACCAGTCTCAAAATTGGAGTTTATAGAACAAAAATTCAAAAAATGGAGTTTATAAAACACAAATTCCAAACAAGCCACAACTGTACCAAGATATACCTTAGAAACATTTGGTCTCCCTGGATGAAGAACATCAATAACCTGCATTGACAAACGAGCAAAAGCTTAAATCGAATAGATCTTAATCTTCTAAGCTTTTCCAACAACAGAAAGTGCAGGGAGACATCATCAAATTTCAAATAATCGTGCCTGGAATTCTAAACTAATCATATTACTTTCCATCATTAAAACCAGATCACTTTGACCATTCGAAATAAAATTAGAAGGTAAAAATTTGAATATCTGTTTCTTTTTTTTTTTCCAGTACAAATACACTATAGTCAATAGAAGAAAGGAAGACAGTACATTAGAAACGAGCATTAACTTCAAATTCCCATTTCCCTTCCTGGATTACCTTTGCACCAACCCATTTATTGTTAAAAAATGAACAAAACTTACAAATTTTCCATTTAACACCAATTCAAGATTCTTAGCGAATAAAAAGATAGCAGTATAGACCCAACTTCAAGAAATGCCATTGTTCCCCAAAAACCAAAAAAAAAAGGGTTATTTATGAATCTCAATGTCATCTTTAACAGTTGCACAATACTTTGCTAATTAAACCGAGAAAAGCACACAGAAATTATTACAAAAGAGAAATAAAAAAAAAACATAGAAATTCCAAGGCCTCAGAGATCTTGGTGGATAGGAATCATCAGATGGATCATTTGAGAACCCATCAAGAGTAGCAAATATATTCTCACATCACCGGCCGGCCCACAAGCATCATTCTCACAATTCATAACTAATCATAGTTTAATAATATAATAACCCAAAGAAAATAATTACACACCATTAACAAAAAAAAAACAAAACAAAACAAAAAGCAAAAAGAAACCTACGAACTGCTTCCTGGAGAGGAGGCGGTTGGTCATGAACTTCCTCGTCCGAATGGTCACAGCCTTGTCCGCCATCGTTTCGGCTTCAATGCTCTGCGGCGCCGAAGAGGCAAAGTCAGAATGTTGCCGTCGGCTCTAGCACTTTACCGTTTTTATAGCCTCTGTAATTAGGGTTTCTTCATTCAACTTCTCTCTGGGCTCTGTTGTTTGTTCGTTTATGGGCCCACTATGCGCTGAGTATGGGCCTTGGGCTATAACTAAATCCAATCCTCTAGGCCCATTTCCCTGCCCTTTTCAAACCTTTTTTTTGGGGGGGGGGGGAGGGGGGATATGATAAAAGGGTAAATAGCTGTTTTGTTTGGATAGGAAGAAAACGTATCCTTATTTTTATTTTAAAAAACATATATTTGATTTATAGGATAAAAATGAAACCATATCATGTATTCTAAAAAAAAAAAAGAAAAATCCATCGGAGAAATTTTTCATTTGAGATATTATTTTTTTGTTGCACTAAAATTTTATAAGTTTTAAATGTGAATTAACAAATTATACTATAATAATTATAAATTTTGATTATTTAGATATATAATTTCAACTAATGATGGCAATAATAGTAAATATGCGCTATTAATAATCGTAGTAGTGTAATATTATTAAGCTCCAAAAAAAAAAAAAAAAAAAGGGCAGGGCGCCACATTGACTGGGGGGGTGTCTTTCTTCTAATTGTGGGGAATGTATTGTAATCTATAAAGCAGATTAAGCTACGATTATAATATTGCCCTGCCTTATTGTAATCAAAGGTGCACGAGTCACCGAACTCAACACTAACCTGCCCAACGAGCCCAGCAGATTCAGTGAACATATTCATCGTGGTCACGTTATTAAACTCTTCTTTATCATTTCCAATTGCCTCTCTCTCCATTCCACTTCACGTTTTCACTACGGCACATCCCCAGCCAACAAGCCATTACTTATTGATATTGCTTATCCCTCCACCCCCTTTAATAACGAAGCACTTGTTTATGTTTCATTTTTTTTTTTATTCCTTTTCAATTATTTGGGATCTACCGAGAGGAGAAAACAATGGGAAGAAACAAAAAAAAAAAAACAAGGATTACAAGCAACCAGTATTGGAAATACTTCAACTTCTTCCTTTTTTTTTTTTTTCTTTTTTGAGAAGAAGTATCTTTTTCAAAATTTGTCCAAATTTTTTTTTTGTTTTTAACTTCTGCCGTATAATTGGCATTGTATTTTCTCAAGTCATTAATGTATTAGCTTCGGATTCTATGTTCTAAGTGGATGCCATGTTCTAAAAAAGCCGGACTGTATCTTATGTTTTAACTAGTTTAGCCTATGTTTACTAAGCAAGTTTTGGTTACCTTGTCTTGGTCCGTAGAAGGTGCTCTTCTAGTAAATTAAATTGATACCTAACCTACCATGTAGTATATTAGTGCAGTTCTCTTTTGGCAGGATTGTAAGTACGCCATGGCTCTCTCTTTTTTGTTTTTTTTCTTAAAAAAAAAAATATAGTTTTGGTTACTACGCATCAAAGGGTAGAAGCTTCCTCACACGACTATTTTGTATTTCTCACAGACCATACAACAATGACAGGCTTTGAATTCTGATCATGCATGCCAGTACAGGAAGTGTACAGCTTTTGTACAACCTAACTTTTCCAAGTTGAGGGGTCTATTCGGTTGACTAGTTTTGCAATAAATGTCCACCTCAAAGTCGGCCTGAAATGTTTGGTCCGAAAAAGAAAAAAGAAAAGAGTCGAGCCTAAATGAAGCTACTGTGTGGACCATTCCATTATTGATGGAACCATATTGTTTGTGTGAGTAGATCAGCATGAAGTCGATGGGGCAAATGTTCCCAGAGCAACATCTTAGTGATCAGCTAAAACGGAAATACCAAAAATTTTATTTCCTCACCTTGCATATCTGAAACCATGGATCATGGTAAATAAATTCAAGGTGAATGGAAGTTACATTTGGATCCAAATCCAATCCAGTAGTTGCACGTGAAGGTCCTACACAATTCAATGATTGCATAATCTCATCCCCATGATGGCCAAGAAGACTCACCCTCTCGGGCAGTCAAAATGGACATTGGTGAAGTAACTAGGATAATCCTAAGGGCCTCAATAATTGCATTACTCCTTATGATCGATGAATCCCATCACCTTGTTTGGAACTGTTTAGGTAAATGGATAATATCCATGGAGTATAGTTATCCACTCATTACATGTTTGATGTTCCACAAGCCTAAGAAGTTGCCTGTGTCTTTTTACTTGCATGGATCTAGTTATCCTCACAAATTGTTTTCTGTCTTGAGACACAGACAGACTCCATTGGGGGACTGACTGAGAGCTCACTGCACAATGCGGTCACCCGACAAAAGGAACCGGACCCCGTCAAGTGTTGAACTGACTCTTGCAGTCGATTGAAGCTCATTAGCCACTTTCATCTGTGTCTCATTCTGCCCATATTCCTCATCAGAATGGCTCTTTCCAGAGCTAACTGGAGTAAGTTCACAGCTTTCATGTTGAGCCCCAATCTATTGATAATTCAAGCAATCGGGTTGGCTCAACATATTTGGTGCACCTTCTGTCAAATGATGCTCAGGTTCACCAGCTTGAAATGTGATCTCTTCAAACCGACCGTGCATTGAAGCACATTTATGCCTACAGCACGGATTAGACAGAAAATCCATCGAACCATTACAGGTATGAGTGGAAGCACAATTGTGGCATAAAATTTGATTTGCAAAGCGTGGAGTTTCCTCAATCCCTGGCCCTGGCCTCCATTCAGGTACCAAGGAAGCAATCTCCCCGTCAATCGTATCTGCTATTTTGGTTACGTCCTGATCAATGATGTCAAGTTCTGAGACCATTTCGGTTGCCACACTCAATGCAGTATCAGTTTCAATGTCAAATGGGAAGTATATGTTTCTTTTACGACCTGCAAATTAGAGATAATTAAAGTATTTATCGGATGTTAACTATCAATGAAGAGTCTATAACACAAGAAGGGAAACTAAATGAAAAGAAGAAATAAAAATGATAACCTTCTTTGTCTGCAACTCGAAGTCTTAGAAATATACCACCATCATCTCTTGTCTTCCCTTCAATGCTTATGTCAACATTTGCAGAATGCTCATCATCATGTTGCTCAAAATAATCAATTCTACTTGGTTCAATCTCCGACAGCTGAAATTCCCATTCATTTTCAGGGAGGTATTCATGGCTTCCATTACCATAGGAATCAGCATTATCATAAGTGTAGCCATGTGAGCATCCATTACAGTAGGAATTAGTATCATAATGAAACTTCACATAAGGTTGTCTTATAATAGGACCCATGCGATCAACTCCTCTCCCATAATCTAGTGATCTCAAATCGGATCCACAATCACCAATATGAAGAAATGGGTCATTCAACAACTCCCTCGCGGACAGCCTAAGTGACACGGTTGCCAAGCATTTCTCAATGAATTGCCTTACTTCTGGATCCTTTACTCGGTACAAAGCATCGGGCTTTTTGCCCTGAAGTAAAAAAAAGGGAGTAAATGGAGTCTATTATTTTCCTCACACACACACACACAAACAGAGAGAGAGAGAGAGAGAGAGAGAGAGAGAGATCTTACAGAGATAACTTTCTTGTAGATTTGAGCAGGATGAGTGCATTCGCGGTAGGGATATTCCAAAGTTACCATTTCCAAAATGCACATACCAAATGAATAAATATCAACCAATTCATTGTATGCTTCTTCATACACTTCCGGAGCCATAAACTCTGGCGTCCCTGAAATGGGAAAGCTCCAAGATTAACCACAAGATGAACATTATCAAATTTAGGGCATAAAAAATAAGAACACTTAATAAGTAGTGAATTTCTCTTAGAAGGTAACAACTTTTCCTCTCTAGAAATGAAGACCAATAAGGAGATTTCTTGTAATGTGACTCCATTAAGCATACCGACACAGGGAACAGCGTGAGATTTTTGAAGAATTGCAGCAAGTCCAAGATCTCCAATTTTCACTTCCCCTTGGTTCCCATTGATAAAAATATTGTCACACTTCAGGTCTCTATGGATCACAGGGGGGTCACGGCTGTGGAGATAGAGAAGTCCTCTTAGGATCTGCCTGCACCAATTTTTCACTGCTCTGATGTTAACCCTCCTGTGCTTTAGCCTATACCTGTCGAAAGAACAAACGGCAAGAGAACCAACTTAAAACAACTTAAGAAGACACCCCCCCCCAAAAAAAAAGAAAATAAAAAAAAGGTAGAAAAGAAGGGATGGATCTTGAAAGAATTAGCTTTCAAACAAAGTTCTTACTGTCTCAGAGTCCCAGGAGTGAACATTTCAGTCACAAAGTTGATGTTTCTATTGGCAACATCAACCCAAGAAGTGTAAAATTTCATTATGTTCTTATGCTTCAATGTCTTAAGGAGATGAATCTCACAGTAGAGTCTCTCAAGATCTTCGGGGTTTTGCAAGAAGTCCCAGAGCTTGACCTGGTTCCAAGCAACTTCAACCCCCTCATACTCATCAAATGCTCTATAACTGCCTCAATCCAACACCAAAAAATCGCAAATCCATCAACAACCCATTTTCAGAAACTCATAGAAAAGACCTCCAAAGATGTCAACTTTTGCAAAAGTGTAAACGACATGCATCATATTCAAGCAGGACAAACCAAGAAAAGATTGAAAAGACTAGCGTTAGACTCTTACACTTTCTTCGAAGCTCCTTTGCCAAGGATCTCATTGTACTGCAAACACAAAAGGAATCCCCAAAATCAACTCCAAACTCAAGAGACACACAGAGGGAGAGGGAGGGAGAGAGGGAAAGAGAGAGATGTACCCTGCCATATCTTCCAGTTGGATCAACTTCAACAAACTCAGAGGAATCAGGCTCAAGATGTGAGAGACCATTCATTGTCCAAAAACTCTTTTATCTTTTATACGTTTTCTCTCCCTTTTCTTCTATAATCGTAATTAAAGATGCCTCCTTTTAGTCACCCCCTCGTGTTCCTGACGGAAACTCAGAAATGGGAGAGAGTTTTGTCTATGTTCACAAAAATGATACTTTTTTGCAACCCCTTTAGGGATATATGGGCAATGATCAATTATACACCAGAGAGAGACAGGAGAGAGACAGAGAGAAGCTTGTCCCCAGTTTAAGATAGTATAAATATATCATACACTGCTGCCCATCCCTCTAGAGAGCACGACAAATGAAGGCAGGCGATAGACAATGAGAGAGATGGGTCCAATCTCTCTCCCTCTTCTTTTATACCAATCTATGAATGGCAAAAAACAAAAATTGTCCCCGGTGGGTTAGCCGCCGAAGAAGTAGTCTTAAAATTTTTGTTTTATATTTCAAAAAATTTCTTACACAGTGAATTATATTATATGAACAAATATCTATTTATCATAACGAGTAGATAATTTTCAACCTTTTGCTTTAAGCATATTCAATCAAAGCAGGTTCTGTATGGGTCTTACAGGGTAAACGCAAATGTCAATAATGTGGGCTTGGCGTGGGAGACGCGACACACTCCTAATGCAACACATTTTGACCGTTATCAGTGGTGTTTAATCAGGCAACCTTCCTCGCATATTGCAACATCACTTCTTGTCCATTCCATTTGATTAATAGAAAATGGAGAGAGAGACATCATACAAATAACAGCAAAGGCATCAACTTTTTCCCAGTCTGGCTAGTTGTCCTTCTGACTCCGTAAATGCCGTACACACGGTGTCTCAAACGCATAGAAAAGCGATGCTCCGAGACGGAAGACAGAAGGAAACCAGCCGAGAGCCGTACCTACCTTTTGAATGCTCCAAAACCGTACTTGGAATGGTCAATGAGCTCACGGAACCAGTACTGTAATCTTTCAAACTTATGACCCCTTCTTCGCTAAAGCCAATGACTAGAGAACATGCAGCAAATGATCTGAACACGGAACCTAAAAAACAAATTGTGATCTCGATTGGATCATCGGAGGGTTTTAAAATATTATATATTTCAATATATATTTTTCTTTTGTCCAAACACTCAAATGATGAGAACCACAACTTCCCACATGTCACCCCCTTCGCCCCAAAAAAGGCTATGAAATTTAACAATTCATTCCTCGACGCAACACCCCAGAAACACTTAATCTCGAAAGTCACTGAATTTATTATACATATTAGACTTAATGACCTCCTGCTAGGAAAGACCATCAGAAAGAAATTAAGTTAATGAACCTATTACACTGAAATTTAAGTTTCATTTGTTTGTTAAAAAAAATTATTTATAAAACATATTTATTGAACTTAAAAAAAAAAGATTATTTTGTATTGTTTAACTCTATTGTTAAAAAATATTTTTTAAAATTTTAATTATTATATAATAAAATTAAGAATTTTAGTATAAATTAATTATTATTATAAATAAAATTATAAAATAAAAATTTTCAATTAACTCTTCATAAAATAAAATAGAATAAATTTTGTCATAATGAAAAAAAATATTGTGATGATGATAAAATTGACTTGTGATTAATAATTGATAATTAAGAAAAATAACAATAAAATCAATCGATAATTAGTGAAATTAGTTATAATTCAAATATAAGTTTTTCTTTTGTATTTTTTTAAAATTGTAATATTTACGAAAAAAAAATTAACTTATTTTAAGTGAAATTAATTTTATATTAAAAATTGCTATTTTTAAACTTTATAAGTATTTTTTATTAAGTACCTCTTTTAATTTGTTTAATACAAAAAATAATAAAAATTATAAAAAAATATATTTTATCAAAATCAAACAGATTTTAAATTTATTGACGAAGGATCATAACATGTTTTGTAATGGTCACATGTCGCTGAGATATAATCAACATCGTATGTCCAGTCATGCATACAAAATTAATGAAAATCTTAATATTCCTGTCCTTAATTATTATTCACAGCAACTTTAACCGCTGACTAATAATAATTATCTATTTTTGTAATGCAACGGCCTTCCCTTCTATTTCCTCAGCCAGTACACCGTTGTACCAGTTGAGTGGCCACCAGTCAAAGTCTCTGCTGGACGGTGGTCTTCATCTCAACGAGTTGACCGACTCTGGTGGTGGACACATTGGCCATTGACACCGACGTGGCTCAGAATTTCTGTGATAAATTCCCACCAAAGAATTTGATTAGGCATTTGTTAGTTGCGGATTTATGCCCATTATTATTATTATTATTATTATTATTATTATTTGATCGAAATATTAAAATTATAATCTCAATAACCATAATAATATAATATATATATATATATGTGAGTGTATAAAATAATCAAATTAACTGTGTATATATCTAAAACAAAATCATGCCTTTCACAACTTTTAGTTTTTTCTTTTTTTTTTTTGTCAAAATAAATAATCCTTCAATATTGGATTTTTTTAAGTAGTGCTCTAATTATGTCATTATATGGATATACCTACCACAGAATGAACACAAATGGAATCAATATACATACATACATACATACATACATACATATATATATATATATTTTTTAAAGAAGATCACATTAGAAAGATTATTATATGATAATATGAATATGGTTGATCGCTTATTCTCAATCATGTTGCAATATTTAATTCATCCAATAAATAAGTACCACAATTCCTTTGATTATAAAAAAAAAAAAAAAAAAAAAACAAAGAGTACCGCGATTCAAGGTGGGCTGTTTTCTGGATGCAGCTTCGGCTTCTCCACATGCATGCGCTGGTCCAAAACGGGTATCCTATGCACTTTTTCACCTAGTAATTGCCTCTTATGTTACTTTCCCATGTATCCGCCACCTTTCTCTTCTTTCAAATTTCCTGATTTCTGAATTAGAATGCGGACAACAAGGAATATGGGTAAATTTTCAAAATATAGTATTTGGGCTCCGAAGGCCCAGAAAAGAAGGCTAATCGTTGCAGGCGGGCTATCTAACTACCCATAGACTGCACTAAAAAAAACAATTTGTAGTGGCTTGACCATGTTCGACGGTTGTTTTCCTCTATGATAAAGCCCCTTCACTACCTCCCTACAATTAAGGAGGGGCCTTGGGGGGGGGGGCGGCGCTAGATACTTAACTTCCAACTTAAACCAAGAAAACGTAGGTCTAACAAAGACAAAACAAAACACATTTTGAGAGAAAATGACAATTGCTATCATCGATGAATCAACAGTGCTACAATTCATTGAAGATGGAGAGGAATTTGACCCTTGTGTTGGCGAATGCTTCGAGGCCCTTGACGTTGATCAAGATGGCGTGCTCTCGCGCAACGAGCTTGGCGAAGGACTTTGTAATGTGTTCTCATTAGGGTGTGAAAAAGAAGAGGTTGATGATATTTATGATACGATTTTTGAGAGGTTTGATGAGGATCGAGATGGGAGTTTTAATAAAACTGAATTTAGGTCCTTGATGAAGGAGATTATGTTCGCCATGGCACGCGGGTTAGGCAATTCTCCTGTTTTAATGGCTCTTTGTGTTGATAGCTTGCTTATGAAGGCCGTTCAACATGAATCTAACAGGAACGAATGAAGATTATTATATACATGTTTTGTGTGAAAGGATGGTGGAAGAGAAAGGATGTATTTTTTCTTTTCTTCTTCTTCTTTTCTTTTTCCTGTTTTGTTTTTAATTAATCCAGTACAAGAAATGCTGGCATGCTATAGCAATGCCAAGCGTGGAAATTGAATGCCCTTAAAAATAATAAATAATAAATAAATAAAAGGATTGGGAAGCTTTGAGTTCTATAGACAAATCTTGCTTTTTGCCACGTTCCCCTTGTTCTTGCACTGTTATTTATTTGGAGATACATTGCACCCCAATTTCTTTTGGTAAATCGGATCCAATTGTAAAGAACACGAGCCTGCTAATTGTTTTATCGATCAATCAATCAATTGGGCCTACTAACCACGTCAAAAGCACAATGCTGATAAAGATCTCTGGTCATCGAAAGGACTGCCCCGTGTTAACTGTGCAGTTACGCATCCAGTTATCAACTTTTCCTTTCTTTGATGCTGTCCTTATAAGAGACCTAGTCTAATACTATGACAACAATGGGGGTAGCACCGATGTCAAAAAGATGGCTCGTTACCATTGAACATGAACCAAAAGTTACAAAAAAAAAAAAAAAAACAATTCTAAAACCCACTTTGATGCTGAAACCCAAGTCTGGCTTGAGCAACCCAACACGCGTGTGTACGAGAGAGATTTGAGGAGCAATTCACGGAAGGCTACATGAAAGAGCTAATTTTCGATGATTGTTTGTGATGATAGAACTAGATGGAAGAAGCCTCACGCTTCCATCACTCCCGTCTATTTCATTTATAATAATAATAATAATAATGAACATTCTGTATTGGAGCACAATGCAGAGTCCAAACAGACGTAGGGGTTGGAGACTCTGATGACAGAACTCTTTGCAAAGTGTCCCAACACATGACCACTTTGTCTCCGATGATTCTTCCTATGATTGTACCCACTAAAATTCTGCCACGGAAGCATCTGAAACTATGATTTTTTGTTTTTTGGGGGGGTCTTTCTCAAATAAAATAAACAGGTTTCATCGCCGGGAATCTAGACGAAAGCTGTCCAATTCTATCCGACAGTGAAATAAACTGCCCATTTTGAGTTTTTCCAGAACAATCTTCTCTTATTACTGCCATAAACCCTGTCTCCTCGACTTCGCCCACGCTCTCAAGTCGAATGATCCAAAGTCTTTCCACCACCGCCACGATCGCCCGACGATGGCTCATTCGACCGCCACTGCCGCCGGCGGGCTCCTTCTCGGCCTCTCGAGATCATAGCCGGAGCAGACTCCTTCGGCTGCGGCCTCAAAGACCCATTAGTAAACCACCTCCGCTTCCTGGACATAGACGTGGAAGACCTCGGTACGTCCTCTTACTACACCCTCGCCGCCGGGTCTACGCCACCACCTCCACTCCTCTCTCCCCATCACCGGAAGTTCGAGGCCTCGTGGCCTGCGGAACCGGCGTCGGTGTCTCCGTCTTTGCCAACAAGTTCCCCGCCGTCACCGCTGCAACATGCCTCTCAACCGAAGACGCCGTCAACGCCCGCTCAACAACTCAAACGTCCTCGCTTTCTCTGGCATGTCCACCTCCCCGGATTCCGCCATCAAGATTCTAGATTCTTGACTCAATACCCCTTTCAAATCCCCGTGTCCGGGCTCCAATTTTTCCTTGGAGCGCAGATATTTCGTCTTTTCTCGATAACTCCATCGCCGAGATGCCGGGGATTGGAAAACGAAAGAAAACCCAAGAAAATGAAGTTCAAACTCCATGCGCTTTGTGCTGTTTAGTAAAGAAAAGAGATCTCGAACCGATAAACATAATCCCAGGAGGGTTAATGAAAATGGTGCGAGAAAGTCCCACATCGGCGATAGTGAGCTTCAAGGCCGGTTCAGTCGGGCCGGCGCACCACTTGGTGGTGCTGAAAGGAGTCATGAGGGTATGGAACTTGACCAAGAAGGCAAACTATGATCTGGGTTTAGGAGATTATCTCTTTACACCAGCTGGGGTGTGCATAGAGTTAAGTACTTTGAAGACACCGAGTTCTTCTTTAAGTGGAAGGGGAAGTGGGTTATATATATATATATATAGATAATGAGGATCTTGAGGTTGCCAAGAATGCCACTGGAAAGGAAGCATAAGATGATGGGTTTGAGTGGTTCAAGTAAAAAGATTGCATCTTTGTGTGCCTCTTTGAGCAATGCTGCAATGCACTCCTTGTATGTTTGTTGTTTTGCTCTGGAGGCTAATGTGGAAATGAAATTTGTAGTTGTATATGTGTTGCTCTTTCACTGTTTTGATAAATAAATTGCAATTTCCTGCTTGTAGGTTCCCGTTCCTTATCTCATCCTGATGCAAGTTATGCTAATTGTTGCCCTCGACATTTGTTTTCGTAAAAACTAGTGGACTTTGCTGTAAGTGTTCGGAAAAAAATGACAGAATCTGCTTTGCCCTTTCAAGCCCCTTGTTATTTGCCTATTGTTATTTTTACTCTGCCAACTTCGCTTTGCTCCAATGGAGGGTGTTTCAATTTGACAAAACGTTCTAAGAGGGGGGCTTTACGTTGTAATAAGATTTTTAAACAACAATGTGGTCTGCCAGTTACAGATCCCTCACACTTGACAATTGAATTATAGTATTATACAAATTGAGCATTCATTCCTTTTTTTCTTTTCGTTTTTTTTTTTTTGAACATTCTGCCATTTCGTTGTAATATGTGAGACAAGCATATTACCACCAGCCTCATCAATCAAGGAAGTTTGATAGGACAAAAATTTGAATGACGCGTCGCCATGCAATCCGCCCAGTTATCAAGCTGTAGGCACGGAGAAAATTACAGAATCCTAGAAGTAATTTCTGCCGGTAATTCCTTCTGGACCTGTTTTTCAAAACTGCCGGCCTTCCTTCTCCAAGCCATATAACTCTCTAACCCACTTTTCGCAGTTTAGCACTTGGCTCCAGTGAAGTTAGATGTTTCTATATGCCTGCCTTCAATTGTTTCTTTTGTGTTACCTACTTCTTCCTACAGGAAATAACTTTTGTGAGGACACAAGAGATGGTTAAGGAAAACCCAACAGATCATGTTTGGATCTCTACTGTGACCAGAAACTAACCGTGTAGTCGTGTACATTGGTAGCAAATGTCATTGGAATTGAATAAATAATATATATGAAAAAGAAAGCATGCTGATATGAAGCCAACACCTACTCCAGCAAATTTAGGTAGTAAGCGAAGGAGGGGCTTTCCATGCATTATACAAGGCTCAGCTCATCAGTCATTGCAGCAGATTGCTTACTTTCTTCAGATTCAATGGCAGCAAGCTTCTTTCTCAAAGCAACTAGCTCTTCCCCAGCATCACATATGTATGCTGAAGCTTGTCTGCCGGACAATGTTGCTCCTTCCATGCTATCAATGTAATCCTGTCAACAGAGAAGCATGCCAGATTTATGATAATCCCCACTGCCATTTTCACTCTTACAGATTTAGAGCAGTTATGAATAAAAGGAAACTCTTATTTCTTGCAGATATTGCGAGGTTTGGCTGGCTTGAATTCATGTTTGTAGGATGGTAGGTCAAATGGCTACATCAGCAAGAAACAGTAGTTTGTGTTTTCATTGAAAATAGCTACAGAATATTCTAAATTTGAAACCCACTCCCTGCTACCCGCCACTCCCAAGAAAATAAAGGAAAACTTTTGTTTCAAATGATGAGAGAAAGAAGCACACATATACAACTGGAGAAAATATTCCTTTACATGTTCACATGATTGCATAGACACATTAATTGGCCACTTGACGATTTCCCTTTCTCTCATTTCTTCATCTTGGAGTGGATGAGAGGGAGTCATCTTGAAAATTGTGCAAACAGGCGTGTAAGGGGTGATGTTAACCTTTAAATGAAAAGGTTAGGGAATGGTGAAATTACCTGTTTTGTGTAGGAACCAGCTAGGAAGAAATTCTTCACTGGTGTCTTTTGATCGGGTCTGAAAGGATCTTTGCCAGGTCCTTCACGATACAACGACTGACCAATTTTTACAACTGAGGACCAGATAACCTCTAAGCCTTGGGAGGACGGAAATAAAGCCAAAACCTGTTCATTTATTTATTTATTTATTCATATAAGAAATCAACCACGAAAATAATTCAAAATTATTTATCAAAAAAAAATACAAATTATGATTTCCCCATAATACCATACATTTTAATAAGCAAATGAGGAAGAGCCGATAATCAATAGTAACCAAAACTAATGACAAATTGTTTTGACCATCTTTGCAGGAGTTGCGGGTCTAGAAGCTACCAACCTGCTTTGAGACTCTATTTATGATTTCATCGTTTGGCAAGGGCATGTAAGGATCACCTGGGGTTAGAACACATCTGACAGATAAAATTTTAGAATATACATCAGACTATAAAAGGAAGAATATAAAATGTTAAAGCAAGCATGAACAGTTTAGAACATGCAACATGACGCTTACTTTGCTAGTTAAATATAACATTTTTGTTGCCTTATGGCTTGCAGCATGCACTACAAGGCCCGGTAACTACCCCTACGACCAATTGGGAACAACAACAGCAACAACAAAAACTTAATCCCGAATTTAATTGGGGTCAGCTACATAAATCAGGTTTTGATTGCTAGGTTGGATCATGTTACACATGTATGAGATTCATTGTTGTCCTCTCAAAGTAAAAGTAGGAGATAACAGTAAGTATCAACAAGAGTAACTATTTTCCCCTTACTGGAGCAATGATCCCTGTCCTTCAATGTAGTAATCTTCCGGAGAAGTCAGTGCTAGGTCTGCAAAACAAGAGAAATCGGCATCTGGAGTATATAGAAGGTTATCCAAACCTGCAGCACGCCTCAATTGCCTACCAGCCAAAAGAAACAGGGGAAGATGAAGAAATGTGGCAAAATTCCTTAGAAAAAAAAAAGCAGATGATACACTGTTCCTTAATTAAGCACCCCGCTTTCATACAGTGAAAGCACACAACAGATGAAACATTCACCTCGATTGTTCTAGATTCTGAAATTCTGTGACCCAGCCATCGTATCTAAGCTGCACTGTTACAACAGGTACTCCAACTAGCTCATAAATGTTGTCAAAAAATTTTGATTCCCTCCATTCAGAAGGCAGTAATCTTTTAATTCCGGGGACATCACACGCTGTCATCAAATGGAACAGCACAGTGAGTTAAAACTAATGGCCTAAAAAAAGGAAGAAAAATAATATTGCAATGGGAAAAAAAACAATCAAATATCCAACACCAAACCTGCAACATAAGCATCAGCTTTGACAACTTTTTTATTAGTAGACTGCAAACATATCAAATTACTATTTGTTAGAGACCTACATGAAAATTAGTGAAAAAAGCATATAAATAAAACAAAGAAAACACTCCTAAATACCCTGAGCCAACACTGATGTTGGTTAGTCCCACCAGAAAATTGGCCAAGGGTTTTAATTGATTTCAATTTTAACATTCAACTACTTTGCATGAAGTGTCTGTTCCAAATTTAAGATGACATAATTGCAGCTGGAAATCTGAAAATAAATTAATCAAATATGAATGATTTAGATGGAAATATAATACAAATCCCACCCAGATGTGCATGAAGTAGCTGCACTAAACACTAAGGGGCAAGCTAGTAACCTAATCTTAACAGCATTTCTCAGACCACTTCTGGTTAGAAACTGTAATGTATTCATAACTACACATCCCTATATCATATCTTTCTGATCAAAAACAGGTAAATAAAGCTACATTTTGCGACCTAATTGGGAGAAAACATTTTTCCACATTTATCATTAAGACAGGATCAATTCAAAAACTCTAAATAAGTAATGTAAGTAAATAAAGTTAACTCCACATCTACATCAGAAGATTTGGCATCTAAAAGGAGCAAGAAGGAAGGTCATTTACTTTAGACATTGCAAGACCTGTAACATATATTTCTCCATCAGCAGACCTATCATAGTGTATATTTCTGCATCCCCACCTCAAATGAAACCTGCTCCATCAGATAGAGAGAGAGGGGTGAAAATAACAACCATAACAACCTGGAAATTAATAATGTTGGACCCTATATCTTGCAGTACCTGCCTCCTTTTTCTGTGATATACTTTCTGATAGGGCCACTCAAATAAACATCAGGGGAACCCTTGAGCATCCGAAGTAAGGAAGCCTCTGTCTTAGTGGCAAATAATGAGAATATTGTGAGCATACAACGCGCACTGATGTTATCGCAGTCAATAAACCCAAGTGCATAAGCAACAGGGTCCCACATTCTCTGGATACTAGCTCGTGTGCCGCCTTTGGACAAAAACCAATCAGAGAAGCTTATCTGTAAGTAGAAACTTGTAATGGTGAGTGGAAACCAATTACAACTAGCTTAACACCAAAGAACAAGGAGGTGAGAAATCTCACTTACACCATCCAGGTTCCTTATGTCCCTCATTGCTCCATCTGGATCTACAAGAGCCCTTACTACTGGGCTTAGGGCAAGAGCCACGGCATTTCTTGCTTTATCATAAGTCTGCGCTCGAAGGGTCACATAGACAAAGGAATCAAAAGGAGTTCCACCATAAAAAGAAATCAGATTTCCCAAAGAAGATGGAAGATGGCAAACACCCTCGTGATATAGTTTTTCACTTTCTGCTCTAACTGAAAATTGAGTTCCATAACTATATTTTTTTTCTTCTGCAGTGCAAAATGCAGATGTGTCACCAAGTATCAGAAAGCGCACCTCTAAATAACATCCCCAATTAGTAGTGACTTATGACAGGTCCATTGGCATGGATGATATGGGCCACCATCACTAAGTGCTTGAATAAACTAAAAGAATAGCAGTAGCTTTGCCAAGAAGGACCATTTAGGAGAAGCAGAAAGATAATCAGGGTTGGGGCAGGATAGTCTACAAAGAAGTCGGGAAGAAAGAATCAATGGAAATGGGATTGGCAGACTATTTGTGATGCCCTTGTTTGAGAAGGTGGTGTTTAAAGTCATCTAACACACATAGCAAGTACCTGGTTATTACTCATGCAAAGGAAAGTGCCCTGTAGTGGCAGCATTACAAGGAAGTACTTCTTTGATTACACTAAACATGAGTATAGATATATAAAACTCAACTACAGCACATATAAATATTACCTTAAGCTGATTTGTAGACAAAAATGCACGAATACCATGCAATGGAGCTCCAATTGGAAACCGAAAATCAAGCTCTGCAATTAAAATGCAAGTATGAAAGGAACTCGTGCTACAACTTAAGGATGACTTAGGCAATGCCAGATATAGAGTTGGTAACAAGGTCTGATCACAGAAGACAGGGATTACATCATACCACCAATTTCACTCCCTTTGTTTACAAATGTGTGAGTGTGATCCTTCACAAGCAGATTCTTATCTGCACCCACCTATGTCAGTTAAGGATCCAAGACATTCTATCAGAGTAGTTGCAATTTGATAGTTATGAAAATCTTTCGGCAGTCTGATATCAGATATTTTAAATGGATCATAGGGGGAAAAAAAATGTCTTCACCTTCTTCATCAAACGGAAAAGGTTATTGTAGCATCCAAAGAAAACATGAAGTCCCATCTCGATGTGGTTTCCACGTTTATCAACAAATGAACCTACTTTACCACCAATGAAGGTCCTTGACTCGTATATATCTACCTGAAAAACCAAAAGCAACCACGTTTAATTTTCAATTTAATTAGAGAATCACTGGATCGCTCAACTTCCTAATGAAACAAACACATGGAATGAACGATGACTCTCTGCTCTTTACCAAACTGAAAATATGTATCGCGTCTAACTTGAAACATCTATCATTTAAACCCCAAACTTAATTGGAACTAAGTTAGGACAGACTACCCTCCCAAACCTTGCATGCCACCTGCCACGCCCCAGGGAGAGGGGGGGTGTGGTCCCAGGGGGAGGGGGGGTTCTCGTGCATTGTTGATTCCCTTTTAAGTTGCCATGCATGAAAATAAACAGATGACATGTTAAGATGAGAAACACCTCATGGCCTTGATCCAATAGCTCAACTGCAGTTGACATGCCTGCAAGCCCAGCTCCAATAATGGCCACCTTCAGCTTAGGTCCTCTGTAATGCTCAGGTTCTGGTGGGAACAACCCTTTTGGAGCTGGAAAGCATTGAAATGGATTTATGTTGACATGTTGAAAACTACAATACGACTTACACACTTGCTATTTGCTAACAACAGATGTCCTGCAGACCTTCAAGCACAATCAGCACAGAAGCAAACAAAATGCAGCATTCTTGCGACAGAAGATACTGCATAGCATCTCATTAAACTTGTTACAGACCTGGCGTCCAGGAAATTTCACACCTGGCCAACACTCCATACCAAGAGTCCGAGAGAAGAGTTCGAGTCCCTTTTTTAAGGCAATTGGGGTTCATTTTTGGGGAAAAGAATGGCATTGTATCTTCTAATTGCGATCAAGAATAAATTCCTTACTATTCTATACTAATCAGAATCTATCACCTAGTGAGTCTATTTCTGTTTACTACCTATCAAAAATCAAAACCAAAAACAAGCTTTCAGAACAGATTTTGCATTTAAAAGCTGAGACTACTCAACATTCCAAAGACGCATTTCCACTGGCATCACAGAAACACTCCTCAAATCCCCTCAAAAAATGGGTAGCTAAATTCAACCGAACAAAATGTGAAAACCCTCACATATTCACCATAATTCCTATGATTCCAACAAAGATTCATATTCCACTATCCAAAAACAAAAGAAATTGAAGCAAGTAAAAAGATTGGTAGAATTACCGTTAACACTCATATCAGATACTTTAGTTTCCAAAGAGTCCAAAGCCGACCGGACACAAGACAACTTCTGAGTCTTCTTCACCGCCTGGGCCATCGACCGGCGTCCACCGGCGAGCAAGAAATCTTTGCTACTCCTCCCACTGGTCCCAACAACATAACTACCCGGAAAAAGAATCAAAGAAGCCATCTTTTTCAACTTAAAACTATAAAAGAATTGATCTTTCCTTCTCCCTCTTCCCTCCTTCAGGAATTTCAGACCAAGGACAGAAACCCCTTTTAAGATTTAGAGTAAATCCAAAGTAGGAATCAAGGAAAATGGACCCTTTTAAGTCATACTAATAAAGGTCATTGTCAACATGACCCCAATTTGGAAGAACTTTGGTACGGCCCACAAAGAAAAGGAGAAATTTTGGTATCTTGAGAACGAAATGAAACGAGATGCTTTGTATAGGAGGTTTATTGGATTCTTAAGACGGAAAGTCTTTCAAGAATTTGGTAATAACGCCCTGTTTAAAGATTCTTTTAGTGGTGCGTTTGGCGGGTAATGGTGTTGGTGGGGGAGTTGGGAGGATGATGGGTGAGTGGCCTGGCCACTAACAACGAGTACTAGAATTTGGCCCCAACAAATAAAATATGTTTCAATCTCCACGGAAATAAGCAAGTGGGTGCTCCAGGATCTTTTCAGAGAGTAATATTCCATTAAAAATAAATAAATTTTGTGAATATAAATTTAATCTTCTCGAAAAAATTTAAATTCAAAGCTTGTGGTCCGATAATTGAGAGTTATCTCCACAGAAATTTAATGTTTATGAGACGTCACTTCCATGGCTACAACACTTAGAACTTTAAAAACTGGGTTTTTTACACTTTTAACGTGAACAAGAGCCATCTTTGCTTAGAGCCTTGACCTGGTTGTATTGAGTAAACATGCGCCGCGTGGTATTCAATAACCTAATTAATTAGCGATTTGATTTTCTGTTAAATAATGCACCATGCAAGAGTTATGAACTAATGGCTGATTAAGATTCACAACCCATGATATGGAAGCCAATGCTAAAAAGTTGTTTCCTCTACAATGGAAAAGAACCCAAGAAAAGAAAATTAACTCTTTAATAGTGCTGGAGAAATAATTAACTCTAGACAATTACACAATTTATTTGTAATCTCTAATTTTTATAAATTATATATATATATATATATATATATATATATATATATATATATGTATGTATGTATTAGGGTCCATTGGACATGATCTTGGATCTGCTTGTGTCAACGGACATGACCTTACTATGGAAACTCAATTTGGGTAGAGTACAAACCTCAAATATGCCAAAAAAAACAAAAAACCCATTGCCCATTGCAAACGTGCAACGCCAACGCCCAACAGTGTTTACCCCAAGCCCATTCTATAAAGCAAGAAAAAGTATTATAATGGCACACAGGAGATGATGCCCATTTAGCTAAATGATGGCTTATGAAAGGAGCATTCCTTGTCATGGGAGATTCTAAACCAAGTCAGTTAAGGGCATACATACCCTTTGTAACTCACAAACTCAGGGCTCCCTCCACCTGTGGTGGGTTCATAATCATGCAATGCAATGGGACTCGACTGTAAGCATCCTAATTAACAAATCTTAATCAGCAAAAAACCTTAATCTTCCCAATTTCTGTTTGAACTCTTCATGCTCAAGACATACTGTGCGATGCAGAGCAAGAGATATCATAGGTCAAAAGCTATAAATTACTCCCACCAAAAATGCGCTAGTGTACATCATTGTTGTCTTCTGTAAGAATGGGAACAAAAAGGCTTAAAAGGTATGATAGACACTCATAATATTAGGCACCGGCGAAAAAGCTCATAAAGCTTCTTGCTTTTTCCCTTAGCCTTTCTTCCTTTTTATTGTCTAGCGAGTGACCAATGTAAAACATAGTGAAACTTCATGTAAAATATTATCACTAAATTAGGAATTTTGTGATAATTTGTATTTAAATAGTTAATTTTCTTGTAAGAATATTAAATTAAAATGTCAATAACTAATTTTAAAATTACTCTCATAAAAAAGTCACGATTTACATTTTTATAATATTCATTTTTTTAACTTAAAAAAGTTTAAACAAATTAATTTGTTCTCAAGATAAACTAATCTCCATTGATTTTGAAGTTTTTCAAGTTCCTGTCCACCATGAGAATTGCCTTTCCAATTGCTTGCAACATAATTTGCAACAAGCAACCATTCATGAAATGTGACAACCCATTTTGCTTGGAATTTTGTTGTACCTTCTTCTCTAATGACGTTTATGAAGACAAATATCGAGTTTGCTTGTAATCAAGGGCAAGTTTAAAGCATGCAATGGATGGACCCCAGCTAGCGTGGCAAATCAATGACCTACTAACAATATTATAGGTGAATCCATAAAGTTTTTTTGCACATTTGTTCTCCCATGATTGCACCCATGTCGGTCCAATTATACATGCCAAGCGCATCCTAGATAAAGTTAAGGTTCAATATACGGTAGAAGAAACGGGAAAAAAAACAGAAAAGAAAATCAGTCTACATTACAGCAAACTAGAATCGCTAAGTATGATTTAATGGTTACCAAATATAAGGTTTAAGTTAAGATTTGACTTCACACACACTCCATAACCAACCCTTAATTGATTCTCCCGTCGGATTCTCCCAAGGTCTTGTACAAATATATGACTACATGGCCTCCACAGTTGCATCGTCTCCTTTTTGCAAGTCTACCTGCGAGAACGGCTTTCCATAGCTTTTCAAATCTTAGCAAACTTTATGCTTTCTTACTAAAAAGTTTAAAAAAAGAAAAAAAAAAGAGAGAGAAAAAAGAAAAAGGCTTTCAAAGATTGTATTTCAAGCGTTGGACCTATCAATTTTTATTTTTTTTATTGAAACTTTTTTATCATTTTTATTTTTTTAACTTTATTGAAATTTTAAGAATACAACTTTTATACCTATTTTCATACAATTGTCATTATTACTTTTTTTCTCTAATTTTCATCAGGTAATATTAATAAGTATAAATTTATAACACATGTACTTACTTTCAGCCCATTAAATTTAATAATTATATCTATAATAAAAAATAACTTATAGACATATAAAATAAAAATAATTATATCTAATAATAATAATAAATTATTAAATAAAATTAAATGAAATTTTAATTTAATGCGTGATAATTATATTTTAGTGTATATATTTATATTATATTGTCAAATTTTATATTATATTTTAATTTAATTTTACAATAAAGAAGATAAATTTCAGGCTTTAGGAATGCCAATTTTAGAAAACGATTTTTATGCAATATTGAAAATCGTTTTTTTTTTTTTCTTTGCATCAAAGGTTTTTAAAGAAGAGTAAAAATAAAAAGAGAACTTGGGCTTTTGATAGGCCCAAGCCTCAGTAGTGTAATTGGTCCTTGCTGGGTTGCAATGCACATAGCCGACAGCGGACAAAAGTCCACGTGAACAAACTACGTCTTTATTCCTCCGAAACAAAACCTCCGACGTGTCGTGTCAGATTTCCTTTCGTCACGCGCCGATGGTGCTCGTGCTCCACACTGTCCAAATTTCAGAGGTAAAGAGAATTTCAAAAGTAGTGCACCAATACGACTAAATCATGACCCAGAGTCCTGATTTTAGTTAGCCAGAGATAGAAACAAACCAATACGACAAGAAGAACACATCAAAATTCCAAACTTGAATTTAACTTTATTTTCCAAAGAAATGACAAATTTAACATTGAAAATTTATTATTTTACACAAAAAAATTCGTCTGAAATTTGTGTTAAGGACTTTTGAACCATGTCTGGTACCCAAAAGGAAAACCAATATTTCCAACAGATTGGAGAGAAAAAAAAAAAAAGATGAAAGAAAAAGAGGGGGGGGGGGAGTCTAACAACTCTGTTAAGAATCAAATCCACTTACACCAGACCAACTAACATAGATTGTGTGGGCAGAAAAATGTATGAAAGATCTAGACAGAAAAAAAGGGACATCCAACATGGAGAAAATGATGAGGGCTGGCAATGAGGTGGAGGGGCTTTGCTGAGATTAGAGATACCCCTCCAACAAAAGCCAAAAGGGAGTTTGTTTATGTTTTGGTCAAGTCACTTCTGCCCTCTGGCCTATGGGGTTCACAGGATTCTCTGTACATCTATCAGCAAAAACCTATCGACTTTAACCAATGGCAATGTAGGCCACACCACGTATGGACATAGACACGGGTCGCCGGACACATACAAAAATATACAAATATAAATTGTATTATCATAATTTTATTACTAATCAAGAACATTAAAAATAAAAAATGTACAAGAAATATTATAATTATGCAATGCGTGGATCTGTTCCGCGTTCTCTCACTCTTTCACATTCATCTATCTTCTGGTTGCTAACATCTGTCTGCTGCAGTGTATACATACGCACAATTGTACGTACATACAATATACACACATCTCATCAGTTAATGGAAGGGTCAAATTAACGTTTGTTAGGGAAACGAACCCAATTAAAGCAGATCGCGCTTTGCATTAACTCGCTCGAGTTGAACTGGACCCCACATGGAACAACCGTTTTCTTTGATCCTGTTTTTGCCTTGCGTAAGTGGATTGCAAGGACTTCCCCTTGATATGCAAAGTTCTGGTATTTGTCCTCTTCCATGAAACTTTTGATCAAGAGAGCTTCCAAACTCAAGTCCCTGTGTTTGAAAATGTTCAAGATTTCCGTCTCCTTTTTTCTCTCTCTCCATCTGTCCATTTACATGTGAGTATGCCAGGCAAAGGTTGGTTATGAGGGAGAGATTTTTGACAAACATACACAGACAGGGACAACACAGAGAGATAGAGATAGAGATAGAGAGAGAGAGAGGGGGGGAGGGGGTCGTTTCCTTCTCTCATTGTAGAGTAATATTCAAAACCCAACCTCTGCAGCAATACCCAGTTGCCATATCCTTCAAAGTTGCCTTTTTTGTTCGCTGTGGTTGTTTCAGCTGTCATTTTCTTGAGGTACACTTTGCATAAATTATAAATACATTTGTGTATTATATATGTGTACTTTTTTTTTTTTATGGGATTTCCTAAAAATTGTAACTTTAAATGTTTTAGCAATGGTATAGTCATGACAGTGAAACAAGTCTACTTTTTGTCTGCTTCTCTTCCTCATTTACTTTACTACCTACATTTCCAAACTTTGTCCTACATTTAGACGTGCCTTCTCTTGCTTTCTCTTAGCTTTAGATTGATGGAGTCTCTGAAGAAATGCAGACCACACACAGAATCAAAACTCTTCCTTGACAAACTGATTTTCAGGCGTTTATGAGATGAGGTTTTGAGGTAAGAGCTTTTTATATTGTAGTTTTTTTTTTTTTTTATCTGGTAATGTTATTCTATTGATAACTGTTTGCTTCATTTCTGTGTCATATCGTTTGGTTCAATTCTAGCCACACGATTGAGCTCAGGCGATTGTGCAAGGGCCAGAGAGTGGAAAGGCGAGAGACAGGATTCTGCTTAGCAACCTGGAGTTTGTTTTTTTGGGTGTCAAAATGAGGGATTTCCCATCTTGTTTCAGTGAAAATGGGGTACAAGTAGCCGATTCTTCATCTTCAAGTACTAGCAAACATGCGCAGAATTTGGTTACTTGTGTGTATCAAAGCCGAATTCGAGGCCGTTGTTGTTTGATTACAGTTACATGGAGTAAGAATTTGATGGGTCAGTGCCTAAGTATTGGGATTGATGATTCTGAAAACCAATGTCTATGTAAGGTGGATATTAAACCCTGGTTGTTCTCAAAAAGAAAAGGGTCCAAGTGTTTGGAAGCATATTCTTGTAGAACTGACATTTATTGGGACCTCTCATCAGCCAAATTTGGATCAGGGCCTGAACCTTTAGAGGGATTTTATGTTGGTGTTGTTGCGGATAGGCAGATGATTCTCCTTCTCGGAGACATGAGGAAAGAAGCTTTCAAGAAAACTGGTGCTACCCCAACTCCTTCCATTGCAGTTTTTGTAGCCAAGAGGGAGCATGTTTTTGGCAAGAAGGTTTTTACTACCAAGGCTCAGTTTTATGGCAGTGGTCATATTCATGATCTAGCAATTGAATGTGATACAATGGGTATTGGTGACCCGTGCCTTGTTATTCGTGTGGACTGCAAGACTGTGATGCAGGTGAAGCGGCTCCGATGGAAGTTTCGTGGTAACCATACCATGTTGGTTGACGGGCTGGCAGTGGAAATTTTTTGGGATGTGCATAATTGGCTCTTTGGCACATCCATTGGAAATGCTGTTTTTATGTTCAAGACATGCCGCTCGGCTGAGAAGCCATGGGCTAGCCGGCCACTTTCTGATCCCAATATGTTTCCATGGTCCCTCTCTCAGAGATTTCTGGACTCCAAATTGCAGAATCTTGATTTTTCACTGATTTTGTATGCTTGGAAGAATGAATAGAGGCCCTGATTATTTCCTTGAGTGCTAACAAAATAATTAAATGAGGTGTGAATTTCATCAATTATGTGATTGATTACTCCTAGTTTGATTAAACGGGTACCATTTATATTCTCTATTCACATTGTCTTGTTTGAGTAACCTGAACTTTTGAAATGATTAAATACAATTTTGTTCTTGAGATTGCTTGTTCTTCTTAAAGCCCCTTGGCCCCATTTAAAGCCAAATATCAACAAGATACTTTAGTTGATGGAAGAATATTTTTACTGTTCAAGCTATTTGTTCCACAGGCAGCAATTAGCACATCCTGTGTCAGTGTATTTTAAGCTGAAATCTCCACAATGATCAATATGTAGCCTGTGGTATGTCTTAAATGTAAAAATGTCTTCCTTGTTCTTGAGTCAATTCAGTCAATGTCAATGTTTGAGCTTGTTCACCATTTGTTTGGGTTGATATCCTTATGTTGCAAGTAATTTGTATTGCTGCAACTAAGAAGAGCAAGAGGAAATCAACACTGCTGCATGCAAACTTGATCATTGTTTGGCCATGTATCTTCTACAACCCCTGATCTTTCTCTTCACTTATTTTTTTACAAGGATTATAGTTAGATTGAAAACAAAAAAAGAACCGATGGTAAATGGAACTTAAGTTTACCTAATTATGGCTTTGAGTGGACAACCTCCAATACTATGTGTTAATGAGGTTACTTTGTGGCTTATCTGCAAGTAATGCCACTTGTACTGTCTAATGCTATGTATTCAGAATCCTGTACTTTTCTCATATCAAAATGTATTTACTTGTTAATATATCCACTAACATGATCCTCGAATCTGTGAAAGGTTCATGGTACAACCCTTGGCCTATGCAACCTAACTATCTTCTCTGTGTTGTTCCTCCTTTTAGCAATCAAAGAAACCAAAGTATCTACTCTGTGAATGTGGAAAGTTATTAAAATGACACTACCTGAAATGACCTCATTATTTCATTTATGATATGTATTGTCATCTTTAGTCTGATTATGGGGAGTAATGTCTCATTTCATAGACACATTTTAATGTTATTTAGCTGTTGAACATTTTTTCTTAGGGAGATTTTGTTTTGTTTTTTTTTTTTATAGTTTGAAATTGATGATTTTGTTTGCTTGAACGTAAGCTCAGTATAAGGAGATTAAAATGAAATAAGTTGAGAACTTTCCATCAGTCAATGAATGAAACTGTGGAGCCGTACTTCTAATCTGTAGGGCCATGCAATGATGTTATCCTTTTGGCTCTTACACCACTTAATTCCTCACCTTGTGTGCTTAAGTTCTTGTCTCGGTTTAATTGAGATAGGACAGTCTGTTCTTGCATATGCAAGTGAAGGAAAAACATATGTGAATATGCGAGATGGCCAAATTCATAACCTATGCCATTAATTTTGATGTGCGGAATTTTGAACCGCCAAAGACATATGATCCACAGTTATTGTTGTCGTCATCATTAAATCTGTGGAATAGTTGCTACTGTCATAAGATCTAACATGGGTTGGCCAGAGAAGTCCACTGGGAGTTGCTACTGTCATAACACTTTTTTGGATGAACTCAGTTCTTATCATGTTTTGATACAATTCTCTATCATCATTCTGTTTGGGTGGTTGAGAAATAATCTGGCTTCCTTTATGCCTTGAGAGTATGAACACTCTGTATGTTTTGACATGATTTATGTTTTCATTAGGTCATCTTGCAGGCATAGTTTTCCCTTTTCATGGACACACATCTCTCCTAGATCAACCTTGTTTCTTCCTTTGAATTGGTTAGATTTCCGGTGGTGAGGATTCTGTTTAGACGGTATAGACTCAGTTTGTATGTGTTTTCAGCTCATTGCCTGCTTAAAAACTCCCATGTTTCGTTCTGCTCGGGAAGCTTGATTTCAAAATGTCATGACCTAGGAACTTAGCTTCTTAGTTGAATGCCCTATTGTGCCATCCTGCTCGGTTCATGTTCCAGGGGTCACTTTTTCTTGTGTGCTAAGGTAATTCCTGTCCAGATACTGGAATCCCCTTTCTCCTGGAGCTGATGAAGAATAGGAATCTCAGCTGGTGGCTTCCTGTCAAAGATCTAGCCATGTAGCCACTAAACACAAAGCAAGACCAAAGCTTGATCGTTTGACTCACATGTTCATATTGGAGAACTAAAGGAAACTGGACATGTTTAACTCAAAGCATTGGATTTTGAGTTCCTAGCTTCCTGTCTTCACATCATAGTTGTAACTCAACAGGTAAACGGAATAAATCTTTTCTTGTCAATGCCTCGGTGGTCATATGACAAACAAGCATAGACATGAGAATTGGCCATCTCTCCAACTGTTTCTTAGACAGTTTAAGCCTATCCCCAGCAGAATATCAGCCCATAAATCTAGGTCCCAATCTGAGGTAAGCAGAACGCTTGTTTGACGTTTCTGGCTATTAAACAAGTCAAGAGTGATTAAAACAATCAACAATCATACTCCAAATTTTGTGGGATTAATTTGATATTGGCATCAGTGGTGATCTCTCGGGGAGGGTAACCGTAAATCAGTTACATCAGCAAAGATGGGGAAAACCCCCCCAGTCCATTGCAGAGATAGGGGAACTTATTGGGCCAAGGGCTGAATATAAGGGTTCCATTGGGACGTGAACTGTTTTAATGTGAGAGGAAGAGTGAAATGATAGTATTATAATTTTTCTTTTTATTTTATATTGGTAATACTATCTTTAATTATAATGATGCACTGAAGTTTATAAATATATAACCAAAACAATCAGTATAACGTGCATAATACTTTTTGTATACTTCTATTTGCCTTGCGTAGGAAACTCTTTGTTCGTGTAACATTTTCACAGTGATAATCAAACCAATCTTGACTGTTACGCCACGCCAGGCTTATTTAATGCCTTGCGTATCAGGGACACGAGCTCTAACAGTAAAGCTAATAGATCAGGGCAACTTAGCCAAACCAGGACGCCCCTTTAAAGTTATAAAGGGCCGGAACCCCAAGGAAAAGACCAAACGTGGAAAGAGAGCTGGCAATATTTTGTAGGGCTTGACCAACTCTGTGTTGTGAGGTTAAGAATCGAATATTGCCAACAAGCAATTGCCCTGCAGCTGGAATAGGAGAGTTGGGTACCCTTGAGCTGAGGCTGGTAGGTGGAGTCTGCATTCCACATAGAATCTCTGTTATTATAGTCCCCCGCAGAAAACGCTACCATACCAGCTCTCAAGTCCCATGTGCATTTAATTAGCCTTTCTACCATCTTCGGCTTGTCATTTTCGTGCAAGACAAACACCTTTAGAAAAAATAAAGATTTTTTTTTTTTTTATATATTTTTGCAATCTTTTGTTGTATATAATAAAACCTGACCCCACTTGACCCTACTGACAATCTCATCCATGTCTATCACACCCGCCAAGATATTACATGTTCATGTAACGAACCCTTTTAAAAATCTAATTACGCATCATTTTTTTTATCAAAAAATAATGTTCACACATCTTTATCCCAATTGTTTTTTTTTTTCTTGGTCTATCAGTTTATAAATTATTGAGTTGTTGCCAATACGGATTGGACGCTGGGACTTATTTTTCTCATACAATGGGGTATGGTGTATTCAGTTTTATTAAAGAGAGTAGTTAATTGGTCCCAAGGTAAAGTTCTTGGAGTGATCTCAGGGGCTCTCAACTTCGTATCGAGATATGAATTTTGATTTCAATATGCCAAAAATGAATGCAGTAATTGGAAAGCATGCGCGTTACCATTTTACATCTTTTCGTATATACCTTTTGGAGCCATCTTTTGGGATATAATAGAGTTGATAATGTGATTCTCCTTGTTCACATAAGGTCACTTTAGGCTGCGCAGATGTTAAAGGAGCATAGGCGAGGCTGGTCGTTGAGATAAACACATTTTGGGTTCAAATGAGCAAGTAATAAAACAATCTTTTAATGATTACTAGCGGCCCTTAAGCATAAGGACCAATTGTTAACTCCCTTTTCCCCAATTCAATTGCACCAGAATAATGACCTCTCCTCCCCATTGATACTCCAACTAAAACCATCTTTGAAAACACAATTCCATGAACTTAGAATAAAGGTTACTCCGGATAATACCATATTTCAAAACACAAATCAAGGTGACAACTAGGCAATAATAAAAGTCTCCATTTCAGTTTCAGCAGTGAACATGGGGAAAAATGGCAAAACTTTTCTAGGAAGCTCGGCATAAAGTCATTTCACACAGTTGAAAAGGGTAGTAGACTATCATCGCAATGTAATGTCTCTCATTAGGCAGCTCCAATGACCTCAGTCTCCCCCTCTGCCATTGTCTGATCAGCAGGCCTGTCCAGCTTCATGCCAATATCTTCAGAATAGTCACCATGAACCTGCAGACAAACAGTGCCAATAAGTTTTGACACACTTGGCCAAAGAAAAGGTTTCTGTGAAGCTTGACTAATCCGAGGGTTGCGAGTTAGTAGCTAAACCCAACAGAATGAAATTTATTCATATCTGTAACCCAGTTTGAAACCTTGCATCAAATGTGTGACAATGCATTAAATCAAGAAGTAGAGAGCTTGAAGCATACCTCCATCAACTTCCCGAGATCAAACTTGGGAGCTTTCAGGATCTTGACCTTTCGAATAAAGACATTTTGTAACGGAAATATGCTGGAAGTCGCCTTCTCAATCTCTCTGCCAATACTCTCAGGGATGAACTTCTGAACTAGATCTTTCAAATCGCATGAAGATGCCTGGTTAACCATTATTTCCCTCATCTTGCGACGGATCTGACATAGCAACCCAAGAATCATTAAAAGTTGAAATATGTTACAATACCACATAATCAATCTAAAAGCTACA
The DNA here is from genome assembly GCA_020883675.1 of Bruguiera gymnorhiza. Classification (NCBI taxonomy): domain Eukaryota; kingdom Viridiplantae; phylum Streptophyta; class Magnoliopsida; order Malpighiales; family Rhizophoraceae; genus Bruguiera; species Bruguiera gymnorhiza. Next base: position 268,327 of record JAIRCJ010001048.1, read on the forward strand.
GAGCAAAGAATTGTGAACCTGACGGATCTGACTGGATTGAGCATAGCAAGTCCTCTTGACCTGGTTTGCACGCCTCTTAGTGAATGCAATGCAGAACAACCTCAAGCTGTAGTTATCTGTGGTCTTGACATCCACATGGGCTTCAATAAGTGTCTGCCACTTGCGAACCAGGGACCGCAGCTTGTCTGTGGTGAAATCCATTCCCTAAACATAAAGCAGGAATGTTAAGTGTATTTCAAAAGAGCAAAACATTTAACATAACAGAATAATGCCTTTCTTCCCACAAGAAAATGGTGTACCCTAATTCTACCTACCCAGAAATTTGTCAGCACATTCCTCCCTTGTACATCTTCTGCTCTAAGGCGGATCTTCCTGTAGGCATGATCCTCATCATTTTGAAGATCGGCCAGGGAAACTTCGAAGACTCGATGTTTCAGTCCTTCAGAGGCAATCTGTTAACAACCAGCAAAAACCCCAGGTAAACTAACATACTAAAATTCAGGAACAACAAATCAGGATGGTATAATCATGGATTAAAAATTCTTCACAACTAAATGCTCCTTGATTAGGAAATCACAGTTGCATAGTTATGTAGACTCTACAGAAACTGGTTTTCTAAAAAAAAGAAAACAAAAAAAAGCACACGAAATAAATGAGCAAACCTCAGAAAACTCAATGCAACAAGTCTAATTTGAATAACTAGAGTTCTCATTCTCTTTCCCTTTTACAAGTTTTGAACTCTAATATGTGTTTTACTCGTTAAGCAATATGGACTGTAGGATCATAAATAATTTAGACAAGCCAACACACACAAAGAAAAACAGAATAAAGCCACAATTTTCAAACAATTTGTACAATAAATTTGTGTGTAAACAAATATATAATATATTAGAAAAATCTTAGGCTAATTTTCCAATTGAATCAAGATTCAAATCCGAACTCAAACATAGATTAATCTTTTTCTTCACAAAATTAAAAAACCCAGATTGAATTGTAGTGTCATAATTGGATAAAAGAAAGAACTGAGGAAAAAAAACAAATCCTTTTGTTTGATTTAACGCGTTTGCTTGTGAGAGAGAGAGAGAGAGAGAGAGAGAGAGACGCAAAACCTTGGTTCCTTGGGTTCTAGTAACAAGAGTCTTGCCAACGTTTCTGGCCTTGAAAACAGAAGGTGCCTTGATATCATACCAATCCTTCTTGGCGAAAGGGTCAGCTCTGTTTCACAGATGCATTATCAAAAACCCCACCAAAAAGAGCAAAACAAAAATAAAAAACCCCAAATTGAACACTTTAAAGACAACAAATGAAATCCCCATATGAAAAAGGTTTTTGAAAATAGCTCAAAATCCTCTCATTATAATCAATAACAACATAAAAAATATGAAATGGGTCAATGCAGAATTGGGACTTACGCCTTCTTCTTGCTTCCCTTCTTGCCCCTTGAAATCCTCTTGTTCTTTCTACAAAATAAGGACCCAGAGAAAAAAAAAAAACCATCAAAGATCCAATCTTTTCATTCTTTTTTGAAATTTCCATGAGCATGCATTCAAATAGAGATAAAGGGGAAGCAGAACAGAGAGAAAGATTACCCAACAGCCATGGTTGTTTTTGCTTTGAGAACAGCAGAGACCTGGGGCTTGGTTGCTGCTGGAGGCTGAGGCGGAGAGTGTCTATAATATAAGAGAAGAAAGCTTATAAGTTGAAAACCCTAATCATAAGTAGGGTTTGCCTCTGTTTCCATTTATGCATTATATCTGCCATCGTTCTTCCGGTTATTTACCAAAATGCCTGCACTATCGTTTGAACTGATCCGGCCCAATTTACATTGTGGGCCCAAGGCCATGGCCTTCTACTTGACTCAAAATAAATACAATGATATTATCATAATTATTTATTATATATTTATAACTTTATTATGAATTGTAATTATAAACTAAAATATTACAGACGTACAATTATTAATTACAATAATTAAATAGTTACATTTCTTTTGACCTGTAACCAAATTTAAAAAAATTAGTATTAATGCAATCATACAAAATTATTGAAAAATGATAAAATTAAAATTAAAAGAGAGATAATAAAATAAAAACAATTCATTTAAATTTTGCAAATTCCTTAAATAGTATAAAAGATTGACCACCATCCTTTTAAAATTAATGGTTGAGATTAAAAACTATGGCCATCTTCTTTTTCATTAACATAAGGAGCTAAAATGCTCACTTCTTAATTGGGTTAACAATAACCAACCAATAATCCTTCTATGGCATCAGATTAGAAGTGAGCCCACTTCAAAAGGAAAAATCCGTTTATTTTTGCACGATTTGCTCACCAAACTGCATACCAAAGAACGTACAGCATAGAATTCAATGGGGTCGGCAGGAGACTTGCTTGTAGACCCCATTAAATCCTATCATCGATCGTACCATTCTTTTTCCTTAGTCTGTGCAGAGTAAAAGTATGCATATCTTGACTAATCCAGTATCTCGTTATTTAGGACTCGGAATGCTGGAGTTAATCCACTGTGGAGTGGCATTCTAATACTACTTCACGTCCTCACATTAAGGACTCCAAAGAATTGTAAACCAAGAGGTTGAAACCAATCCACACAAAGAAAAATGAGGATCGATGAAAGTTACATGGAAGTAAAATTTTCGGATTTAGTATATGTTATTGGTGGCCCCTTTGTAAAATGCTTCATCCGATGGCAAAGAGAACTTTAAGATGAAACTTTCAGGCTTTTCAAAGCTGAAGTAAGTACGAGGAGCTTGGCAGGAGCTCTCTGCTTATACTCTTTCTCCAAGGCTGCCGTTGCCAGTGAGTGCAGGTCCGGGCTGTCCTTGTCTTCCTTGTTTCGCCCTTTTGTGAGCAGTGCAATGGCTGACGTACACTGATAAACAAAACAAAAACTTTGTGTCAGGCAGAGTTCTTAAGCCAAGTATAAGACAACAGCAGAAATAAAAAGAAGAAACGAGGAAAGGTCCCAGTTTCTCCAGATGACGCAAGCTAATAGAGAGCCTGGATTTACCGAATATATAGTAAGAATGCCTTGAAAGATAAAAAATAATGTTGAAAACAGAGTTCAACACCAACATCATCCGAATGCATGAAGGATTTATTGATGCAAGTTGGAACATTTTTCTTCCCTGTGAAAGGAGTTGTGTGCAAGGACGTGAGGGAAGGGAGGGAGCTCACCAAACAAATACCAAAAAGGGCCCTTGTGTTCTTGCCCCCAGTAAGATCTATGGTCGATGAATAATATCTCTTAGCTGTCTGAAGGTTTTCCAATCCACCAATTGTGTAAAGCACCTGTTGATGGGAGAGCAAAAATCATTTTGACAGATATACTCGTCACATGGAGGCCAGTCAGACATAATAAATACCTGCATTACTATCCCATCCATATCAACAATTAAAAATTTTTTTTAGCTCCTAATGGAAATGTCACAAAAGATAATAGACGTGGAAATGGCTATAGCATCAATGCAACTCGCTGAAAGTTCAACACCCTGTCTTAAGCTAAAGTAGGCCTTGACTAGGAAAAGATCTTTCATAATTTTATTCATCAGGTAATGATTAGAACTACAGCCAACTTTGGATGATATGGATATAATTAATCACTGCAATGAAAGACATTTCACTTAACAAGCTAAATCTAATGGGGAAACCAGAGGGAGATACTTACATCAGCATAGGCTAAATGATAAAGGGGAACCGTGGGTTGAAATAATACTAGCTCCTCATAGCAAAATGCTGCTTGCTTGTACCTAATTATGAAGGTATAGATAGCTTAAGTTACTCTAAAATATCATATACAAGTGTCAAATTAAAGCTTTCCTATAAAACCTCACATCTGAAGGGCGATGTACATTTCTGCAAGCTCTCTCCAGGCATCATAGTCTGCCATGAATCTAATAAAGGTGGATGAAGGAAAAACAAACAAGGAAAAACATCAGCAATGTATTGCATTGAATTATCATCTGCTAGAAGAAAGTCAATTTCTATGCCTCACATTCCAAGATACTTATTAAGCAGCTCAATAGCTGCTGACATATTGCCTTGAGCCTTTGCCAAAGCTACCCTTCTTTTATGAATTACCTGCATAAGATGCTATCACCATGAGATTTAAACATTCGGTCCAGTAATAAAGTCACAAAAAGTGCATTTCCAAGTTGGAGCAAATGAAACACTAAATTGTATAAAGAATTGGTTAGAAATGCACTTGATCTAATTGATTATCTTCTAGAAGGCTTGAGTAAGCCTTTTCTGCCTCTTCCCAAGATCCCCTTGCTTCAAAGAAAATTGCCTCTAGCCTTCCTGTAGTTTTGCCGAGACCAATGAGCCATTTGTTAAAAGCCATTTTATGAGTTAAAAATATATAATACAAAGCCCCTCAAACTGTTCCTTGTTTAGAACACAAATAAGCAATAAAAGATCAAGCCAAGCTAAATAATGTCTAGAATTTTCTGTGGCTTTATAGATATATTCAAAGCCTTTGGAAACACATATAACCAATTCTAGTCAGATTTATTACTCCTTATCCCATATCATTAAGTTATTAACTGATGCATGGGTGCTAAGCAGAAAATATGATTTACACCACTGATAAAGAAGACAAGTCACAGGATACTCCCTTCCCTCTCTATTTCCAACCAGACAACAGAGAAATTGTAATAAAGATGTATAAGATTTGAGTTAAAGACAGTAGGCAGTGACGTCTTTATAAACAAATGAAAACTGAACCCATAGAAAGCTTCGATATGGCTTTTATTTCCGGCAAAAACTCAAACAGCCGTGGAGGATGCTAAATTGTCATCAGCTGTATTCAACTCACCAACTCTTTTGCTCTCCGGAAATCTCTTCTGCAGAACACTTATGCAATCCTGCAAATGATGCCAGGGTTACAAATCCCCTCAGCTTTACAAATCTAGTAGGAATTCTGACACTATCAGAACAGTAATCAGTGCTCTAGGAAGTGAAATTATTAACAGAAATGAAAAACTAGAGCAAAACGGGCTTTGTGTGTGTGTGTGTGGGTGAGAGAGAGAGAGAGAGAAAGAAAGAGCATTAAATAACTTCGGCAGCTCGATTTCCAAAAAGTTGGTACCATATCCTGGGGAAAACAAATAATGAAATAAGGCAATGAGATGAAACATGTAGCCTGCATGACTAATATGTGAACAAAGTTCACTCAACCAATGAAATTTGGACACGCAACAATTCTGCATGCACCTATAGAGCACTCCAGGGGCCAATAAAGAGGAAGGGCAGGATGGGAGTATCGGTTCATTACTGGAAAGATATTCCTTCACCAATAACCATGATTTATGTACAAGTACAACATTTGCCATGGAAAGAGGATGGGCCAGAGCCCAGATGTGGATATAACTGATTTGTTTGAACCTACGAGACCTCAAGGCATAAGGACTTATCAAAAGCATTGGCAATCAGGTCCTTGTAAGAACTTCATGTGAGTAATTGGGTGAGATGACTAAATCAAGAACAATCACATGAATGAAGCAAGTATAAGATAGCAATCCATCATCCATTGTTGTACAAGCAACTTAACATAGAAACTAATGAAACAACTTGAATAATAGAAATATAGTTCACTCATGGCTTGGGGCAAAGAGTAATTCAATCAATCTCAACCTCAGCCATAATGTCCAAGAGAAAGTTATTAGAAGCAATGCAAAATGGTAATCAAATGAAGAAAAGAATAATACCTTAGCAACATTTAGACAATGACAGTCCATGGCTGCAACTGCAACCTGTTCGTACAGAGTCCATTCTTCATTAAGAATAAACTACCATTAGTCAGAAAAAAGTTCAAATTAAGGACTGTAACAAGGCAAGAGAGGGGAGGAGGGCACTAAATTATGGAGAAAATCACCAGTCCATGTATTTAAGAAATGTTTTAGTTGGTATAGTGCCTTGCCTTATACAATATGTCGTAATTCAACAAACACAAAATTAAAAGCTCAGTCACACCACAAAATGCCAAGAGGCTGGAAACTATCACGAATGTGCCACTCTCTAGCAATTAGAAGCATTCTCCATGCAGAGCATAAAGAATAGATCAAGAAAGCTCTGAAATTAAATAATTTACTTTTCTTTCTGCAGTATTCTCACACTAGCCCTGAAAATAAGTAGCACCATTCTTTGCCAATTGTCACTCTTGAGTTTCATTCCATGTATCTTTGAATTTCATACATTTTATATTCTCCCAAACAAAAAAGATTTGTTCTAAATTGATGCTTCAACAAATAAACTAAAACCACCTCCTTCAAACCCAACCACCCCTCCTCAAATATACAATCATTCTACTTTATTTGGGATCTAGAACACCCACCATCTAATGAATAACACATTTGTCAGTGCTAAACTTTGCTCGCAATGTGGTTTTCCCCAAGCTAGTGATGCACTGAGCTTTAGATATCTACATAACAGTATTTTCAAAGTAATCATTATGCAAAACACCTGGTTTAACACTTAATCACTCTTGCACCAGTTATGCACTGATGAAAGCTAAACAGTGACAAAATCAACATTTGAAAACAAAATTCCAAAACCAAAAAGTTAGTCCAAAGCAATGAAGAAACAGATACCCAATTGAAATCATGATTCAAAGATTCAAAGGCACAGAAGAAGCATCCAAATGGGGACCAGAAAAGGAACTTTTCAGTAGAAAATGGTAGCACTCCACCAGATCCAATTTCAGCATGGAAGTTCAAACAGTTGAAAAGAAAACATTGAAAGAGTCACTCTTTTAACGATGTTACCAAATTAAATAGATTGATATAATTCGTACAACCAATCAAGCATCAATCTTTACATCTCCAACCATGCACCAATCACACAAATAACTAAGCTCATAAAATTGCACTGTTCAAGAGTCGAACCTAGCCTCACAATTTCACTACCGAGAAAACAAGCCAATACCAAAAGGAACAATAAACTAACTTCTTACAAATTCTCCACAAATACGCAATACCCGGATAAACAAAACAATAAAGGGCGTCCCAGAAAAAAGACTTACCATCGGGGCCACGACTAGATCTTTTCTTGGGGTCATTCAAGATGGAGAGACCATGCTTCAAGACCTTATCAGAACGCCTAACCTTGAGTTTCCTGACTAAACAGAGATACTCCCATTCGCCTCCTCCTCCATTGTCCACTTGGCTCTCCAATCTGTTCAATTGGATCTCCTCTGTTTTGGTCACCATACCAGCACCCCTGCTTCTCTCTGGCCGGTTCTTGAATCTGTTAATGGGAGGTGGGGAAAAGAGAGAGAATTGATTGACTATGAAGTGCGATCGTTTTGCTTATGATTTTTGTTTTCAAAACAAGAAGATTTATGTTCTAGCAAAGATTACAAACAATAAAATCTTTTTTTTTTTTGGTTAAAAAAAATCAATATAAAATTTTCTTCACTTTTGGTCCAAGGAGGAAAGAAAAATAAAAGTTTAAATACAAACAGATGTTTTTTTTTATGGGACTAAATACAAAAGATTAGATCTTTATGTACAATGATTAAGTTCAAGTAGGCAATTAAATCTTTGCAAACACTCAACATAAACAAATAAATAAATTTGTTATGAAAGAAAATCCTTTTCTTTTTGTCTTTTGCCCCAGAGGCTCCTAATTTATGTTGCATTCACAAAACGCCTAAGTTTTATACAGGAAAACAGAATGCCATGTTTGAATGAAAAAGAGAGAATAAAAAGGAAAGGGGATAAACATAAAATTACTCTTAAGTCTTTTCAATTTTTTAATTTTTATAATATAATTCTATATTTTTAAATATTTTTATTTCAGTCTTCAATATTTTTCAAGAAATCTTATATATTTATTATACAAAATTAAAAAGTGTTCAAAAATTTAAAATTCAATTAAAAATTTTTCTAAAAACTTAAAACTAATTTAAAAATTCAAGTGCATTAAATCCCACTAATTTATATGTATTTTATATAAGTCAATATGCAAAATTAATAATTTAATTATTTCTTATTTTAAATTATTTTAAATTAAAAAATACATAATTTTATGATTATGAGAAACTTTAAAAGTATTAAAATTATATTACAAAAATTTTAAAAAAATAAAAGTAATTTTATACTTATTCCAAAAAAAAAAAGAAATCCCTCTTCTTCCCATCCCGAGGTAGTCGTTTGTGTAGAATATTTATATTATTTGCCATCACTTTTTAACTTATTTAAAAAATATCTCAAAGATATGATTGTAATTTTGATCTCCAAGGAGAAGGATAAGAGACCCCTTTTCGTCTGCCTTTCTTGATTCAAAGCATTAAGCGAGAGATATTGATTTTCACTCTATCTTTATTCCCTTTATTTCCAACATGCCCATTTCCTTTCCTTCACTCTTTGTCCATTATGGCCAGACAAGCCGTAACCACGTGGGTTAAACCTGTGACGTGTTCCTCCTCAGCTATAAAAGCCTACCTGACCACCTCAAACCCCACCATCGCTTCTTGCTCTAAAACCCTAACAATGGCAACAGCGAAAACCGTAGAAGAATCAGATGTTGGCATATTCTGCTACATGTCTCAACTCCCTGGCTTCCGTGGCATTCTTAAGCAAAGGTCCTGCGTTCCCTTTCCCACTCCTGTGTTCACTGGTTTTAGTTTGAGAACTGGGATCTTCTCTTAATTTAAACATTTGATATTACGCCGTTTCAGTTAAAGATTCATACTTTATTGGGATTCTTGAATATATTTCAGTTCAAGATGTAAACTTTGTTGGGTTTCTTGAATGTATTCAAGGTTGAACTTTTCTTGGGGTTGTTGAATGCCTTTCAGTTCAAGGTTGAACTTTTGTTGGGGTTCTTGAATTTCTTTCAGTCCAAGATGTAAATTTCTTTGTGTTTCTTGTATTGTCTTTATAGGTATTCTGATTTTATTGTCAATGAAGTCGATACTGATGGAAATGTTGTCCATTTGACCTGTTTGGATGCTCCTACCCAGGTGGGTAGAAATCTTTCTTGCGTTAAAGTCTTCTGTTTGGAGTTTGAGTCCTGGAGGATCTTACAGGAGTGCCTTCAGATCACTGGGTTATTTGCAGTTGATTTTGTTCTTTTTTAATCTATTGAGGCTGTTGTCACTTTCTTTGGCATTCAGATTGTGGAGGAGAGTGAGACAAAGGTATGTGATCAAATGAGTAAGAGTTATATGACAGAAATTGATTCGTTCAGATCGCTTGTGAGTGACAATGATGCTGACCGTTTGGAAGGATTCATTGGTCAAGTGACCTCTGGAAGTGAAGATGGCATTTTGCCTATTGTTCTCTCGCCAGATTCTGACAAAGCCCATCGAACGGTTTGTTTCTCTGTTCCAAGTTACATTTTCTTTTGTTATACCACTGGATGTTAAAGTTCTTAAGTGAGATGCCATTTGGCAAAGTTTTTGTCCTTGTTGCCAGGGGTTCTTTCCATTAGGACTGATGCTTGGTGGTTGTTGGATGTAGAATTTTCTCAACGCTAAGAGAAGAAATTGAGAGCTATTGATTATTTTTGAACTGAAAATCAACCTTCAACCAATCTGATCCCAGCGTAGGCTTAGATATAAAATTATTTTCTTGAAATTCGCAGAAGGTGCACAATTTTATCAAGGAAAATTTCAAATTCCTTGTTACCGATACTGTTGATGGACTGAATGCTTCGTCGAAATGCATCCGTGTGAGATTAAATTCTGGAGCAAACAATAATGGGAGAAATTCCAGGAAAAGAAAAGAAAGAGGTGATAAGCCCTTCGACAGCAGAGGTTCAGATAATTGGCCAGAGCATCTTGGCAAGTTTCTTAGGTAGTGAGTACATGAAGTCTTGCTGTTTAGTTTATACTGTGATTATTCTGCATTCCTATTGTTGGGCCTATGGTGATCAAGCCAATGAAAGGCTGCTTAGGGTTTTGAGTCCTTATAAGCCAAAAAGAGTGCCCATCCCTGTTCAAATTCCAATAAATGTATCTGGCAATGTGTATTTTGGTGCAAGTGTAACCCTGACTTGTTATCAATTGATGAGGAGCTCACTGGATCATGAATGATATGATACTAACATAAGAAAGTTACATGAATATGTATACAACAGAAACTATGAATTCTTCGGTACTCTATGCTTTCTGAAGAATCTACATCATGTCATGTGCATACATTTTCTGAATTAACTGAGGCATTGACTAGAATATCTGGCTATACTTTGTAATCTCCTGTCACTCATGTAGGTATCCTTTCAGATCCATCTCACAAATTTCTTTGCTTTATTCCCATACTTGAGCTTGTTTGTACAGCAGAACTGGAGTTTAAATTTGTTAATGATGTAAGTGAAAAATGTTGGATGATTGAATCAAAGAGTAATCTATTTTTTTAAGAAAACATTTGAACATGCATCATATACAACTCTTTTGTGGTAGAATTTTTATCTTCTTTTTGGTAATTGAACAACATCCACAAGGTATTGACATTGCAAATTTTCAGATTTCATCTTTACAAGGAAAACAAGGATACACAGGAGGCCTTAGGACTGATAGGGAAGATGCTTGGCATTCAGGTTTGTCCTAATCTTTTGTTGCAATGCCCTTGTCTTGGTTTGCCTAATGCAGTGCCCATAAGAGACAATACTGTAAATCCTTCTTTCTCTCACCAGCTTGATTATGGTTAGCATTCATATGTTGATTTTGTCTTGATTTTAGTTGGCAGTCATTCGGTGTTTTTTTTTTTTTTTTTTTTTTTGTAGTGATGGAGCCAATGAGATTATCTTTTTTCTTTTGATCTTTTTGAGCTCTGTCTCTTTTATCCTTTTTCTTTCCCTCGACATTGGATGTCTGCAATGCATCTAAAGCTTGTTTCTCATGCATGTACAGTTTTCCCCTTTTCTGATTGATATATATTGGTTTGACAGCCACGGTCCTTTGGATTTGCGGGAACAAAGGACAAGCGCTCTATCTCAACTCAACGGGTAAGTCATTCAATCAGCAACCCTACTGCTTATGCCCTTATTGTGGTCTGTTTAAAACAAGTTTATGGTTTAAACTGGTGCACAAGGCCTTTGTGGGTTTTTCTATGGATCAATTTGTCTAACTGTTTGTTTCTATGAGTGCATGACTACTGAGCATCTTTTCATAATTGCAACTGAGAATTTCCTTTTGGCATTGCTGCATTAGTGCCCTAGCTTTGGCTAATAATTTGGCTTTTAAAAGTTGCTTCAGCACAGATGCACTTTTTTGTTACAGGTGACTGTTTTCAAGCAGCACACAAGTAGACTAGCTGCTCTTAATGACCGGTTGATTGGTATCAAAGTGGGTGATTTCTGGTAAGGTTAAGTTGTGCATTTGTAATTCTTCTTTCCATGGTGTTAAATGTTGTATTCGAAAATTTATGGTTGCATAATTTTTCCAGCCATGTCAAGGATGAACTTCTTCTTGGACAGCTCCTAGGAAATAGATTTACAATTACATTACGGTGAGAAATTTTCCTACGTAGGAATCCTTGTTTGATACTGCAATGCAGAAAATTTTGCTTCGCAGTTACCTCCATTTTGCGCTTGCTAAACTCACAGCTTTTACACATTCCCTTAGAGGAGTTATTGCAGACTCTGAAGACACAATCAAAGCATCTGCAGATTCCTTAGGAAGACATGGCTTCATCAACTACTTTGGTTTACAGGTGCCTCTCTGTCCCTCTTGTTCTGTGTGTACACAGGTTAGATCATGTATTTACTGGGACCAAAGGCAATGAATCGCCAATGATTTTTATATGTTTAAGCAGTGCTCACTTATATTTAGTGGTTATTTGTATAGACCATATTATTTGATCGCTTAAATGAATTGTGCTTGCACATTTTCTTCTATACTTAATGAGATTGCATATCTGCAGCGTTTTGGAAGTGGTTCTGTGCCAACTCATCTTATTGGAGCTGCATTACTCCGAGGAGAGTGGAAGGGTGCTGTAAGCTTGATCCTTGATCCAAGAGAAGGAGATATCCTTTAATTGTTTTTGTTTTCTGTTTTATAAGGAGAACTTTTGCATATAATTGACTAGTTATTTGTTGCATCAACTTAAATGTTGTACAGTAGAAGCATTGGCTATTGTTGTTTCTTGACTTTGATCTCTAAATACAAAGGGATGAAGTGAGAAAGGCACGGGAATATTACAAGGAGACTAATAATATTGAAGGAACGCTGAAGCAATTACCTCGCCATCTAGTTGCTGAGAGGGCTATTGTAAGTTTTTCTACTGTCGTTGCTTCTGCGTAACTTTCTTTCTGAAGGCCATTGCTTACTGAAGACTCCATAGTAATGGTTTTGATTTGTAATTCCTATGGCAAGTTTGTTAATTTGCCCCAGTTTGTCATTGTATAGCTTTGCATGGTTTTGATATCCTGTATCAAACATCAATCACAAAATATGCTTTTTTTTTTTTTTTTCTGAGTTCTAATTCAATTTGATAATAACCACTATATCTGTTATTTTCTTTCACTGTTTTTTAATATGCAGCTTCAGTGTTTGAAGAAATGTCCTGGTAATTACCTCCAAGCCCTGAAAGCTATACCTAGGACGTTGAGAATGATGTAAGTTATAATTTTATCAATATTAGGATGCAATTTCCTCTGATGTACTTTTATATAACCAGCTTTGAGTAGAGAATAGCATAATGGTCTTTGTTCCATGTTTTTGTGTTAGCTTTCTTTGCCCTAGCCTGCCTTTGTATAGCTGAAAGGAACAGCACCAAGAGGATCCAACCCATACATCATTTGAGCTAAGCTAACTTATCAAAGAAGAATTTGAGCTAGGCTTGATATAGAAGTTAGTAGATAGTCACTCTGTCTTATCATTAAATATATGTAATATTACATGCCTAATTCTTCCAACTTAAAACATAATTTGGTTTCAATTTGATCACCATGAACTGTCAACTTGAAGGCATCTCATGTCCACTTCTGAGCAAGTGCTGTTCATAGGGATGTTTTATATGTATGTGTGCATATGCTTGGGACGTGGTTGGTAGTAATCGTAATCTTGCATGTACAGCTGGTGTTTTCTCAATACATGATATTTTTAGTTGGACAACCATTCTGTTACTTTTCTTTGAAGCTTATTGAATATGAAAAGAATATGAACAAGCAAATTTTGCAGGTGAAAGTTGCTTATTTTAAGTTTTGTGATTTCACATATTGAGAGTTACAATGCCAAGACCTGTTATTGTTGTTTAGGTATGTACATAGCTACCAAAGCTATTTGTGGAACCATGCAGCAAGTATGAGAGTGCAAAAATATGGTATGCTATTGTAACCTGTTATGTTTTTGACTTATATTCCATGTGCATAGTTAACAAAGCATGTGTTTTGCATGTTGTTATTGTCATCATTCGTCAAAGCTTTGATGTGCTTATTATTGAATGATCAACATATTGTGTTATTTCGGAATTGTGGCAGGGGCTGAGAAAGTCATCCCAGGGGACTTGGTGCATGGTAAAGGGGATAATACTGAAAAAGAGACAGTAGTTAATCCTGAATGTGAGGATGAAAATATTGACGATGCATACAATCATTTAGATGAAACCTCTGCGACAGATCTTGCTGAAAGGAAAAGTTTTCCTGTCAAGGTCAGGTCTCTAGCTGTTTCATGAGTCTTTCAAGGATTTTGAAGTGCACTTTTATATCTATCTTCCCATGCCTTTCCACAGCATCTATGACAGATTTGGCAATTTAATTTTGTGGACTTAAAGTTGAAGGTTATTTTGGTATCTGTGTTGTTTTTATGCACTGATACACATTATCATTTACTGCTTTGCTATATGATTGTCAAAGCTAAATGCTATCCATCATCTGGCAGGCTCTTACTGCAGAGGATATCTCTACTGGAAATTATACGATTGATGATGTTATCCTCCCTATGCCTGGGTAAGGGAAAGCCAAGATACTCTTAACTGATTTTACATTGTTAAGGCTATAATGGAGTTCTTTTTTCTTGTCTAAATATCGGTTCTTTGGCAGATCTAGGACAATTTATCCAGCAAATGACATTACCAACATTTATCATGATTTGGCAAAGAAGGTTTGGAATGTGTTAAACACATGATACCTAGTTTTCTTGGTACAGCTTGTTCCTTTTCTTTTCTTCTTCATAGGCAAGGGGAGGTGTATTTGAATAGGAGTGTGCAGAATACTGCTCCAGAGGATTAGGTTTTTGTCTTCCGCTGGAAATGGATGAGATCTTTGGTATATTTATTCAAAATCAGAGAAATGATATGGAATCAAAAGGTTGGTTGGAAGAGTCTTGACAAACTCAGATTGTGAGACTGCTGTCATTATGAAAGTGAGATGAAACTTGGCAAGAAATGGAGTAAGAGGTACTTTGAAAGCGGCATTGATAATGACAGGTACAATTTGAAAGTGGAAGAGTCTTGACAAAATCAGTGAAATTTGCCCTAGACAGATAAAATTTGAAAGCGGCATTGCTAGTGAAAAAGGAGGTTGAGAACATGGGATGCAGAATTTCTTCTGCTCATATGATTTTTCTTGTCTTCATGTTAAAACTATTTCAAGTTAATGCTACCAACAATTGGGGTAATAATAACAAATATCTTGATGATGGAGATATATAAGTGGGAAATGAGCTAGCTGAGATGCTTGAGTGACCAGGAGGCTCTGAACTGGGGCAGCACAATAAGGGGTGGGTCTAGGGTGAGCCATTTTCTTGCTTTCCTTGCTGGAAGAACCAAAGAAAGGGGAAAGTTTTGATTGAGCACAAGAATTTAGAGAAGGTTATCTAGGCCAGTCTTCTCTCACACTAACAAGTTGGAGCGTCCTTTCAACGAGAGAGTTTGTGTCAAGCAAGAGAGTAGGGGAAAGGAAAAGGAAGATGTCTAAATTTGATTTTTGGAATTTTTTTAATGATATGGATGATATTCCTTCTGTTGGTCCAGATGTCTTAATGACAGAATGGGAAAAAAGACGTTGTGTTAGAACCCTCAATAAAATTGAGCTCCTGGATTGATGACTGTGTTTGTACCAAGCTTGGACTATATGCAGCTTGATGAGCTCCCTTTTTATCTTATTGCTTTTATTTGCATTTTTTCTGTGTTTATGATCTGTTGTTTATCCTTCTCTTACGTTTACTTTGTTTTGTGCAGGATGCTATAGATTTGACTGAGAGTACTCACAGTGTCAGGTAACTGTCGCCAACAACCCCCCTCCAACGCACATTTCTACATGCATGCATATGTGTATTCATGTGCAAGCTTATTTATTCTTATTGGAGTTGTATGTGTTCTTTTTTCCTAGGGAATTTTCAATCACCAGTGTGACTGGAAGTTATAGGCACATTTTTCAGAAGCCACTAAATTTTGAATGGTATGCCAGTCTTCTCTTTATTTTCATTTGTTATAGGGACCTTGTAATACACTATCCCAATTGTTTTCACTGGTCTTTTTGCAGGGAGGTGCTCCCATATGAAGATAGTAATACACCATTGGCTGAGACAGATTTGGACAAAATTGCCAAGAGCAAATCTAAAGCTATAAGCAAAGAAGTCAAGGTTGATGACCGCAGAAGTTCATCTGATTGCATGCTAGCCAGCTTTCAAGGTGATTTAAATCCATTGGTGACTTGCAAAAAGTTGGAGAACAACAGAGAGTTGGGGCTAGCATCGGCTGATTCTCTTGGTGGCTCTAATTCGCAAGAATCGCATTTGGCTCTCAAGTTAAGCTTCACTCTTCCAGCTTCATGTTATGCAACAATGGCCGTAAGAGAGCTGCTTAAAACATCAACATCCGTACGTCCTTCTACTGAAATTTTACTTCCGTAACAATTTTAAATTTGGAAAACATTGTCAATATATCAGGATGACAGATTTATGGCTATCTTTGTTTTTTCCTTCCTCTCTTCTCCCTTCCCCTAACCTACCTCCATGCATCAAGTTAAAATAATAAACCTGTGGATTTTCCCCTTACAAACATTTTTCAACGAGTTCCTTATGTACATCTTGCATAAACTGTTATGTTTGTGATATTTGCAGGTTGCCTTCCACAAGACATTGAACCATTGAGCGGATGTTCCCAGAGATTTGTGGCATCCAGTACAGATGATGTGCCTACTTATGAGACCAGACAAAGAGCAAGACTATCCTGTCCGTCAAGAACGATGCCCTTTCTTATCTTATGGACTGACAGATGGTAGAAATGACTCTCATCCCTCCTTACAAGGGTTAATGAAATGGCCAATCAAAGGAGCACGGTAACCAGAAAACTGGAAAACAAAAACCTCAAGATCTCTGGTCCTCATGTTCAGCTTTGCAAATAACCAAGTCCCAGGAGGCTTGATGTGCATGTATGGATCGAATTTTACGATACTCATAGTTCAGCAGGTTGGAAGTGTCGCCTGGTCAGCTGTGTTGGTCGGCTCTAAAGGTTATGTGAAATATAATTAAACCTGTGCTACCGGAATGGCAAAGATCAGGGCAACCTTCCTACATAATGGAGTACCAGCTCATGGATTTATTGGACTGCCGGGTTAAATTTTGGTGGAAAGCTAAAATCATTGAGCTTGTTGCCAGTGGCATTCCTTCAGAAAGAGCTCTATAATTCAAGGTAGAAAGACAGACGGATCTTTCTATTTTAAATGGAGGGGAAGATTGATGGCGAGCAAAAAAGTGGCTAATCAGGAGTAGCTAACTGAAAAAAATTGAAGGTAGTAAATAACAAGATATACTAGATCGCCATAATTAAAATTTATGCACAAAAAAAAATAAAGTTTTTACATTCAAATTAGTTTCAAGATGGAAACTTGAACAATTCAGCGGGCCACGTTATAGAGCCTGATATTTTCTATCTCTTGAATATTATTTTATGTTCTTCATTCATTGTCCCACTGAGGGGGGGACAAGTCAGTTATAACGAATGTGTTAGGCACACCCTGGAGGATGGTGGGGCTGGGGTGGTTGGGCGTGGGGGAGTGAAATCACTCGTGATTCCGAAATTATTCGGTCATGTCCTCTAGTGACTCATGGGTCATGGGCTAATGGGTTGCACTGAAAACTGGCAAAACAAATCGAGAAGAGTACATAGGACCAGAGCGGCAGAGTTGCATTAACACTATAGTTGATCGATATTAGAATTATTTCTAGGTTTAGAAGTTTTGTCTCTATAATTAGAAGTATTGTTGTCTCGAGCTTTGAGTTCGTAGCTAATTAACAAAACAATAAGTGTAAATAGAACAATTGACGGGCATAACAACTCGTCGGGCATGGTACATATTGGTGACAAACTATCAAATCAAATTGCCTTTCAAGAACAGTTGTAGCTGTCTGTGTTACCATCAATAGCAATTGACAACCACGGAAGTTACACTCCATCCAAAATTCCACGGGTGGCATCAAGAGCCCGCAGATGGGCGGTTAGTAAAGGATTCAGACGGGGCTGCAGAGCAAGAATCGGAAACTTCAGAGAAACAAAAAATGATAAAAATGGTTAATTGATCACCATATTTGAAGGTACAAACAGTGTACCAACCTGATAGGTGACAAAAGAATTGAAGTACTTGGAATGTCTACCACTGCTTGTACTTGCCACTGATGGTATCATGATCGTTGCCATTTCTCTACGTTGGAAAACAGGAGAGTCCAAGATGAGAAATATTTTTTACTTCTAATTATTCTCACTTATTATATGCCAAAGTGCTTATTTTTTTCGCTTTCAATGTGAGAATTAAAAAATGGAAAGGAATTATATATTAAATAATTTTCATTATATTTTAACTAAAAATTTAAAATATTAAATTTATAATTTATTTTTGTAACTTCTAGTATATGATTCTTTAACAATTTTAACAATTTGACCTTAAAAAGAGAGGATCGTTAATTTCAACGTAAAATTCTTTAATTATACGTTACAAGACCCTAAGGAGAAAGGGTTCTGGAATGTAAAGATGAGCCCTGGTGAGGATGTTGGAAGATTTATCCTATGCGACTCTCTGAAGTCCAGTGTTCCAAGAAAAGTTTCTTATGTCCTGATGATTGGCTTCTGACAACAAGGTGTGATTTCTCATCACCCATTTGAATCCTCCGAAACTGAGTTCTGACTGGTATTGGCGTATGTTTCCTCACCAGAAAGCCCCTCACCAGCGCTTGCAGTTTGACTAGTCCTCTTAAAGCACATGAAGCTTTCCATGCGTGTGATCATGCTGACTTAAAACTACATCGTTTGTTAGCCTTTTCTGCTCCGTATCCTTTCTGTCAAGCTATTGAACAATGCTTGCAAAGAGTTTCCCTGGCCAAGACATTTGCCACAACCCCACAGATTGCTGTAATATAGTCTCCATCACTAACTGCTCAAGGTTTTGTTTGTTTCTTAACCCTCTCCAACCGAGAACATATATATATATATTATTTGCAAGGCATGATATATTTATATTATCTTTTGTTAACTCTTTGAACTTTTCTTAGCTACTAACGACATTGAAATTTCATGCCTTGCAAATAATATGACAGAATGCAAGAATGGGAGAAGTATTGGTATCTACTGAAACAACTGCTTTATGTCATGAAAACATTTGAAGAACACCCCTGGTGAACCACGAGGATGAGGGAAATAAAAAGGAGTATTTTCAGATCTAATTGCCACATGGCCATCCAGCCGCGAGTGACCATGAAAGAAAGAGTCTAATAGAATCTTCCATTCACCATCCAAAACTGGAGCTCAACTAGTCGTGGCTAAACCATTTTCTCCTGATTGAAATTAACAGTCCAAACCTGTAATGGTATCCTGATTTGCAAAATGAGGATCTGAAAATTTTCGAGGAAACAGCAGAAAGTAACAACTACACGGGCTAGCAACAGCAGGTTGGCCACGGTGCGCCAAATACAGAACTCACACATCAGCACAGTATTTTTGCCGCCCCTATTCATTGGCAGGACGAAGGGTTTGGTCTCAGCTTGAAATACATGGTAGAATTTTGCCAATATTCTTGTGCTACCTGATAAAAGACGTGGACATGGAAATTCACCACAATCTAATGAGCATCTGCCCAGAAATCACTGGGAAAAAGCTCAAGTACTTAACTATAAAATTGTTAAAAGTGACAAATATGATACGCTTGACACCGGTTAATCTTCCTGTTTGACTGTGTTCTCCTTGAAGCTCTTTGTCAACCATATTGCAGTTTCCCTAGGGGAGACTTTGCCGGGCCCAAATGGCTTTAGTAGCACCCCAAGTTCTTCATATCTTTCATCTTGCAGTAATCTAGCGCTAAATTCAAGCAAACCTTCCAAAGCTTCAGCACGCTGCTGGAATGATGAGGGGTCAAACCTATGGCGCCTTGTGTCTGATGAGGTTCGGCTTGATGCCCCGGCAGTTGCATTTTGATTAGAGGAGTTGCTTCCATTCTCTTCATCTAATTTAAACCTGTTGTGATCAATTCCTTGCCATGCATCGACACAAATGGGTTTTAAAGAGGTTCTGTCACAAATTTGTACTGTGCATTTGTCCTTTGTGATGGAACGGTCACCATGAACAGGAGAGTTTGATGAACCATGTGCCGAAGTTGATGAAGTTCTTCGGATGGGAAACAATGGATCTTCATAAGATGCTAATGGGAATTCAGCTATCCTGTCAATTCGAGGAGCATTGACCGAGACATCTGGAGATTTTACATTGTGAAGGACGCCAATATTATGCTTGAAAGGGGTATGTTGCGTTGTAGCTCTTGGGGCCAATGGCAATGATGCTCTGCGAGTTGCAGAGATAGTTCTTTTGATTGGAGTGGATGTAACAGGAAGCTGAAAGATTTTCAGGAAAAAAAAAATGGAAATGAGAGCCAAACTATAAAACTAGCAAAAACTGACAGTGTGTGCTCTTTTTTGGGGGAGATGTATGAACTTACAGATTCACGTTTTTTTGCAGGCTCTGTTCGCCTTTTAGGAGTGACAGAAACTTTAGCGGAGGTGAGTTTTGCAGTCTTGGCAATAGCTGAAGGTTTTGAAGTTATTGATTTGTAAATGACTGTTCCTTCATTGCTGATTTTGATGGACAAATCTGATAACCGTCGACTCAAATAACATGGCATGTCATGGACTCCTCTTGTAGAGCACATGGAGTCTCGCTCTGTTGCAGATATACTTGGATTAATTGTCCTATCATTACTAAATGAGTGTCGTTTCTCTCTGTAAGGAGAAAGAGGAGTAACTTCTGGATCTAAGAATCTCGTTTTCTTAATGTAAGTAGGTTCAGGCCATTGGACAGGCAATGTATTGCGTCTGGGGCTGTTGATCTTAAGATGAACTTTGAGTACAGAAGGCTGAAGATGAGGATGACGGAGCAGTTCTGCTGCCTGTCTCAATGAATATAAAAATGAGCACAGAACATATTCATATACAAACAAAAAAAAAACAGATGCTGCTGCTAAGGACAGAAGGTGATGAAAATAGGGAGAATGTGATAATTAGACATGTGTAAGGCAGTTAAAGCCCTGGGAAGCTTCCTGGATTGTCTCATGCAGTGAGTTAAGTTTATTACAATTGCAAAAACTACAGAGAAAATGAAGGCCTCCTTCCACTCAGAAAAATATCATTCAAGCAAGACAAGATCTAACTTTATGGCATCAGTATGGAGCTTTACTTCTAAATAATCCACAAAGCATTTACTTCCGGTGGTTATGGTTTATCAGCCTAATATAATGGCCAATTCTGATGGACAAGTGAAGAAAGCAAAGGTAGGAACTTGAACTGTCAACCTATGCCCCCAAGCCCCCTTAAGGGCTGCAGGTGGTCATCAGGTCAAAGATTCGGGGATCTAAATGTGGAGTAATTTCCACCGCACAGGGTTCAGGGAGGGGGGTTTGTTGGGATGGTGGGAATGCTACTAAGATTTCAAGTCTCTGGCCATCTTTATATCAGGATGTGACCACGCACTTCCATCAGTGATACTATATTTCATCTAGATATGGGTTAGAGGAGAAAATACATACACTTGGCCTCAGTTCTGGGTTCTTCCGCAGCATGCTCTTAACAAGACCTCGACTGGAAACATAAACAGGAAAGAAAGATTAGATAAACCAATTTCACGCATAAAATCAACATCTATTTAATGCAAACAGCACCAAAAGAAATAGAACATACAAAGCACCAGAAAATTTCGTTGGAAGTGGAGCCACTATAGACTTATTTATCTTGTTAATGAGTGCTTGCATATCCTGCTCAAGAGTCAAATAGTAGAGAATTACAAAAGAACCAGACACAAGACAAAACTAAATTTTGTAGCTAGAACTTGGGGGGAAGCTCAATCACAAATGGAGAAAGTGCACAACAGTCTTGTAATATATATATATATATATATATATATATATATATATATATATTTCTGAACAGACATCAGAGACATGAGGCCTGGCAGAACATAACATTCATCAAGCAGGGAATAAAAATCAACTGTTCTTGGTAAGTCTACATCTTACATAGAGAATTTGAAAGCAAGGATTGTTGAATGCAGGACACAGGATATATGGATAATATTCAAGATGCAGAAAACTTACAAACGCCTTAAATGCAGGCTTAAGAGAAGTCATTTCATATACACAGCATCCTGGACAAAAAATCTCAAGTATGAACAAATATGGAACTCAAAAACAGAAATCTTAAAGTAAATTCTACATATAACCACTGTAACTAACCTAAAGACCATATGTCTGACTTTGAACCATAAGGTATATCAGCAAGAAGCTCTGGACACATGTAGCTTGGAGTTCCCACAACCTGAATAAATTGAAGTGATTCTGAATTTCAATAAACAACACTAAATCAACTAGAATCTACAATTGGAAGAACAGCCAGTTTTTCAGCAACGTTACTTACAGATGAAGCAAGGTCATCTGAAGTCAATATCTTGGCAAGTCCAAAATCACCTGGACCAGAATTGATCGCTAAATTTTACCATGAATATAAATCTCTTCATGGACATTACAAAGATCACAAAAGGATCACTCACCGAGACAAACATCTTGATCTTTTGTCAAGAAAATGTTTGAACACTGAAGGAATTGTGAGACATTGTCAGATGAATTCACATCTACACATTTTAGACTGGGAAAAATGTCTGATATGTGTAAAAGAAATAGCCACAAACCTTGACATCACGATGAAGAATATGATTCAGGTGCAAGTAATCAAGTGCCATCAGAAGTTGCACAAGCCACTTACAGAGCTTCTGAAATACATTCAGTCATCCTTGAATCAATCAAAAGGGGGTTTTGAAATTGAAGATGTGGTCCACTAAAGTGATTTATTTGTCCTCGCTTTTTAAACAAATTACAACATTTCCATTAATAGCACAGGGCATCATAAGGGAAAAAAAAAAAAAAACAGAGAAAAAAGGACATAAAAAGAAACCTCCTCAGGGAACAGAGCACCATTGGCTTTCTTTATAGCTTCTGCCCTGTAACAAGAGAAAATTAAAAAGAAACTCAACCGAAGGTGGGCTTCAAGCAAAAACATAAGAGTGCACACTTCTACAGATGTTAATTCTGGAAAGAAAAACAACTCACATGTCTCCTCGTTCACAATAACCTATGATGATGCATACATAGCAACCCTGAGTCAAAAGCATCAAGTCTACCACTATTAGACTGCCTATTGAACATTTGACAAGGTGAAAACTAGGCTTTAAATAAAAGCATGATATACAAACCAATGGTGGATCTAAAGAATATAAACAAACCAACTGTGGATCTAATGGTTCTAGGAAAGAATATTCAACTCAAGAAATACAAATGAAAACACCAAAGAATATTCAACTCGAGAGCATCCAAATGAAATCATCCCATCCATCCAGAAAAACAATTTGGGGGTGGGGATGTCAACAAAGTGCCACAATGATACCTTCTCTACCCAGGAGTCTTTGTATTCTACTATAAACGGATTTCGTATTCTAGAAATGAGCTCCATCTGCAAGAAACAAGATGAGCATTAGAGCTATTGATCCAAATATCACCCATTTAAGGGTCCAGCTCAACCGGCTATGAATTGACTAAATAACTATTGCAACTAGGCTATGAATGCATTTAACATTTATCACAACAAAAATCCACTCAGATATCCTCTCTCAGAATTTGAGATGTCAAAGGTCCAAGTACCTAAATTTGAAGGCATCATCATCATTTCTAGTTCTAATAACTGAACTAAACCTTTGTTTAACAGTGCCATTATAACTTTGTCAAGAAAGATTAGCAAGTAAATGGAACACAGTTTTAGTTTTTGTTTCTCCAAAGGACTACAACAATGAATATTTGATGGGAGGAATAAAGACTGGCATGATTACTTAGAAACAGAAAATGGAGGAGGCAACACATATATAAATGCGAACAATGTCCACGTTCTAATGATAAATGGCTTGGAGGAGAAATGAGGCACGTTGTAGTGAAAAAAAAAAATACTGACTTCTTGATGAGCAGAACGACGGGACCTGTCAGTCTGCCTGGCGAGGCGGATCTTTTTCAGGACATACCTTTACAAACAAAAGAATCAAAATTATCAAAAGAGTTCAGGTTAGACAACATTGCTATTCTTACTACAGAGTTGTATACGGTAAAGTAAGATCCTGAAAAGGAGGAGTCGAGTGTTAGTTTCTTTCTCACTTCTTCTTTTCATGTTTATGCCTCACAAGAAGAGCCGAACCAAAAGACCCTTTTCCTATCTGCTCTAGTACTTCATACTGCTCCATCAGATAGCTTCAAGGAATGTACTTATAGAGGAAGAAAGGCTGCATTAAGGTGGAACAAAATAAAAGAAGATACGCTATCTGTAAAGTTGCTCAAGAAATGCATTCACCATAAGCAACCCCATTTCGTTTTCAACCACAAGTAACAGTAAAGAAAATGAAATTATGCCACTTTTCAAGAAAAAAAGGAAGGAAACTTTATTTGCTAGAGAAACGAGAAAACAAGGGAAAAGCAAGAAAATTCAACGAACTACGAAGAGAAAACAAAAGAAAGAAAATTCAAAAAATTATCCAAGAACATTGAATCCCAGATTTGGAGAGATGTATTAAAGTTCAAAATCTTGCCGGTAGCATGAACTCAACCATTACTGTGAAAAAACTTGAACATAATCAAGTAGTAATTTCTCGCCAACTCCTTTAACTGGCTAGTTTAACATTCTAAACTGATCTCTAATAGTTTCCTTTCACATACTTTCCTGCAGTTTCTCAGAAACCAAACACTGCCATTATCAAAACCACCAACTGCCCTTCCCCCCAGCCCCCAGAAAAGAAGAAGAGAGAGAGAGAGAGAGAGTCCAATAAATATCTGTCTAATCTAAAAGCCACACTTAACGACCACAACTTTAACTCCCTCCAAACATTTCAAATGTCTAAAAATAGCAACCAAATCTGCAAGTATACACACAGAAAAGCAAAATCTAAGCACTTGAAGAAGTAAACAGTATAAAGATTAAATCTTTGAGCAAGATCCTGAAATGCCAAATGCAGCTTGGAAATCCCACATAGAAACCATAAAGAAAGACTTACAAGAAAAGAAAGAAACCCAAATCTACAGATTCCAGATGGGAAAGAAAGAAAGGGTAAGAACCTGAGAGTGAAGGAAGTGAAATGCTTGAGTGCGGATCAAAGAGAGATATCACAATGTGAGTAGAAAAGAGATGAGGGGGAAGTGGAAGTCAGCATTTGCAGGGGATGAAGAAAAGGACAGCGTTTCAGCGGCAGAGGAAGTAGAACACGGTGAAGAGGAAGTTGCAGTCTGGGGGGGGGGGAGGAGGAGGAGCAGGGACTTGAGGCATAGGTGGTTTTTGGAATGAGGGAAAGTGACAAAATTTTTAGTGAGAGAAACAGGAGAGAAGAAGTTGTTGTACCTCATTTTTATAGATTCATAGAGCTACAAGTTACCATTTTATTTTAATCTAGACTAGGCATAGGGGGATTAACATGCCAAGCTTATTGTGTGTATAAAAATTCCATTCACTTTGTCCAAAAAAAAAAAAATTCCATTCATCAAGGGAGGCATAGAGGGAAGGAGCCAAGAAGGAAACTCCAATTTACTGTTTTCTAAGAAAATTAAGTTGCATAAATTTGTCACATTATAATTATAGTCTTATATTACACTACTGTTATTAAATCTATAATTATAATTGCATCATTAATTGTAATTATATATTAAAAAATAAAATATATATTATCGACTATTAAATTAATAAAAAGTGTAAATTACCATCTAAAATATGTCAAATTAATCTTATTCATATAAGTTAAATGATATAAGGTTACAGGGGTTAAGTATAATAAACTGTATCAAGATAATTATTCTGTTCAAATACAAGATAGTTCGTTCACAATAAACTTGATGAATGTGTAAATATTATTTCTCTTTTGTTCAATCAAATCTTACTCAGCAAAATCACAGTTGACTATTAATTCAGTTGATTTATTCCATTTTATTCGTTTATCATATTGTCAATTGGGCATAATGAAAACAGGAAATGGAGCAAAAGAAGGCTTTTGGTGTAATCATCAACCTTTGCAAGGTGGGCAAGTGTCCCTTTGACCATGCAGCATAGGAATTTCTAGTGTTTGGAGTTTTCAACTTTATAAAGATAATTTGAACACAGTTTTTCATGCATCCAATCTAACTAGTTGTGGCATTTTGAATTTTAAACCGTGTAGTAAATTATTCTTTGTTAGGGCATCACTGCCCTCGAGGTTAAAAGGGATAGAGAAGGAAGAGACTTGAGATAAAATAATGTGGAGGACCAAGTGAGATCCAAAGGCTGTTAAAAATTAAAAAAATAATAATAATAATAAAACAATTACACTCCATACAGAGAGAGAGGGGGGTGAGGAGATGTGGTGAAGGAAAAAAAATGAAAGAAAACAAAAAAAAAAAAAAAAGGAATGATGGGTCAAAATGGGAATCTTTCCAAGTTGTGGAGACTGGTGAGTGAATTCAATTTTCCTTACTTTATCTGTTGTGAAAAGGAGTGAACTCAGAAGTTTAGAACTGCTTCCAACTCTGGCCCAAAAACAAGAAAAAGATAGCAAAAGCCTGAGAAAGACAAGAGGTGGTGGACCATGACCCTAGGTGGGGTCTGTTCCTGTGACATCTCCACTCGCCCCCTTTGCTCGCGTTTCTAATCTTTTATGCACCCCAACGTTATCTCAACACAGAATACATACGAATGCTGTCTCACTCTCTTTGTGATTCTATTGTTATTTATAATTATGTATCGAATTAATTAAATTAATAATTATAATAATATAATATAACATTTTTTTAACTTTCATTAAAAAAAATCTATTTGTGTATTATTTTTGTTTTGAAGGTTATTTATTGGTGTTTCTATACACTTTTTTTTTTTAAATTTAAAAGTCTATTAAATTGAATATGATAAATAATTTTTTTATTTTAATAAATTATATATTCCTCATTAAAATTAAAATTTTAAATTTTAAATTATTAATATATATTTTTAAGAATATAGTATTTTTTATTTATACATACTTTATTTATTATATATTTTATTTTTGATTTATGATTTTTTTGATTGACAATTTTTGTGTTTATTTGCTGTTTTCTATTTTAATTAATGATTTGGAAGCAACTAGACATTTATATAAGTGATGAATAATTGAATATAATTAATACAATATTATTTTTTTTTTTATTTTTCTCTCTCTTTATTAACTTGCTGTTAAGTAATATTATCCTTCCAAACTTGATTCCTTGAGTAAGTTACATAAATATACTAAAAAAGAAAAAAAAAGTATAGTTAGATTAAATTTGTTTTAAATATTTTTTCTTTGTTAAATCAAATTTATTCACACCATTATTTCTTATTATTTGATATTATTATAATAAATCATTTTATTATTTTATTAATTATTTCGTAGGGATGTTTGGTTGATGGCTGTGGGAAGACATGAACGGAGGAAGACCGACCAAGAGGAAACATACAGTGTGGTGGATCCTACAGGACCCTCTCAGGACCTGCAATCACTGGGCTAATTATTCGCGCCTATTACAAAAACACCCTCGCTTTTTTCTTGAAATTACAGAGGTTTGTTGGTTTGTGCCTTGTCGTGCCCCACCGCAATCTAGTTAAAGCATATGCTCTAATATCTATCAATTAAAAAAGCAAAAAATAAAAATAAATAAATAAATATGTAGCAATGAAAGCATTTTGGTCATTAAAGTTTAATTCAATCTGTTAGTTCATAGAGTACTAAAGTGTAAACTTGAAAAAATAAATGCATGAATCTACGGGTACTCAAATTTATTTAGGGAAACATTTCATGTACTCAGTTCTTATGGAATCATTTGTACTCAAAAGTAAAAAAATTACAAAAATAATTCTATTTATCTTTTGCTTTTGACCCTTATAATACAACTCATTAAAAAACTATTAGAATGAAGTAAACCAGCAGTTTTCAGTTTCCCTCAAGCAAACCAACTTATGTGGGCAACAAGTTATTTACGTCATTAATTAATCACTCAAGTCTTAATCACCATTTTCTTAATAAGGCCAATTACCCCCCCCCAAAATATGTATGTGTATATATATATATATATATATATATATATATATATATATATATTGATATCTTTCTTTTAAGTGGTTTCGATTAAAATTTAAATTTGAGATACTTAACTCAAAAAATGACTTTTGTATTGATTGCATGTGGCATCTTTAATGATGCCTGCACCATAGAACTAAAGGCACGACCAAATTATAAAGCCTGATAAATAAAATTGAACCGCATTAGTGGGCAGGAGCAAGTTGCCTTGACGTATCATTCATTGCTGCAGTGGACTTTTTCCTTTAGAACCCTAATTACCAAAACTCAAGAAAAGTTCAAACTCCCCAACAAACCCTTTTCGAGTATAGTTCAAGATCATGCAAAAGTGAGCTAGCCATTGATTAAGCTGCATGCCTCCCTTTAGTGGATACAAACAAAGAGACGGTGGGGGGGGGGGTGGGGGATGGGGGCGGGGGGCTGTCCCATCCACTTCCACAGAAGAAATGTTTTCCAACTAATTTACAAAAGCGATGCGCCACCCGTGAATTGTGATAAAGATCCGACCTTTTTGTGAATATGTAAACATGTAATCAATGGACTGCCGTCTCAACAGCCAAGCTCGGTTATATTGGTGCGTTGCATCTTTGACTTTGAGGCTTTTTCAATGATAAAGGATTTCATGCTCACTCAAAATCATTTTTTTAAATGGACCTTAAAAAGTTTATTGATAAGGTACAAACGATATTACAATTGGGAGATTTTAAATTTAAATTATAATGTTTCGTTCTATTTACATTTTTAATTTGATAAACTTAAGTGTTAAATATGTTAAAATTCAGTATATGATACATTTTTGTGATTGTAAGAATCCATTAATGGTGCAAAACTAAAGTTTTATAGGATGTCATGTGAGTTTTGTCCCTTGATTAAGAAAAAGGATTGTACATAAAGTCTTGATGTATTGGTGAGCACGAACTGTAGGAAAATGTGGATCTGCTCTTACCAGGATGAGTCCAACCAATTAACACGAGCGCTATAAAAAAAAAGGTTCAGATAGTAAGAAAGAGAGTACATGGTAGAATAGTACACAGCAATGACTAGAATTCGACAGAGACATAAAGAACAGGGACGGGGGATCAGATAGTGCTGCCAACAACAACAGTAGGGTGCTGCCAACAACAGCAGTCAAGTGAGTTAAAAGTCACACCAGCCAGGTTGTCATGTTCATGTCCTTATTAGTAGCTGGATGATAAAATGAGCTTGGAAAAGGCAAAATTATGGGGATGGATGGCTTTCAGAATTGAAAGATACATAATTCTAGACACATTTTGGGCCTCGGAAATGAATTGTTCTTGAGAGGGCATTTTCCCACGAGATTTTTTTATTTTTTTTTTATTTTTTGTATTATGGAAGGCTCTAAACCCAATAATACTAATCTATTATTTCAATACTTTTCGGGCTAACTTGTCCCTGTAACATGTGTTTGAAACTAAAACATCATTTCTTGCTGTGTTAGATAAAATGATGATAACGTTTCCCTGTAACCTGTCTACGGAGCTCATGGTTGCGAGTATCGAGTTGTGTTGAGAGTTGTACGAGCTCTTGCATGGGCACATTGGACAGTTGTCCAATGCTGGGATCAGGGTCTCGCCCAAGTTCACGTAAGATCTTTGATTAAACTTTCAGGAGAGCAACAGCCAGACATGGGCTTCCACCACAACCCCCACCCACGTCCCCATCAATTTTCTTTGTTCCCAAGGAAAAAGAAATTGGGCAATGTCGAGCCCATATCTTATCAACCTCATGCTCATTATTGATTGAAACCTTCATCCAATGCCAGAAAATAAATTGGGCAATGCCCTTTTATCTTCTTTGTTATTATTATTATTATTGTTGTTAGTTGTTGTTATTTTGTTATTATTTGAATTTCAACCCCGCTAAATTGAACTAAATAAATAACTATTTGAATTTCTATTTAAGAAGGGGATAACTTTTTTTTTGGAAGTGTACAACTTTAAAGAATTTTTGTGACTGAATTTTAAATTTTTAAACGTGTCACATATTTTAAATTTTTATTTTATATAAATATATTTTTAAATAAAAATTGATCCAATTATTAGATATGTAAGTCGATTTTAAAAAAATATAAAAAATACTCAAATATGTATTAAAAATATAAAAATATGTCTATGTATTTATTTCGTTATTTTTTCATCCTTTTTTCTATATAAAAAAACAAAAATCTTACATTTTTTCTACGCAAATCTTTTTGAAAATATTTAGAATTTTCGTTTTCTTATATATAAAAAATAAAAAAAAATTTAACAAAATGCATATATGAATATATTTTAAGTATATTTGGGTGTTTTTTATATTATTTTCATTAAATTATATTATATATTTAATGATTTGATTGATTATTGTTAAAAAATGATTTATATAAAATAAAAATTAAATATTTATAACTATAAATTTTTTTTAAAAAAATAAAAAACTCAACTGCAAAAAGATTTTAAAAATTTAAAACTTTTAAAAGACTGAACCCATTTAGTAGGTGGACTCTTTTTAGTTCTTAGAGGGTAAGACATACTTTGACAACAAAAATGGAAGCAGACACGATGCTCAAATAACAAAGCTCACCCTCTAGCGACCAAATGACACGATAATCTCTCTCTCTACATATATATATATATTAATGTTATTGTCTTGACGCTTTTGAACCATTCGAATCAAGCATTTTTTTTTTTTTTTAAGTTTTCAGTTTTATCTGGTTTTTTAAGTGAACTAAACTGAATTTATAGCCGAATTACTATTTTCTTTTTTCTTTTTTTTTTTTTTATCCAGCCGCCGATTAGGTCCAATTTCTTAAAAGTATGATTATTATTGTTATGGTATTTCACCCTTAAGCAAATGACGATAATCACTATTCCCGGAAAATGTCTCTGAAAAACATTTTAATTGAGAGAAAATCATTTCGTTTCATCCAGAAAAAAACGTATAATGTCTTAGAAAAAAAGAAAAGTTTAACCGCAAATAATTTCCTTGTGTAGAAATTGTAAAAAGAAAAGAAAAAATTAAAAAGAAGAATTAATTTGCGCCTTCCAAAAAAAAAAAAAAAAACCAAGAGAAGATTTAGACCGCATGTATAATTCCGACCAACCACTGCCATGACTTTTCTTCTAAAATGTGTTTTTGATAATATTATCCTCTAAACAAAAATATCTCCGATACCAAATTCTAATACACTTTTTTTTTTTAATTCATACAAATAAAAGTATATCAGTGAATTTGGAAATTTTTTTAAATAAAAAATCGTTTGAAATTATTAAATTTAATAATTTTTTTATATTTAATTTAATATTAATAAATTTAATCTAAATATAGAAGTTAATTTTTTAAAAAAATTTAAATTAATTATATATATATATATATATATATATATTTATTTAATTATAATAATTGTAATGCATAAATGTAGGACGGCTGAAAAAAAGAAAAAAAAAAAAGAAAAAAATTGCAAAATAGGTTAAAAAAATGAGAAGGGGGTCCGCAGTTCGGAAATGGCGGGCGTGTCTAGAAGCCAAAATTGCAAAAACCTACAGAGCCTACTCCTCCTCCTCCTCCTACGTGAGGGCCAAGTCAGCCTATTGAGTCGTTAAAACCCCCCTGTGCAGGCACCTTTGTGTGCGTAAACCCACCGCTTCTTCCCCCGCTCTCCTTCTCCAAGAACTTTTTGGTTTTTTGTGTTTTTTTTTTGTTTTTTTTTTAATTTTTATCTGAGGCTTGAGCTCTCTCTCCCCCCCCCTCTCTCTCTCTCTGTCTCTGTGGAAAGGCGTAAAAGAACGAACTTTGTTTGTTTCTCTCGCTAGAAATCTTCGTCGATGGCGGACAGAAGCGACCAGAAGTTCCGGCAGTACCACCCGTATCAGGATCTCTACAACGTGCCGGCTCAAAGACTCTATAATCTCCCCACGTCGCCGGAATTTCTTTTTGACGAGGAGGCCGCCCGCCAGCGGCGGAGCTGGGGGGAGAACCTCCAGTACTACGCCGGAACTGCGTATTTGTCCGGGGCGATTCTCGGCGCCGCCAAGGGATCGGTTGACGGAATCCGCGCCGCCGAGGCTGGTGACTCCTTTAAACTGAGGGTCAATCGTGTTTTGAATTCGGGCGGGCAAACGGGTCGGAAACTCGGGAATAATATGGGGGTTCTGGGTCTGATGTTTGCTGGGATTGAGAGCGCTTTGATTCGGTGGAGGGACACCGATGATTTGGTTAACACGGCGCTTGCTGGCCTCGCGACGGGTGCAATTTATCGCGCGGCGAGAGGGCCGAGATCCGCTGCTATTGCCGGGGCTATTGGAGGGATCGCGGCGGCCGCTGCGGTGGCGGGGAAGCATGCGGTTAAGAGATACGTGCCCATATAAATGAAATTTGGGTTTAGGGCGGATGAAGGGTTAGTGGGTTGTTCTTGTTTGGTTATGAAGTTACCAGAATTGCCGTAATTCTATCTGCCGACTTGACATCTGCTTGATGAAAAATTTTGAATAAGTTTATTTTTGAGTCATTGGATTGGCTGTTGATGGGCCAAACACTTCTGCATTGTTATCCTGTTATATATGAGGTGTCTATTTGATTTGATTTTCTGGTTATATATATCTGTGTGCTGCAAAATTTAAGTTGCTTGCTCATTGATAATTTCCGTAAATTTAGGTTGCTTGTTTCCGCGCATTGAAGATTATCTACACTTTGTTCGAGTTCATGTGACTAGTTTTGGTGCAACTGTAATGTTACTTCATATTGTCGCGTCACAAAGAGTCTCCTCGTGTACATCTAAGATGCGGGAGTCTCCTGTCCTGGGAATGCCCCTCTATTTTTCTTGCGACACACTTCACTTGCTGGTGCTTTTGGCCCGATGACTCATGTAATATTCATGTCCTGGGAACTTATGCAACCTCTTTATGCTATGAGTCACATGCCTAGGAGCATATAGCATTGTGGATATTTTTGTTCTACGTAGCAGAAGAATGAAGTTTGGTTGATTAAGAGAAGCTTATGAGGTGAGATCAGATGAGGGTTTCCTTTGGGTGATTCAGTTGCTGTTTTCTTCTGAACTTCTATATGATTGGCAGAAATCTTTGGTCTTTTTGTTTATCTTGTTGTGGAATCAGCTTTCTCATTGTGTTGATGTTTTGTCCAGATACCATATAGGCTGTAATTTGTATGATTCCTCTTCATCTTTCTGGGATAAGGAAGGCCTTCTGGCTTTCCATTCATATATTGTTCATTTACACCTATGCTGAATGAGTGGATCTTGTGAGATGATCTATGGTAATGGGTTTCTTACAGTTGACTTGGAAGATATTTCTCAAAGCACTCGCTGCTTCAGAATCGACAACAAAGATGTGTCATGTTTTAGTAAGAGTGTTGCATTAATCTTGAGAATTGAGGAAGTTGGAACTTCTGAATGAAAGGGTGCTTTTGGTGGTTGTGTTGGTCGCTAGAGTCCTTGTTTGCTGGAAAGATCTCTAAGTTTGGAATTACTTTCCAGTTGGTTATCATACCACAGATGATTGGGTGCATGGAACATCCGGTTCTCGTCGCCACCTTAACTAATCTAGGACATGCTGTAGGTATTCTTAAAAAACACACCCTGATGTTCATCCCTTGGAATGTTAACACACGGTCTCTGACCATTATCCTGTATGTATATGTTTTCTCTCTCTTCTTTTTATACTGATGTCATAAAATTCGATATGAAACATGATGGTGCATTTGTTTTCTGCATGGGCATGTTTGAGCATATGGGTATTGCTTGGTGATCTATTTATTTTTCTTTTGTTGTTCTGGTGAAGTGCTTTGATTGAATTTCTCTGTTGATAGTTCATGAGGTACAAATTTCGTACAAAACATTACTATAGCTGTGTTTCTCATCTTTGTGGAGTAGCCAATATTCAAGGTTCACTTAAAATAATGCATTCAAAATTTTAGATTGAGCATCTTAAGGTAGAAGAGTTTTATGGTCCTGTCCGTTGCTGTTTGATTTCTATCGAGCAGGAACCCTTTTTCCTGTGACTGGACAGGTAAGCTGCGTTTGTTGGGATGCTAGTGACTGTTCCCCGAGTTTCACTTCTCCCATTAATATTTATACCCCTATTTCTCTTATTCTTCTGTTATCGCTATCAGGTCTCTGAGGTTTCTCCTTGTCATGCAAAAAATAAACTTCATACGAATATACAGGTATCTGTATATAGGGAAAGATTGGTTAGCTGACAAAGATTAAGTTTGGTCGTTAAGAGGATAGTGATTAGTTGAAAAAACCTGTGTTGCTTGGCTTTCATTAAACCTTTTACTTCCTTTCTAATGCTATACTCTCCGAGTTGTTTCCTGCTCCCTCCAATCATGAAAGGTTTTGTCTAAGTGTACAAGAATTCATCATTGAATCTTAATTGTTTGAGTCATGTGAAAGAACCATCTAAAGATTTTAAGTTGTCGAACAACCAAAATACAACATATAAGTTGGATTACACCCATCACAGCCAGAAAGTCAAATTCTGTGTAATGCATCAAACCGACTGATTGCAGAAATAAAGGTCCATTTTCCTAATTAACTTAACATTGTTAATTTGTTACTAACTTCTTGTTCTCTTGTTTGACTCTCTTCCTCTTTTATATATATATATATATATATATATTTTTTTTTTTCTTGTTAAACAATCGCAGCAGGGATCAAAACACACAATTTTTCAGTACAATTGTGTGCGTGTGTCAAAGAGAGATGGCATTTGGAAGGAAACACAAGGCAAAATAATTGGGGTCTATAATGCTATAACAAATTGTGCAATCAGATAAAGATGACAATTACAAAACCGAAACCATAGAGTTCAATGCATAAGTATACTTGTACTCATTCTATAAGAGAGGATATAACATCACCGAATCATTTATGGCACAATAGAAGATGACTCTTAGTATTAGTAATCTAAGAAGAGATGCAAAACCAAACAGCTTACCAATGGACTAGCAAAAACAGGGCACCTGGTCCGCATTGATAGTCACTATGAACTAGTAATAGCCAGATTACTGGGTTAAGATTATGAGTTTTGGGATTCAATGGAATTGAAAGTTCACAACTCTACAGCAAGATTGGGATAAAATGAGAAGTAAAACACCAAGTTATTTTTCAATTTATAAGAGAAATCGAGAGTTTACCCGTATAAACTGTTCCATTATAGAACAACAACCACAGCAATGGAGCAAAAACAAACTGAACAGAAGAGCAAGTTTCATTGAAATCAATGTAGCATTCCCATAAATTCAATACGGTAAAGTGACAAGGATGCGAAATGTGAGTCCACACTATCATGGTGATTGGATGAGGACCATAAATGTGCATCCAAGATCTACGTCTGGAATGTAACGTAGCTCAATTCAATAAACATAAAATAATTCCTTCCTTTTCCCAATTATTTTTGCAACTCCATTCCTAGCCAATGAGCACATTTTATATCGTATCCACCGAGACAGAGAGCACAACAAAATTTCTATCAATTAACAATCTTCAGAATCAATGGAAAATATAACAACAACACTGTAATAAACAAAAGCAAGCAAAATGGTACAATAAAGTTTCGAGATTTCACCTCCTCACTTGCAAAAATTTTCACCTGCTCTTCACTTCCACTCCACTTTTACCAGCAATAATGGCAGCTGTCGTCATATCCAAGAACAACCCATGTTCCACAACCCCTTGAAGCCCCGAAATCTCCTTCCCGGCAGCATACCCATCTCGAATCGGATTCTCAAAGTACAGATCCCCAATGTAATTCGAGTTATCAGTGACGAACGGATCGCCATTGTCGTTCACTCTCAGCTTCGCTTCGCAGCCTTCTTCTTTAAACAATGATTTTAATCTTGATAAATTGTACTTCCAGCAGAACTGCACTGCCTCCACCGGCATCGCCAGCTTGCTTCCGCCGAGACCCATTACTAATTTGGTCTCGTCGGCGACGACCACGAACTTATCGGCCGCTGCTTCCACCATTCTCTCCCTCAGGAGGGCCCCGCCGCGGCCTTTGACTAAATTGAGATCCGAGTCGACCTCGTCGGCGCCATCGAAGGCCAGGTCAATGTGGGGGTGGTCGTCGAGGATTGGAAAGAGGAATTCCCAGAGAGCAGGCTTGCTCTTCTGTGCGTTTTGAGGTGGGCACGCCGACGATGTTCGTTAATTCGCCGGATTTCAGGAGGTTTCCGATCTTGGCGACGACGAAGGGGGCGGTGGAGCCAGTGCCGAGGCCAAGGACCATGCCTGATTTGACGTACTCGACGGCCTTGTCAGCGGCGAGTTTCTTAGGTCATCTTGGCTGAGAACGGGAGCGGATTGGGCATTGAGGGAGAAGGGCTTAGCGGAGGATGTGAGCAGGTTAAGGGATGGGATGCGTAGGTTAAGGTGGTCTAGGGAGGCGAATGAGGTTGAGTGAGGGGGTGAGAGGGACAAAGCGGCCATTTCCGTTGGTTTTTTCTTGATGGGGTCAGTGGAGGAGGAAAGGAGAGAGTCTAGAGAGAGAGAGACAGTGCAATGAGAAGTGGGTTGCCTGAAATTTGGTTTCAACTTCTATGTTTGTTTGAAAGATGGTGAAACTTTGGAATTTGGATTAAGGTTGTTGACATGGCTAAAGTTGCAAAAATTTTGGAAGTAGTGGAGGAGAGTCATATGGTAAATGCTTACCGAGTAGTGGGAGAATTATTAAATTAAAAAAATATATAATAATAATAATAATAATATATAAATTGTTAAATATATTGTTTTAATTGGTTAAACTCTTTTGAATTTTTAGGGTTGTTTGACAGATCTTGTAAAAGTGGATAAAGAGTGTCTATGTTACATTTACATTTACATAATTAATTTGACTCGTTTTATAATTAAAATTATACATACATATTATTATTATGATCACTGATTATATATATATATATTTTTTAATCCTTGGGTGAATTGGATCTGATATTTGGCCCATGTTTTTCCGAGGTTCTGTGGCTGTGAAATGACTACTACAGTTTGTTTCCTTTACTCCTTTGAGCTGAACTGAGCTATATATATATATGGGCTTTTCTTGTCGAAGGCAACATGTACTTGAATTAGAAGGTCCAAAACTCCTTATAAAGGTCCAACCCAGAAGCTTTTGTGGCCTCTCCAACTAGGATTTCTCTTCCTCTTTGGTCTAACAATTATCGTAATCGATATAATAATAATAAGGTTTTGGGTGATGCTTGTCTTTATGGTGAATCCATCCTTCCTCGTAAATTAGATTTAGATTCTCTGTTTTTGTTGTCTGTCCTGCATCTTCTTCTCGTCAGTCCTATAAACCATGGCTTCTGAATCCGCTAGTGCAATTCAAAGAAACCAAGTATGAATTTCTTGTTTTCTTGTTGTATTCTTTTTTAGGTAACCTTTTTTTTTTTTTATCCCTGATGGTATGTTTTCTTTGAGGTCAACGATGTTAAAGCTTGAAACTTTTTAATGGGGTTTTAATGGGAAATCTTGGAATTTTTAACTGGGTTGTTGGAGAAGATTGGAGTCAGTTTGCATTTGGGTGTTGAATTTTTGTGGGTGCTTCAGGTTGATCTGTTGGACTTCATCGACTGGTCTGGAGTTGAATGCCTTAACCAAAGCACCAACCACTCTCTTTCTAATGCCCTCAAGCAGGTAAGTTCTGTGATTTTTGGTTTTGTTTCTCTATTCCGTATCAACTTCTTTCTTTTGCCTTCGAATATGATGATTTATTGGCTATTTTGGAAAACCATTTTTCTATCACAGAAGCTCGTGGACTTATCAATGTCCTCCAAGGGCTTCAACTTGGTTTACGTCCAAGTAATTTCTATCGTGTTGTGGGCATCTAGTTTGTTCTAATGATGAATTTATTTGGCATCAACACAATCCCAAGGAGAGTGACTTGGGATTGAAAGGGGGATGGGAGAGCTAATGCGTTCTTCATAACTTGACTGTTGAAAGAAAAGAGGAAGGAGAGAGAGGGAGATGGGCAGGACAAGGTTTTAATTGCTGTAATTGCCTCTTCTTGGCTGTTCATATTTGAAAGTTCTGATTTTCACGACTTTTGTTCAGTTTCCCGAGAACTTTCTTGAAAACAAATTGACGATGTTGATAATTCTTGGATTGGTTTATATCTGAAGGCTAGGTACTCATCAGTGGAATTGTTCTTGAACCTATCAAGGAAAAGTTTCAAGTGATAAAATTTATTCTGTTGCTTTTACACAATCATTGTTTTCCTTTTTGGTCTCCCCATAAGCAAGAAAGACATGATTATATGGTTATTCAATTACAGTAAGTTTACTTCTTGATGAATTAGGGTTATAGAGAAGATGACGGCTTGAATCTAGAGAGTGATGCAGATGAGCAGCTACTGATTTATATACCCTTCAATCAAGTAGTTAAGCTGCATTCTATTGTTGTCAAAGGGCCTCAAGAAGAAGGTATTCATTAATGGTTAACTTTATCCTGGAATTGCGTTCCCAAAATTATAAACTTTCTCACAGCCTACCAGTTTGCACTTTGCATCACAAAGCAAAGCAGACTGATAAAGTTGACTGTAATTGCTTGTCTGGTATTTTAATGTGTAAATATCTTTCCAGGTCCTAAGACAGTAAAACTTTACTCAAACAGGGAGCACATGGGATTTAGGTACTATTTAGCAGTGGATATTGTAATTGGTTTTTATGGTCATGTAAATTGTAAAATGGTTATTTTACATGTTCATACTTATATGATAATGCAGTAATGTCAATGACTTCCCTCCTAGTGACACTGCTGTTTTGTGCCCAGCTAATCTCGAGGTACATGTAGTTTTGTTGTTACTAGTTGCTTACATTCATGAAAATTACATAATTGCTAAAAACCATGCTATTGCAATCTTCAAGGCTATAACTTGCATCTCATTTCCATCTTTGCAGGATAAACCAGTAGTCTTGAAGTATGTCAAATTTCAGAATGTTCGTAGGTATGTCAAAAGACATTTATATAGAGTCAACCTTCTTTTTGTTCTTAACATTGTATCAAGAAGCAACTGACTGATATGCTTTAACTCTGATCAGTTTGACAATATTCATTGAGGACAATCAGTCAGGTTCTGAAATCACAAAAGTCCAAAAGATTGCTCTGTTTGGAACAACGTAAGTTTGAATGAACTTTGAAATCTAGCTATTACTTTCTCTTTATTTGCTACCACAATTGTCTACCCTACATAAGGGCATACTGGGTCTCCTATCTAATGAATCTATGTTCTTAGTTCTTACTATTTTTTTTTAGTATTATTTAGTCTTGTATGCATACTAGAAGTAATGTTCTATTGCTGCATAATATGTGAGCAATGATGCTGAAGTAATCTAATAGCTGGTTAGGCTGACAAGGGATTGAATTTCTACTTATATGTTATTGCCAAAGCATTTCAAGTTGTTTTAGACAGGTTTCAATTGCGCACGCAATTTGTATTCTGTTGATCCTTTCTTGAGTCAAGAATTGATCCTTGTACATTTCTTTAGCCATTAGTAGCAATGAGCAACTTAATGAAAAGAGTGCATGTTTTCTTTTTAGCCAGTAGTAGCAATGAGCAAGTTAATGAAAAAAGTGCATCTATTCTTTTTATGACAAAAAGACAACTAATTCTTGTACTGAATTACTGAATGCAAAGTGGCCGGTGCAAAACATCCCAACCTTTGGAGATGGCTTTCAAGTTTTTCATGTTCTTTGCAATGGATTTTCTGTAACATTGTTGCCGATATGATCTGTGCTGAGCTTTGTTTTTTCTGACAGGGTTGAAACAACGGACATGAAGGCCTTAAAGAAACTTGAGGAACATTGAATCCCAAGGAAGAGGAATAGACAGGATGAAGCCAGGCAGTGTTTTTGGCCAATCTTCCTTTTCTCATTTATGAATTACACTACAACATTAAAAAAAGTATAAAAGCTTTGCTGTTGTTATTTCAATATTTGGTCGTGGAAAGCTGGCATAAAACTGGAATTTTGGCAAACTGGTCATTTCCTTCCATGATTGCATTTTATATTACATTCATCAAA
The DNA here is from genome assembly GCA_020883675.1 of Bruguiera gymnorhiza. Classification (NCBI taxonomy): domain Eukaryota; kingdom Viridiplantae; phylum Streptophyta; class Magnoliopsida; order Malpighiales; family Rhizophoraceae; genus Bruguiera; species Bruguiera gymnorhiza. The sequence continues at coordinate 307,936 of JAIRCJ010001048.1, forward strand.
TGTTAATTTTAACGTGTCATCTAATGGACATCTCACTAGACCTGAGAGAACTGTTTGGCAAAATTATGTGAAGATGAAGCCCTTGCATTTGGAGCCAATAATACTCCCTTGTGGTAAGATATAGCCTATTTGTTTCCAGATATACCTTATGGCAACTTAAGTCTGTTTGACCAGTGAGCTATAATTGCCTGGTATTAGAGTAGTCTCCAAGTTTTGAATTTGAGTTACAGTCAGAATCAATTAAAAAACAAAAAAAAGACTGAATGCTAGATTTTCTTCAGGGCAGGAATTTGTGATATTGAGACTCTAATTGCCAATATTTCTTTATTGAGTCTGAGCAAATGAGTGATGCTTTAGAAGAATTAACCTAGGAGTAGGTTCAAGGAAGGGAGGGCAAAATGCATTAGTGATATGCATGACAGCCCGCTACTTGGGTGCAGCCTTTCTGCAACTGTTTTGCCAGGAAAAAAAATAAACATACGTTACAGGGATAGATATGAAGTTACCCCAATGCCAAGCTCCCTACATGGTTAAATATATCCAGATGGCACTTTCCAATTCTGAACTATAGGATTAGAATGCGGATCCAGAGAAACAATGTAACTTCAGAATGCTTACGGAAGATCAATGAATGTCAATGTCTGGACAGAAAACTCAAGCAGTTTTCACCACGAACTCGTGTTAAAAAAATTAACGTTTGAGCCAATATTTTTTGGCCTGGACGCAAGGCTTGCTTGGACGCAAGGCTTTCTAAGATGTTATTAAACTAAAGGGATTATGAATTCAAATCATGCCTACCACCCCTGAAGTAAAACTTGTCCAAACTTTCAGCTTAATGAGTTGGTATTGAGCGACGCATGGAAGTCTTCAAGTAGTCTAACAACTTACCTAATGGGTTTAAGGATCATTCATGTAGGATGGCGTGGTTGGAGATGTTGGAGTTTACTCAATCCAAAATAATATCAAAGTTAGTATTCCATTAAGAAATTACATTAAAATTATCATTTGATTAAAAAATCATATTAAAATATTAGAATAATTGCTCAATTTAAAAATTAAATTTGAGAATTATATCAAAATATTAGAATAAATATGAAATTCAAAAATTGCATCAAAACTATTGTTATTGTTTGTTTTCTTGAATGGCAAAGCTGTTGTCATTGTTATTTGTCAACAGTAAACTACCAACTCCCAAGTCTTTTCTAATCAGTTTAAATGGTTAGAACCATTTTTAACATCATCATATGATATATATATATATATATATATACTATGGGAATAATAATTATAATTTCATCATCTCGTAGTCAAAAGATTAATAACCCTGTTGATTAGGAATATTTTCAGTGTTTTGTGCTGTCTGCAGGTAAATTTTTTGTTATTCTTCAGAGCTTCAAGCCACTGAGAGTGCTCCAAGGATCCCGGAAGATTTGGACAACTGCTTAACCAGAGGGTTAAGAGAGCTGCTTCGCAAGGTCCCCAAATCACCATCTAATCACAGTGTAATATTCAAAAGTTTCATTCTTGAACTCAAAGCATATGAATATGTAGAAATTGGAAAGTCATTGAAGTTGACAATACCGGAGTGTGTTGGTGATTGAAAAATAGAGAAAAAAATGAAATGCACCAGCCGGGAATCGAACCCGGGTCTGTACCGTGGCAGGGTACTATTCTACCACTAGACCACTGGTGCCTTTTATGCCAAAGTTTATGTATAAAACTATATATACAAAACTAAACGAACCCAACAACATGACCGACTGGCGTGGAGACGAGGATAAACGATCAAAAAAATGAGGGACTCTATTCTCATAGCAATTATTTATATTGAAATGAAAGAATTAGTCATATGTTAAAAATAGAATAAGATTGAGTTGCACACTGACTTAATAATATATATTGTATGTTAAATTCCAATATTTTTTTAATAAACAATTAAAAAAAAAGAGAGAGAGAGAAATAGTCAAAATTAAATGAAAAAAGAAAAATTTACTCGTTAAAAAGAAAATTTTTATTAAATTTTAAGGTTTCAAATGAGGGGCTTTTTTTATTTATTAAAAAATTTATGAAACTATAAATTATTTACTAAGAGTAATTTTCAATTTTTTAATTTTTTTTACTAAGATTAAAACTTAGAATTTTTAAATAAAGAGTTTAAATTTGTAATTATTAAAATATTATTTAAAAGACAAAAGAGGCATTTTATAAGCTATCGTATACAATTCTGATTTTGGTTGTATTGTGTTCCTTCGCCCCTCTACTCCGCTGCCGAGCCATTTTGACATAAGCATTTTCCTTTAATAGAGTAATTTATAAACTGCAAATTGGAGAAATGTGATCAAACAGCCAACACCATCGTTCTGACAAATTCCTCGGAGTTAACTTCGGCACTCCCAAGTTCATCATTACATGCTTCAATTGCATCTAAAATCCAAAAAATTAGAGTTGACAATATCAAAAAAGTCCATCATCGTATGCTTGAACTGCCTTCAAAGATCCAAAAAAATTAGAGTCAAAGCTGCATAAAAGTTGACAATATTGTAAAAGTTTATCATTATGTGCTTCGACTGCATCCAAAGATCCAAAAAATTAGAATTAGAGCTGCATAGAGGTTGACAATATTAGAATAAAGTTGGTGATTAAAAATATTTATCATTGCAAGCCTTAACTGCATCCAAAAATCCGAAAAAGAGCTGCATAGATGTTGACAATATAAGAGAAGTATATCATTACATGCTTCGACTGTATCCAAAGATTAAAAAAAAAATTAAAATTAAAATTACATAGAAGTTGACAATATCATAACAAAGTTGGTAATTAAAAGAGTTTATCATTACATGTCTTAACTGAATCCAAAAATCCAAAAAATTAGAATTAGAGTTGTATAAATGTTGACAATATAAGAGAAGTTTATCATTACATGCGTCAACTGTATCTAAAGAATCAAAAAATTAAAATTAGAATTGCATAGAAGTTGACAATATCGGAGTGGGGTAGGTGATTAAAAAATTAGAGTAAAAATAAATGCACCAGCCGGGAATCGAACCCGGGTCTGTACCGTGGCAGGGTACTATTCTACCACTAGACCACTGGTGCTATTTAGTTTTGTCGTTGGATATGTATGAATATTACTAATATTTTCCCTGCAAATTGCGGGTTAGATAAAAATGAACAAACCTAATATACCCTCAAATGGATTGCGAGACCCATGCAGAGAAATCATTAACCAAACTGGTGCCTCAATCGCAACACCAACTGGTGTAGAGATGAGGATAAATGATCCAAAGCATGAGGGACTATATTCTCGTAGCAATGACGAAAGCAGTTATTTGTATTAAAATGAAGGAACCAGTTATGTATCAAGAATAAAGTAAGGTTGAATTACATACCGGTTTAATTTGATAATTAGAAACAGAGCTTGTTCATTGCTATTTTGGTTCTCAGGTTGAAATTCCTTAGAGAGAGAGGGTAACATTTGTTGAGAAAGAAAGAGCTACTTGTATAAACCATAGTCCAATAATCTTCCTTGTAACTCATTGATTGAGGAAAAAAAAAAAAAGATTATACGTATGAGACTCTAATAAGTCAAGCTACTCACAAGCTTATTAGGCTAAAAACATAAAAGAATAAAGTATAATGTAATTGAAACTCATGACTTTTTTATCATAAAACATCTATGATACAAAATTATGCAATTTAAAAATTTAAAGTATTGGGTTAGACTCAATAATATATCTTCTAGGTTAAATTTTGATATTTTTTTATGAAATAAATAAAAAAAAACTCTTATTTATTGAAAAGAAATTATTATTTTTTTAATATTTTGACATCAAATCAGAAATTTTATTTATTTTTATTTTTTAACTTATTAAAAAAATCTATTAAATTATAAACTAATAACTCTCACATTTCATAAATTTCACATTTTATTTTTAACATTAAAATTAAGAAATTTAAACGGTAATTGAAGTTCTCATTCATTGAATATTTTCCGAGGGACAAATCAGGAACTTTATAAGCCATCATGTGCAATTTCAATTTTGCTTGTGTTGTGTCCCTTTGCCCCTCTACTCCTCTCCAGAGCCATTTTCACACGAGCAGTTTCTTTTAATAGAGTCATTTATAAACTGTAAAAGTGAATATTAAGAGTAAAGAAACTGAGATGTGACTCAATGTCCAATCTCAAACTCCACCCCAGCTTCGAAGATGAAAAAGTATCCGAGATTTTTGTCTCCATAATGACGAAGAATTCAAAAGATTGACGCAGACCCATATGGATTTGGTCTTTATTTATCATAATTTGTACAAAGATTACAGCTTAAAAATGGAACGTAATAAGGATAATGACAAAATTGTGGGCTGTACACAAAGATGAAATATGGCCTTAATTCCTTTTCGAATTCTTCTACTTAAGATTGAATTGGTTAGTTTCAAATACATATAATATAAGATTCACGTGTACTTTTTTAAAAAAACAATAGAGGTTCACATAAATCAAATGGCTAGTAATTCGACCTGTTCATACGGTGGCATGTATGCGGCGCTATCTTCCAAAGAAAAAAAAAAAAAAACCCTATGTTACAAGATAAAAAAGGAAAAGAAGAAAAAAAAAGAAGAAGAAGGAGGAGGAGGAAAAACAACCCACATTCTCTTTAGTATGTTTTTGTAATGAGATTCGTTGTATTTGAAATTAAAAAAAAAATTATTCTGTATAATAAATTATAAATTTTATTAAATACAAAAATATAAATTCAAATATAATATTTTTTAATTTAAAAATTTATTATAATTAGAGTCGTTTTCTCTCTGTTATATAAATAGTAATAACGTTACTTTTACAAATAAATAATACAAATATATTTTTATTGTTGAAGATTGCCATACAAATACGTTTTTCACTCTTGACGAATGGTGTCTGTAACATTCATTAATCATAATATGTCGTTTATGAACTAGCTACCTGACTTACTATTACAATTACAAATTTTATTTGTGTTACATGAGATTTGTTCGTTAAAAGTATTCATTTTCTTCAAATGAGCCTTAATTAACTAAAGCAATGGAAATGCATTTTAATTAGGCGTTCCAATACGTTGGATCTCTGCAAGGACTACTTGGATTCCGGTTGAATATATATACATATCAATTACAGTCTATCTTTGCAAGAAAGCATCCCGTTACTAGAAGGCTTTTTGTTCTTAAGTCCCCTCGAGATATATTGCTAATTGGATTCTTTGTCATCGCTATGTATCAACTAATCGGAGAAAACAAAAGACTAGATGCCCTCCCAGCTGGCCCTTCCAACACACAATACAGTCACGCTCGCAAAATGCAAGCTCACCATTAATTCTAGTCCACAAGCTTACAAAAAAAAAAAATTATACTTATTTTTGGTTCTTACTCCACCTGAACATTGTAGCTTACACCCAATACCCCATTGCTTTTAACTTACAATAATTATAAGAAAAAGTTACATGAATTGAACGTGAATAAATATAAGTCGACACATTGCAGCCTCATGACTATTAGTTATTGCATATTTTATGGATATTTTAATGCAAATCAAAGTTGATAATTCCAAGTGAATTCGCTTATGAAATTGCATCTGCTCTAGTTATAAATACCTCCCATTTTCTCTCAGCTTTAATCCTTGTCACACTCTCCGCCTTAGAACAAAACAATCGATCCTCAATGGAGTTGCCGCCTAACCTACAACCAGATGAGGCGAACCCAGGTTGGATGAACAAAGGCGACAACGCATGGCAACTCACAGCCGCAACGCTCGTGGCACTGCAATGCATTCCAGGCCTCGTGATCTTATTCGGCAGCATGGTACCAAGGAAATGGGCCATAAACTCAGCCTTCATGTCCCTCTACGCCTTTGCAATGGTTCTCGTGTGTTGGGTCGGTTGGGGCTACCGCATGTCATTCGGGGACAAGCTTGTGGTTTTCCTTGGAAAACCCGAGGTTGCATTGGACGCGGGGTACTTGCTAGAGAAAGCGTTTACGGGGTCGTTTCCAAGGGCTACGATGGTGTTCTTCCAGGGGGTTTTCGCTTGCATAACGTTGATTTTGATTGCGGGTGCGCTATTGGGGAGGATGAAGTTTCTTGCTTGGGTCATGTTCGTGCCACTTTGGCTGACGTTTTCGTACACCGTGAGTGCGTTTAGTATATGGAGCCCAGAAGGGTGGTTGGCCAAGCTTGGGATTATTGATTTCTGTGGAGGATATGTCATTCACCTCGCCGCCGGTGTTGCCGGTTGCACTGCAGCATATTGGGTAAGCTTCCGTCATTAGTTTGTCTCCCACACTTTCTATTCTAGTGCAACGCTTGGGATATTAAAGACACTTCGTTTCTTTTCGATTTTAGTAGTATTAGGAGAGCAAATAGAGTATCCCAGTAGATCAAATGGTGCTGCCTGCAGTCCCTTAATACAATCAATTTCGTACATTATTCTTCATAGAAAGAGAATTGGCTAAAAGGCAAATTCCATCGAATATCGATTAGGCCAATAATGTTACAAGGTATGATTATTGGGTTGTCAAGAAACATGCTTAAAATTAAGTCTAGTGAATTTTTTTTTTTTTTAAAAAACAGAACCGAGTGAGAAATGGAGATATCTATGTCAAAAAGGGTATAATACCCATTGAATACAATTTTGCAGTGAGTAGGACTTGTGTTATCTAACCTATACTTGCAAATAGATAGTGATGTAGATAGTAACAGAAAAGAAAAAAATCAACCTATATTGACATGAAAATTTTTGAAGAGAAAGTATTCGAAAAATAATATTTTATACCAAATTTACTTTGTGATTAAAATATTAAAAAATATATATATATATTAATTAAATTTAAAATTAAAAGTTTGTAATTATTTTATAATAATAATAATAAAGAAAACACAGTAATGTTTGATGCATTGGTACAATCCAATACCCTTGGACGTAAAAGGGATTGCTATAAATCAATAAAACAAAAAAATAAAAATAAGCAAGAATTTGGGAGTTTTGTTTTTCAAGGAAAAATGATGGAGACTGTGATTTAATAAATTCATTGATTAAATTTATATCAGGTGGGCCCGAGACTGGAAAAAGACCGGGAGAGGTTCCCGCCAAACAACATGATCATGATGCTTGCGGGCGCAGGCCTGCTCTGGATGGGTTGGACCGGATTCAACGGCGGAGGTCCGTTCGCTGCCAGCGTGGATGCATCTCTTGCCGTCCTCAATACCCACGTGTGCACCTCCACCAGCCTGCTGACGTGGCTCCTTCTGGACTACGTGTACTTCGGAAAGCCGTCGATAGCAGGCGCCGTCCAAGGCATGATCGCGGGCCTTGTTTGCATCACTCCCGGCGCAGGTCGGTCCATCCAGCGAAATAATATCAACTTTTATATTGTTTTCTCTCTCTCTCTTTTTTTTTTGTTTTTTATTGGCTAACACTTTTTTTTTTTAATTTTGATTGATGGACGAAAAACTGGGATATGAAAAATAAAAATTATAAAAACATAATTAAATTGTGAAATCATCACATTAAATCAAATGTCAATTTAATTATATTTTATATTTTTATTTTAAAAATTTATGAGTGTGTGTATTTTTTATATTTGTTTATAATTTTTTTATTTACCAATATAAAACTATTAATGTATTTAATATTAACTCATCTAAAATAGCTTCTCATACTTTAATTTGGGTTAAAGGGAATAGAGATTTATTTTTTATAAAAAAATAATTTTACTACATTAACGAAACTCTTAATAAAAACAAATTTTTGTACATTTTTTTTCCTTTTAAAAGCACTTAATATGCATTTAGTTAAAGAGATTTGTGCAAACAGATATTAACAATGTACATATAACACTTTTTTTTCATAATTATATATACTTTTTTCTCATTCTTTTTACATATTATGTTTTAACTATTTATACAGGATACGTTTTTTAAAAGAAAAAAAATTAAAAACCTGCAGAGCCTACGCTAAAAAATAAAAAAATACTGGTTCCACAAGTGATCCTCTGAGGCAGTTGCATTTCTGACTTCAAATGCAACTATTGAGCAGGAGTTGTACAATGCTGGGCAGCCATACTGATGGGCATACTCTCAGGAATTATTCCATGGTATACAATGACGATAGCCCACAAAAAGTTCAGGCTCTTCAGACTAATCGACGATCCGATGGCACTGTTCCACACTCATGCCATGGCCGGAGGCCTTGGCGGCATCCTAACCGGGTTCCTCGCCGTGCCAAAACTCTGTCGCCTATTTTACAATGTTTCCGAATGGGAAACATACGTCGGATTGGCCTACGCGCTCAAGGAAGGCCGAGCCCTCGACGGATTCCGGCAGCTGGGGATCCAACTATGTGGCGTTGCTTTTGTGGTATGCTACAACGTACTTGTGACCAGCATCATTTGCTTGCTCGTGCGATTGATCGTTCCGCTAAAGTTGTCGGACGAAGAGTTACATGTGGGTGATAATGCGGTACACGGTGAGGAAGCCTTTGCATTCTCCGACGATATTGAGATGTCGGAAAATCGGAGTCCTAAAGCTAATGCTTAAACCCAATGTATCTTGCCGAAAGTAGTCTCTCCTGCACGTCAAGGTCTACCAGTGGAGTTCGAATGGAGTAATAATGGGGTTTTCAAGTTGAATATAGATACGAGAAGCGAAGGGTTTGAGATGATCAATGTATCTTTTGTATTATTAGACCTTTATTATCGTGATTTTCGTTTTCTTTCTTTATCATGTAGCATGTCTTGCAAAAGGAAAATGCGGCGACTCTCTCGCGGAAATAATGTTCATTTTCTGAAAGTTGGAATAATAATTCAAAGTTTCAAATTTCAATTTTCTCAATTCCTATCAGATATGAACTTCAGTTGGAGTTTATCAAAAGGAAAAAAAAAAAAAAAAGGTCAAATTTGAATCTAAAATAGTAGTCATGAACTTACTTGCGTACGTAATTGATTAAAGAGAAGAATGTGAATTATGCGTAAAAAATATTATTTTGTTCTGAATCTGCTCATGACTGCTATTCTATTTTCTATAACTCTACTCCAAATTTAGCAAGATTTCTTTTATGATCATTATTAGATAGACTCGTGCAATTTAATGGTTTTAAATATAAATTTATATTTTAATTATTAGATATATATTTATAATTTTTATTATTAATTTATTTTATATTAAAAAAACTAAAAAAATATGACTAAAAATTATGATAATAAAACATATAAACTATTATCTGGGACATATTTAATTCTTCGTTTGCATGCAACTTTTTTTGTTTTATTTTGTTTCTTATTTGAGTCTAGCTAATATCATGGGCAAGTTTACTCATAACATACCGAGTCCACTCGTTAATTCGGTTCAAGGCATACTATCGAAGAACTATATAATTTATAAACAAACGCTTGCTTCTTACTTGTAATTGGGCTTGAAGAATTCAACTTATATCAACCAAATACGAAACATACTTTTCCACTCGTTAATTAGACTAACGTATAGATTAAGCAAAAAAAGAAAAAAAAAAACAAAGGAGGCCGGCCGGGTCGCAGAGCGCACCGGGGACGCGTAAACACGGGAGTAGGCCAACGGCCATTATGGTGTCCCCACCGACGAGGGAACTCTGGTCCCATCAAATCTTAAATTTTCTCCTCTTTTTTTATTTCATAAATTTGCCCTTGCTCCTTTTTTAAATTACCCTTCGGCCTTTAACATTGTCCGCTCTAGTTGAATTATCTGTTCTTCTTTCTTTCTTTCTTTTTTTTTTTCCTTCACAGTATTTATAAATTATGATAAAAAATTACTCATTTTTATTTATATTTATTTCTTTTAAAAAAATTTACCATTTAAATCCTATTATACCTAAAATAAGTCTCCTTACATTAGATATTATGTTAAAATGTTTGTAACTCATACGTATTACGTTTTAATAAAATTTTCTTAATTTTTTAATCAACTAATAAAAAAATTACTTAAATTTATATTATTAGTAAAAACGATTCATGATTTATTGAATTATTAATCAAATTATTATATTGAGTGATAATTTATGTTTTTTTATATGAATTTTATGGTTTTGTTATAATTACATTGAAAAGTATCTTTTTTTATTTTTAATGACAATTTTTAACTGATTTTTTTCCCAATCTCTTAACGAAGTTGCAGTTTCAAAATTGTTCAAATACCTATTGACTATTTGATTTAGATATAAAGGTCAAATTAATTAAAATGAAGTCCCACGAGTAGAAACAAAGAGACACAACTATAATTTACAATGAGATTGCTCCTCGATGTAATAATGTTATTCTACAGCAGCAACAATAACAATGCCTTGACTCTAAATTTAAACGCAATAATCTAATTATGTTGGAAAAAAGAGAGAGAGAGAGAGAGAGAGAGATAATAATGTAGAAGTTCTCTTCAATGGCAATTTCGAGATTCAAGTAACGTCAAGGTACTAAAATAGAACAATTTTTTTTTTTTAAAAGAAAAAAACAGGTTTAAAACAGAACACCTAACCTTTGTCCAGGCCAAGACCAGTTCCATTCCACTACGAGACTCTTCGGTCGTTTCCAAAACCCCCCAAACTTCAACTCTCCTGTTCAAAATGTCGGACACGGCCGTGACTATCCTGGACGGAAGCCACCTGAGATCGCTCCACGTGTCTCTGCCGGAATCCGACGACGGCGTTTCTGTCAACGGAGCTCAGGTTCTCCACTTGACAGAGTCCAAAGCCTCAGAGTCTATCTTCGGCCTCTCGTTGCCTCAGACTCTCAAGGCATCCGCTCTCAAACGGATCAACGTCGACGATGACGTCACTTTCCGGCAAACCGAGCTCACCAGGGAAGCAGCAGCGGACAAGCTCAACGCCTATCTCACCGCCATCGCCGACGAACTTAAAGGTATAAAGAGAATGTAATAACATGTAATCATTTATGTTGAAGTTTTGAACTTTTCAGCGGAAATGTCAAAAGATCTATTTTTTTGGGTTGTGGGGTTATGTTTTTGTGATTAGATAATCCATTAGTAGTTTCGATTTTGGATGGGAACACGCTGCGGCTGTATTTGGAGGACGAAGATGATTTTGCGATGCTAGCGGAGAGTCTGTTCACTGAGTTGGATACGGATGATAAGGGGAAGATCAGCAAGAGTGAGATTGGGAATGCACTTGTTCAAATGGGAGTTGAAATGGGTATTCCTCCTTTTGAAGGTTTGCATCTGTTTCTTCAATCTCTTATGTTGTGTGATTTGTTATGTTTTTCCTGAATGTGTGATCTTAATTTGTTGTACTTGTACTGAACGATTGTCATCGAGTTGTGTGGTTCTAGTCCTTGATTCCGTTTTGGGTACGGTACATACTCTTTTTATCTGCCTTATTCACCGGTTGTCATGGTCATAAAGTTCGAGGTAACCACGACATTGAATTTCATTGATGATCATTTCTTTGTATGCTCACATTAATTCTGAGACTGGTAGCAGCCACAATTAATTTAGTCCCCACATCTGGTTTTTCCATATTATTGATTGTCAACACCACTTCGACTCACCCACAAATATTTAATTTCATGTAGCTTATTGTGATTTGATTGAGCAGAATTTCCCTCGCTAAATGACATCCTAAAGAAACATGGAGCTGACGCAAAAGAAGAGTTGGGTCAATCGCAATTTGCTGAGCTACTCCAGGCTGTTCTACAAGATGTTGCAGAATCTTTGTCTGTAAATAATGTTGTTATCATCCGTAAAATCAAAGTAGTTGACGGTTCTAAGATAACAAAGGTAAGGCATTGCTAGTATTTTTATCCTTGAAGTAAACTTCCCCTCAAATGCTAGATGCCTCTGCACTGCTGTTTATTGTTGTTAGCTTTTGCCTTAGAAAGCAATGAGCGTTTGTTCTTCAAAATTGAAACAGGTAATGTTTGGAAACCAATTATGATTGGCAGATTCAGCTCGGCAGGGTTGCCACTGCATGTGCAGTTCATATTTGGTCAAAGAAAAGAAAAGACTTGTCAGTTGCTGATTGTACCAGTTTTCTGTTGGGCTGCACAATGTGCCTTGTTAGGATACAGATTTTCATAGGAAAAAAAAAAGTCAAAATATATCAATTCTTGGATTTTAAATGGAGAAATTGTTAGAAAAAATAAATCATGTCCATGCATGGCTGTTCTGGTTGCTGTAATTGGGAAATAAAGCAAGTAAGCAACTGCTTCATCACAATGACTATATTGGCCTGATATGGATTAACTGATAGGTTTGATTGCAGTCACCAGCATTCTGGAGAAATAAATTGCTCTTTTAAAAGTATCGATGGTCCTCCATTGTAAAATCTTCTGATCTCTACATAATGCCCATGCAGGTTTTGGCTGACAAGGAACTATTGAACAACACTGTTGGCCAGATACTGGGGGAAAATTGTGGTAGGAAAAATGGCCAAAGTATTTTAGAGATAATCAGGGTTTTCCTGGAGGAAAATGGAAAAGATCTGGGGTTGCCGCCATCACAAGCCAACGAAGCTGCAACTCTTCTTTATGATGCGGTATTTCATGATGTGGAGGCTGGAAAGCATGCCGCAGAAGAGGAGCATGAATGTCGTGAACTATTGAAGGAAATCCTTGAGAAATTTGTGGAGCAACTCGAGGCCAATCCCGTCTACTGTGATCTGGATATTTAAGGGAAGCACACACAAGTTGTTTATCTTGTTCACTGTTGTTGGCAGAGGTGGAGGTGGTATTTTTTCGGTGCAGCACTACATTACTGTTATGTTGAATTTCAATACCTATTGGTCCCAATTTTAAAGTTTATCAAACGCGAAGATTGTTTGCAGACAAAAGGAATACAGGTCCTATATTTTATCTGTGGTACGGTTGCCTGTCTGCAACATACTTCAAAGTGATTAAATGGCCCTTTTTGGGGTCCTCTTGAGTGCTGACCGAAACAATCCAAAAATCTTTAAAACAAACGAGTACTTGCCTCCAGACGTACTGTTTGCTCTTACTCTTCTACTGATTGATTTTAATGCCTTCCAATTCTTACATCTTAGCTACCTGTGGGATGATCAATCAATTTTAACTCAAAGCTGAATGATGGCTTTGTTCTCGTGGGATGTGGGTCCTAAGTTTTAAGGTAATTTGTCCTCATCAAAGGCCCCACAAATAGAGACCAAATGGCCTACCATTAATAACGCTGCTTACTGCTATACCTTCCAAATACGGAGTAATAGTATGGCCAACACTTCTAATCGAGGCTCTCACCTCCCAGGTGATGGTAAACCATTCCATTCATAGCAAGCAAGGTCACTACTCACACCACGAGAAAGAGCACGAAATTCAAACTATAATTCGTTACCCACCAAAGCTAAATGGGTGAGAAGGGAAATACATAGATTATTATGTCTGTAACATAAAACTAGACCAGATGGTAGGCTTGATAAAAAGGGAGCTAACTAAGCTTCCCAAACTTCACCAAACATTTGGCAAACTAGTTACCAAGATATTTAGCTCATCCCACCACCGGCCCTTACATATAGAATGCCTTCCTATCGCCTCCAAAACCATAGATATTTCCCTTCAATTATTTGTTTGTTTTGTATAGTCAAGATTGAAGCAAAATGCAATAACCATCCCAATATCATGGCAGAAAGTTTTTGTTCTGATGGATTATTGTAGCTTCTGCTACCTCATTCTTTGCCGTCTGCGGAGCGTAGTGAGCCCAATTGAACGGGCGCTTGAGTTCCCACCACCTTAGATGATCCATAAATAGAAATATCAAGTCCTTGAGTCTGCTCCTTCTCAATTTGTTCCTTGATCCAGAAGAATGTTATTCTCAGCCCATCCTGCAAAGTAGTATTTCGCACTTAGATTTCATAAAGAAGGAAGCCAGTAGAAAAGCATAAGCAACAAAAAGGTCTCATCCCAAAGACAGATCTTGTCACATAGGTACCTTCAGCTTCATTGTAGGAGTCCAACCAAGCTTTTCTTTGATTAACGTGTTGTCAGAGTTGCGACCACGAACGCCTTCAGGACCTGGAATGTGATGGATAGGGAGCTTCTTGTTCTCAAAGCTGAGAACAATCTCAGCCATCTCATTCATGCTGACCATCTCATCACTTCCAATGTTCACGGGCTCACGGAAGTCAGACTTTGTCAATCTGAACCAAAAAAAAAAAAAAAGTTCGGGACTTTACATTTCAAAGCAAATCTTTTTTTCATCCAGGGTAATAATAAATAATTTGATCAACAAACCTAAAAAACCAAACATCTCAAGGTGTGCAGAATGAACATGAAATGACTACCTAAGTACACCTTCAACACATTCATCAATAAAAGTAAAGGATCTGGTTTGTTTTCCATCTCCCCACATCTCAAACTTATCAGTGGAAGTGAGAGCCTTTCTACAGAAAGCAGCAGGTGCCTTCTCCCTGCCACCTGGTCAAAGAAAAACAAACCATAAGCAAAAAATCTCATAAAATCCAAGACTCAACAAAACCGTAAACTGTCTGCAACTGATTATTAAGAGCTCACCTTTCCATGTCCCAAAAGGACCATAAATGTTATGGAACCTTCCAATACGGCATTCAATTCCAAAATCCTTGGTGTAGTGCTTGCACAACTCTTCTGTTGCCAGCTTCTCCAAGCCATAAGCATCTTGAGGCTAACACACAATTTCATGGATAACACTCATTATCTCTCCATTATATACAAGTCATATGTAATCAATTGATTCGTAACAAGTCTATAATTTAAAAGGGGGGAAAAAAACAAAAAGAGGCTAATTTGTTTTGTGCTTAACCACCAACGGCAACCAACCTCAGCAGGCCAAGCATCAGACTCCTTCAAGCTCACATTAGTGTCCAGCTGCTTAAATTCAGGGTAAATACAAGCACTAGAGGCATAGAAGAACCTGCAGGACACAAATTTGAGACTTTTAAAGCATAAAATAAGAAAATGCAACTGCCAACTAAATGGGACTTTCGCAAGATTGATGATCAATCTCCGAGGACTAACCTCTTAACACCAGTGACTCTGGATGCTTCAAGCATGTTGAAGCTGATCATTGTGTTGTTATACATGATGACAGAGTGGTTGGACTGAATGAAGCCCATCCCACCCATGTCAGCAGCAAGGTTAAAGACATGGTCTGCACCCTTTGTAACCTTCAGGCAATTATCCATGACCCTTAAATCAACAAGATGGAATTCATGACAGAACATTTCTTCTGTCATATGCTCATTCTTCTTCCAATCAGACGCGATAATGTAATGGCCTTCGCTCTTCAAACGGCGAGCGATGTGAGAGGCAATAAAACCACCAGCCCCAGTAATGGAAATTCGGAGCTTTTCAGTTGGCCAATAAGGTTCCCTCTCAAGCTCATCATAAGTGTAAGCTCCAAAGTTGGTTCCATCAAAGCTTCCCATCCTGCACTACGCAGTTAACAGGAGATTAAGTTCCACCTTCCAAGGATTATTTAAAGTTGTAAAAAACATAACCCATGACGGCAGGTGCTACATCAAATACTGCACAACAAAATACGCCAAGACAGGAATTGCAATCCCAAAAAAAGGTCGATTAATGCAAAATCTATTCTGCAGAGATGGGAAAAACATAAAAATGACGATGATCATTGACAAAATTTCCTACGCAATAACCACAATTCTAGTTCCAGGGTATTGCAAAGACAAGATTTCTACGAGGGAAACGAAAACCGAGATTTCCCGGAAACGCCGTTTAAGACAGGCAAAAGAATACGTTGCCCAACAAAGAAAAGAATGTTGTTTTGGACAGAACACAAACATGGTAAGGATCCGCAAATCACAAAACAAACACCTTTGAATTTCAAACCGAAAACCCCACAAAAGAAATAGCTTTAACAACGAAAACGTGCATATTAATCACAATAAAGTGAAGAGAATTTTGAGGGAGGCAATGGACCCCAAGAGCGCAAAGGTAAGATTTTTACCTTCAAAGACAGGAAATTGAGTGTCCAAAGATACGAGAATCGGAGAAGAAGACAATGCAGAGACAAGAGGATTAGCGAAAAGAAACAATTAAGGGCGTGATTTGGAAGGCCGCTGTAATGTTAATCTATGGTATTTATAGGCCCAGCAGAGAGAGAGAGAGAGAGGGGGGGTGTGACCATGACAACCCCTTTCGCTTTTGATGGACTCACATGTCACATTTGATTCTGCTTGCAAAGAATCTCCTCCCTATTCACCATCCAGAGGAAGAAACCAAGTTTCGGAAAATGAAAAATGTACGGATACTAAATAACATTTATTAAAGATTTTTATTAAGCAACATCCGTTGATAAATTAAGACTGATTTAGAAAGTTAAAAGAATTATTAATTCAAATTGTTTAATTGATAATTTTTTTTTTAAAAAAAAAAACACTTAATCGTAATACTTGTGAGGCCACTCAGAAACGTTGTAATTTAAAGGTTAAATATTTAGTAGAAATACGAATGACGCCTAATAATTAGGTACAATTTACTTCTAACCAAATATAAAATTTATGGTGAAAACTCCGAAATTTAAATTTTCTATGCTTAATTCCATTCTTCCAATCCAACTATACATCGAAAAATGCGACTTACACTCGAAAAATGTGACTTACACAAAAAAAAAAAAAGATAAAGTTCCTTCTTTTACATAAAAAAACATGTGACATATTAAAAACTATAAAATTATTGATAACTTTATAACGTATAGCTTATTTAAGTTTAAATAAATTTTAAGATTAATTAAAATATTATTTTTTATGTGATAAATGTGTTAGTTTTATATCTTTTTTATCATATTAACTATTACATAATATATCTTAATTAAAAAATTATTATATATTATATAATTAAAAATTAATTTCTTTTAAATGTTAATAATTTAAATTTTAACTTATTTTAAAATATCCAAATAACATATTATACATAATAAATTATTATTTTTAATATAATATA
Source organism: Bruguiera gymnorhiza (assembly GCA_020883675.1). Classification (NCBI taxonomy): domain Eukaryota; kingdom Viridiplantae; phylum Streptophyta; class Magnoliopsida; order Malpighiales; family Rhizophoraceae; genus Bruguiera; species Bruguiera gymnorhiza. Next base: position 324,889 of record JAIRCJ010001048.1, read on the forward strand.
TTACTAATTAAAAAATAATATAATTAACATACGTTGCACTTTATTTATATTTTATATTTTAAATATTATGTTATAATAATTATATTTATTATAATATATATGTCTTTATTATGTAAATAAGTATATAAAAGTTTAAAAATTTTATTTTATATTTAAATAATTCGAATATATATGTTAGAAATTAAAAAAAAATGAAATTTCTAATATTTCTATTGAATAAATTATAATAAAATCCTTTTAAAACTTGTTATAAATTAATTAACAATAATTATATGAGAGTTAGGACTGATACCCGATTGTAATAGGTTAAAATTATCAATCTTAAAAATACCATTTTAGACAACGAAAAATACAATCTTCTACTTCCCACGGCGACCCTTCTCGGGTAAGGCCATTGGGTTGGGGAGAGTGGCATCTAACAGTTAAAAACCTGGTCCAGTTACTCAATTGTCAAACTAATTTGAACAATAAAGATATCTGGTCTATTACCCGAGTCAGCTAAGGAGGACTCTCTCTCTCTCTCTCTCTCTCTCTCTCTCTCTCTCTCTCTCTCTCTCTCCCTCTCTCTCTCTCTCTCTGTGATTTTTGATACATTGCCATTGGGCAACAATGGTAGAAAATGCCAATCTATATTCTTTCAACTATTTGCACCAAACCCAAACAGCATTAGGTGCAAACTGTTGCATAACTATATACCATCGGATAACTATATAACGTCGGTTACAATATGAACAATATCACAAGCACACACGCCCCAATGTTTGGAAAAGGAAAAGATAATTACTTCATGCTTGTTTTCTCTTGTCCAAATTTCATTGTATGGTTTTGGACTCACTTCCCCGATTTCTGGTGGAATGGCCGAAAGGAAGGGGGGGGGGTGGTGGGGTCCTGGGGGAGAAAATTCTCGGAAAGTGGCTTCGCAATAGAAAGGTCTGACTGTACTTTGCTTGGGAGCATGAGAAGTTACTTGGAAAATGCAGGTCCTTTTTCCCAAGCTGATTGTTTCCATCATTGATGAGACACTTGCGTAAGGTACAAGCAATTTGCCTTCGTACAACCTGCAAAATCTTTTGTGCTTGCATTGCGAAATCATCCCTCCACGGAAACAGACATTATATATATGAAATAATAATAATATATATATATATATTATTTTTATTTTTATTTTCATCTTATCCTACTCTAAATTTTGAAAGTGAGAAGCTAGTATGAGTTGCCGCCGTCCGAGTTGAAATTTGAGGCCTTGTGTTACACTATTAATTAACGGAGGAAAATAACTTTCAAAGAATTCTCACCGTTAAACCGTTGGAGATGTTTAAAAAAATAAAAATGATAAAAATAAAAAAAGATGACAATAAGTAGGTCCAAATTTTTTCAATAATTTTTCATTGGCCCCAAATTTCTTCTGCTGACGACGTTAAAACGGACTTTATGTTAATTGGGTTGGGCTTACTATTAAAAATAGGCCCGAACATCAATTCGGCCAGTCAGGCCCCGGCCTCGGCTTTGGCGTTTGAGAAACCGACTCGTCGTTGGATCGAATTCTTTCTTGCATGTATCACGGTCCTTTGCTATTAGGATTAGGGAAGTGTAATAATTTGGAACTTACTATATAATAAATAAAGATAAATAAAAATTAAAAAATATGATATTTATTATTAGATTAATAAAAAATTTAACAATTATAATTTATTTAATATTTATATAAAAAATTTCATTTCTCTCGTTTGAATCATCTAATTTATAAATAAAATATATTTTAAGAGTTTTTTTCTTTTAAATTTTCTCTTTTGTGAGTCTGATGTGAGTAAGGCTCCTTGAAAAGGATTCTTGAGCCGCACACTAAATCGATTAGATCGTGACACGTGCATGAATCATTACAGACAACTCGCGTCACCTCGGATTCATTGAAAAGGTTCCGGATTCTCTTTCTTCCGACCGATCGAACAGGCTTTGGAGACGAGTCGGTTTTTAAGGTTCGTGAGTTAATGAATTGTACGTTGTCATTAATGCTCATCCATCTGTGGTTCTAAATTATTCGATAGTCGGTCGCATTGCCGTCCGAGTTCTGTTTGGATGCCAAGAAAAACAAAGTTGGTATTCCATGAATGACTGTTTACCTCTTGATCTTGGTTCTTTTCACGATATAGGTTTCTGGGTTGTTTTCTTTTTCTTTCTTTTTGTAATTGACTTACTTTTTTTTATTTTTCTTTTTTTTCTTGTTAGAAATGGCCGGAAGAGCTCGGTTACGCGCTAGTAACTCAGCGCTCATTGCCAGGATTGCTGACGAGGTATGAATATGATCTGTATGGATACTGCCGTTATGCTGGAATGTTGTGCTCGAAATTCATCCAAAATTAGGTTTAATTTCTTATGATATAACATTTTAAATCATTTCTGTGTCATGGCGTCAGATTTTCAATTTGCAGCTTCGATTGGGCCTCAAAATGATTATGGTCTTTAGTCGGTTGTTTGTGTCATTCCGAGATTAAAATGGTAGTTCTAATGCACCTGGGACACATCCTGATTTTTTTTTTTCCTTTTTTCATGAGAAAATATTATATGGATAGGAGTGGAGGTGATGCGAGACGGTGTTTAATTAGATATTTGTAATGGTTTAATGTCACTTAACATGTTCATCAAAAAGATTCTGGGCATTATTGTTCCCTAGTGTCTTCTCTAGCTTGGCTGTCAGAAAGTTCAGATCTTAGGTTTTCATGCACATTCTTTTTGATTTACTTTTGTTTTACATCCTATTTTAAATTAAAATTATAAAATATTAAATTTATAATTTTTTTTCACTACCCTCCTCTCACTTCTAATATAAAATTTTTTAATTATACAATTCACTTAAAATCCCAACAGCATATGGCATTTGTGCACATTCTTTTAAATTAGTATGATATATGCTTGGTAGTAGGAGCTGGTGGTGACTTATATGTTGACAATTCATGTTTTGTAGGGAAATTTCTAATATATATTGCCTTTTTCTCGTGTACGATACTGTAAATGGCTGGCGTAGGGAATGTGGACTTTCGGAGAAATTCCAACGACCAAATAGTCGATTCGAGTATGTTCATGCAGTCGTGCCCCAGAATGAGTTTTTCTATTTTTGGGCCATGAATCTGGTCCGCTGTCCTTTTTGATTTAAAATTATGTGCATCCCTCCCCATTTTCAGTATCATTTTAGAAGAAACTCGGAGAATTGAAATTGATGCAAAGTTTTGAAGAATGGAGCTCTGTATCTGTTCATCTTCTTTGCTAAATTTTGATTTTGCGCTCAGAAACAACAGTTAAAGCAACCGAAGATGCATTCAAGGAATTCACCTCAAAGGAGAACATTGCTATAGTCTTAATCAGCCAATTTGTAAGTTCCTGCCATATGTTATTTTGTCAGAAGGTTTACCAGTCATTGATAAGGGTACAAGGCTGTCCAATGGCTGTTACCTGTTGAAAGGCCTTGGCAGCATAAATGGTTGCCTTCTGATCATCGGACAGTATCCTAGGTTCCTCTCTTCTGGGTTGTTGCTTAGAGTTCCTGTGATTTATTATAATAATGAAAGTTATGCATTTCAGTTGAATTTGTGGCTGAATACTGAAATTTTTCTGCATTTTCCTTTTTCCAATTTTCCAGGTTGCCAACATGATTAGGTTCCTAGTGGATAGCTACAACAAGCCAATTCCATCAATTTTAGAGATTCCTTCAAAGGACCATCCCTATGATCCTGCTCATGATTCTGTTCTTTCGCAAGTGAAGCACTTGTTCTCCGGTGAATCTGTTGCATCTGGAAGGCGTTAGGTATGCTCAAATGCTTTGATTTACAGGTTTCAAGCATGATTTGTCCTGGTTAGGAACAACGAATGCTTCACTTATGCGCAAACCTTTGAAGCTGTGTATTGCTCAATTGTGTTGTTTATTCATTCATATATCTGTTTCAACGATTCGTCCAAACTCAAGCCAAGAAAAAAAAAAGAAAAGAAAAACTATGATCTCTCTGTTAGCTCTTATGGGTGGATGATCTGATTTTAGGATTTAAAACTGGTTTGGCGTGAGAAAGCAAAGAGCATCTTGTATGCATGAAAGATACAATATGATTTCAAGATCATGGTAATTGTTTTTCATCCTTACGAGGGGACAGTTTTTATAGGGTATATCTGGCATTTGAATTTCAGACCACCCCTCCAAACCTTGCATGGCTTGATGGCAAGTTCAAAAGTTGGTGAAATTTACAAGGCGCCTAAGGTTGCATGCTTGTGACTTAAATGGTTGAGGCCTCGAGGGCAATCTTCGACGTCTTTATAAGAGCAAAAATACCCAACACGTCAAAAGCAAGAGGTTGAATACAGAGCTTTTTCATGCCCGAGAAACACAAGCCAATCGAAGTAAAGATTACACAGGTCCATGCGATGGTCAGCTGCTCTGCATCGGGTCTAGGCCATTAAGAGATGAGTTACAAACATTTTAAGAGATAAGATCGGATTTATCATTAATTAATACTCCGGTGGATACCATCAAAGGGCCAGGAAAACATTTGGTGGTGCCCAAAATTAATTTTTTAAAGTAAATGCTAATTCCACAATATAATATAATATTGTATATAAAAAGTCTTGTAATATGCCCACTTCATTCAGTTTTATTTTTATTTTTTAAAAAAATATTATTACTTTTAAATAGGGTGAATTATGATAAAAATGTATTACTAAATTTTTTAAATTTAGTAATAGTCATTTGAAGGGGAAAAGGTTGTGGGTCCCACTAGGCACGTTGACCTGCTACAACATGTGGGGCCCCACAATTCAGCGTGTGTTTATCCGGAAATGAACGGCCGCATCCCTCGGAGTCGGAGAGCCGTCCCATAGCAGCCGCGAGATTCGCGGGAAAAGTCGCCCGTTTCTATCCAACAACATTAGCAAAACGAAGAGGAGAGATTTTATTCTGTGCACCTGCGTACCAGCATTTCAATGGACCCTAATGTTTTTAATTACAAATTTAACAAATATTCCAACAATAATCATGCAATTTTGTTCAGGTGACTCTCCTGGCCCTCCTAGCTTTTGCCAACACTGAATTCAATTCAATTCAATTCAATTATGAAAAGAAACAGCCACAAAAATTGCTTTCTAAGGCACCAATGGTGATATTCTACTCACAGCACATTATAAACACTAATGGCTGTCAAAGGACTTTATTTTGATTTATATGTGCTTATTTATTAGCAACCAACTTGTGTGTTCTAGTTTTGTTGGTATTCATGTCAAATGCCAGATAAGTTTATTCAGATTTAATAACATTTAAATATTAAATGTCATTTATAAATAAATTAAATACAAATATTCATACTAAAATTTTAATTTTAACTTATAATTATAATAATTAATATACAAATAATGAATTTTTTGTTAGGTTAAAAATATAACACATAAAAAAAAGAATAGTATATGATAATTATGTTGATGGCAATTTAAATATATACGGTAACAATCATTTTAAAAACTCTTTTTTTTTAATTTAAAAAATATTTAATTTTTTAATAAAAATATTATTTTTATAAAAAAATGTATTGTTCAAATAAAATAAAATTTGTAATTATTATATGAATATAAAGTTTATTTAATAGTAAATGGACTTTGAAATTTAAGCCCAAAATCAACCTTTGAAATTTATTTCTCTCTGACAAATTAAAACTTGATTCAAAGAATAATTAAAACAATACATTAATTTTTACTGTCTAGAGGAAGCAAGGAAAATTTAAAGAGGAAAAAACCAAAATCGATTGGACTCCAAGGTGAGATCGAACTGCGGGTGTCCAAAGCTGTAGGGACCACCACAGGTAGGGAAAGGATCCATAGGCTTCTCCAGCTTTCCCACACGGTGCGGATGCATTCTCTCCCCCACCACATCACAAAGTGGGACCCGCATATATATCCAATTTCCACCTCAGACCCACGTCAGACCACTAGACGTTAAAAAAAGGAAATAAGTATATTTTTAATTCTAAATTTTTATTTTATTTCAATTTAATTTTAAACATTATTATTTTTTAATTAAACAAGGAATATTAAAATTATATTCTTTATTTAAAATGATTTTAAACATAAAATATTATAATCACTGTTATTATTTTATTTTATGTCAATAAAAAAGAGAGAAAAAAAAAGGAAAAAAAAGAAGAGAAAGAGGTGATAATGTGGAGTTAGAGTTGGTTTTGATTTTGATAACCAAGAGAGAAAGAGGAGGAGGAAGTGGTTGTAGTTTGGACTTGGGGCGTTTGTTTTAATTTTGGATGTCAAGAAGAGTAGGAGGTGGTGATGGTAGTAAAAAAGAAAAGAAAAAATTATTTTATTATTTTAATTAATATATATTTTAATTATTTTATTTTTTAATTTAATGAAAATGTAATTAATTATTATTATTATTTATTAAAGTCAATTAAATTGTCGATTTAAAACGATTTAAAAATTGGTAATTAAATTGAGAAAAAAAAAAGTTGGTACCTAAAATATGTTTTATCCCTTTTAAAAGGGCCACCAAAAGCCTTTAATAAAAAACGTTGGATAGGCTCTGACCATTTCTGGTCGACGCATCCTCCTACTGCCCCGCCGCCGTCGCCGTCGCCGAAGCTCGACGACTCTTCTTCCACAATGAATCGCAGTGAGTCCGAGTGGGCATTTCAACGGTTTCTGCAAGAGGTGTCCGCCGAGACGGTGGCTTCTGACTCCTCGCGGCAGTCCTCTTCGGCTGGAACCGACGTCGTTGATATCAACAGTCGAAGATCCTGCGTTAAAAGTAATGGGAGGTCCGGTGCTGGTCCGGGCGCTTTTAATGTGGCTGCCGCTGGCGGCTGGTCCCCTCCTAGTATTCCGGTGGATTCCAAGGAATACCATGCGTTTCTTAAAACTAAGCTCAGCTTAGCTTGCGCTGCCGTGGCTTTGTCTCGTGTAAGTACTCTAATTTAACGTACGTACTTCTTATACATGTTGTCCATGATATGTATGTATATGTGTGTGTGTGTGTGTGTGTGTGTGTGTGTGTGTGTGTGTGTGTGTGTGTGTGTGTGTGTGTGTGTGTGTGTGTATGTGCGTGCGTGTGTGTATGTGTATGTGGGGTTGCATAGATTAGTGCGTAGGTAGGTGTGTGAGTTTTGTTTGGCTCTTGAGGCAGGTTTAGGATGATGGCAAGTTTGGATCTTTGTGTTTCTGCGGTGGGGCCTTGGAACATGGGGCTGTCTTATTCTTGTTTGGGTTGTGTTTGGTAACTTTGGTTATCCAGTACATAGGGAAGAGAGATGAAGAAAATGAACATGTTGGATTTCTGTCTGGTGTACATGTGTTATTTGGCCCTATTATTTTGACAGTGCTAATTATTAATTAAACTTCTTTTTTTTTAATACTAAATGATGTAACACTAGTATTTTTTTGGTTGGTTTGTTAGTTTCATTATCTTAAACACCCTTCTCTTTGCTTATTTTCCTTCAAAATTGTTGTGGGAATGGCACTGTAAAGGTTATCTTGTCCACTTTTTTACAAGTAACTCAATCTCCAAACGAAATCTGTCTGTTGTTTGGAGATTTTAAGTGACTAAGAATTTTGCTGGTGGACATTTTTGGGGTCTCTGTAAACCAAATCTGACTTGATTACTCATTACTATGGAGGAAAGCAGCTTTTGCTGTACAAGCAAATGCCCTTTAAGTGAATCAAAGGCCAGGGGCAAGTTAGGCATGAGCTTTGTCGAGAGATGGTTGCTCAAAGCTTTGTTTAATTCTGAAGCAAAGAATCCACTAAAGTCTATAATGCGCAACCTTTTTTATATGACTCTGTACATTAGGTTTCCAAAGATGGGAAACAGAAGTTTTACAAGCTATAGAGGGAAGCCTATCTGGAGATTTGACTAAAGGGAAGAGAATTCCACAAGCCCTTTTTGCCCAAAATGATCAATTGTCCAAATTAAAGTTAGAATTATTAGTCAAAAAATGGGGCTGCAATATCCACTTATTTGGCATAGTTCCAAGATCTAAGCTTTAGATTGAATTTTATTGTAGAATGGCCTGAGATTTTAAACCCAAAACCTCATAAATTTATCTCTTTTTTTATGATGGTGTGTTAATATGAAAATGAAGGTTAATGGAGTAACCAGAAATGACTAGGTATTACCATGATGTAGTAGAGTAAAGAGTGTGTGAACAAGGTAACAGAATAAGTTTAAGAATTTGTGTACAGAAATGGTGAGGTATGGCAAGTAATTATCATATAACGTTTATGGCAGAAATTCGTGCACAGAGAACGCCTTCTCTTCCTGTTTGGATTTTTGGACTTGTGATTATTTAGAGTGATTTTTCTATTTTATCTAATATTGGTTCACTGCTGTCATTTATTTTAATCCCTTGCTATGAATTTGTTCTGCTTGAGGCCTGAGATCAGTAGAACTATGTTGTTTTGTAAGCTTTCTTACTATATTCTTATTCCTGCATAAAAATAATTGTGAAGGCTTTTGATAGTTTTTTTCTGTCTAATTTGAATTTGTTTCAGTCTACCGAACTGATTCTGTTCTTATAATTAGGCATCATTTTTGACACCACAAGAATCTCGTGTTCGGGCTGACTCTGGATTGCAGGCCTCAAATGCTTCACAATCGCGATCTCAGGCTTCTTCTACAGGTTTGCATCTCCATATCTATAAATTTAGAAAAAGACTAGATATGGTTGGTAAAGTTGTGGAACCAGAGCCATAATCATTAAGCTGAACAACTCCCCTAGTAGAAAATAAAATCAGGAAACTAGCACTGCTGTGGACTAACGAAGATGTTTACACTCCTGTGCTGTATGTGGCATGCGCTATTTAATAATTAGCTGCTATTTTGCTTTGTATTTTAGCAAAATCAGGACAGATAGCATGGCATTGAGCATATCTCGATTGACTGGTATATTCTACTCTTAATTATCATGCTTTTTTCCTTACCCATACAAGATAAGGATGTTAATGGATCGCTAGGTATTTCCTTCTTTCCTGCTACACAAGAGATGCCTGGAGTCTCCATCAAGCAAACCACAAGTGGATCATCGAGAGATCAGTCAGAAGATGATGAAAATGAATGTGAAACTGAAATAACAGAGAATATGGATCCTGCTGATGCAAAACGTGCAAGGAGGTAACTATTGTCTCTGCTGTTCCAATCACTTGTATAAGCGTGATTCTCTTGGACATTGAACAGTGCAACTTTGCTCCAAACAGTCATTAGTAAAATATTTGATGCATAGGATGACACCTGAAATATACACGTGGATGTTTGTTTCTGTTCTTTCTGGTATTGATGGATCAATTTTATGCTTCAGATATTTATCTTGTTGATTTGATTCCTGAAGATAATTTGTGGTGTTACCCAGAATGCTTTCAAATAGGGAGTCAGCTAGACGATCAAGAAGAAGAAAGCAGGCACATTTGGCTGAGCTTGAGACACAGGTGCGGTTCTCTTTAGTGCCGACTTTCCTTCATTTCAATTTTTTCATTTCCCGTGAAAACTAAGCATTATTCTCCCTCAGGTTGCTCAGCTGAGAGTTGAAAATTCTACTCTATTGAAGCGTCTCACTGACATTAGTAAAAAGTACAATGATGCAGCTGTTGACAACAGAGTTTTAAAAGCTGATGTCGAGACATTGAGGACAAAAGTGAGTGCGGCTAAATTTTTTGTCTCTAATTTGTCTGTCTGCCATGTCGATGGGTATTCTCAAAATCTGATACCCATTCTAGTGCTTGCCAAGCAGTCACCAGGACTTACGAGCAGATAACCATGTGATTATAGGCTCTTGTTGATCATATTTCTTTCTCCACTCGCATAAAAACACAAGCATGCATGGATGTATACACACAAGTCCTTTTGTGTGTGCATGAATTCACACCAAAGTGTTAGGTGTACTAACTGTCAGGGAAGAAGAAAGCTGACAATGTTTTTTCTGCCCCTAATCTGATGATTGGTTATTCAGGTAAAGATGGCTGAGGATACAGTCAAACGGGTAACTGGGTTAAATCCCATGTTCCAGGCCATGCCTGAGATGTCCACAATGAGCATGCTTTCATTTGATGGAAGCATTTCTGAAACATCAGCAGGTGCTGCGGTTCCAGTTCAAGAACCAAAACATGACTTTTATCAGGCTCCAAATAATCCCATGTCCACCAACGATTCGAGATCCAATAACAGTTTGGCAGAAACCTCTTCGGCTCAAAATGTGCAGCCAATTTCTGGAGCACCAGTATCAGCCAGGAGCAAGATGGAACAAACAGCTTCCTTGCAGCGAGTGGCTAGCTTGGAACATTTGCGGAAATGCATCCATGGGGGCGCAAGTTCTCATTCGCCACAATCCAATGGGAAGCAGGAGTAACAACACAAAGAGACCCCAAATGTGAAGAATTTCCTTATGGATGTCAAGAAGCATTGGTTGTTATTTGTCTAGTCTATTGTTAAACGCTTGTTCAATGGAAGGATTTTTTATACCTTTAGTTGATCATGTGCTAGCTTGCCGTAGAACAACTTCCCTTTAACATAGTTGTCAGATTTGGTCAAGGCCGTTGTTTCTCTCGTCATTTCAGCACACTAGACGTCTCTATGCATGTCTGGTAAAGATCTTTGTACACGGCATGGTTGGTAGGTGACACGCTATAAATTGGCTTCTCCTGACTTGCATTAAATCAATGGCTGGTTTAAATCCACCTCATTCATATTCTGGGCCGACTTGAATCTGCCTGTCAGGTACTTCAAGGATCTCTTGGCGAACCAATGAGTTTTATCTAATGGTACTAAGGTTATTTTGAAGTTGAAGGGTTTAAGTTCTAATTTCAATTAACAGGCAACATATCATAGAACTTCCTATTCTCTATTTGACCTCAATTGTATCAGAGACTGACGGACAAAATAAATGGACATTTTCCTTTAACAAGAGAGGAAAAACATACTGAATACTCATTTGCTAAGGTATGTCAAGAAAGACTATAGACATACTAAAATCAGGTAATACGAAAAGTTTTTTATATAGAATAGTAAGCGAATTTTTTTATTTTTTTATATGGAGTAGTGAGCAAAGTATTTTTACTCCATAAACCTATTTTCTTAGCACTTTAGCATTGGACCTCCGGAAACAAAATTTTCTTCATTATTCACGAAGAATTTTGGAAAAGAGCACGAAGAACTACAAAAGTTCCATTTTGAAATTTTAACAACCCATTTCCCCAACCCAAGTAATAAAAAAATAAAGTAAAATTTTCTCCACAATTGTTGATATTGGTTGATCAATAAAATATATCTCAGAGCTGCCAAAAACATTTAAAACGTGGTTAAAAATCCAGGAGCCTCCATCCACACCGCATCACTGTGGCCATGTTGTTGTCCATCTCCCATGCCTCCTCAAGCCAACAACTAACCCTTAAAAAAGAAAATCTCTAAAACCCCACAAGGCCCAAAATATCTAGAAAGAGAAAAAACTATGGCGATCTCATCTATATCTCAGTCCTTCTTAAGACCCCCATCTCCTCTTCCGTTCTCCTCTTCTCACTCTACCGTCTACAACAGCACCGTGTTCTTCAACAGAATTAAGAAGTCCTACGGTAATTCTCTGATTATGGTCAAAACCAGATGTACAGAGAAGAGAGCCAAAAAGGGTCTCACTTGCAATGCTTTGTTTGGTCTGGGAGTCCCTGAGCTTGTAGTAATTGCTGGAGTTTCTGTTCTGGTTTTTGGGCCCAAGCAGCTGCCTGAAGTGGGAAGGAGTATTGGAAAAACTGTTAAGAGCTTCCAGCAGGTTGGTATTTTTATCTGGGTCTATTTGATTTCTTATTGATTTGTGGAAAGTTTGGAGCTTTATTGCTTGTTATGCGAATGGATGCTTCTGGGCACAGGACGAACTTTGAAACATAATTCAATTTGAGTCAATTATTGGTTTAAGGTTCAACGAGTTCACATTAGACTTAGTATTGAAAGCGGGAAAAAAAGGCAAACAGAAGGAAAATGTCTTAGATATCCTTTTGTTATTTCGTTAAGCACCTTAGTTCCAATGAAATGAGGAGCTGAAATGGTTGACGGATAGATGAGTATCTCGCTTAATTTCGGGAGAAAATAGAGCTGTGTAAAAGAATTGCAAGATTGCAGCTTTACATGTGTTTACCGTTGTATTTGTGATTTCCATGGAATGGCCTATTATCATCCCAGTATTTTTCATATGATTCAGCTGAGAGGAAATTTATGGTTCATGGGTCTTTCCCGTTTATTATTCTTCTGTAGACTTCTAATTTTCTATTCTTGATGCTTTTTTGTCATATTCATGGCAGAAGGCGCTGATTGATTTAATTTCTATCTATGGCAGTTGTGCTTGTTTTGATTTTGGTGCAGATATTTGTACTGTCAGTGTGAAACTCTATTTGTATTCTTTTGCTTGAGGAGATGCTTGCATGAATCAAAAGAAATTAAGGTCATCAGTAACTCATGTTTTGCTTATTTGTTAGTTTTTTTCTTTCCCCTGCAAATCATTGAGCCTCTCCGTGGCTATCTTGAAATTCAAGATATGTATAAAGTTAGGAAGACTAGAACTTTGGGTGATTGGCAGTATTGGAATTCTGGAACTCAAGTTCCCAGCTATGCATTGGGTTCCATTTTGCAATGAGGGTTGGGACTAATTATTGAAGCAGTATGGCCCCACCATACACAATGTCAATATACCATCATAATGTCCATGTGACTTCTGTGCCTTAATGTGATTGCTTCGGCAATTGACACAATGCTTTGAATGGTGACGCACAGCTTGCTTTACTGTAGAAACACACACAATATCTTACCCCTTCCTAGGCGGAACCCGATTAAAATTGCTCCCAAACCCATAGCTGCTGACCAACATGTTTATCCTCACCCCTTTTTTAGACTTTCAACATAGCAGCATGTATACAAGCTGAGCCTGCCATATGATTACTGGCATGGGTCTTATGTATGTAGCTAGAAGTAGTTGATCCAATAGACATCTGCAAGATGGCCAATAATATCATTGGCTTCAATATCCCTCAAACTCTTTAAATTTATGTGAAGGGGTCAGGTCTGTACATGTATATCTTGCTCAAAGTGAGTTTATGAACAGTGTTATACAGGTTATTTTATTTTCATGATCATTCTCAATGTCATTCCTTTCTTGGTAGGTTGTTAAACGTGTTTTGAGCTTTCTCTGCATTTTTATTATCATGCCCTGTTTCTTCTGGATGAATCATACCCCTACCCTGAGAATGAATGTGTTGCTATAGACAATCCTTTAAACAGGTGTTCTGGTACAGAGACACATAGAAATAATAGTTTTCATGTTCTGTTGGGCGGTATCAACTGGACCTGGTATTGCTGAAAATGGAGGGAGCTCGTGTGGAGATTCCTTAAAACTGCAATCCATTTAAGCTGAAAAACCTTTTTGAATGTACTAATTTTGACTCAGGATATCTGTCTACATTCTGCAAAACAAGATTTCTCTGGCTGCAGAGCTTTAACCAATAAAATTTTGTAATATTGACTGACAACAATTATGCATTTGTGTGCCTGCAATGCCAGTGTAATTTGTCAGTGTTGGTGTTCATCGTATACTTCAGTGTAGTCAAAATGGAATCTTGCTTTCATGTCATCATTGACATGGAAGATATTTTGACATGCGGCTTGTGTGGACCAGTGTGCCTTATATCACTGAAATTTTTCTGGGCTAATTGTCATCGCAATTTTATTATATAAATTGTTGCAACTAATGCACTTGGGTTCTAGTTAATGGCCCTCAGGAGCCTGTGTCATGTGTTTGGATAACTTTTGTTTACAGAGACTAAAAATTGTCTTGAATTTTACTTTGAGGCACATTTCTAGTCTGCTCTAGCCGGTTGCAAATATGAATTGCCTTCTTTTTGGATGCATCAAGTTGTATGTGTCATACAAGAATCACGAAATTTTCTGAAAGTGTGGTTGTATGTGTGGAGAGAGTAATCATATGCTCCTTTTTCATTATCTGTTTAGAGAAAGTGTTAGCAAGATACTCAGGAAGTAAGTAATTCATGATCATGTAATATACTTATTGACATCAACTGCCAAGGGAAATACATTTTGTGAGTCATTGGGCGTGTTTCAAATTTTGTGTCTGTCAACAATTTTTCTTTGTCAAGCTTCCATGTTTAAATGCCATCAATCAAACGTGCAAAAATTATGTGTTGCCTGTCACTAGGTTTTGAAAATTGCTAAATAATGTTGATAGATATTCATATGTATATAATTGCTGTAAATTTTGCAGGCTGCAAAAGAGTTTGAGTCAGAGCTTAAAAAAGATACTGATTCTGCACCGGAGACCCCTGCAGAGAAACCAACAGCAGTCAGTGAGGAGAAGAAACAAGAAGTCGAAGTCTCCAGCTCGAAGGAGAGTGTATGATGTAGGAATTTTCAGTTAGTACATACACTCAGTGACTCAAGTTGTTCCCGTGTTTAGGTCAAATTATTCATTTTCAAAGTAGTATCATTACGGAATTGTGATTGGAGATGGTAAAAATAGTCATGCTCGATTCATCTGTTACTCATGCATGGCGTACACGCGACAGTATGATGGAAACACCCTTCTGTTCTCTCCTGCTGTGGCCATTTTTGGGACAGGGAAGGCCCAAGATCGTTACCAACTTCATGGTGGGGGCTGAGCAATCCATTCTCTTAAAGACCCATCATGATGAGTGAGTGATAGATAAGGCTCAAGATCATTACCAACTTAGGTCCATTTACGTGAAGTGATGTGCCAACTTAAGGGGCTCCTCTCTGTATTTGGGAAATATGAACAAAAACCACTGCCACGAAGCTTGATGTTGGAATGGATATAATTGGATTACTGTTATGACTCGCTGGACAGCAAACAAACAGGGGTGGATTTGAAAGTCAAACCACGAGAAACCCAAAAACAAAAAAAGAAAAGAAAAAGAAAACTTGTGCGTCGTCTGGTTTTTAGAAAAGAAAAACATAGATCGATTATGGGAAAGGGAAAGAAAAGGTAGGAAAGAAAGGAAGAAAAAGAAAAAGAAAAAGGAAAGCACAAAAAAAAAATAAAAAAATAAAGAAAAGCAAAATTCATGGGTCTCCATTATTATTCATCTTCCAATTCCAAAAGGAAGGGGAATGGCATTTGCATTTTGGGTCTTCAAGCCCGTGACCCACAAAGAAACGAATGGGCAAAGACATTTGTTTATTTACTAGTATAGTGTATATACATGCAGGGCCTTGCCTTGCCTCCCTCCCTACTGTATATGAATGAACCTAAAAGCAGCAACAGCGAAGACATCCACCGCCCGTTCAGTCCAGTCACGGAGCCTCAATGGCTTCCACCACAATGGCATTGAGCCTGAGATGAAAGTGTGCCAGTTAGAGAGCCCCAAGTGGAGAAATAACTTGATAACCATTTGCATCATGACCTGGGAGGAGGGGTTCATCCACTGTTGAAGCGGGTAAGGAAGGCATGGGCAGTGTTTGAAGGTGGTAATTGACAATTTGCCGCAAGTCTTGGAGTAGTTTAGCAGGTTTCAGGTCTTCTCCTTTCGTGATATATCCAATCGTTTCCTTTTTTCTTCCGTGGAATATTTTTAAAATAAAAAAAAAGACATGTTCTTAATTTATTTAATAAAAGATTGTGTCTATTAGTACTAAAATATTTTTTAATTAAATAACTTTGAATCGCTATATATATATATAAGAAAATAAATAAGAATATATTATTTTTAATAAAATAATTCTTAATAATATATAATTTTTTAAAAGATTTCATTTTATTAGTGTAAATTATAATTAAGTATATTTTATTTTATTTTATAAAAAATTAACTATAATCTAATTGTACTATTATAAAGGTAAATTTTATTTTAAAAAATGATATTAGATATTTGATTTAAAATAATTTTTTGTTTTATTTTTAATTTAACTCTATTTTCATTCTAACAATTTTAAATTAAAATTCTGTGAATGAAATAGTAAAAAAATTGACTTCTAACGTCCTGATCCTCAATCCAATAAGTTTTGAATAGATTAAGATATGCATTTTTTCTATCTTATATGATAATATGAAGTTTAAGATCCATGATGTTGGTCATGCACAAAAGAAGTCATGTTTTAAATGTGGAATAAAAGTATGGATTAACCATTCGTATTTTTTTTCATTAAAGGTTGCTATATGTCTTAAGGCACGATTTTCAATTCTGTAAATTTGCCTGAGGCATATAAACTATTTATATTTCTGACATTTTATTTGCATGTTTCAATAATTTTAATGTTACATATCACCTTTATGGAAGACGTGGCCAAGAAAAGTTGTTTTGGATTAAGGACGGAACACATGAGAAATTAAAAAAAAAAAAAAATTGTTGTTGGACAGCAACGGACCTCTCCGTGTTTATGTTTCCATGAATATATATACACACACACACACGCAAGTTTGTTTTCGTTTTGAAAGAAAATGTGCCAAAGAAATCATGTGTGCGTGCATGGAAAAGTGACTTTTCATGCATCATTTGCTTACCCAGAAAAAAAAAAAAAAGGGGTGGCGGGTCATCAAAGTAAAGAATTGTAAATTCTTTTAAAACCCCAGAATTATAATATTTAAAAAAAAAAAAAAAACCTTGCTACATTGTTAAGGGAGGGTTGTAAGAATTCTAGATTTTCCTGTTACAAGGGGTGTGTGGCGCCGTGATGCCGAGGAAAGGATGCCCAACCAAAACTGATAAAAGAATTGGAATTCATGCCCCCTTCATATTGAATGGTGCGTTATGGCAAGCCAACTGTTTAGGCCAATTGTGCTGCTAGTTAGTTGTAACGTACTGTTACAAGAAAAGGAAAAAAAAAGGAAAACGACGGAGGGCAAAGGCAAAAACGGCGGCAATAGGCTTCAAATGCTGACACTTTATGTATTGCATGCCAAAGATAACTTTGACATCTGGCGTCTGTTGAAAAACAACAAAAAGTAGCAACTCCCTAAGAGAAAAGCGCCTGTTGATGATATATATATATATAAAATTAACATTATTTATTCTTTACTTGTCAATTGTCACATAATTGTTATTTGGCTACGAAGAGCCATGAAAAAAGAATTTTAATTCTTTATATGTAAAAGAGGCGGTTCCCTTAGAAGGAAATGGCAAATTGGAATTGTAAATTCTAAGTTTACTATTCATTTAAAAAATAAAATTTAAAAAAAAAAAAAAAGAAGAAGACGTGAAGAGGTGCCTTTCATGTGCATGAATTTCATGCACCGCGAAAATGCAGCTATCCAATCTAAGGTAGGTTCAAGTTCAAATGGGTGTGTCGCCATTGGACTGTTAAGCCTCTTCCAATTATTTATATATATATATATATATATATATATATCTTCTAATGAGCCAGAAAGACATAAAAATTTATGGCAAACAATATGACTGGGTTTTGAACGCACCAGCACCGGTTTGCATTGAATGCTCCAGAACCAACCATGGAGCCTGGAACTTCCTAATGGTCGGTTGTTATCAGGTGAGTTTCAAATTCATGAGATTTAAATGTGATAAACGTTTGCCGGTGTTTTGATAATTGCTGAGTCAAGTCCTGTCTATGTCTTTTAGTTAAAAGACATGAAAAGAAAAATGTATAAATTTTGAATTCATGGTTTTTCTGGTGAAAGAATACATATGTCTTTTAGTTAAAAAATATATGAAAAAATTATGTGTAATAAATTTTAACCTCATTATTTTTCAAATAAAAGAATAAAATATTAATTATTTGATTAATAAAAGTATATATATGTCAATTAATTAATTAATTGATGAGATTAAAAAAATTGACAATAATTTTGTTAAATATAACATTAAGAGAGATAAATTAAACTTATACTTATAAATTATTTATGATATAAATACAACTCAATATTTGATACAATGTGAATGTAATTAGGGCTTCCCTCTACCAAAGCTAGCTAGCCTTGACAACTCCCGTCAAATGTACTCCCAAGTGGGCATCCCATCCCAGTTTTTCAGAGATTGCAATGCCAACTTCAGGTTCTAACCATCATTGGAAAAGGCATACCTTCGGCATTCTGAGCTTTGATTTCAAGTCTGCTGGGTCCGCTAACAGCCAACTAACTATGATCATAAATAACAGCTTAATAATGGGTTAGGACTCCTTGGCTATTGCAATATTCCCATTACCTTACTCTGAAAAGGCACCTTGGGTGGTATCCAATCAATGCTTTTGAGATTATCCTAACAGACAGAGGTATAAATGAAAATTTACAATTTTTTATTTTTATTTTTATTTGCTAGATAAAAGCTATGTGCGCTGTGGAGGCAACGTGACTAATATGAGGGTGAACATGACGAAAACTATTTAAGAGGACAGGAGCTAATAATTGTTAGAATTACCATATTGTGAAAACATATGGATGATAAGCGTCTCGCTCCATGAGCTTCATCTGCCCTAATATGCTCCCTTGCTAGGTCATTGTTCTGGATATAACATAAAGCAGACTGTTCATCTATTGCTTTTCAGCCGTCCAATAACAAATACTTTCACAGAAAGTACATCTATACCAAGAACTTTGGGTTGGGGGGGGGGTTCTGGGGTAAAAGGAAAAGAAAATTGACAATAAAAAAAAAAGGAGGGTAAAAGAAGAAAATAATTTATTGACTCTGCAATGCGTTTACCGTTGAGTTTTGGTGATTGGTGGGGGTATTGGTAGTAAGGCGAAGCACTAGAGTCATTTGGCATGGAAAGGCTCCTCTGTTGCTGGCCATTCCACGACCAGTAATCCTATCTGTATTCTGAATACCATTTCTGGAAAGAGGGCTAGAACCAACACGGTCAGCCTGCATGCTCTGAAAATAATACAATGAGCTTGCCATATCCCTAAGATTGGGCAGTGCTTTTAGTGCCTCAACAACTTTCCTCATTAGGGACCTGGCTTTTGGATCCCGGAGAAGGCATTGAGCAGCCTTCTGAGCATCTCTCACGGAAAAGTGGACTTCAAGCCGAGGGTCTATTAGTCGACAGAATCTTCTTCTATCTCCTAGATGTGGCCTAGCCCATCCCAAAAGGGTTACGCTCTCCATTAGATTGGTTCTTCTTATCCATGGATCTTTTACCAGTAATCATTTCCAGTAGAGCCACACCAAAACTGTAGACGACAGAAACTCTTTGATGTGAGATGTCCTGACACATGAAAGCATGGATCTAATCAAACTCGAAAAAGTAGGCAGAATCTTGTTTCACAGGACAAATTGCATTAGGTCATCAAACCGGTTAATTTAAGTATATCAGGATATAAAGTGGAACCATAACTCAGGCTTGATTCATTGAGAATGAGAAAGTAAACATTACAATAGCCGCCACCCAATGGATTGCCTTTATTTGCTAGCAGAATTTGAAGCTCTAGGAAGCAGAGCACCATGGGGCTGGAGTATTGCTCACCAAGTCCCAGAATGTAGCTTTGACGCAAGCTTCCTCCTGTTTTTTTGAATTTCAGTTATGGCAGTTACTTCCCGTAGAAGAAAGAGGCACTCAATCTTCCTTTAGAAGTCACCTAAGTTTATTTTGATGTAATTCAGTCTTCTGCTTAAATTTCAAATAGGATTTGATTGACTTGTTGATCAAGATTGCCCATTTCTTTCCACTTTTTTTTTTTTTTTTAACTCCTAGTATTAGATTCAAATTTGTTTGAATTTGTATTTGAATTTTTTCAACTTTTGTATTTGAATTAGAATTGATGTAAGCTTGTAATGATGAACTAATTCAGAGAGCCCATATATATATATATTGAAGCTTGTAAGCCAGAAATGAATGAACTACATATACAAATCTCCTTTTGCTCGTCTCTGGTCCTTAGTTCTTGAGCTTACTTCTGCTGCACTAAAGTTTTCTGGTTATGTTTGTGCTCTTAGCTTCTGTTATACCAACAGAATTAACGCAAGGAAATACAATGGTAAGAAGCTCACATTTGTGCAGCCATCCACACAAAGCACATCCTTCTTTGTCTTCTATATTACATTTACGAAAATTTTTAATTTAACTCACTTAAAAAGTGAATTAAATTAATTTAATATTATATATAAATAAAAATAAAAAATTTAATAAGATTCAAATACAATAAGAAAAAGATGTATACTTATATTTGTTTATATTACGATGAAGAGGAGTACTCAGTGAGCAAAGAAAGTCACCCATCTCGGGATGTGGATCAATCTTTTATTATCAATGGCTCTGATGAGATGAGAAGTAAAACAACTGGTCAGAGTTATAACATTGGCAATTGTGGAGGGTTTTTACGTACTATACGAGTCGTAGGTTGGCTACTCCAGTGTTTGAGAACTCAGAGGACTATGGAAGTGGACGGGGAGCATGGAACCGGGTTATTTTTCTGAAGCTCACGGACAATGACCCTATTAGATTCTTACCTCAGATTCAGATTCTGGATCCAATCCACCAAACACTTTAAGGTGTTGTGTCTACATCCAACAGGTCCAGATATTGTCTGCCTCACGAGTGAAGGATGCTCCCGTGTAGTCCTGAACAATTTGAGCAAAAAAGAATTAAAGACGATGAACCAGAAAAGACGATTGATTGATCATCTGGATATGTAAACCCATCGAACTCTACTTTCAGTTCACTAAATTGAACTTAATGGATGTGATGTGCCACCATTATTATTATTACGCTTTTTGTAATCCATCCCATATGCTAATTATTTTTCAGGAACCATTCACAGTGACTAGCGAGTGTCGATATTGCATATCCCTTAACACAAGTGAATTAACCGTGTCAAATTGCAAGCAGAGTCTTCCTCATCTGGTCTTTCTGTTGTGTATCGACGGTTCATTCTAGCTCACTAAAGTTGCCAACATTTGAGGCCCCTTCTTTTGGTCTCTTTCCTTTTGAAACCTCAATTTTCAAATGAAGTATGCATAGGCCTGGCGGTGACATGGCTGCAAATTAGTGCAACCAGAAAAATTACATTCTTCTTGCTTGTAGGGAAATGGGCTTCTTCCACTTTTGCTTTTAGCAGGGCACAATTTAATTTTGAGATATGGAATCAATCGGAGCTAATTGATCAAAATCAACGGCTTATGTTGAAAAGGAAATAGAAGGGGTTGACTAAAGAGTTAATTTTTCAGTAAAGCCATAAAGAGATAATTTCTTGCCGATTTTCTTAATTTTGGCAAGGATGACATAGCTTTAATTGGATTGGACAGGTGGATTCATGCTCAAGCTATTTGGTGTGATGCAATATTAAAAGGAAAAGAAGGGTTTTTTTTTTTTAATTTTATTTATCCCTGCATTAAAAGGTGGATTATGTTTTCTCTCCACCAATGAAACCAAGAAAAAAAAAATAGCAAAAATGGGAAAATAACGTTTCAAGAGAAAGGCATAGAGGACAAAAGAAAAAGGAATTCAATTTTTGACGATGACTTAATGAACTCTTTGTTGCGCTTCTTTATATGGATAGAGGTTATATGACTATTGAATGCAAATTTATAATTATTATCCATTAAACATCACAAATACATAATTAATGATAATAATAATAATAATAATGCGACATGAAATTTTTCTCCCATTAACAAAATTGCCGGCTCTAATATTTCCGATAAATTCTATGATGGTTCACTTATAACACACTTTCCACCACTGAAGTAACAAGCCAACCAGAAATGAGAACATTTAAAATATGCTTAAGTTGAGCACATAAACTTTGGTAATTTTATGTCATTGTTTGCTGATCTATCAACCACCTTTCTGACCCACTTACCGAACTTGCTGGATAAACAAACGGTGGTGCTTATCGGGGATGACGATGACTCTTTAACACAGTGCTAGAAAAGCCATTCTGGGGGTACGAATGAAACAAAGAATTGGCAAAAGGGTGGAAGCAAACGTTGGTGAGTGAGCAACTTTAATCTATCGTTGCATTATTATAATTAGTGCATGGGAGATACCAAATTTGTCACTGATCGCCGCCACCTTTCAAGTTAATAGATTGACAAGGCTCTTAAATTATTAGGTACACCTTCTTGAGTTTTGAGTCTACTTTCTTGAGTTTAAGTCTGGTAGGTCAGGCACAGCATAGCAAATAACATGGGGTTACATTACCAGCACGGATTCTACAATGAAATATTCTGGTCAAATTTCCATCACTTCATGTTATTGATGGTAATCATTCACATCCCGTTGTGATTTTTTAGACTGAGAAATGCATTTGTGAGCACAGCAGCTAAGCGCCAACTAGCGTTCTGAAAGTTGAGGATAGCTGTCTTAAAATTTTGGCAATAGGTTTCGTGATGACAATGTCAATGTTCACTTTCAAAGACGTAGCCACAGAGCTAATGACAGCCATTACTCAGGGTTGCACCATTGCAGTCATCATTCCCACTTCAAATGATCTCTTTTTTTGGCAAAAAATGACTTAACACCAGAGACTTAGAATCTGCTAACACAAGCATGAGCCAATAGAGTGGGTAATTAATTGTTCACATAACTTGACCAAATAATTCATAACGAGTTTCATTGGATGCAATTAATTTGTAATGCCCCAGATACAAATTTATAGAATACTATGGTATGATTATTAGATTTAAAACTTATGATTTTCATAATTTAAAATATAAAATCAATAGTTAAAAAAAAAAAAGAAAATAAAGAAAGAATAGACAAATGCCTTAAATGGACCATATTCGTCTAATTTTATCCATTCATAATATCATGAGAAGATTTCAAAATCAGCCCTCAATTATTCTGCTACTAGTGAAAGTTGAGACAGTAGGATAAAGCAAAGTTGCAATAGAAAATGTCTGAATAACACAACGATTGATTTGGAGGACACAAAAGCTTACAACACCAGGCCCTCGTAAAATAAAACTAACTTTATCGAGCTTCAAGAGACATCGTAATGTCTTGGGGGCAGAATTCTTTGCAAAGATTCCAGTCAAGAGAGAAAGGGGAAAATGCGACCTTCACAGCCTCTTTTTAGCGCGTAGGAACAGTAGACTATCTCCCCAGTGTCCACCATAGCTCAGTGGGCATATAAAAAAAACAAGAACAAATTAGAAGGGCGTCACTTTCATTGTACTTTAAAAAGAAAAAAAAGTTTAATGTATCGTTGCAATAAAATTATAAATACATAATGAGTTATTATTATTTAATAATATAAACTCGGATTTCCAGTTCATACCTCGCGTTCAGGTGTTCAAATTCCACCCAAAAAAAAAAAAAAATCAAACTTCCCTGTAATATTAGAGTATCACAGGGAAGCCGCACTCGGCCATTCCCTCAAGTCAGACCCCAAAAAAGACAAACCTTAAGAAAAGAAAAAAAAAATGCACACACAGCATTCTAGCAGCCCCCCCCCTCTCTCTCTCTCTCCGAATTCTCTCTTAATTATTCACTCGGCCACTAACTCAAGTCAGACACCAAAAAGCCAAACCTTAAAAAAAAACGCACACACACACACCCAGCATTCTGACAGCCCCTCCTCTCTCTCTCTCTCTCTCTGTTGGAATTCTCTCTTAATTATTCAAAACAAGAACATTCATACCCATAAATGATCTTGGAATCCACACTTCTCTTTCCTGGTTATTGGGCTTCGGATCTGCCACCCAATTCCCCAACACTCTCTCTTTCTTGGGTTTCCCAAACATTCTCCATCTTCCCCAGAATTCCCTTTCAGTGTCTGTTTATATAGTGAAAGAAAGTCTCTATAATTACTCAATAAAAGATAAGTCTTTATTGCTCTTCTTGATATCTGTAGCCATTATTACTCTTAAGAAAAGCCAAAGCTTTGTGCTTTTTTCAGTCTGTATACTAAATGGCAGGAAGTCATCCACCTGAGGGTTTAGGTGACGATTTCTTTGAGCAGATATTGGCAGTGCAGCCAACTGGGTATGGTGGTGGTGGTGGCGGTGGCGGTGGCGGTGGTGGTGTTGGTGGAGGTGGAGGTGGAGAAGAAGGAGGAGGAGGAGAGGTGGTGGGGTCTAACATCCCCTTGATGGGTTTGCAATTGGGGTCTAGCAGTGGTGGTGGTGGTGGGTTGAGGAACAATAATACTATTAATATGGGATTGATGCCTTTAGGATTGAACTTGGAGCACCATGGGTTCTTGAGGCACCAGGAAGATGCTGGTAGTGTTTTTGATAATAACAGCAGTAGCAATAATGCTTCCTCTTCTTCCACTGCTTCTGGAATCAATGTAAATTAACTCTCTCTCTCTCTCTCTCTCTAGCTTCTCTGTTTTTTTTTTGTTTGAACACTGTTATTTCATTTGTCTATTACGAACTGTTCCTGCCTTTTTTCCTTTTGTCCAGTTTGGTTATTTTCAAGTGGACTTGTTTATTTGCTGTTGTTTGTATCTCCTTTGTTGTCATTTGAGTGGTGTTACTATAGGCATGTGGATTGTGGGTTGTCAAAAGATGGGATCTTTCATTGAAAAGATTGGCAATTTTTTGAAGTTCTAACAAGATTACATTATTTTGGGTTTTATTTTTTGGTTTCATGTGTTGCCAATTCTCTTTTTTCTTTGGGGGAAATGGTAATATGTATAAGCCAAGACTAAGCGGCCAACATTTAAAAACTATGGACTTAATACCATGTCTTGTAGTTGTACCCATTTCCCAAACTTTTTCAGAGAATTTTCATACCAAAGATTACCAACCCTTTTGTTTTTTTTTTAACCCTGTTTTCCGTCCCTGCCTATCAAAATTTCAAAACAAAAGCTGCTTTTGTCATCTGTAAGGGGACTTTACCCATCAGTCTAGATTCTTCCTTCACAACATACAAGAAAAAGTTTTGAGAAGAAGTTCGATTTCAAATATGGTAGCCTTAAATACAAAAAATAAAAAAATAAAAAAAAATTGTAATGGGAATTTGCTGCTGCTAGATTACAATATATGGAGCAAATAGAATTGTCATGGTCAATGTTCTTACTTGTACTAGTTTTGGGTGGCAGGAAAGAGATTCCGTGCACATGTCGACAATGTTCCCGGCGTTTGGACAATTGCAAAACCAGTCAATCCGCCCTGCACCACCACCACCACCAGGTCCACCTCCAACCCACCAGGTAGTGAAACTTTTGCTTTTTTTGGACTGCATGCCCCTCCCAACTTGGTCCATTTACTTCCCAGTTAACCCCTACAATTTGATGATCCCAGGGCTAGTTTTGCCATCACACTTGTTCTGTCTCTCCTCTGCTCTACTAAATGCTTCACTTTCAAAGAGTGCTTTGGTATCTCGATCATAACTTAAATTGAGAGATAAACTCTCTAAAATTTCTAAATTTTTGAAAATTTATACAATTGAGTTGTAACTTTTTTTAAAATTTTAAATTAATCTTAAATTTTAATTTCCATTTTATATGAATTCTCTTGTGAATAAAAATTAATCAAATTAATAAATATATAATTTTACCATAATTAAAATCGTGCAATATTTTATTAAAATTTTTTCATTTTTTACATATAAAATTAAAAATAAAAATTCTTATAGAAAAATATAGAATTTTTTAGAAGAGAAGAATATTTAATAAATTAATAATTTATGTATTTTTAAGATATACTTAGATATTTTGTATACTATCTCAAATAGAATTTATATAAAATAAAAATTAAAGATTTACTTGTTTGAAAATTCAAAAAAAATTTAAACTCAATTATAAAATTTTCTAAAGATTTAGCACTTCAGGAAAGTCAAACCGAGGGTTACAATTTGCAGATTTTTTTTTTGCGTGATTTTCGGACCAAATTCAAATGAATAGCTTGAAGTTCCGAGTTTTGTTTCTTCTAACCATCCTAATAATTTTAATAATTTTAACATGACAGAGCTCCATTATATGCATGCTGAATTAATTTGATAAAAATATAAATCACACGATTATAATGGAATAATGTGTAGCTCAGATCAATTTAATTATATTCATATAACTTCATGTTAAAACCATCAAGACATGAAGTGATGGTTACGTAGCTTTAAGATTTCCTTTGTTCAAGAATGAAATAATCAAATACTAACTAAAGATGCCTTATGAGAGTCCCTTCCTAGACTGATTTTTTCTAGTTGGAGTTTCACATAATGGCCTTCCATTTAACAGCTGATGTTACCATTGACAAATTGGTGGTTTCAAGGGGATTGTTCTTTACCAAGTTGTGGAGGAATCACTTACATGCTTTCTATATCCTTGCCTCCTACATTGTACATAAAATTCAGTTCAGTCTCCTAATACGTAATATTGTTGGTGTTTCAGCAGTTTCATAGCCAGCCAACACCAGGAGCAGTTTCTGCTGTGCAGCACCCACCTGCCATCCGCCCAAGGGTGCGAGCAAGACGAGGGCAAGCCACAGATCCTCACAGCATTGCTGAGCGGGTATTATTGGTTCCTTTCTGTCTCAAAATCCCCTGAACGTAGGGCTCTTTTTGTGTCCAAGTTCGTTTTAAATAGTGCAATCATGTTCTTCTTACTAGAGCTATTTGCGAATGCTTACCAAAATTTTAAGCTTTTGGTCGTATTTATCTTCTTCTGTCACATGCTATGAGATGGATGGCTACTATACAGTCTCTAGTTGTACAAAGGACCTTCAATTAGTAATTCCTTGCAAGATGATATGTTGATTACATATGTGAATTCTTGTGCGTATTTGAGAAAATATCGATGTTGCAAGCAGGAAATTGAAGTACTTTATATGCAGCTACGCAGGGAAAGAATTGCAGAGAGAATGAAGGCTTTGCAGGAGCTTGTTCCTACCGCCAACAAGGTTTTATGACCCTAGCACGATTTCTAGTTATTTCACAATCCAACTTGATTGGCTTGTTATTCTACAACTCTTAAGTTCTTCAATCTGCATCGTTTGTGTTCCGCATACAATGGAGTTGTGAATGCACAGAGGATGTACTTGGCCTGTGTTTTGGGCATGTTTTTGTCCAATTCTTTTCTTGTTTCTTTCTCATCACAACTTTAAGCTTGCCTTCATGCCATGTACATTGTTGAACAACCTCAATGGATTTATTTGTTTCTGAAGTTTCAAAACCTTTACTAATACATTCCAAAATGCCTGCAGACGGATAGGGCAGCTATGCTTGACGAAATTGTGGATTATGTGAAGTTTCTAAGGCTCCAAGTCAAGGTATTGAACTGATTTCTACTAGTTGTTTCGTTATTGTTTTGGAAAGTCTTCAGTACATCTTCATACCATGGTAGGCCCTAACTTGCTGAAAATCCTAAACATAATTGAAGGCCTTTAAAGGGTGTTTTTTTTTTTTTTGGTATGAAGTGGTGAAAATGTCGGGTCTCAAGAGTTTACCGGTATCAGAAGTTTACACTCTGTAATGAAGTCGTTATTGAATAATATGGACCTGCATTGTACTTTTTTTCTCATTTTAACAATTTCATGTTTACTGACCTTTATGCTGTTTTATTTCCATGAACGTAATTAGGTATTGAGCATGAGTAGATTGGGTGCAGCAGGTGCAGTTGCTCAGCTTGTAGCCGACTTACCATTAGCGTCAGTTGAGGTAGTAATGTTAGATGATTTATGATTGAAGGGTGATGTTCTTGATTCTCTAATATCATCAGTACACTGTGTGTGAATATGTTAATGTTGTACGTTGTAGTGGGAATATTTGCAGCATCTATTGAATTTTGTGTTTAATGTTATCGAGGGAGAGGGCGTCCAAGAAGGAGCAAATCCACAAGCATGGGAGAAGTGGTCCAATGATGGCACTGAAGAACAAGTAGCCAAGCTGATGGAAGGAGACATCAGAGCTGCCATGCAATTTCTTCAGTCCAAACAACTCTGTATCATGCCTATATCGCTTGCTTCTGTGATATTCCGAGCACAGCCACCGGACGCATCAAGTATTGTCAAGCCCGAATCAAACACCACTTCATGATCTGAAGTACGAATGTGCAAATTCACGTGCTCATCAGTCCCTCCCAGCAGGCATATGGAAACACCAAATCTTGTTATGCTCCTATTTTTAGAACAATACTCAGTTCGAGTTCTTAATTTTCTAGTGGAAAATCAACAAGGAAGGATATCGTATGAGCCAAAGGGTGAAAAGTCACAGGCATTTGGAGCCATGCCTTTTTCAAGTCAAGAAAAAATCTCTTCAAAATCTTTATTGATGCGTCACTTCCCTGTTTTAATAATCTGTGATGGTGTGTTAGTGGAGAATGACCAAAATGTTAGTGATGAAAGATCTCCACTTTTTTCTCTACGGTTCGTAGTGCGAATGTGGGGCCAATCAAAAGGGATTGATGGGTATGGATTTACTGTTTTGTATGCAAGTTGAAAACTTTTTCTTTTTTGAACAGTGCAAGTCGACAACTTGAAGTGGACAAATCTTGATTGTCTTATAAAGCTATGCTGTGGCCTCTTGTTTTGACAAAAATAATTTCATTTGACTGCATTCTAATTCCAGTTTTGTGGGCTCCGAGTGACCCAATTAAGGAAAAGCCGAGAACTTTACAACTTGACAAAACTTTCTGGTCTCTAATACAAACACACATTTGCTGGTGGAGAAAGCCCACCAGAAAGGACCCAGCCTGGCCCAAAAGCCACACAAATTTGGATTCTTTCTCTCTGATTTAGGGTAGTCACTTAAATCTGGTGAACACAAAGGTAGGGCTTTCAAAATATCTTGACTTAGAACCCACTGGCAGCGGGGGCGCCTATGTTTTTGCCTGATAATCGTTAAACCAAAATCAGCACGAGTTTCTATGCACGTGGGCTCTATTCGTTTTGTGCATTTCATGTGACCAGATGGTAAAGAGTTTCCCCTTTAGCTCGATTTCCGTATATTTCCTTCGCAGGCAAAGATTGAATCTTCCATTGCATTTCCTCCAGCTTTGGAGACTAGAGTAAATTTTCTGCTAAGAAATGGAATTTACTTAAGTGGGGTCTTAAGAATTGGGCGAAATTTTGATAAAAATTGAACCTTGGTTGAAAATTTGTATTATGGTCATGATTTTGAAGCCTCTCTAAAGGGGATTCCTTTTCTTCGTTTTTGGCTTGATGAACTGCCATGGATGGACAACTAGCTCAGTGTTGCAGTTGGTTCATATAAATTGATTGTTGTGAGTTGTCACTTTCTATCTGCTGCATATTGATTCATGTACTGTCATGGGAAGGAGGGGTATCCGTTTTGTCAGTTCTAGTGCTGCAAGCTGTAGAAAGATTGACTGGGATCCTACTGTATCCCTACAACTCAATCATCCATCCCTTGTCTTGCTTGAGAAAAGCAGTACCAGGGATCATTTCAAGCAGATTATGGGGCAGATAATGAGGTGCAATCTCATTGGTCAAACATTTCCAATGAGTAGACTCATTTTGTTCTCAGCAATTTCACACCCTGACAATTTAGACATGGCCCTGATACTTTTCAATCACTTTTCTCCTAATCCTAACTTGTACATTTACAACACTATGATCTCTGCTTTGTCTTCGGTAAGGGGTCAGTCTTTTAGTCTATATGGTTCTATGTTGAGGTCTGGTATTTACCCAGATAAACACACACTTCTTCACCTTCTTCATGGTGCGAAAAATTTTTTGGAAGCAAAGCAAATTCACTGCCAGGCTGTTGTTACAGGCTGCCTGTCTTCTGGGTATCTGCAGAATTCACTTGTCAAGGTTTACTTAGAGAATGGACTGCTGTCGCTTGCACATAAGGTCTTTGAACATATGTTAGCTCCAGATGCTGTTTCCTTCAATGTCATGATCACTGGGTATGCTAAAAAGGGATGTGGTCTGGAAGTGTTGCAGTTGTTCCGTAGGATGGTGGATTTGGGACTTGAACCTGATGAATATACCATCTTAGGCCTCCTTATTGCTTGCGGGCAATTGGGATATATGAAACTGGGGAAATCTGTTCATGCATGGATGAAAAGAAGGAAGGCTATTTTGTCTTCAAATATGATCCTGGATAATGCTCTTCTGGATATGTATTTGAAATGCCAAGATTTGGAACTTGCTCAGAAGACATTTAGTGCATTGACAGAAAAAGATTTTTTTTCATGGAACACCATAATTGCAGGTTGTGCAAAGGTTGGTGAGATGGAACTTGCCCAGGCATATTTTGATCAAATGCCAAGCAAAGATACTGTTTCTTGGAATTCTATAATTGCTGGCTATGCTAGTAGGGGTAACTTCACAATAGTAGGAAAGTTATTGAGTGATATGGTAGCAGTCGGTGTTATGCCCAACAATGTCACAATGGTTTGCTTCATCTCTGCTGCAGCTGAAGTTGGAGCTCTAAACCAAGGGAGGTGGGCACACGGATGGTTAATTAGAATGCATATGAAAATATGTGCTTTCTTGGGTTCAGCATTGATAGACATGTATTGCAAGTGTGGACATATTGAAAGAGCTTTTACGGTTTTCGGCACAATTACTGAAAAGGATATTAGAGTATGGACAACAATGATAACTGGCTTTGCATTCCATGGCTACGGATTGGAAGCTTTAAAACTGTTCTCCAGGATGCAAGATTATGTGACTCCAAATGAGGTTACTTTTATTGCTCTTCTCACAGCATGTAGTCACAGTGGACTTGTGGACGTGGGGATTAAAATATTCCACAGTATGAAAGAGTATGGCATTGAACCAGCAATTGAACACTATGGATGTTTGGTTGATCTGTTGGGGCGATCGGGCAGAGTGGCTGAGGCAAAAGATGTCATAGAAAGGATGCCCATGAAAGCAAGTCGATCCATCTGGGGGACAATACTAAATGCTTGTCGAGCTCAGGGAGATGTGGAAATGGCAGAGATAGCTTTGACAGAGCTACTAAAGTTAGAGCCTGGGGAAGAAGGAGGATACATTTTGTTGTCCAACATATATGCTGCTAGCGGGAGGTGGAGCTACAGTGACAATATCAGGGGGATCATGGACAGTAGAGGGGTAAAGAAAACTGCTGGTTGCAGCAGTGTGGTTGTGAATGGAATTATTCACAATTTTGTGGCTGCAGGTAACTCGCATCCAGCACACAAGGAAGTCAGGTTCATTTTGAATTGTCTGAAAAATGAAATGAACCTGGAGGAAACTTTTTTTCGTTTGGAACTAACCTAGTAGAACATACCTGAACTAACCATCGGCTATTCTTTGGTCACCCGCAGCAATACATGTGTATCCATAGATGCGTTCTTTGCTGGAAGACTTGTTGAGGACTAAAATACTTTAGAAGTAAATTAAAACCGGGTTGTGTTTATTAAGTAGCAGTATGAGAGACTCCATGGTTTTCATGAACTTTAATGAATGCTACAAAAAAGATGTCAAATTTATAAGAAATGATCGTCTGCTGTGTAACTTATACCCAATAAATTTTTCAATGGAAACGAAAATAATAAGAATCTGGCAAAAACGTTGCTTGGGGGAAATGGGGTTTGCCTTGCAGCCAATTTGCGCCACCCTTGGTGCGGGCAGTACACTACCTTCTTCAATCAAAGTTTGACAAAGTTGTTTTCTAAATCCGAAGTTTTTCGATTCGAACTTTAATCAGAAGTAATTGATAAGAAATAGTTTTGAAGTTTCGTACTGATAACAAAACAACTGCTTCATGTGCCCCCGAGGATTCATTTTATATCTTTTTGAATAACGCTGAAAAAATTACATTTATAAAAATTAAACTACAAGATACTCTCCAATGAGGAATAGACTATATCCATCTCGTAGATTGTATATCATCATAAAAATAATTTAAGGTTGTCAATATTTTGTTGTACCTATTTCGTATAAGAATTGACAAAGAAATCACGGAACATTAATGGTGTGTTGCAATTTTACATGATGGGGTGCCATTAGAGGGGGGCGTGGACGACACGCGCTTCAAGGGAGTTTACGACAGGGCTTCGAGCAAGGAATCTCAGTCGCGCGAGTTTTGGACAAAAGGCAGCTAAGCCAACCGTGTTTTGTCGCGTGAACAGCAGAACAGAAATGCTGTCTCCATAATTGATTTAGGCCACAAGGTCGGCACAATCATAAGCCGCCCACATCGAAGACCTTTGTCAACCCATTGGACGATCGTGATGCAACAATGGGTTCCCCGGCGAGGAACGAGAAGCGTTGGATCAAGGGGCGACGGAATGGAGGTTGTGTGCAGGCCATGTGAAATGGGCCCACGGGGGTTGGTGTTGATGGGCAAGGCCTGGTATGGTCAATCGGCCTTTTTAATTGATCGTCACTAAGCTTGAGGGCAGTTTGTGCAGGCGGGCATGGCCTACTAGCTCCCAAGAGCCATTGCCACGGTTCTATAAACAATGTTCGGTGTCCACTGTTGGCACCTGTACTTAATTATATTTTCAACTTCATGGTAGCAATTGGAAATTTATTTAAAAGGGATTCCTGTTATATATATAGTTGATCCACTTTTCCAACACAATCATAGCTTTTACATAATCCAAAAATCAACAACTACAATGCTGTTGAATGACATTCTGAGGAGGAGATCCAAGTTGGTCTCAAACAATTGCGCAGCATTTAACCATATTCTAAATTTCGTAGATTTGCAAGGAAATATTCATGACTTCTCACAACTAATCAGCCAATCATCTACTCTGCAAAAGTAGTCATTGTCTTTGAGGAAATTAGCTCCAAAATGATCACGTAACTATGTTCTGGATTTCATATTCCAAATGGTTACTGGTCCCCCCCCCCCCAAAAAAAAAGAAAAAAGAAGAAGGAATAGGGCAGGCCATTCCACACGCTCACAGAAAATAGTAGGCCAACCACCACCAAAATGCACGTGCTCAATTTGTAGTTATAAAATAAGTGAGATTTCAAAACGCTTGACTGCTTTTAGAAGGGGTTCTAAATCATTTAATATTGAACCAACTCTTCGTTGGTTCTTCTCATTGTATTTCCATTCCGTCAATTCTCCTCTTCTTTCATTACTAATGGATTACATCTATTCCCGCACCAATTACTCTCGATTCATATTTTCTTTACGAGAAAACATCGGCCATTCCTACCACCAGCGACACGTCCCCTACTCCAAAATTATCGTAGGGTTTGTTCGACATTACAATGGAGTTTTATTGTTGTAGATGGTAAACTGACAACCCCATAACTTGTTATCATTAAAAGTATTTAATTGTTTCATAATATAATATCTAGTTTTTTTTTTTTTAAATTGAAATAGAAAAGAATCGTAAAAATAAAATATAATACTAGTTATGTAATAGTATATATAGTTAAAGTGTAATTATATTACATAACTAGTATTTTTGTTTTAAAAAAAAGAACAAAAAAAAAATTGCAGTGCATTTTCTGTGTTTCTTTATGACAACTAATAATGTATATTGAACCAAAAGTGCAGATTTCACAATGACTTTGCAACGGCAGACCCTTCTTTGCCTAGTTACACCTACGGGGCAAAATTGGTCCTATAATACGTGACCAAAAACATCAATTTGGAAGCATAAGAGAGCCAAAAGGGGTCCACTACTCTTGTTGATTTATGACACCGAATTACGAGCTTTTACTTTTGTGTCTGGCTGAGTGACCATCTTCCACTTGTGGCCAGCCAACCATGACCCCACTCCATCACTGCTTGGGTTCCCGCAGTCTTAGAGAAGAGAAGACCAGATGGATCCCTCGGCAAGAAGCCACCTCAAGTTAATCATCACCCTATTCGAGTTATCTGTTTCCAATATTTTAACACAATTTTCTGGTTATGTTTTCTTTCATATTCCACCAGACAGTAAATAATTTTGCTGATATATTCAATGAGAATGAAGTCTTTTTTTTTTTTCTAATCTTTAGTATTAAAACTCAATTAACTTTGATATCTTTATTATAATTTATTAATTCTGATATTATTGTTAGACCTCAATAATTTTGATACTACTATAAAAATTTAATAGTTCTTATATTATTATAAGAACTCAATTAATTTTAATAATATTATTAAATAATTATATAATAATTTTTTATTTTATTAATTTGATAAAATATTATACACTAATAAAATATATATAACATAAATATGAAACTCTAATTACTAATTACGCAATACATTAAAATATTTAAATTTTTTATACTAAATAATAATAATTTCTATTTTTAATCTAATACAAAATTATAATAAATAAAGTTTAATTGTTTAAATTTTATTGAAATACTAATTTTTAATTTATAATAAATTTAACTTAATTTTAACAGCTAATAAAAATAATTTTAATGACATATTTGGTAGAACAATGTCATGTATTATCCACGGTCACACCTTTTAGTTGAAACTAAAAAGCTTTACTGCCATCAATATATTTTCTCAAGAGGGAATTAGATAATTGCCTGTATATTTATCCAAAAGATAAAAAATTAGAAATTACCCGGGAGTTGTTTTCCTTGCTACTATTGTTTTGCTGGTTTAACGTGCATGCACAGAGTGGCTGTACTTGTTGACACGTTGCTGCCGATTTCTCGATAGAGACATTGTTAGAGTCCGAGGGAGAAAATCCCCACTCGTGACCACAGCACGGCCACGTTGAGGCTTTAATTGCGGAGACCTACGCGTGATTTGGTTATTTTAAAAGAAACCTGATCAAAAATTACATAAGAGAAGTGATTAGCTTGAGAGACGTCTCAACGTGCTAGGGTTCCCGTCTGGCCGTTCCTAGCTTTTTTACAGCTATAATCCATTGATTGTTTCTTTCTTTTTTTTATATATTTATTTTTAATATTTTTGATTAGGGGGGCACGAGCCAACTGGATAGACAGAAACGCATGCATCTACGACGTAGGATAGGGTTTAGATTGCAGTCACTTGACAATGGAAGATGAAAATTATGACTAATTAATGGTTGTCAAGTCGTCAGTATGGGTACCGCACGAATATCATTACTCTCTCCCATGCATTAATACAGATATAAGCTTTCAAGTAGTTAAGGTTGGTCAATCAAATCGTTTCATTTCACACAAACAATGACCCCACGCTACTAATTATTTGTTCAAAACAAGCACTGCAATCCAAAAGATTACATAGAGCCCTCTCTCTCTCTCTCTCTATATATATATATATATATCTTAGTTTCACTTGATAACAGAGAATAACTTGACCTAAATAGAAAATACCATAATTCTCCATAATTTTTAAAATGGAATGAAATTATAACTTTTAAAAATTTTTGATTTAAGGAATTATTGATTTAATAATCAAACTGTTGAGTTAAATTTTTTTAAAAAATTAATATTATTATGTTATATAAAATAAATAAAATGTTATTCAAATAAAATTTAACTATATATATTTTTAATAAAATAATAATATTTTTTTAAAAAAAATAAATTATTTAACAAAATTTTATCTAATTTATTTATCTAATCATTTGGTTCAACTAAATTAAGTTATGTAAAAATAACTAATTTTAGGCTTATTTAACTTCTTAAACGGATGAAATCAAATTTATAATTGAGTCATCGATTTTTTGACCATGTCATCGATTTGGTCCAATTTTTAAAACTATGTAATTCTCTTTTATTTCATAAATGTTCATCCCATTATTTGATGATTTGAACTTAAAATCTTCAAAACAGTACTTTAGTCCCTAAGCTTCTATCATTAATTTTTTTTTCTTGGAGAAGTTCCTCCGTGTTTCTGAAGAACTGCTAGAGTGTCTCAATGCAAATTTAAGCATCAACGACAGAAATTCTTCGAGTAAATGCATGAAAACCAGGGGCGGGGGTGGCTGTCCTCTTAACTTCCAGGAGAAACAAAACAGTACGGACGTTTGTAAAATGGTACAGTTGTTGTGTTGTGGATAGGCATTGAGAGATAAAGAGTTTCGTGATGTGCCGAGCAGCACAACCAAAGTTGTTGACTGGTTAAGATTAGACCATCCAAAAAAGAAAAAATAAAATAAAATAAAATCTTTGTAGCCGCAATTTGTTCCTTATAAGCGACCACAAAGATTGTTTATATATATATATATATATATAAGTTTGTATATTATATACAATATAAAATTGTTTTTATATCTATTTATAATGACTATTTTTGTGGCCGGATCCATAAAATAGAGAACTTGCTGATAAATGAGAGAGCGACACCACACGTGTGGTGTCCTTGTTATCGATGTTGATACTATTACTGGCAGTGCTGCCAGTGGTGCTAAAAATGTCCACATGTGATGTGAGTGGGGACACTGGAATGTGACTGTGGGGGAAATTAAAAGCTTTTTTTGTGGGGTGCTTTCATGGCGTACATCCCACACGTGGGGACAACTGGGTGTTGCGATTGGCTGGCACGGGCCTCCTCTCTCTCTCTCTCTCTCTCTCTCTCTGGGTGTTGCCTCCTTGGACTTTGAACTCGGATGGCACGTCCTAATCGATCTCGCTTTCTGTGTTTTGTCAGCTTTTGGGAGTCATTAAGTTCTGGTCTACCTGGTGGTTGGCCATCCCTTGCACCGCCGGCAACGTGCACCATTGGACGCAACCTTGGAATCATATCGGAGACATTTGAAATTCGTTACCACGCCGTACATCGATCATTTCCATCCAGACGTCGAGGTGGTATCCAGAATGCTGTTGAAATTCACCACATCCATTTACATTTCAAATGGGAACAGAATTTTACATGCAAACTTTGATTCTTACGCACAAAACTGTTACCTTATGTCAGATAATAGTTTTGATTAATGTTTTAAAAATTAAATCGAATCAGTTTAATCAGTATTATTAAAATTAAATTGATAAATTTAATATTTAATATTAAATAAATAAATAAATAATTATATATATATATATATTATATAAAAATATTTATATATAAAAATTTAAGTATAATAAAATTAATCTTTTAATACTAAAACAAAATATTTAAAAATATATATTACAATTAAAATAAATAAAATATAAATATTTCATAAAATTTATATATCTCAAAATTTAAAAATAATAATAATAAATGACATTGTTTTAAAAAATTTGATTGTTTTTACAATACTATCCAAAAAAGATTCGATCCAATTTATTGATTTATATATTAATTTTTAATTTGACTAATTTTTTAAAAAATAAACTAAATAATAAATTAATTTTCAATTTTTATAGTTGAGCTGACTAATCTGATCTAGTTCTTAAAACACTAGTTTTAACACTTGTAACAAAAGTTTTGACATATATCAAGCCTAAATCAAACCAAAATTTGGGTATGAATAACATTTCTCATTTGAAATATGTAAGAGCGTTGTGGGTTTAATGACACGTAAGGATCAAATACTGCATATGAAATTTAATCCACTTGATTTCTAACAAAGAAAAAAAAAATAATGAGAAAAATCATAATATGGAAGTCAAATGGAGAATGCTAGTCCGTAAGACTAAGGATGTAGGACACAGAAAAGTATGCTGTGGCGCCCTAATTTTCAAGGAAGAAGAAAAGCAAGGCACAACCTTATCCTTACAGCTAATTTCGAGCACTGTGAGTTATGCATTGTCAAAGCATAAAAGTACTGCTGCTTAGATAATTTATGCCGTTGAAAAGCGAAACCATTTTATTCCAATCTGACATGTCATGAAGCTTCATCGGCATCCCAAGTATAAGCCAGCAAGTGATGAATCCTATGGACAGGACAGGGCGGAGCAGGTTTTTCTGTGTTTCTTCAGCGTGGAAGTTTTTATTTTTAACGCACGCCAGTTCTGCACGCATTAGGCCCGAGTTAGCACGTTACACGATTGAACTTGAATTGGATGGATCGCATCATGTACTAGCAGGCACCGCTACTAAATGACTGAACATTAGACTGAAATACTTGAAAATTAGAATGATATACTTGAAAAGCTCGATTAGTGCAACATACTATCTTTCAGGGAAAATAACTAGCCAAACCCAACAAGAATTTTGATTAAATGAACCACCTCTTCTCGTGCATGCAATGTTCTCCATTGGGACATCTCTCGTTAGTCAAACAACGTCGATCCGGACCATGTTCTCCTATAAATAAGCACTTTATTTATGGTGTTCTTGGAGCAGGGCACATGTAGTGTCGGAAGTAGAGGAGCCTAAATGGGCAAACCCAGCATGCCTTTTGACGTTGGAGGGTTTGGTTGGGGGCCTGCCAAATTTCCATCTACACCAATGGATCTCTGTCACGTTGGGAGGTTTCGCTGACTTTCACAACTTGACCGCCTTTTGGTCTCGGGGTTCACTAGTCCACGTGGCGAATGATGATTCCTTGAAAGTTCGAATCCGAGT
This sequence comes from Bruguiera gymnorhiza, assembly GCA_020883675.1. Classification (NCBI taxonomy): domain Eukaryota; kingdom Viridiplantae; phylum Streptophyta; class Magnoliopsida; order Malpighiales; family Rhizophoraceae; genus Bruguiera; species Bruguiera gymnorhiza. The sequence continues at coordinate 363,092 of JAIRCJ010001048.1, forward strand.
CAGAAGGTAATTCTATGTGCCTGACCTCAGTTTAGATTTAAAATGCACCTAAAAAAAAACAAAAAAAGCACCCCCTAGTTTAAGTGGTGGTTTGAATAACTTTTTATTTTTTTTGGGCCAAATCAGTTTGAGCTTAATGGATGACAGGGACATCACAAAAAATGATAATTTAATTCTTAATTACGCAACTCACTTATTTACTTGAATAACATTAACAAGTGTTATTAATTATGTAATATATATATATATATATATATATATTTTTTAGTTCATTAGTATCAACATTTGAATCTTAATTATTAAAAACTCAAAATTAGGAGCTCATTAGATCTATGAGTCAATGGCTCCTAACATATAACATAGATTTTGCCAAAATTAATGAGTAACTCTTCGTATAATTAGGTGACAATATCACAACTAATTAGAAAAAAATTAATAAATTTGATTTTTATTTATCCATTATCACCCGTGGATGGCTCTCTTCTCCAAAATGGTCTTTTTCCTCCCCCCCCTTTCAGTAGGATGGCTAATCTAGAGAATGGAGACAAAACCATTAGCGCCCTTTGTTTGTAAGTCACGGTGGTTGGTTTAGGCACCTAAGTTACTGATATAACATATGAAATATAATTTCATTGTTAAAACAATACTTAAAGCTAAAGAATATTGCTCACGCTTCCATGATTAAAAATTTATATATTTAATTTGAAAATTTTAGATTCAAATGTTCTAATTGTGAGATTTAAGAGAAAAAAAAAGCCACATGTAATGGACAAAAAAAAAATTACAATTATTGATCCCACAGAAAAAAAAATAATTTTACTAAATGAAAGTACAAGAAAATTGACAACCGAGCACCCAAGTTTAGCCTTTTATTTGTACCTACATTTGCAGACGCAGTATTTTACGTGATGTGGGAAAGTAGATTCCCATTAAAAAAGATTTAGAATAGTGGAAAATTTTTAGCCAAAATGGGTATTCTTAAAAAGGAGACTGCAAATGAATTTGTGTTAAAAGGTGTGCCTGTATGGGCCGCCCATGCAATGGAAAGTGAATGTATCAAAGAATTAGCTTGAAATTCTAAGGGTTACGGTTTATACAGTGATATAATCATATATATATATATGGTATATTGGGGCATGGAGGAAAAATTTTTGGAATATAAAAAAAGTGTTCATAACTCATGTTGATTGGAAATTGATTGTGTGGTAGAGGCCAAAGCTTTTACAGTGTACTTTAGATAAGGATCAAGATCGGCCTAATCTGTATTGCCTTTGCCTTTCGATGCAGCTTTAAAAATAATGGATGGACGTACAGATTCCTACTCAGTTGTGTGCATGCCTTTTTTCCCATTTTCTCTTCTTTCATTTTTGCCATTTTTGTGGGCGGCCATGAGTTATGGTGGCACACTTATATATGCCACTATGTAGGTGGCTTTGGATAATAACCATTGGAAGTGGAGTCTGCATTTAACCACATTTTGCATTGAAATGATTTTGGAGTACCCCTTGGGTTGACAAGATTACTTGTTTTATTTTGAAAACCCATCAGAAATTTTGATCTCTCTGTCAATCAGAACTACTGCCGGGACCTGAGTTTTTGCAATCCTTTGGATGGGAATCTTTTATATATTTACTGCATTTAATTGAACTTAAAACTCCATTATTGATGGAACAAGTTAACTCGGTTTGGAAGTCCATTAAATTCATGCTCTTGTAAAGTCCCTTTCTTAATTAAAGGATCTTTGGCAATTTTGTCACCAATAGAAATAATCCCGAGTCTTGGACTTCTTATCTATGCAATTTTTTTTCAGTCTTTAATTTCAATATTTGATACCAAAAATTGACTTATTTAGCAAAATGGATATACTTCTCACTTTGTAGATAAAGTTCAAACTTGACATGTTGAAATGAGGTTTTCTTTTCGTCAATTCTCTATATGACTTTTTTCTGAGGCAAATTCTCTATACGAATTTAATTTTAACCAGACTAGAGAAGTGGACTTGGTGCAATGCACAAGTTTGATATATGGTATTATTTCACTGCAATTCCCCCCCAACCCTTCCCCCCCCCCACAAAAAAAAAAAAACCAATCTGGTTTAGTATAACTAGTTACAAGAACAAAACTGTTTGTTGAGGTTGTATCTCAACTCTTTTAAATTTTCACAAAAATGCAAATTTCTATTTAAACAAGAAAAAGTATTACTTCTTTTTTAATTATAACAATGTAAATGACACATTAGTCCATCAGGTGCAGATGGCAACCATAATTGTTGAACCACACCAACCTTATGTGGTTAATTTGATCAAATTATGAGCAGTTAGGCATAACCCAAAAGCTCATTTGCCGAATGGTATCATTATACCGATCATTACTTTTAGAAGCCAAATTCGTAAAGGTAAAGACCCAACACAGAACCAAAAGCTTTTTTTTATATGGTTTTCCTTGATATGGTTAGATTCCGACACTATTGGTGGAACCTTAAAGGAAACATAAGGCAATCCAGCAAGGCCAAATGGGCAGTCCAATCTCCTCTCCAGAGATAAATATGACATCAGGCATGACATCATTCTCTCGGCAAGCAATGGACTTCCCAACTAACTTCACCCTGACTACGTGTCGCCGTATCTGTCGTCTAAAATTCCCCAATGACAAATACCCCCAAACATTGAGTATTATCACAGGTGCATCAACTTGACGCGTATCAAATAGCACGCCGCATATTTTGTAATTATTAATGTTAATGTCTCCATTGTTAATTATAATTATATATTAAAATAAATTTAATGATGTACATTTATTTATTTTTTTTCAGATCCAATAAATATAAAAATTTTATGTGTTGAGACACTGTATATATCCAATCTAACTTTACTGTTAAACTTTAAATTATGACCCACTACAGGGATTTGTCCCTTCTTCTCAACTTTACACGCATCTCTATATGTCTCTTATTACCTGTACAATACAATCAATAGCAATATAAACAATTGACCCCAAGAAGGAGAGAGAGAGAGAGAGAGAGAGAGAGAGAGAGCAAAGAACAGCATTGCATATAGATAGGTGAAAAGGGTTATAGGTAAACCAATAGTTCTGAGGGTTTTCACGTAAGTTTGGCAAGAAATGACTAGCAAATTGGAAGCAGAGGGGAAAAAGTATAGCATGATCAATTTTGAAGAGACAGAGCTGCGTCTAGGATTGCCTGGAGGCAGTGGAATTGGGAATGGGAATGATGGTGGGGAGGCCGTGAAGAGCAGTACTGGGAAGAGAGGGTTTGCAGAGACTGTGGATCTGAAGCTCAAGCTTTCATCGACGAAGGGATTGGAGAAGAATGGAGAGGAGAAGAATATTATGAAGGAGAAAAATGCTGGTGCTCCTCGCTCAAATGATCCTGCAAAGCCACCAGCCAAGTAATGTTCTTTAAAATATAATTCTCTTCTTGGATGTCCGTTTTCTTCAATCTATTCTTGTTTGCTCCTCACTCAGTTTATTGCTTTTGCTTCTCGAATAGTTTTTGCTGCCATTTAGTAGTTTGAAGATATGATATTTACAATAACAATGAAATTTAAACGAATCTTATCAGAGTGATTTTTAGGATTGTAGGCTTCGAGTATGGGTTTAAGTCAAATCTAGTTAATAATAATAAAAAAAAATAATAATAACACAATGTTAAAACTTTGGATTTTGTCTAAAGATTGCTTACCTATGTACAGAGTTCAGAAAATTATTGCATACACATGTTTTTTTTTATCTATTTATTTTTATACACAAATTCGTGTATCAATTGGGTATCAGATGAGAAAAACATATGGAGTTTTCTTTGTTTTTTTTTTATTTTTTTTTCTTGTTTTGTCCTCTTCACTTGAATGTTTCTTCTCTTCCTACTTTGCTTCTTCACCTATTTCCTGGTTGCTTAGCTGCATTTTTTTTCATGGTGCTGGTTTGCTTGTCGGGAACATAGGCAAAAGAACAAAACAAGGGGAATCTTTTTTTTTTTTTTTCAAATACTTTCTAGACAACCAGACAATTCAAGATTAGATTTCCATTTTTTTTTTCTTTTTTGAACTGAAGGAATAGTGTACAGTTACAAGCCAACAAAACTTTGAACATGTGGATTAAGAGGCAAAATAGTCCAAGCGGTAGGATTCAACTCTTTTTGTTGACAATATGATTGTTACGCGGATATGCTTTTTCTGCTGCTGACCATGTAAAACACAGTTACTGCTAGACTTTGTAGTTTCACCTCTCTGTTTTACTATAATGTAATTATTCTTTTGTTACTTAGAAAATAATGCTGTAATATAAAATTAAAAGGGTATGTGTTGAAGAAACAGAACTAAAAAAAAAAAAAATGGCCGAATTAGTCTAAATTAAGCATAAAAGGAAGATGCACTATTTTCATATTTTCGAGGTAGTTTCTGGCTTGGATATGATGATTAACCCATAATTAAACCCTCGCGGAGGACAAAAGGCTAATAGTTCATCAAAATCTCGGTTGTGTTTGCAAACTAATTTCAGGGCACAAGTTGTGGGTTGGCCACCCGTTAGATCGTTCCGGAAAAATGTCATGGCTGTCCAGAAAACCGCCGGTGATGAGGTCGAAAAGGGTGGCAGCAGCGGTGGTGCGGCTTTCATCAAGGTTAGCATGGACGGTGCACCATATCTACGTAAAGTGGACTTGAAGCTGTACAAAAGCTACCAAGAACTCTCTGCTGCATTAGGCAAAATGTTCAGCTCCTTCACAATTGGTAAAGAACATTACAATTAAATCGCATAAACAATGGCTATTCCCTAAAATTAGATTAAGACTAACATCCTATTAATTACTAATGGATCTTATGACTGATTTTTTATTTGATTCCAAATCAGGTAATTGTGGGTCGCAAGGAGTGAAGGATTTCGTGAATGAGAGCAAATTGATAGATCTTTTGAATGGTTCTGATTATGTGCCAACTTACGAAGACAAAGACGGAGACTGGATGCTTGTAGGAGATGTGCCATGGGAGTAAGTTCATTTTTCATATATATGCATATATATATCATTAAATTTAAATTAAATTTCTTTGCCATGTAAATAATATTTATTTTTTCTCTTTTCCCTTTCCCCTTCGATGCCTTGGCTAAACACTAATTTTGATTTTTCTTTTCAATAATTTCGCAGCATGTTTGTTGACTCTTGCAAGCGCTTGAGGATAATGAAAGGGTCTGAGGCAATTGGACTTGGTTAGTGTTATCAATATAATGTAACTTAGAATGATGTACAAATTTTGTGAATTGTAATCATGTGTACAGTAAAACTGTAAAACAGAATGTGAATCAACCCTTTTCTTTTAACCATGACTTACAGCCCCTAGAGCAGTGGAGAAATGCAAGAACAGAACCTGAACAAGAAATTTTCGCAATTGCATGTATAAATAGTTGTCAAATTGATCAATCCTCAAGTCCACGGTCGAAGGAAATTAGCAAGTGGATCGGGTTGATTCAAAGTACAGGAGCTTCATAACGTCGTCGTTGCTCTGTATCAATGTAATATAGACCCTGTTTTACTTGTCAACATGGCTCCTAGCTCCTCTAATTATTTTTCTAGTTGTCAAACTTACTATGGTCGTTTTAGTTTCCCTTTATTTTGTAATGTGCTTAACGGCATGTATTTCATATTTTTGTAATGTATGACTGGATTCTCTTCCACGATGTATATCTTTCTAAATTTTCCATCTTGGTTATTATAATTATTGTTTGATGAGGAATTGAACGATTCCATGAATGAAGTGATGAGGTGGAGACAGCCTCCATGTGCTTGCTGTTAAGGGCATTTATGCAACCAATTATTTATTTACTTATTTATTTATTTTTAATGTGGTCCATGTCTTCGGGCAACTAATCGATTATATGATTTGATGGGAAGTTTCTGGGCCATTAGAAATGATTGAAAGTCTCCTTTTTTTTTGTGTGTGTGTGGGGGGGGTGGAGGGTAAAGCATAAAATCTGTATAATCCATAAAATAAAAATATGAATCACTATTTCCCAGCAGTGAATTGAGGTGGTGAGGCTAGCCATAGATTTCTTTGATTGATGGTTCATTATCATCTCATGGAAAGACATTGAAAGAATTTACATTTGTTTATACATATTAAGATTTCAAATCTTGAAAAAAAAAAAAAAAACATGCACGGGAGAAGCAAGTTTGCAATTTGCTTACAATTTCTAGAAGATTAATGCAGCACGGATATACATGAATGATGACATTAGTCGCACGGCACGTATAAATCAATCCTTCACCTTCTTTTCGTTCCAAAGTTTGATTAATGAGAATCTCCTTTCACACAAAAGGGTCTCTCCACTTCTCCGATTGCATGCGGCGGCTTTTCTAAAGAATTCATTCCAATAGTGTCACGATGTGGTCCTTGATTGAAATCTCAACTAGAAGGAGGAGGAGGAGAGAAAGAAAAGACACATTTGGAAGGAAGTGAAAAAGAAGAAGGCAAGAGGGTCAGGCAAGGCATCATTGTACGGAGGAGCAATACATGTTCTGACCAATTCTTTCTGTTTGCAGAGGATTGTAATGGAGAGTGGAAGTAATAAATAAAAAGACCAACTTGGGTACATCATGATAAACTATGAGTGCTCGGGCCATAATCAAATTATCCAATGGGTGCTTAATGATAAGTGGGGCTATCATGTCCGATAAAAGCTTGCGGGTCGCAGTTTGCCATTTGTTCTTCACGACTAATTGGCAAAAAGAGTTTCACCGTATGAATATATACCTCTTGACATAAAATAGATCGAAGTAAAATAACATTTGCCGTGATTGACATAATTATTAATTGTATATTTGTAATTTCTATTATTAATTATAATTATATATTAATAACAGTATGGCATAATACTTTTTGTGTATCTGCATATGTTCCGCCCGAAAAACCCACCATTGTGTAACGTTTATTTTAATTGTTTGCTCTTTCATATGTACAAAACTAGTTCAACCCCCACTTCGAGGCTGTTCATTTGCAGGACGGGACAACACTCTTGGGCCGCTCCAATCATTTTGCTGACCCATCCAACTCAATTTTCGAATTGGAACTACTATCCAACCATAAAGTAAGATGGTTAGATGCCCAACTCAACCATTTTTCTTGCTGTGTCGGTTTTTTTTTTTAATAAAAAGTATTTTAAATCATAAATTGTATAATATAAAGGTATATATATATATATATATAATTTTATAAATCCTATACTCTTATAATCAGAATTCAAAGTTTTTAAAATTTTAAATTTTTAATTATTACTTTAAAATTAAAATTTTTTAACTATTGAAATATTCTTAAAAGAAAAATTTTCAAATTTTTTAATGGTAACTTAATGTTGAGCATCTCAAAAGAATAAAAATAAAATAGTCTATAAGAACTTAAAGTTTCATAAGATTTAATCTAAATTATAATATTTATGAGTTTTATTATTTACACACTTGACATTTTAACTAGATATTGTTTTATAAAAACGCCGGCAAATCAAAAGCCCGACTTGGTAGTTAGCATTTGTCGTCAACCAATGATAGGAATACCGAGAATTCAGCGTAGCCCTCTGTCGATTTTCTTCATATTTTAGGTTACTCGTATGGCATTGATTTTGTCAAGATGAAGATGACATGAGAAATGACAGTATTCACATCTATACCATTGTTTGTAATAACAAATTCTTTCATAAATCCCCTGCTGCTAAAGATCCCTGATCTTTTTTGTAGTGGTTGCACTTGGATTTTTAGCTAATTGTCACGGACTGACAATATGACCTGACTCTCACCTCAGATAAAAAGAAAAATATTTTAAATTATATAAATATGAATATTGTATACTTAAATATTTTGTTTTTTGAGGAAAAAATAATAATATCGTCACAGATATTATCAGAACCAATTCGATTCTAATTCTGATATCTCCCCTTAAATGTTTTATGTGGAAAAAATAGGTAGTGAAAACCCCAATTCCCAATGAAGATTTCTAATGAGAATGTCGATGAATTCGATGAAAAAAAATATCACGAATAGACAAATATGACTCGACTCTCACATTTTTTAAAAATAGAGAAATTTAAAAAAATAATAAATTTAGATCATATAAATATTGACGCTATATACCTCAATAAGTTACTTTTTAAAAAGAAAATAATGACGTAATTACATATTTCATATGAAATTGTACTTTAGATACTTATTCTTGTAATCTTAGCTACAAAATTTTGTTCTCTAGTCTTTGGTGACATTCTCAGAAGAAAATTCTTATATGTTGGCTACCCACATTTCCATTAAAAAAAGACAAAACCCAACAAAACATTAAAAATAAAAATTAAAAAATAAAAAACTTTGTAAGCAGCACATAACATTTTGCTCCATGTGATGCCAAAGAATTGAGCCCGGAGTCTGCAAATGACCCATTGCCGTCGGTCATCACCAAAGAGAGGACTTGTGCTTGTAATTAACGGTCAAATGACCTTATTATTAATATCATTTTTATAATAGAAAAAAGAATTGTAAAATTCGTATAATCTGAATATTTTTTGCAGCATCAATGGAAGAAAAATAAAATGCGTATGATGATATTTAGTACGGAATCAATAGTCATAACATAAGATTAATTTGATTGCCAAAAGTGAGTCTATTTTGTTTTATCTTGTTGAGTAAATTTAAATTTGAAAATATATCTTTGCAAATTCTTTTATCCTGTGCCGTAAATAATCAACTTTCAATAAATTCCATACTATGATAGTAATAGGCTTAATTCCATACTGTAATTATGTTTCAAATTACTTATCTAACATATTAATTAAAGCTAATAAATAACAGATGAACAGATTATATCAACCGATCGATTGATTAAAAGAAAGGTGAAAAAAAAAAAACAGGCAACAATCTAACAGTTAAAAATACAAGAAAGTCATTATGCTTTTTCTTAATGTATTCATAAGAACACGACATTAAACAACCCTGAGATAGAAAATGACTAAAATACGAATTCAGCGTTCATAGTATCTGTAAAATATAAGTGGAATTATTTGGGTTCTTATCAAAGTGTAAAATTTAGAAAAAGGGCATTCATCAAGGAGATTCCAAGTTTCAACTAGATAGGAAAATATGAAATTTGTAAAAAGATGAGAAAAGATTTTTTTTTTTTTGGTTGTTGTCTTTATTTTTGTATAACTTATAATTTAATAAACTCTTCAATTGCTAACAAAAAAAAAAAAAAAAGGAGTAATTTGCAGTTGTTGTGTTGTGCGAGGTCAGATTCTCATTTTAGCTTGCTGTGGTGACCAGGACGGCTTCATTTGAGCTGCCATTGTTTTTAACTCTCCCCTCAAATAAATTTTATTTATTAGTACAACGATGTCAACATGTCAAAAATTGACATATCCCGTGACGCACGTCCCTCCAAGGCCATTTATGTAATTAAAGCCGCCATGCTCTCCTCCTTGTCCTATAAATTCAGCCTCCCAAGACTCCAATTGTGGCAAACCCCCCCCCAAAAAAAAAGCACACACAACTATACATACATACATATATACACATTGCACATAGGCATATACAAATTGCACGAAATGGGCAAGTTAATCGCTAGCGTAGCGGTAATGGTTCTCCTGGTTTGTGTGCTAGGCAATGCCAGTTGCGTAGTGGGCATCTCAACTGACAATGCTGGGAGCGATACTAATGTATATGCCAGCTACCATTTTTACAACGCCTCTCAAATCGGGTGGGACTTGATGAAGGTAAGTGCTTTCTGCTCGACGTGGTACGCGGATCAGCCATTGGAGTGGCGCCAGAAATACGGCTGGACTGCCTTTGATTCACATGTGAGAAACCCAGCAATTCAAGAGGCCTGTGGCAGTTGCTTGATGGTAAACATCCATGTTATTGCAATTCTTTTCTTTTCTTCTTCTTCTTCTTCTTCTTCTTCTTTTAATATATATATATATATATAAGATGATGGAAGACAAATTAAGTGGGAATCGGAGACTAATTGAGCAGAGATGAGTGTTTATCTAATTTCCACATATATCTCGAACATTACATGTTTTATATCCATGTAGGTGACAAATCCTGCAACTGGAGTCCAAAGAATAGTGAGAATTGTCGACCAATGCAGCAATACAGGCCTAGACTTAGACGTTGAAGTATTCCAACAATTGGACACCAATGGAGAGGGCTATTTTAATGGTCATCTTAACGTGAATTACGAATTTGTGGATTGCCAAGACAGCTGAATTCTACGCACCTCCTCAACTATTACGGTGATGATCAATGAAAACCTCATCTTATGAAAGTAACCGATGATGGATAATGTGTTTTCGGTTGACATTAATGTGCTAATGCAAACTCACATATATCCGAAGTATCTTAATCACCCGTCTCGTCGTCCTTACTTACAGCGGGAAATGGTCGGTGTCCAGTTTACCTGATAGTTTTTCATTACTTATTTTCCTTTTCCATGTACCATGAAATGGGGAAAAATAAGTGGTTCGCTCTGCTTGTTTGTGCAGCTCCTTGTCTGTTACCTGTTGTGCAATCTTGCATATTCTAGCAATGGCTTGATAATGGCAGCAACTCTATCACTTGATTAATAACTACAACCGTGGGCCTTCCATCCCCTGCGACCTCTTATGGTTAATCGTCAATGACAACACCATTTTTTTTTATATATATAAATAAATCAGTTCAATATTATTAAGAGGATATAAAAGAATAAAAGTATATTCTTAATACATTATTGAGTACTAGTTGAAGCAAAGACTATAACTAGACAATGAGATTTATTTGCTTAATAGTAATTTATTTTGTTAAATCATTCACAATAAAGTTGAAAATCCGTGATAATCTCGTCGATGACAACACTTGTGGTTCACTCTACTTAGTCATTTCTGTCTCCAATGATGCTCCTTCGGTGAAACATACCACGACTCTACATGGTTATGTTCAACAACAAGGTTCACTCTACATGGTTATATTTCTCATTTTGAAGATGGGGTAAATACGGAAATAGTTTTTATAGGCAGGCCCTACGGTTATTTCTTTTATTTATTTATTTTGATGAATTGTTTGATATAAATTTATTTGTGGAAATAATAATTACAGCAAAAGGGCAGCACAAGAAGTACCAATGACAAAGAAGGGTACATCAAATTCTCACATCTAAGCTATGAAATTAGATCCCCTAGAGACAACTTGTTTAGAAGGTTATTTCTTAACCTAATTGGTCATATCCTCAAGTTAGCATTGGTATGATGCAGGAAATGATGTGTGTTTACAAAGAGTTATATATGGTTAGAATTTAGTATATAATTTATTTATGAGACCTAACTAAATAATTTAACTTTTTAAATTTATCAGTTTCTTCATATAATATCAAAAAGTTTATTACTAAGATATCATGAGTTTTGAAACATATTGTCTCAATATTTAATTGTGAACTTCTAGAATTTAAGAGAATTTTTTTATTCATATTTCTAGTTCAGAAAAGCTAAGTTTTCACATCATGAGATATATTTAAATTTAATATAATACATTTTTGGATTTCATTCAATGAGTTTAAGGTCTTGGGTTGAATGGTTTGTTAACAAATGTTTGTGACGAAGATTGTAATTGGCAATCATATTTGACTGATGTAGGTTACAAACGCCGGAACTGGGGCTCATGAAATAGTGAGGATTGTCGATAAATGCAACAATGAAAGAGGTCTGACCTTGGACAGTGCTGTGCTTCATAAAAATAGATACTACTGGGAAAGCTAGGTTTTCAAAGTCATCTCTTTGTGAGATACGAATTTGTGAATTGTAAGGATCGAAGAACTTCGCCAAGAACTTTGTTGTCTACGAAGAATGTCTTCGGCTTGATCAACGAAAGGTTGCTTGTCAATTTAATAAGAAGCTGCTTTCTGGAACTTCAGTTTTATGAAATAATTGAGTAACAATAATTATCCCACTATCAATGGTGGTACACGACATCACCGTTGCGAGGGATGCTACACATATTTTCATGGACTTTTCTTCTTCTTTTCATACAATAATAACGTCTTATTACACATCCAAGTGATTTGGGGCGAGAAACTTAAATTTTCAAACCAAAAAATGTATTAATTACTTAGATTGATACGATGTCACGCTAAAGTTACTTTTTTTACCTCAAAACGGGCAACAACTACAACTAAAACTACTAATTATTCATTTTGTTTTATGATACATCCAATGAATATTCTGATTTTAATCTTAAGGGGAGGATTTTGTATTTATAAAAATTAAAAAAAAAAGTTATTAAATTATATAATTTATTGTCTAATACGTCTTTTTAATTTTTTTTTTTTTAAAAACCCTAACAGCATTGACAAAAGGAATAGCAAATCCGAATTTGCTTGCGATTTAGGGCCTTAAAATAAAAATACAAAATAAGGCTGCTCGGAGCTCTCAATATTTAATTCAAGTTATTATAACTTCAGGGTTGATTTTGCTTTCTTGTCCTCTTAAGCGAAGAAGTTACTTAAGGGTTGATTTTGCTTGAAACTGATGGGGTTGGAGATCACCTGATTGTTCTTGGTGAATCCTTAAACAAAGCGATGGCTATGATATATCTTTCCAGCAGACAAATCATCAAAAATAGGTGACGATTACCTAATTTGAGTTGATATTGTGGAAAAGAAGCACCAGAGACTGCTGGAGCGGAAATCAATTATTGAAAAGAGAAAGCAAGAACAAGAACGTCAACTTTTGGAAAAAAAAAAAGAAGAGTCGACGAGAAGGCAGGAGAAGAAGATAGGAGAAGAGTCAGAGCAGAAGTTTGGGTTGCTGCTGAGTGCGAGAGCAGAGGAAGAATCAGAGAAGAGTCAAAGCGTAATGTTACCATTTAACAAGATAAAAAAAAAAAAAGAAAAGAAAAGAGTAATGTTGCCGGGGCACTACTCCTTGGACGTACGCTATACCCTCTTGAATGTGTTTGTGAAAGCCATGTGACCTAAGATACATGATATTTCTTTCATAGTTGAAAAAAACAAAGTTCAAAAATTTTTAATTTAACTTACCTAAAAAGCTTTTTAGTTAAATTATATATATATATATATTTAAAAACATAATGATCTACTATTGTGTGTTTTAGTTTTAGGTAACTATTTATTTAATTTATTATCAGACTAATACACTTTGGATTCTCAAATTTGCACATAATTTTCTCATCCAATGCATACATGCATTGTGGCAGCGGACGCAAGCAATATGACCATACAGCGAAAATATCATCTTTGTCCAAAACAAGAAAACCATGACAAAAAAAAAAAAAAAAAATTGTGGCACCCACAAGCAGAGTTTAACACAATTTATTTATTGAATTACTTTGTAATTAACCCCCCTTTTTTGCTATAGCAATATCCTTCTCGAGAGACCTTATTCCCTAATCTTGGATTATTGGGCTAGAAAAAAAGAAAACATTAAACAAGGCGTGGACATCAAGAACAAAGAAAATCCAAAGTCATGCCCACATTCACACGAAGCACTCCTCTAATTTTATTTTATTTTATTTATATAATTTTATAAAAAAGAGGGTTATTGCATAAATCTGGACATTGGCCCACTGCCTATAAATTCAGGCGCATTGTGTTAACCTGATGCAACAAAGCCTAGACTCAGAAAAACACGTAACAAAGCTTGTAGAGTCATTTTATAAACAAAATGAGAAGGTTCAGTCTAGCCACAGCATTCCTTTTCATCATGGTTGCCACTGCCATTGCATGTTTCACCGACGACGATTGCCCCGGCAGTTATTGCCGCAACGAAAAGGGCATTTGTACGCCGGATTCAAGTGCTTGTGAGGATTCCTTTGTTACTGGTGTCGTCGGAGTTGGAAAAGATACTACCAAAGTATGTGGATGCTACTCCACGTTCATTCAACGCCGAGCAGAAAAAATGGGACTCGAAGGCTGCAAATGGTATGCTGATAAGCCATCGGCTTGGCGAAAGAAGTACAGTTGGGCCGCGTTTTGTGCACCGAATGGACCCAAGGGCCAAGAAGCTTGTGGAAGATGCTCAAAGGTAGGTCACCATTTGCGTTATTTATGTGTGGAATAACATGTATTTGAGATGAGAGTATTAATTGGAAAGAATTGTTGGATTTACGGTGGGATTTAAAAATCCTTTTTTTTTTTTTTTGGGTTTCTTTTCTGTCGAAGGTGGTGAATGTGGCAACTCGAGCTCATGAAATATTGAGAATTGTCGATAAATGGACCAATAAAGGAGGTTTGGAGTTGGACGGTGCAACATTCCCAAAATTGGATGGTAACGGACAAGGCAAGCTCCGAGGGTCCCTTAGTGTGAAATACAAATCGGTGCATTGCAGGGATTGAAGAAGTACTCATGAAGACAACATTATGCTCTCTACTTATGCAAGAAGTGTTTCTTTTCTTTCAAGCGTCGAATAAAGTGCTTCTTTAAAATAATGATAAGAACCACTCATACACGAGGGTCTCTTCCGTTGCTCCATAAAGTTTATTAGTCCTCACAGAGAAATCTGATTATAATCAAAATAAGAGTCTAGCAATCAATTAATATCAATTACAATTATAATATTGTATCATAATCGCACATTAGAAGAGACACTACCGTAATCGCGGATGGTTTTGTAAAGCAAGGGGCCTCAAGGCAACTTCACCTCGGTGCATGGCTGTGATTAATTGTTGTATCTTCTCTCCATTGGTACTCTGTTTTGTTCTTGTTTCTCTGTCATTGTGTTCATGGCCTGGTGACTTATTCATTGCTCTTCCTCCCCTCGTTTCATTCTCTTTTTATTAAAAGTAACCACGGATTCATCAAAAACAATTTTTTTTTCTTTTCTAAACGTAATATGTGTGTACATGTCCAATGATTGATGATGTGGTAACATATGTAAATGGCAGCAAATCTAATTGGGACCGAACCACTGAAAGCAAGATAAGAGATCGTTGGGCCTGTTATATCTTTGTCCTTAAAGGGCCCTCTTGTTCAATGCAGAGCCTAAGGAGGGCCTCAAGGCACAGCCTACATGACAGGCCCCAAAGAAGCATCCTTCCTGAGTGATTCAACTCCACATGGATGTCCCAATTCTCTAAAAAGATTGATTACTTGAAAATACCACAGCCAGTGATACCCAAATATTTACTTTTTTGGGATCTAGTTAACTGGAGATGGAGAGAAGTTTGGCCGTGAGTGAGATTTATGATTTTTCATTCCAAAATTTAAGCTTGGTTCAAGGTGACAAAATTGTCTCATGTTGCAAGACAACTAAAAGTTATGACCGTGTCACGTAAACCTCTTTTGTAACCTTTTTTTATAGGTAACAGATATTTCTACGGGTAACAAATATTGCAGCTAGAGCTCAAGCAACAGTGCGGATTGTGGATCAGTGTAGCAATGGGGGTTTTTAGACCTGGATATTGGGGTTTTTAGACGATTGGATACGGATGGACGAGCCCATGGTCAAGGTCAACACATGGTGAATTCCCAATTTGTGAAACTGTGGAGATTGATGCAGTTCTCCTCAAAATCATCGTTATGTTAAAAAACAACACATAGAGAATAACCTTTTTTTTTTCTTCTTTTTTTTTTTTTGTGGGAAATTGTCTTTTGACTTCTCAAGTTTCACCTAAATGAGGTAAGAATCAATCAATTACAATTGGTGCCCAAAAGGGCATCCATTGACGTGTGGATGCGACTGCATGTGGACAAAGGCGGCATGGCCTTCCCATATCCCTAACGAAATTGTCATGAGATGGCTTGTCATGTCAGCTGATATTCGTCCGGGTGAATCGAACCGATTCCTTTGAATACGCAGATAGGACAACCCCATGTCATTAAAAACAAAAAAACAACTACGATATGAAAAATGATTTTATCAGGAAAAATTTTACAGACAGTTAAAATTCTTCTCCCAACTTCTTGATACTCTAATCCCCGTTGTTGATCCCCAAAAAGAAGGAAAAAAAAAAAAACCCCATTTCAAAAACTTTCCTTCTCTCTATAAACAATACAAATGCATTACAATTATTTATAATTACTTAAATTCTAATAATTTTTATGATCTCTTAAATTTTATATAATATTTAATTATTTTATTTATTATATGATATAAAATAATAAAAATTATATTTATAAAAAATTAAAATAAAAATTTCTTATTTTTCTTCTAAAAAAAGAGATTATTAGTTTGATCTCATAAAAGAATTCAAATTTTAATTAAATGTGTGGCTACATATTACATATGAATTTACCATCAAACTTTCATCCCAAGTAATTCAATTGAGAAGTTTCAATTCCTTGGTGTTTGCTGCAAATAAATTAATTGTTCTCAATAAACTGGACACAAAGCTAACTGAGAATTTTATCCGACACCATAAGATCACTATTAATGAAAATTAAAAATGATGTGTGCTTCCTCCAGGCCTGTCCTAAAAGTAATTCCAATCAATAAATGTAACAAGCAAATCATAAATAAATAGCATATAAAATCAAACAAATAATTAGGACATAAAGTGAAGCTGCACCTACCAGCCAGTGCAACCATTGTCCCAACTCCCAACTATTACAACACACTCTTTCTTAAACACCAAATCCCCAAAACGGCGACGTTTCTTCGCATACACACACGCTCTCTGTCACACACAAACGCGCACACACCGGGAGGTTCACGCACGAAACACCCGCATCCTCTCTCTGTTGCGTGTCCAAAGTTCTAACACAGCTCCTCCTCTTCGAACCCCGGACACAACCACACGTAGTTCCACCTCTCTCTCTCTAAAACGCCCACAACAACAACAGCCAATCTCGAATTTGTCGCCATCCATCCTCAGATCTTTCTTGGTCCTTTTTACCAATTACCGGTTATTTATTACCGGATTTCCCTTCTGGGGTTGTAATGTTTCTTGACTTGAATGCAGTAGCATAGATAAATAAGATATAAAGAGAGAGAGAGAGAGAGAGAGAGAGAGATGGCTGGACAGGTGGTGAAAGTGAAGAGGGAGACATTGGAAGCATGCATGACATGCCCACTTTGCAATAAGCTGCTCAGGGATGCAACCACAATATCTTTATGTCTCCACACGTGTAAAGTTTCTATCTTGATTCATGTTGCCACGATTTCGCCCTTCATCTTTTGATAAATTTATGATCTTTGGGGATGTTATTTTACGATCCGGTTCCCCTCCGTTTCCAATTTCTTGATTTCCTCGTCGAGATTGGTCGCTTCTCGGCTTAGCATTTATTTGACCGTCGACTGGGTGTTTTAATTTGGCTATTTGGATGCTTTTGGATTCGGGATTGGTCACTCTTATGTTAGATTTTCGTGGGGTTCATTTGATTTCCGTAGCATGTCCATTTATGGCCTTGGTTCCATGCTCCCCACGTTATTACACGTGCTTGATCGAAGATTTGGTTAAACCATATTCGTTTACTTCAACTGATATGGCGATCTTTACGTGGAGTTATGGTCGGTTCTTACTATTACTGTCGTCATAAGCTATGCTAGTGGAAAGCATACGGCGGAGATAGCTTGTTCTCTAGCTTTGATCTGTGTTATGGTAACAAATTCAAGCTAGAAACTTTGAATTGTTGGTTATTGTGAGAGATTGCTACTTTGAGGTCAATAATCAATAATAACTCCCCACTTCCATGCATGATCTCCATGCTTTATGGCTAACAAGTTCGTGATGCTATGTTCTTCAGAAATTGTCATTGCTGCTTATTAATTCACTTACCATTTGGGTTTATTGTGGTGATGCATGCTAATTATGAAGTATTAGTGTCAATCCATTGGCACCTGGTTTGTGTTAGCCAATAGTAGATCTAGCAACTCTGTTTGTCGATTTAATTTGCATGTGTTTTGTCTCAAATGGCTTCGTTATAGTTGTTTGAGAAGTCCACTGATATTCCATTCTTATAGTTTGTACCCTGTTCTTTTTCTTTTTACTTTGTTTTTAGCGACCTTCTCTAATGTAATTCTGGAATTGAAACTAGTCTGCAGGAAATGCATTTATGAAAAGCTCTCAGATGAAGAGGTAGATTGCTGTCCTGTTTGCAATATTGATTTGGGCTGCCTTCCAGTGGAGAAACTCAGGTTTAACTTTGTCTCTGTTAGGGCTGAGCCACACAGTTTGGTTTAAAATTGCCATACATATCACTTTCTTCCCAAACTACCCAGCATTGCATGTAGATAAGTTGAATTAGTCAATTTTGGCATGAATGGTCCATGTGGTTCCAATATATTCAGCTTTCGATACTTAATTAATCGTTGGTCAAACCAGGAATGAGGTTAGTTGTTGGTTAGTCTTGTGCAATAACTGCAATTTTGAGAGTGTCGAGCTTTCAAGGGTGATCAGAGCTGTTGGCTCTGAGGTTGCTTGCTGATTAGTGGAATACATGTTAAAACTTATGTTCGCTTTGGAATTTTCTGGCACACTTGCATTCTAGACCTTCTTCTCTTCCTGAAATTTGGTCCTTCTCTTGTGTTCTTGTTTGGGGCTAGTTGCTACGTACTCAAATTAAATTTTCTTGCTTGGTATATTTGGTGTTTGTGATAATGTAATTAGATTTGGTGGGACTGTATGGCATGCTTTTGCACACTTATTCTCGGAGTTCTGAAACTTGTCTACATCATAGATGTGGGTGCAATTTGAAAACTAAATTGTTAAACTCTAAGAGGTGGCCTCTTATTGGACTTCTGAGTTGGCTTGGGAAAGGGTTTGTCAACATGCTGGCATTTGTGTCACAGTTTACCTCAATTAACAGTAGATCAAATACCTGCAACATAATCTGATATTCCTTCTTACCTTAGGAGCTAACTTTTAGCCTTAATTAGCTGCTGCTCCTCTTGAGGTCTCTTTTGATAATCTTCTGTGAAAATATCGAGCCCAGGCCATATCTGTTTTTCTTCTCTGTTAAAGACATTCTGAAGTTTTGTGCTGGGACTGGCTAATCTATTCATGTTTGTTTTTTAATTATTTGCAGGCCAGACCATAATTTGGAAGATATAAGGGCCAAAATATTTCCTTATAAAAGAAGGAAAATTAAGGCCCCTGAAGTGATGCCATCAGTTGCATTGCCAACAAAACGAAAGGAGAGGTCATTATCATCATTGGTTGTGAGTGCTCCCAAAGTGCCAATGCAAACTGGCCTGACAGGAAGGAGATCTAAAGCTGGTGCAAGAAAGGCTTCTACTTTACGAGGATGCAGTTTTACTTCTGAGGAGCCCAACAAGAAAGAAGATTCTATGGACGATCACCCAATGAGCTCAAGCTCACCTGACTCTCCTAATAAAATTGCACAAAATGGAAGGCAGGTAATGGAAGCAGCACTTTGGCCATTGTCCTTGGATGGCTTGAAATTCAAACTTTACTTTGTTGCAAGGCCATCCTGTTGCTGAATGCTTCTCCACTGTATTTGTAGTTAATTTTTCCTGTAAAATATGCAGGACTTCTCTGTGGCTGAGCCTTCTGATGAACAAAAGCCAAATCATAAAGAGGATGATAGTGAAATAATGGAAGGAAAAGCTGATCTATGGACGCCATTAAATTGTCTTGTTGAAGCCGCAAACAGAACCAAGTTGTCCAAATCAAATTCACAAGGGCTGTCTCTTGCCAAATCAGAATCCCTGCATACCCCTGATTGTGAACCTCATTCACCTGAAAGGAAACCTAGAGTAGGGTCACAAAATGGCCATGAAAGTGAGCCATATTTGCCTAAGCCCAAAAACAAAGAGCATGGGCGGGACATGAAAGTTGAAGATGATAAGCCTAGGACAAATACCCTTCCATCATCAGTGAAGCGTAGAAGATTAACAGCAGCACGAAAAAAGGGTGCCGCGTCTCAGGATCTGAATGCCTCAGCTCAGGCCTTGCTAGATGTTGCAGGTGCCAAGAGCAATCAAAGAGATTGTCCAGTTTGGTTCTCATTGGTTGCATCTGAAGACCAGTAAGTGACTTCTGTTGCATTCAACATGATGCTCATAAGATGCATACTAAATGATAGTTATTTACTTCTAGAAAGCAGCTAAAAATTGCTTCACTTCTGGTGTTTGACTTTCTGTGTAATGACTTCAGGAAAGGGGGTGCTTCCTTGCCACAGATATCTACATGTTACTTGAGGATCAAGTGAGTTTTAAGTCTCATTACCTATTTAAAATTTCCGTTATCTTGAAGCACAGTAACATCTCCATGGTTTGAGTGCTATAAATCTATTGTGTTAAAGGGTTGATAACATATTCTGTATTCTTACAAGCGTTCAAGCTTTTATTATTGGAGAATGAACCTATTGATTCTTTGTTATTAAATGGCCTCCATTTGGCAGGGTTTCAGTCAATGGCTTTACTCTAAGTATTCTTCACTTTCATCTTAGCTGATGAAGTGGTTGATTGACTCCAAAATTGATACACTCATCCTCGGACTCTTTATGTAATTGACTTCCTAATTTCTCATCACAGGGACCGTCGAATGCCCATCTCATTCATCCAGAAATACCTTGTAAAGAAACTAGACCTCAGTAGTGAGGCCGAGGTGAGTGCACATCTCTCGCATTCCAAAAAAATGGGATTGTGTTGCCGTGTTAAGAGCAAGAAATAGAGACCATAGGTGAAATTTTTCAACATTGGATGCACACAAAGACTAGCACGTAAAATCTGCTTATGCAGGCAACTTCTAATCCCCCCCCCCCCGGCAATTTGTATTAACGTATATATTTAAGTAAACAGTGTGTCCCAGTGCCAAGGCTCTTAAACTGTAGGGTGTGGGCAATGACACGACTTTACTCTTGCTTTTAGAGAAGACTGTTTCTGGGTATAAAACATTACTTCATAACCAATGCAATGTACTTCTGTAGAAAGCTATGGTTTATGCCCTCACCATGAATCGTGATATTTGCTCGCTTCTGAGCTATATATGTTTCTGTTTTCTGTTTGTAGGTGGAGATAATGTGCCGTGGCCGGCGGGTGCATCCAACGCTGGAACTACAAGACGTAGTAGACTTGTGGTTTCCGGCAGCGTCAACCGCAAAGAAAATACCAGCATCTGTGGGTTCCTCGGCCAAGGACTTTGTGATGGTGCTGTCATATTGTCGAAAAGTTCAAGCATCTTAATTTAGCCCTTCACGAATTTTTCTTTGTAATCTTTTATCAATTTTACATCTTTTATTTATCTTATGCATCTTTAACGGATCTCCAAATGGACCAAATCTATATGGTTCCTCTCAACCATCTGGTCCACCACTTAATACGTGTACTTGATTTGATTAACGTAATGTCTTGGCCATATGGTCATTTTTCGTTGTTATTTGAATAATATGATAAATTTATGAAATCAGCTGGATTCCATTAAAATCAGTATATGAAAAGTTAATTCTTTTTTTTTTTTTGTATAAATGGAAAAAAAAAAAGAAAGAAAATAAGCTAGTAAGCAACCACAACAGTGGTTGTGGGCAGTAACAAATCCATGTATGTCCATCAGTATCTCCACTCGTGGCCCCTATACTATGATACTGAGAATCCTCGTACTAACAAGTTTTTGCTATTATCCTCGTATTAACAAGTTTATTTAATCTCAAGATTGGAGCTTTCACTTCTCTAATCTCAGATTCTCAAACAAGTAACTTTTGCTCATCGTCCATAACTTGATTCCCATCCCAACACACACTGAAGAGAGACACCAGCCACCATTGTGGAACTTTCGGCAGGACAACTTCTGATCGTATGTTCTTTTAACATCTACCTCGTCCATCAACAAGCTCTCTCTCTTTGTTTTTTACAAGATTCATCCTTTCTTAGAATAATTTCTCTTCCTTTCCGTCAAGATTCTATTGAAAATAAATTCCAACACTGATTTTCCCTGAAAGTACTTAGATTTTTCAATTGGTCTTAATTGTCTGTAATTGTCAGAAAAAAGGTATTTTTAAAAATGACGGTATTTTTTATATTCTTTTTGAGTATTACTGCATAATAATAATAATATTTATTGAGTAATATAATAAAACAGTAAAAGAAAAATTAATTTTATTTATTTATAATATTAAATAAATTATACTCTTACATTGATCCTTAAGTATTGATAGCTTTTCTCTTCTGGAAATTGAAATGGCGCAAGTTTTCTGGCGTTGGCGAAGTCCGAGGTTCATCCTAAACACAACAAGACGGCGTCGTGACAGTGCGCATATATGCTCGAAATTGCCAATAGGCCCTACAGCAAGCTTTCTGTTAAACTAAAGTAAAGCAGCTATTCACTGCAAAAACCTGTCCTTTTGTTTGAAAGGAAAGTGGGAAAAGAAATGTCATCTGCGCTATTGAAGAGATCCCGCAATAGCTCTTCGCTTCTCTTGCAAAGCCGTTGCAATAAAAGACAACATATTCCTTTCTTGTTGTCTTGTTTATTTGAACCCCAGAACAAACCTCAAGACTCCTCAAAGCCCCAAAATTTTTCGTGTTCAAATGCAAAGGACGAGGTTTTGTCATCTGGGTTCTCTTCAGTTTTTCTCAGAACCATAAAGAACTCATCTTGGTCTCGTTTTGCGGGGTCAGGAAATTTTCAGTTTTCGCTTTTGAGGAAGAAAGATGTGGTTTTGATTTCTGGGAATGATGTTTTGAAGAGGAATATTTCCGGGATTGCTTCAGTTTTGATTCCGAGGGTCATAATTCCGTATGGTTTTAATGAGGGTCAGTTCCATCTGGGGCGTTTTTGCTTGTTCAGTAGTCAAGCAGCCGTGGAATTATCAACCTCTGATGGACTGACCATTGATGGGATTGCTGCTAATAATTGGACAATTTTGGATGAAAGCGAGAGTGATTGGAAGAGTCATGCTGCTGCCATTGCTCAATCCATCCAATTCATCAAGAAGCGTTTGCAGGTGTAAGCTTGAGTTCGACTTTAAGCCCGACTTGTTAGTTGGTATTGAAAATTGATTTTTGTGGTCAAATGCAGCATGTGGAATTTAAATTTGTGTCCGTTGATTCAATTCGGGGAATGTTCTGCACTGCACTTGATTTTATGCCTGTAGGTCGAATTTTATCCTTTTCTTATTTTTGGATACCTCCTCGATCTGAATTCTTATGTTGTTATCTGTGTCTGCAGTGGAGAAAGTTGATAGTTAGGTTGGACCTCTTATCAGCAGAGTTGAATAAGCCAAACCTTTGGGATGATCCTGTGCATGCCGGAAAGATAAGCCGTGAGTATGGTTTGCTGATGGGTAAAATGAAAGAAGTGAAGGCATTTGAACAAGAATTGCTTGAGCACATTGACATGATAAAGCTGGCTCGTGAAGAAGATGATTCTGACTTAGAATTGGTGGGCTCTCGTTTTTCTTTTTAGACATGTATACATTCTGCTCCATGTTTACTGTCTTGTATCTTGCACAACATAGCATTGTGCAAAATGATGTCTTACTTTTTGGCTCTTTGCATAACTTATTTTGCATATGCTGATTATTACAATAATTGGCATATGCTTATGACAACTTTATCGGATATTCAATCTAGCATGGAGAAGCAGATGATTGATTTTTTAAATGTATAGAATGATGAAATGAATAACCTTAGTTATGAACTAAAGTAGTGAGTAATTCTTCATTAGATGTTGGCTTTGTTGTAGTGTTATAAACAGGTAAGCAGCACAAAACTACAAGTAATTCAATGAGATTTAAGATGGATGTAATCAAGTACTGATAACGCATCACCAGATCTAGCTAGCACAGTCATAAAACTTCTAGATTATGCAAGCATTTATTCATGTAGAATGCTTTGCATCTTGCAGGAATCATTGAAAGCTTTGCTTCAGATGAGAAGAAATATCAAGGAGAAAGAGCTTGAAGCTTTGTTGTCCGGAGAACATGATTCTTGCTCTTGTTACATAGAGGTTGTTTCACATATGTGCTGTCCATTCTCAAGTCTAGAAACAAGCAGAACAATGTAGAACTCCATAGCTATTGAATTTTGGTTCCCTTCATTTAGGCAATGGAACAAATTTAATTGAAAATTTACGAACTTAAACATTGTTATGTTGGCGCACAATCCAGGTCCAAGCTGGGGCTGGGGGTACTGAGAGCATGGACTGGGCAAAAATGGTGATGCAGATGTACAAGTCATGGGCTCAACAACGTGGTTATGGAGTAACTGTGGTGGATGAGATGGCTGGTGAGGTTGCAGGAATCAAGGTTCAGCTTCTTACCTCAATACCGGATTTTGTAATTGTTTTGAGTTACTTTTTTAGGGAAATCAGCAAGCAACCTTGCAGCTTTCACAAGTCATACTGTTTTCCTGTTCAGTTGCCTTTTCCTTCTTTTTGAATATTTGAATGGCAAGATGGTAGTCACAGATTGATCTAATTATATCTCAGTAAACTTAAATTTTGGGTCAATTTCTTTGAGAACCCATTAGGCTTCCAACCTGATACCAATGATTTTTCAGCGTGCAACAATTAAAGTAGATGGTGAATATGCCTATGGATATGCCAAAGCAGAGGTAGGGGTGCACAGGTTAGTACGTATCTCACCTTTTGACAGTGCAAAGCGCCGGCACACTTCATTTGCAGCTGTTGCTGTAATTCCAATCCTGGGCGATGGATTTTCTCATGTTCAGATCAATGAATCTGATCTCCGTATAGAGAGATTTCGTGCTGGGGGAGCTGGGGGTCAGCATGTTAACACAACTGAGAGTGCTGTGAGAATAGTTCATATCCCTACAGGAATCACTGCAACTTGTCAAAATGAAAGGTGTGCAAAATAATCCATGATAGAAGTTCCAATACTAGTTTGAGTCAAGAATTGCCATTATCTTCTACTTGATGCTAATTTTTTTCTTGTGATAGCAGGTCACAACATATGAATAAGGCCTCAGCAATGACTGTGCTCCAGTCTCGATTGGACCAGCTTGAGATGGCCCGCCAGGCTCAGATGAATAAACAGCATACACAGTCACTCACAGATATAAGTTGGGGAAACCAGATTCGTTCTTACGTGCTCCATGTATGCTCTGGCAGCATAGCAGTTTTTATTAAGTTTTGGTAAAATCCTATTGCCAATTCCAGCTCACATTGCAATTTGTTCTCGATGCAGCCTTACCGGATTGTAAAGGATCTTAGAACCAACTATGAGGTCTCTGACACGGACTCTGTACTGGAGGGAGACCTAGATGGCTTCATCCTAAGCTATTTATCTGCCTCGTTAGATAAAAACGAAGACCACTAGTAACCATAGTTCTCGCACAAACTACATTATTCTGCATATGGCAGAGCTTAGCTGGTGCTGGATGACACAGGATCGTCTGACAACTGACCGGGCCAATTTTGGAAGCTTGATACACTAAGCTGCAGTGATTGCTGCACATTCTGGCATAGCTGTAGTCAGATGGCATTAGGAGAGACAATCGTTGAGTTTGTATAGCAGGTATTACTAGTGAGTGGTGGAAGCATGAAAAGGAGTTTGCTTTACAAAGCTTTTATTTGTTTGCAATAAAGGGCCGATATCAGAAAGAAACTTGACACGGTTCCTTCTACAGTTTTCCTCAATTTTGAAATGGGGTGTTTGGTTACAAGGGATCATAAAGATGAAGAAAAAATCGTAATTGTAGCTTCAGGTTTTGAGAATACAATCTTTAATTTTTATTGTTTTTACTGTTTTAATTGTTGTATTTGACTTCTACGACCTTTTCATCCCAATTCCTCCGCTACATCTTGCTACTCTCGCTCAAATCTCGATCTTTTCGGGTTGCTCCTCAAAATTCCCATTGCCAAAAAGAGCCTGGCGATTTTTGGTGTCTCTTCGCATGTTCTTCTTTTTTTCCTTTATTAATTTTTATTTTATTCATGTAATTCTTATCAGACAAGTTCATTTCTTTGATTCGTTAATTCAGAAAAAGTGTTAATATAAAATTCTGTTTTGTAGTCATGAGCTCGGTAGTTCTTAGCCTTTTGTCTGAAGAACTAAAATTCAAACCTGTTACTGAAACAAACCTTTGAATCTATGTTTTATTTCAATCTTTGTTTTGGTTATAATAGTGATGGACTGAATGTTACGGACATTGTCTATCCTTCCACTTTTTCTGCATTCTGTGTTTTTCTAGCTCTCTTGTTTTTTTTTGGCTATCCTTCCTTTTTTTCTAATGTTCTGACGATTTAAGCCTCTATTCCATGAGAAAGAAGGAAACTAAGATTAATGGCCAAAAAGGAAAACCAAAATATGGAGTTAATTAAATTGTTAAAGCACAAAGCCAAAAAACCAAGTTATACTTTAAATTGGTGTGCGTGTCAAATATTAAGTAATATAATTGATGGAGCAATAATCATATAAACTTAATTGCACAAAATTATGAACTCTTACAGAACCTGGAAAAAATGGGGTCATGTTTGTCTTTGGATGTGTGCGACCAAAGTGGGCCCTGCATAGCCACGGCCTTTATATGGATTCCTTTGTTTAGTTGTCTGCAGATTGAGGTTGAACTGAAAACTGTTGTTGCTCTCCTTGGAAAGTTGGAAACTTTCTTGAATCAATCATGCAACAGGTAACTAAAAACCCCATTACTCTAATCTGTTTTTTCAGTTTATTTGCGTTTTTGGGCTCAAAAGATTAATGTTCAGCAATGAATTATGAAGGGTGGGGAATCTGATACGGAGGTGACCGGGAGGATCAGCAGAACACCAAGAAGTTTGGCAGATTAAACAACCGATTCCACGAGCTTGAGGATGAGATCAAGATTGCCAAGGTAACTTTATGGTACTTGATAGAAATATACCTGTAGATATCCTGCATTTGTTATATGTAGCACATACGTTGTAATTGGGTAAATGGATGATCTTTAGCATTATCTGGAGGCGGGCATGGAGAATTACACCCAAATATAGCATTAATTCTTACTTTTGGCTGATGGGTGTGTCTGTTCGTTATTGCTTCTGCTTTCTCATTTCCTTTTTTGGGTCGTGGCTGGGTGTGTGAATGTGTTTATTCTATTTCCGAAAATATTTGGATGTATACGGAAGTTTGGAGGTTTCGTGTAATGAGAGTGTGTGGAAGTTATAAATTGACTCTGTTTGATAGGATCAATTTGATAGTCAGTAGCTATTCCGATTTGGTTTATTGAACTTTTACCGACAGAGGGATTATTTTCAGTTATTTTCTGTTGTTAGAAGTGGTTAGGCAAGTTTTAGCTTTAGAAATGTCAAGTTTAATTCAAGCATGGTGAAAGCTAATATTTTTGATTTTGCATAAACTAATGGCGAAAAATTAAAAAAAAAAAAAAAAGTATTTTTATGCACAAGACTCCTCACGGTGAAGTTTGGAGAAGATTATGTATATTTCTCTGCTCTTATTTTTACTAAAATGTTTTCGCAACTGGAACATGTGACCTATAGGTCACAATAATTGGCCGCATAAATTAATTGCAATTGTTGCCAACGATTTCTTTTCTACAGTTTGACTTCCCATTGTAGTGCAACAGCACAGCTTGGAGGTATAACTTACAATTTACAATAAGTCTCTAGTGAAGCCAAAGTTGGCCCCTTTACATCTTGATTCATGTCAGTTATGCATAACCATACGCATCCTGCTTTCCTCATATGTTCTGTTCCTCTTATTCAGTCGCCCCCTTTTCTCAGGAATCAAACGATAATCTAGAAGATGCAAACAATGAGTTGATTCTAATTGATGAGGATGTTATTCAATTCAAAGTCGGAGAAGTGTTTGCTCATGTTCAGAAGAAGAAGTTGAGAGCAGGATAGAGAAGATGAAAGAAGTGACAGGCAAGAACTTGGAAAAACTTGAGGAAGAGAAAGATTCGGTTCTGGCCCAAATGGCTGAGTTAAATAACATTTTGTATGGGATGTTTGGGGACACCATCAACCTGGAGGAGGACCAATGAGGTGGGTGTCTTTTTCCTGTGGCTACTACATTACCATCATCAATTTACCAATGTCTCAAACATCATAGCCTTGCTGCTTTGTCCTTTTGCCATTCACAAGAAAATGTACATGCAGGGACTGCTTGATCAGAAAATTGTTTAACATTGAATATGCTTCCTCCACTCAGAGGTCACAGCTGAACCCTCTAATGAATTCTATTGTTATTGCCAAATGATTTTGCATTTGCTACGAAGAAGCAAACTTGCCAAGCATACTTAGCTTTGGCATTCCCTGCATAGATATAGATGTGCTAGTTATGAAAATTAGACTGTTTGATCATAAGAACCCGCCGTTTTCTCCCCATCCAAGTCACCCACTGGGGATCACTCGAGACCACTTCGTAGCCTGCATTTTTGTATAGCTTTTGAGCACCGTAATCATCTTCATATGCCCGAAGGACAAGATATTCAAAGCCCCACAGAAAGGAAAGCACGTCACAGGCTTTGAGCAATACACTTGCTATTTTCCTCCTCCTGTTAGTTGAGAACTTTGGATTAATTTCAAACATCACAAGATCGTCAAACATTAAACTATGATAGCACGATCTTACCTGAAACTTTTTGTGACAGCTATCCCTGAAACATAAAGATATTCCTCTGCCCCACTGAGATATTGGAGGACAGCTTCATCTCTCAATGCTGTGACATCCACTATACCTACAAGTTTCCCTCCAGACATGGAAGAGTCATCTGCGGGCTCAGCAACCAAACATGCGTATCTGTTAATGGTAAGATAATTGTCAGGTTTTACAGTGAATCACCCAAAGCATCAATTTGACCTATCAAAAGATTAAGCAAAGGGTCAGTTGAGACTCATGGCCCACAATTACCTGTCTGAAGGCGAGTTTCTAAGTTTGTAAAGAAGCCCAGAAAGCACTTCAGCCTGTAATTTGTGGAGGCAATGAAAAGCAGCAATTTAGAATCCTAGAAGAAAGCCTTTTTCCTCTTCTTCTTCCTTTCTTTTTTTTTTTTTTAAATTTTTTGTTGTCTCCTTTTTACCAATCAAAACCCCAAAAGAAAATTCAATGTGATGACGACAGGATTAGAAAAAGGACCTTGAAGAATTGGAAGAATACATCATCAAAGAGAGCAACAGGTGTGTGGAATGCTTCAGCTTGTATTTGAGCCACTTCCCTCATCTCACTGTGATCATTTTCAGCCAATCTTCTCACCTGCCACCCAAACTCACTTACCAAATACCCCAACTTCTCCTCTTTATCTCCACGGCTCCTTGTTTCTTCAGTCCAAACATGCTGAGCAGCTGCTGCTGTAGCTGAGGAAGTTGAAGACGTACTACAGCATTGCACAATACAACCCTCATTCCTGATACTCACAGGCTTTGTTCCTGTATGGCCACTTGAGCACTTTTTCCAACTTCCATGATCAAGTAGTTTAGTATCTTTACATGCACATGTTAGTTTCACACTGATGCTTAGCAGACGGGCCATCCTTCACTTATGGAATAAAAGTTTACGAGAATAAAAGACTGCAACTGGTCTCTAGCATTTCGTGTAAACCTGTAGCCATGACGGGATAAGACCCAATTTGATCCCAAATCTGTCAAGATTTTTTTTTTTTTAATGTAACTTTAATTTTTTTTTAATTTTATTTAAATTCTATAACTTTTAATTCATCACAATTTAATATTGCTAAGACGAAAATTATTATGAATATTAAATACTTAACTTATTTAATGAAATATACCAAAAGAAACACAAATACACATTGAAATGCTTTTTAATTTCCACCTCCTCTTGTTCCTCCTCCACATCTTCTTCTCCATCATTTTCTTTCACCATCAACTCTAATTTTATTTGGAAGAAAAAAAAAATTTTTTAGCGAGCTGAGTATTTGGAAAATAGTTCACCGTGTATTTATTTTTTTAAGATATTTTGTTAAATACTTAACATGTATAATAATTTTCGTTCAAAAGAGTACTAATTCAAGGAGATTTTAAAAGTGTGGAATTTAAATGAGAAATAAAAAAAATTAAAAATATAAAATGAAATTGAGTCTTATCCGTAGACATGACTGGTCTCGAGTACTTGTTTGCCCAGAGCCACATGTCCCGAATGCTAATATGGAAGTGCTTTGGCCTAACACGTGTAAAACCCCCAGATTATTTGGCAGTCCCCGTATTTCTTCGAGTGACAACAATGGACACGGAGGCCGTGGCCCAGAGGTGTGGCCTGTAGGAATTTGACCGTACATGAACCTGTTGTTGGGGGGGGGGGGTTGGCCATTAGATGCACCGACCATATCACAGATTCACTTAACCAATGAGTTTCAGCTTACTCAGAGGAAGCCGTTCCTTAAACTAAACATTTGAATTTGAATTTTATAATTAGTCAATTGAAAAAAATATAAAAAATATGTATACTTAGTCCAGCAATGGCGCACACCAAACGAGTGCCCCATTGCTATTCACTGACTAGGAAAATTAGAATATCGATACCCTCTTTCCCTCTCCTCGTCTACCATCCCTTAACGATGAAAAAAGGAAAACCAAGAAATAATTCTCCCATAATTAATGTTTTACACCATGCAAAAGAAAAACTAATGTTACGATAAGATATTAAATATTTATATAATTCTACTAATTTTTTGATGTTGATCATATTATAACTGAAAAAAAAAAAGAAAAACAAACCTCATATATATATATATATTTGGAATGGGGCTAGAGATTTCCCTATCCTAATCCCCTCTTAACTTTTAGCTCTTGTAAGGGGAATAAAAAAAAAAAAAACATAAACAAGAAATCTTCTCTCCACTTTGCCTTGTCCTCCTCATTGCTTCCCCTTTTGTGGCTTCAATACCAAGAAAAGCTAACAGCTTCTTAAAAACACTTGGATGATGAAGAAAAAGAACAAATATCTTCGTCTCCCATGTGTCCCAAAATTACGTTTATTTCTTATCTGTGCCATGAAGCTCTCTCCCAGCATCAACGGCTTCCCTGTAAAGACATGCAAAGTGCATCATTAAAATATATGCAACTCAATGTCAACTGTGAAACACTCAAAATCAATGAACTGATAGTCTTCTTGCACATGAATGAAAATAGATGGGTCAATGGCGGAGATGCCTTTAATGGGGGGGGTTTGGGGTTGGGAGGTGGGGGTGTTGTTGGGGTATGGGAAGGCAATGAGAATTTGTTTGCAAACCTAAAAGCTTGCACGAGCTCCTTATTATCAGGGTCCAGCTTCACGCCCTCATAGAAAGCATTTGCTGCTTCCTCAAATCTCTGAGATTACAAGGTCATCATGAGTCCTGGACAACATAATTTACGATATTGGTTTCATGAACTGAAAAGATGAGAGGAGAGTGCATGCCTGCAGCAACCGCAGGGCTGCACCCTCACGGTAACAAGCTTTTGGCCAATCTGGCCTTAATTCTCTGCAGGCCTTCGCATCAGATAACGCATAATCTGCTTGACCCAAGCGTAGCCAACAAAGACTTCTATTTGAAAACAAAGTAGCATCTGTAGGATCTAGATCAATTGCCTGCAAATGGGACGCAAAGTCAGTACTGATTTACATCAACAGAGCTAAGCAAATTTTGTGGTAGGGAAAGCAACTAAACTATTTACATCATCATCAGGAAGTAAAATTAACCCCCTAAAAGGGACAACTTCTTTTCTCATATGTTTCTGAACATTGCCTTCATTTCACGTGTTAGTCTGTTGAACAGCTACTCTTACATTGACCTTGTTGCCTGAACCAATATCAGCTTCCACTTTTGAGACAACAGCTAAAAGCCAACTTACTTCCAAGACCACATTCAACAGAAACTCAGTAAAATACGAAAAATCAAGTGCTGTGGGTGAGGTGACAGTTATTTTACACTTGAAACAAAGAAAAGAATGTTTCAACTCCCTATCATCCACTGATGCATCACAATAAAGCAACTGACCCACCCGAGGAAGGAAAATAAAATTTAGCTCTTCAATGCAAATACAGGATAGATAACGTACTTGTGTATAAGCATCCACAGCCATATGATATTCCTTTCTTCTGAAAGCATCATCTCCTCTTGATTTTGCTTCTGCAGCCCTTCTCTTTGCTTCAGGTGATACCTGATCAAGTATTAGACATTTAAAAGGGTACCAAGAACCAGAGACAGAAAATTAAAGATAATGGTAAGATGTAAGTGCTGGCAATCTGGGTTAATTTCACACATCTATAGCTTAGTTTAACATATCTATATCATGAAAAGTGCTATAAATACTCTAGAATTAATTAATAAAAATCAAGAACAAAGCTACATGCAAAATTCGTACCTCAGGAAGATCCTTTTTAGCTGGTGCAGTTTCCTTTGAAATGTTGACTTCCTTTAGCTTCTCCCTTTCTTCCTGCAAATTTGCCCTTGATAAATAGAGATTTTCTAATTGATCTAAAAGGTGAAACAGAGAAATTAAGCATACAGTGTGCGTTCTTTTGCCCGGGGGAGGGGGGAGGGAGGAGAGCCAAAATGCCGGAATTATGTCATGATATCTGTTTTGTTGATAGAATACTAAGAAAAAAAAAAAAAGAAAAAGGAAAAAAGAAAACTACAAATAAACAGACATGTCTTGTATTCTGATAAAATGACAGTGAACATATCATATTGTGAATAACATGTTTTGAGGGCTCAAAAAAGAAAGCAGTTCACAAACATTTAACCTTATGGTAATGTGGAATAACACTGACATATCAGAACAATAAGAAGAGCTTAGTTAATTTATTGTCCAGACCAAAAAAGAAAAAAAATGAAAGAATTTGCAAACCAATGCTTACTCTAAACAGATTGCTAAAATAAAAGTATTTGTGGCCTTAGAAACAAGTGAGGGAGCTCATATTTGTCTTGTGAAAAGCAAAACCAAGTCATTATAGATCTTAAACACCTCTTGTTTGTTGACCTCAGATTGATGTGCAATAATGTCATCAACAGTCCACTTTGGAATGGACTCAACTTTGGAGGTCAATGGAAAAAGGACATTAACAGCCCCATAGTTGCCTCTGGCTGCTGCAACTTGTATTGGCTTCAGGCCATCCTGGTCGGCAACGGGAATTGTATTAGTTCAAACTAAGATAGGTTCAACAGAAGTAACATGAAAGCAGCAAACATTCACAAGATTACTGTGTTTTATCTCACATTACATTGCAGTTCAATAAGTTAACACACTAAATATGCTGCTTTAACATGAAACCCCAAAAAAAGCAACAAAACCGCTTGAACATTAATTTATGCAATTTAACTGCTAAGAAGCAGGAAAAAAATTATGGAAACAGATATTTACGACACTCCAACTAGTAACAGCATACATCAAACAAGAGAATAAAGCAGAAGTAGTGAAAATTTTTCTAGTAAGTGAATGCAGCAATGGTCTCACCTCATCAGTAATGTTGGGATCAGCCCCAGCATTTAACAGACAATTCAAAATTTCTGAGCTTCCTATGTCAGCAGCAATATGCAGAGGGGTTGTTCCACTAGCACTAACATTCACATTACCACCTGCCTGCATATTAAAGTACAACAGCCACGAAATGGCAAAGTCATATACAGACCATAAAATAAGATACCCAAGCACCAAAAAAGATATCTTGCACAATCTTCAAGCTCCCACAAATGACAAACTCAAAAAGTCCATTTCGTGATTTGCAATTACTATTGGATATACAAGTACATGATACTTTGAAGTTTCAAAACTTGCAAAAGAGTCAAACATTTAACTGAAATATTGATGGTAAATATCAACTGCAGAAAGAAAGGAATTTTAAGTTAAAAGGGACTGTGATATGAATAAATATGTGAAGATTTTTCTATAAATCCAAGAATACACACAAGAGAACTCAGAAAATTGCCCAAAGCATTAGATGCCAAAGGAAATACCTGAACCAACAAGTCAACACATGCTAATGAACCTGCTGCCACAGCTGACAATAATGGGGATATATCATCTTCAGTTTCATCATTGGGCTGCAAAAAGAACACCAGAGAGTATAAATGAAAAATAAGACAACATCTCCAGATTGTTAATGGCAATGGCCAATGATGTTGAACAAGTAAGAATAAAGGACAAAAAGAACAGGAATTAGGGAAATATTAGAAAATGAAAAGTGCCGGGGAAGAAAGAGCAGAAGGAACTAGAAAAGGGGACACAAAAGTAATGAGATACAAGGAACATGAACAAGAAGAACAAAAGAAATATAAGAAAGCAAAAACAGATAACTTTTATCTTCAGTCAAATCCTGCCATTCAAACTGGATTACTAAGAATGTAAAAGGATACCACTAGGTAGAACCCAAGAACAATACAAAATCGTAAATTTGGCTCAGTGAGAAAAAGGAAAATCTTTCATTCATCCAAAGGCCATCAAAATGGAGGGAAAGTCATAATGACTATGGACTCATCTTGTATTCAGGATAGGTTCCCCATCAAGAAACAACCTAAAAAAGATTATACATGAAAAAAAATTACAAATAAAAAGATAATAATAATAATAATAAGACTCATAATCTAATAAACAGTGAGACAGAAAAATAAAGTGATAATAAAGCTGATATGGAAAATTGACTACCTGTTGAGCACACAAGAACAATGAACTGACAACAGGTAACAACCATGCTAAAACAACCCCACTATGTACCAAAAGCTCAAAGAGTTTGCCCCAAAGAGAAGTCCTATGAGAAGGCAGGGATACAGGATGCCACGAAAACAGAATGTTAGCACAAAACTATACAGTTGTAAAACCCAGTACAGCAAATCATTCAATTCCCTTTCCAAGAAGATGAGGTAACAAAGGCTCACCCACCACAATGACACAAACACAAGAATACGAATATATGGCAATTCCTCAGATGACAATAACAAGTTGAGGAATAGGAGCGAAAATTACATTAGCATGATGCTCTAACAAAACTTTTAGTGCATCTTGTTGATCATGGCCAGCAGCCCATATCAAAGGCGAGCCTGAATCACTTTCCAAGTCAACCTGAACACCCTTGGCAAGTAGATATTTCAGCAACTCAATATTTCCTGCAATCAACAATGGCATTTGTTTAAAAAAAATTCAAAATGAGAAGGTGTCCTCCCTCAACCGATCAACAAAAAGGTAAAATCAAAAAGAGGCACTATTCTGGGAAAAGGGGGGAGAGAGAGAGAGAGAGAGAGAGAGAGAGTGTGTGTGTACCTATCCCGGCAGAATGATGCAAAGCTGTGGCCCCTGAATCACTTGGTATAGAAGGATTGGCACCATGATCAAGAAGGTATTTAGCAGTAGCAGTATGCCCTTGCCGAGCAGCATGAACTAAAGGAGTCTCACCTACATTTAAGCAGCAGACACTGGAAAATTATCTACGGCAACAGTTCACCAATAAAAGCAACACTCAATTTGAATAGAGAAACATGCCTGCAAAGCTCTTCAAACCTGTAGTAAGATACATCCATAAAGAAATGGCAACTGATGCAGCATATTTCATGGTCATATTCTTAGATTTGGGGTCAAAATGGGGAGACACAAAGTTCACCCATTAACACATATCCTCAGCCATTGTGTGCTGAAAGTTTACATCTTGCATTTCAAAGCATAGGTGCACAACTTTCTATCATAAGGATAGCAGCATTTTGAAAATCCTGTCAAGGTAAGCCTAACCCTTTTTGGGGAAACCGGTGCATTATAGTACCTCGTTTCTATCCCATGAGGCCCCTAGATTGCGTAACATCTTCTTTTCTTACATCTTTTAGGATTGGACTCATAAAGACGAGCAAGGGGTCAATATCTACCAGTATTTTCCCAATCAAATTCAACTCATAGCTTTGCTATTTCATGGCCTGAAATTTCTGTTGGACAAAATAAATTTGAAAACACTTCTTGTAACAGTTCCTTTTGTTTTTAGCAGGACATGTGACATGAAATTGCCAAAAAAAGGAAGATATAAAAATAATACACTCTTAATTTTCGGATAATTTAGTGTAGGGATACCTTCGGCATCTTTTGTATCCACATCAAGCTTCAATTCCTCCACCAAGTATTTACACACCTCGGTCTGCCCCTCTCTTGCAGCAAAATGAAGTGCCCCTCGTTTGTTAGCATCTTTGATACCTGCCACAGTTTCTGCCATTCCCTTCCCGTCACCTAGCTGTTCTGCCATTTCTATTTACAACAATCACCAAAATCAGACTTTGAACCAAAGAAATAGAACACCTCACAAAACTAAAGGATCAACAGTAGAGCAGTTCACCACAGGAAAAACAAAAAGAAAGCCAAGCTTCAAAAAAGAAAGAGGAACCTCCTCTTGAGAATACCCCACAACATTATAGGATAAATTGTATACCAGTTCACCAAAGTAAAAGCAAAAAGAAAGCCAAGATTAAAAAAAGATAAGAGTGAATTTACTCTTGAGAAGATCAAGATTTCCAGTACACGCAGCATTCAGAAAGTGACGAACCTTTTCCCTATCTGCAATCCCAATCAAAAGATCAGGGTGAAAAAAATAAAAAAAAAAAAGCTGAAAACTTCAGAAAGAGATAAGAAAAGAACCCCAAAAATTATCAAACTTTACTCTGTCCATCGATTAAAGATGAAAAAGATTCAAGATTTCTTACAACGCGTACAAAAAGATTTACACACAAACACACACACACACACACACAAAGATATATGAAAGCAGATAGATATCTGGGTATTACCTGCAAAAGCAGCAGAAGCATCGGGGGCCATAGTTGGGGTTAGAGTCTTTAGATTTTAAAGAGAGAGAGAGAGAGAGAGAGACCCCAACACAATGTAAGTAGCCGATTGAAGTAGAAGTCTTTTTCTGGGATTCTATGTCTATGTTCGCGGCTCGTGGGTTTTAGAAGTAAAGAAAGAGAGAAAGAAGAGACACGGACAGACAGACACAACCTTCTGGCTATTGGGGTTTCTCGGCTAGCACAGGACAGCACGCCAGAAAATCGGAAACAATGAGCATTGCTTATAAAACCTTTATTAAGGTTTTTATACAATAATAATGTAATTCGTTTTCTTTTTTTAAAAAAAAAAAAATTTGTATGTGAGTTTTATTTGATAATTATTTAATTTCATGATATTGATATTTACACGAAGAAAAATGTTTCTTATATACATAAACGAAAAAAAATTCCTAAAATTGTATGACTTAAGAGAATCATTTCCTAACCCAATGTTTTAAACGGGTTATAATTACACGTTCATCCCTTTGAATTTGAGACTTTCTAATTTCAAAAACTATTTTTCTATTTGTAAAGATTAAAAATTAATTTTTAAATTTAAAATTAAAAGTTCTAATAATTTTACTACTAAACTTTATAATTAATGGTAAAAAAAAAAACCCTTTATTTAAGTCATCCCAAAGGCCTTTTTATTGCGAGGCTTTTATCATTTATGCATATTTCTCCTTAATTAATGATTTGCATAAATTTTGTGCAGCAAAAAGTTTGGGGAAGTGTGTTTCACGACGAAGATATATCAAATAGCAAATGAAATTCGTAAGAAAGACGTATGAGGTTGGAGCCCTTTTTAGATTAATTTGACTAATCGTGTGTATCTGAATCATTGGTTTAAAACTTTAAAATGTAACTATAGACTAAGGAATAGATTAGTGTATTTCTTAAGATTTTTTGAGATGGTTATATATTTAGATATTTAATTTTAAAACTAAAAGCACCTAATATGATTGTTCTCATATTTCATAGCATCGAAAAGGACTAATATTGATTTAAGGAACCTTTCTTATTCCTAACCATTTTGGGTTATAAGCAGATCCAAAACCACCTCTCTCTCTTTATATGAATGGTGCCTTTCTAAGGTGTGAAGTGGGAGAAACGGAATTTCATAATTGAATAAGCTTCTTTGTTGTTTGACGAAGCAATGTCTCCAAATATCAATTGTATCATTAACTAAATGAATTCTGAAGCTAAATAAAAGAATTATAGCTTCAATGCATGCCAGCAACTTGCCATATGAACCCGAAGATTGGAGATGCCAATGGAATAAAAGTTGACTTTTAGGGTACTGTTGCATATTTGGTACATTTCAAAACATTTTTTTGGTTAATTGAACCGACTATAAACTTCAATTCGAGATTTTAGGAGGCTAGAGTCAATAGCTATTGCAGTATAAAACTTCACTGTGAAAAGCAATTTTTTTTTTTTTCCTTTGTTTTTGCACACCATTGCGAAAAGCAAATTAAAAGCATATATATGTGCCTCATATGTATGTCCAACACAATAAATGTTACATTCAATTAATGTATTAATTTCCACAAGCAAACAGGCAAAAATGTAGTGCCTATGAGTTTCCCTATATCCGATCCATGTCCAAAAAAGATCGATCAACATAGGATGAGAAGAAGAAGAAGAAGAAGAAGAAGAAGAAGAAGAAGAAGAAGAAGAAGAAGAAGAAGAAGAAGAAGAAGAATGCATTTGCCAACCTGAGGATGACAAGTGCATTAAAAAAACAACTTGGAATGGGAAGCCAAGTGACCAACTACACCTATCCGCACTGGCCTTGGTGATGGAAAAAGAACCCCAGATGGCTACACCGTTTACTTGCCGGCCTGAAGCATCAAACTAAAACAAGACTAAATTTTCTTCAATTTTCCTGGCAAACTTTAGCTAACCAATGGCTCCCTCCCTCCCTAACTCAACAACTTTTGTTGTTTTCTCCGTAATATGTCATGTGTAGAGTCTCTTTTTCTTAATTACTCCTTCAATTTCTCTTGTTCTGTCTCTCCCTAAACAAAATCCATCCCACACCTGCATCATTAATTAAGAAGACTGCATTACTGAACAAGCCACTGCTTGTGCCCAATGCCTTAGCTTGGTCTTCACCTGCTGAGGATTATCCCCTGCAAAGACCAACAAAATCCATATAAATTCTACACCTTCGTGCATCAACAACTATATATTTGATCACCCGAGAAATTAAATTTACTGATTAACACTGAAGTGCGGGTATGTTCTTGTGACAAGACTGTTTCCTTATCATTTTTCCAGTGACCTTTGATTCATCTAGCATATTCATTGAAGAATCTTCTTGACCTTTTTTTTTTCAAGCATTCTGCATGGCTTCATGCTCTTAGAGCATGGAGACCTTGCTTAAACTATAATGGTAAATGTAATGAAGAATATGAAAAAAGAAATTTCGCTATGTTTGATCAAATATGTTATGAAACCTAATTTATGAGACGCATCTCAAACTTAAGCCTAAA
Source organism: Bruguiera gymnorhiza (assembly GCA_020883675.1). Classification (NCBI taxonomy): domain Eukaryota; kingdom Viridiplantae; phylum Streptophyta; class Magnoliopsida; order Malpighiales; family Rhizophoraceae; genus Bruguiera; species Bruguiera gymnorhiza. Next base: position 402,212 of record JAIRCJ010001048.1, read on the forward strand.
TATTATTATACACAAATATGCATCAAACGAATATAACAGTGTAGCGTGGAATCCCGTCTAGGACATATCAGACAACAAAGGAGAAAGGAGAAGCAGAATGTCTTGTAATGTTGTTTCCTGCGAGGGGTTTATAGAACCTTTACCTGGGCTACATATCTTCCAATCTGGGTCGCTCTTCGGGCTGTCAAACGACGATGACCGCCCTCCCAGTGACGACGTCGACCTCCTCTGCGGCGTCGAAACGGGGCTCGGGGAGAGCTGCCGGTTCACGGCGAAATACAAGTCCAAAGCTGGCAATGTGCTGCACAACTGCTGCCCCTCCTCCTCATTGAACCCAAACCCAAGCTCTATGCACCCTTTAAGCTCATGCAAGTCCTCGTCGGTCAAGTCATCGTTTTCAACCGTATTATTCCCATCCTTCCTCCGCACCTGCCTCGAGAACTGGCGGCGGCGCCTCTCCCACGCCATTTCCCGCGTTGTCTCCACCATGGAAAGCTGCTTCGACAGCCGCTTCTTGCTTATCCAACTTGGTGGTGCCAACTTCATGTGCTGCAGGTCCTCTGAATCTGAGTCATTCGATGATTGTAACGAGGACGAAGACAACGATGATGATAATGATTTTGTTTCCATTGCATCTATATGAATATCCTCTTTGCTCATGTCCTTTTTGTTGTTCATGTTTTTAACAATAATGATGTCGGTGGCAACGACAGCAACGTTAATTTGCTGTCGTGCCGCAGCAACAAGGGAGAGTGTTGGGACGGGATGGAGCCGGTCCTGTAAGTTCAGCTTCAAGAATGCGCAGATATTTACGTCAGGAAAGAAAGGGGTGGCAACGACAGAAAACCGGCTAGCCCAAGGCAAATGTGACAGAGAAGGCTTTTAATTGGGATAGCATTAGCAAGGTAGGCAGCTGGGCGGGTTGCGGCTGTCACGGCTATCCGTTGGAGGCGGAGATTTCGTTAGTTTGCTGTACCAACCATTCCTTTGTAACTGTCAGCAGCAACTTCCCTTTGCTATATTTGGGGGGTTAGATTAGATTGGCCAATTCTGGTAATTGAGCATGGGGCTTTTGTTGTTTGTTTGTGTGTATGTGTGTGTGTGTGTGTGTGTGTGTGTATATATACATATTTGTCTATTTTGGCTAGTTTTGTTGTGATCCTGTAAAATGTTCCCTAAAAGACTGATGCTATACACTCTCCGGATTTTGGGAAGTATTTCAAGCGGAATTCTGTTATTTAGCGTAGTTATATGTGTGTACTATTAAGTATGTTGACACCCATTTAGTACCAGAAATTTGGCAGCGGTTACTCTATTGTGACCTGATCTATCCGTATATCCCATGGTGTGATGGTTTGGTGCACTCAGAATGTCTTTCCTCTGGAGCAAACTCATTTCATCTCTAACACCTCGAGGGGCACTCTAGTGTCTAATTTCAAGAGTTCACTCACATTACTCTGGTCAGTATACGTAATCCGAGTATTGTGGATTCTCCCTACTTTTTTTGAGAATATTAATGGACATTTGCTTCATACATCTTGCTAAGATGAGATAGCCCTTTGATAAGCCAGATGTTTTAACTTTAACTGATTGCCCTATCAATCATGTGTCGTGCGGTGTTACTAAGTCACGAGCATCTTATCATGCTGTTGTTATGAGCTGCCCATATCTATTTCTCCAACCTTTTTATTGACCGCATGGGACTTACATTTCTCCTATGATATCAATGTTAGTGGCAGTAAAATGATGGTGTTGAAACTGTTTGTTCTTCCTGTGACAAATGGAAATTTGATAAATAAGATGATACTGTTTTGCCAATGTTGTCAAAGTTAGCAGTGGTGTTAGATCTTATCAACAATAACTCTATTTTATCAGTTGATTCAATCTTCTTTTCTCATTTTCAATTTGTTTCCAGTAAACACTTGGCCAAAGGACTGTTTCTTTTGACGTTTTACAAAACTCCTCAAGTTCACTATTCTGGTTAGCTAAGCTTGATCTCTGTATTTTTCTGTTTATCTTATTCAATGCCTCGCTAATGTGGTTAAATATGACTGGGGACTGAACTTTATTAGTTGATTCCACCCAGTACATATATATATATATATATATTGATGCCTCGATATCTGCTGTTAGTCTTTCCCCTGTTATGCTTTCAAATTCTCAGGCTAATATGCATTCTTATGCTGTCCAAAGATAAACCTAATAGGTCCATGGACTGAATCCATTATAACCTCATTTTGGCAGGAGAATCTAAGGTAAAGGTTGCAAGTCAGCTATCTAGTGGAGTCAGCTATCTAAGAAAAAAAGCAACTGGTTCTAATTATAGGAACATGTGTTGACTCAAAAAGATTATAGGAACATGTTGCTAAATTTAGCGTTTTCTAGATTCCAATGGATGTCCAAACCTTTTAGAACCAAGCAATCACAAAAAGGTCTGAGATTATTGCTCTCCTTCATCAATTTTCAACCAGATGCCAATTTCAACAATGGATGTTTAACAAAAGAAAGGAAGAAAGTAAAGAGCTAATGCCATAAAAGAACAAGAAAAGATTTACCATCTCTTCTTGCCTGGTTTGTTCCCCTCTAGTCCAGCCATGAGTGGCCATGGCTAAATAAAAATGGCTAAGGCGGGCCACAAGTTTCTGTAAACAAATAAAAGAAAGAAAGAGCAGCAGTAGCAGTAGCAGCACTTTTAGTTTCCGGCGTACAGGAAATCTTCTTGCCTATTTTTCTGTGAAAAAGTCTTTTCTGCTTTTCCTGTACGCCGAGGTACGTGGCCTTTTGGTCCTTCCCCTTCAGCCATGTACACCAATGCCCACATTTTGTTTTCTCTTGCTTGTTTCTCTGTTCTTTTCAATGCCCTTTTGGTCTTGAGCACAGGCCCGCAGGCTTTGTATTTGAACTGTGATTCAGACGATGGTGCCGCAGATGGGGATGGGCGAAAATGGGAATCAGATGTCAAGTACATTTCCGGAAATTATCCGCATGCCAGAGCCAGATACCAAGATTCATCAATTGTCTCAGAAGTTCCATACATGGATGCCAGAATCTTCACATCTGAAGCAACCTATAAGCTCCCCATCAAGTTGAAAACCCGCTATTGGCTCAGGCTGCATTTTTATCCGGCTGACTATTTGAGCCTTGATATCTCAAAGTCCTATTTTTCTGTTGTGGCGGCTGGTGTTACCCTCCTGAACAATTTTAGTGCTTCAATCACAGCTCAGGCCCTTACACAGGCCTACCTTATTAAGGAGTACTCTCTGGCGCCCATAGCATCTGATTTTCTTGATGTCATGTTTACGCCAGTAGACAAATCTGAAACTTTTTCCTTTGTTAATGGCATTGAGTTGATTCCAATCCCTGAACTCTTTGGCTCAGGGACAATGGTGGGCTTTGAGGACCAGACTTTTGATGCGATCAGCTCGAATTTGCAGACAATGTATAGGTTGAATGTTGGGGGCCAGTTGATTCCTCCAAACAAGGACTCTGGTGGTCTAGCAAGGACTTGGTACAATGACATGCCATATTTATATGGTGCTGCAAATGGGATGGATTTGCAGAGTAGTGACAATTTCAAAATCCAATATGGAGAATTGCCCCAGTATTCAGCTCCTGCTGATGTTTATGCTACAGCAAGAGGCATGGGAAATTCGAAGGACCTGAACCTTCAATACAATCTGACATGGCTTTTCCAGGTTGATGCCAATTTCACTTACATCGTGAGGCTGCATTTCTGCGAGTTCAACTTAACCAAGATCAACCAGAAAGTCTTTGACATATACATCAACAATAAAACTGCCCAAGTTGATCCCCCAGCTGATATAATTGGCTGGACAGGAAAGATTGGCATGCCCACGTATAAGGACTATGCTGTATTTGTCACTGATATGCCAGGTGATGAAGAGATTTGGGTGGCCATGCATCCATCAACTGAGTTGAAGCCTGAATATTATGATGCATCAGTCAATGGAATAGAGATATTCAAGATGAGTGATGCAAAGAAGAACTTGGCAGGACCGAACCCAGAGCTGTCAGCAATGCTTGCCCGTTGTGTGTCCGAGAATAACACAAAAACATTTAAATCAAATAACAAAGCTGTGATTGGAGGAGCAGCTGGAGGGGCTGCTGGGCTTGCCTTAGTGGTTGCAATATGCATTGCTGTTTATCAAAGGATGAAAAGACTTCCTGTCCCTGATTCCCACACATCTAGCTGGCTGCCAATCTATTCCCATCCTACAGGAAGCAAATCAACAATCTCTGGGAAAAGCAATAGCAGCCATCTTTCAACGCTAGCTCAGGGTCTTTGCCGGCATTTCACGCTGCCTGAGATAAAAAAAGCAACCAATAATTTCGATGAGTCCAATGTCATTGGTATTGGAGGCTTCGGCAAGGTGTATAAAGGTGTCATTGATCAAACGGTGAAGGTAGCCATCAAAAGGTCAAATCCCCAATCAGAACAAGGAGTGAACGAGTTCCGGACTGAGATTGAGATGCTTTCTAAGTTGAGACATAAGCATCTGGTCTCACTGATTGGATTTTGTGAGGAAGACAATGAGATGTGCCTAGTTTATGACTACATGGCACTTGGAACTATGAGGGAGCATCTTTATAGTAGCAAGAAAACTAAGCTGTCACGGAAGCAAAGGTTGGAGATTTGCACTGGAGCTGCCAGAGGACTCCACTACTTGCACACTGGGGCCAAGTACACAATCATTCACAGGGATGTCAAAACCACAAACATTCTCTTGGATGAGAATTGGGTTGCCAAGGCAGTTTTGGCAAATGGGATTCAATACTGATGGAAAATGGACATGTTAGCACTGTGGTTAAAGGCAGTTTTGGCTACTTGGATCCTGAATACTTCAAAAGGCAGCAATTGACTGAGAAATCTGATGTCTATTCATTTGGGATTGTCTTATTTGAGGCACTGTGTTCAAGGCCTGCCCTCAATCCTAACCTTCCAAAGGAACAGGTTAGTCTTGCTGATTGGGCTCTTCACTGCCACAGAAAGGGTACTCTTGAAGACCTCATTGATCCTCAGATCAATAAGCAAATCAAGCCCAAATGCCTCGAGACGTTCGCGGGCACAGCTCTGAAGTGCTTGGATGAATCAGGACTCGAACGCCCCAGCATGGGTGACGTGCTGTGGAATCTCGAATTTGCACTCCAATTGCAGGATAATCCTGATGGCTCAAAGCATAGTTCAACAAGTTCAGTAAGTGACACTTCTGAAGAGAGTCTAGGAAACAGCAATTCATCATCACACTACAGTAACCACAGGCCGGGGAGGGATCATGGGATGAGTAGTATTGGATCTGATGACTCTAATGATATATTCTTTCAGATTGCCAACCCAAAAGGGCGATGAACTTAACATCATTGGCAATCACTGTGAACTAGAATTGGGATATGACTAGAAACGAAGCCTTGGAACTCAAGCAACACAGGAAAAAACCAGTTTTCTCTATTACACAGGACGGTGATCTTTTGTTGTTTCGATTTGTGTTGGGGGTGTACATCATTGGAGAGACCGCATAAAAATATCCTAGCAACCAGTACTCTACCAAGAGAATTTTAGAGAGAGAGTCAAGTTCATCATGGCTGGAACATATATATAGTTATTTGTACCTGCAATATGATCTTATAGATTATATATGCATCTGCCTTATAGAGGAACTAGAATCGGTTTTCAGAATCTTCAGTTTTATTTCGATGTTTTTTTCAGATGAATCTTTTTAAGTTTGATTCCAACATCCAGATATGCAAAACCTGTCTGCTAGCAATGCAATGACATGAAAAAATAATAATAATAAGTATATTTGTAAATTAGATGTACATAATTTTATTTGTAAATTTATAACATCAAAATAGAATAGTTCTTTGAAATTTTAAAATTTAATCCAATTACTCTTGTTTAAATCAATAATGTATAAGAATTCTTAGATAACTAATGAAATTATATCATTGGATAAGAACCTGTAGATGTGTCACAAGTTTATTTATTAGGTGTATGGGTGTATATATGGTGGACTACGATTACCAATAAATGCCACAATTCTATTTATAATATCACACCACAAGTGCTAATTGATCAAACCTTTACCTTGCAAGACATCATGGGCCCTATGTCTTGCCATCATGATTAATCTTACTTACTCAATGTTGATTATTGGAGAATATTTGACATTGTTTGCTTTGTGTTTTGACGACTACGACAAGCACAAAAGTCAGTGGCTGCGTACTGGGTACTAGTGAATCTCTCTGGTCAACGTCTTGAAGCTTAATACCCAATTAGCAACACAATTGTGATTGCTCATTTTAATTAAGCATTTTGAATTGATTACATCTTTATCCATTTCGACCTATCTCGATGTCTCTCGCTATACACCCTCTCCCAGCTTCGTGGTCACACTAATAACTGTTCACTCTCTCACTGTCGGAACTTGAGGGAGGGTTCAGTTTGTGTAATGTATGATCATTCCCGTTAAATGCATGTTGTTATATTACATATGTTTACAACGTATCGAAAAACTCACGTTCACTTGATATTTTAAATTTCAATAACGGGGTGAAGAATGAGTTGATATGCAACCACAAGCAAGGCAAGATCATTGTGCTAAATTATTGGTGCAAACGTCACTCGAAACAATCTTAATTCTATCTTCTGTTGACAAACAAAGAAGCATACGAGATGGCAATGTTAGACGACAATGCATGTGTCATGTTCAATTGCCTTGGAATTTCTTGTAATTTTTCATAAAATATTCTGACAGCAGTCTTACCGAGTAGTCAAGTTTAGACACACATCTGTCTAGAAGTAATTTATTTATGGCATTATTGGGAGTGGTTTTGACATTAAAAGGAAGATACCATTGTCAACTTGTTTGTCATCGTTTAGTGGGCAATATCATCGAAGGGTTCCCATAGATTTCCAAATTAATATAACATCATTGGACAAAACATCAAAATCAAGAGCCTCTACGGTTCGGTCTCGTTTCAACTATTTGATCTATATTACACCATCTTGATGTTGAACATACATGCACATTAAAGAGCTAAAATCATCCTGAGGAGAAAAATTCTATATTTAGATACTCTTATGACTTTAATAATTCGTTACACTGAATCGGAACGTGGCAATCTAATAGGTACCCATATAATATAAAATTTTAAATGAATGATATTTTATATTACATAAATGAGACTTTATTATCAAAGATATTATATATTTGTATAATTTTAATTCTTTATATTGATCATTACTATAATTATAAATGCAAAATTTATTTTTATTTTTAAATTTAAAAAATCTATAAATATTAAATTTAAGAAGAAATTTTTCAAAAGATAGATTTTTTTTATCCGATAAAAAAAAATTTATAAATATATCAATTATTTATAAATCAAGACTTAAACTTTTATTTGTCAATATTTTTATTTAAATTTTTGTATAAGATATATTTACCACATAAATACTGTTAATACGCTGTAGATTTGGAAACTTCTGTTAGAATCAACCGCGTCCTGACATTTATTGGTCCCACGTTACACCGTTTTTTATCACTAAAAGTTCACGAAACCGACGACAAAAGACCTGCCACCAATCGACCTTGTTCATGATATACACGTGGCAAGATCTATGCCCTCCCCCTTCAGCGGCTGCCTCTCGGGATAGTTTAACGAAAGCGTGGAAATAAAATAATCCTATGAATTATTAATAAAAGACCAGGGAAGATAAACAAAGGAATCTCCTTCAATTATCGTATAAATGTAATATGGACCAATCTATTTCAAATCAAACTTTTTTGCATAATGGGGATCTTATAAAGAATTAAGCAAAATTGACTAAAAATAATAATAATAATAATAATAAATCAAAACTAAGATTTATTGGTATAAATTATATATTAATTAATTGTATATTTTATCTTTTTAATTATTTAAAAATTATAAATATACAATTATCAGGTGTAAATTTAATATAGACCCCGTTTATCCCCCATAAAATATTTTCGTGTAATGAAACTTTTAAAAAGAATTAAGCAAAGTTGAAAAGGAAAATTTGAAGAAAGAAAAATAAAAACAGGGGAATATGTTGTTAACTTGGTCTTTGGTGGGAGCCCATGGGGTGACAGAGGTATCAGTCTCTTTTGTTGTTCTTGGCCACTTCTGAACATAACTTGCTAAAGGGTCTGTTGGATTCTTTGCCTTTTTCTGACATCCAAACTGTTTGGTTTATTAATGTGTAATCTTCAGGTTAGCTAAAAGGGCATACTTCGTTTTCTCTTGGGTCAGTTTAACAACTCCCAGAAATAAAGGTCGAGTCTTGTTGTTCACAACATGGGATATATTTAAGGTGATACCATTTGTTGATCAAGTCTTGCGAGGTCTCTTTTTGTTGTTGTTGCCAATTTCTTTGTTTTATTTTTTCTGTTTTCTTTTTTTCTGACCCTTTTGTGAGAGTTCTTGTTAGTCAGAAATAGTATTAAACGATGGTTAGATTCATTTTTGGAGTCTTGATTTCGCTCTAAGCCTTTACAAGAATGCTGAGCTTGAAGCAATACGTATAGGCCATTGTTGGAAATGGGTTTTTGAGTATTTTGTTTTGTGATGATAGTTTCAGCATTTTTTATTGGGTTCTTGTTCACTGGGGTTTAAAGGTCTTAACAACTTGAGGACTACTTTTTTGAGGTTGGTTATGGAGGAGGTTGAAGAGGCACACAAGGCAGCTGTTGAGAGCTGCCATAGATTTCTTGGCCTCTTGAGCCAAGCCAAAGATCAAGTTCAGCATAGGAATTTGATGGTGGAGACTGGAGAGGCTGTGCTCAAGTTTAAGAGAGTGGTGTTTCTTCTGAACGCTAGATTATGGCATAAAAGAGTGAGAAAGCTCAAGAAGTTTAGATCATCTTTACCTCAAAGCGTCTTCCTAGAAAGTCCTAATTGCAAAACAATTTTGGCACCAAAGCCCCTACAAATTGTGCCTGCTAATTTTTTGGAAGCCCCACCACCTGAAATGAACTCGCTAAATAGGTCCTCTCTCCAAATTGCCCAAATAATGCCATCAAAACACTATCAATTTCTTCAACGACAACAGCAGCAGATGCAGAGGATGCAGATTCAGCATCACCAGCAACAAATGGAATTTCAAGATGGTTTGTTGCACTCGAGGAGTCATAGTGCAATAAACCTCAAATTTGATGGCTCCAGTGGCACACCAAACATGTCATCAACAAGGTCATTTCTATCATCTCTGAGCTTGGATGGTACTGTGACCAACTTTGGTGGAGATTCATTCCATTTGATTGGTGTGCCTCAGTCATCTGCTAAGTTCTCACAACAGACAAGGAGGTGTTCTGTAAGGGGAGTAGATGGGAATGCAAAATGTGGTGGTAATAGTAAATATCACTGTTCAAAGAGGAGGTCAGAATCAAAATCCCTACATTACAGTTCAATTCTGGTGCTTTTGGCTCATTTTGAGGGTAACCACGATTATTTTTGCTCCAGGAAATTGAGGGTGAAAAGGTCGATAAAGGTGCCTGCTATTAGTAACAAGATGGCAGATATTCCTTCTGATGAGTATTCATGGAGGAAATATGGGCAAAAACCAATTAAGGGCTCTCCACATCCAAGGTATATCTAAATCAAGCTTTTCTGTCAGACACTCCTATGGTTAGCTGCAAGTCTCACAGGTGTTAGGTGGGGCGTATTGAAATGCAATATTATCTCTTTTGTTCTATAAATGAATCTTTACTGCAAGCCATCCAAGTCCTTTTTTTTGGTTTTTTTTCGATAATGATTCTTGCTATACTTCGTGTGGTGCAGGGGATACTATAAATGCAGTTGTATGAGAAGCTGCCCAGCAAGGAAGCATGTTGAGAGATGCCTCGAAAATCCTTCTATGCTAATTGTCACTTATGAAGGCGAGCATAATCATTCCAGGCTCCTTGCAACAAAATCTGCCAATACATAAGAGGTGGCGGATGTCTTGGTTCCATCTCATTTCAACAAAATTTGCAAATGTTCGAATCCAGCCGAAATTGATTGGACTTTTGTGTGTAAATTACTGCTGTGTGTATATATTATGGGGTTCAGACCAGAGACAGAGATGGTATAGCAGACTTGCTGTTCAAATTATTGAGTTTTTTTTTGGGTAAATCTGGTTTGCACTGCATTTTAATAGGCATCAAAAGGTCTCAAAACTTTCGTTGTCTAAACATTAAAGTTGCAATTCTCGTTTATACCAAGTTTCAGTTCCTTATTTAGCACGAAATTTTGCATATTAAGTTCGGAGCCATGAAAACATCTTATTTATAAAAACCAAAGTAGGACCGTGTACATATAACATTTCTCTAAATTTTCAGAAATTCATGCACTGGAACCCCACTTATTGTATACTCCCAAGTACGACCTGTTTTATCTTTTACAAGCTTGCTCTCTTCTGGGAAACTTCAATTAGAACAGTGTAGTTCACCTGAGTCCGTAGAATAGACGGAGGTTTTTTTTTTTTTTATTCTTTTTTTCCTTTTGTAGTTTGTATTCTACTTTGCTTAATACTTGTTAAACCTGTCAGTCCCAATCGCAGTTCAGCTCTCAAGAACATATGTCCAATTCAGTTTGTCGAAATTCAGATATTTATAACAATTCTGACAACCATGAGTGCTAAAATGAAGCGACTTGATCCCCTTTGGAAAGCTCAATTTACTGTCATGAAATGCGAAGAACGATCAAGGAGAATAATGACTAGTGTGATAGCAATTGGCAAAATGAGGTGGAGAAGGAGACTTTTCGTCGCGTGTAAGTCATCAACAAACAACAGTCTTCCTTATCCAAATGTTTCAAAACAATGATATGAAGGAAAGAAAAGATGCCAATCAAATCCCACGAGAAAGGACCAAACACGGAGTTGGGTCCTCTCATAGCGCATCACACCCTGTTGCAATGTTTTGGGAAATGACCCGCCATGAGTCAGGTTAGAACTCAGAACCCACTAGCTGCCATAGCTAAAATGATGAAATCTGTTTCTTTCCAGAAAATAGTGGAACCAAGATGTGACTTCAAAGAAACAGCAGTTGGGCTTAAAATGAGGTATTACAATTGACTAACAAAACAACATTTTGGTGCAGTGAGAAGCAATACAATTTTGAGTGGAAGGCATTACATCATTGAACAATGGGACTTTCAACCATTTGGAATATGCCACATGGTGCCAAAATTATTGTCAACATTTAAGAATTTAATTAGATATAAGCAAACCTTTAGGATGGTTTTTGAGTATTTGGCCAAGCTTCAACAAAACCTGACTGATATTAAGGGGCCCCTGAGTTTTCATGTACTTGATAATGATTGGTATGCCCGAACCTTGTTGGCTGGTCCCATAGGCTCCAACCCTGAAAATTGTCCAATATCATGGCTTTCAAGTGGTTGAAACTCATTGTGCAAACCAACAGCAAATTCCTCGGGACGAGCTCCACCGCTTTGTACATAATCTGCAATCTGCATCAGGTACCTCCAGAAAGTGATCATTTATCAACGCTAAAGCTCTGGCAAACCTAACTTAAATATGCAAGTCATTATTGTGCTTACATGATTGGCTAGTGCCATGCCGCTAATAGCTGCTGATTCTACATTTGATCCCAAAAGCCAGTCACCACAAATACCAGCCCGCCCTTGAGGATCAAAGATGCAAGGGATGCCTGGAGTGTTAGTTGGAAGAGCTGCACCCCTGCATGGACAGAGGAAAACAATTAACCTGATTGAATGTAGTTAAGAAAATTTCCCTCGAATTTTGAACTTATTAACTTTTCCTTTGAGCACATACAAAAATTTATGGACTTTGGTTTACCAATGTGTTAAATAAATTTCCCATTAGACTTTACCAGAATGTAACCCCACAAAAAAATTGGAAAACAATAAATAGCAAATTAGCAGTGCATTTGGTGGTAGCAACCCCAAGAATCCAGCATTACCACAGTTGGACTCGACTATAAAAGGGCTTTTGCAGTGAGCCTTTTCTCAGTCCTAGTGCAGATTCAACACCCTCAAGCATGCCTGCCTTCACTTTCTCTGCTGTTGCAGTGGGGATATTTTCCTAATCACAAAAGAAAATTATGTAATAGTGATCATAAAAAAGGCATCTCTAGTTTTAATTCTGCTAATAGGAGCACTGCTTGGATTGGCAGTGATTGCTAGCAAAGACTAATAAAAAACCACACAAATTAAAGTCAATGCTCGTTGCAACTTGCAACATGAGGCTCGTGGTCATCTGGCCACTTTATCTAACCTTGACTGCCAAACCCAAACATTAAATATCAAAGTTCTGGTTCATATAGTGGATTACTGGAACGAGACTAGGGACAAGGTGACAATGGTTTAACTCTCTTAATTGTGTTTTAACATGCAATTCGGCTTCACACAATTGCTACTTGCTGGTGATAACCTGTGGAACTTTGTTGCTCTTCCCATAAGCTGCACTGCTGAAAATAGTCCAACAGTGAGGACCATTACTATTTGAACTTGAAAGCTTCAGAGAGTTGTTTCCCATCCAAGAGACAGAATCAACTCCTTTCACAAAAGCTCCTTCAAACACAGGTGCACCACTTGGGATAGGAAGCGGATCCTCAAATGCTGCAAGGAGGGTCCATATAGAGCTGAGCTCCAGCCTCTGAAGAAAACAGCAGTCACGAATGGTCCAAAAAAATCAGCGACAAGTTAAGCTGAAGCATGACAGTACACAAATAAAGCTTAATGGGCCTACCTTCATTTGCCTTGCTATTAGAGGCAAGCCTGAAGAAGCAAGCAAGCGATTTGCACATTTTCCTGTCATTAAGTAAACCAGAATCATGGTTTAAGAATGGCAGTTTAAGTTAGAAGATAACATTATAATTGGAAGAAATTCACCAAGAAGTCTCCATTACAAAAAGCATTCATGCCTTTACATTTTTCAGAAATACTTTGATTATTTACAAGCAGAGGAAACTACAATCCAAATTCCAAACTATCATTAGTTGATATAGACAACAGGAAAGGAAAAAAATACAATTTCTATGCATTAGAATTTACAATAATATGGAAGTAAGCTAATTGCAGCAGTACTTCTTCTGACAAGACACATACAACAAATTGCCCAGAACACATTGTGATCTGTTCCGGCAAGGTCCTTTTGTGTACATAAATGTTCTAGTCAAACCTATCTCAAATATATATATATATATATTCAAAATAGAGAGAAAAGGTCGTGATAGAGGCATCAACCTACCATTATGTGCAATAACTATGACATTAAACTGCCCGTGAGGTTTTCCATTCTCGCTCAGGTGCCACATCCCATTGAACGGTTCAACTTTACTTATCCAGCAAGGTCTCACTACATTAACGAGGTGAGTCTGCAGCAAGTTCAACCATCACCTACAGGATAAAATTGATAGCCAAAGGCTAAAAATAGATGACTAGCATCTACAACAAAGCTAAAAATAGATAACCGTACCCTATAGAAAGTCTAAGAAATTATAAAGACGGTAGTGCTTTGTCATCTTTGGTTCATGTAGGACAACAAAAAGGTGGCCTAATAAGTTAGCAGCAATTATAGCCATAATAATATAACCTCCCCAAAAGTTGTCTGATAATTCATCTCTTTCCACCTAAAAGTTGTTAGCAATCATAACCATTATATTTAATATACCAATCACATTGAATAATTAGAGAGTGATTACACAATCTGATGCAAACGACAGAAAAAATAATCCCCACTAGAAAGGCCCAGCAACCTCTGCTTAATGTCACACTTGAGCAAGAGTTATTTTGGATAGTTTTATTTGGATGGAAAAATGATTACAGCTCAGAGGTTAGTAATTACTGCTTTCTCAAATCAAAATGAAGGCTTTAATTATCTGGTCAAACAACTTTTGTGACTGAAATCGAAGCAAAGTTCTGTAAAATCGGGACAAATTTTGGCTAAGAACAACTGGTTTTTATCTTAATTTGGCCCAAAGCATAGACTAAACAAACCAGTAAGGAAAATCACCTGAGATAGTAAGGAGTCAGCAAGAGGGCGCATCCCATTAACACCAACGTATCTTGGAGGCGCGGAAGGAAAAGGGACAAATTGACCACCCACTTCAAGATCTCCAATTGTACCAAGCCAGTGTTGGATTAGGCCTTTCTCCAACCAATCATCGACCAACCCGGCAAAGCGAGGATCGCTCACAGTAAAGAATTGAGCGGCATGATCAAATATCAGTGGATGAGGATCAATTACTCTAGTTGCCATTCTTCCCCCCAAGCCATGGTTTCCCTAGAGAAGTATGAGCACCGCTAAGATCAAAGTATCTAACACATATACAACTTAACAAATTCTCGGCTACATTCACAACAAAAATCGAAAACAATATCCCTAAACATTGTCTGCAAAAGAAAATAAAAATGAAAACTTTCAATTCCAGGAGGATAAAACTGACCAACCGTGTCGAAAACGGTAGACTTGACACCTCTCTTCTCCAGGCTCAAAGCACAAACCAGGCCAGCCATGCCTCCACCTATTATCCCCACATTGGGTTCATCCGGGACTTGGCCATTGAACACAACCTGCTCTTGGTTGAACGCTTTCTTGAGGATTGACTTCCTTGAGGTGCCATATGATGATTTCTTGCGGTTCTTGGATGTGGGTCTGAGGCTATCATTGGAGGGTCTCTTGCTGTTGGGTTTGGAAGTGCGAGCAATTGTCAGGGTTTTGGGTGGTGAAAAGTTGAAGGAGATCAGTAAAGTTGAGGACTTTTGGGGAAATCTGAGAGATTGAAGGGGGAAAGCAGAGAGAGAGGTGATGGAGGGGATAGACTGAAGACAATTGTTCATTGTTTTTTTGGAGGGAGAACTAAGTGGAGAGAATAGATAACCAGCCAACCACAAAAGCTGACATCAGCCACAGGCTTCTAACACTGATATTCTTTAAGTCGGAAAAGTTACATTAGACGCGTTTCAAATCTTCAGACGGTTCAAATATTACCCTTTTTATATTCATTAATTATATATTTTTCAATCCTTTCAACACATAATTACAGTTAATATAGAATGGAGAAACGCGCCTGCACGAAGTTAGCCGCATGCTGGGGCTCCTCATTGCAACAATGCTGGAAGAGTTGATGTAATTTAACGGCTTGCATGATTGGCAGGACAGGCGCTACGCGAGTAACAGCCATAGGTCCTGCCGAAGGGCAAGCACCAAGCAGCCAAGCACTATGTGCTAAATTTCAACTGGATCAATTCCAGCTACAAATTGTCCATCTTCGTTAGATGCTAAAAAGAGATGTAAAGTCCACGAGTTGCAGAATTGAGAACAAAAATAAATGGTGGTTTAGGCCGAAAGAGACAATAAACATGTCATATCCAAACATTTTCCTTTAGAAGAAGTGTCAAATGTGGTAAGTGGTAATGCACCCTCAAGCAATGGATAAGAGCATACATTTCAAAGGAACACGAACACAAACCTAGTGCTTATAGAACACAAGTTTCTGAAGAACGCAAGCAAAAATACATTACTGAGGTAAGAAGACATAAGATGAAAGCAAGAGATCTGGTCCATACGAGAATCAGAAACTCTTTCTATATAACATGGTATGGACTGGTATAAGTAACAAAAGATATACAATTCACGTTGACACAAGCCACATGAAGAAGTCATGGCAAGCGGAAAGAAGCGGGCTATTTCTCTCTCAGAAACATCCAATATCACAACTAAGGAAACTTGAGATTTTTCCCACTTAAAGAGTTAGTAATAGACCAGCAGTTTATGACTTAACAGAGATGTCTGCATTTGTCTGGCCAGTTATCTTGTCAGGAACAGCTTTAACTGGCACAAGTTCCTGTTTAGATCGATCTTTGATCTTGCGGACTCCATTTGTAGCTTGTGGGCTGATTGGAACCTTAATTTTGGCAGAGTTTAGCCTAGTAGAATCTTCTTTGTGGTTACCAATGCTGTGGCGGTGCCGAGCACAATGCTTCCCCACTTCCTTTTGAGATGACTGAATTGCATCATTGCAGCTCTTTCTCCGGTTTAAGTTTGGCGACTTTGGTCGAGTCAATGGGAGCTAGAGACACATAAGGTAGACTTCATGTAAGGTCATCATGCAAAAGCTGCAAATAGAATTGGAGGACAAAAGGTCTCATGGCATACCTTCTTCAATTCAGCCTTTTGTGGAGGTGGTTCATAGTAAAAATTAGGTACTGGATTTGCTTTATAAGCCATGCTTTTCCTAAGCTGCTTGATGGCCGCATCTTGCTCTTCCTGGAAAATGAAGGATAATAGTTCCAAAGATTACTAGAAACAAGCAGATAAACCCTCTCAGTGGCTACCATATCCCTATCCCCAAAAAACACTCCCATACAAAAACAGGAAAGCATGCACTTATAATTACATAAGAGACATATTAAGTGTAAGAGACACTTGACATATGAAAATGTAGTAGATAAAAGATGATGAAAAAAGTAATATACCTTGCTCCGTGCCTTGGCCTGGGTTCGCTCTGCCTCCAAAGCTTGGTGTTTTTCCTCTAGCTTTGAGTAGAACTAGATTCAGAAATAAATACAATTAGCTTATGAAAGATAATAAAATTGGAGAGAATTAAAGAAAAAGGTTCAAGGAACATGCTTCATATAACCATGTGACAAGAATATACCTCCCTGCGTTTCTCTGCACGTTCAGCAGATCTGAATGTGGGAGCTGTTCCTATAGTTATAGATTTAATGGTTCGCACGGATGCAGCATTACTACGCATTGCTAAGGATAACTGTTCCAGTCAGTGCAAAGCAATATATAAAATAGAACAAAGTTCAGAGGGAAGGCCCTTCTTTTTTAACCACATCCTTGTCAGATATGCAGTTAGAATGGTAATTTTGCTCAAGTCAAAAGAGGATACGAGGAAACAACAGACCAACTGTCATCTTCATCTAGATGATGCTTATTATCAGGTTGTGATGGCTTCCTTGCAGTAAGAGATGAATTTGACTGCAGGAAATGGCATCAATTCCAAAGTCAGTGTATTAAAATGAAACATTGTAGCAATATTAAAGTAAGGGTAAATCCATTGTTCTTCCTAAATTTCTGCTGCACTTCAAACAATAGAAACTTCAAAGACCAATGGAAGATTCGTTCTTGGTTTATGTTGAACAGTGACCACTTTAGCACACCAGGGAAATTAAAAAATGCTTGTAGATCGAGATAAGTTCTAGGTTAAAGCCAATCCACCACAAATCAAACAAGCTGTGTTTGAAACATATTTATTGACAGTGTATCTGAATGGTAACACTTCAAAAAAACCAGAGTAGTCCAGCCTAACCCCATCAGAAACCAAATACTCATTTGTTAATGTACAGAAATTAGAGCCACTACACAGAATAAGAAATGCTTGGGTTGGAGGCAGAGAGGAAAATAAACACCAAATTAGAATGCATGTGGCTCTGAATTAGTGAAAGAAAACTGGAAAATCTATGCTTGTTTCCAAGTAATGCAACATTTTAGTTACCTGTGAAGTCTTTGCTGCAGTTGGGGACTGCAAATTGTTCACAGTCGCTGACTTATTCACATCTGCATGCTTGTCACTTACCGGAGCACAAGGTGGAGGAACAGTTTGTTGAGCATGCACAATTCCTAAAACACCAGATTTCAGTATTGTAGAACCTGAATTTTTATCATCACTTGACTTCTGAGCGCCAGGTTTGCAGTTTTTTGGCTCAGGAAGATCAGCACCAAAATTTGTGCCTTTGACACTTAACACATCATGATTTTCGCTGGAGTTTTCAACAAAGTCTTCAGTAGTGCATTCCTTCTCATATTCCTTTTCTTCAATTGTATCCTCAGAAATTCTGGGAGCAACATGAGCTACATCATGTGACACGTGATTTGACTTCAGCACAACACCATTGGGCTTCTTGTCCATGTGTGCACTAGAAATTTCCCGTCCCATCAAACTGCATGAATATCAGTAATTTTAATTTCGTAGTGTTTCATGAAAAAGATATTTCAGCCTTCAATGGCTTTTTTTACTCAAACAAATAGAAACTGCCAAGATGTCGAATTCAAAGAACACCTTAACCACTTTTATCCATATGAGCAGGTAACTCTCTTTACTACCCTTTCATAACTAAAACTAAAACAATCCATGAAAAAAATAATCAAGCAGATTGCAAGAAAAATCACCAACCAGAAAATTCATGCTGGGACCAAAGCGGGTCCGGTAAAATTAGTGTTGTTGAATTGGGGTAATATGTTGCACAGATTCTGCAACATAAATAAGTGTGCGCACTAAACCCACATTACACTAACATAAGTGGATTGCGAGGTGAGGGGGAAGGGAGAGAGATTAAAGAAATCCATAAACATCACAGGAAAAAATGGAAACCACCCCCCAAGCCCCAGTAGAACACATAACTAACAATCCCATAAAGGAGTTAGGTGTTCTATAAATGCTACCAACTCCCTTCCCAGTTCCCCTTTCCCTGCCAATAATAAGTAAGGGGGAAAAGTATTCAAAAGAGGAAGGCCTACAAGTTCTTCAGCAACCATCAAATAAACATAATACAACTTTTTCTTAAACCTAGGTATGCTTTTTTTCCATTAAATCCCACAGAAAAGTTAAATACATGTACAGGTAGTGGATCAGCAAATACCGAAATCAATATATCCAGATCAAAGCAAAGCCAGTTGAAAAAAAGGATCACCCATCTACATAGAGCTCACTCCATACACAGTATAGGCAATCAAGATTACAGAAGGGAAAGCTACCATCAAAAGAAACCAAAAAAAAAAAAGAAAAAGGAAAAGAAGACAAACCCTGATTGAAGGCCAAGAAAGATCACAAACTTAACGAGCAAAAAGCCAATCTCACACGTTAATCAAAATGGATAAGTAAAGACCCTGATAGAGAGACAGAGATGTACATATAAGGGAGTTCAATTACCACATGGCACTTAAAATGGAAAGATAATAAATTCATTAAGCGCCCAAATATCCGGGAAAACCCCCCAAAAAGAATTCATCAAAATCCACAAACACCACTCATATAGCCAGACCACAACAAAAGGAAGATGCAACCCTCAAAATAATATTAAAAAGATAGAAAACAACAAGAAGAAGGACAAAAAGATAATCCAAGAAAACAGAAAGGGCTAAAATTTACATCACCAGAGCCGTAACTTGAGAACCCCAGCAAGAGATAGAGAGATGGAAGCAGCCAAGATCCCTCCTTTCTTCTAAGGAAGCATCAAAAGCCCCTCAAAATCTGAAAAAAAAAAAAAGCAAAAATAAAGCCAAAACATTGACAAAGAAAGAGCCAAAACAAAAGGAGAAAAAATGAAAAAAAAAAAAAAACAAGACAGCTCAAACCTAAAAAGAGAAGTTAGAAAACCTTAAAAACAGTGAAACAAAGGGATCAAAGAAAGAATGAAATAACCTCATAGATCGAGCCACATTGCTTTTTCTTTCTCCACAGCTCCCCCCCCTCCAAAAAAAAAAAAAAAGAAAAAGAAAAAAACATACACACGCACGCGCACGCGCGCACGTAACACATCAGCAAACACAAAACAACATGAACCCAAGAACAACAATAATGCGCTAAGAAATTTTTCTTACAATTCTTGTCTCGATCTGACAAGATCTTGAGCTTCTCTCCCTCTCCCCCCACCTCTGCCAATGCCTCTCTCTCTCTCTCTCCTCTCTCTCTCTCTCTCTCTCTCTCTAACTATCTCCCTACTAAAAATAAAGACTTTGTTACTAAGAGGAGACGAAATGGTTTTGTGCGATTTTGCTTTTTAATAGCGCCAGAAGGGCTTTAAAACTGTTTTTTCTTTTCTTCTTTTTTTTTTTAATTTTTTGGCTGTGCCCCCGTGGCTGCTTTGGGGTTTGTATTTATAGAGCGGTTTTTTTCAGTTTTAACGGCGTCATATACAACGACATGTTTTCTACCTTTTTCCGGGTTTGCACGTTACGTTTCCATCTTTGACACAATAAATAAATAAATATATATATATTATAAAGATATTAATTATTATATTTATAGATTAAAAATTGAAAATTATCTTTTAATATTTTTATTTAATTCCTAATTTAAAAATTTTATATTTAAATAACTTTATTTTATATCCTGGGATGTTTTATGGTTTAAATTTTGATTGATTGAGAGAGAGAGAGAGAGAGAGAGAGAGAGAGAGAGAGAGAGAGAGAGAGAGATAGAGAGAGGAAGAGACACAAAAGATATTTATGCCAATAAAAAAAAGAATGTTCAAAAGTTAAAGTTGCGGTCCAATAGATTTGTCTTTGACACCTTTTTACGTGACCTACCCGTGCGTGTACGGCACTACAAATCCACCGAGAGATTTGCAAAATTTTATTATTACACCATTTCAATTTGAATTGTTATTTTAGTTTGTAATATAATTTTTTTTATTTTTTATTTTTTGTATATAAACTTAAATTTGAGTGTTCACATAAAAATTTTAGAATTTAATTTTGAAATTTTACACTCGTTAATTTAAAATTAGAAGCGGGAGAAATTTATTTAAATTTAATAATATGTAATATAGTGAATTTTTTTAAAGATAATAAAAAAATTAAATAAATACAAAGCCGAGGAAAATGGGGGTCGGGGAAAGTAAATAACGGGGAAGGGTGGGGTTAAGTGGGTGTGGCGGCACATTGCGCCAAAAAGTCCAAAACCCTTATTTCGGATCCTAATCAAAGGTTTTATGTACCAAAAAGTAAGGAAAGGAGACTGTGAGAGAGACAGGAAGATAGAGAGAGAGAGAGAGAGAGAGAGAGTGTTTTCTGTGTTTTTTTTTTTTTATCATTTTCTTTAAGATTATTTTCCAAGTTCAAAGGTTCTAGGCTGACCTTCACTTTCTTTTTCCATACTTTTCTTTCTTCTTTTTTTTTTCTGTCCAAAATAGCTCAGAAAATGGGTCCATTTAGCCAATTTACCATTTTTGACACTCCTAGCTTTTATTTATCACATCCGCATTTCTGCGGTGTTTTTACTTTTTTTTTTGGTTAAAAAATAAGTATAAATACAAAGATTATTATTTTTATAACAAAATAACTATTTAAATATTATTAAATTAAGTGAATTTCATTTATTAATATTAAAATAAGAACTAATACAAAAAAATACACTAAATTACGAATTATAATAACTATTTTGTATATTAATTTTTTCGTAGGAGAAAAATAATTCGGTGACAATTATATTTCGGGTTTGGTGAATATGCGCCTTTTGTCTGAACTCATAGAAATAATGATTTACATTCTAACGATATCTTTCCCTTTTGAGGTTCAAAAATAAACCCTTCGTTATAGGTGTGTAGGTGTAATGTCACGATCGATAACAAGTCAATTCATAAAATTGTTTAGAACTTGAACTTAAGTCGATATATCTGTTTCTTTTCCTCCTCCCAGTTAGATTAAATGGACGTCAAGGTTCGGTAGGTGCTAACCCGTCAATTTAGTAGCACAGAATAATTACTTGTGGAGGCACTTGCGAGGCTTTGTCAAAAGGACTTGCTTTTGCAATTGCCAGTTTTTGGATTAGGTTTGAGCACGTTGGGGCACAAAAACCATGATAACAGGCATGCCATTTGTTTGGCTGCTGTTGATTTGGGGTGCAAGTATCAGTTCAATGCCAGTTCTGTGCCCCCCATGGATTCTTCCTTCGGTGGAGCAGTATAATTTGTCATGATGGTAAAGCAGTGAATAATTCTCATTTCATGGTGGGTTGGGAATTCAATTTGAGAAGGCTTGGAGGGAATGATATGGGTTAATTATTGTACCCTAAATGGCAACGTGGGGTGGTACCAATCTTGTTTGTGCCAATCTGATTTTCGGTGCTTTTTATGGGGATAAGTGTTATTGGCATTGGCGATGAAATTGAAAGAACTTGTTTATGACACTCTGGCAATAAAATGTCTAGCTGTTGTTGTCCGTAAGTTCTTGAATGATCCAAATTAACCTCAGCGTCCTAATCCAAGTTTAGAAACACAGACACAACCAAGTATTGTTAATGCGTTTGAAATCTTGTGTGTTGGTGCTGTCTAGGCTAGTTTCTTCCACAGTGACCTCAGGGATTTTAAAATTCCTGGCATCCCCTCTTCTGGTTTTTCTTTCCATTCCTTTTTTTTTTTTTTTTTGTTCCCCCTTGAGGCTGGGTGTTTTATTGGTTGGTGAATGCTGACCACAAGACAATTACATGGGATATTTTTTGTTGTCCTTTTAACGGTCAAAATCCATGAAATATGGTCATGAAAATTTGAAACAATGGTCAAGCTTATTGGTCAAGTCTCGATGCATTCGAAATGAATCCCTGCCGGTCGTCTCTTTGTATTTCAACAAGACAATTTCTGACCCATTTGCCTTCTCTGTCCTCGCTGCTCTGCACCAGAGTGAAGATAAAAGCCTTTTCTCTCATTTCCTCAAGAGTAATAAATACACCGCGCTACCAGAGCTTTTAAAATTTCATACAATTTAATGCCGCCGTAGTAACCAGTACTATAAAGCTGACAGGGAAACCGCCAGGCAGTTGTAAGTGTTAGGTTCAGCCACATTAACTACTTTTTTTTTTAATTCTCTTCAAACAGTAAAGTTACACGAACGTATATGAATTAACATGTTTCAAACAAAAATATTGCATATTATATTAACACTGTTAATTATATAATTTTAATTTTTAAATATATAATTACAATATAACAATAAAAATTATAAATATACGTGTCAAATTTTCCATGAAACTCTTTCTTCTTAACATAAAAATGCAAGTCAGATCCTATTCTCAACGAAGAACACTGTAATAGTCAAACACTACGCAGAGGAATATCCAACACCTAATTGTCGGAGTTTAATTTACAATATACTTTCTTGAGTAAAGCTAATTAAGAAGTAAGTGTGTCACCAACCTCATACCATGACCTTTAAATCCCTGAAAAATGCTGCCGAGTCTTTTACCATTTAACGAGTTTGTTGTTGACAACATTAACTCCCAAGAGGGCTAGTATCTGACTCGATGCATTTAAAATTCTCGCCACAGATACTGCATGCACAAGACAGTGTTGTAATAATATGGGGTATATGTGCACGATCTCCTTAATAATGCTGGGCTTCTCTAGTACAGTCACGAGGGACCTAACATCTAATGCAACGCATATCGACAAGGGTGATATAGTAGGGCACACCCAAATACAGAACTCATAATGATATGATGTGGTCAATGGCAGAATGGAATTTTTATCCATTTAGATCTTAATTTGAATAACATTCAATTACCACTCGTTAACATGTAGATCCAACTTTCAAATTGGACACCAAGTGTGGAATATTGGTATTGTAGTGAAAAGGGCAAACTTAAAATGGTATGGATTAAGTTTACCATCTTACATTCGAATCTTAGTATATGTATTCTATATTTTAAGTTAGAATCATTGATAATGAGAGCTATACCAGCAACTTGAACTAAAACATAAGCTCGTTCGTAATGAGTGCATTAGGAGGCAAATATTCAACGGTTTAGTTAAAATTAGGGGTCTTATAGGAAAATTTGTTGACTTGGGTGGGTGGGGGTTGAGGGTTTGATTGAATAAAATTCTAATTCGGTGCCCTATTTGAACGTCCGTTTGAAATGGATTGGACTCTTGTTGCCCGGTCTTTATAGATTCTCTCAACATCCAAGGTTCCAAAAAGTCAAAAAGATGAACTGCTTTCTTGAAAAATTTTTCCCTCCCTCCACGCTTTCCTCCTCAATTTTCTGTCTTCAAACGGAATGAGGCCATCAATTTGAATCGCTCCAATGGTCCACCATACCCTAATTCACGTTATTAAAACGATGCTTTGTCTTATAATGCTTGATTAGCGAAGAAAATTATCAATAATATACGAGTCTAGTGATTGTAGACTAGGAGAGGATGGAGTGATGATCATAGCAAATTCTTGAGTTTGAGAAGATTATTGGCTAAATAATTAATACTTATCTTTAGATTTGATGTAATTAACCATCCAACCCATGACGATAATAATGGGGCCAGCTCATCAATGGCCAATGCAATTATAAGAAAATTTAAAGAAATAAAGTTGCATTTTTACCAACAATTGGAATTTTTGGTGTGATGAAAAACACTTGATTTTAACAATAGATCATGGTAATTAATATGTGGTCTACCAAATATATTTATTTGCGCTAGAGTCACAAACAAAAGAGAAATATCAACTAAGTTTTCTTTTTTAATTTTATAAATAAAAAAAAAGACCCCTAGAGGGGAAAAAGAATACCACAGGTATATGAAACCAGGCAAAAATTCATTTGCCATAACTTTTTTTTTTTTCTTTTTTTCAACGAAGTTGCAAGGAAAGTGGAAAGTTAAAATCCCAACAGTTTAATGTCTATACTATAAAACAGATAGCGACAACTACACGATCGGCCCAATGGCCGAACAACCTCTGTACCATGAAATAGCCTTAAAAGGAAGTTGAGGGGACGCATTGAAATTGATAAGCATGTAGCTAAAAAGGGTTTGTGGTCCCATTTCCTTTCATGCTCAAGAACAGTAAGGAGGACCAATGGATGACTGGTGACCTAGCTAATTCTGGTGTACCAAACGGCAAGAAAATGCTCTTCGTGGCATGGACTTGCAAGGAGCAATGGGCGGCAAAATTTTTTGATGAGATGAACAACAGGGAATGGTGATTGTGCCAACACATTTTGTGGGTCCATAAGCATCTTTATGTATGCTGTGCTCTTTGCTCGAAGAAAGCGCAAAGTCATATGGAAGCTCTCGTGAGAACCGGATCGAATAGGATTCAATACTTAAAGAACACAAATTCTGTACAGTCTACACAGCCCCCCCCCCTCCTCCCCTCTTCTCTCTCGCCTCCTCTTTCACGTAAATGCCGTCAACTTGAAGTATTTCAGACGCAAGTGCATATTATATTATATTATTATAACAGATAGATATATATTTATAATCTAAATTATTAATTATGATTATTTATTAAAAGATTAAAATAAATAATGAATAATCATCATAGTCTAATATATATATATATATATATATATATATGCATGTACGTGTGCATTGGCATGTGTTTAGTTTTTTTTTAACGAAACGATCATTCTTAGGTTTTCATTTTAAAAAAGGATTTGAAAATAAGGTTCTTTGATGTTATTACAGATTAGAGAACGTAATAAACAATTTATGTGGTTGTTGAGCAAATTAATTAAAATTGGTCAATAATTAGAAGTTGACGGTGAAATAGGTTATCTCTAATTCACAATAACAATTTAAAGCGCTTTGAGTGCAGGCGTGAGTGACGTGAACCTAACCCCATAACATTGACTAACGGGGATTAGCTATCCTAATTAATCAACGACTTTGTCTAATCCTTAAGCAATAGTTGTTTTGTTTTGTTTTTTTTGTTTGTTTTTTTCATTTTTTTAGTGCTAAGCAATGTTTAAAGTACACAAATTGACACTTTGGTTGGTAGAAGCAAACTCAGTACAAAAACTATTCCAAAACTCATGCAATTAGAATATTTCTATGCTCATCCACTCTTTCCTACCAACTGGTGTCTCAAAACTACAACAAAAGATTAGAAAAGGGAAAAAAAAAAAAACGAAGTGGGGGGGGGGACCGTCTGGCCTATGATCAGTGGTCAAGATATATACCCTCTCCGTCTGGCCCAGAAAATTCTTCTCAAAAAGGGTAAAAGTTGCCCCTTTTCCTTTTGGTTTTGAATGGATTTGATGGTATATCTTCTTTCTTTTGTATGGTAGTCTCCTTAATTATAACGGGTGCTTAAGGAATCCATTCAATCATTCCTAGGATGGACATCACCTTCGACCCGTGACGTCACATGCTTTCTCGTTAAAATATAGTATTAGATTTGGGCCGTTGGAAGGTTGTTTGATCAACGAGCATACATTATGATTGGGAAAATGTAATATGGACACTAGTTTTTTTGAGACATCAATGACACACATATATAATAATATGCATTCAACAATCATAATCATAATCGTGCATTCGATGATACACCCAATAATTTAAGAAGTATAATATTAATAATAAATTCAAATACTTAATTAATAGTAATAGTTATTATTATAAATATACGCCCACACACATACACATATATATAGACAAAAAAAAGATGAAAATTATCAAATATAAAATATATAATTATTTATTAACTAGATGCATCCAATTTTTTTTTAAGGAAGTTATCAAATAGTATTTTATCTATGTCAATGCTATTTCAAATTCCTGTGTCTACACGATGGGACTTTTATGATGATACCAATTCGATAATCAATTTGAAAATGGAGGCACTTAATTGTTTCTTCCTTCTCACACCTTTTTCTTTTCAATGGCCCTTCTTATACGTCACTTGTACTTTGTAGTAATCAAATAGATTTATTATTATTATTATTATTATTATTATTATTATTTTAAGAAAAGGGAAGAAAGTGTCAATAACTTGTGGTTGATTAAAGATGGGCCATTTTCCTGGGGTCAAATCTCAGTCACAAAATACAAATGGATCATAATTGTTGCCTTTATTATTAATCAGAATGTTACTGCTGAAAGCTGAGTAGGCAACGAAAATCAAAGAGGCAAGAAATTTTCGTTGAGAGAAAAAAAAAACAAAAAAGGAATTTGTGTAATGAAAAAGATTATCCCAAATATTGACACTTTTGGAATCTTCCAGTCTTAATCACCTAATAAAGGTTGAAGCATGCAATACTTCACTTGCAAGCCATGATCGTTGCCGTGTCTCTTTTGAAGATTAAGATGAGACGATGGAGGAAGAACATAAGACAAGTCAAATCAGACTCACAAATACCTCCATGGAATCGTTTATTTTTCTTTTGTTAATGCTCCTTCAATCATTTCGAAAGGGATAGGAAACTTCATATGATACGCCAAAAACAAAGTATTATTGGACAATAATCTTATCATGTTACTTAATTTGTGTCTATATTTTATTCCATGGATGATATGAAGATTAATTGAGGGGATATGCATAGAAGCTTTCCTTAGCATGATGCGTCGTTTCCATTGCTGTCTCTTACATTTGAATATATTCTTTCGTTCTTTGCTACAACAACCAATTTAATGTTCGAGATTATCAACCCCTTTCAATTATGTGACTTTTTCCTTGTACATACTGTCTACAACTATGAAGGTTATGATGGCGCTTTAATCCAATTCATTTTATTATCATGTTTTTACTTACATCCGCCACAACAGAGAAGCACGTACGATCTCAAAGCTAAGTGAGTGAGACAATATGGGGTGGAAAGGAGGAAAAAAAAAAAAGAATCTAAATATCATATCTCATATGGATCAACCTAGGATTTGAGACATGCAAGCTTGACTGGAATGATGGACGCGAAAGAGAAAAAGGAAAAGAAAAAAAAAAAAAAAGTCCCATTCAGCTATCATGACTTGTGGCGAGGACTTAGAAGCAAGGTTCCTCTTGACTTGTGAAGGTTTGGTTCATCATGAGAATGGGGAGTAGAGAAGGTTTACAAGATGAGAATATTATTGTCCTTGTTGTAGTCTATGCCCATTGATTGCATTAAGACCATGGGAGAACCCAAAAAGAGAGGCTGCATGAAGTTTCCAGCATAAATAAACCTTATCCCCGTTATTACAAAGAAATGATTTAAGTGACTCAAAAATATGATCTTTATATTATAAAAGCGTAATTTACCGTTTTAGTTAGTTTCATACTTGAATTTTTTAAAAAAAAATTCAAGGAAAAATGAAGCACTAGGGGACAATTAGTTAATTTGTTCAAAGATCTTGTTCTACAATTCTGAAATATGGGAATCGTTCTTTGTCCCCCTTAGCATCTTCTTTTTCCCTTTTCTGTGTTTTGTAGGGTGGGGAGGACATGTGTCCATGTTCTAGCAAGGCGCATGCATTTTTACTTCCCTGATCTCATTGTGTCCACACAGTGTGACATGACATGACTATTTCATAAGATACTGTTGTCCCCATTTGATTTTTCTCTAGCAATTGTCGACCTCAGTCACCGACAGTCGTTCTCTCCCGTGTGATATTTGGTTCTATAGTCCATTTCCATCTTCCAAGTAAAAAGGGGGTTTGAAGATTTCCTGTCTGGGACCGCATGCAGCCAGCCACAATGTGCGTTGAGTTCAATAGCAATCTATGGTTGGGACCCTGTTGACAAAACTTTCAATATTCGCATTATGTCCTTTAATTTAATTTATAATTTATAATCTTCTATGCTTCATTACACACCAAAAAAGAAGAAGAAGAAGAAAAAGAATAAGAAGAAAGAAAATCTGTGCTGCCGAGCTGTGTGGATGGGCTTGATTCGTCTTTAGCCGATGAGGACATGTTCCAACGAAATTAGCCTGGTTCCAACTTATTGGACGTGCAGAGATAAATGGCTTAAAAGTAGCCCAAAATAGCTTGCAAATTGGGTTCCACAAGTCAAGACCAAACCTGGCCCAACTTGTTACAGTGGCTAACTTCCTAAAGTAACCCAATTTTCAGATCCTCCTTGTGGGGAGGGGGCATTATTCTCGTTCCTTTGAAATTTTATGGATGGGGTAAACAACTGATGGGGTTCTTTGAAGTGTGATTGAACTTGGCATCAACCAAGTAAATGTTTACTCTATATTTCATCGTCAGAAGAGGTTGCATGCATCAATATCAAGTTTAACATGTGATTGAAAGAACAATTTCATCGTTGCTAATGATATCATTGTTGTGACATCTCCAAGATGCATGCTTAGCACATTTCGTGTAGCCATCTATGGCTTCTGCTTCTAAACATGTCTCCTCATTGTTGAAGAGATACATGCAGCAGCGTAACGAGGTTGAGCTCTCCACCCTGGTGATGGGTATGGTCCATGGAACAATGTGATAGCTTTTACTTGTATATGAGTGCGATTAGAAATCCAACATCGAGGAGGGGATATAAAGATTCTAAAGAAAATAATGCTGCAAACTTACAACCTTTTACCCTATTCTATCATGCTATTGTCTGTAATATAGCATTGTGATGCATCACTAGTTTAAGGATGAAAATGGTCTCTCCAAGCTCTCAAGGGCGAGGTTGTGTTTTAAACCCAACTCCTTCAAATCCCGACAAAATGTGGACTTCAATTCCAATTGACCAAAAATAAATGCATCAATGTTATGTGCGATAATGTTTCTTCCCTTGAACAAAACACACCCTTTTGAAGGAGGTAAGATACGGGGAAAGGAAAGCTTCTGTTTCTTGTCATCTACGCTTTGCTTAAATGAATTTTTACTTGTTGCAGCAATCAGCACAGTTGTTGCAGTAATGGAGATATTGAAGAGCAATGCATTGGCTACTGAGAAGAGTAAGATTCCCCCGTCTTCTCTACTGCCAACAATTGTCTATTACGCTCAGCTGATTTATATTTCCATCCATTCATGTTTATATATATATATATATCAAATGCATATTAATATGTCAGATGCATGTAAAAAAAATTATTAGATGAATATCATATTCAACACATACAGATTTTGGACAAACATCCCAAAAAAAGTAGTAGAAATCAGTTCAACATTTTCATGCCACACAATCTCACGTACTTATTGCCCGTTTCAAACCTTTCCCGTCCAGCCCACATAATATAAAAGCCCAATATCATCACAGACCTAACCCCAACAATAAACAGGTCCCCACTCTATAAATTCAAGATTTTATAAGGACCCCCAAAAAGGAAAATCTTCATGCACAAAAGTTCTCGTTTTTTAATCTCTCAAGCCTTCTTTACCGCCCAATACCAGATTGCAATTTTTCGATTTTTGTGTTCTTTTGCGAGTGAGTAAAGTGTTCTTCGCGGAATTTCTTTTGTATATTTAGTCACTGTTTTGTGGCTTTCTTCTCCCCCCCGGGGGAGGGGGAGGGGGGTTGATGTTATTGTGAATGTGTTAGATTGATTTCTTGTAATTGCTTCGTTTTTTATAGGGTTTTAAAAGTGGTTTTTTGGTCGACCCACAATTGGGTTCTTTTGAATGTGCGTGTATTTTTCTCTCCTTTTCTTCTTGGATCTTGAAAAGTTTTGGTTTTTAGGGTTCTTAAGCTCGGATCTTTAATGGGTTCTTGGTATGTACCCAAAAGTAAAATAATGGTTTCTCGATAGTGTGTATTGTTTTGGGTTTCTTTTTCTTTTTTCTTTTTTATTTTTATTTTTCATGTAGATAGGTGGAATGAGAATTGAGAAACTAGGGTTTTGAGTGTTTCTTGATAAGCTCTCTCTGTGTGGATGTAGATTTATGTTACTTTAATTTGGACGTAAATTTATGTTACTTGAACGCATTTAGTGTATGAGAATTAGCTGTTTTGCCTCTATTTCTCTTGTCATTCGCTTCTTTGTTACTATGGGCTTTCAGTGGGTTTAGGAATGGTTGTGGGATTGCTTTTTGCTTAAGTTTACAGAATTATGGATGTCTCCTCAACGGGAAGCCTTTCCTGTTTTTCTTTTTCATTTTTTGAACAAACAGAACCGTTGCTATTATGGGTTTGTTTTTTTGTTTTAAAAAAAAGTTTGGCCTGTTGTATTGTGGTTTAAGTCATTCGTAATCAAAGTGAATTTCCTGGCATTGGCTTGCATCAGGTAGTGAAATTTTTTGATTTGATGGATTCAAGTATTAAATGGTTTGAATACGGCTGAATGAATTACTGAGCATTTGGGTTTGGTGGGACAGGAGGGTTAACACTAGAGGGGCATATTAATTGAATATGAATTTTGATGGTTTTGTTGTGGTTTGCTATGAAGGTATTATGCTAACTTTCTTTATTTAAAAATAATTGTCAATTGTCTGACATTGTTTACAGTATGCTATCCATTGCTTTTGCTGCTGATTGACTTGTTTGAATTGTTTTCCTCTAATAAGTGCCTTTGTTTTCTGGTTCAGCATAAGACTTATGGCTGAAGTTGATCAAAGTGTTGGTGAGTATGACGTAGATCATACCACAGTTGATGTGGATCATGATGTAGGCCAGGACCTAGATCATGTTGCTGACCAGGGCTTGGATCATGTTGCTGACCAGGGCTTGGATCATGCTGCTGATCATGGCTTGGATCATGCTGCTGATCATGGCTTGGATCATGCTGCTGATCATGGCTTGGATCATGCTGCTGATCATGGCTTGGTTGTTGAGCATGATGCGGAGCATCCCATAGACGATCCTGAGGATGATTCCAAAGAACATCTTACTGATAATGCTGTTGAGCAAATGCCTGTGAACTTTCAGGTTCAGGAAAAACAGGTGCATGAACAGACCACAGTTGTTGAAGGTGGTGAAAAAAAGTGGCCTGGATGGCCTGGAGAGAGTGTGTTCCGGATGCTGGTTCCTGCCCAAAAAGTTGGTAGTATAATTGGACGGAAGGGGGAGTTTATCAAGAAAATAGTTGAAGAGACAAGAGCTCGGATTAAAATTTTGGATGGACCTCCAGGGACAACAGAAAGAGCTGTATGTTTGTTACTGCCTTATTTTACTTTTGAATGAACAGTATAATTTAAATGCTAACTGTAAAAGCAGAAGAGAACTGGTTGATTTTGGGTATTTCTTGGTTTAATCTGCATACATCTGGTTCTAACATACATGTATTTGTCTCACTTCCTCTCTCTTTAGGGAGAGACACTGTGTGTGCATGTGCTGCATATATTTGTCTCAACTCCTCTCTTGTTCTCTGTCATCTCACCAAGCGCTGTGCATGTCTTATATGTGACTTATAGATATGTATATATTTGCATTTTTGTGCCACCTCTTCTAAGTTTTCCTCATTTTTATTGGTTGCTACTGCTTTTGTGGTCTTCCATGTCAAAGGAGCATAGCATTGGCCAACTATTGTCTAATATCTGTGCTAAGAACTTTAATGCCAATGATGGGGGAGCCACTTACTGGGAAAGAATAATTAAGATGTAAAACCCTGGTCAAAGGAAAATGAAACTGATCGGTAATCAGTAAGCATTAAATCCATGGAAGACATAATTACATTAGTGACCCAAATTCTGAATGCAGGTGATGCTTAATGACAAAAGACTTAAGAGAAAGAAAAGAGAAAGAAAAGATTGTTACATCTTTAGTGGATATTGTATTATGGAGCTTTATATCTAATTATTTCATATATAGGTTCTTGTGATGTGGTCATGTAGCCTGTCATCTCTTAGGTACTTTAGGTACCGCTGCTTCCAAAGAGAAAATCTTATGCCCGTTGTTAAGGAAATAAATCTTCGAGAGGAATTTGGGATGATATTTTGTGGACTTTTATTATAAAAGATTTTGTAATGGGAAGAATTCTAAGGAAACATCATCAAAAAAATCCAGGAAATAATGAGAGAATTACTTTTTTGCAATAACAAAATGAGTCTCTGCAGGTTATTCCCAGCAAATTTTAAAGGCATCAATCAATCATCGGTTCATCCTTAGTATCCAAAATTTGAAGAACCAAAGATCCAGATTGCAGGGATCAGCTGAGCATTTCAAAGTGCTGAAAGTTTGATTTGAATGTTTTCGGATACCTTGCCAAACTACTTTGTGAAGAAGCTCTACATTGTTTCTGGTAACTCCGGAACCTAGATGATTGATTTGTTGCCACCAATTATAAAAACAGTAAAACAAGCATGTCGATTATAAGCGTGAGGATTGCAGAAGATACTGGTAATAGTGTAAAGATGCTCAAGACAATTAAGCTCCCAAAGCATCCAAAACTAAATTCATCAACATATGTAACTTGTTAATCCATGTGCATGTGTCTTCTCTTTCTAGTAAGATTCTAAACCTTTGGTAATGATTGATAAGGTCATTGGAAACATAAAGTTATGCCTAGGGTTGTCATACTTTATTAACACAAAATGTGGAAAATAAATAGCAATTCACAATAATCCAGAGAAGAGAAAACTTATTCTTCATTTGATTTTCTTCCTTTTTTAATGATGATATCATACTTTTCATCTACTCTTCCTGGTTTAACTTGCATGGTTTTTATGCATCCTGGATCTATTTTTGATGTGGTTCAAGGACTCATGGGTGTTCTTTATGTGAGAGGTAGAGATATACAAGATCTGATTGACCGATTGCACAACATACTTCTGGATGTTGTTTAGAAGGTGGTTTCTTTGTGTGTATGTGCTTTTTTACTCAGTCCTAGCAGTTTTGAGTTCTGTCTTTTATTTGTATCTTTTCTATGGCTTTTTAGTTGCCTTGTGGCTTATATGTCACCATATCAATCAGTGTATAACCTGGTAAATAATTCTATATAGGTAATGGTATCAGCCAAGGAGGAGCCTGATTCTTCTCCTCCTCCTGCCATGGATGGCCTTTTGAGGGTTCACAAACGCATTATAGATGGTTTGGAGGGTGATTCTTCTTATACTGCACAAGGCACTGTATTGAAGGCTTCAACAAGGCTGCTAGTTCCAGCCTCACAAGCAGGAAGTTTGATTGGGAAACAAGGAGGAACTGTTAAATCTATTCAAGAAGCATCTAATTGTATGGTCAGAGTCCTTGGAGCAGGTTTCTCCTGTCAAACTAATAACTATTTTTATCATATGATTTCTGTTACTCCTACAATGTTTGAATAGCTGCCCTGTTTATTATTTTTTTCTTTGATTAAAATCCCTAACAATCAGTGCATGTCT
This sequence comes from Bruguiera gymnorhiza, assembly GCA_020883675.1. Lineage (NCBI taxonomy): Eukaryota > Viridiplantae > Streptophyta > Magnoliopsida > Malpighiales > Rhizophoraceae > Bruguiera > Bruguiera gymnorhiza. Next base: position 435,896 of record JAIRCJ010001048.1, read on the forward strand.
TCACTAATATGGCTGCTGGCGTGTGGAATAATCTTCTTACTGATATTGGTATCTTCTGTGATCTTATTTTATTTTCTGAAATGAATGCTTCAGAGGACCTTCCAGTTTTTGCTCTTCAAGATGATAGAGTTGTTGAAGTAGTGGGAGATCCAGCTGGTGTGCACAAGGCAGTGGAGTTGATTACATCTCATCTGAGAAAGTTTTTGGTTGACCGCAGTATAATTCCTTTGTTTGAAATGCATGTAAGCTGCTGTTCATTGGGGTTGTGATAAGTTGTCCTCTTTTTGGTGTGCTACTGACTTCATCATTTGTTTGCCAGATGCAGTCACCAACATCTCAGATGGATCATGTGCCACTTCATCCTCATCAATCATGGGGCCCCCTTCAAGGTCTTCATCCAGGTGCCGGTGGCCCTGGTTATGGAGGACCTAATCCTCAATATATGCCACCTTCACGGCAAGTTGACAATTACTATCCTGTTGACTTGCCTCCTCCAATGGAAAAGCAACCTCACCAGGGTATTTCTGCCTATGGAAGAGAAGCTCCCCTGGGTGTCCATGGATCATCTAATACCCTATCAGCTCCGTCAATGATCACACAGGTTATTTTTTAGTTTTGCCCTTTTTCTGGTTTCATACTTTTTTTGTTTCTTATTATGTATAAATTCACCAAGATTTATTGTGATGTGAGACATTGTTGACATGATTGGAAAATTTTTAGGATGTTACAATGTGCATAAGCAAAGAAAAAGAAGGATATGGTGTACTGTGAACATTTGATGTGGTGTTTGTCTTTTCCACTTTTCGAAATTGAAAGCAATGGGCAAAATTATTGTCGCCTTGGTTCTCACTAGTCTTTGGGTATTACTGCTGCAGATTACACAGCAGATGCAAATTCCCTTATCCTATGCTGATGCTGTTATTGGGACAGCTGGTGCAAATATAAGCTACATCCGGCGTGCAAGTGGGGCAACTGTTACGATACAGGAAACTAGAGGTGTACCTGGGGAAATGACAGTTGAAATCAGCGGATCTGCTTCCCATGTCCAAACAGCTGTGCAACTAATACAGGTATTGTTACCCCCAGACGCTGGAGGGATATCTTATTTCCCATTCTTTTGCTTGGTACCCTGTTTTAGCCATTCTGTGAATCTGTTTTTTTATCTGTCGGTGTGTTTTGCCCTTGCCTGGGACGGCATTTTAATCTGTGTTTACTGGTTTCCTCTGCGGGTTATCTGTTGTAGGTTAGAAATCAAGCTAAGGTTCATGATATGAGATTTTCCTTTTTTGGTGATAGTGTTCATGTGTGAATTTGTTTATGTAGGATATATGGAATTGAGCTCCTCTGATGTTGATGCTAATGCTATAAGATCATGTTTGCACAATTGCAAATCAATAGTCATGATTTGGTAAAGCTTCAGTTTGTTATTTCTTAAAATTATTTTGACAATATGTCATTTCAAGTGTGTTTTTATTCGGTATGAGATTTAGCAAATATTATAACCCACTTGACATCAAGTCAATATAGGCATCTTATTTTTTACTGCATGGGAAATTGACTTGAGCTAGTTTTCTTTTATCTTTGGACACCGTTGAAATCTACTTGAGCTGCTTTGATTGTTGACACGATACAGATAAGATGGCCCTGGGTGGCTGGCAACATGTCTCTTTTTTTCAGCTCGTGGATCATGAGCTCTTATTATGTGATCTCATTTAAATACTTTTGCCGCAGCCAAATAGGTTCTTTAGAATTCATGTTACTAGTTTTGGCTTATCTACCATTTAAGTATATACATGCAATGGATTATTTGTATTCTGATGGTCCTGTTTGCGGTGCAGAATTACATGGCAGAAGCTGCAGCTCCAGCTCAGACACAAACTGCTGGATCTGCAGAACAAGGATATAATCCTTATGCAACTCATGGTTCTATGTATGCATCTCCTCCATCTAACCAAGTACATGCAGGCCATACTGGGGGCTATGGCTCTGTTTATGGCGCAAATTATGGGTATTAAACGGGAAGCCTGTTAGTATGGTTTTTGTCTTCATCAAGATCGAGGGACCACAAATTTAGGATGTGGTCTTATGGTACCCCACAAATCTGCTAGATTCTGTCTTGGGCTAAGTTACAAATTTTTAGAACTATTGTGTGCACTAGCCATGGGGTTTGGCAAGAGAGTATTATGTATTATATATATATATTAATTGACTTACGTTATATGTTATCTGCGAGTCTCCCATTTGTTTACTCTTGTTGGACATCATTTTATTTCTTCAGAGTGTTTTCCTTACTGGTAACTTAAATCCATCTGTTCATCCAATATTCTAAGTAGGTGAAGACTAAAAGGTTTTGTGGAAAGGGGTGTTCAAAATCTTCACAACAATCTTCTTGCATTGACTGATTCCTTATTCCTGTAACTGCACATCCAAGCCAACTCTGGGCCGTTGCCCGTGCAAAGCTCCCATAATCCAGCTACTGCAAGCCACTCCCACTGTGAAGACAAATATGCTATTTAAAATTTGATCCCCTTTCACGTTGTTCCAAGAAGTGAGTTTGAGGGTGGCGACGGAAGAGGCGGATGCTTTGTCCTACTTCCAACGATCCATTGCAGATTTAACAGAGATATCAAATCCTCAGGCATACTTTTGGATCAATGGCCTTTGATTAAAAGCGTTTGAGTGTTCATGTAAGAGGGGCATTTCGTGGGGTCGTTCTAGTTTAACTACTATTAATTGGTTAAGAATCCATCTTTTTGACAAGTCTGAATATCAACTAAATATGATTCCTACTTTCTGCGCACTTGTCTGAAATGCTTGATGCTCGAGTAGCGAAGGAGGATGTGAAAGAAGCAATTATGGCAGTTGCCAATCTTGACAAAAGACAATCGAACATGCGCCATAATAAGAGGCCTACATACAGAGAAATTGACATGGAGATGGAAGCAATCAGCAATATTGCAACGGATATTACGGCAGTAATGGCCCATGGGACGCCTTTTCATGTCCTAGAGTATGGTGATTCGACATTGAGGTACTTCAATCTGCGGCATTTTTGTGGTGATATTTCTCTACTGTATGATGTTTTCTAAGTATCTTATCTAAGAATTCAGAGAACCTTTTGTTTTCATGTATCTCAATAAACTTTTACTGGGTTTGAACGGCCAGAAATTCCACGAGATTATAGTCTTTCTTAATTGTTCATCATGTCTTTTCTCAATTGCTTTGCTAACTGTGATGACAGTAGCATGAGAATGTTTACAGACGTGAAAACAACTATAGTGCTATCATCTTGCAATCTTGTAAAACAGGTCATTGTTATTTTTGTTCAACTCGATCGCCAAAATTTAAAAATTAGTTATGACAGTTAAGTAACAACATGAGGTTACAGTTGGTGAAAGCTGCAGTTAGTGGATTGGCACTGTAGTTTAAGCTACGGCAACTTTAATTTCAATTTAAAATTTGAACATAACTTTTTGTTTGACTTAGTAATTATTATATCTTAAATTTTGATTGTACTTTTTCACTTTGAATTTGAATTTTAAATTATAAAAAAAATTATAATATTATAACAATTTTTTATTTAAATTTTGTAATTTGAAAAACTTATATACCATTAAGTTATAATGCAATGAAAAAGTTAACAGCCATCTTTCTCTTTTCTGATTTAGTCTTTTTGCTGTCATTTAGCGTACCAAAACCAATAAGTCATTACAGTGGACTCTAGCTCCAAAACCAACAATAATGGCATCAAAGTCAAAAGGTTCTTATGTTAACTGCTCGTTAAGGGACAAAAAGAGTCCAAACACCTGTGTGAGAGAGAGCAAATCAATGTAATCGTAAAAGATAGTCTTATATGGTTTTAATAAGTTTTTCTCCTATCTCACCTCTAAAATTCACTAATGAGAACTTTAAACTATGGTCGATGATGATGAAAACTTATCTAAGAGCTTTTGATTTTTGGAAGGTTATTGAAAGGGGTTCAAAACTAACTCTTTTACCAACTAATCTAACTATAGCTCAATTAAAATATTACAATAAGCAAATCTTTAAGCAATATAAGACATTAGTTTGCATTCATATAACTATTAGAAAAATTATTTTCAATAAGATCATGACTTATGAAACTATAAAAAAAAACTTGAGATACATTAAAAAAAGAAGTATAAAGGCAGCTTTAAAACAAGAACCATGCACTTGCTTAATCTAAGGAAAAAATTTGAACTCTTAAGAATAAAAGAGATTAAAACTATAAAAGACTATAATGACAAGTTGAAATTTGTTAATCGAATGAAAGTGTTAAGAAAGGATTTTCTTGATAGAAATGTTGTTCAAGCTAGCAGTAGAGAAGGCTTTTAAGACAAAAGGACACAATAAAATGGGACCTACAAACCTCTTATAAGTAAAAAGTTCAATTGAAAAGGAGAAATGGTGGCAAGCAATTTGGTAAAGAAACTGAAACAACTAAACTTGCTAGTAAAAGGCAGTACTCTTCTTGTAAGCATTGCAAAAGGACTAATTATTTGTTTAAATTTTGCTTTAAAAAATCAAACTTAATTTGCAAAGTTTACAGAAAAAAAGAACATTTAAAGAAAATCTATATAAATAAAGACAAGATCCTTTAGCATAAACCTCAATAATCCAAACAAAGAGTATAAGTTGTTAAATATCAACTTCCTAGAAAGCACCTAATTGTGGTAACCATAAGCATTAGAAGGAATGACCTTGGAGTATGGTTAATAAATGGTGACTACACTAACCATATGTCACTAACACCTAAAGTTTTCAAAGTGTTTGGTCATACCTTTAAGTATAAAGTAATGATTGGTAATGGTGAGTTCATAAATGTCCAAAGAAAGGGTATTGTTATTATTCAAACTAAAACAAGTATCAAACTTATTTATAATTTAAAATCAGTCAAAATCTCTTAAGTTTTGGCCAATTTCTAGAAAAAAAGATTTTTCCCTTATGTTCAAAGATAAAACTTACATTATTTGTGATCATACTAGAACTTAACTAGTCTATATGCCTATAAATGGAAAAAGTTTTCATCTACATATACAGAAGATTTAATATATTGCATTGCTTGCTATCTCTGAAAATTTTATTTTATGGCATAAAAAGCTTGACCATTTTCACTATAATGACGTTTAAAAATTGCCAAAAAAGGTGCTAGTGTATAATCTGCCTACTATAACTCAACCTAGACATATATGTAAGACTTACCAATTAGGGAAGCAATTAAGGTTCCCTTTTTCTTCAACTTAACTTTTTAAAACTAAAGAGTAACTACAATTAATTCACTTAGATTTCTGTAAGCCTATGAGTATGAGTATTAACTTGTTGAATGATAATTCATATTACATTATTTTTATTAATAACTTTTTTAGGTTTTATTGAATATATATATATACATTTTTAAATTGTAATCAAAAGTGAATGTCATATTTTAAAGATTTAAAGTGTGGATTGAGAAGCAGTTAAAGAGTTTGATTAAACCCACTAGAATTAGCGATGGCTCTAAATTTATCACAAGCTTATTTAAAGTAATTTGTTCAACTATTAGGATATAACAACTAAATGCTCCTTATTCACCCCAATCAAATGAGTTTATGAGAGGAAAAGCAAAACTATAGAGGAGATGACAAAGTGTTTGTTGGCAAAGAAAGACTTCTACAAAAGTTTTTAGGTTGAAGCTATAATATACTTACTAAACAAATTACTGCCTAAATCAACTCTATTTAAGGCATGTTTTGGCAACAAACTTTCCCTAAGTTGCTTAAAGGTGTTTATGTATGTTTGTTATGCTTATATACTAGAAACCAAAAGAATTAAACTAGATTATAAAGTAACTCTTACAATTTTCATTAGCTATACAAATACTCCAACCAATTACAAAATTTATAACATCCATACTGATAAGATCTTTGTTTGTAAAGACTTAAAGTTCCATAAATATGAAAAATAGAATTGGACCACCTCAGAGATTGATCAAGAGAAAATTCAAACTTTTAATAACCTGTAAATATAGGATCAATAGTTATATTCCTCTATGGAAGAGGATTTTGATGATCCCCCTATTAAAGGAACTAAAAGCATTGCTGACATTTATGAAAGATGTAATGTAGCAGTACTTAAGTATGCGACCTATCAAGAGGCATCTCAACTATCAGAGTAAAGAAAAGTTATACAAGAAGAAATAGATTCTATTTGTAAAAACAACACTTGATTCTTAGTTTCCAAACTTAACAACAAAAAGGCAATTGCTGTCAAATATATCTATAGGACAAAACTAAATGTTGATGGTTGTGTTAACAAGCTAAAGGTCAAACTTGTGGCAAAAGGGTTCACATAATAACCTAGTATGAATTATACAAAAACTTATACACTAGTTATTAAACTAGATACCATCAAACTTTTGCTTATTGTTACTACACAAAAGCACTAGCTTGTGCACCAGATGGATGCCAAGTTTGCACTCTCGAATGATATACTTCAAAAGGAGATATATGTTAAGTAACCTAAAGGGTTTGTGAAAAAAAGTATGAAGAAAAGAAAGTTTACTTGTTAAAGAAGACTTTCTATGAATTGAAATAGATATCAAGAGCTTGGTATATTAGAATTCATTAGTACCTACACAAACTTGATTTCAACAAGAGTTATAATGATACTACCCTTTATGTTAGAAAGGAAGGGATTCATTTGTTTATGTCTCATTATATATTGATGACCTAATAGTCATTGGAAGTAATGCAAAGTTTGTGAGTCAATTCAAACAAACCATGATGAATCAATTTGAAATGACTGATTTTGGTAAGATGCATTATTTTCTTAAATTGCAAGTATATCAATCTCAAGTTTGAGATTTTTATAAATTAAGAAAGTTATGCTAAGCAAATGCTTTAAAAATTTCATATGATCAATTGTAAAGTTTTTGCAACTCCTCTTATACTTGGAGACAAGTCCTAAAAGAAAGATGATAACCCCAAGATAGATGAGAATAAGTATAAAAGTATTATAAGTTACTTGTTATATTTTTCAGCAACCAAACTAGACATCATATACTTTATGAGTTTGTTGTCCAAGTTCATGTGAAAACCTAAAAAGACTTATTTAAAGGCAATTAAAAGAATCTTTAGGTACATTAAAGGTACTTGTGAGTCGAGGATCATGTTTAAAGGCAGTAAGAAACTAAAACTCATTAGGTTTATAAATAATAATTGAGTAAATTCACTTGATGATATGAAAAATACCTTAGAGAATGTCTTTTCTTTAGGACTAGGTGTTTTTAATTGGAACTTTAGAAAACAACTAACTGTAACTCAACTTACTACAAAAGTTAAATACATAATAGCAACTTCTACAATGAACCAAGTTATTTGGATCATAAAGGTACTAGTTGATCTCAACATAAAGCAAATTAAAATAATCACAATTTTTTTGTGACAATCAATTTACCATTACTATTTCAAGAAATTCAATCATATATGAATGGACAAAATACTTTAAAATTAAGTTTCATTTTATTAATGATGAAATCAATATGATCTATTGTAACTCTAAAAATCAAATTACAAATATTTTGATTAAAAGTTTACATGGACTAAGATTTAAGGAACTAAGATATGTTTTATATAAAATTATAGCACCAAGAAGGAGTGAAGATAACTATCATGCTGTCATTTTATAATCTTGGGAAGCACATCATTTTTATTTTGTTCAAATTAAATACCATAATTTAAAAATCAATTATGATAGTTAGGCAACATCAAGAGGATGTACTCGGTGGAAGTTCTAATTAGTTGATTGGCATTGTAATTCAAGCACCAACAACTTCAATTTTAATTCAAAATTTTAACTTAACTTCCTACTTAAATTAGTAATCATTTCATTTTAGATTTTATTTGTAATTTTTTTAATTTCAATTTTATTTTTAATTTGTAAAAATGCTGCAACATTGTAATAGCTTTTCATTTCAATTTTATAATTTAAAAAACTTTATATACAATGAAGTTATAATGCAATGAAAAAGTTAAAAGCCATCTTCCTAACGCCACTGGTCTCTCTTTTCTAGTTTAGTGTTTTTGTTGTCATTGGTGTGCTGTTTTGCTGTGTTGTTTTGCTGACACAAAAGCAACAATCCGTCGGACTGGAATTTAATCCCAAAACCAACAAGAAGACGACAGTGATTGCTTTCTTTGGAATTTTGCGAGGTTCCTCGTGGTATATGCTTTCTTCGGAGTTTTTCTACATATTCGTACATTTCATTCACAGTAGCTTTCAAATCTTCTTTTGATAAATTAACTAGTTTCTTCCCCTTTGTTAAAGGTCTGAGTAGGTTGTCTTCCACTTCTGTCCATTTCAGTCCCCCTTTTCACCACACTAGCCCTTTTTTAATAGGCAGCCCACCGTTTTCTTTCGAATCAGGACAACTGATGTGTCCTTTTCAGCAGTAAACTTTATTGACGGTATGCTAGCTGAAACAAAGAGAACCAGCCAAACTAACAATAATTCAACATGGGTTTGCGTCAAACATGATAGTGAACCAATGATCAACACAAAAACTTCACAAGAAATTACTGGGGGAGAGCTAGAGAAAAAAAAAAAAAAGGGTGTCCAGTTGGCGATTCACGTCATCTTGTTAATATTCCTAGTCAGAGCATCATTAATGGCAGTAGCGGTATCTCTAGGAAATCATCAGTGTAACAGAACTTGTGGCAACGTGGTCATTCCTTTTCCCTTCGGTATAGGCAAAGGCTGTTACATGAAGGAGGGTTTTGCTGTTACATGCAATAGCTCTTCAGGCACTTTGAGGCCCTATTTAAGTAGCATCAATATGGAAATCCTGAACATTTCACTCGGAGGCCAAGTTCTTGTCAACAATCCAGTCATAACAACGAGATGCAACAATTTCTCACACCATGACGAGGGAGTCAACCTAAAAAGTACCCCGTTTAACTATTCAGAAGAAGGGAACAGGTTTGTAGCTGTAGCTTGTGACCAGTTTGTATTCATGCTTGCAGATGACAACAAATCTATTGGTGGGTGTGTGTCATTGTGCAATGGTGGTGAAAGCAAACTTTATCCCGGTTGCTACGGTGGCAAGTGCTGCCAGACAGTGATTCCACCGGACCTCAAGTATTTTGGAGTGGATGTGAAGACACTGAATGAGAGCCGTGAACAGCATTGCACGTGGGCCTTCATTACTGAACATGAGGGATATGACCACAGTGAGGCGATTCCCAAGGTAGAGAAAGGCATGAAACAGATTCCTGCACTGCTAGACTGGGGCGTGTTGAAGGGGGAAGAAGATAGTTTGGAGAACAGTTCAGGGACTCTTTGCACTGGCAGTTGGACTTGGGCTTGAGCTACGTGCGTCTTTGCAGTTCATCTTCGTCCTATGATAACGGTTTCTTGTATGTGGGATGTCAAGGTATGGACTGATTCTGGATTTGGTTCCTTTCCTGTTAGTTATAACGTGATAGATCATGCTAATCAACCATGGAAATATTAATATCTGCTAAATAAAAAGTTGCTAAAGGGAAGAATTTTGAAGGTTCAATGATAAGAATAATTCTGTTCTCTTTACATTGATTTTCTAAGTATCTTCATTTCTATTTTGAATTCATTTTCAAAACTATCAACCAAAATATTAAAAACATCTCAAACTCAACATTATAGCAACATTAGTGTCCCTCTTATGTCAGTACACTGGCAAAGAGCATTAAACTAAAAATGAAAGGCGCTTGAACTATTTGAGTTATAAGCTTCTAAAGGTGAGAGTGTGGCAAGTGTTGCAAGAAACTTGTAAATTGCAGGAAAGACCCTTTACTTCAAGATTCCCATTACATATGTAGCATCCTTTATCTCTAGGCTTAAGATGCTAATCGGCTTAATCCATTCACAAGAGTGACGTATACACATTCAATCCTTCACTAGAGTAACATATGTGAATTCGCTCATCTTGTCCTATGTGGTTGTAGAGTCAATATGAGGTCCATTGAAACAATCGTTCAAGGAGGAAATATTGGTCTCGAGTAACTACCATCATCTGATGTCAACTATTCCCATATTCCTTGCATAATGATGCTATATAGATTTATACTAGCTATTCTTTTCATGTTTACTTGCATTGTGTTGCAAAAGCTAAACAACTTGCAACAACTTGTTGGCTGACAGATGGTGATGAGTCTTGCAATAATCCGAAAACATATTACTGTGCGATCATTTGCATGAATGCACCAGAAAATAAGAACTGCTCCACGTGTCCTGATGGGTATGCGAAGGATGGAGACGCAAAATGCTTCCCGCAACCAACTTACAAAAAAAGTTTCCTGTTAAAGTTACCAGTGCAAGTATGCATACTCTTAAAATTTTTTAATTTCATTTGCTCCGAATGAAGGTATATTAAATTATTAATTGTTGAATTGCGATAGGTTGCACTGCAGGCCTTTTTGTCATCTTACTAGTTGCATTTGCTTGGTTGATCTACAAGGCAGTCAAGAAAAGAAATGAAAAGCAGATCAAGCTAAAGTACTTCAAACGGAATGGTGGTCTACTATTGCAACAAGGAGTATCATCTGGTGATGGTATTGTGGAGAGAACCAAGTTGTTTACTGCAAAAGAACTAAAAAATGCTACAGACAACTACCATAGGGACAGAATCCTTGGACAAGGGGGTCAGGGAACCGTTTTCAAAGGAATGTTGAGGGATGGAACAGTTGTGGCTATCAAAAGGTCTAAATTAGTTGATGAAAGCAAATTGCAGCAATTTATCAATGAAGTAGTAATTTTATCACAGATTAAGCACAGAAATGTTGTTAGGCTATTTGGGTGTTGCTTGGAGACAGAAGTTCCATTACTAGTCTACGAGTTCTTTCCAAATGGAACGCTTTTTGGACTTCTCCATGAACCAAATCAAGAGTTACCAATCACTTGGGAAATGCGTTTACGAATTGCTGCAGAAGTTGCAGATGCTCTATCCTACTGCCACTCAGCAGCCCACTTGCCGATTTATCATCGAGACATCAAGTCTATGAACATACTTTTGGATGAGAAATGTCGAGCCAATGTGTCGGATTTTGGCATTGCCAGATCAATTTTCCCTGATGAAACACATCTGACGACTAACGTACAAGGCACATTTGGCTACTTGGATCCAGAGTATTTCCGGTCCTGCCACTTTACTGACAAAAGTGATGTTTATAGATAGTTTTGGAGTAGTCCTTGTTGAATTATTAACTGGCCAAAAACCCATCAATTCGACTAATTCTCATCATAAAACAAGTTTGGTGGCATCGTTTCTGGTTTCTATGGAGGAGAATAATTTGTTTGAGTTGCTTGATACTCGGATAGCAAAGGAGGGCAGGGAAGAAGCGACCACAGTAGTTGCAAAGCTTGCAGAAAGATGCTTGAACTTGAGCGGCGAGAATCGACCTACAATGAGAGAGGTTTCCATGGAGTTGGAAAGGATCAGGCCGTCCCAGCAGAATCCCGGTACATCTTATTCTTATATGGCAGACATTTTTAGCCCAAGGGAAGCTTCTTCAAGCAATCAATTCACATAAAATCTTAAACTACTGTTAATTAAGGTTTATGATATGATTTATATATTATATTTTAATAATGTTCAACCAGGTTGCAAGAGTGTAGCACTATATTTTTCCATCAAACCTCCACTTCATGGCAAAGATTGATGACTCAATCTTAAGGTACCTCTTACCCAAGATTTAATGGGCGCCATCTCATGATATGCTTCCATTCTTTGGGAGAAATTCAGGCTCTATGTAATCTAGTAAGTTTTCGTCAATGTTAGACTTTTGAGTGGTTGGAAGGCACTGTAATTTTGTATGCTGCTTCGTACTTACGTTATGCAGCACTCCCTTCATCATTTAGGGTCTATATCAAACTGGAACAAGTGCATAAACACATGAGTAATAATTAAATGTAAGTTTATCCTTATTTTTACAGTGAAAATATTTTTATAATTTTGATTATCTATATTATAATAAAGTAATTTTATTATTATATTAAAATAATTGTACAATTAAAATAATATTTATTAAAAATTTAATTTTTTGTCAGAAAAAATAAAAATACAAAAATAAAACATGCATCTGAATTGTTTCTATTGGAACCTTACTACATAATTCTAAATCTAACTGGATCTTAACACTTCATGAGTGTTGTAACTGTCAACTTCTTCTTCTTCTTCTTAGATGCTATTACAATGAAATATTGAGGAATTTAACCACGTTGTTGTTGTTGTTGTCCACCGTCGAGACTGCCTATGAGATTATGGGGACATTTTATTCGCACATAGCTACATATGTAGACTTGGTGCAGGGACTCATTTATTCTTTCTGGGGATACTCCATCTTTTTCTTCTTCTTCGGCTCATTCTTTCGAAAATAGAACCAAATGGAGAATGCAGCAAGCGCTGCATCACCTGCAATGAGCACTGCACTGCCGGCTTAGTGCTGACTTTGCAGCATAATCCGCTTGATTTGGTAAGTGTACTTATTTGTAACTTTTAACCACTAGTTACTATAAATTTATCTTGATGTTTTATTTTAAATTTAGAATTTAATTTTTAATTTTTATAAATAAAAATATATTTATAATTTTTTATTTTTAAAAATTTTATTTTATGAATTTAATATTGAAAGAATTTTTTAAGTATAATTAAAAAGAAATAACTTTGAGTAATGAATAATTAATTAAAGTATATATTTGTTTTTAAAGAGCAAATTATTAAGTTATAGTTTAGACTCTATTTAAGATAATAAAAATTTAAAAATATTAAATAAAAAATTAACAATAATGTATTATAATTTAAACAATTAAACTGTTGTAAAAAATAAAAATTAAATTAACTTATATATATTAATATTATTAAAATTAAAAAAATAATAATTAAAAATAATTTTAAAATAAACATATATTGTATTTATTTTATAATAAATTAAATTTTTATAATTTACAATATTTATTATTAATTTAATAATTAATTTATAATTTTTATATTATAATAAAATTAAAATTTAAATATAAATTTATTTTTTAATATATTATAAAATTAAAATTAAGTGTAATTAGTTTATATTATTATAAGCGGGTTAATAGTGGAAGATTTTATGACGTTGAATACACCGGGAAACTTTTCAAGATTGATTTGTCTTCTCAAGTGACAGAAGTTGCACACCCTATCGGTAATGCGACTTACGTCATCCGAAAGATTTTGGTTCTGTCAGCCGGCGATTTGCTTTTAGTTGACAAGTATATTCACCTTACCACCAACGTTCAAGGTTGACAACCTGAATGAAGAACAAGTGACCCCAAGCAAAACGATTGAGATTTGTAGCTTAAGAGATAGAAATGTTATTTCTGACAGGCAACTATTCTGTTTCTGCTCAGCACTTGCCTGGATGCAAAACAAAACTGCATCTATCTTACAGAACAAATGCGACAACGTGTATGATATAGACTGGAATTCACACCAGCTATTGAAGAGCCTCCTCTATCCAAGCCCTGTTCAACTTAAGGGGATGGTACTTACAGAAGGACAGCATGTTGGTCTCACTGGTACACCGGGCTAGGGAGATGTTATTATGCATTACTTACAATTGGGTTGATACAGATCAATCTGAATTTGGACTTGTTCTCACTTTCTGAATTGACAGTAGTTTGCTACTTATATTATGCTTACCATTCTTCTGGCAACAAATTTTAGACGAAGTTGTATGTGGAAGAAATATGTAAATATTATTTGCTGATGTAGTGTACATCATCGTATTATTTGCTTCCATTCTCGGGGAGCAATTCATGCTCAAAATTATGTAATTCAGCAAGTTCTCGTCAGCGCGAGGCTTTGAGCGGTTGGAAGGCACCGTAATTTTGTATGTTGCTTCCTACGTGTTTTATGCAAGACTCCCTTCATCATTTACCATCTCTATCAAATCAGAACAGGCACACAAAAGGTAGAAAAAGGGTTTGGATATAAGCAATTATTTTCTATTTTTATAAAGGAATTATTTTAAATATTTATATTACAACAAGGTGACCTTATTATTACATTAACATAATATCCACCGACAATTTTATTTTTTCGTTTGATGTGGAAAATAACAATAAATGCATATTAGCGTTGATTTGATTGAGACACTTATTAACATCCGTATCTGAGTTTTTTTTTTTTTTTTTTGAACTTTACTTGATAATTATAAATTTAACTGAATCTTAACTCTCCATGGGCGTTATCACTGTGAACTTCTTCTTAGATGCTATTACAAGGAAATATTGAGGAATTTAACCATGTAGTTGTTGTCCACCGTTGAGACTGCCTATGAGATTCTGAGGACATTTTATTCACACACACACATATATGTAAACGTAGGCTTGGTGCAAGGACTCGTTTATTCTTTCTGGGTATACTCCATCTTTTCCGTCTTCTTCTTCTTCTGCTCATTCTTTCGAAAATGGAACCAAATGGAGGATGCAGCTAGCGCTGCGCCACCTGCAACAAGCACTGCGCCACCGGCTAGTGCTGCCTTTGCAGCATATTCTGCCTGAGAACTGCTGGCAACTCCTGTCTTGCAGAAAGTCGCAAAGTCCTCGCAGTTGTTCAGGAGAAAGTCATACTTTCCAAATCCACTTTCCAGCAACTCATAGGCAGTCCTCACAACTTCTTTTGGTGGTTTTGCTGTCAGAGAGTTGCAAGAGCCGGGAAGAGCTAGTTTGCATACTCCGTAGCGATATCGATACAATGACTTGGACGATGGGATGTCATCATAGAGGAAGCAATCAAGGCAGGTGAGCATCAATTGTGCATCATGATTGGCTTTATGCCTGCATTTTGGGCAAGGCGGTATGTCCTTATTGAAGTGAATGACGTACAGGATTCCATTCTTCTTGCCTACATATATTCCTGGCATAGTAGTAATTAAGAACCAAATGGTAGGAGAAATTAGAGCCTCTTGTCTGTTATTTCTCTTCATCTCTATTATAATACCACCTTAATTCTATGTCATGGGAATTAGCTAGCATGACCGGTGCTTATAGTTTTGCCGAACAAAAGGGGGAGAAAACAGTCATATTCAACGCTGAACTAATGATTCATGGCTCAATGCATATAGAACACATGGAGCTTTACATCTTATTTGGAGAGAAGAAAATGAAGGAAGCTTCAGAATAAAAGCAAAAAGGAAACTAACCATGATGAGAGTAGCCTTTAGCCCTGTACACATAGATATGATCACCCTCTGCGAGTTGTGAACTTGTTACCTCTTCTGAGAACAGTTCCCATACAGCATCGAACACTTTTTTGGCTAACTTCTCCATCTCTCTCTTTCTCTCTCGCTCTGATAATAGGGTTGGCAGGTGGGATGCCATTTTGTGCTCGAGGCTTGCACTTATGTAGGTCTCCTGCAGAGTGATTCAAAGGCATCATCTAAAGTAGGGGTCCCGTATAGAATCGGATTCTGATTTTAAATAGAACATCTCTGTTTTTTTTTTTAAAGCCAGAAAAGCGAGCTTGGACATGACAAAAAAATTACTCCCAACATAATTTAGTGGCAATAAATTCGAATCCTGAAAGCAGCTTTTTTCCTGAGGCAATTCTCAATGTTTACAAGGTTCATTGATATGAGTCTTGCCAAAGCCAATTGGTCTAGTTTTCCATGTTGGATATTCGATGACCCGAAAATTTTGAAAATCATATTAACCAAAAGTCAGAATGGAATTTAATTGAAGCATAAATATGGGTATCTCATAACATGATATCAGGTTCCCTTTGTCTGCCGGAATTTCACCAAGGCAAATACAAAGGAGTGTGAAACAAAGGGCTGAACTAACTTTAGCCGACGTTAGAGTTCTTTTGACCACTTGGATAAAAAAAAAAAAAAAAAAAAACTTTTGACCACCTTTTTCAACCTAAAGAACGAACCCAAACAAATACAATACTTCAGGCATACTCGAGATTCGCTTCTTCTACATTTGGTTTAAGCACCAACTATCATGCCCAGAATCCAACTTTGTGAATGAAAAAGCAGTACTCCAATCTATCACAGGAGTATAGGCCATTCAAGTCCAGTAACATGTTTTGATTGGGGTCATATATATACGTGGGTCTCCAACTTTGTCAATTTAGCTAATTTAGGTTAAGCACTTCAATTTTGGTCAATTTAAGTTGTACACTCTTAAAGTTCGGTCCATCTGAATTGCGAATTTTTAAAATTAGGTTAATTGAATGATTTTTATCATCTTAAGTAAGGTTTCATATAGAATCTGATCCCGATTTTGAATACAGCATCTCATTGTCTTGTCAAAAGCTTTCTCTAGTTAAAGTAACAGAAGCATTCAAAGCCCGAGGCAATCCAAAATGTTTACAAGCCTCTAGCCAACTAGACATGAAACACAGTTGAAGATAGAAAGTATAAGGATCTTGGACCCGAGCCTTGCCAAAACTTATTGGGTCTCGTTTACCTTGCAGGGCATTTGATGATTTGAAAATTTTGAATCATTATTGGCCAAGAGTTGTAATGGAATTTTATTGAGGGCTTGAATAGGGTATCTCGTCACATGATATCGGGTCCCTCATCTCTGCGGGAAGGCAAATAGAAAAAGAAAGTGAAGCAAGAGCTAAAGCAACTTTCAATTAGACCGACCTTTTACAATAATTGATTTATAAATTTTGTATTAAGGTAGAAAGTGAGAGTTTAAATTATGTTTTTTCTATTATTTTATATATATACAACTCTTTGTTAAAATTCTTTTTGACCACTTTTTCTGCCCAAAGAACGGACCCAAATAAATACATTGCTTTAGGCATAATGGAGTCTTGCTTCCCATTCACGCACCAGCCTCAAGCCCAGAATACCCTTTTCCCTTCTATATTCTACTCCCTGATTGTTGCCTTGAATTCCGTGCCATCCCCACCATTGGTACATTTTCATTGATGGGGTGGTACGGTTTTCGCTGTGTATGACGCAGAACTGATGACATAAGTTCATGGCGTAGACACTCCAATTTACATTCACATTCAGCCTAGTTTACTGTTGCCTTATGGAGAAAGCAAGCGTTTAATACGGCCGATTGTGTGGACTTAGCTAAGCCTGAATGACCGTGTGTGTGTGTGTATTTTTTTTTTTTTTTCGTTGAGAAAAAGATGAAAATCTTTATATATGTAAACAACTTGCGTAAACCTTTATCAATATGAGAGAAAACATGCCTCAGACTAGCCTTGCACCAAACGAATTTCTCCCCACTTTTGACGGTGCTACTTTTACCAGCGCAAGAGCCCTCTAATAAATTTTAATATAATGATAAAATTATTTTATTAAAATTTAAAACTTATATTTTCGGGATATATAAATAACTTCTTTAGGAGGCAAAATCCTCGTGGACAAGCAGAATAAATCTTGCTTTTTGCTGCCATTTTTTTTCCAACGTACACCAGTGATATGATAGAGCGAATTGCAACACAAGTGGGGATAGTGATTGGATATGATGCAAAGAGATCATCAAGGAAATGTATAATCCTCGCTCCTTAATTCACCTTTGCACCTTGATTTAATTAAAACTACTCTTTAAGAGCTACAGGCAGCTTAATAAGATGTCTGATTATACCAGGCTTAGAAAACTTGCCCAGCAACAAATGGGATCCCAAGTATTTCAATTATATTGTTAACTAAAGCATTACGGCAGAAAAAAGCCAGTCAGGAGAGTCTGCATTGAAGTGACAAAAGATCACTATGTTGCCATTATAGATTAAGATTACGAATGCAATTCACATAATTGTCAGGGGCAAAAAAAAAACTATGATTCTACTCGCAAATCTAATCACTGCAACAAATGTGGGGGTGGGAGAGGAAGGGAATAAATACTTCGCACAGGAATCCATGTACCCAAAGATGATAATCATTAACCATCTTCGGAGTCGCATGTTAGATCGGTGCTGCACACGTTGTCCTAAAGTGGCCTGTCTGATTGCAACGGCTGCAATGCACAACTCGCTTTACACGGCCACGGTCTTCTGCTCGGATGCGTTTCTTCCTTGGTCGACCAGGTGGCTGAAGTGATTTTGGTGGCTTAATGATGACCTCAGCAGCCATAATGGTGTTTGGATCCCCATCAGATGACTCCTTCCAGAGACTCTTATCTGGAATTGGATGAATTGTTTGTGAGTATGTCTTCCGATAAGTTGCTACAGTAAAACAGCTTTCGGTAAATCGATGCACATTCTGCCTGCAAGAGAGGAGTGCAGCAACAGCATGTGCACAGGGTAAACCATGCAGCTGCCAGCCACGGCAAAGGCAACAGCGGTTTCGCAAGTCAACAATATTTGGTCCTTCCTGAGAAATAACTTCAAATTCAGCTTCATTAGCACGAAGAACCTGATATGTATGTGCACGTTCAAGAGCCTCTGCAACGCATCTCTCAGCAGAAGGCACAAGTATTGATGTCCACTGCATACAAGTCTCTCGGCGTTCATTAAACCAGGTCATGAGCTGCCTCCTAATGTATTCCATCATCTGAATTATGGGAAGCCCACAGGCTTCCAAGATCCAGGTGTTCAATGATTCAACCATATTAGCTGTCAGATGCCCAAAACGAGTCCCTTCAAAATAAGCAGTAGCCCATAGTCGAGGAGGAATTCTTCGAATCCAATATGCAGCGTCTTGTGATATCTCTTCAATCTCTACGACTCTTGCTTCAAACTCAATGATGGTCAAAGCATGAGCAGCTTCCCATAGCAGGTTAACCAGCATCGTGTTGTTGAACTCCTTACGGAAGCTTTCACTCAGGTGACGCATGCAAAATCCATGAAAAGCTGTTGGAAAATGCGCTTCCACACCGTCTACAATGCCTTTCTGCCTGTCTGACAAAATTGTAAGCCTTGGCATGTTTTCCGTATTTACCTCAAGGAGGTTATGGAGTTCAGACAGAAACCACTTCCAATTTTCATTGTTCTCCTCATCAACAACACCAAATGCCAAAGGAAATAGAGCACCGTCTCCATCAAAGCCAGAAGCAAGAAGCAGAGTACCAAGATACTTGCTTTTCAAATATGTCCTATCAAGTCCAAGTAGAGGCCGACAAGCATTCAGAAAACCATAAATGGACGCCTGGAAGGATATGAAAAGACGCTGGAAGCAATTATCCATTGTGTTTCCATATACGGATGCGATACTCCCAGGGTTTATTCTTTTAACCTGTTCACAATACTGTGGAAGTAAGAGATACCCTTCTTCAAAGGATCCACGCATGGCAGCCATGATGCGTTCTTTCCCTCTCCAGGCTCGCTTGTATGATAAGGTAATACCATGTACCCGATGAATCTCTTCCAATATCTCCTTTGGCTTGTAATTGGGGTTCTCTCTAAGCCGCTGCTCCACAGAGTTGGCAACCCACTGAACAGAGGCCTGCTGATGGCCAAGATGAGCAATCCCTTCACACGTGTGGGTTTCATGGATGGTCCTAATTGTGAAAGTTGGAACACCAGGGAGCTTTGCTGCGTGTATGCGCCAGGGACATCCCTCGCTTGCACATTTAGCTGTGAAACGAGTCGTGTCAGATTTTATTGTTTGTATTTCAAAGTGAAGGGCGATGGCTGTTTCCCGCAATGCCCTGCGGCAGCTGATGACATCTGGGAACTCTTGCCCCACTGACAACTCATAATTAGGACTTACAGCAAGAGTACGTGCCTGCAGGACAGGCGAATGAACTACAAGCTCAGACTGCTGAAGAGCCAGATCATGAGTGGGGTCCAATGACAAGTCTTGATTCTGATCCGCAATTAGCTCAAGGTTCTCATCGAGCTCTTGGTTTTCAGAAACCACCAACTCATGGTACTGTGATAAAACTAATTCATGGGTTTGATCAGGAAGAGACAATTCGTCGTCTTCATGTTCAGGCTTTTGATCCATACCTAACCCATTCTCATGCCCATAGCTGTGACCAGCATCCTCTTCGTGGTCATGGCTCTGCCCCAGACCAAATTCATGGTCATGATGTCCTAATCCTAGTTCATGATCATGGGTTTCATCCAAACCCAAATGATGCTCCTGTGTTTGTCCCGATTCCAAGTCATGGTTCTGGCCCAGACCCAAACCATGGTTATGACCCAAGGCAAACTGCTGATTCTGCCCAAGCCCTAAATTGTGACTTTGCCCAAGTATCAACTCGTGGTTAGCCATTAGAATCAAACACAATCCATAAACAGCTGCAGCAACTGAGCACCAAAACTAAAATACCAATTTGTAAATTGGATTTCCACTCTAACCTTCCAATGGTATAACTGCATGCATATGGAGCAAAATCCATTGTAAAGTTCTAAGATCTGTCCCAAATATCATATATTATAACTCAAAGCAAAGAACCAAACATGAGAAAAAATATATGTATCAGAAGAATAAATTCCTATTAAAGGTGCAAAGACCGATTGGTTTAACAAGATGAGAAATCCAGAGTAACAGTGCTTGGTTACTCTTTTCTTTGGGGATACAACTTTCCAAGTTAAAGGACCAAATTAACTGAAAATCTTTTAGAATCATCCATTTAAGCAAAACTGCAATGCCAACAAAGAAAGAAAGAAGCATTCATGTCACTAACTCCCTGTCCGATGCGTGATCAAGAGTTAAGAGCTCAATTCTTGATACAACTATTCTCAGGTGCATGATCAAAGAGCTCACTCAATAGCTTATCGACTATAATACACAAACACACATGAGAGTACCCAAGTCTCAACAATTCAATCGACATTGTTGCACAAAAACCGAAAAACGAACTCCTCCAAATCCCCCTGAAGAAACATTAATCTGTACAAACCAGATGATAACTAGCAGAAGAGCGAAAAAAGAAAACTCATATTTTCTGTTCAGAAAAAGCGGGAGCTACTGAAAACTATAGAATTTTCCAAATACAAACTTGAAAATCCTAGTTACTATAATGCCTAAACAACGAAGAAATTACCAAACATATGCAATAAAGAATTTAGTTCCACAGCTAAACAAAGGACAATAATGACGTATTTACTAATTAAACCAGAACATGCCAATCAATAAAAAGGATCCACAAAAATTGAATTCACAAATTCAAAAGGAAGCAAGCATATGGGTTAAGAAAACTAAGTTACTCATAAAAAAATAAAAATAAAAAAAGCAGGTGAAAAACACTGTAGCAAGAAAAAGAAAACGAAAATATGAACTGGGTATTGATCAAAGCTTCAAGAGGAACACAATTCTAAAAAGTAATCCCAGAAATCAAACCCCCCCCCGAAAAGAAAAATCAAAAACCAAGAACCAACCTTGAACAAGCTAAGCAGTCCAGAAAAGCAACTGGGTCTCCTACAAAACCATCAAAACTGAAGTACAGAACCGGTTACGAGACAACATAGTACGGATGAAGCCCGAAAAAACGATAAAGTTTTGATCTTTTCTTCCATTTGGGTTTGCAGGCCAACCAGAATTTGAAATTTGGCGGGTAAATAACTGAAGGAGAAGATCGGCAAAAAAGAGAACGAATATATAGATATATATAAAAGAGTCGGGGGACGGGAGAAGGGCAAAGTTATCAGGAGAAGAGAGGGAGAGGATTGGGAAATCAGAGAGGAAGGGCAGGAGAGGGAGAATGGGTCAGGAGAGAAAAAATAAAAGGGTATTTATGTCATTGAATTGTGGTTGTGAATTGTGGTTTTCTTTGTTCGAGAGGTGGTTTTGGGTATTTCTCTAGCTCCCTTGGGGTTGGTGACTTCAATCAATGAATAACAAATTTATCTTTTTTTTTTCTAGTAAATGAATAACTAATTTACTTACTAGAAATAGTGGCCTACAAAAAATATTCTTTTTATTTTTTCGTGTCAATAAACTTATGATGGATTGTTGGTTTTTTTTTTCTTCTCAAAAAGATAATTTTTATAAGATAAGTTTGAATTTAAATTATAAATTAATTCTAAATATTAATTAATTATTTAAATTTATTTTTTAAAGAATACTCGACTTATTTGATTTGATGTTATATTATTATTATTTTTATAATCTAAGTTAATTATTAATAAAAAATAAATTTAAAAGACTATTGTTTTTTAATATTATAATATTTATTTGTGTATTGAGTGGGTTGTATTTTACTTATATTAATTTGTAAAATTATTTGGAGAAGTTTATGTTAAATGTGAAAAAAATTAAATAAAGAAAATAAATTCTTTATTAGAAAATATGACATATATATTTATACATTTGCATGCTTATATATTTATAAGTAAAATTCTTACATATTTACATAAAATAAAATATAAATTAATTTAAAAAATTCTTTCATATTTATTCTCAATAAATTTATATAAAATAATAAAAAATTATATGTTAATTTTTTCATTGTGAGTTTCATATTATGTTTTTATATATTTTATAATTTAAAAAAATTAAATTAATATAATTGTAATATCTGAATTATAAATTATGATGTAATTTTTGTATATTTTTAATAATCTAATAATATAACATTAGATGTATATAAAATATAAAACAAAGTTAAATTTATAGGTTATATTATTATGACGAATAATAGCAATGTTTTTAGTCTAACTCGTTCGGAATCAGCTGGTCAACATATATTATGGACATCTTGAAGTTCAACTACTCAAGGCTCGCTGCCCATGGCATGAACCAACTCCGACAGTGCCGTGTCTCGCAAACAAAAACATGGGCACACCAGCTGGGTGGGTGTAAATCAATGCCCACATCACAGCTTGTCAAAGTCTTACCAAAATAATCAAAGCATGGTGATCCTCTGGTGATCATGGTATGCACCAGAGCATGGGAACCTCAGATGGAAAAACAAATGCAACCCTACTTTTCTTTTTTTATTATTATGTTTGTCTATATAGAAGTGTTAAATTAATTAATATGAGTGGCCCTTGTTATTTAAAGTATGACCCAATATAAAAGGTCCAATATGATGGTCGGTTGGACATAATGACAATTTGGGTCACTGGGTTTAAAATCCCTCCACTCTCCCTATTTAAAGATAATTGTTACAGGAAAAAGATAACGATTACGGGAAGGATAATTATTATCGGAAAAGAGGGATAATTTCCTAATTGATAAATAAACATTACGGAAGGAAAAGGTAACGTTTTAATTAGGATATTAATTCTCTAATTAATGATAACCATTATAAAAAGGAAATAAACGTTATCATTAAGTTTTTCTGGATTCTCTCTGCCATCAGAGAAAACGAAAGGAAAAGGGAAGAGTTGGAAAAAAAACACAGAGAGAGAGAGAGAAAAACAGAAAAAGGTAGGAAGATAGAAAAGGGAAGAATCCGGGAGGAAATGCAAAATCTTCTCAAGTACAGATCGGTAAAGAGATTTTCACCTCCGCGATAGGGAATCGTCATGGACAACGGTACGTTGATTCCTTACAGTTCATTTGCTAGTATTCGCTTAAAGAAAGATCCTGTATTGTAGAAATAGAATTTTCGTTAAAGGAAAATTCTGGAAAATATTATCTTTTATTTTAACAATTGGTATCAGAACCTATTTTGTGAATACTGCGGTTGTTTTCGTTTTCCCTTTTGCGCCGGAAGGAACAGGCGCATGAAAGAAAGCGGTCGGCGCCGCCGGGACCCAAATTGATCCGGGTACGGCGAAAGGAACCCCGATGAGCGCTGTGTTTCTGCGCGTCGCCGGGGAAGCCAGACCGGGGTAGCTAGATCGGCCTAGCCGGATCGACCTGGCCAAGGGGCTGGTGGGCCACCGGCGACGCGACCCGAACAGGGGTGCCGAAGGGCACCAACGAGCGCGACCCGATCGAGGGCCGAAAGGGCCACCGGCGAACGCGAGGCGAAGGGGCCGAAGGGGCACCGGCCAAAGCCCGACCCGTACGGGGCCGAGGGGCCACCGGCGAGCGCATGTGGCCGGGACCCGATCGGCCTACTGGGCACGGCAGAGGCCCGGCTGAGCCTGGATCCGGGCGGCGCCGGCAGGGTTGGCCGGCGTGGAAGGAGCTCCGGCCCGGAATCCTGCACTGCCAGAGACTGTTGGCGCGGAATAGTGCGCCAGCCACTGGACCCTATGTCGCTTGTGGTTGTCGTTTGTATCGCGGGTGGTTATCGGCGTAAGGTATAAGCCGACTACGGGAAAAGTGCGCTGCCAGTATATTGGCCTGTGTCAACTCCCACAGAATGGAAAATTAAATTTTGAAAACTTATTAGTCACCAAAGTGGCCTGGTTTGAAAAATTTGAATGACCGTAAATTTCAATTGTTCATTTTTTATGCTAATAAAAGGTTGTACATGAACAATTGTAGTTATTAATTATAAAGTTAGGAGATCATCCAAAGATGGATCATTGCCTATAATTAATAACACTAAAGGGGATTGATTGATATACTGAGTAAACATGATTGTATGTCCAAAGATAACATTCATGTTTTACTCTAGTATGATTGATTGATCTATTAAAGTATATTTAATTAACATCATTATTGATTAAAGTCATGTATTTGAGGATCACCCAAAGGTGGACTTAAATATATAGTCAAAGTTTGTAATGCATGTATCTGAATCCATCAAAGTTTGCTCAAAGTATTAATGTGTAAATTTGGATCATGTTTGCAGCCTCTAACAACGTTTTCGCCTTAGGCAATGCAATGATCAAATTCAATGGGCTGAACTATGCAGAATGGTCTGAGCATATTCAGTTTCATTTAGGCGTTTTGGGCTTAGACCTAGCGGTCATCACGGATAAAAGGCCTGCAGCCATTACAGAGACCAGTACAGAATCCGATAAGTCTTTTCATGAGGCTTGGGTACGGTCCAATAGGCTGAGTCTGAATTTGATGCGAATGACGATGGCTGAAAATGTCAAGCCATCGATGCCTAAGACCGAAAATGCAAGGGAATTTATGGTGAGAATTAAAGAATATTCTCAGTCAGACATAGCTGATAAATTCATCGTAGGAACCCTAATGAGTGAGCTGACGACCAAGAAATTTGAGTGAGCTGACGACCAAGAAATTTGATTGGTCACAGCCCATTCATGATCATGTGACTAGTATGGCTAACCTAGCAGCAAAATTAAGAACGATGGGAATAGATGTGAGTGAATCCTTTTTGGTTCAATTCATCATCAACTCACTGCCTCCTGAATTTGGCCAGTTCCAAGTGAATTATAACACTATTAAAGAGAAATGGAACTTTCAAGAAATTAAGGCCATGCTGGTTCAGGAAGAAGGGAGATTAAAGAAGATGAGGGATCACTCCATTCATCTCACTGTTCGCAATGATGCTAGCAGTAGTAAGTCTAAACCATACCGGAAGGGTAAGAAGAAGGACAGGGCCTCTATAAAAGTCACTGGAGGTCAGATCCAAAAGGATCAGAAATGCTTCTTCTGTAAAAGGATGGGTCACTTCAATAGGGATTGCCCAAAAAGGAAAGCTTGGTTCGAAAAGAAAGGTATGTACTGTATATCAGTATGTTTTGAATCAAACGTAATTGAAGTACCCAACAATACTTGGTGGTTAGACTCTGGAGCTATTATTCATGTGTCACATATTATGCAGGGATTCCTTTCAATCCAGCCCATAACAGGAACTGAGAAGTTCCTTTACATGGGAAACAGATTGAAGGCACGAATAGCGGGAATTGAGACGTACAGATTGATCTTGGACATTAAGTGTCACCTGGATCTAGAAAAGTGTCTCTATGTTCCTGAATGTGCTAGAAATTTGGTTTCTGTTGCAAAGTTGGATGAAGAAGGATTTAATTTCAAGATTGGAAACGGTGCATTTTCATTGTATAGACATTCGTACTATCATGGATTTGGTACTTTGGTTGATGATTTGTACCGTTTTAATCTTGATACTATGTATGCTGATTCTCTATTTCTTGTTGAGCATAGTATAGGTAACAAACGTAATATGCATAATGATAGTTCTGCTTTCTTATGGCATCAAAGATTGGGTCATATATCCAAAGAAAGGATATTGAGGTTGGTGAAAAGTGATATCCTACCTCAATTGGATTTTGCTGATTGGGAAGTGTGTGTTGATTGTATAAAAGGAAAACAAACAAGACACACATCAAAGAACCCAGCCATAAGAAGTAGTGAGCCTTTAGAATTAATACACACCGATATATGTGGCCCTTTCGATATTCTCACATGGGGTGGTGAGAAATATTTCATCACATTTATAGATGACTACTCACGGTACTGTTACTTATATCTACTGCATGAAAAGTCCCAGTCAGTAAACACCCTGGAAGTGTTTATTAATGAAGTGGAAAGGCAGTTAGATAGAAAAGTAAAAGTGATTAAGTCAGACAGGGGTGGTGAATATTATGGAAAATTCAATGAAAGTGGACAATGTCTTGGTCCATTTGCAAAATTTCTTGAAAGTCGAGGCATATATGCACAGTACACAATGCCTGGTACACAACAACAGAATGGTGTAGCGGAAAGGCGAAATCGCACACTTATGGATATGGTTAGGAGTATGTTGAGTTACAGTACTGTACCTTTATCCTTGTGGATGCATGCATTAAAGACCGCTGCATATCTGCTGAACAGGGTTCCTAGTAAGGCTGTCCCTAAGACTCCCTACGAGTTATGGACAAGTAGGAAACCCAGTTTAAGACACCTTCACGTTTGGGGTTGTTCAGCAGAAGTAAAGATATATAATCCACATGAAGGAAAGCTTGATGCAAGAACCATTAGTGGTCACTTCATTGGCTATCCTGAAAAGTCTAAAGGGTACAGGTTCTACTGCCCTAACCATAGCACTAGAATAGTTGAGTCTGGTAATACTCGGTTCATTGAAAATGGTCAGTCCAGTGGGAGTGTGGAATCACGAAAAGTGGATATTACAGAATTGCAAAATGAAAGATCCACAGTGAGTACTCCTACTCAAGTTGGTATCCCC
The DNA here is from genome assembly GCA_020883675.1 of Bruguiera gymnorhiza. NCBI lineage: Eukaryota > Viridiplantae > Streptophyta > Magnoliopsida > Malpighiales > Rhizophoraceae > Bruguiera > Bruguiera gymnorhiza. Next base: position 462,815 of record JAIRCJ010001048.1, read on the forward strand.
ACACCCAGTGTTTCTACTCAAGTTGTTGTTCCTTTTGTTGCATCACAGTCACGTGACATGCAAGGACAACAAATTGATACACGAAACACGCAAAGTGAGCACATAAGAGATGAACCAAGTGACAATGTACAAATTTTGAATGAACAAGCGATGCCACAAGATATGGCATTACGGAGGTCTACAAGACAGAAAAGGCCAGTTGTATCGAATGATTATGTGGTTTACTTGCTTGAGCATGAATCAGAATTAAGCATTGATAAAGATCCAGTCTCATTTAAACAAGCCATGGATTGTAATGATTCTGAAAAGTGGTTGAATGTCATGAAGGAAGAGATGAAATCGATGGATGTAAATCAAGTCTGGGAACTAGTAGAGTTGCCTGAAGGATCAAAACGAGTTGGCTGTAAGTGGGTCTTCAAAACCAAGCGAAACTCAAAAGGCAACATCGAAAGGTATAAAGCCAGACTTGTTGCCAAAGGTTACACTCAAAAGGATGGCATTGACTATAAGGAGACTTTCTCTCCAGTATCTAAGAAAGACTCCTTAAGAATCATTATGGCTTTGGTGGCTCAATATGACCTGGAGCTCCACCAAATGGATGTAAAGACCGCCTTTCTGAATGGAGACTTAGAAAAGGAAGTGTATATGGACCAACCTGAAGGTTTCATAACCACAGGGCAGGAAAGTTTGGTGTGTAAATTAAAGAAATCGATAAATGGACTGAAACAAGCTTCCCGACAATGGTATATTAAGTTTAATGATACCATTACGTCATATGGTTTTGTAGAGAACACCGTTGATCGGTGTATCTATATAAAGGTCAGTGGGAGCAAGTTCATTATATTAGTCCTATATGTCGATGACATCCTATTGGCTGCTAATGACATGAGTTTGTTACATGATGTTAAGAAATTTCTCTCTGAAACTTTTGAAATGAAAGATATGAATGAGGCATCCTATGTGATAGGAATAGAGATATTCCGTGATAGATCACAAGGATTGTTGGGATTGTCTCAGAAAGGCTATATCAATAAAGTATTAGAGAGATTTAGAATGGAAAATTGCTCTACAGGAATAGTTCCAATTCAGAAAGGGGACAAGTTCAGTGAATTGCAATGTCCAAAGAATGATTTGGAACGAAAATCAATGGAATCCATTCCCTATGCATCATTGGTTGGAAGTTTGATGTATGCTCAAACATGCACTCGGCCAGACATTAGTTTCGCTGTTGGAATGTTGGGCCGATATCAAAGTAATCCTGGAATAGATCATTGGAAAGCTGGAAAGAAAGTACTTAGGTACTTACAAGGCACCAAGAATCATATGCTTACTTATAAAAGATCAAGTCATCTTGAAATAGTAGGCTACTCGGATTCAGATTATGCTGGATGTGTAGACTCGAGGAAATCTACATTCGGTTACGTGTTCCTCCTGGCTGGAGGAGCAGTTTCCTGGAAAAGTGGGAAGTCGTCTGTCATTGCTACTTCCACTATGGAAGCTGAATTTGTAGCATGCTTTGAGGCTACTGTTCATGCATTATGGTTGTAGAATTTTATCTTAAGGCTTGGTTTGGTCGACAGTATAGAAAAGCCGTTAAGAATTTATTGTGACAATTCCGCAGCTGTTTTCTTCTCTAAGAATGATAGGTATTCTAAAGGTGCGAAACATATGGATTTGAAATATCTATCTGTTAAGGAAGAAGTGCAAAACCGTAGAGTGTCTATTGAGCACATTGGTACTAAATTGATGATAGCGGACCCATTAACTAAAGGTTTGTCACCGAAAACATTTACTGGACATGTTGAAGGGATGGGCATTTTGGATAGGTCCGCATTCTCATGAAAGCCAATATTATGTATTGCTCATATTATTGTAACACTCGTGAATTCAATTAAAGTTATGGTTTTGTTCACGCTCTGTTATCTCCATTTGGTTGTATACAATTACAGTTGTGAGATAACTAGTGGCATGTTCGGAAATGACAATTAAAGTTTCAACGTTCCTCAGTTAGGTTATTATGAATTATAATGATCATGTGATAAATGGAAGGAATCATGTCGCCAAAGGACATGTGACTGCCATGATCCAATCATTTTAATTCAATCAAGTATTGTGGTTTGATGATCTTTAAGGATTATGCACACTTATTTATTGTTGATTCATCAAATCATAACAAGAGTCAAGTGGGAGATTGTTAAATTAATTAACATGAGTGGTCCTTGTTATTTAAAGTATGACCCAATATAAAAGGTCCAATATGATGGTCGGTTGGACATAATGGCAATTTGGGTCACTGGGTTTAAAATCCCTCTACTCTCCCTATTTAAAGATAATTGTTACAGGAAAAAGATAACGATTACGGGAAGGATAATTGTTATCGGAAAAGAGGGATAATTTCCTAATTGATAAATAAACGTTACGGAAGGAAAATGTAACGTTTTAATTAGGATATTAATTCCCTAATTAATGATAACCATTATGAAAAGAAAATAAACGTTATCATTAAGTTTTTCTGGATTCTCTCTGCCATCAGAGAAAACGAAAGGAAAAGGGAAGAGTTGGAAAAAAAACACAGAGAGAGGGAGAAAAACAGAAAAAGGTAGGAAGACAGGAAAGGGAAGAATCCGGGAGAAAAGGCAAAATCTTCTCAAGTACAGATCGGTAAAGAGATTTTCACCTCCGCGATAGGGAATCGTCATAGACAACGGTACGTTGATTTCTTACAGTTCATTTGTTAGTATTCGCTTAAAGAAAAATTCTATATTGTGGAAATAGAATTTTCGTTAAAGGAAAATTCTGGAAAATATTATCTTTTATTTTAACAAGAAGCTAAAAGACTCAAAAAAAGAAAAAAAAAAAAGGTAACACTGAGGGAGTTTATTCCTAATCGTTCGTGGCTACATAGCACTTATCGCGTTTTGAAGAAGGAATGGGATCGCCTTTGGTAAAAGGGAAACCAAGAGACGCTCTCCGATTGATAAGAAGAAGATATAGTTGGATAATTAACTAATCACGTGATTACTTTTTCAGTAATTGTAAACATAGTATAGATGCCAATTCATTTACCGGAATTCCCATCTAACAACAACAACAACATTAAAGAAATTTGATTATAATTAACTATATAATTTTTTTTATTTCATTTCATTGTACACTTAATTAACTATAAAACTTAATTGTTTTAAATCTTTTTTAATTAAAAATTTTTAAATTAACTTAGCTCTATCTCTCCCTCACCTCACCCCATCTAACAAATCTCTCAAAACTGTCGACAATTTAAGCCAACTTTCAAGATTCTTTTTCAAGTATCCCTTTGTATGGATATATCACTAGGCCCAGCATCTTTAAGACTTACTCTCTAGTATCTGTAAGGCTTTACCACCAGCCCAAGGTACTCAATTCTGTATGGCACGTTGTACATTCAATTGTTTATAGCAGCCCATGATCTTCCACCAAGAAGACAGACCAGATGGCCCCCATGGCGGGACAGCTCTGGCTAACCGTCCCAGCCCCATCCTCACATATCCCTTCCAAAGCCCAAAACCTTAAAGCATTGGTTTAACTTGTTTTCCCCTTCCCTTGGATAAACAGAAGTTATGCATTATTTTTGTCCATTATTATTATTTTTCAATGCAATATTCTTTTTTCTTTACAATGTAGAATAAATTTGATTAGAAATGTAGCACTTCTTCGCAAAATTGCGGCTACCATAGCTAGGAATAGTGGAAAACATCTTCGAAGAAAAAAAATATATATTTTTACCATGTATTTTGAAAAAAAAATAAAAATAAAAATAAAAAAACATTTGCTTGAGAGTGGAGTATATTTTTTCTACTGGGCACCCAACGCCTACCAGTCTTCCCACGGAATTTCCATTCATTTTTATTATTTTAATAAAAATAAACAATACCAATTAATATACATATAAAAATTATATTAATCGAGGTCCCTGTCTCACAATTTATCATAAGAGTATAGGCCATTCAGGTCTATTACATGTTTTGATTCTGCATCAAAGAAAGACGTAAATAGGAAAAAAGTCATATTTTGATTCGGATTACAAAAGGTAAATCCATTAATAAAAGAGATTCGCTTCGATATTGGTATAACGTTAAGGAACAAGAAAGCGATAATGTTGCAATAGAATTTTAGCACGGCTTAAACTAGTTCAATCAGGATATATAATCGTGCACATTATTATCATTAATTATTAATTAATCAGGGATTATTAATTTAGTTTGCGTATAACTCGTTCTCACAATTTAGGGAATTTTTCGGTACATTTTCTAATAACTCCATCCTTTGTAAAAAAAATAAAAATAAAATTTCAATTAAAAAAATTGGCTATTCAAAACTCGTCCGCCTATTAATATAAAAAGTTTGAAAGATTCTGATGCATGCTTGAAGCTATGGAATATGGCTCTAAGTAATCGAATAAAAATAAACTAGAAGTTTCATGAATTTAGATTAAAAAAATATAAGAAATTGAAAAAATTGTATATGCTGATGACTATAAACATCTAATTGATTATAATATGTATTTGATCGCTTCGTGATGGCAACTGTGAATAGTAATGGGGAAGTACATTTTTTAAAGAAGAAAATATGTCCCTTTTTTTTTTTCTAGGAAAATATGTTCTTTCCACAATACATCTTTTGAAAAAAAAAAAGAAAAGAAAAAGAAAATAGAGTACATTTTCTTGAAAGTAGAGTATACTTTTTTCTACTGCACAACTCTACGGCCTCCAGCATGCACAACACATAACTTCTACTGTGTTTTTTAAACAACCGACGAGCAATTTTTTGTTAAGATAGCAATTAGGAGTGATTTGATGACTTTTTGTTATTTTTATAGCACTCTTATAATATATTTCAATTTTTATTAACAATAGACTAAGGAATGGTGTTTATTGTTACTGCGTTTATATTATTACAAGTTATTTTTTTATATTTTTTAAATAGATACAGTGTGAAGTATAATTGCCCTTTAAATTGAAGCCTAAAATATAATTTTCCCTTTGATTGCAATAAAGAAAGAATAAAAAGTCATATTTTGATGAGGATTCTGGACTACAAAAGGTAAATCCGTGAATAAAAGGGATTCTCTCTTATTAATTTTGGTGTAAAATAAAAAGGCGAAAGCGATAATCTTGCAACAGAGCTTTTCACGGCTTAAAAAGCTCAATCCGATATAATCAATTAATCAGCATATCAACATCTCGGCTGGCCGAGCGACCTTTAATTCTATTTCTCCCTCTCTGTTTTTCTTTTTTTTTTTTCATTATTATTGTTTCCCTTGTTCTCTTGTTTGCTTTGCCAAGCCAGGGTCTGCGTCTTCCTTTCGTTCATATTTCATAGCAGTTATGGCAGGGAAGGACAAGAGAGCGAGAGGAGTTGAAGCCCGCAGGTGGGGGAGGTGGGCTGATTTGCCAGGAGAGCTTTTGGCACTCATAGCTGAACGTCTGTCAGGTCGCGTTGATTTCCAACGATTTTGCGCCACTTGCAGGTCCTGGCGATCCTCCGCTAGTATTCTTCCTGGAAGGACTTTATTAGTCCCACCGCTGATTGTCTCCAGGGAGGATCAAACAATCCAGGAGAGTTTCTACACCACTGAAGGATTTCCCTGTCCCGCCTACAAGTTCGACGCCTGCGTCATCCATCTCGTCCGACAGAAGAAGGAGAGCACAACAACAGATGGTTCTTCTTCAAACAAAAGCTGGCTGGCATTGGCTGGGAAGCCTCATGTTCCAGGTACGAACCAGAACAGGACGATGTATGTTGAGTTTCTCTCGGAAACAGCATTGGGTCACGGGCGCGAAGATATTCCCAAGGAATTGGACATCCTAGATTTATCCATGTCCGAAGTATGTAAGCAGTACTACTTTTTGGCAGGAAGTCCTGTCACTTGGCTCCGTCACTTTAATGCTCAAACGACAATAATCCAAAAGATAGTTTTTATATTTTCGAGGTCTGTTGGTGAGTACGCAGCGGTGGGACTTTACGGCCTCGATGGAAGACTGGCATTCCTGAGGTCATCCGGGGAAGGAATATGGACTCCGATAGATGACTACCGGACTGGTTACAATGATGTCATTGATTATAATGGCACATTTTACGCCGTCCATTACACTGGAAAACTTCTCAGGATTGATTTGCCTTTCAAAGTGACAGAAATTGCATCACCCGTCGTCAGGGGGAAGGGTGGTATCCAAAAGTGTTTGATTGAGTCGGCTGGTGATTTGCTTTTAGTTGACAAGTACTTAAGGTATGGCAATATCCGTAAAATTAAAGTCTTGACACCAAAAATTTGGTTCAAAGTTTACAAGCTGAAAAAAGTGGAGGAGACCAACAATTTCGTTGAGATTCGGAGCTTGGGGGATAGAATGCTGTTCCTGACCCGTCTGACCCGTCAATATTGCAACTTTTCTGTATCTGCTCAGCAATTGCCTGGATGCAAACCAAATTGCATCTATCTTGAAGAAAACTGCGAAAACGCCTATCATCTGGATGGACGTTTCCGCTGGGATTTGTCAACCTTTCGTATTGGGGTGTTTAACTTAGGAGATGGTACTTACGAACGGATGGAACAATGGTACGACCGATGCCCCTGAATATGTTCCTCTCCTTCTTTGATAGCATGATTGTTTTTCAATCTAAGGGACAATTAGTAATTTACTCACTATTTAGCTAATACACGCAATTTGAATATGAATTTGTACTTTTTTTTTAAAATTTTACAGTGCTATATTTATATTAAGCATCTTTAGTTAATACACATCAATTTAATTATGAATTTTTACTTGTTTTTTTTTTTTGATTGACAATATCATACTCATACCACTTTTTTTTTTTTGGTTAAATCTAACTGAATATCTTGACAAAAATAAAAACTCGTAACTTATATATTAAATTACAAGAAGGTGTAGTTTGAGATATATTTTTCAACGGTGAACAAATCATGTGACTAAATGCATAATCAAAGCATCAATCATTACCAATACCCCATGCCCGCAACTTCTTAATCCTTCCAAATGGGGTGAATCGGGACGCAGAAAGAGTTTTGAAGCATTGCAGGTCGCGTCGATTTCCAAAGATTTTGCGGCATATGCAGGTCGTGGCGATCCTCAACTAGGATTATTTGACAAAGGTATGAAGCTTTGCACGTCGCAGCGTTGATCGTCTCGGGTCAGTGTTGAAGACAAAAAATAAATAAACAATAAAATAATAATACTACAATAATAAGAGTAAAGTAATTAAAAAATATATTATATTTAAATTGTATTAATTGTTATTCTTAAAAATAATTTTTATTTATATAAATAAATCTTTTCAATAAAGTAAATTATAATAACTATTTTTCTCATTAAATGATAAAGTAATAAAAATAATTTAATTTTTTAATTAACTCAATACTATATCTTAGATTATTAATAAAAAAATTAATTTTGATTAATAATAACTTAATAATTCATAATATAAAATAATGTCAAATTTTAACAATAAAACTAATAACAAATACATAATAATTAATTTAATAATTATAAAATTATTAATTTAAATTGATTAAATTTAAAAATATAATAATTAGTTTTAAAAAATATATTAATTTGCAATAATTAAAAAAAATAAAAAAGTGGTACTACACACAATTGAAGATGGTCTCTTCGATATGTTCGACATGTACATAGTCTCTCGTCCAACAGAAGAACGGGAATAATCAAGCAGATAGCTCCTCAAACAAATGCTGGTTAGCTTGTGTTCGGGACAAACCTTATGTTCCAGGTAAGGACAACAAGCTACGTGTTGAATTGCTGTCAAAAACCGCATTGGGTCACAATCACAGCACAATTCCTAAAGACTTGAACATCCTAGAATGGAACTGAGGGAAAACTGGCATTCAAGAAGTCATCCGAAGAAGGAATGTGGATTTCAATAGATAACTATAAGGCAAGCGATTATAATATCGTCATTGATTTTAATGGTGTATTTTACGCTGTACATTGCACTGCAATACTCTTCAGGATTGATTTGTCTGCTAAAGTGACAGAAGTTGCATCACCTATCCTTAAAGGCAATGGGGGCACGCTGGCGATTTGCTTTTACTTGACAAGTACATTGATGCTACCATGATCAATAATTATAGATCAAAGAAACCATCAGAAACTTGGTTCGAGCTTTATAAGTTGGATGAAGAGGAAGGGAGCCACAGATTGGTTGAGATTCAGGGCTTGGGCAATAGAATCTTGTTTCTGACCAGCAAATATTGCTTTTCTGTTTCTGCGCAGCACTCGCCTGGATGCACACCAAATTGCATCAATCTCACAGGACAATGCAACAATGCTTATCATCTGGACTGGAAATCATGCTTGCGATTGCGAACCAACCTTACCGCCGTGTTCAACAGGATGGTACTCACAAACGGATATAACTGACCCTCTCGACTTTGTTACTCTCCTTGTTTGAGAGCACGATTTTTAATTTACTTATAATTGGGTCTATACAATTTTTTTTTTTTTTTTGTGTGTACAGGTAATCGGGTTTAATTTACAAACGGATATATTTGATGCACACTTTTTTATTATTTTTAATATATAATTATAATTATAATATATATATATATATAATTAAAATTTATAATTAAGAGACCTGAGTTCCCGCTGAATTTTTAACTACAGTTTAGTAGGGGGCAGAGTTATTTTTGGCCTTTCTGATTTGCAGGCTTTGTACTTGTATTGGTACTACGAAGCTTTTAATAAGAGGATCGATGTCATTCCAAAAGCATCTAAAATAAGATAATTAGTTGGTTAACACCCATACACTTGTTCTTTCTAGAAAGTTTTAATGATTCTGATGCTTCCTTGAAGCGATGGGATGCAGCTATAAGTAATCGGATATGAATAAACTAAACATTTCATGAATTTATATCGAAAGAAAGATAAGAAATTACCAAAACTGTATGAATTAATGAATATAAACATCTAACCGATGTGAGTGTGCAGCCGATCACTTCAAACGTATTAGTGATCACCAATCAATGATCCAAGACCCTAGATGAGTACTTGTTGCCTTGTTTGTCTAAAAGGAAATGTAGCAGACGGATCAATTCGTCAAGATACCCATTCCTGCAATGTGTGTAATCCTTTCAAATATGGTGGGTTGGGAGAGTGAAAGAGTTTTGAAGAAGTTCAATTCACCCTTTTGTCATTATTTTTATTGTGCCTAGGCTTATTTTAGAAAATCACTTAATGAGACCACCTATTTAGAACAATTAATTTACGAAATTTTGTATTAAGAGATGAAGTTAAAATTTGAATGTTGTCTTTTTCATTCTCCTCTCTTTTTATATATTTAGACTATATGACTATTCTTTCAAATAAAGAAAAAAAAAAAGTCACTCAATATTTCAATATAAAGGAGAGTGAATACTCTAAAATAGTCAAATACGTTAAGGGAAGCTAAAAACGCACCAAGAGATTAGGGAGAATACAGTTTAGGAGGAGAATTCAACATTTAGCTTGGAAATTTAATTATAATAAAGCTTAGAAAACATCTGGGGCGCATCTTTTTGGCCTTTGGAGAAGTCCTATTTCTGTTCGGACTAGAGAAGGTAAAGCCATTAACGAATAGGATTCTACTGGGAATTGACCAAAAATTAAATTTAAAAAGAAAAATCCCAACAGATATATATCTAACTCCCAGAGCAATCTGTAGCAGAGCAGACCAAAGAGAGGAGTCTTGTTTTGCCAAGCCATTGTCTGTGTCCGGTTTTCTTTCATCTTTCGTGGTAATTATGGCCAACAAGAAGGGCAAGGTTGGAGCACCCAGCAGCTGGGGTGATTTACAGGAAGAGCTCTTGGCGCTCATAGCAGAGCGTCTGTATGCTAACGTTGATTTACTAAGATTCCGCGCAGTCTGCAGTTCATGGCGATCCTCTTCTAGGAGTCTTGCGGGAAGGACTTTCAATGGAGCTTTCAGAGTCCCGGCGTTGAACCTCTCCGGTGAGGACAAAACAATCCCAGAGAGGTCCTGTGCCAGTGAAGAATATGTTTGTCCCTTCCTCACTTTCGAGACGCGCACCATTTATCTCGTACAACAACAGAAGAACAAGAGTCCAGCAGCAGATATTTCTTCAAATAAATGCACGTTGGCATTGGTACGGGAGAAGCCTTATGTTCCAGGTAAGGACAAGATGCGTGCTGAATTTCTCACAAAAGCAGCATTGGGTTACCGGAGAAAAACAATGTCCGAGGAATTGAATATCCTAGAGGTGTCCATGATTGAATTATATAAATACTACTATGTGGGAGCAGACCGAGGGACGGCTGCGGCTTGGATTCGAAAAATAGCTTTTATATTTTCAAGGTCGGCCGCCGATGAGTACATTGCGGTGGGACTGTATGGCAACCATGGAAAACTGGCATTCCTAAAGTCATCCAGAGAAGGGATATGGACTCCATTGGATAACAATCAGGCCGGTTACAGTGATGTCATTGATTATAATGGCAGATTTTATGCCGTTCACTACACTGGTAAGCTTGTTAGGATTGACTTGTCTTCCAAGGTGACAGAAGTTGCGCCGTCTAGTGTAAGTGGAGTTGGTGGACTCCAAAAGACCTTGGTAGAGTCGGCCGGGGATTTGCTTTTACTTGACAAGTACATTGATTTTAGAACAAAGAGGCCAAATACTTGGTTCAAAGTTTACAAGCTGAATTTAGAGGAAGAGATCCCCAGATTGGTTGAGATTGGAAGCTTAGGGGATAGAATGTTGTTTCTGACCAGCAGATGTTGCAACTATTCTGTCTCCGCCCAGCACTTGCCGGGATACACGCCCAACTGCATCTATCTGACAGAACACTGTGACAATGCTTATCATATGTACTGGAATCCACGTCTGCAATTGAGCACCTCCTTTTCTGCTGTGTTCAACTTAGAGGATGGTACTTACAAACGGATAAAGAACACTCACGCACCTCTCCATATTTACTTTTGAATGCAATGGACTTTATAATTTACCTGCAATCGGGTCGATATAGATCAATCTGATTGTGGTGTTGTGCTTGCTTTCTTAATTGAAAGTAGTTCACTTCTTCTCATATGCAAATATGGATCCTGCGCGAATGTGGGTCCTGTAAGATTTTGACCAGCGAGACATAGTGAGTGTATTTTGTAAATTTCATGTTTGTTAAATGAATTGTTTTTCTTTGAAGGGAATAATTCATGAACTAATCATTGAAAAAGATTCCAAAGTTTCAGTTTTTTAAACAGGCAAATTTCATTGATGAATCGTTGAAAAATATCAAAAGATTTTGCATTTGTCATGGGATACAAATGAATTGTTGTATATCTATCGATGGTAAAATTCTCCAATGGTCTTTGATGTAGGGCCGAACAACTAAATTCCTGTATCATTGAGTTTTTTTTTTTCTGTATGATTTTACCTTACCTCTATCAATTTTTTTTTTTAAACCAATTATTCAGCTTAGATTCATGGATCTAACGGCTGAGTCACAACAATTAATATTAAAATGACTACTGAAAGTCCAACAAGACACTGAAAAGTACTAAAATCCCTCCTACTAAAGCAAAATAACTTTTGAAAAAGATACATGAAAAAATCAATCAACCACAATTACTCTCTTTTCGCAGAGTTTGATTCTGGAAAATAATTAATAAAAAAAAAAAACTCTGCAACCTTTATCATCCATTCACATAGACTTGAGTTGTCTTTTAGAAATTTTAGATTCTCATTTTAATAGAATATAATTAACATATATATATATCGGACAACAATAGTTAGAGCCATTTGATAACAAAGATTCTCTTGGATATCGTGTACGTTATTTCATTAATTATGTATTATTAAGGATTATTTTCCCTAGACAAATCAGTTTGCATACCTATTCGACTTTTAAGCCGATTTTCCATTTTGTTTTTTTTTTCTTTTTTATCCATCTTCTATCTCATTTAGTCTTGCCTACAGGCCTTTTGAAGTCATATTTCCATCCCGACGAGAGAAGGCATAGCCATTAATGAAAAGAATTTTATTGGATATTGATCGAAAATAAGTGAAAATTTAACAGAAAAAAATTGGTGACGAAAAGGAGATAGTCATAAAAGAGTATAAATTCTTCTGTAGAATATTGAAAAATTTTCAAGAATTCTATTTATAAATTCTATATATATATATATATATATATATATATATATATATATATATATTATATAGTAATAAAATATAATATTTTATTATTATTTATTGTCATTATATTTTTTATTATTATTTCATTCTCTTAACATAAATAATAAATAATTTACAGATATGGTAGAATTTAAATATTTAATTATATTAATTAATATAGAATAAAAAATATTATATATATATATAATAGAGAAAGAGAGTATTATATGGTGAAGTGGGTGAGGAGAATATTTAAAAGTAAACGTCTTGAATAAATTTAAATTTTAGTCAAAAAAATAAAAAATAAAATAAAAATCTTTGCAACAGAGCTTTTCCCGGCTTGGAAGTTGGCAGCTGTAATCGGACAGAATCGAGAACGTTATTATATCATTAATGATTTATTATTAATTATTAAGGATTACTGTCCTTATGCAAATAAGTTGATTTATATATATATATATATATATAATGTATTTGGCTGGCCGAGCGACAATTAATACGACTTCTCTTTTTGTTCTGCCAAGCTGCTAGGGTTCGTTTTGCCATCCATATTTCAGAGTGAAGATGGCGAGCAGGGAGAAGGGCAAGGGACTGGGAGGAGGTGGAAGAGGCTGGGCTGATTTACCCGAAGACCTTTTGTTTGTCATAGCAGAGCTCCTTCGCGGTCTCTCTCGCGTTGATTTGATGCGATTCTGCGCCACCTGCAGTTCATGGCGATCCGCTGCTAGGATTCTTCGAGGGCCGTGCGGATGGTTTCGGGTGCCAGCGAGTGAGGACGAAAGAATACAGAAGAGGTACGAAAACTCTACAGGATTGCCTGCTCCCTTCAACGACTTGTTCAGCATGTACACAATCTATCTCGTCCAACAGCAGAAGAACGAGAATCAAGCAGATGATGATAGTTCTTCAAATAAGTGCTGGTTGGCGCGGGTCCGGGACAGAAATTATATTCAAGGTAAGGACAAGCTACGTTTTGAGTCACTTTCAAAACACGTATTGGGTTACAATGACAACACAGTTCCCAAGGAATTAAACATCCTAGATGTGTCCATGTATGAATTGCGTAAATATTACACTTGGCAATGTCTCAGAGGGCACATTGTTGAATGGAGTCGTTTTGATGAAACTGAGAGGATTCGAAAAGTAGCTTTTATATTTTCGAGGTATGGAGCTGGCGAGTTCGCAGCGTTGGCAATATGTGGAAAGAAGAGAAAACTGGCATTCATGAAGTCATCTGAGGATCGCGGGTGGAATTTGATAGAAAAATATCGAACCCTCTTGTATAGTGATGTTATTGATTTCAATGGCATGTTTTACGCCGTACATCGCACGGGAAAAGTCGTCAGGATTGATTTGTCTTCCAAGGTGACAGTAGTTAAATCACCTATCCATAAAGCAACCGGCGGTTTCCAAAAGAATTTTGTAGTGTCGGCCGGCGATTTGCTTTTACTTGACAAGCACTTTGAAGGCACGGCGACCAACGGACGGGGATATAGGGAACCAGCAAAATCTTTTTTCAAGGTTTACAAGGTGAGTGTAGAGCGAGGGAAACCTAAATTGGTTGAGATTCACAGCTTGGGTGATAGAGCCGTGTTCCTGACTAGAAAATATTGCTACTCTGTTCCTGCACAACACTTGCCTGGATGCATACCAAATTGCATCTATTTTACAGACCATCGTGAATATTATCATATTCATGATGGCACCAACTCTCGCGCGGTGTTCAACTTGGAGGACCGTAGCTACAGACTGATATGACTGACGCACCCTACTTTGTTGCTCTCCTTGTTTAAGAGGGGTAATTAATTTTTCAATCCAACGGAGACCTTGTGATTTAATTATAATTGAGTTGGTACAGTTCAATCTGATTGTGGCCTTTTGCTTGCCTTTTGAATTAAACTGTAGTTTATACTTCTTGCGAGAGACTTTTAGAGAAGAACGTGTGTGAAAGATATATAGTTTTTAGGTTTTTTCCCCCCTTTGTTACTTCGGAATTAAGCACATTCAGTGAGAGAATGTAGCCTAGGCGGTGATAATATTAGTTGGCATTTGCTTTAATGGCTTAGTTTTGTGATCCGCCAATTTCATTCTAGATGAGAAACTCGTTTTTTTTTCTTTTCCAGAAAAAATAAAAAAGAATCTATGAACAGGCTTAATATTTCTCCGTCTGTTGCATGCGTATGCGTATTTCAGATTTGTAACAAGACTTGGGTACAAAGAGTGAGAGTTGATAGAAATACTGATCATTCGGATTCACTTTGTAAAATCTTTTCTTTTTTTAATAGTAATATTTTCGGATATTTTTATGTGTTTACGACCATAATTTCTTTTAGAAATAATCAGTTTGCATCCAAAAATCCAGTGAGTTGATCAAAACAATTAGCTTGACTACATAATACAGTTATTTATAATTTAAAGTCGAACAATACAATGATAGTAGAGTTTGGAAAAGTCATGTGCGGAGAAACTACAGTGTAAGAAGTGCTTACAGGACATTGGCTTCTGTTCGATCTGATATCGGGACCCCTTCAAAATGGTCGGTGAATATGGAAACTCAAATGCTTGCAGTCGCATAGAATTAAAAAATTTCGTTGGTTAGCGTCGCAAGAGTGTCTCTATAGGGCTGTGTCAGAGGAGCCACTAACAACCAGACAATACTGTGTATGCTTTAAGGGATTGTCCTCTTGCTGTTGTATCTAGAATCACATACGTTCAATAAGCGTGCAGACCCAATTTTACAAATCTTGACTTCTTGATTGTTTAAGTGTGACAATGCCCATCATATGGATAGGAAATCACGGCGGCAATTGCAAACCCACTTCAACCTTGAGGATGATTCTTAGAAGAGGATAAATGCACCTATGGAAGACCTACCCTGTTGCACTCGCTGTTTGAGAGCATGATTGTTTTCAATCCGAGGGAGACTTTATATTTTGGCTACAATTGGGTTGATACAGATCAATCTGAATATAGGGTTGTGCTTGCTTTCTGACTTGACAATGGTTTACTTGTTATAAAGTGCGTACCAATTTTTTTTACCAGAATATTATGCCAAGCAATTTTTGACGGCATTGTGTGGGAAAGAAATATTAGTAGTTCAGCAGGTCAACCGTCTTGCATGTCAAAAAGTCCAAGCTGTCCGTTTCAACTGCTGAGGCGTTGAACACATAGTCGCAACTCACAAGAGTTGGGACGATGACAGAAAGTGGTCTCATTTCACGGTTTTAGATGGGTTTGGAATACTAGAAATTGTTAATACAGCATAATTAATTACGTTTCTTCAAACATATTTTGAAAGCTACGAACTGGGATAAAAGTAAGAGTAAGGTGATTTAAAGAGCTAGGGAATAACCTAGCTGGGAGACATTTAAGATTGGCTGCCAGTCTCACATATTGGGAGTTTGTCGCAGTCCATATATTTTGGGAGCAACATAGCTAAGTTGATAATAGAGCTTTGAATGCTACGGAAGTTTGCCGACGGTGCGATTTAGAATTAATAGTTCACATCGAAATTTGACGGAAAGTGCAGCCAGATTCAAATAAATTGACTAGCAGATATTATAATAGAAAATACCAGTTTGTACAACAGTTGAGTTGGAAGAATACTAAAAATGGTTCCATTGTCAACAATTAGTACTGTAGTTGGTATTAAAAAACACATTGCCACTATGCAGTGCCGTTGATTGTTGTTCAAGGCCCCTTGTCTTTGATTTAGACCCCTTCCATTCAACCTTCAAATCCGCGGCCTTTAGTCAATGTCAACACATGAGAATATTTCCTCTAAATACCAAGATCAAACCTTATAATATACTTACAATATACACAATTATTTGCCTATATAAATACCAACCTAACCCATCTCCACTATTATCCACAAAATTCTTAAACCTTCTTCATCATCTTCAAGACTCAGTCTTGCTATCCCTGAAACAAATTGTTCACCATCATACAATTGAAGTCTCAATTAATCTTCATGTCGCAAATGGGTTTTCATTGGAATAAGCACTTGTCAATGGCAATCTCCATTACCATTGTTTTCTTGTTATTGCGCTCTCAACAAGTATTGGGGATCAGACCATTGCAAGGAGAAGAATGGTTGGAGAAAAATCTTCTAATGGGGTCTCTTCAGAGGGGTCCGGTGCCGCCGTCTACGGGGTCGGCATGCACATACATTCCCGGAAGCGGGAGTGGCCGGTGCACGTTAAGTGAGATGAACGTCGCCGGCCACCCTGCTCATGCACAACCTTACTTGCCCCAGGTTGACATGGATATTGCACCGGCCTCTACTTCTTAGTTCTAACAAGAATCAAATCTCTTGATTTCTTTTCTAAACTTAGCATGATCTAATTTTTGGAATGTATATGCCATGAGCTAGGTGGTCTAGTGATAGAGTAACTACTCTTACTCTAAGCAATTATAGATAAAATCCTCACACAATGTCCCCAAAAATAATTGTTTGAAGATGTATATATTACAGAAACAAAAAATTGACTTTTCTTCTTTGTCTGATTCTTTCTTGGTTGTTTTTTTTCCTTTTTTTTCTTTTCCCTGGATTATTTTTCGCAGCCACTGAAGACAAACTTGGCATAGTTGTGTTACGGAATCGATAAAAAATTGATTCATTCCCTTTTTCTAGTTTGCAATTTCTCCAGCTTTTGAACAGATCAATTAACCGAGACAAAAAAAAAAAAAAGTACAATTTCATTTCCAATCTCGTAATGGCTAGGGTCTGTATATGATATTGCCTCACCTTGGACCTTGAACTCTATATATTGCCTCTCCATTCTCCCCATCCAAGTGACATTCCACTTCTCAGCAACATTTTTTTTTTTCTTATTCTTTACCCATTTTTCAAAAAGAATTTTTAACGACTAGTTCCAGGATGAAGAGAGGGTCCATAACCAAATATTGAATTGACCAAAGCAACAACGGCCAATTCCATGCAAACTCAATTCGTATGCGCATGTATACGTTATATCATTTTCACGTCATCAACTTTGTGGTTTTATTCTCATGAAATCTCTCAAGTTTTGGGAGTACCCCAAGATCGCAAGTACGTCAAATGGGAATATATTTGTGTTGTTTCACATCTGGCGTTTCTTGTTCAAGGATTTTGCCATTGCTGACTTACCAGAAGAAAAAAAAAAATTAAGATTATGTCATTGCTACGTGGAAGCAATGGTGGTCCGCGGAACCCTTTAGGCATGCAAGCCAAATTCTTGCCAGTAGGCCATAGGTGACTATTTCCACCTTGCTTCCTCCTTCACCAAACTAGAGTCGCCGACACCAAAAACTTGCAAGGAAATGGTCTTGTAATTTTTGTTTTCTTGCATGCATATATATATATATATATATATATATATATATATATATATATATATATCTTTTTTTTTTTTTCTTCCTCTTTCTGATCCAACGCAGGCTTGAAAGTGAAGGGCATTTAATTTGCAGAGAACACGAATCCGCGGTCGGTTGCGCATTAGAAATTGTCAATCTCGGCCACCGAAAGAAACGGCGTGCTTTTAATGTAACGGGTCCCATTACATCGCCTAAAACCACAGAAAAAGGATTCTATTTAATAAAAAATAATATTTTATTTTTTTAATTTTAATTTTCTGACCTAAAATTAATAGATGTAAATTAAGGATAAAATATGTAAAGGACAATATAAAATTGATTAAAAAATTATAAAAATTTCTAATAATATCTCATTGTATTTTTTTTTGTTTTGTTTGCATATTTTTATTATTTTAATTATGTATTTAATAATTTCAAAAAAATTAAAATTATAAAAAAATTTAAAATATTATTTTTTATTAAATAGAGTCGGCAACTGATATGTCCTTGTGCTGCTTTTTAATGCCAAGAACATTTTTCCTTATGCATTATTTTTCACCTGTGGCGGTGGGACATCGGTGGCTCTAGCTTGCCCTTTTTCGGCCAGTCACATATATGGTACTGGTCGGTGCACAGACTGGCCGGTGCACATTCATAGATGCCAGCCAAAAGCCAAGAAAAAGTACCTCTAGAACTGCATAACTGAAAACTTGACTTGGCAAAGCAGAAGCCAAGTTGGGTTTACGTGAAAATTGAGAATCTCGACATATGTGTGACTTGTTAGCATCATATTGGTATAAAGTTTTTCACCGTTTTGTGTAAAAAAAAAAAGAAAATGCGGATAAGCATAAAATATCGAAAAATTTTACATGGAAACGGAAATCTTAACCCATGAATGTGTACAATTGTTACCATATGCGAGAATAATATTATTGAAGGCTTCGTGCACAGATCAACTATCTGAATTCACTTTGTTGGCAGTGACAATACCTCTAGCAAGAAACTGCACCGTGTGAAATTGTGAATCGTGACAAAAGTGCACTCTTTTTGCCTGAGCTGGCCCCTCTTTTTTTTTTTTTTTTTTTGGTTATTGCAAAACCTAGGCGTATACATGCATTGGCACTCTTTTTAACGAGCCTCAATCCCTTTTCTTAACTTTACGCAGAGGTAATTGAAATGCTGAGGCAAGCATGAGCTAGACATTTACTCCTCCTCGCTCTCCAGGCATGGAAGATGGCACGGGGTAATTGCTTTTGCTTTTGTTTTTGTTTTTGTTTTTGTTTTAATTTAAGTTTGCATTGGTCCCAGTATCTATAAATTAATTGCATTCAATTAAGATCAGTTGACTTGTTCCAACGATAGTGTCTTGACAATTATGTCCCTCTTTTTATTTAATCTTTACATCCAAGGTTTCAAAATGTCGTCACGATTAAAAATCTCAACCAGAAATTTTCTTTTCCTCCTCACTGTCAAAATTTGAACTCTATTTGTTGAAATTGAGAATTTATCTATTCTATCATCACATCGCACAATTAGTGGCATTTCTACCACGAAATCAATCCCAATAATATTATTATGATGCATAACGCAACATATGTTTCCGCTAATATAAGCTTTTTGGTCTTGCTGACCACTGTGGAACTCACAATTGGGTTCGGCGCTCCAATTACTTGCGGCACAGGGAATTATGTATGTTTTTATCATTTTCAAAAGGGAGAGGGCAGGGGGGCACAGCTTTCTCCTAAAAAACAAGGGAGAAAAAAAAAAACAAAGAAAAATAGTAGAGATATAGGGGCCTGCGGCCTCTCTCTGACCCCTTCTTTTAACTTTTCCAAAATTGGAAACCATAATAAGAGGAATTTTTTAAAACTCACCGCACCCCATCATCCATCATCGAAGTTTTGATGTGCATTATTAATATTACCCTTTGCTTAATGCACTGCAAGCAAACCAGTCTTTCTACTAGGCTCGCACATGAATGATGTCAACTTAATAGAGCCCGTGGGAGCCAAAAAAAAAAAAAAACCAAGGCTTCTTTGTTGTGGCAGGGGGCAGAGCACCAAGCATCTATTCACATAGGTAGCAAAAGCAGCGAAAGGAAAAGACAGCATTGGAATTTGAGTACGCCAATCAACGAGACACCCTATCCACTCATCGTGTTTGGTTAGCTCTGGGAGCATCTCCTTCCTGCCCTGTTATCACCGTTCCCCTTGGCACTCTGTAGTTATTAGAATTCAGTAGTTCTGGTTTCGTATATTCATTACTCTGGTAATAAAATTTTATATTTATATTTATAAATTATATAATAAATCAAAATATTTAAATTTTTATATATGAAATAATAATTATTATTATTATTTAAAATTTGCTTAAATAATAATTTTAAATTTATAAAAAAAAATTAAATTAATTTCAACATCAACCCCACAAAAAGTAACCCCCCCCGGGGGGGAATGGTTGTCACACCTATACCAAAATCCAAGTCACGTGGCAGTATTGGTTGTTGTTGTTGTTGCTTGAGGTGCTGCTTGGTGGATGGTGTTAGATTAGATTAGACCACGGTTAAGCTCGCCAATGGAATCCTTAACAGCGGTGCCCAAAGTACACAAGTGTTGGGTCAATTTGAACTCGGGGTATTTTGTCCATGACCAATTGGAGTGTATCGAACTTAATTTAAATTAAGGGTTAATTAATATTTAAATAAAGTTTAATTTAATTTAGTATAAGTTTTATATTTGAATAGAATTAAATATTTTTTATTATCATATAAATACATAATATCTATATTATTTATATATGTGTACTTTTTGATATTATAATATCATTTTTTAAAAATTAATAAAATTTATATAATAATGATATTATTATAATTAATTAAATTTTAATAGTACAGTCAAAATTAGTTGAACTGCGACAGAATAATGGGGCTGGACAAGGGCAGTGGAAGGCATGTGAAAATGTGAACTCTTGGGTCCCGTTTCTAAACATGTGACTTTTCAGATGACATGATTTGCATGTGCCGTCGCGATTCAAATTGTGAACTCTAACAAGACCAGGTTTTTCCTGCTCCCTGTTTTTCTTTTGTTCTTGTCCCCATTTGTTTCGGCTTTTTATTTATGTGGCACAGTAGCCTGCACGTTTTGCCCTATTATATGGCTGCTAGCGTACAGGATCTTCTAATCTACAGCCATTTACAGAAGGCAGAATCGGGACATTGATCCACACACGATCGGTAGCCGCCGCACGGCCTAAGATTTGGTCAGGCAACCGCACGTAGATGGCCTAGATAGCGTATTGAATGTGTTATGCTCTTGTAACATCCATAAAAAATACATATATATATATATATAGACTTTTTTTTCCAAGAATATAAAACAAACGAAAATGTTCTACCGATCAGAATTTCCTGACGCAACATAGATGTAACTTAGAAAAAATTTTATGTTATACTATCACAATAATTGCATATTTACAATTGTTGATAAATAATCAAAACTAATTATATAGACCATAAATATACAAATAATAATAATAATAATAATAATAGTGTAAGTTCACCCTGTATCAAGATAGTTTGCATACATATAAAGCTCAAAACAAATGGCTATCCAAGCTGTACCGGTGACAGTGAAAAGGGCTTTTGGACCAAAGCTTGAAACTTTGATTTGGTCCAAAGTCCGGCAGACACACACCGTGATGTTAAAAGGTGATTTCCTATCTCCCCTTCTTAGTTCGTGCCAGTTGCTAGTTCTGTTTACACTTCGCAAAGCATTAACGCAGGCTTGTTCACTGGTTTACTGCACAACACAGTTAGCAGTACTCTCTGCTCCTTTTGGTCTCTGCGTGCTTAGGTCTCTTTCACACTTTTTCCCATCTGTCCCACTCTCTTGCAGCACGTGACACCCTAATCTTTGGAGAGAGAGAGGGAGAGAGAGAGAGAGAGAGAGAGAGAGAGAGAGAGAGAGGGGAAGAGAGAGAGAGAGGACTGCTTTTCAAGTATCAAAAAAAGGACAAGACCAAACCCCCCAAAGCCCTTTCTCGCGTAATAGCTTACTAGGGCTTAGAATCTCATTGTCTTGTGTCTGTAGAGTGACGAGGATAGAGAGAGGTGGAGGAGGTAAGAAAGTGAAAACAGGAAAAAATGGCAAAGGCATCTCTTTTACTTGCTTGCAACCTTGCAGTGAGTATCTAGACCTTAGCAGCTCTGTGTGTCTTAGAGAGAGAGAGAGTTCCTGAGTTGGTAGGCATATAAGTGAGGAACGCAGCAGCACCTGATGCAGATGCAGCCCATGATGGCAACCTATTATCCCAGCAACGTGACCACTGATCATATTCAACAGGTCCTTTCTTCTCTTTTACTTTAATGGCCATATGGTATAGCTATTACTCTTCTTTGGTTCTTTTCTTTAGTTACCCTCTGTGTGTGTCCTTATGATTGACATCTTTTAAAGCTGCCATTGTAATCTTGATGTCTTTACCTTTTTTCCCATTGATGACGATGAAACCAATCTATTAAACTGTCCCAGTTTTATGTTTTGAGTCATGGCCATGTTGCAGGACTATTGTAACTGTTTTCTGTGGTTTTTTCTTTTTTGTCTCCATTTTTCTTTTTCTCAGTAGAATCCCAGTGTTATCAGGACACCACATTTTTTACGCCTTCCTGCTAGTTATTGTTGTAACTTTTTCTTGGTGGTTCCTCAATTATGTTTTAACGTCTATTCCATAGCTGCTGTTACCAACATCATCATCACACAAAGAGCTGGTACCTTGCCTTCTATTTAACCGAATAGAAAAGTCTGCTCTTTAACTTTTTTTTTTTTCTCTGGCTCTCACCAGCCCTCCGTTCCTCGATTTGAAGGATTTTGGCCGTGAGCCAGACTAACAAGCTCCAAGGAGGATGGTCTATACTAAACCTTTTAGTTGTACTATTGGTTCTCTTATTTAAGAATGACTCATGACTAATTTGTTCAAATCAGAATGCATAAACAAGCTTCAGCTGAGTGGCATCCTGATTAAACATCTGGGGATTCATAGGTACATATGTTGGGGTTTATTGCTGTGAAATGGGGTGATAGGATTGACTTGTTAAAACATAGAGGGAGGATTTTTTCTTTTTGTTTATTCTGTAGATTGATGGCCAGAGTGCAGAAGGGTTCTGCTAGTATTTCCCTTTTATTTTGAAATCTTATGGGTATATAGGTCACTTGGTGTTGTTGAATAGCTGATTTGCAATAATAAGTTTCCCTATTATATCTTAACTAGAAAGAAAAGGAGATACTAGAACTGGAAGGATGCAATTGACTGTGAAAGAAGAAGCACTAAAATTGTACAATGATCCTCTGAGTAATGCACACAATTCCAATTATCGCAAAGACTGGAATAATACTGTGGTCGGACTTTGTGTTGGCTTAGAAAGTTTGGATCTTTGTGGCTGTGTCAAAGTAAGAAAGCCATGAACTGACTCCTACAGCACTATCCAGGGAGTTTTGGTAATTTGCTTTCTCACTTCATGAGTTTCTGTAGCTGCCCTTGATTCTACCATGAACATTATTAGTTGGGTAGATTAATGCAGAGAAAATAATAATTTTGTTTCTGCTGCAATGTTTCAAGATATCATTTTGGTTTGTGTTCCTCTCCTACTCTTTCTCTTTTCATAGGAGTAATTAGTTTGGACATGTGCACTTTTATTGCTCATGTGGTCCTTCTAGATGGTCTCTTTCTGAGTGGTATTCTCACAGCATTTTATTCCTGTCATGGCGAGCTATTGATCCTTGCCATAAATTTCCAGCTTGGAGACCAAAATGGGATTCCAATAGTCCTTATTGTTGGTTGCATATGAATGTATATCTCATTAACCTAGGCGTTTTACAATGGTAGATAATGAGATTCTGAACATGGAAGTTGTATAGGTTCTTCTCTTATATGCTTGTGAAAATCCTGTGATTTCGGCCTCCCTGGGATCCTAGGGAAGTAACAAAGTAACTAGGAAAAATGTTAAAAAAAAATTTAATGGGATGATCTTTCTTCTTGATTATGTAGCACGTAGCAGCACATAATTTGCTTAATTGCGTCTAGCTTGTGGTGAAGATAGTCTTGAAGATCAGTTTGGTACAGCATCTGTGTTTGACGTGTATTAGAGTTGGGCAATTAAATTGAAAGTTCCATATGGGATGGAGCTTGTATATTGGGTTTGTAACATACGAAAATCCAGTCACTGGTAAGACATTGAGAGGCCACTAAGAATGTTTATACATTTGAATGTATGAATGCTGGCCACTTTTGTGACGTAGGACGGTTGTTCTATGTTGAATGTTTTTGATGATTCTAATCAATCTGATTTGGCTGGTAGGAAGCTGAAAACTCGAAAGCAGAGTCTCTGTGTCCCTGTAGATTTCTATGATATTCTAGGTCAACTGTAACTAGTGCTGTCCCATCCTGCTACTCAATGATTTAACAGCTTCACATGCTTACAAGAGTATCATTATGTTAAACTCAATTCTTTTGGAGCTTGACGAATAATTCAACTGAGCTTAACAGAAGCTACTTTTCCTTCTTGCTTGCCCGCTCATTCTTCTTCCTTTTTCCCTTGTATTTTGTGCAACCTATGGCATGTTACTTGACATCCTCTCTTAAATTTTTCTGAGAGAGAGACAGAGTTCACACTACTATTTTATTGGCTGTTTCTTTATTGCTAGTTGTTAATTCTGCCATGTTATAAGTAAATGTTTGCATTGCTTCATTGTCTAAGCCTGCAGTATCTAGACGAGAACAAGTCATTGATTTTAAAGATTGTTGAGAGCCAGAATTCAGGGAAATTCAGTGAGTGTGCAGAGTAAGCACTAGCACTTTTAAGTTTCACGCTGAGAATTTGAATTCATTATGGATGGCAGACAGTTACACATGGTATAACAAGGGAGCACCACTTGAGTCTTTCTATTTCTATGAGATACTGGAGTCATGGACTATCTGATCAAATGCATAAAACTGCATAACATGAAAAGTCCTTTTCACATTTTGGCATGCATCCCTCAATGCTTAAATCTAAATTTAATTACTCATGTTCACATACAGGGATCAAGTTGTTGTGTTGCTGTTCTGGAAGTAGTTTTGTTTCAATAATGCAATCTGGTATATATAAATTGTCAAGTCCTTACCAATGTACCACGGTATACCCACTCGTGGTTTAAGAATTTGACTCGTCAAGAACTGATTGTTGATGATCAAAAAAAAGAATGCAAAACAGGCAGTAGAAGTAAACCCTTTAATTTGGAACTAGTGTTGTTGCAGTAATAGCCACGACAGCATTGTTGTTGCATGCTGAGATACGTAGCGAGACCCTTTGTAAAATAGTTGGTAATTTCTGATGTTTGAAGTGCTAAACTGTGATTCTTTGTTGATACAGGAACCAAGCAAGGCTGCAGAGAAATCTCATGTACTTGGCTGCAATTGCTGATTCTCAACCACAACCACCTACTATGCATAGCCAGGTAAAAATTATGTTTCAGAAGGTACTTGACAATAGTTTTGATTCTTAATGAAGGAAGAATTATGTCTTTCTAACACTCGAAGTTATTACCAATCTGCAAATTTCTTGCAGTACACACCCGGTGGCATTGTGCAGCCAGGAGTGCTCTACATGCAGCATCAACAAACACAACAGATGATGACTCAATCCCTCTTACCCGCACGCTCCTCCATGCTGTACTCGCAACAACCATATGCAGTGCTGCAGCAACAGTTGCACGGTCAACTTGGAATGAGCTCCGGTGGAAGCTCAGGACTTCACATGCTACAAAGTGAGGCCAGCACTGCAGGAGGCAGTGGAGTACTTGGAGCTGCAGTGTTCCCTGACTTTGGCCGCAACACTGCGGGTAGAGCGCTGGCGATGGCAGGCAGCAGCAAGCAAGAAATCGGGAGCACAGGGTCCAGCGAATGTCGAGGCGGGAGCTCTGGGTGCCAGAGCGGTGATGGGGGCGAAACCCTTTAGTTGAAAGGTTCTGATGATGGGAACTGAGAGGTAAAGACTAATTGAAAGGCCTAATGGTTCCACAAGCATTCAAAAGTATGAGTATTTAGTCAGGATGTTGATCTAGAAAGGAAATTGGTAAAGGACTTGTTGCTTAGAAAACTAGTATGATGCAAAAGCATATGGAAGACTTGACTTAACCCAAAATCCTTGGCTACCTGATGAGACATTGTGCCCAGTAACGGCCCGCATAATATAAGGAGTTTACTACTCTGAATGAAGAATGCAAGTTCAAGCACATAATCAGGTTGGTTGTAAATAAATTATAGTCTTCCTTGGGTTGAAAAATAATAATGCGCACTCAAACAAGGAAAGCAACGGAGTCTGATGCGTCAGTCATAGGTGGGCTTCATCCGCCTGTAAGTACCCATTCTCTAAGTTGAAGACTGCAGGAACGAACGTTTTCAATTGCCAGCGTGAATAGGAACACCCTTGTGATTAGCATTGACTCATTGTTCTGAAGTGGGTCTAGTCGTAGAGTGATTGGTACCCAGCACCCAGCAGCAAATTGAATTGCATTGACTTTTGAAAAAAGCATTTGGTGTTCTAAGAAGTCAAGTAAAGGCAAGTAACATAAGATACTCCAACCAAATGAAATTAAATTCTTGTTCTACAATTGATATGGAACTAAAGTTTGATAACTAAGAAGATCTTTTCAAGCAAATAACACAATTGCGGACGGTGATAACTGTAATGATTTATTTCATTTTTTTCCCGCGGAAAATAAATAAATTGATCTCCCTATGATGGGAAAAATGCTGCTAGCAATTATGGATGAATATTTTCAAGATCATAAGAGACATGGTCATTAATAGCATTTCCATAGCCTGCAACAGCTAGTTGATTCCGTTAATGGGGTCAACTATTGTTTCCGAATTACTCTATGAGATTTCCCTTTATATTCGTATCTTTTGAGGATAGGAGCGCAATCATAGAATCATCAAGAGCACTTCCTTTATTAAGGAAAAACTTAACGGCATAATAGTAAAATAATAAATTTCAATTGTATGGTCCAAATAATAGAGATTATTCGTTTTAAATTATAAATTATAAATTCAAATTTTTATTAATATGTTTGGTAAAATTAAATCCACCTTCACGAAATTTACTCCTTTGATTGGTACAATACTCTCTGACGAGAATGTGGGTACTACCTCTATTTTCCCATTTCATGTGAAAAAAAAAAAAAAAAAAACGAAAAGAAATTTCACTAGTTCTTCAGGCCGATATGGTTCAAAACCTTGTGGAGCATAAATGGATTTTTCCAAGGACCCAGCCACATTTTTGTTTTTGGTTCAGGGCTTCCAATGATGTTGTGGAGAAGAAAATCCAGGCAGGCCAAGCCTGGGCTTGCTTTGCCTGTCTAGCCCATTTCTTGAAGTGGGTCTACTTGTAGAGGGATTGAGACTTAGCAGCAAATTGAATTAAACCAAAATGAAACAAAGCCAAAAAAAAACAACAACAACGGAAACCTCCCTCCCCAAACATTCATTTTATAAAAAAAAAAAGAGAGAGAGAGAATTATTCTTATTATCTAATTCACGACATAATGGTTTTATGTAAAGTAAAAATCCAAAAAATTGGAAAAAGCGGCAAAATAAAAGAACCCATTGGCACTGGCATATGACCTAGGGCCATTTAATATGATAAATCACAATTACTATACAATTCTTTTAATAAATACCGTATACACACTATTACATTTCTTTTTTTTTTTTTTTGGTCAGGTCCAATTGAAGAAGGGCGAGTTTAACTATTGGCGAGACCTTAGGTCCTAATGATTCTATTACTCTTTCCATTCCCTTGTAAATGTTCCATCATCAACAACAAACGAAAAGGAGTACCAATTTGGATTATTATAAAAAATTAAAAAAAAAAAGGTGGTGATTTTTTTTTTTTTTTTTTTTTGGTGTGCAGTGAATAGAGCTGAAGAGGGGGGAAGTTAACTCTCGGCGAGGATTTATTAAAAAAGGAAAACAGAACTCAGCTGGTGCTCTATAGTCCTCCACAGAATCAAAATTGAATCAAATTGTTCTATCCGAGCAAAATGAAGTAAACAGTAGATCTCCTGCCTCTCTAGCCTACGCCACAAAAAACCAGGAGAAGGAAAACTCACCGGGAAAGTCATATGATTTTCTCACGAGTCACAAGGGATTATGAGTTCTGAAGTGCTTCCCTGTTGAGGTCCATTTTGTTTGCTTCGTGACTTTGAAGGGATTTACCAAGTGTAAATTAAATTTGTCCATCCATTCAAGTTAATAATTTTATTAGTAGTTTAGTATACCTTTTTTTTTTCTTTTTTGCATTAATAAAAATTTGAATTTTTATTATTATCTATTTTTTAATAAATATGAGTTTATATCAAAAATAATTTTAAAATTTAAATTTATTCATATTAAAATTAAATATCAAATATTTTACTTAAATTTAACAATACCTTTTATATGAGAGCAATATACATGAGATGTATTATTAAAAATAAAACAAAATAAATTTGGGCAAAGATGAGAACACGTGTCATTCGAGGACCTTTTTTTTTTTTTTTTTTCCGCCTTGAATTGAGATGGGACGGGGAATTTATTACAGTGCGGTCCAACCTTGGACCTGCCCCACAACTTGCTTGGGTGCCCGCCAGATGTAAGACTTCCAACCCTCCAATATTCCGTATCTAATAACTATATGACTTTCTTCTAATAAATAAATAAATATTTATTTATTTATATGACGTATAAAAATAAATATAAAATTAAATTTATTTATTTTAATTTTCAATATTTATATTTTACTTTAATTTTAAATAAAAATAATTAAATTAGTAATTTTATATATCGATTATAAATAATATGTATAAATTAATAAAAATAATTATATTTAATATATTTTTATCTTTAAATTAGTCTTAAATTTTTTTAATTAAGTTATAAACTTTTGAATTTTTTTTATTTCTTAAGTTAATATACACAATTAATGAATTAAATTTTTTAAATTATTTTAAATTAAAATAAAATATAAACGTTAAAAATTAAAATTAAAAAATTTAAAAGTGCAAGATATATTGTAAAAGTTAAAAATTTATAATTAATTTTTTTGTTTTTTTCTCGCTTATTACTTCTAAAAAAAAAAGGAAGGAGGTTGATCTGAAAAAGCCAAAAAAAAAAAAAAAAAAGAAAAAAGGGAAGGAGAAAAAACCTATGACTTGATCAGTGAAAAACAAAGGGAGATTGAATTCCTAGGCAGCTCTCTGAAAAATCTATCCAAGCGAAGCTGTCTTCAACTACATTTAGTGACGAAGATGTGCCACACGCAGACCTAGTCCCAGTGCCTTCAGTGACCATTTCCAATCCTGAAGTCCAATAATTTGGAACACGGTTGCCTTCTTCGCTGCTCGTCGTACAATTATGATAAGGATCTTGAACTTTGGTATCCTTGCCTGTCAGTTCTTGAACAATTGCCCGGAACTCAGTAGCATTGCTGGCTTTAAATAGACTGGGGCTGGAAATGTACCTGACTTTGATTAATTTTCTCTTCTGCTTGATGGGTTTTTGGACCTTGAGCTGATAATGCAAACGTTGATCACTGAGCTCGTCCATTTGCTTGCGACTGCGTGGTATTGATCCATGTTTGCCTTGCTTTTATAGGCTTGTGTAAGATGGATATATGGTCGTAGTAATGAGCTTCCAAGAAGGACGAAACAAGCAAATAGACAACTACGGAAAGTGTTTGGAAGTTCGCCACCAAAGAGCCAATTTCTACGTTGGGCGGCAGTGAAGGGTTGAACTTTCTAAAATGGCTGCTTTGTTTGCGTAACGCCAACTTTGAATGCCACCCTTGTTAGTACAAATGCAAGTGTGAAATAAACAAAGGATCAGTCTCACGTTCCAACTTGAATAAAATAAAATAAAATAAATTTACTATATATATTTGAAACTTTGGTTCTAATTATCAATTTAACAATATTTTATCTAAAAATATTCACATACATATAATATTTTTAATAATATAATGATAATATGTTTAAAAAATATATCTTTTATAGTTTCAATAGGTTGGCTCTTTTATGCATAGAGAACTTTTTGTTTTTTTATCAATCATAAGAAGATATTCTTTATTAACAAAAAATAATAAAAATATAAAAATAAATTACAAATTAATCATTCTTGAATGTTATTTTATAATTAACTTAATTATATAATAATTCAATGAAAGATATACAAAATATATATATAATTTATTTAATAATTTATATGGTATTTTATTTTTATAAAATTTAATAATTTTTTAACAAATTATATTATATTAATATATATTTATTACATTACTCTTCTTATATTATCAGTAAAATTTTTCTTTTAATAATTAAAAATTTCATTTGTCAAAAAGAAAAACACCAAAAGAAGGACTATAAGTCTCATAATTAATGTGATATACCAAAAAATTAATTAATTTTAAATATTTAGAAATTTTTATAATTAAATTTTTAATTATTTTATATTTTCATTTAAATATTATATTTTTTAAATTAATTATTTTAGATAAAAAATAATTAAATTATTAATAAATTTTATTTGATTAATATAATGTTGATCACTTTTTATCCAAAAAAAATCAGAATGAATTTAAAAAATAAATAATTGAAATAAAAATATTAAAAATAAAAATTAATTATAAAAATTTATAAAATTAATTTTTTTATATATCTTATAATTAATACATCTCTTCCCTTAAGAAAGAGCATGTTAAAGAATTATTTAAAAAAAGAAAAATATAAATATCTTGAAGAATATTTATTAGTTAAAAATTTATATTTTTATTTAAAAGTTTTAGATTATAATTTTAGAGAGAACGAATGTAAAATTTATGGAATAATAATAGTAATAATAATAAATGTCAAAATATTATTTCGTGTGTTGTGCAATCTTGACCGTGATCACAATCCAACGGTCGTTTCAATGGGTTGCAAGCTTATTACCTAGTATCGGCCACACCACGTTGAGAAATTACCGTTAAAGAAGAGACAGAGAAAAAAAGAGAAGGATCTCAGACACAGACAGATAGAGAGAGAGAGAGAGAGAGAGAGAGAGAGAGAGAGAAGGAGAGTGGAGTAGCAGCCACGAATGGGCGCGAAACAAGAAGAAGGCAAACCGAACTCAAAGGCCACTCTGAAGAATGTCTCATCTTTCTCTCAGAATCCATTCAACACTATACTCTCTCTCTCTCTCTCTCTCTCTCTCTATCCACTCTCCAATCTTTCCTTTCCCCTTCCTCCCAAAACAGGAAAAAGAAAAAAAAAATAAAAAGAAGCATCTTTTTTCACTCCAAGATTGATCCACTTGTTTCTTTATGTTTTTCTTGTTTTTTATGCCATTTTTGAACTGCGTTATGTTTATTTATTGCTAGCATTGGTTACTGGGTCACTGACTGTCCCCTTAGTCCTTACTGTTTCCATGAAAGTTGCCTTCTTGAATCTTGATTTGTGTCATGATAGTTCTTAATAGGTTCTTGATTGAGGGCCCCAGTTGGGCCATTCTTCTACCCATGGAATTTTTGTGATCAAGAAGAAAGACAGAGATTTTGAGCTATTTGAGTTGAATGGTTAGATCTTGACTGTCTATCAATATGGAACATCTTGGCAGCCCAGATTTGGACTGAAGGGAGATTAATAATGGTAAGATTTTAGATTATGTTGTTTTTTCTTTTCTTGTTTTGGAGTATTTTATGGTCATTAATTTGTATATTCCAATGTGGGTTGCATCAATTTTGCCTTTATATGCTGTATATTTGTTCAAGATTGTCTATTGAAACGATGGCAAAACCCAGTTAGGTTGAATGTTGAATGTTGCAAAGGGAAATTTCTGATTATCGAACAATTTCGTTTTTTCTGGAAATTGATGGGAAATGGGGTTATGGACTCAAGCACAAATTTTAGATGTTGAAGCTGATAAAGTACTAAATTGGAAGTGTTTGTTATATCTCGAAGCTTAGCAGCTTACTAGTTGTTACTTTTCTGTTTGACTCGTTGATATTGATTTAGTTCCCCGAGTGGTAAATGCTTAATACTTTAAAATGTCTGATGATATCGAGGAGCTTGTAGAACTTAAAAGTTTTGTAAGAGAATTGCTATGAGATGCATTAGTGGTTTATTTCAATGTGTTTGTGGAAGAAAAAATGGCGTATTATATGGTGCATTATGGAAATTATGTGCACGTTTATTCAGTATAATCATGCTTTCATATCTGATTCTGCAGAGAACTAGAGGGCATATCATTGTGGGTTCTCAGGTCTGGGTTGAAGACCCAGACTTGGCTTGGGTAGATGGACAGGTAATAAAAATTACTGGGCAGGATGTTGAGATTGAGACTACAACCAGGAAGAAGGTAGGTGGAATGCTCAAACTGTTGCATTTGATCTCTTTTAACTGCATAGTACTATTATATCAGTTTCAACTAAATGATTGTTCAAATTGTGATTTTAAAAAATATAATGGCATTTTGATGTTTTGTCCCTATATGGTTGAATTACAACTGCATTTCAGGGACTCGTTCATGTTTTCAAATTGAAATGAGCAATCTCTCTGTTTTCAAGTATTCTTATACTAGTTCACTTAAACATGTCTGAGATTGCTAAATTGAAAGAAATATCCTCGCAGTTCAAGTTTGTACCTTAAAAATGCAAATGCAATTTGATAGTAAGATGGGTCATTTGTCATGTCACTCACCTTGATCCTTGATGTTTAATTTTGTGGATTCTGAAATTGTCTCTCTTTTGGTGAATTTAAGTTCATCGCAAATTTATCGAGAATATATCCAAAAGATACAGAAGCTCCTGCAGGTGGAGTTGATGATATGACAAAGCTTTCTTATTTGCATGAGCCTGGAGTGGTGCAGAATCTAAAAATACGATACGAACTAAATGACTTTTATGTAAGTTTCCCTTGTTCAAATACATAAGATCTTACAGGATCACACCACCATTTCTTTCTTGTCCTTTCCTTTTGAATTTAAAGGAGAAATGAAAAAACTTACAGGAACTTTTACTTAGTGCCTTGCTGTTCTATTCAATATTGTGAATTTCCTCAATTCTACTGCAGACTTATACTGGAAATATTCTTATTGCTATTAATCCGTTTCAAAGACTGCCTCATATCTATGATGGCCACATGATGCAACAATACGGAGGCACACCATTTGGAGAGCTAAGTCCTTATGTCTTTGCAGTTGCTGATGTTGCTTACAGGTTATTACCCCTCTGAATCTTATTTTATGAGGTATATGTCTTTTTTGGTCAATGAACATACATTTAGTAAATGTGGTTTACCAAAAGCAGGGCAATGATCAATGAGGGGAAAAGCAATGCCATTTTGGTCAGTGGTGAAAGCGGTGCAGGTAAAACTGAGACAACAAAAATGCTCATGAGGTACTTGCCTTTTTAGGTGGTCGCTCTGGCACCGAAGGATGGACAGTTGAGCAACAAGTTCTTGAAGTATGTTCACAAACCTGCGTCTTGAATGCTATGAAGTTTCATTACTTCATGTTGTCTTTTACAAGTAATGCTCAGTCAAATTTTCCTATAAGTTCTTATGAAACTTGTGTATATGATTTCTGCAGTCAAATCCAGTTCTTGAAGCATTTGGGAATGCTAAAACTGTGAGAAATAACAATTCTAGGCGAAGCACCCAACTTTGTATCTATAATATCACCTTTACATCCAATGATGCATGAAGAAGATAACATCAGCTAAATTGCTGCGAGCTATAGAATTCAGTCCTCCAAAAAATATAAGAATGATCACAATGGCTTGAATTACTTCTGCAGTTGACCTATAATAGTCCATTAAGAATTTCTGGATTTATAATTTTTGGTGATCAGACATTGATGTGCTGCTAAAACACAAATGCTGATGAAGCCATTTCAGTAGATTTGTGGAGATTCAGTTTGATAAGCAGGGAAAAATTTCAGAAGCTGCCATCAGAACCTACCTATTGGAGAGGTCTCATGTTTGCCGAGTTTCTAATCCTGAGTGTAACTACCACTGCTTTTACCTTCTTTTTGCTGCACCACAGGAGGTGACTTTCTCTATTTGATGACTTTGATTGTGATTCTCTAATATTTTTACTTGTAGCTAAAGTTGCTGGCACTAACAGGAAACTGAGAGATATAAATTGGCACCCCTACAGTCATTCCACTATCTTAACCAGTCAAAATGCTCTGAGCTTGTTACCTATGACTATCTTGCTACCAGACATGCAGTGGATATCGTTGGAATAAGTGCAAAGGAGCAGGTATGGCATCTGAAAGGACTTGTTCTTGACTGCAACGGTGGGTTCATTTTCAAGTCTCTCTCTTAGTTTCTCTGTTTTTGTTTTCAGGAAGCAATTTTCAGAGTTGTTGCTTCAGTCCTTCATATTGGCAATATTGCTTTTGCTAAGGGAAAGGAAATTGATTCATCAGTTCCAAAAGATGATCAAGCCAAATTCCATCTCAAAACAGCAGCAGAGCTACTCATGTATGAGTTGGATTATCACATTGCTGGCATGGATAACTTACAGAGATATTTGCACATTCATTGATAATGAATGAATTTTTTTTCTATTATTTTAGGTGTGATCCTGTAGCATTGGAAGATGCCTTATGTAAGCGTGTTATGATCACCCTGAGGGGAGGTTATAAAGCGAAGCCTGGATCTCCAGAGTGCAGCAATTAGCAGGATGGTTTGGCTAAGACAGTCTACTCTGATGTTTGACTGGTAAGGACATTAATATATTAGATACCAGCACTTAGTTCATTGATGTATCTATAATTGTCCACCAGAAGGATAAGACCTTAGATGCTGGCTCTTTTTTATGTACAAGCTGGTGAATAAAATTAATGACTCCATAGGCCAGGATTCTAATTCAAAATCTCTTATTGGGGTCCTTGATATCTACAGTTTTGAAAGCTTTAAGGCTAATTGGTAAGAACTAAGAAAAGCAGTGTTCAGATACTTGAAAATTTATGTTTTCTGCTATGTGTGCTGGAGGATGCTGCTTTGTTATCATAACAATATCATATTACTTGAGCATGCAGTTTTGAACAGTTCTGCATGAACTTTACAAATGAGAAGTTGCAGCAGCATTTCAACAAGGTAATGGCTCAGGCCATGTTGGCCATAGCTAGAGCTTAATCAAGAATTTCTAACTCAAGATTTCCTGGAAATGAATTTCAGCACGTCTTCAAAATGGAACAAGAAGAATACGAAAAAGAGCAGATCAATTGGAGCTACCATGAATTTGTTGATAATCAAAATGTATTGGATCTTATTGAAAAGGTTATTCCTCCATGCTTTCACTTAGCCATCATTCTTTGCTTCGGAACCTAGTATTTTAACGCTAAGCATTTACCAATGTGCTAAAATTTCATGTCATTCTAACCATCTAGAGGTAAATTTGGGCTCATGTCATACCCTTTCCTTTACATTTTTAACTTGAAGATGTGCCTTCTTTCTTCTTTTCCCTCAGTTTTTATTTTATTTTATTTTCTATTATTTTACAGAAACCTGGCAGAATCATTGCTCTTCTTTATGAAGCTTGGTATGCTAGTCCATATCTTTCATGATCTTTAGCATTCTCCAAGGAGATATACCATGCGAACTACATGAAAAAATGTCGATTGGCTCTCATTAGCTACATCGATTTTCACTTTATGCTTTCAGTTCCAGATCAAATTGCTCTTGCTCATTCTTGTTGGTCATGGATTCTTGTTTTTCAGCATGTTTCCTAAGTCAACTCACAAAATATTTTCCAATAAGCTTTACCAGACTTTTAAATTTCACAAGCACTTTGTGAAGTCAAAGTTATCTCACACAGATTTTACCATTGTTCATTATGCCAGGGATGTAAGTACATCACAAATGCTTTAATTCTTGTATAGCATGAGTTGCTGTTTAATTGAGGTTTTTTCCCTCAAAATTCTATTTCAGGTTCAATATCAATCTGACCAATTTTTGGACAAGAACAAGGACTATGTTGTCCCAGAACACCAAGACCTGTTGAGGGCTTCCAAATGTCCATTTGTTGGTGCTCTTTTCCCTTCACTTCCAGAAGAGAAGTAAATCTTCAAAGTTCTCTTCAATTGGATTTCGTTTTAAGGTAGCCTTATTTCCATTATTTTGGTGACTGCAATAGCCATCTTTACCTCATTAAAAAAATATCCATTGTTTGTATCATATGCACCTCCTAATTTGCTTCTTTAGAAGTACTGCAATACATTTCTATGGTTCAAGAGCTGAAAATTAACATTTTATTCTTAATGATGCAACTACAACTACAACAGCTAATGGAGATCCTAAATTCTACTGAGCCTCACTATATCATATGTGTAAAGCCAAATAACGTACTAAAACCAGCCGTATTTGAGAATGCTTACATTATGCAGCAACTGCGTTGTGGTGTAAGTACAACTTTACGCTCTTCTGGCTTCAAGTTGATATTTCCAAAACTGGGTCTCCCCTTGTTTGTTTTGTTTGTTAACCTATAACTGATAGTTATCTCCATAGGGTGTTCTAGAAGCAATAAGAACAAGCTGTGCTGGAAATCCTACCCGCAAACCTTTCTTTGAGTTCCTAAACCGATTTGGGCTTCTCGCCCAGGAAGTTGTTGAACAAAAGTAAGTATATTCTTTAGAGCTAAAGTGTAGTGCAAGTAAATAAGGCTATAGCTTGTTTAATTGCAAACTGTTACCAGTTTGATGTCTTTCTTGAATTTTGCTGATTGCACTTTAATAAATGAGAGTGCACTCATTGTGAAATCATTGTCATCAGCTATGAGGAAAAGGTTGGTTGCACAAAGATTCTGGAAAAGAAAGGGCTTAAAGGGCTTCAGGTAATACTAGTGATCATTTGCTGCGTTTGCTAATAGCAGATGACCTTTTCGCTGCTTTTGCTGACATTACTATGACAGCTTTTCTGATTCACACTTCCAAAACTGGCATGCAAAAGTTTTTATTTGGTGGTCAACATATGACCCATAAAACATGTTCCTGTTCAATCATATGCTGTGATCTGAGCCATTTATTGAGTTAACCTTGAAAAGTGTTGCAGATAGGTAAAACAAAGGTATTTTTGAGAGCAGGGCAGATGGCTGAATTAGATGCAAGGAGAGCTCAGGTACTCAACAATGCAGCCAAAAAAATCCAATGGTGGATAAAGACTTATTGTGCCCGTAAATGGTTTGTTGCAATGTGGAAAGCCGCAATATTTGTGCAATCACTATGGATACCTTCTTAAAGATTTCACAGCTGCCTCTTTAGAATAATAAACTAGTGGTCTTCTTACTACTGTTTTCATTCTTCGCTTATTTTAACATAGCTTTTCTGATTTATAGGAAGGTTGGCTTGCAAACTTTTTCAAAATATGAAGAGGGAGGCAGCCGCCGTGAAAATTCAGAAAGATGTATGCAGATTTGAAGCCAGACAGGCCTACAAGAAACTCCAGGTGTCCGCATGTTTCTTGCAAGCTGGCTTAAGGTCAATGGCTGCTCGTAAGGACTTCAGATTTAGGAAGTTGACAAAAGCTGCAATCTTTGTTCAGGTTCCTCCTTCATGATTCTTTATTGCTTGAATGCTTTTTCTTGTGTATCCAACTGTGAAAGACCTTGCTCTTTTTTTTGGACTGCAAAATGCCAGGCCCAGTGGCACTGCCATGGAGCTGCTACCTACTATAAGAGGCTATGGAGAGGAGCTATTTTCTCACAAACCAGATGGAGAGGAATAGTTGCCCGGAAGGAGCTAAGGAAGCTCAAAATGGTCAGCACTGAATAAGCTTTTTGCTAATGCTGTTCTTACAAAATCTGTGACTGAAAACATGTGTACTAACTAAGAAGAAAAGGATATAACATTAAGTTGAAGAATAACCAGGATTGAAACCTCAAGAATTTTGGTTATTAACACAAAGCCACAAGCTAATCTGAAGGCCAGCATATATGGATATGTGCCTTATATTGGCAAAATTCCTCTTCCTTCCTGAATCCTTTGAACCTGTTTCAATAACTCTTTCATTATATATTTCACTTAGAATTTTAACATCCATTTCAAATTTCTGCAGGAAGCAAGGGAGACAGGTGCACTAAAAGAAGCCAAGAATAAGCTTGAAAAACAAGTAGAGGAACTCACATTTGGAAAAACAATTGAGGGTAACTTCTTCTTCTCCAGACAGACATCCATAAGGATGGTCTTGATATAAACTGTCGTAAATTTCATATTTGAGGACTTGTATTTAGATTCATAATGCACCAAATGGAAATCAGTTTGGCATCAATTTATAATCTGCCAGCACATTTTACAGATCTGATATCTTCAAACACTCTAGTTTCTGTTCCCCAACATTCTGAAGATTTTTTCTACTGATAGTTCTTAATGAATATATGCTCATGACAATGCTTGAAATCATGCATGCAGACTGACTTGGAAGAAGCAAAGGCACAGGAGGCAGCAAAATACCGGAGTTCATTGGAAGAACTGGAACAGAAAATAAAAGAAACAAATGCATTGATTGTCAAAGAACAGGAGGCTGCAATGAAGGCTATTGAAGATGCTCCTCCTGTTGTTAAGGAGACACAAGTGCTTGTCAAAGATATGGAGAAGATTAATTCTCTAACAGCAGAAGTGAAAAATCTGAAGGTGAGAAGTTTCAATTAGAAAGATTAAGAAATCTAATTTGTCTGATGTTGAAAAGACTTGAATTCTCAAAGGCTTTTTTCTAGGGGGGTTGATTGTGTGCTAATAGCATACTGTCATGTTCTCACTATCTGTTCATTTCTCTTGTGCCACATCAGGCCTTGCTGCAATCATAGAAAGAAAGAGCTGAGGATACTGAAAAGAAGTGCAATGAAGCCCAGGAGATAATTGAAGATAGACAGAAAATACTTGAAGAAACAGAGAAGGTGGTTCAACAACTCCGGAATCCTTGCACAGGTAGTATATCAAGAAAAATAGCCTTTATGGTACTACTTTACGCTGTCAACTACATTTATATCAGAAACTATAGCTCATGTTCGCAAACTTATGAAACACAGACTTGCATCTCTACATGTGGAGAAATATAAACTACCTCAGTTTGTTATCTCAGCAATCAAAATTTCACTTTTGTAATCAGGCTAGAAGAGAGACTTACTAACTTAGAATCAGAGAATCAAGTTCTATGGCAGCAAGCTGTATCCATGGCTCCCAACAAATTCCTTTCAGGATGCTCCAGATCAATTATACAGGTACCTGAGAATTGAATTTTATGTTTGCATTCTTATTTTCCTTTTATTAGAAGAAAAATATTAGAAATTTTTCTGATAATTGGCAGGGGGTTGATAGCCATTTTCCATTTGAGAAGGCAGGTTTGGTAAGTCTGACTCTCCTAAATGTAGACTATGGTTACCTAAAGAAACAACAATAATTCAGTTTCTTTCTTTTGTTTTAACATTATCTATTGCTTCCTTCCACATCTTCAAATGGTTCAGGACCTGCATAACATGTCAGTAAACCAAAGGGAAGAGGAGAAACCACAGAAATTTCTGAATGAGAAACAACAGGAGAACCAGGAGTTGCTCATTCGCTCTATTACACAACACCTAGGATTCCAAGGTAACAGACCTATTGCTGCCTGCATCATATGCAAATGCCTTTTGCAATGGAGATCATTTGAAGTTGAGCGCACTAGTGTCTTTGATCAAATAATTCAGACGATAGGCCATGCTATAGAGGTTTGGAATTCAAAAACTTATGTACTGATATTTTCATTGATTCACCTTTTGTTTCCATCAGAGGGTGCATCTTCTAACACATTGTTGCAATTTGACCATCAGACCCAGGACATCAATGTTTACTTGGCATATTGGTTATCAAATGCCTAGACTCTTCTTTTACTACTACAGCACATGTTAAAAGCTAGTGGTGCAGCAGAAATGGCTCCACAACGTCATCAATCTCCATCTGCTACTCTATTTGGAAGAATGACACAGGTACTCGTCAATTATTATTTTGGAATCACATAAAGCCCTTAGGTAAGCTTCATTTCTTTAATTAATGCAGGTGTTTGCTGTTATCTTCGTTTAGAGTTTCTGTGGAACACTACAAGGTGTCAATCTTAACTTAATAAATGGTAGTATTGGTGGTGGAGTGGATGCTTTGCAGCAAGTTGAAGCCAAGTACCCAGCTTTGCTTTTCAAACAGCAGCTTACAGCATATATAGAAAAAATTTATGGAATGATTAGAGATAATCTCAATAAGGAAATTTCTCCTTTGCTTGGATTGTGCATTCAGGTATACCTTATAAATGCCCGGAAGAGCTGGATTATTGATTAAAGGAGTTATCTTTGTACTACTTAGCTTTTTGTTTGAATATGATTTTACACAGGCACCAAGAACATCCAGAGCAAGCTTAGTTAAGGGTGCACGTTCAGTTGCAAATACTGCAGCTCAGCAGGCTTTGATTGCCCACTGGCAAGGGATTGTGACAAACCTTGGAAAATTTTTAAACACTTTGAAAGCAGATATGTAAGGGAGACCTCTCCTGTTTGTTCCTGCATCACAGCTGTCCCCCTTCTGTCCTACAAACAGTTAACAGTAATTTATTTCATGCAGCCTTAATGTAGTTATTGACCCTACATTTCAGGCCACTTCTGCCTATGTCAAAAATAGTTTCTCCTGATTTCTTCCCCTCTTTGTGTAATTCCTTTTCTAGGTACCCCCATTTTTAGTTTGTAAGGTCTTCACTCAAATATTTTCCTTTATTGATGTTCAACTATATGACAGGTACCGAGTTGATGCTCCTCCTGTCTGTCTCTGTGCTTTCAAGTTCTTTTTGTATGTGACCTGAATGCTGTTCTTTTTGATTTGCCTATACTTTTCTTTGGCAGCCTTTTGTTGAGGTGAGAGTGCTGTTCATTTAGCAATGGTGAATATGTCAAGGCTGGATTGGCTGAGTTGGAACATTGGTGTTACAAGGAAACAGAGGAGGTACCTTGGAGTCTCTTTCATTACACTCTGTGGTTGTGACTCCCATACTCACCAATAAGAAAAACTATAAATGTAGTATGCAGGTTTGGCCTGGGATGAGCTCAAACACATTAGATAGGCTATTGGGTTTCTGATATATTTTTCACTTGTTAATCTGCTTGTTCTTCTTACTTACCTGTGGTAAAGCCAGAAAAGGAGAGACACACCCTAAGATTGTTCTCTCAGACATAGGTCATACATCAAAAGCCAAAGAAAACACTGGATGAAATCAGCCATGACCTGTGCCTGGTGAGTGAAGTAAATTTAAGAATTAAGAAAATATGCAACATTACTCTACTCGCATCTTCCCATGTCATAAACAAATTAGTTCCTCTGTTACAGGTTCTCAGTATACAGCAGCTATACCAAATCAGTACAATGTACCGGGATGACAAGTATGGCACACAGTGTGTGTCCCCAGATTTACTTTCACCAATGTCATTACTTACATCAATTTAAGTTCATCTTTGTCAGATGGGAGTGAATAGGAGAATAGGAGTACATTTTCAGATATGTTGCATTTGAGGAAAGGCTGAGTTGTGGTGCTCTCCCTTACGGATGTTCCATCCAGGTTATATCCAACACATGGCTTCCATTCACCATTTCCTTTAGGCTTTTCTTCCTTCCTTTTTTTCCTTATTTTATCTCAACACACAAGTAGGTAAATAGAGGATGATCACCAGTATGTATGGTAGAAAATTTTAGCGGAAAACCAACGCTCTAGAGTTCATGGAACTTGGCTAAATGCTATATATGCAGTTCTATATTTTGATCTTGACCCTGCTGACATATTTGAATTTTTTTTTTTTTTGTTCTTATTGCAGCATTCCATTTTCAGTAGATGACCTATCAAAATCAGTGGAACAAATTGGCATCTCGGTCATTGAGCCACCACCTCTTCATGAGAATTTGGGCTTCAGTTTCTTGCTGCCGCGTGCCGATTAAATGACACTGATGCATCCATGGAACGGTTGCCTTTGTTGATCTTTCTTCACTGATGATATGTAAATTCATTTTTCAAGTTTCTCCAATTTTGGCATCATTCACTTTGTGTTACATTATAGATGAGGCCATTCAAATCCTTTTAGATAGATAGTCTAATGTTAGAATCAGGGATGCCTATTCTCCCTTACAAAGGTATTGGTTCTTTGTTCAGCTAATACAACTAGCCAGCATTTTCTTGTAGAAAAGGAACTCGAGCGTACATCAATTTCTCTCCAAACGTGCACACTATATTTTCTTATAGAAGCCCTTGGAGGATTAGTAGTTAATTATCTCGTATGCTATATTTTTTAACTGGCTGTCTTTCTCTCTTTCAACTTCACCTTTCAAAAAGTAAACAAGAAAACAGAAGAAAATTTTCGTTTATTCTGTACATAAAAAATCATTAAATTCACGCATAAAATTAGTATTTCAAATCATTAAAGTACAACATATTCGTCGTTGGGAGCATTCATATCCACAATAGAAATCACATTACCAATTACCAAGTCATGGCACTGGAATCGTTTCTAAAATTGCAGTCTCAAGTTTAAGTCTAAGTCAGATGTACTTTAACTGAAGATGAAGTCTGCATTACTAAATAGTTAATGCCCTGCTAGGAAAGAAAATATATGTGCAAAAATAGTTGATGTATTGGGCTTGAACCATCTGCCCTTGTTTGGGTTGGACTTCTTTGTATACTAGTCATCGTGCTCATTAGGCCCACAATTACCTCAGGCATGTCTTTCTCTCTCCTTCAACTGTCTTAATTAAGCAGGATCGGTGAACCCCGACAGAATTGGCAAAACCAGAAGTGTAGCAAGTAGATCATGATGCGTTTCAAAGAGGTAATTCAATCTCTTTCTACAAATCTGAACACTGAAAGCAAATGGGTATATGTTTATATAGACATCTGTATTATAATGGCTTTCATTTTCATGCAGAAGACTCTGTTATTATCTGTGTTTCTACTTGCCAAGATCTCACCTTTGTCCATTCATCAACACCTGTTTTCGTTGGAATGTAGGAAAAAGAGGCAAAGAAGGAAGCTTTCAGGAAATATCTTGAGTCCAATGGAGTTCTTGATACTCTAACTAAAGGTTCGTTCTTGTTCCACTTTTTTTTTTTAATCTTTTTATTTTTTAAGTTTTTTTGTTTCTATTTTCCGTTGACGTGAAGTGTACTAATCATATAGAGTCCCACAGATTTCCTTATAAATATATTAAAATTATGATTTTCTAATGTAGTTCTGGTGGCGTTGTATGAGCAAAATGAGAAGCCTTCCTCTGCCCTCGAGTAAGTTCTCATTTTTATTTTATGTGTGAAGGGTATCATTTATCTGATCTCTCGGCATTGAGAAGTTACATAGAAGGAGAGTGATATGGGGAATATTCTATGTAAAATTAGCTTCAATTTTGCTAGCTTTGGTGCATTAGCTTTGGTGCATAATGCTGAATAGGGTGAGGAAATGTTGCATTTTGTTGTGGGTGTACTGCAAAATTGAATAATGCAGTGAGTTTCCTCAAACTATTACTGATTAAAATCCCATCCTGATGCCTGAGATTGGTTATGATGTCTCTCAATCAAGCTTTGGTCAATGCTAGACACCTAAATTTGTGGAAAGCATCTAGAACTGTTATCTTTGACAGCAAAAAATAGGCATTATGTGAGTTTCTGCCAGAGTGTGTGTGCATTTTGTTTGTATTACTGCATATTATTGCCATAAATAGAATCATCTCTCACTCAGTACTTTTTTTCTTCTCAGTACCGATTCAAATGCACATGAATGCACTCAGGTTAATGAGTGTTTACTTTGTAGCTAAAGATGAACCTGTTTTTCACAGATTTATTCAACAAAAATTAGGGGGTCCAAATATATCAGAATATGAAAAGCTGCAAGCTGAAATGAATGATTTGCAGACAAGGTATAATGAGCTTTTGGCAGCGCATCAAAAAACTTGCAAGGAGGTGAGATTTGTCTTAAATGATTCCAACATTTACCATGGAGCATCATTTCCCAAATGTCATCGTGTACATTGGCAAGAGCTATTGCATCTATATATTTCATAGAATGTAGGCGCAATTTGGCAAGTATAAATTTTGACAACTAGGTGGGCACTGTCACACATGCGCGCGCGCGCGTGAGCTGAATTCAAACAATTAAGCAGTGATTTGAGATTTTGGCATGACATTATTTTTGTTTGCAAAAGAATATTCAGAGAAGATTTGAAACTTGTAATCTTTGTTTGACACTAATTGCTATGTGGCTTGAAGGAAAGTAGCTTTACCAATAAACAACCTGGTGAAAGAAGAGAACAAATGCTGTGCATATACTCCGAAAATCGCAGTTGATTGGATGATAGAATATAACTTTCTGCTGAGCGTTGTCTCCTGCTAGTAAAGGGTGATATGCTGTTGTTGTAAGACATTCTAGAAATTTCTCTGTTGAAGAGAGTAATGCTATGGCCTTCAGTATACTTCACGTCTTACAATCTAAATACCTCATCAGTTTGAATGCTCGTTGATGGAACATTGTTGTATTTATTACGACTATCATAATGGACATTGTTCGGGACCCTTGCCTTCAAACCATATGAGCGATCCATTTTGACCCATATTTCCACTCCATGTTGAGTTGCAGTTAGAGGAACTCAAGAACTCACACAATGTCGCCTCGGCTACAGAAACCACAGACAGGGAAGCACCAAAGGATGAAAACTGAAAGGCCTATATGACTCAACTCTTGCCCTACTATTGTGAATACACCTTCAACGGAAGAAACCACCACATTCTCAAAGTGTTGTATCCATGCAGTTACAATTTGTACCAGTATTGCTGTATACCTTTTGTTATTTAGTTTTATATTGTTGCGAAGCATTGTCAATCGTGTTATGGTAACAACACTTACTGGTTGGCATTCCTGAAACAATTTGCCATCACAAAATGGCTTCCTTTTGATAGTTATGCTGGTGGGGTGTGATAGCTTTGAGGCATTTATCATCTCTGAAGGAGGTTTGGTAGGGCTGGCTAGCTAAAGAGTAGGTATTTATTTCTTTGGTTTACTTGACATTGAGACATTCTAAGATGCTGGAACTCTCAAACATTTCTACCCTTTTTTTTCTTTTTTTTTTCAGTGTGAGAATTTCACATATTTTTATTTTTTTATTGCGATTTTGCTTTATATATATATATATATATATTCAGGTAATGATCCTCTTAAAAGTGTATTAAAAAGTGAGTGATAATCTCAACCTCAAATGAAGTGTCTGAAAGAGACCCCATTTTATTTTTTAAAAAAATGGAGAAATTTAAACCAATCCAACGGCTGGCAATAGTTCCCCAAGAGAAAAAACAAAAAACCTAATCCGACTCCTTCTGAAATTCTAAGGATTCGCTCAAAAAA
Source organism: Bruguiera gymnorhiza (assembly GCA_020883675.1). Classification (NCBI taxonomy): domain Eukaryota; kingdom Viridiplantae; phylum Streptophyta; class Magnoliopsida; order Malpighiales; family Rhizophoraceae; genus Bruguiera; species Bruguiera gymnorhiza. Next base: position 507,757 of record JAIRCJ010001048.1, read on the forward strand.
AAAAAAGAAGGAATTCTGAAAAAGCGACTTCAAACGCAATTTCAAAAGTCAAAGATATTAGTTAATCCTCCATCGAACGGCCGACAATCCATCTTCCCATTTAGAAACCCTAAAAAATCCCAAATAAAATTCAATTCATCCAAAAACTAAAAAGATTAAAAAAATATCTCTCTCTCTCTCTTTCTCTCTACTAAAATGGACCCAAACGAAATCCAGCAGCAGCACCACCACCACCACCACCACTCTCTCAGCTCCTACTTCGTCACCACCACCACCACCGCAACCCCCTCGCCGACCAATGGCCTTCTGCCACCGAACAACACCGCAGCCACCACACCCACCGCCACCACCTCCACCACCAACAACCACAGCAACAACACGAGCACTGATACTGGTACTGGTGGGGCCCCCCTATTGTACCCACACTCCGTGGGGCCCTCCTCGGCTACGGTGACGAGCGCTCCGGCGGAGCACCCGCCGAAGAGGAGCCGGGGCCGGCCGAGGAAGTACGGGACTCCGGAGCAAGCTCTGGCAGCGAAGAAGACGGCTGCGGCCTCGAACTCCGCGTCAAAGGACAAGAGGGAGGCCGCCGCCTCCTCCTCTTCGTACTCTGCTTCATCGAAAAGGTCACAACAGCTACTTGCTCGTGGTGGGTTTTTATTGCCCTTCTAATTCTTCGACGGCTTTTTGTTTTTTTGTTTTTTTTTTTTTAATTTGGTTTTCTTATGGGGTTGAATTGTGACAATGAATTGTGTCATCCGCCATTGTAACTGCCTTGTTTCTCGAGTTCTCGTGTTTTTGGCTACTTTTTGTTGATGGGTGTTCAGTAAAGTTTCAGTCTTTTCATGATCTTGTGGCAATTTTTGTTAACTAAAGAGGTTTCTATGCATATTTCCTTTTTAGGCTACTCTTTTGCTTTATCTGTGTCCTTTATTGAAGTCTTTTGGTGGGTATGTGGTGTGGTGGTGAGTGGTTTTTTTAGATGTTAGGAGTCTCCAGTACTTGATCTCTCTGAACACGAGCCTTTTAATTTGCTGCCTATTTACTTGTTTCTAAATTGAAGAAATCCCCTTTTTGTGGTTTCTTCATTTTGCAAATTCCTTGATGTAATATGTTCCAAATCAACTCTTGGTTGTATGCTTGGATGTAGTAATGAATTGTATGCTAGGATATAGTTTCCTTATCTTGATTGCTTGTGTGTCTGGATATGTCGAACTATTGGGTTATTTTCTTACATAGACAAATATGCATTGCATTTGGGCATGCAAATCTTCCATTCGCGGTTTCTTCAAAAGTCCAATCTAGTTGCACTTGGTGAGATATTGCCACAATTCCTTGACTTTGTGGTGGTCTGGTGGTGAATTTAGATTTACTAGGAGTTAATTGCATTTTACTACTACTGAAGGCAGAAATTTTGTTTTCTTCTAACTGTTTTCGTCATGATTGTTGCTTTCTTAATGAGGCTTTTGTATCAAAGTACTTGAGCTCTCTCTTTGATGTTCAGATACAAATTCTTTATGAATGTGTACGGGGCTTATTAACTTTACTTGGAACTTCTTTGGAAATTTATGCAATGTGTTTGAGTCTGATTCTGTCTTTTTTTTTTTTTTTTATGAATGTGTACAGGGCTTGTTAACTTTACTTGGAACTTCTTTGGAAATTTATGCAATGTGTTTGAGTTTTTTTTTTTTTTTTGATGCGTTTGGTAGACATTTAAAGGTTATTCATGCTCACTCTACTTGACTAGGTAAGGGTTTTTGTGCATTGTCTGGGAGCTGGATAAAAATTTTATCTGGTCAAAGCCATAAGACTCATAAGTAACTTAGACATCATGAGATAACACTCTTGAATGTTGGCCTTTTCTTTTCATTTGTGTCCACATTACTGTTGATGAGCATCTTTTTTCCATCAGATTGGAGCAGATCTTTATTAAGATATGAACTTGCTCTTGGCCATCATTCTCAGTGTCTCTGCACCTTATTTATTGAGAATTCTTATATTTTAAAGTTGCTTTATTGTTCAACTGTTGAAAGCTCCATGCTTATCATGTCTTTAAAGCATTATTTTACAAGTCTTTACAGTTAATCTTTTCACGTTTGGATCTTCTTCTGATCAGTTAGTAGTTTGAGTAAATACTGCAAATGAGGGCACTCACGGTAAGATGTTTGTTGATGCAGGGAATGCTGGGCAGGGTTTTAGTCCACATGTTATTAGTGTAACTGCTGGTGAGGTATGGAACCTCCAAAAGTCTTGAATGATAATCTTGTGGATTGTTATCGTTCTTTAGTGAGGATGATACATAACTAGTTTCTTTTGTGTTTTTTATTTCCTTGTTTGGGGCAGGGGCCAAGGGGATCGTGCATTAAAGAATAATTTTGCAAGATTTCTGAACATTTAATCTTTAGATTCACTTGTTTATTGTTTGATTGCCACTGTACCACATGGCATAAGTTTGTAAATGATTGAATATGTAACTAGAACGAAAACACCTTAAATTTGATTGCACACTTGCAAAGATGGAAGTCTTCCGCCATAATTATGCTCTGAAACTAAGTAAATGATACTAAGAAATATTTTTCATAAAGCACATCCTGGCTTAGATTTTAATTTGGGTATAACAAGCATAGCTTTGAACTTAATTTCAGTGATGGGCGTTATATGGCTGAGTTCAATAGTTTTGGCACTCAGGCACTTGATGATAAAGATGAAGGATCAGATGGAGGTGGGCAGTTGATAAGTTTAAATCTCACAAATTTGTGGACAAATGTACAATGTCTGCCATTCATCTTGTACACCAATCAGTCATTAGTTGCTATAGTAACCTAGTGTATAACTAATGAAAAAAGGATTTGTGGGTCTATTCAGCTCTATCAACTTGCCTCTTTGTGCATGCTTTATTTTATGCTGATAGGATGTGGGCCAGAAACTTATGATGTTCATGCAACAAAGCAAGCGTGACATGTGCATTCTGTCTGCCTCTGGTTCTATCTCAAATGCATCTCTCCAGCAGCCAGCAATGTCAGGAGGCAACATTGCATATGAGGTAATTGTGTATGGTTTTGCTTGCCTTTGCAAGTTATTACACTGTCCTTTCTTATGTAAATTTTAATAAGTGCCAATATAAGAATGAACTGAACTTACTAGATTTAAGACCAATCAAAATCAAATTCTAATGGATACCCAAGGGGAGAAAAACTGGAACTTGTATTTGGGACAAAGAGTTTGAACAGCCTTGTAGTTGAGTATAATTTTTTGCCCAAAAAGAAACAAATAGTTCAAACCTATGAATTTGGTAACCTAAAAGTTGATAGAAAATTGAAATTTGGTTTATTCTGTTTATTTCTTTTATTTGGTTCCTAATCAAACTGAACTTATGTGCAGGTTATTTGTTTCTGTTCAGTAATTTGGCTTTAAAAAATTTATGCATCTGTCAGGAGATTAGTGATGTAATTTGAAAATATGTGAAAAAAAGGTTTGAGGAATAATATGTATGTCAGTAAATTTTCAGACATTATAAAAATTTATCCACAAACTTATGTGACAAAATAAACATTTTTTTGCTGTGCAGTCAGCACAGGCACCAGTTTATATCAGAAGAACTAGAAGTTTAAATTTCAGATACATGTCCACCTGTTGGTGGTTATGCCTTTTTTTATCTATTTTTAGGGTTTTGAAAAGATGAAATGGTTTAGTGCTATTTTCATAAAAGCTGAATAGCTTATAGCGAAGTTTTTGTGATCTCGGAGACATCTTGATGTTTTGAAGTGTGGTGAGAAGTTTTAGGCAAATTATTGTAGACCCCGCCACCGAAATAATCTTTTTTTTATTTTTTCATCTTCTACCTACAGGGCCGGTTTGAGATCATTTCGCTCTCTGGATCTTATATACGCACTGATCTTGGAGGGAGAACAGGTGGACTCAGTGTATGTCTATCTAATACAGATGGCCAGATCATTGGAGGAGGAGTTGGTGGACCCTTAAAGGCTGCTGGTCCTGTTCAGGTATTTGCCTAATCATACAATCACTTCAAAGAAAAATCTGATTTATGAGCTATAGGAAACAATCTTGACCAAGGGTAGATTTTCATGAATGTGCATGTGGCTGCACATCCATGTGATAGATATTGTGTGTGTGTGTGTGTGTCCTGGCCTTGGAGATTCTAATCTCCAGCTATCTTTTTAACAGATTGTTCTGTCATGTCATAACTATAAATTATGCAAATGTAGGTCATTGTTGGCACGTTCTTGCTTGACAACAAGAAGAATGCTAAAGCAAGTGTAAAACGTGATAGTTCAGCGGGCAAGTTGCCATCACCAGTTGGTGGGTCTTTGATATCAAGCATCGGATTCCGCTCTCCTGTCGAGTCTTCTGGGAGGAATCTGGTCCGGGGGAATGATGATCTTCAAACTATTGCAGGAAATCAATACGAGGTTCAACACCGTGGAATGCAAGCAACACCTCCACAACATGATTGGAGGATTGGTGTGGATGCCTTTTCAGCGCGAGTACACCAATCTCCAGAAAATGGCGACTATGAGCAATTTCCAGAGTAGAAACTAGTCTTGTGCTGGAAAAATTATCAGGCCATTCTTCTTTTTCCTTCCCTTTCTCGGTACAAGACACAGTTATGTTAACTGGAAGATTCATGCAGAACTTGTTTCACTCCTGAATTTTAACTTCTGTCTGTACAGATTAGCTGCACCCTATACTTCCTGTTAACTCGTACTTGATTCTAGAAAGCCATCATTTTCGTTCCTGTAAATTATTGTTTACCAGTGTTCCTCGCTCGGTTTTGCATTCTAAAGTTTGTGGCTGATTCCGACTTATTTCCAAATTAACCATTGTGCTCTCAAAGGGCTATTTTTTTCAATCAACTGAATCCAATTGGGATTCAATTGGGAAGCTTCAATTGATTTGGATACGTTAAAAACTGCCCCAAGTTGACAACTTTCGATCCGGGGCTCAATGGTGTTTGATTCGGCTGTATGAACAGTTCAAGAATTGGGGTTGCCTCTAGCATTTCGTAATCTTAAAAGAGTGTCATGCGCCGTGGTAGACTAGGAGAATCTTGTGTAGGGGCTCTCAACAATATGATGGAGTAGGCAGGCAGGAGTGCAATAAATTCTTATAGTCAAAGATCTGGGGCCTAATGGAGTTTTAAATGTGACCTAACTCGGGTTGTATATGCTAAAGTTCCTCGGCTAAACTGAGTCGTATGCTAAGATGTGAGTGTCAACGAAGGTTGATTTCTTTTATGGCCTGCTCAACGTAATTGGAAAGGGAAACAGATGATGTTAGGAGAGTCATAGGGAGAAAAGCGAGGAGCCTAATGGACAGGTCGAGAGAGACAGAGAGAGAAGCCGGCTCAGCAAAGATATTAGGCATCTAATTTACATAACTAGGCATCAAAATCATGTTTACTTCCCTCGTATATATGCAATTTTGTTGGGTGTTCATATAGAGTATATGGGAAAGTTCAGTTAATCAATAGCTCAGTGTGTCATATGGATAGGATCAAGCCACTCTCTCTCTCTCTCTCTCTTTTTCTTTGTGAATTGAAATCACTAGAGTTTCAATTCTTAGACGTGACATTAAAAATTTTAAATAATTCTATCATATTATCACATTATTAATAAAAAATAAATTAAATTATAAATTACATAACAAAAATAATTTTTTATTTTATAAAATTTATTTAATGTATAATATATATATATATATAATAAAATAATAGAAATTAGGACAATGTATTGTATACTTTACAAAATTTAAACAATAATTACGTCTTCTTACACATAAAAAAATACTAAACTTTAGAGGTCATAATCAAGATCAAGAACAAGAACAAGAAAATAAAAACAGATAGAAATTTACGTTTATCATTACTTCTCAAAGAACAACAGAAATATCTTGCTCAAAAAGAACATCAGAAATATGCTGTCAGATGTTAAGGTTATAATCCCAAGTTGGGCCAACTTTGGAGGGATCAACTCATCTTTTTGGCAAATGTATCCATTAAAACACATGAAGCCAAATGCAGAATCTGTCGATGGTTGTCCTTATCTACCATAATAAATGCATAGTGTCTAGGTTCTCTTCACTTTGCAAAAAGGTCGGACCCCGGACCCAGTCTTTAATTGTGAAAAAAAATGCGTTTCTACTTTTCTCAGACACAACACAACTGCCTTGTAGTCTCTTTCCCCCGTCAAGGCCCCCAAATTAGATTTCTCTGGACCCAGGAAGATAGAGATGGAGAGAGAGAGAGAGAGAGAGAGAGAGAGAGGTTAGGAGATCTATTCTTTCTTCAAGATATATATCTATATATAAATAGAATTTTTTTTCTTTTTGGATAAGAAATAGAAACATTTCTTGTTCTTGTAAAGCATAGCATAGCACAATAATATCTGCACTGTCACAAAGGAGGAGGCATTTCCATCTCTTTTCTTTCTATTGGTCTTTTCTTTTTGTGGGGTTTATCTATATTCACTGTAGCTTGGATTTCCTGTTTCTACTTTCTGGAGAGAAAAGGGGGTTCCTTTACCTTTAAAAAAAAAAAAAACATTTCCTTGTAAATGTTCCCTCTTGGGTACTTGAGAGAGAAAACGCGTATTTGGAATCAAAGATTTGGTCTTGGGTGTTGGAGACTGACAAAGAAGTTTGGATAGGTGGTCTTGGCACACTGAAGTCACAAGGTGTGTTCTTTCTATCTACCTGTTTTTCATTTTGGTCTCTTATTAAGATATCTAATTCCTTTTGTCCATTCAGATTGTTGATTTTATGTTTTGTTGTTGTAGGGTCATGCAAATCACTAGAACAATGCAAAAATAGCAACAAGAATAATAGACTTAGAGCAACTTGAAGGAAATGATAATGGTTATGGTTGTTGTGAAGTGAGGGATTATGGAGCTTTGGCCAGATGGGTCTGTAAGATTTTGAAATCTAGCCGATGGTGTTCTCATCTTGTTCCCTTTGGGACAAGCTAACAGTGGATATTTATGGAACATGAACTGTTGCAGATAGTTGTTCTGATATGGTGTGATTTTGGCTTTCCTCGAATAGCTTAGTTGAGGGAATGAGAATTCAAACGTGGGGTTTTTGGAATAATGAAAAATCGGTTATCTTTTTCTTAGTTAGCAAAAATACCTGAAGTGTGGTGCAATGTCAAGGACATTTTTTCCTCAATCCTTGTTGTTTTCATGTCTTATGATCTCAGTATCTTATGCTATTGATAACGGGTTCATGAATTGTAATTGTGATGATGAGGGATATTGGAATATACAGGGCATTCTAGAGTGTCAGAGAGTTAGTGATTTCTTCATTGCAGTAGCTTACTTTTCAATACCCATCGAACTGCTATACTTTGTTAGCTGCTCCAATGTTCCATTCAAATGGGTCCTTCTCCAGTTTATAGCATTCATTGTTCTTTGTGGATTGACCCATCTCCTCAATGGATGGACCTACTATGGGCCACACTCATTCCAATTGATGCTGTCCCTCACCATTGTCAAGTTCCTAACGGCCTTAGTCTCATGTGCAACTGTCATAACACTATTAACTTTGATTCCTCTTCTTCTCAAAGTGAAAGTGAGGGAGGTTTTCTTGAAGCAAAATGTGATGGAATTAGGCCAGGAGGTTGGGCTTATGAAGAGGCAGAAGGAAGCAAGTTGGCATGTTCGAATGCTAACCCGAGAAATCAGGAAGTCACTTGATAGGCATACAATATTATATACCACCCTAGTTGAGCTTTCTAAGGCATTGGATTTGCATAACTGTGCCATATGGATGCCAAATGAGAAAAGAACAGAGATGAATCTCACGCATGAATTGAAAGCAACTTCTAACAATCATCTCCACCATATCCCTATCAATGACGTGGATGTGTTGGAGATAAGAAATAGCAAGGGAGTGAAGATTTTGAGGCCAGACTCAGCACTTGGTGCTGCAAGTGGTGGTGGGTCAGAGGATGCGGGTGCTGTGGCAGCAATACGGATGCCTATGCTTCATGTTTCAAATTTCAAAGGGGGAACACCCGAATCAGTCGATACGCGTTATGCAATCCTGGTTTTAGTTCTTCCTGCTGCAAATTCTAGGATGTGGAGCTATGAAGAAATGGAAATAGTGGAAGTGGTTGCTGATCAGGTAGCTGTGGCTTTGTCCCATGCTGCAGTTCTTGAGGAATCTCAGCTAATGAGGGAACAGCTGAGTGAGAAAAATCGTGCTCTACAGCAGGCTAAGAAAAATGCAATGATGGCAAGTCAGGCAAGGAACTCATTTCAAAAGGTTATGAGCCATGGGACGAGGAGGCCAATGCACTCAATCTTGGGCCTACTCTCAATTTGCCCAAATGAGAATATGAACTTTGAACAGAGGATCATTGTTGATACATTAGTTAAGGCGAGTAATGTTCTTTCAACTCTGATAAATGATGTCATGGAGATTTCGGCAAAAGATGATGGAAGGTTCCCCTTAGAGATGAAGCCTTTCCAGCTGCACTCCATGATTAGGGAAGCTTCTTGCCTTGCCAAGTGCTTGTGTGTGTGTAAAGGCTTTGGATTTGAAACAGACGTGCAGGGTTCTTTGCCTGATTTAGTGATAGGGGATGAAAAAAGGACATTTCAAGTGATTTTGCATATGGTTGGACTTCTGTTGGACCTTTATGATGGAGGTGAAACTGTCATATTTCGAGTCTTCTCAGAGGATAGTAGCCAGGGAAAGAATGACAGAATGTTGGGGATGCGGAAACCTAATGCTCCAGATAAGTATGTATCTATAAAGTTTGAGTTTGGGGTTACTGAGGGGAGTTTGCTGTCAGATATGTCAATCACAACCACACATTCTTCTGGCCATAGAAAAAACAGTGACGAAGTTAAGGAGCGGTTGAGCTTCAGAATGTGCAAAAAGCTTGTGCATGTGAGTGCCCCAACAATCATCTTTAACCTTTTGTTTCCTGCTTTTGTTATGCTTTTTAGTGGTACTATGTTGTTGGTGATTGAACACATGGCAGATGGACATGTCATGAGAATGGGTGGCATATTTCTAAAATGTTTAATTATATCTAGAAATGAGTATTTATGATGGATGTGGAATCTTGTGGAATGTTGTCAGTTACCTTTGAACAAGTTTTTCAGCACTAACTACTGCAGTTTCTGCTAAAGGCTTCACCAAAACATGGTTATTATGTCTTGGCTTTTGATATTTATATTTGTCACATGAAAACTGATTTTTCTCCAGAAGAGGCCTCCAAATTGTTTTGTACAGTTTCAAGCTTGTTTTGATGGGAACACACTGGCAACTGTTTACTTCTGAAGATACTTAACCCATCACCATCCATTTAATCCACAACAACCTCAATGTGACATGGCAGCAGTCAATATTTATTTGAATTTAATGTTTGCAGATGATGGAAGGTGACATTTGGATATCTCAAAACTCTTTGGGTTTAGCACAGAGCACAAGTTTGGTCCTTAGGTTTCATATCCGACCATCTCATGGAAGAGCATTGATTGCCTCTGGAATTTCATCAGAACAACCAAATCCCGTTCCTCAGTTAAAAGGCCTTCGGGTTATGCTTGCTGATGATGATGGTGTAAACCGGACAGTGACCAAGAAGCTGCTTGAGAAGATAGGCTGTGAAGTGACTGCAGTTTCATCAGGGCTTGAATGCCTAAGTTGTCTTAGTTCCTCTGAAAAAATTTTCAGGCTAGTCATTTTGGATCTTCACATGCCAGAAATGGATGGGTTTGAAGTAGCAACGAGGATCCAGAAGTTCCGCAGTCGTAATTGGCCATTAATTATAGCCCTGACAGCGAGTGCTGAGAACCATATCTTGGAGAAATGCCTGCAAATGGGAATGAATGGGGTGATTCGGAAACCTGTCTTACTACAGGAGTTGGTGGAGGAACTTCGAAGAGTTCTGCTAAGGGCTGGGTGAACATGTGTCAATGATATCTGGAAGCGGTTATCCTTTGGGAGTCTTGTATCAGTTCTCCCCCGAGGGCTCTTGCAGGGACTGTAACCATAGCAATCACATGATCATGGTATACAGAAGGCAACCTGTGGTATTCGTTCCCAAATGTGAGCTCTGCCACTTAAAATTGATCAGAAAGGATTAAGACCTGGTCAAGAACTTCTCATGTCCTGTTTCAATAATGACACCTATATGAATATGATTCAGAATACTGAAATATACAACAAAATGAAAACCTTTTTTTTTTTTTTTTTTTTTTTGACTACTTGTGTTATTCTGCCCTGTAACTTGGCTAACTTGTCTTCTGCAAGGAGCTTTTTGAAATCAGAATGTTACATTGGACAGCATGTTGCCAGCTAATTGTCATGGAGTTAATTTCGTTCGTATTAACCCGCGCGCGACGCTTAGTCAATTTTATTAGAAAACATGAACTAAGTCTTACAAAATTGAAGAGAATGAAGTTATGAGGTAAATAAGTGGGTTAGAAATACAAGAAAAATAAAAAATACAAAAAAAATTTTGTAAGTGAAATTATATTAAGTGTTTAAACGTGTTGCAGTGATTACAGATTTTTTCAACATATAATTACAATTGAATATTTAAAATTTTTACAGAGAATATTTTAAAAAATATTAAAAATAATTATTTAAAAAATTTTTAAATGAGTATTTTTATTAAAAATTTTTAAATATAAATACTTTTAATTATTTTCGTATATTTTTAATATCTTTTATTGTCAAATATGAGTAATAAAAAGATTAGATAATACTCACAGCTCGAAAATTTAATCTGACTTGAATTTTTCCCTTTCCAGCCATCTCACTAGATATTTTGAGTGATCTAGTTACTAGCCTTTTTGATGTATGGATGGACTGGTCTGGGGGCTTAATCAGTGTGCCCTTCCACAATCCCTTTTGCAAGCTAATGCCAATGTTTTCATGCAATGCAACAAATCTTTTGAGGGATGATGTTTACACTTCAGTGAATTTGGTGTGCGGATGGGCTGGTGTGGGAGCATAATAATCGTGCTCTTCAATAATTGTGAAAGAAAGTACACCTGAACTGTGGTTGGATTATGGTCTGCGCGTTATGCACAGCCAATGCATATTAATTATATGCTGATTCTTGGCCAGGTCGATGAACTAGCAACAGGCATTTTTGTTGGTCATTTAATAGGCATAACAATTTTATTCTTAATAACAAGTTTTACAAATAATGCTTACAAATACCAATTCAAAAAAACAAGTTGTGTGACATTAAATTTTGTTGGACTCATGTTGGTATATAGCAAAATCTATAAGGGTGAGACATATATGTTGTAAAAATGCATCGAGCATAAAGTATTTTCCTTCATGTATACGGTGAGAATGTGAAACCTTCGCGTGTTTACATGAATTTTATTACACGGGCATAATTAATTTGACTTTTTTAATATAAATTTATATTATTCTATTATAAATATAAATTTGTGATGTTTATTGTTAATTATAATAATTAAATTTGTGTAATTAATAATTATATTAGTATAATATATGAATTTACCTGAGCATCTGGAAAGCAAGTGCTGGGGCCCATGCAAAGATTGTAAACCTGCTCCCTCATTTGATTCAGAAACGTGATCATCGAGTCAAATCAAGTTGTCGGGTATTTGGGAGGCCCGACCCGGATCCGACTAAGTCCACCACCACCACCCGCCAACCAAGAGCGGCGGCCAGGCCACCGAAGCCACCGCTGGAAAGGAAAGAAGATGAGCGGAGAAGAAGAAGAAGAAACGACAGCAGAGTACCATTCGAAAGACTTCGATTGGGAAACACTTAAACAACAAATTGAAACAAACCCATCTTATCAATACCACTTACTGCCTTTCGCTTCACAGCAAGAAGAAGAAGAAGAAGAAGAAGAAGAAGAAGAAGAAGAGAAAAAAGAAAAAAAACTCAACTTGAAGAAAAAGAAGAAGAAAGAGAAAGTGAAGATTCTAAGGCATGGAAAAATTTCCACCTCCGCCACTCATCCGGCAAGTTCTTCAAGGTCCGAAGACAATCTATTCGAATGGGGCTTTTTATCTTATTTTTATTTTTTTTAATTAAAAAAAGAATCTTGTTTGAGGTTTCCAAGTTGATTTGGTGAGTTTGCAGGAGAGGAGATATTTGCTGAAGGAATTTCCAGAGTTGGTTTCTTGTAGAGAATTCTCCAAGGCTTTGGAGGTTGGCTGCGGCAATGGCAGTTCTGTAATTCCAATCTTACGGTATTGCTTTGAAGAAAAGCTTGTCTTTTTGCTTTGTTGTCTTAATTTTGTGATTCGCTGTCAGCTTGTAGTCCCATTTTTTATTTATTTCTATTCATGTGTGTATTTTGCATTCAGCCTTTTTTATTTTATTTTTTTCACTCTTTTTAGCTTGGGGTGGGGGCTGCTTGCATGATGGTGGTGATGGAATAACTGAGATGCCGGGTAGAGTTAGAGAGATTGCAAGTTTATGTTTATTCAGGAGATTAAGGGTAGGATAGGTTCTTGCAGAACAACAATGTCATCAAAGGCTGGTGTTTTGTGTAAAGGAACGTCCTTTAAAAGGACCTTCCCAGTACACAAGGTCCCTAGGGCAGGTTGTTGCAGTATAACAATGTCTTACGCGAAAGGCTGCTATTTTGTGTAAAAGGCATCTCCTTTAAAAGTGTGTTCTCATTGCACAAGGCCCTTGGGGTGTGAGGAAGAGTTAGATGTACGGAACCTTACCTTTACTTTTCACAAAGAGATTGTTTCTATGATTGAAACCTATGACTTCCGCGTCACAATAAAGTAAGGCTTGCTCACCCTCGATAAAAGGAATATCCTTTGACGTCTAAAAATCAGATAGTAGGCCACGATTTCTCACAAAACTTGTTGTGGGGTATCACTAAGACATGAGGATTTGAATTAATAGCGATGCTGTGACAGCAATTGCAGATAAGATTCTGTAAATGTGCCACTGAGTCTTGATTTGAACTGAAATGGCTGTTAGGCAAGTAACCTTATAGGAATTTACATTGTTAACATAGAAGTGCAAGTTTGTCATGTAGCCCATGAAAACATTAGGACACATTCTGTTTGTAGGAGTTTTCAATACTAGGTCCTCATATTTTATTATGCTGTTTCTGTTGTCCACCACAAATAATATTTTTATATTCTAATTGTCATCCTTGCAAAAATGTCTTTCTTGCAGTGGCAACAAGACCATCATTGTGTATGCTTGTGATTGTAGTGAGAAAACCCTTGAGAGGGCTAAAGAGATTGTAGATGCTGCTACTATATCTAGAGTCAAACATCGATTCCAACCATTTTGCTGTGATTTTGCATTCACTGGGTTCCCAAAGTGGTTTCTCTGTGATTCTTGCCAAACAGATTATCATCAAAAACAACAACAAAAATATACAGGTTACTTATTTGTTATAATTTTCTCAGTCAGTGGACTTTTGTCAATCATGGATGCGTCTTTATCTTGAGATTTCTATATTGTTCAAGATGCTAAGGAGTGTGGTGCTGCAGATGGAGAAGGTCTAAGATCATCAAAAGAAGGCAGTTGTTGCGTTGGCAGGGTTGATTTTGTTACCTTGGTATGTCATTTCTTTCGATAACTTGAACTTAATATGTACAGTGATGTGGCTTCTGGGCATGGCTCGGAAAATTAGCAGGTAAATTAGTGCATGGTATATTATATAAAATTCATACAGTTTTATCATTGTTCTCGTCTACTATAGGCAGCCACTGATTTTCTGTGAGGGAAGATGACATTTTTGATGGGGAAAATTTCCTGCTTTATCGGTGAATAATGCAAAAGAAATCACTTTGAGCCTATGCTGGTCCATGTAACATTCTGTTACTTAAAAGAAAGTGTTCCTTAATTTAGAAATTGACCAGGAAAGCAAAATCAGAGTATAGTCATAGACTTGGAAAAAGTGGGTAGTTCTTGGCTTATCAACCTGACACATCTTGAATACTTGTTTTCTGCTGCAAGCAATTGTCATATAATGAAGTATATTTTTGTTTCTTTTATTGTGCTATGACAGATATTTACACTGTCAGCAGTGCCACTGAAAAGAATGCCAAAAGCCATTGTGGAGTGCTTTTCTGTCTTGAGACCAGGAGGCTTGCTCTTATTTAGGGACTATGGTAATTGATTAACAACCAGTACTGCATGGACAATCAATCTTTTGTTTTTTTCTTTTTTTGGTGGTCACATTGAGGAACTTCTGCCCTATTTAGTCTAATGTTGAGTACATGATCATGATTGTTTTTAATCCACAGAGATACCTCTATCCCTAATTTTCTCCTTTCATTTGTTCACTGTGTGGCTACAAAGATGTTTGACTTGTACTATTAAATGGTTAATGAAGGGCTATATGACATGACCATGTTGCGATTTGAGTCAGAGCAGAGAGTGGGATTTCGAGAGTACATGCGAGCAGATGGAACTCGTTCTTATTTCTTCTGTTTGGATACGGTCAGAGATCTCTTTGTGGCTGCAGGCTTTATAGAGGTGCCGACTCTTCTATTCAATTGCCATAAAAAGTTTTCATTTCAGTGCAGTTTGCTGTATAAGATAAAATGTACCATCAATTTCCATTTAGCTGGCATATTTTGGTGTTAAATATCTGCAGCAGAAAAGGCCTTTGCAATCATTTGACATAGAATGCTTTTTTTTTTTGTCTTAATTTGCTTATTGTATATAATATCTACATCCCCGATTAAATTTATGTTCGTCATTTGTAGGGAGACTCTAAATTAGAAGGTATTGTGCTGGACGTTATATTCAATAATGAGATCGGCTTTAACTAATGCATTGGTTTGACTGTGTAACTGCAGCTTGAGCTGGAGTATTGCTGCATCAAGTCAACAAATCGCCGAAAAGGGAAAAGCATGCTAAGGGTATGGGTTCATGGGAAGTTCCAGAAGCCAATTCCCATGTAAATGGGGGCAGCCTAGATGCTTCCGTTGAGGTCATTTTCAAGAGTGGTACTTACCTGTCTCATGGCAATATTACATGACAAGTTGTTCACTTATTGGGACAAGGCTAATGGAATCCTATCAGATTAATGGCATCTCAATCAGCATTTTGTGCTCCATTTGATAGTTAGAGGGACGAGAGTGATTCCATGCCTTTTTGGATCTCCAATTGGCCACTTGCTTGGTATACCAAAATGATTTCAGTGGATGGGAATTCAAGATTACTCGGGAAAAGGGTGATCGATTATTCTTTGATTGTTCATTCTTCTCACGTTGCATACTGAATTTTGTTGTATTTGTTGTCCTTGTATTGGTTACATCAACATCTGGTTGCCTTGCATCTCTAGATCGGTTGTGTGGCCAGGCCGGCCCGGTCCACCCCTGAACAGGCTTATTATTACCCTATCCATTACTAATGCTAACAGTATTGCCTAGTGCAAGATGAAAAGCTATTTAAGCAAGATTAGGGTCAGGTGTATTGGCCATTTTTCTACTGGTAAGTTTCACAAGATTCCACTTCAGATGGTTCTGCGAATTAATCTCATAACCATACAAAATTCGTCCAAATAATCAGCAATCGGAACAGCATGAATTTGACTTGAATTAGTAATGAGGTCAAGGACGCCTATGGGGCAAGCCTGTTCCAAAGTATTGTCAGTGTAAGGGCTACATGAATGTGGTTAATTTTATTGTCTTAAATGCAAATTCATATTATAATTATTGGATGTAAATTTCTTATTTTATTTATTAATTAATATTATATATTAAAATATTAAAAAATATATATAATCAATAATTATGACTGTGTAATATTATTTGAATCTCCGTCTGAGATGGTAACTCACCGTACAGCATAATTGAAAGTTGGAACTGTGGTGGGGTACCATTTACTTTTCAGAGAGAGGTTCAAGCAGAGAAAACCGGACGGCCGACTTAGAATGTGACTCTCAATCCATGGGCCGGTGATTGCTTATGAAGTTCCAGACCAAGCCCATTTAATGTCTTAATCAAGTAATTAACACGATAATTACTCAGTTTGGTCTCGAACCACCCGTTAATTACTCAGATTAATGCTGTGAGGGATGAATCCAGAAATAATAATAATACTAATAATAATAATAAAGGGATCCAACAAAATTCATGACGAAGTAAAGGGTTTCAAGATAAAGTACACGCGAGCACACCAAGTTGGGATCCAATGGTCAATGCCCAATGAAAATAAGAACTCAATGCTAATATCATTTGAACTAACACTCATCAATTTCCTGGTAATATGAGTCTCGCATGGGACAACAACAAGGATATTGGGGTCCTCAGTAGCATTTGTATTCACCACAGGGAAACCAAGACCTGTGGCCAAAGTGTCCACTAGTTTCCCAAGTGCAAACACGGGACACAGACGGACAAACCGTGGCCGGATTCGGGGCCGGCCGGATCCGGGGGCGGGTCTTTCTTTGTGTGGTGGGGTGGGGGGGGACTTGCCAAGATGCTACCATCACCATCACCATCACCATCACCATCGATCATGTGTTTGTTTGAAAAGTCAACGTAGATCTAAGCATGGGACCCATATTTCCTCGGAATTACTGCCCCCGTGTTTTGCTTTGTTCTCTCTGTAATCAGCTTTCATGGATGCAGGAGGAGGCTACCACTACCAAAAATTGACCCGTTTCCCTTCGACATCTGCACCCCTTTAAACCCAATTTTCCTGACTCGTATATTTCTATCTTCGTTATTTTCAAAGAAGAGATTCACATCGCCAGCATACCATTTATTATACTTATAAATTAAAAATAAAAATTATTTATCACTATTTTCATTTAATTAAAAAATTATTATTTAAATATAATTAAATTTACATAAATCTCTCTCATACTTAATTTTAATGTTAATAAATATACAATTTAATATTATATTTCAATAAAAATTTCAAATTCATTAGGATGAATGAGAGTAAAAAGACTTAAATCTAAGTTAATACGGAAAAACAAAGAATCACTATTTCAATTACCAATTCCAGTGATTTATCCTGTTCTTGCAAAAGGACTTTGTCATATGAACACAACCTGTTTTGATGCAAGAGAAATGAAGTAAGTTGTTGTACATTGTGGTTTGTATTATTAGTTATGATTTCGTATTACTAGTTATAAATATTTATTGACTTATTATAAATATGCAAGAAATAATTTTGATAATGTAACCTATTATAAATTTGTGTTTGACTCATATTAAAATAAAATAAAATTGCATCCATGTAATATTTTAGCTTATAAAGTCAAAATCTATGAATGAGATAATCGCGAAATCAAAAGAAATAGAAAAATAAAAGAAAAAGGACCACAAAATCTATGAAAGGATATCGATCAATATATAGACCTCTTCATGTACTAGACTAGAGGTAGGGCAATGAACAAGTGGGGTGCTGAAATTCGAGTTACATAACAAGAAAATAAACAGGGGATAGTCCATCGGTTGAGACTTGAGAATTTAAATTTCAAATCGAAAGTCTCCTATTTAAATCTATTGTATGGGGGGTGTGAAAATATTTGTCAAAGAGTAGCGCCGAGTCTTTCACAATTTTCTCATAACACCATTCTTTATTTGTCGTGCCATGGGGTGTGCGTTTTTGGGTACATACTGTGTCACGGGGTTGTCTTCTAACATAGTTATCCATTTAGATATGCAGAACAGACAATTTACTTTTATTTGGCCTGCAACAGTTAAATATCAATCTTTTTCGATTTGCATATTCAGTTCGTATAAACATTTAAATCGTTGATATAATGTCATATAATATCACATATGATGAAGAGAAAGTCTAAAATATTTTAGTTCGACTTGCACACCTATTCCAATTCAAAATAGGGCTTATTAATCAGTATAATATTCGTTCAGGAAGGCTAGCTGCCAAGTAGCTGGTCATAGATTAATGCCTTTGTGTAATTTAAGAGTGATGCGGTGGTCATATCACAATAACTATGATTAACCAAGTCCATGACAAACATTAATTATTCATGCTTCTTATACAAATGGAAACCCTTAGATTAACGTGACAAATATAAATAAACATTTATTATGTAGACGCAATTAATTTAATATGCTATAAAAATAAATTTATGTTGAATTATTATATATATATACTTCTGATTATGAAACAAACAACTGTAATAATATAACATATTAACCTTTGTCTTGTTTGAGACGCGTCCATATAATATACAAAGACGCAGTGCAATTGGCAACCGGATGTGCGTGGAGATGAGTAGAAGCACAGCTGAAGAAGAAAGCACAACCTTTCACAGAACGTTAGGTCAGGAGGCACCTAATCCGGCCGGACGCAGCGTGCACTCTACGCCAAGGAGCATGCGACGAATGGGATTTTCTTTTTTAATACGTCGTTGCAGCATTGAGAAGATGGAAAGTCTTGAACATGGTGTCAATTTTCAATTGCGGATGCATGATTCCTTCCCCCCCCCCTTCCTCCCCCCCATTATTATTATTAAATTAATTGTCGCTTTGCTTATCTATAATTAATTTGATTAAGGCAGGTTGTGGTCCGCATTTCCTTAATGCTGGCTTTGTTTGTTGGAGTCTTGTACTTAGCTGGTTAATTGGACTTTTGAAATAGAACAGTGGTTGGAAAATGCTGGTAAAATAACACTATAGAAAGGGAGCCTTTAAACAATAAAAGCAGGAGCCGTTGGTGATTATTTTAATTAAAGTGAGATAGGTTTAATTATTAAACCCAAAGGTGGGCACAAAGTGCACCGCTGCTTTACCACAGAATGTTGTATCTATGCAAGTGGCTAGGCTATAGCAAATAATAAAATGGGGGTTCATTACAATGGCATGTGAATCCATGTGAAAAGGGTCCTTTATGTTGCTAAAAATTCTTGGATCCTCTGAGTGTCAACAAAACATCCTCTCAGGAACATTGCACTGATCTTAACCAGAACTTGTGCTTAGTGCCCTTTTCTTTCCGACCAACTACATAAGCAACATGTCATCAATATGGGAACTTATCTTCTGCAACATCACAATTCTTCCATTCCGATTGCAAACTAAGATCTAATTTCAGAAACAAAGAAGGATGCAATTTTCATGATTATGTATGCAATAGACAAATGCGTGCCTTTCTCAGATGTCCATTTCCTTCCAAAGTCAGCATCAAGGTATATATGGATTGCATGAATGAATTTTGTACCTGTTGCTAGTTACTGTTACTAAACAACAATAGCAACACTAAACAGCAAAAACGAACACCCCCCAAAACATCATGCCAACTAAACTTTAATTGGTAATATCATGAAACATCATACCAATTAAATAGTTTAATAGCCATTTAATAATGAAAATCATAAACATTATAACTCAAATTAAATTTCACTTAGCTAATTCGAGGTTTTTGGCAACTTAGTTCAGATTTCCTCTATATTCAGGCACTTATATAAGTATTCTAAAATCTGACAATTATACACTTTGGAATAACCATCGGTGCGGGGGTTTTATCAATCAGCTAGGAACTCTTGCAGTCCGCTACTTAGCAACTTCTATAATGAGCCAATATAAAGTTGATTGATTTCTGATTGGTATTAGAATGAGTTTTGCATAATCTTATTTTCGTGTCATCTTTCAAACATGTTGTCCATGGTTAAGGATTGAATTATTGGAACATAAATTCTCAATAAAGTTTTTCCCTTGCAGGTATAAGTTAAAATATAGAATTACTTGTATTATGAATCAAAAATTACAAGTTTAAATTATAAAAAATAATTTTTTAAATAAAAATAACGATAAAAGAAGATAATATGTGTACAGTTTATCCAACTCTATAATGTAAAAATTTTATATATAATTTAAGAATTTTGAAGGCTGAATATTTTTTTTCATAATTATTAAATTTTGATAAGCTAAAGAATATCTCGAAAGAAAGATAAAAGTTTCAAAAAGAGTGTTGCGCAAGAAAAAAAAAAAGTGTTTCAACTGGAATGCAAGGCCAAATTGCACTGGCAAATTCAATAGTCCAAGAGTTGTCATCTTCACCAAAACTGCCACCACCGCTACAAACTACTGTTCAAGGCAGTCAATCCTTTGTGTACACATAGCACGGTCACCCCTTTTCCTTACTTTCACAGCTTCCGACTGTAAAAGAGAAATATATGCTCTGCATAATAACTGCATCTAGTCTTAACAATTGATTGAGAATGAAGAAGAGAAGATGAAATGCCTCATAATCTTATCCTCTTCCTTACAGTAGTTTTTCCTTGCACTGTCAAAATATCAAATCGAAAATTTCCTCCCATCTGTCACTTCTTCTTTAACATTTAGTTTTCACCTTGGATGTATTCTTCATTGATGGAAGCTTACGCCATTGAAGTACACTCAGAATCACTGTTGAAGATTTGGTGACAGTGAACATGTTATAATGTCATATGACATCCAGATTGCTTTTTTTTTTTTTTTTTGTAAGTAACTAATATGGACATATGAAGTGCTGGTAACGATATGATTACTCCTTTAGTACCTGTAAGTCCTATGTTTGAAATGTAAAAACAATTTTTTAAAAATAAAAATAAGAATAAAATTAAGAACATCAAATATTTTGAAATACCACAATACCTCATGTTGGGAACGTTCTTTAATTAACATGGACATATAAACATATCAAGTGCTGAAATGGTGTACCGTATTACAAATTATACTCTTTTTTTGTGTGTGATGGACTCATGGTTAATGAAAATGAAAGAGTTTTCCCCATATATCCAAGATTCTTCAGAGTAGAGATGATGAGGAAAAAGAGAAGGAAGGTTTTCTCAGGATTGAGTGGATGCTGGATGTCTAGGAAAGAACTTAAAGAAACAGCAAGAGAATGTCCATTAGTAAAATTGAGCATTATAGAGGAGGCAATTGAGTTATACTCAGAATTGGAGGATTAAAAACTGTTTATAATTTCAATAAGACTTTGGTCAAGTACAGAGGGAAGCAAGAGTTTCTTTGTCACAATTGAATGAGCCCCATTAGATCGGCAAGGCCAATTTCATCAATTATAAAGACTGCAGCATGCATAATCCCATTCAATTTGCAGAATCAAACAAATCAAAAGATATGGAAACTCATGGAACTCAAGTCTCAGTCAGTCTATTAAACCCTATTGAAGAAAAGAGAGAAACAAGCCCACAGAATTAAAAGTTGGAGGCACATGGCCACAGGAGTAATATAAAATTTACAGGACACACAGTCACACAGATGATGAATTTTCTTCATTATTCCTTATTCCTTATTCCTTCACTAACTTACCTAGTTGAATCCCAAATGCTCAGCCCCCTGAGCTAAGATGAATCTCCAAAACCATATCTCTTTGACACTTTCTCTAATAGGGCGGCCTTCCATGAACCCATCCATATCCCTCATGGCTCAATTGCCCCCCATTAGGCACCAAATTTGGAGCCAAATTATACAAAGGCATTGATGTGGCCGGATCCCCCATAGCCGCGCCGCCACCTTCACCGCTGCCGCCACTAGGATGCGCTTGAGTCCCGCCGCTACCTTCCTCTTCCTCCTCCAAGGGCAATCTTTCGTAAGTAGCATTTGAGAAAGCTGCTGCAATCACTATCACAGGGCCTGATGCCACAAGTGATCCAACCACACTACCTCCAACCACTTGACCTTGCCCTCCGGCTAGATATATGGTCAATCCTGCTGCCCCAGGAGGCGCCGGTCCCGGTAAGAAAGCTCCAGTCAACGACAAAATTTCAAATCTTCCATGAAGTGCCACAACAGCTCCAGGTGCAGAAGGTTGCTTGAGGGTTACATTTGTGACCATACCGTTTCCACTGAGCACACAAATCCCTCTTTGCCTTTTTCTTGCAAAGCAAGCTAAACTGTCAACAACATCAGACCCACTAGCTATTTCCAATACATGACTTTTGAGGGCATTAGGGCTGTCTCTAGTGACAAAAATAGGTGGCTTGGGCTTGTTCTTGGATCCCGGCGGCCGGCCTCTTGGTCGGCGACTGGGGACTTCTATGGCACCTTCTCTAGGCTCATCACTATGCTCTCTTTCCTCGTCTTGATCTTCTTCTCTTCCCATGCCACCCTCTGATTCTCTCATGCTAGTGGACATGGATATACCTAGATCTGGCTTCTTCATGGGAGATGATGATGAGCTGGTTTCCAATCCTGGCAACCCCACTTGCCCGGTCCACCACGGGTTCGCCATGGCAGTCTGAAAAATAAGCAAGGTGATCAACAACCAAGGATCAATCAACCCCAAGATTAGAACTTTTCTTTTGGATCTAAACACATCTATGTAGAACTCTGGAATGGATGTAGATCGAAGAAGGGGAACATAGCACACATCTAGCTATATAGTTTGGACTTTGGAGTGGATATAAATCGAAGAATGAAGTGGAGATAACAAGAAAGAGAAAATCAATTTGCATTTACTTTCTTTTTAAAAGACAGTAACAAAGAAAGGTAGCTAGTTGCTAATATATATATATATACATAGAGAAACCTAAAAAAATGAAACTAGAAGTAAAGCAGAGAGAGGGAGAGAGAGAGAGAGAGAGAGAGAGAGAGCAAGAGAGAGAACTCAGAACACTTGTGATTGAAACAAGATAGAAAACGACCCTAGAGAGCCTCTTATCTTGGATCAACATTATTGGCTGCATATGGATGTGTTTATGTGTTTGCCTTGAACTGTGGTGTGTTAAAGATCTTGTATTTTTCTCCCAATATAATATAATATGGTTTTGGGGTCTATACACATCTCTCTTTATCTTTATTTTTATTCTATATCTAACACCTCTCCAATTGTGTTAAATATATAGAAGCCGTGACATAGACGCAAATGTGTGTTAAATTATTATAATTGTTGACTGTTAGAAGCGTATTTATGATTTTTATTTTTAATTAAAATTATATCTGAAAAGATTAAAAATATATGCAACTAACACTTTGTGCAATATGTGAGTTTTTTTTTTTTTTTTTTTTTAAGAATCAGTGTAATATGTGAGTTTGTTTCTGAAATGCTCATTCCTATTTTACTGAGGAATGGGAATTGAGAAGAAGATGATCACCTTGGGAACTAAGACTTTAGATGTAGGGCTGCGTGCTCTTAATATAAAATGGTGGGATGCACGTACTCCTCTCGAGTCCTGACATTTTCAAGGGATGCTGTGTCAAATTGATAATATATAAATGTCAGATAAGTATATAAAATTTGGTAAAAAAAACAAAAGAAGATATGTATATAATAATAATACATGTAGATGTTAACTGCGAATGTAATAATAGATAATTATAGTCTGGATAAAATATTGCAATTGTTGTTGAACACAAAGTTTTTATTTGATGTTGGACTTTCTCAACTTTAATTCATATTCAATAATCCTTTTGTTGCCTACCTTTCTTTCATTGGAATGGCACACTAATGCTCTCATAGAAAATTTATCAAAATAAAAAAAAAAAAAGTCCTTGCAAAAACACTAGAATGATAGTCGCCTGGTGTTTTACTCATGAATCGCATCTGGGAGACAATAGAGAGTGATCTCTTTTTTATATAGCGTACCTTTCTTTTCAACTTTTTGATATGCTAGAACCAAAAAAACAAAAAAAAAGAAAAGCCATCATTATTTATTATATATTGGCCTATACCACATACATACAGATTTATGCATTACATGTATTTAGTCAATAGTATTCTTGATCATTAATAAAAAATTTTAAAATATTAGGAGAGACTTAAGAATTAATCAAATATTAAATGTTCATGTGTATCCTCGTGCAAAAGGTCATTAAACTTTAAACATAAAAATTAAATGAGGGTAGAAAGGTTTGCATATTGGCTTTATGAACTCTAATATCATGTTAAAGAGTTTAACTCAAAATGTCAAATTGTTGAGTGAGATAAAAATTGATCATGAATTAAATTTTAATATTTGTAAAAAAAAAAATAAAATTAATCATTAGTTGTAACTAGAGAATTTAGCAATCCTTTGCATGGCAATCAGTCTCTTGGAGTGCTAGCTTTTTACATCCTTTATTAACCAATTTGTTCGCCGACTCGCTTCCTTCCCAAATCTTTGTGCTCCAATCATTAACATTCTACGTAGAATTATTTTGTCAATTATTTAACTAATACAATTGTACTTTAATTCGTGCCTTACAAACTCAATTACACTCATTCTTCACACTTTTGTTAGTGCTCTTTGAAAACCTGCCAGTCTGCCACTACATATTTAAATCTAAAGGCGGAGGTATGTGCTCCAACTTGTTGCAATAGTTATTTTTCACCCATCTCACTTTCCATTCTATTGTCTAGTTGGTTGTCAAAATCTTATTTGTTTATTATTATTTTAGATTTGCATTGTTTTCTTAGAAAATCTCTCTTAAAAATACAAGAGCTTCATTATATAAAAACAAAGTTTATATATTATATTTTTATAATTATATTTTATCTCATCGTTATGAAGACTAAATATGTATAATATTGGTCATCGTTATACCTGTTCTTGTCGACATTTTTAATTTTCCAATAAAAAACAAAAAAACCAAAATCATAACCGCAGTAAATCTTTTGCACCAGAACATAATAGGCCTCTTCAAAGCCCAAAAAGCTAAGCTGACCTAACTCCGCCAGTAAAGAAGGCATGAACTAATTTAAAAACAATCTTTCCAACCAAAGAAACTTCTAAATGGGCCTGAGAGATATAAAAGGCTTGAGATTGGTAAGACCCAATCCAAATCCTAGCAGCAAAGCATATTCTTCCAGCAAAAGACGATTGAATTGAACACAAAAGCCATCTACAATCAACAATATTAGAATTTTGATTCTTAATCAATTGATTCGTAGATTGTATAGAAGCAATCCAAACTTCCCAAGAGAGAAAGGGGAAAGGAAATAAAAAGATGGGTGATAATCTGTTTGAAGGCCTTCCACCACCATCTCATCAACAGCAACAAAATCAACAATTAGAAGAGAGTGGAGCATTGAAGACCACAATTATACAGCCGTCTCCTCTCCCAGCACCTCCAAACCCAGTTTTGAAAAGTGCCCTTAAGCGCCCCAAACCCCAAGAAACCAACCCACAAGTGCAAGATGGTAACTTTCTGCATTCTTTCATGGATTATTTACTGCCCTCTGTGATTCTTGCTCATTGGTTTCTCTTTTCCAAGATATTTGTTGGGTCTTGCTTTGTGGGGGTGTTCTTGTTTTTGGTGTGTAGAAAGGTGGAGTCGTTTAACTGTGAAGCAAGAGAAGCGGTCTGACGACCTCAGTAGAATTCTACCCATAAGGCTTGGAGGTTATAAAGACTACGCTTTTATCATTAATTGGCTTCCTGAATTGGTTGTCTGAATATTTATGTATTTTGTTGCATATCTAGGAACTACATCGGATTATGGGGTTCTTAGGGTTATTCTTGCTGTGTTCGCTGCGTTGCAGCATTTTTGTTTCTTGTACTTCATAGGCATCTTTTGTTGATTTGAGGTGGTCTAGAAGGAAAAATGTAAATCATAACTTAGGATGATTGAGGACAACATGATTTTCACCACCTGTCATTATGAGAAACTTGGGATTGTGTGAGTTAGGCACAAGGTTTCATATTCAAATTCCCCTGTGGAAACCATGGTGGTAAGATCATGCTAGCAACCTGGCGCTTGCCAAATTCCTTGTCATAAAAAACAGAAACGCATAGTTTTCACCACATAGACCTACTGTGAAAGAACCCCAGTTGCTGGTATGACTTTTTGGTAATAATAATGCTCTTTTAGAAACTCAGATATTGGTTTTCTATCTTTTATACTTCGAAACTGGTAATTATTTGTAAATAGAAGTTAAATTTTCTAGTACAATTCGCAGACACTGCAACTGAAAAATCCACTGGTTCATCAAAGCGGTTGAGGTTTAAAACCACAACTGATACATCAGAGGCGCAAGTTATAGAGGCAATGCAGAAAATAGCATCTCATATCAAGAACCCAACAAAGCTTGCTAAGGCTTCTAAGCTTGCCATACAGCTGATTCAGGCTGGAAGTGTGAAGCCAGGAACTAGTGACTACTTCTTTGCCATACTTGAGGCAGCAATGTCCTCAAATACCTCTTGTACTGATCCTTCTGTGCGGGCAGATTATCATTCATTGTTCTCAGCAGCTCAAGATGCATCTGAAGTAAGTGCATTATGTGTGGTTGCAATGTGAAATTTCATTTTTTCAATTAGAAGAAAGCTCTCCTTTGAAGTTTAAAGGCTTAGTTGACTTTATCTTTTTCGTGCAGTTCCTTAATAAAAAGCAGGAGCATATATTAGCTACATGGACAATTAGAGCAGTGGTGGCAAATGACTTATTCACTGATGACAGCTTTGTGGTACGCGCTTTACTTCTCTTAGATCTCATTGCAAAGAATTCGTAGCAGATCTTACCCTTCTTCATTTTTGTCATACTTATTTTAGCATTGCCTATTATCACTATGTTATTTTTCTGTGGTAACTTTTAGAAATTACTTTTTCTGGTCATGGCTTTTTTTGTGGTAAAGCATGGGCCAATACTTAGCAGTCGCTAGCTTGCATGTCTTCGATTTTTTCTGTTTTTACTGTGTTCCAATTTCTTCATATTGAACTGACTGTATGTTAACTTGGGAACTTGAAAATTGTTGTATTGACCTTGTCCAAAATTTGCTTTTGCAAATGGTTTTCTGGACCATCATATAGTTTTCAAAAACAGCCACATGCATAAAAGATGCCATCGTTGAGCTTCCTATTGCAACGGAGGATGATGACATAGAGGAAGCCGCTGCTCTAAAAGATGAGACTGGAACAACTGATGTAGATAGTGATAGAAAGCAGGATGGATCTCTGGGTGCTCCAGCTGAAGACACTGAGAAGGAGTCTGATCCGTTTGGGCTTGATGCTTTTATTCCAAGCATATTGAAGAAAGATGAAAGGCCAAAGGGAAAGAAAGATACAGCAGCCAAGATTAAAAAGGAAGAGGAGGAAGAATCAAAGAGATTCCTTAGATCTCAGAGAGAAGCCCTGATTAGTTGTTTAGAGATTGCTGCGCGTCGTTACAAGACTCCATGGTAAAAGTTTATGCCTTAGCTTGCTGCTGGAACTTTCTCATATTTTTAAATCTTAAACAGCATAATAAGCTAGATTTTTGACTGAAGAATTCGAATCTTTTCTACTCAGGTGCCAAACAGTGATAGACATTTTGGTAAAGCATGCTTTTGACAATGTTGCAAGGTTCACATCCCAACAAAGAGATGCCATTGAAAAACTGTGGGCTTCCATACGAGAACAACAAACACGCCGGAAGCACGGGAAATCAGTAACTGGGAAACTTGACGTGACTGCTTTTGAATGGCTTCAAGAAAAGTATGCCACTGAGAAGATCAGTATTCGGCATTCTGTTGGTGGCAGTGGAGATCGCCGGGCTGAACAATGGCTTGGTTAACCCTGAATACCCTGTGATGAGAGGCAGGAATTGCGCTGATACAGAAAGAGGGGAAAAAAAAATTTTGAATTGTTCCATAACTTTTCAACTGAAATGCATTACAATGTATAACCTTTTTTCTGGGCACAAATGTGAAACATGCATTATTATGAACTCCAAAGGCCAACTGGGTTGTGGAGGTTTCTCTCCAATCTAGGAGCACAATGTATCCTAGTTTATGGTCTAGCTTATCGTTGTCCTGGAGACTGACTGTACCCTGATGTATGCACAATGACTTGCGGAGAAGGGCTAAGCACGTTTATGACATGGAATTTTCTGCAGACCTTGTCACTCCGATGATGCAGGGCATGCTGAAAGGCCAATAGGGCTAATTATACTTCTAATTACGGACATGGTTCTAATTTTTAAGTAGATATATAATAAAAGTTTATGACTAATTTATAAACTATAAAATTCAATTAATTTAAAATTTAAAAGTTGAAAGATTTAAAATTTTAAGATATATTCGAAATTTAAGTCCTATAAATTTAATGTTGGTCTTCCTTTGGACATCAAATTTGAAAGATTTAAGCAATCTGCGAGGCAAGCAAAGATCTTTATGAAAAGATTAGGGGTGACATCGCTAAAAAGGGGAATTCCAAGATAAACCCTGAAACCCCTTCTCCTCGGAACTTGCAGCTAAAACCCTTGCAGTCCATATCTCCAATCAAGCAGCGTCGCCGGGTCCATTCTCAACTCAAAGGTGAGCACTTCTATTTTTCTGCTTTCTATCTCTTTCTAACCCTTCTAAGAAATTGAGTCCTTAATCAATAAAGGCTTCGCCTTTCTCGATAGACAGACAGATAATTGTGCGTGTGTGTATGAGTAAAAGCACATATCGAAGGCTTGCAGCTGATACTTTTCTAAAGATCTGTGAGCTCAAAACCTGTGCAATATCGTAAATCATCCATCAAAAGAAGAACTCTTTTGCTATAACTCACTCTTGAACTGGTGGGTTGGGTATTGGATGATGCACATTTTCTGACCCTTTTGCTATCTGTAGTTATATATAAGTGTTTGAGTAATGCCTATTTTGGTTAATATCGGTATATTTGTGAGTTCGTAGGCTTGGCTCATGTTTGAATTATGTTTGTAAATGTTTCTGTTGTGTAGAATGGACTGTTACTGTTATATTTTACTTTTTATTAAGCCAATTTGCAGAGCAAGGGCGTCTGAAAAATGGTGAAATTTGCATTGAAGGTTGGCGATAACAGTAGCAATTCTCCATGCCTGTCAAATCTGTTGTTCGTTTTGATAAGGCCTTGAACAAGTTGCCATATTTCTTGTCTTCTCAATTTGTTCATTTAGAAATTGTATGAAAACATATTTTAGAGTACATTGGCTGCTTTTTTGTTTCCTGACCATATATGTGTAATAAAACTCTTTTAATTAAGCCAATTTGCAGAGCAAGGGCATCATATATGGCGTAATTTGCATTGAAGGTTAGCGATTGTTGTAGCAATTCTCCATGCCTACCAAATCTCTTGTTTTGATGTGGCCTTGAACAAGTTGCTACATTTTTTTTTTCCATTGGGAGAATTAGTATGTGAAATGAGTATTAAGGAATGCCTTTTCTTTTACTTGTGATTTTTTTTTCCCTGGCATCTGTGCATGACATGAGTCGTTGTTTTGTTTAGGTCTTTGATTGTGAATCTCAAACCCTTGGATGAATTTTCATCTTGTGAACATGTATAGGTCTGAAAATCAAGTTTTTCAGGAATATGGAAGGAATTCTCTGATTCTGATTTGTCTTTGAAGTATGCTTGGATGATAGGAATCAAACATATATGCAATCTTGCTAAATAAGATTAGTTACTGAATTGTTGTTTCTGTTTTAATGTTTTACAGTGTCTAAATTTGCTTGTTCAAGATGTCAACTCAAAGGTTTTCTTCAACATTCTTATTGGCAAAATGAAAGCGGGTAGCGTAGTGATGGAGCTCTTTGCCGATCCAAAAACTGCCGAAAATTTTCGTGCCCTCTGCACAGGAGCAAAGGGAATAGGGAAATCTGGAAAGCCACTAAACTACAAGGTCTTAACCTTCCACCGCATTATCCCCAGCTTCATGTGTCAGGGTGGAGATTACACTGGGGAATGGTACTGGAGGAGAATCTATTTATGGGGCAAAGTTTGCAGATGAAAACTTCAAGCTGAAGCATAATGGGCCTGGTATTCTTTCTATGTTGCAGTTCATCACGAATTCCACCATCTTTAATCTCCTCAACTCTCCAGTATCTGGCCACAATCTTCAATGAGACAGTTTGTGAAATCGCCCCACCTCGTCTGCCCACCTTTTCCATTTCCTTTACAGCACTATATCCATCAACAACTTGCCCAGAAACACATGCTTCCCATCAAGCCACTATGAGAATTGCAAACCATTATGGTGGAATTGAAGATTATGGCTTGGATAAGTCTGGATATTATGAGTGCAAGACACTTTTTAGGGGCGGGAGCTAGCATAATTTCGAGAGTAACTTTAGACAACGTAAAACCGTTGTTTAAAGTTGAAGGCTAAGTCAATGGTTTTTAATCTTCGAAATTGTTACCTTCTAATGCAAATTAGGCAACGGTTTCAATGGTAGCAGTCGCAATATCTCCACCTCCATGTTGTGTTCCACATAAATGATCCGAGGCCAGATGTTAAGACGGTTTGACCGTAGCCATATTAACCTGCGTTGTTTACAATGTGACGGGAAGACTGGTAAATGGTATTCCTACAGACAACACTTCGAGCCTTTGTTTGGGAGAGAGAGAGAGAGAAGAAGGAGAGGAAGATAAGATAAAGGAAAAAAAAAAAAAGAAAAATTGTATTTTCACACTATATTGTGAGTTGGGTTTAATTCAACTCACTGGAAGAACATACTCCATAAGAAAGGAGAGTAAATAACTATTCTTACAATTCTGGGCAAATGATGGACGCAAGTCTACTCCCGCATCAATGCCTGCCTCATCGACGGCTGTGCTGGGCCTTGACCCATAAAGACTTTAGATCATTCCACGATGGCTGCAAGACCATACTAGTAGTCCAGCCGCCGCTCATTCACGTATCCATATCTACCATTTGCGAGGGGCATTAACGCATGAACTTGATCCTTTTATCCTTGGCCTACTCTGGAGGCCGAATATTCCTGCTATGACCTCGATCAGTCTTCGGACAGTACAGACAAAAAGTCGAGAACCATATGTCCCCAGTACTCTCACCACACTCCTTAACCGATCATATCTTTTTCTGAGCAAACAACATGATGGCGTAAACTTCATGGTTGAGAAGGCGAGTTTTCTTGGTTCATGTCAAATACATTAGCTTTTGTGTTGATTTTGAACAATCCTTAAAATTCTCAACTCTCTTTTCCTTCTCTACTCTAATCCTTTTTAATTGTGTTTTCATTGCAACATGTTGTGATTGTGAGAAATTCAGCAACTTTAAGTACAGATTCTGTTCAAACTTCAAATTCAATATTGATTAGTTCAGCTCATTTTTCTTTATTTACTAATACTTCAATTGGGTAAGCGATATTTATGCTCCATTTTACAAAAGAGTCAAATGGGGTAACTAGCTTAAGCGAAAGCTGTAAGCTTGCAAGGTTTCCACCCCATTAATTCCGGAACTTAGTGTTGCAATTGTCTCTCTTTCTCGACTTTTGCGCGATTAATGTCTTTTCACCTTTGTCTTTACCGTTCTTCTTTGGTGCCATTGAAGTCTTTTCTTCCCTTCGACAGAGTATCCTAAACTTATTAAGCACAAGATTTATTGCAAGTTGATATATCATAAACAAAATGATGCGGAACTCCGATCTGCAACTAAACTCAACTGGAAATGGATCAAGTTATGATAGAAAGAAGGAATTAAAAGCATTTGATGAATCGAAAGCCGGTGTTAAAGGGCTAGTTGATGCTGGGATTGTGAAAGTCCCTTCCATCTTTGTCCTCCCACCTAGTGAAGTCCCTTTTGAGAAATCAGGTTCGGGTGCAACCTGTGCCCTCAATATCCCTGTGATAGACCTCAAGGACTTTCGTACAGATGGCATTCGCCATGAAAAAATTGTCAAAGAAGTTCGGCAGGCTTCAGAGGGATGGGGGTTTTTCCAAGTTGTGAACCACGGGGTATCCAATGACATCATGACCGAGATGATTGAGGGAGTGTGTAGATTTCATGAACAACAAAAGGGGGTGAAAATGGAGTTCTACAATCGTGATAATGATAAGAAGGTGAGGTTCATCAGCAACAACGACCTTTACGTTTCAAAAACTGCGAACTGGAGGGATAGTTTATATCTCTGTGCCGAGGCTGCATCTCTGGCTCCTGAAGAAATTCCAGAAGTTTGCAGGTAATTCTTGATTCTCATGTTTCATTAAGTTAGAACTGAATGTTATATAGTTTTCAATTTCCAGCCACAAATGTCCTTCCACATTGCAGACAGATAGTGATCGAGTACTCAGAACACGTCAAAAAGTTGGGACTCACCATTTTTCAGCTTCTGTCAGAGGCACTTGGTCTCAACCCTTGCTATCTGGTTGACTTGGACTGTGCTAAAGGGCACTATATGGGATGCCATTACTATCCAGCATGCCCTGAGCCCAATCGAACCCTGGGAACCTCTGGGCACACAGATCCTGGTTTCATGACCATTCTTTTGCAAGATCACATTGGTGGCCTCCAGGTTCTTTTCGAAAATCAATGGATGGATGTCCCTCCAATTCCTGGTGCTTTTGTCGTGAATGTTGGCGACCTTCTTCAGGTAAGCACAACACAATTGAATCTACTTACTGATCCTTATGTTGTCAATACTGATACTGTTTCTGGCCCGGCACTTTGAGGCTGATCTAATTTGGTATTGTGCTTGAACAGCTTATATCAAATGATAAATTCAGGAGTGGCAAGCACAGGGTGCTGTCTAACCATATTGGCCCAAGAATATCAGTGGCTGCCTTCTTCACAAAGCGTTATTGTCCATCGGGTAGGCTTTATGGTCCGATAAAGGAATTGCTGTCACAGGAAAATCCTCCTTTGTACCAGGAAGTTCTAGAGAAAGACTATTTTGCTCATTTCTACTCGAAGGGACTTGACGATGTCATCCCTGCGCTTGATCACTTCAGGTTGCATAATGGTAAATAAGAAGGGAAAAAGACAGAGAGCAAAGATTGGCAATTTTCCCATGAACCAAAACGAAAAATCAGCCTTTTTCTGATTGTCTTCCTCTCTTGAGCAACTAGGGAGTGTTATTATATCTCCGTAATTATTGTAAGCCAATAAAATTAACATTGCCAGGATCTTATCTCAGCAACTTAATGTTTTAGCAATTGTCCCCATGCTATACATGATGCATTTGGAAACCATACTTAGATTTACACTTTTGCAGTGCTTTAGTGAACTGCTTAAAATGGATAGCGGAATGATTTGTATTGTATGCTGCAGCTTTTACGCTGATGTGGACCTCTGTGCTTGAACCCAGTTGAACCCTATTAACTTTGCTGGTCTGCATATTTTTCAATTTAGTTTGCTCTGCCGGCTGGTGATTCAGTTCTCAACCGCAATCATCTGGGAAGAATTCCTACTGAAACTTGTAATTCACTCAGTTGTACAATACTTTCTATGTTAAAGGGTATAAACAACATATAAATTAGTTCACTCAAAATTTACGCTGATTTTTACTGTAGAACGTGCATGATATATAAACGGCATTTGCTTCTAAACGAGAATCTAATAATTAGCCTTGTTTCGCCAAGTAGAGCTCTGGGGTCAACAATGTGTTTGCCAATCCAATAAAATGTTCCAAAAGAGAGGAAAGCATGCCAGAACACAAGCAACAATAGAGTAACAACTATGCCTGCCGTTGCTCTATGTGAAGCCTGGAGCATCAACAATGTCCAGATGTTGGTCACTTGGAGAGTTTTTGATTGATGAGATCTGCTGAAATAAAATGTATCAATCAACTTACTATAATTTATAGGAAAATATATCAAGCAACTTACTATAATTTATAGGAAAATATAAATTGATTACAATTTTTAGGAAAGTATCAATTAACATTGCGCTGACAATACCTGTTATGTTTAAAGTCTCAAACGTTCCTTTTTTTTTTTCACTGGATGAATTGAATTTACTGGAAAAAGTTAACGGACCGAGGGGACAATGTACCCGGACCCTTGAATTAACTGTCGGAAGAATACTAAGGGATCAATCTTTATATTGGCCATTATTCAGAAACATTGACTAAGTGTGGCTACTGCAAAATGGAATAAACCAACCTAATGTGGACGATCCCCCCAAATGTAAAAATTAAAAGGGACAAACCGAATCTTTATTGCCACGATAATTGCAGAAAAATCCGGTGCCTTGTATATACTTAAAAGTGGTTTTTGAATCAATGGGCTGATGTCCCTCCAATTCCTTGTTTGGACCCTTTGTTGTTCTTACGTCTCAATTCTTGTCCTGTTTGTAGTTTTGATCTTTTGGGCTGCCTTTTTTTTCTCTTTTTTCCTTCGTTTTTTTATGTGGGGCGGCTTCCACCAAATAAAAAATTCAAGCGTGCTCAGCAAAAGGAAACTTAATTATAAGCGAGATCTGAGATTAAATTTTTAAATTTCATCTCAAGTTTCAGGTTTGTTAGCTACTGAGTTATGCCTTAGCGATTTGCATTGATTCTTTGGGAGTTGTCCGAGGAAACTCATGCCAGGAAATTGTGACTGTATCACAATTCAAATGGAGCTGAGAAACTAAAATTAAAATCATTCATTCTCAGATTGTCAGCTGGGGATACCAAGCAGGGATCAATCTTGCTAAGACCTTGTCCAGTGAGTACATTCAAAACATTGACTTAAGTCTACTACCAAACAAACTTACTTAAATTGCGTGCAGGACTTCCATATCGGGGGACTTTAAAAGGCCAGATGTACACAATGTCAGTTCATTTTAAAAGGGTATAAAGGAAAGGAAGGGAGGAAGTATCACGTGGAACGAAAATAAAATTTTTAAAGAGTTATAAATTGAAATAATTAGAACATATCTAGTTGACTTAAAAAATTTTATGAAAAATGTCATCTATATAATAATTAGAGTACAAATTTTATTTTAAAAATAATAATAATATTATTATATAATTTGATGTGTATTTCAATTTTCAATTTTATATTTCAGTTTTTTAATGTTATAAAGCAGGCAACTTTATCATTTGTCTTTTTTTTTTTGTTTTTTTCTTTTTTTTGGGCAACGATACTTGAGTAAACTATTTGGCTTTGTCACTCTCAAGTATTTGGCCTTGAGCATTAATTACAAAAAAAAAAAAAAAAACTTTATTTTCGTGGTGCTGCTTGGCCCAGCGGAGCCCTGTGGTCCATTATTCCCTGCCTTGTATTATGACTACGTTGTGTTGCTTCTTTCAAGTCAACTGAAACTTAGCTGCCGGTAGGTTTGCTTGTTCAAACTGTGCCTGGCTGTAAGCCATAAATTCTCGTCATCTTCTGTGGCTTGGAAGAGTTCTAGGCACCTTAAAATGTCTCAAGCTGCCAGTTCTTGAGCATTCAAACAGCATAAACGAAAAAACTGTTCGGTCTCTTGAACATGAATCCGCCAATGAATTCAGCTGAAAACGGAACCTACTACGATAGAGAAAAAGAACTCAAGGCCTTTGACGAATCAAAAGCTGGAGTTAAGGGGCTTGTGGATGCAAGAATTGAGAAAATTCCATCCATCTTTGTAACGCCCGATGAAGTTTTTCCCGAAAGACCATGTTCAGGTCCAGCAGCCTGTCTCCAAATCCCAGTTGTAGATCTCAAAGACGTGAACAAAAACGGCATTCGACATGAGGAAATAATTGAAGAAATTAAAAGGGCTTCAGAGACATGGGGATTCTTTCAAGTTGTGAACCATGGAATATCTGATGATGTTCTGAGTGAGATGATTGATGGGGTTCGAAGGTTTCATGAACAGCCGAAGGAGTTTAAAATGGGCTTTTATTCGCGTGACAACAACAGGAAAGTCAAGTTCAACAGCAACTTTGATCTTTATCAGGCTAAAGCTGCAAATTGGAGGGATACACTGTTTTGTGTAATGGCACCGAATGCCCCTGATCCTCAAGAATTGCCAGCAGTTTGCAGGTAAAGTTCCTTTGGTTGTTATTAGAATTGCAAATAGTAAGGGCAGTTTGTAAGAGCGAGCTTGAGATGTATAGACTCAAGATGCATACCTCGGGTTGGATTCTATACCAGCATCAAACCTGATATAAATGGTCCACCCAACGTGCCATTTTTAATCGTTAATCTGCCAGCAACTAAAAGGAAAACTTGGCGTTGAAGTGAAAAAAGAAAAAAAACTGAAACTTGGGATGTAATGTATAGGTTCGTGGACTAAAATAAGCATGTACAAACTCATCTGAGTGACATTCTGTTTCACTTTTCTTCTCTCGTACATGGTTCTACAATTTTGCTTAATTAGAGGTAAAATTGTACCTAAAACTCCTAGATTTAGCGAAATTGTTGGCGTAAATCCATGTTCTTAGAGTTTAGTCAACAGAGTGCCTATACATATTGACACTATGGCAATTCAATATAATTAGAAACTTTATTGATTGCGTGATCGGAAAGGAGTTAAGGAAGGGTTATATGCAAACAGTCTTATTTTTGTTTCAAAGGGTAGTTTGTTTCTGTAACTCGATTTTATTCTCATAACAAAAGGCAGAATAATTTAGTTTGATTCTTATCGCAAGTGCTACGGTTTAGTTGAAAAGTTTTCACTTAGGGGGATATGTATTTGTCATTTGTATTAAGTTCATGGAATTAAATAGGAATTTTTTCTTTCCCTCGATTAAATTTTCTAGTCTCTGACATTATAAATGCCTATTGACATTTTCCAGGGAGATAATAAGCGAGTATACAATACAGGTAAAAAATTTGGGTCTTACACTTCTTGAGTTACTATCAGAGGGACTTGGGCTCAAGCCAAATCACTTGATTGACATGGGTTGTGCTAAAGGTCAATCCCTGGTGTGCCATTACTTCCCTGCATGCCCCGAGCCTAACAGAACTCTGGGCATCACTCCACATTCAGATCCTGATTTCTTCACTATCCTTCTGCAAGATCACGTTGGTGGCCTTCAAGTTTTTCACCAAAATATGTGGGTAGATATCCCTCCAGTGAAGGGTGCTCTGGTAATAAATCTTGGTGACCTATTGCAGGTAAACAGAAACAAAAAGTACAGCAGAATTGATTTCTTCCATCTGTTTAGATTGCTTAATGAATTGATCTTCAATGGTCATTGATAACCGTGGTCTTCAAAAAGTCAAATCTTTGATGGCCTTATGCCAATTTGGAGGTCAAGTTCTCAAAGAGCGGGTGTCCCCTCAAGGGCAATATAGCAGTATAAGTTTTTTTTTTTTTAAATATATATATATATATATTTATTTATAATTAACATCTTAGTAATATTATATTTTTACGTGTTAAAAAATTAATTTATTTAAAAATTAAGTTGTTAAATAAAATTTAAAATATAAATTATATATTATAATTTAATATTTTTTATTAAAATTTATAATTAATTTATAATTAAATTAAATATGAGATAATAAAATTTAAATTTATAATTATTTATTTATAAATTTTTGATATTATATTAAAAATTAATATATTTAAAAATTTAAATTATTCGGTAAAATTTAATATATGAACTTTATATTATAATTTAAAATTGCTAAACAATTAATCAACATTTAACTTTTGTTACTTTATTTGAGCAGCTTATATCTAATGACAAGTTCAAGAGTGCTGAGCACAGAGTGCTGGCTAACAAGAAAGGCCCAAGAATATCAGTGGCATGCTTCTTCACAACACATTTTCAGCCATGCAACATCCTTTATGGTCCAATAAAGGAGTTGTTATCAGAGTCCAATCCTCCAGTGTACAAGGAAACAACAGTGTTGGATTTTGTCACCTATTACAACACCAAAGGACTTGATGGCACAACAGCACTCGCTCATTTCAGGCTTTGAAATAACTTGGGAGGTGGTGAAAGTGTCAAGCACGTGGATCTTAAGGACCCTGTTGGCAAGTTTATGGTATCTGCCCAGCTTTTCTGATCTGATTTGCCAGAACACGTATTTTATCTTTTAAATAAAAAAAAGAAAATCAATAAACATTTTCTCGATGGTACAAATATTGGTGCTCCGAGTGGGACCTTGGATCTTGGAATGGGGTGGATGTAAGTTCAGCTACCTCCTGCTGTGAGAAGACTCTTTAAGAAAACATGTTGAAGAAAATTTCTCTTGTTTCTTTTTTTTTCTCAATGAAGGACCAGATCACATGTTCCGGCTTTGCATGTGGCATTATAAATTCATAAAGAATAGTATGCTAGTTTTTCATGCCTTTAGCGGTCAAATGTTACAGCATTGCTTGCTGGCTTCACTCCTAGCGCACAAGATCCGAAGTTGCCTGAACGTGGGAGCAATTTACAATGAGCTTCGTGTAGTCGCAAAAAGACACAGGCTCACTTCTCGTCCTTGATTGCAATAATGTATCAAAAAAACTAATATCATACAATATAAAATCAGTTTGCATCTCTACGGTGTCGACTCACTCACGTCTACGCAACATTCCCGATTTTTATCACTTGGACATGTGAGCACATCGAATCACCGAATTTGTATTTAGCTTGACTTGTAGACTTTCCTGATGATGTTCTGAGATTATGGGATCAAGTAATGCTGAATGTTCTAAAAGTATAGGGAGGAGCCGGAATGTGTTTTTAAGTCCCTCTTGCCGCATGTGGCGGTAGATATGGCCCCTTGCTTTACATTGGCATTACAAGGGAGAAACCATCACCGCTACAACCTCAAATACGGTCACAACAATGTCGAGTTGTTTGGGAACCGACTGGTTATATCAAAATTAATACCGATGCTGCGATGGGGGATGGAAGAGCTGGTCTCGGCGTTATCTTCCGCAACAGTGCAGGGGAGCTGTTGCTTACTGATGCTGGATTTTTTCCTCTGGACATTCTCGAGATTTTGGCCATCCCGTCGGTGTTCCAACAGGCTTCCGGGAGATCTATTCTTAGAATATTTTTAAAATGAAATTTCAACATATTTTTTAATTTATTTAATAATTATAAAAAATATTTTTAGTAAAAATTATATTTATTAATATTTAAATTTTATTTTTTAATTAAATAACTCTTAAATGATAGTCCTCTTTTGACAAAAAATAAAAAAATAAAAAATATTATTTTTTGATAATAAAATTTTATATAATATAATAGAATTTTATATAATATACAAATTTTTTCCTAACTTGATTTTTGTAATATAAATTATAATTAAATATATTTTATTTTATTCTATAAAATAATTCATTACAATTTTGTTATACTATTATTATGAAAATCAATTTTATATTAAAAAATGATATTAAATATATAGTTTAAAATAATTATTTTATTTTCAGTACAATCCGTCCTATTTTCGTTCCCACATCTATTTCACTGTATTTGCATGGAAGCTGATTGTCTGGCAGCGGTGCGTGCCATCCAGTCTGACCACATGGTCTGCCCTTCGTTGGGACAACTAGCGGAAGACATTCAAGCCTTTGTTATCACTTCTTGAAAGCTTCACTATTCAGCGTGTGAATAAAGAAGACACTAATGGCTCACCGACACGGGAAAGAGGTATTTGATATGTTTATTCTTTATTTATTTTTTTATAAATATAATAAATTCATTATTTTTAATTATATATATATATATATATATTTTTTTTTTTAATTTTAATTACATTTTATTTTATTTATTTTATTTTTTTCAGAAGAATCATATCCATTCACAGCCTTTCCTTCTTCAATTATGTGTCTTTTGAGCAATCCACATGACGGCATAGAACTCATGGTTAAGAAGACAAGCCCTCTTGGTGTCTTCCGATTGCACTACGGAGGACTGCAACAGTAGTGTAAGCTTTTCTTCAAGCCTAAAATTCTTTCCAGTTGTCTCTACCATCTTAATATAGTAACATGTTTGGTGTAGATTGCAGCATTGCCTCATTATGAGAAATTTAGCAAATGTGCATCGTGCATGTGCTAAAAGTTTAGCTAAAGATTCCATTCCCCCTATATTCATTATAGTTTAATTCTAGTGTTTCTTCATTGATTAATAGGATTTTAATTTAGGGTGGTCATTTTCTATATTCTGGTTTTTCCTGTGTGTGGTTTGTGTTGTTATTGTGCAGTTTTGGTTTGGGGTTACAGAAGTTGCATCTTTTCCCAACAATTAACCCCAAGATTCTTTGCGAGTTGGCATACTATAAACAAAAGAGATGTTGAACATGCAACAAAGCTCAGTTCTAAATGGATCAAGCTATGATAGAATCGAAGAACTTAAGGCATTTGATGAATCGAAAGCCGGAGTTAAAGGGCTTGTTGATTCTGGAGTTGTGAAAGTCCCTTCCATCTTTGTCATCCCATTTGATGAAGTCTCTCTTGGCAAGCCAGATTCTGATGCAACCTGTGGTCTTGAAATCCCTGTGATAGACCTGAGAGATTTGCATAAAGATGGCATTCTCCACAAAGAGATTGTTGAAGAAATTCGACAGGCTTCAGAGACTTGGGGATTTTTCCAAGTCCTAAACCATGGAGTATCTAATCATGCTATGAGTGAAGTGATTGAGGGAGTTTGCAGATTCCATGAACAATCCAAAGAGCTGAAAATGGAGTACTTTTCACGCGATGATGCAAAGAAGGTGAGGTTCGTTAGCAACTATGATCTATATCAGGCAAAAGCAGCTAATTGGAGAGATACCATATATTTTAACATGGAACCAGACGCTCCAGCTCCTGAAGAAATTCCAGAAACCTGCAGGTAATACTTAGTTCCCATCACATGTCATTTTAAGTCATGCGCATATTAGTTTTGACCCAAGAAGCGAGACGGTATCAAGGAAGACAAATTTAAGTTCTGATAACACTTGACATGGGAGCACAAATCCAATCTCTGATACCGCTTAATGCAGTATAACTGCGAGAAGATGCAAGTGGCATTAGAAGTTGAATTTGGTTAGCTTGATATCAACCGCATCTTTCCGCTTCCCTACTGCATCAGTTTTCTTTTTTCTTACACCCACATGCGCAAATGTCCGTCCACGCATTGCAGGGAGACAGTGATCCAGTACTCAGCTCATATTAAGGAGTTGGGACTCACGCTTTTTGAGTTACTATCAGAGGCCCTTGGTCTCAAACCTAACCATTTGATGGACATCGACTGTGCTAAAGGGCACTTTCTTGCATGCCATTACTATCCGGCATGCCCTGAGCCCAACCGAACTATGGGAATATCTGCACATACAGATCCCACTTTCATTACCATTCTCTTGCAAGATCATATCGGTGGCCTCCAAGTTCTTTATGAGAACAAATGGGTTGATGTCCCTCCAATTCCTGGAGCTCTTGTTGTCAACCTGGGTGACATGCTTCAGGTAATCATAAACAATTGAATCTATTCACCAATCATTATTCAATCCATATACTGGTTATGTTCTGCCTGGGGCTTACTGTCTATGTTGTATTTTGTTGGGGCAGCTTATATCAAATGAAAAATTCAAGAGTGCTAAGCATAGGGTGCTGGCTAACCATATTGGCCCAAGGATATCACTGGCTTGCTTCTTCTCGACGCGTTTTCATCCATCAGGTAGACTTTATAGTCCGATAAAGGGGTTGCTGTCAGAAGAAAATCCTCCTTTGTACCGCGAAATTCTGATGAGAGACTATGTCGCTCATTACAACTCAAAGGGACTTGATGATGGCATTCCTGCACTTGATCATTTCAGGTTATGCAACAGGAAATAAGTAAGACACCGTGGAACAAATACTACTTTTATTTTTTCTTCTAAAGAACCAAATTGTGCATTTGACTCTTTCTTGAATTCCCTAGTGTGAGAGCAGTGAGTCTCGTGCACTTGGATGCCTGTCTCAGTAACCAAAACAAAAAATCAGTCATTGTCTAATTGTCAGCTTGTTAGCAGAGTCGTATCACTGTGATCTTCTTAATAGAAGTTCCTTTTATGATTTGTTTTTCTAGTAACTGAATAAACCAATAAACAAAAGACTGAGCAGAGATCAATCCTACTACAGGGCAGTGCTAAGTGAGCGCACCAGAACATTGGCCGAGTCTACCTACCAACGGGGAAACCACAGATAGGCTAAACAAACTTGGTAATATTCTAATACTAATCATATATTTGGTGGACTGTTACATCTGCAAAACTGTCCATCCAATTTTAACCCTTTGGTTTTGTTTCCTCCAAAAATATATGTAGCAGGACACCACTTTGCAGCCTGAGGATTACAGAACTAATTTCCCTTTCGTGGTGCTGTTTTGCCCAGCAGAGACCATTAACACAAGGGATCAATTCAATAGGCATCTATTGAGGTACTTTCATCAATTCAACAGACTGTTAGCCTCCTAGTAGGTGAAAATGAAGTAAGTTTAATGTTATACTAAGACTCGTTCTTCAATTTTACCGTAACATTAAGACTTACCCTTCAATTTTTAGCATTGTAGTGGCATATAAAAGAAACATCTTCAACGTGAATCTACAAATTAACACAGCTGAAAATAGATCGAACTATGACAGAGAAAAAGAACTTAAGGCCCTTGAGGAAACAAAAGGACTTTCTAATCACTTTAAGCCACCAGAAACGCAAGAGAAACCTAGTAAATTTACTTCTAGCTAATCAATAAAACTGTTTAAGCCACTCAAACAAGGGGTAATTCAGTGAAACAATTTATAAATAAGAGATTTCACATTTTCACACACACACATACATATACATGCATACATGCATACATATATATATATATATATATATATATATATATATATATATATTTTATAGGTATAGATGATAGATAAATTAATGCTACCTGATGGAAAGCCTTAAAAACAAAAGGAATTGTTAGAGATAATAAAGAGTAGAATATTGAGTCAACAAGTGTTTCAGTGGTCCAATTGCAACTTACATATCACCACGTGATGACTCTGTTCCTGATGCTTTTGACCAGGCTACAAAGAATTGTTTGAAGGGTTAGTCAAACATGGTTCTGAATAAGTGGGATAGATAAACATCAGGTTGTGGCTTACATAATCACCATATTTTTGCATCGTTTAGGCCAAAATGGTTTGACAAGATCAGCTATATACTGTAACGGAAATCCGTTTAAGGAATTGTATCATCGAAATTTTTCTTTTTTTTTTATTAATTGGCTCCAAGTAAATTTCAAAATTTTAAACTTTCGGTCTTGTAAACAATTGTCCTACCATTAAACTACTAGTATTGGATCATAACGTTTAAACCAAAAAATCAATTGCTCTGTCTCAAACGAATGGGATGACTTGTGGTTCTATAATGAGTGCCAATGTGATATGAATGAAAAGACCATAATCGTCCATTTAAAAATCACAGATTGAGATTTGGTTAACCTTACTTCTAGACCCATAAGCCTTAGCCCATAATTTGAATATGCCGGGATA
Source organism: Bruguiera gymnorhiza (assembly GCA_020883675.1). Classification (NCBI taxonomy): domain Eukaryota; kingdom Viridiplantae; phylum Streptophyta; class Magnoliopsida; order Malpighiales; family Rhizophoraceae; genus Bruguiera; species Bruguiera gymnorhiza. Next base: position 550,703 of record JAIRCJ010001048.1, read on the forward strand.
TTTTCTTTTCTTTTTTTTTTCTTTAATTTTGGTTTTAGACCAATGTTAGTTTTTTTTTTTTTTAAGAAAGAAAAACTAACTCGGTTATCGTATTAAAAATATATATATATATATATATATATATCTTGAAATACAGAGGTGGGTCCGAATTTAAAAGAAAAACACTAAACCATTTTAAAGTAAGCTAAAAAGATTATAAATTAAATATTTCATTTACGATCATTTTAAAATAACCTAAATTTGCCAAACCGAATGTAAATGATAGAGCAGCCCATGCACGAGGGGTTTTTGAGATTTTATTGAATGTGTAAGACACTATAAATTTGATGATACATATAGCTTATATGCTTCACATACTTACACGTTGCGAATTGTGCACCATAGCACATTCTTAATGGGCTCAGAGGTTCAACAAGTGATAGTGACGTCAGTCTCTTACCACGGAACTTGAGTCCCTGGTATGAAAGTTTGAGGTCAGCCATGACATCAACACACATTATTGTTGGAGAAAAATACACTTTCCAGGGGTACAAATGTCATGCACTGTCTTTAGTGGGGAAGAGGAAGTGGACTTCATGTTGATAGATGTTCTATTGCCTGACCAATTATCAATGAAAGTAAAGAGGATTGATGATTAATTGTTCGAAACAAGAGAAAATTGATTTGGTCCTGACCAAAAACTGAGGCTTATTTTCTCGCATCATCCATAATTGAACTTTTGACCAAAGGTTTTATGTGATTTGAAGTTCGATGGAATGGAACCTCAATATTTCCTCGACTGGGTCGCTTTTATGGAGACAGAACAACCACATCCATTGTCATTCAACCCCAACAAAAAAAAAAAAAAAAAATCAGCAATAAAGGACAGATGTTATAATATTAATATCTTGACTGGCTTTTGAAGACACCGCAATAAAGCGGTTCCGTAACTTGCATACAAAAATTGAGGTACAAATATGGAACGTCTATTCCCAGTTATGTCCTGGTTGTTGTTGATTTTTTCTTTTCTTCTTCCTAATAAGATAAAGAAAAATACAGAGTAAACGTTCACTTACCAAAGCATTCCGGAAATACAAGCCACTAGAACCAGTTAGCTTGTCCCCAATAATTGTATTAAATTTTCAGATTTTAGATTAATCAATGTATAAATTTCCATTAGTATCCAAATATTTCGACCACCTGGTCATATCTGAAATTGGTACACTTCCAGCCCCAAGAGGGAACCCATTTAGAATAGGGATAAGCTGATGGGCATACATTTGCAAATGCACCAACACCCTCAACACCTTCAAATTTGCTTCAGTTGACTTGTAGACTATGTTAACTGTGTGATAAATGCCTGAATTTATATGCTCACTTAATTGGCCTTGAATCTTGATGGATTAGTTGAACATGTCTTTACCGACAGATCGATCTATAGATGGGCCAAAGATCTATATTTGAACCTCGACCATTCCTAATAAACCAAGAAACTTCTACTTTTGAGTCACTGGATTTTTGTCTAATCTCTTTTCTCGAAAAATAGTTCATTGGCTGTTTGGTGAAGCATTTTACCTACTCATTGTAAATAAAAAGTAAAGGACAATCGAAAGATACCAGACTTGTTTCGGCTGGAATTAATCTTCTTGAAAAATCTATAGAATTTAACAAAGCGGCAACGAAAACAACGAGGAGGGGGGAGGTGGGGAAGGTGGTGTTCACAAAATGACCGTCCTTTTTGCGTATTAATTTAAACTTGATTCACCCTTTGTGCATTCATCTTTAAGTGATTTTCCCTTTTCATTTGTCTAATCTCATCTATTTAGCCTAATGCTACCGAGCTTAATACATGTAATTAATTTATTCAGTCTAATTTTATTATATTATATATTAATTGAGCCTAACATATATCAAAAGTAACTGTTAAAAATATATATAAACTTACATTGTTAAAAAAATAAAAACATGATATAAGTTATAATATTTATAAACTTTTTTAAATATAAACGTAAGTTGTTAGGTAAGTTTGTAATTTCAAAAAATTGTTAATCATTTATTATGTCCAAAATTTATTTCTATCTTCTAATAATAGCCAAAAACATTGCAAGACGAGCGTGCATTTCTGTATTAACTTTTGTTCAAGGGGAAATGAACCAACGTTGGATTCGATACCCTTTTGGCCAATGCCTGTGTGCAATAGAGTTTTGACCGAGCTAATGATTATTGCCACGAAGAAAATTGACTTATTCCAATTGGTCACATGAAACTATGGTGCGGAATTTATAGAAACAGGGATCTGGAATGTATGTGAGCCGAAGGGCTCCAAAGCCACACAAAACTCTCTTTTTCAACAAGGTATGTAAACATGGAGAGGTTCATGCACATTCCTGGAGAATCGAAATAGGTGTGGGACACATGCAGAATTAAAATATAGCGTACCTTTTCCTTTGGGTCGATTTTATTATTTACAAGTAGATTATGCTCCCATGTTTTTTAAATTTCTTTTGATTGACAAAGGTATAGATCGAGATATTCTGAGAAACACTATTCTTCACGAACAGTAATGGATCGTTCCACTAATCACAATGTAATAATCCCCTCTGCAGTTTTAATGGAAACCGGATTTCCCCGTATAAGTTTTCGTCCTACCAATCGCCGGTAGTTAGCAGTTGCTCGTTTGATCTCCATAATTTAATTAATAGTTCGTCTGATACGAATTGGGTTGATTTTCCATTTTTTAGGTCAGCAACCGAAGAAAGAAAGTGCAGCACGGGACTAATTACTCCTTCATAATTAACAAATACAAAATTGTACCATTAGTTATAAGATTTAATAATCGAATAACTTAAATTTTTAATTTTACGTCATCCAAGGGTTGAATTTTTATTTTTAAGAAAATATTATTAAAAAGAAAAACAAGTACGAGAGTGCAAGCAGCTGTTACGCACCAAGTTTCTTTAACCCCACAAAGAAATAACCTATGTATAACCCCACAAAGCAATAACCCTACCCTTGCAAGGCTGCCACGAATGAAATCGATGCAGTTAGCTCCTTCTCTGCAAGTGGCACCATAGCCATCGTCATTCTCTGAGTGAGGCCTATGAGATTCTTTAGTACACATTGAGGGGCCCAAAATAGTAGGGGTCATATTCAAAATGGTCCGAGACAGAGTAATAACTAATAAACTAATCCTAGCCTATTCTAAGTGACAAATCTCACAAATAAACAAATATTTCTCTGACCAATGAGCTCACCAAGTGATGAATGCAACGAAGAGAGAGTACTGTTAAAATGGGGTAACGATGAAATTTGGTGTATTATAACATTACTTTTGTATTTTATAAAGAAGATATTTTCATTAGGCGATCACTATTAAAATAATAAAATTTGCTAGCACTCAATTAATTTATAAAGACTTATTTGCGTATAAAACATGTTTTGAGAAATAATATTAGGGATGCAAATTTACAAGAGAAGAGATTAAAGTGTTAGATCGAAAATAAGATTTTATTGAAAAATTTAAAAATATTTTAAATTTTATTTATTTTAAAATAAAATTTATTTTTATAATTATGTAAACAATATTATAATAAGTTTTTTTATAAAATAAAATAAATTATGTTTTAAAAAGATTTATATTTATAAAATTATTGTAATAAGAGATAATTTTTTATATTTTATATGGTTGTACATTTTATATATTTATTTCACTATTATTACGTATCATAGTAAAATTTTATTTATAAGCCTAAAAAAAATAAAAATAATTAATTTGTTTCAAGTGTGACATTAATTATTTAAAAAAATTCAATAAAAATCCAAATACTCCTAGCATAAGTCTGTCAAAGATCATCTAGAGTACTTCAAAACAAACAAAAACCTATCTTATGGGGCACAGAAGTTCAAATGCCACCACACATGGATTAATAAGAATGTAATTACGCCAGAGGGTCTAATTAAACCCAACCACTTGTGCAAATGTGGTCGAGAAAAGCGGCAGCTACCTATTACTTTTTCGATCAAAAGGTGGCATCCCATGATTCAAACCTTCTAGCATTAGAAGATAGACATGCGGAAGTCTTGCTTTTTGAAAAAGGGATCAAACAACCAATTATTGGTCCAGACACGATCGGATAGCAAGCTCGATCCTTTGAAGTAATTCGAAAAATATACAGCATTGTGCTACTGAAGCCGCACGTCAATAGTCTTTGACAGGATACAAGCCATCATCTCATCGTAGTACAAGACAACTGCAGTCTATTTTCTGCACATAATTATTGTCCTCCACCATAAATTAATATCAAATTTAGTGTCTACCTTTTCTTTTCCAAGCATGAAGTGGGAGCGTTCCATTCCAGAGATATGTTTACAGTTGAATATAGATTCATTATTTAATTATAATTATCAATTATTATGTATTGAAAAATATAATAATTATATACAATTAATCATTATTATAATACATTTATAGATCTTTTGTTTAACTGTTTTTATTTATCTGTTCACTGAGTCATCCCTTGCGCAAGGGATCAAGAAGCTAGTGCCGCCATGATTCTCATTTGACCTAGCCGTCATCTTCTTATAATACATTGAGTCCCTTTGACGCACGTGCTATTAACTGCTTGGGTTGGGTCCCATTAACGACCAACAATTTGCGAAGGTCCCATGCCTCCCTCCCGGGCCCTACCAATAACCCCACGTCCACGTAACATCTGTCTCTCTGCAACTTGGAATGTTCCCCTGCCTACATAAACACCCCAGCTCCTCATATGGCCAGAGACCAACTCACCAGCTTCCAAGAGGGAGAAGAAGAACAAAATTCTCATTCTTCCTTCTTCCAATATCACACCAACTCCCAATTATCTCCTGAATCTTCTTCTTCCTTCAACTCCATTGAGTCCTTCCCATCATACAATAGCATGCACAACTTTTGCTACCAACCCCTTCCCTTCAATGAAAACGACTCCCAAGAGATGCTTCTCTTGGGAATTCTCAATCAGGCCCCACCCGCCATGAACTCAAACTACGACCAAGGGGTGGAGGTGACTTCACCAAGAGAGGTTTATGCTTATGCAGAAGAGCAACCAACCCAGGAAATTGCTTACAGAGGGGTAAGAAGGAGGCCATGGGGAAAATACGCGGCGGAGATAAGGGACTCGACGAGGAATGGAGTGAGGGTTTGGCTAGGAACGTTTGACACCGCGGAGGCCGCCGCGTTGGCTTATGATCAAGCGGCATTTGCAATGAGGGGCACGATGGCTACGCTAAATTTTCCTGTGGAGAAGGTTCATGAGTCGCTTCAAGACATGGGGTACTGCTTCCAGGAGGGTTACTCGCCTGTTTTGGCAATGAAAGAGAGGCATTCAAAGAGGAGAAAGGCAGAGAGCAGAAAAAAGAAAGAGCAAGAGATTAAAACAACGAAAAATGCGGTGGTGCTGGAGGACTTAGGGGCCGAGTACTTGGAGGAGCTTCTGGCAATCTCAGAGAGCAATGATTGATAAATAGATTCATCAGTCATCAATGCCCGATGTATCAGTTTTGCATCCCGCATTTTGTTAATCACTTTCATTTTTAACATCATGTGCCTGTCAAATTGTAACTAGTCAGCGTATCACTCCAACTACACACTTAATTTTCTTAATAATTTTATCAGGAAGTAGTGATCCTTGGTCACTCTCGCTGCCGTGTGCCTTTAATTTGAGGACTTCGTTACATGGATTCAAATTCTGTTAGCCAGCACATTTATGGTCTCATTATTTATTGTAATCATACATTATTATAGATGTGCTACGATAATTTTGATGTTATCATATAACACCCTTTCTAGATTTCGAGTCCTTCTCTGTATCATTTGTCATTTGAGTCCTGTAACATTATTGTTAATTTAATTGTTATTTCATTAGTCATGATGAAGATAGATAGCCACACATTTTAGCTAATCAAAGGTCGGCAAATCTCCAATTATTGTACGGGCCTTGATCAAACCTTTGTTAGTCAAGGAAGGCGGGACAATTATCCTTTCACTGACCTTTTTCGTTTTAGCATATGGCACTGAAACACAATTGTGATTTGTGAAATTTATAGATTAGCTGTTGGTCCACAACTATATCAGTTCTTTAACGAAAAATCAAACATTTGTGCAATCATTTTTCAATTTCTATCTTAGAGTCAGCGGTAATTAAACGTGGGACTGCAAAACATGACTTGACTGTAGGGTCTTACATATATATATATATATTATTGATATTAATATTCTGAGATTTATGTACATAGTTCAATTTGGTGTCCAAAGAAATAGGCCTCTGCCCTGAAACAGGGGAAGAACGTCAATTGTGATACTTGCACTTGCCTTGTCCGCAAGCAGAGTATGGAATTAAAGGGGATTTTCTATGACTTTAGATTGACAATTTTCAGGATTAGTGGTTAGAGTTTAAACTAATAATTTAAACTAATAATAGAGGCACAGCTGTAACACACCTGCAAGACTAACTCTCAAGCAATAATGTCACACTTACACGTGCCTTGCCCCTCTCCAAAATGTAGGCTTCATCTGCTTTATTAAGAAATTAATTTTAAGACACCCAAAATATAACTATATAAGGTAAATATTAATTTATTATAATTATTAATTATAAATATAAAAAGATATGTCAATTATAATTGATACTTATAATAAATTAATATCTATTTTATTTAACTTCTCAATTTAATTTTATAAAAAAATTAATTGTATCTTAACTTAAACTACACAATAAATTAATTTTTATATATTCTTAAAATAGATTCTTTATTTGAAAATTCAAATATTTTAACTAAAAGTTGTCCCTCAACAACTATTTGGTCTTGTAGTGCGTGCTCTTCTTTTGACATGGAGTTCTATTATGGATTGAGCTTTTCCGTTCCAAATTAAAATGTCAGACATTCCAGCCATAGCCATTCCATTTCCAACAAGAATGCACAATCCTTCGTCGTTAGGCCAAATTTTGCTAATTTGATCAATATGCGTGTCAATGACTTTTCAAGAAAACTTGTTTTCCTTCAAAATTCTAGTACATCTTCTTCTTTTTTTTTTCTTCTTTTTCAAAATTTAAAAAGAGAGTTATATAATTTACACATATATAAAGAGAGAGAAACAGAAAATATAGGATTCGAATTCCTGCATCTTTCCTTAATACAATACCTATAGGCCAAATATTCTAAGCAAGCGGTCCATCTTTTCATTTTTTTTTTTTGTACCATTCATTTTCCATAAACCTTGAAGAAATAGTGTATAGTCGAGAATCACTATTAATTGATAAACGTATAACACGGTAGTATAGAGTACCAAAAAAAAAAAAAAAATTCACGAGGCCCATAGAAAAGGGCCCCTTTGTGGAAGGGAGTTGGCTATGAGTTGGATTTGTACCTGCTCTGAAGGAAGCTTCTTGAGTAGGTAAAAAGATGTCCGCAATGTACATTTGCGAAAAATAAGGTTTTGCAAGCGAAGAATGCAGGAAATACAAGAAAAAAGAGGGAGAAATTGCAAGTTAGATTAGATCAGACCCCACCGTCACCAACCCTTCTTTTTACAACTCGGCCTCAATAGAGCATCGTGCTTTTTTTCTTTTGGTTTCAAAAATAAAAAAAGTAGAGGTTCTGTTCCAATATCTTGTACTATATAATAAGTTAAATCGTTACACTGAAACAAAAGAACAGACTTTAGAGTATCTAATAAGAGTTATTATCCATTTTTAAAATTGCGTAGAATCAAACTTACGTTAGCCTCATAATGAAATTGTGGGCTACGGATCGGGATGCCCATCTTCAGAGCCCATTTTTGAAACCAACACAGTCCGAACCCGATCCCTTCCGGTGGCCACCTCTAGGTACATGGACCATACATGGATGCGGTCACTCTATAGATTCCGGTGGTGGTGGTGCATTAGGTTAGCCCTTGGTGCCGGATGTAATTCACCAATGGGAATTTTGGGACGTCGCCTTCGAAAATCATCGGAAAATCTGGCCTCGGAGGAAGCATCTGAAGGAGCTTGCCATCCAGCAACCTTCCCTCTGTAACCAATATTACATGATAACAGCAACCCTTGAATCAAGAAGAGAGTGAGCAACCATGAAATAGAACCACCCATTGTTTTTGCCTCTTCTAGCTACAAGAAAACTGATCAAGGAGTGTGCCATTTTATACTAGCGAATGCCATATGAGACAATCGCACTAATGTTGAACAACTTGGTTAAGAAAGAAGAATTCGTCAAACCCATACTTCTTTTTTTTTTTTTGAAAAAAAGAAGAAGAAAAAAACAAAACGGGATAAATCATCAACAAATTGCGTAAACTTTGGTTAATGCTAGACTTCAGAGAACCATGTTGAATAGCTTCAGAGAAATGAAAGAAAGTATGACACGTTTCTAGATGCGGACTTCATGTTCCATTTGTGATTAATTATACGGGGTTTGGTACACAGCCGCGTTCACTTTGACATTGGTCGAGGAGGACTTCTGCACCCCCAGGTGGGATTTTTGTTGAGTTGCAAGCAATTTGTTACCCTGTCGGACTCTAAAACGACGATAAAGAATAGTTAGTTTTGCTTGAACTTTCCCAATTGACAATCTTTAAAGTACAGACGAATTAAAAGATACCACAAGACTGGAAAAACCGGAAAAAAAGAAGAAGAAATACTTGCAATTTGACAGTCCACTCCAATTTAACAGGCGATCTAGCTGTCTACATGTTTGCCCGAATTAACATCATTTTGCATATCGTGAAGGGTAGGCAGTATAGTGGTGAACAACTATTGCGAATGCTTAAGCTAAATATGGGGTAAGAAGAGGGCGTGGGCGTAGGTGCTATCCTTAAAAGTGATTAACCTCATGCAAGGGGAGCCTAATAGGATTCCATTAGGGAAATCAAGCCATTTAATTACTCAAATAATTTAATCAAGATTACTTTTAAAATTAATTCAAATATATTATAATTTAAAAATTAATATTAAAATAAAAATTAATAATCGAGTGTTATTTTATACTATTATCAGTATTCAATTAAAAAATAATAATAATTTAAATATGTTAATTCATTATATAAATTTTTATTATATAATTAGTTAAAAAATATTATTAATATGACTGTCAATAAATATTATTAATTATATTTTTCAGTTAATTGTGTATAATATTTTTGTAATTAATACAATTGAGAGTTGTTCTAATATAAATCCATATAACTTTGTTAACTTTAATATCAGAACTTATCACTAGTTAACAACAGCATCATAACTATTATGCTTCAACAAACTTAAAGCAAGTTTCAATAATTTTTTGTGCTGGTTGATATTAATATTTGAACTAGGTTAGCTAAAACTAAGAATCAACTAATGGCGCAACTAGTGACAGGAGTTAAAATAAATATGGCAAATAGAATAACCTAGCCACTATGGCGTCCCCTCAATATGGCAATACCGAGTGTTTACCCTAATGTCATAACAAAAGAAGATTGGGAGAGCGAGGAAGAGAGAGCAACAGTTGGCCATTATGTATCATTTTATTGGCTTCCTTTTTTTTTTTTTTTTCAGCATCAATTATTACACAACGATGATATAGCAATCCTCATAATGAGTCCGAAAAGCAAACTAGAGAGGAACAGCACTGAAAAATAGAACACTTGAATATATGATAGTCCTGTGGTCATAGATAGCTAGGGGAGAGGGAACTGAGACAATGAGATGGCGGCGATAGTACTGGCGGTGTTGAGGACCAAAGTGGGGGACTGGTCAGCCCACGGAATAAGACTCATGCCGGCGAGGCACAGGTGGTGGTCGAGGTGGGGGAGAGTAATGCGGGCGGAAATTGGGCAGCGGAGGAGGTGGGGGTGGTCTGAACCTCCAGGACAGTTGCAACATTTTGCGAGAAGATGCACGGCAAGAGATTCCATTCAAGGCAACCCCGGGAACAGCACTGGTGGCATTGGCCATGTGAGTCACTTGTGAAAGCAACATTCCATTGATCAGGATGAATACAAGCATGTACGAATTGATTGCCATAGCTAAAGACGCGTCTTGCTGGAAAATCCAGGGTGCTTATATGCCCTTTTATTGTGTGAACCAGTGGATGGTTTGTTAGACTATAGTTTTTTTTTTTTTTTTTCGTGGGTAAATTGTTAGACTATAGTTTGAGATGCAACTATTTAATTCAGTGGGAAAATGTCAATTGTAGAGTTGGTGGCGTCGAAGCCAACTAAATGAAGAAAGAGATGAGAAACTCTTAACTTTTATTTTTTGTCTTTCTCTTATATTTTTCTTAAATTTTCCTGTTGTTGGAAGGAAAATTGAGAGTTGACTTTATCTTACCTGTGCCAAATTTGCTTATGTTGATCTAAACTTTAAAAATTGCTGAGCAGATTCAGGAATTTTCCTTTTTGTTTTTTTGTTTTTTTTTTTTTTGGTTTGAGGTGGAAATGATTCAGTGTTAGCAGTCAGGAAGCAGAAGTCGGGATATTAATTCGATGACAAACATTTTGACTGTTTTGTAGTTTCTTTCCTTAAAGTAATTTCTAGTTTACATGTAAACTTGTACTATTGATCGAATATATTGCAATACTTTACTTAAAACCAAAAAAGAAAAAAGTAAAAAGGAAATAAAGAAAATTAGTGATAAAAATTAATGATAAAAAGTAAAAAGGAAATATTTTATTATATAATAAAATATTATTTAGTCAATTTTTGTGAGTCAAATGAAGCTGCTGCAGGCTTCACATTTGGTGGTACCGTTCCGTTAAATTTTTATAAGATGTCGGTCATGGTCCTCCACAATCAAAGACTTTTTGATTCCTTTTATAAGATTTTGGGGAAGTTTTAAAAACAATTTTCGCCAATCTTTGGTGAATATTGCTTATAGTTGAGACTAAAACTTTTGATTTTTTAATTATCAAGTTGTTCTTAAGAGATCCTTTACACACTTCATTAAAAGGGCACGGTGACTTTTTTTTCTTTTTGGCAAACCTTTGACGGTACATCTGAAACAGGACGTCAGTTTTTTTTTTTTTTTTCAATTTCAAACAAGCATAAGCCGGGCTCGGGAAACAGTGAACCGGACAGCGCTTTAATTCGAACCTAATCAGGAGAGTGCCAACCTCGAGTGCCTGCGGTAAATTCCTCAAAGTTAATTATTATTATTTTTTTTTTTTAAGTTCTTGAATCGAGTTCATTTTGATACTATTCTTTAAATTAAAATTGAATTAGTTTTAATATAACTGGTAAAATTCAATAACTCCCATATAATTTTCAAATTGAGTGTCGATGAGTTATAAGTTTAAGATATAATTGAGTTCTAACCTTGACAAAACCAACCGACGGTGCTGTCCAACATTAATCATTTTTTTCTCTGACTAATTAGATTTGATTAAAATTTAAATTCAAAATTTTTAATCTTTAAAATGACTATAATAACATTAAACTGGATCTCATCATTAAACATTAATCATTTTCCACGTTGCATGTACGGATACTCACTAAACCTCTAGCATGGAGCCCTAATCTAATTTCATTACTGGACACCTCAACCCCGATTAATTTACCCTTAACTAAAATCAGGGGGAAAAAAAGGAAAGAAATATTACATTCAAGTGTTTTTTTTTTTCTTTTGTTTTGGTTTCTACACTAAACACAATAATGTTAACTTGCCAAAAAATTAATTCTAAACACAGTAATATAACATTCCCAAAATTCAGTGATATTGACAATAAATTAACGCCTTCTACTCCAAATACCCTCTCGAGGCCTTTTTTAGTACATCGAAAAATCCTCTTAAGACAATTAGCATTTACATATGATCTTTCTTTTTTTGTTTTTTTTTTTTAGCTGTTGTGTATGGGACGGGCACATAGAAACAATCATAAACGCATCGCTTAAAGAGACAATATACTGTTTATGGACGCCTTCCCATCCAGGAGTGGCAAATCAACATCCATATATATCTTCCATCTTTTCTGCCACGGGTCACGTACATGCAGCAGGCGTAGGCGGGGATGGTGGACTTGGTTGTGCTCGCCGAAGCACCAACTTCACCGCCAAACCCTTCAATTTGTGAGCAGAGGTCTTCGAAGGAATTGCCTTTGTTAAAATTTTAAGTGTAATTGTGTATATATATATTAAATATTTCACATTATACTAAAAAAAAACAAAAAAAGAAAAAAGAAAAAAGAAAAAAGGAGAAGTGTGAATTGCTGGACATAGGTCTCTATAGCTGGTACGTCTCGTTGAAACTAAAGATGATTGTACACCCCTTTTATAGTTGTGTGATACTTTAGAGTTTGTAGATGCTTTTTTTTTTTTCTTCTTTTTGACCAGCCATTTTGGCAACTTTCCAAAAATTCAGTTTCAAGTTGCATTAAATTTTCACAATTTAGTTGTTTTCTTTAAAAAAAAAACAAATAAATTAGAGATGCCATAAAAGTGAGAGAAAATACGGATAAGGTATCAAATTTAAAATTTTTAGTGGACAATAAAAAAAATAAATGGCAAAGGAAAAAATTAAATTAAAAAATAATATTATTTATTTATTTTTAATATTAAAAAATAAAAGAAAAGATATAAAATATTAGTCAGATAAGTTCAACTTGCGTATATTTGTCAGTTGGTTTTGTTCTAAACAAATCCAGTGACAATTGCACCAATCAACATGCTTAGTCTTGGACCATTAATAATGATTTTTATTTAAAGTTACTAATCTTAATTAGTTTGCGTTGCAGCTACCGACATTGAATTGGGGAATTGGTGTCGTGGGCCGATCGAGCATGTTTCTAAAACTATCAGGTGTGAATTTTTGACCCATATAGTGGCATATTGGGCCTACATTTAAGGCCCATTATAAATTTTCAGTCGGACTCCAGCCTACTCGTGAGAGGCCCGACCTCGCTCACTTGCGTTTTTAAATTATATATATCTATACAATTAACCAACAAAATTAATTTTCTATTTTTGTTTTAATGATTGATATTTTGGATAATAATTTATTTAATTCTGGTAATTTGAATTGGGTTCTAGTTTTTTCTTTTTTTTTGTTAATTATAAAATTTATTAAATCATAAACTACTTTTCTCTTTTTCTTTTTTAGCAGTAATCATCAAAACTTTACATTGGGTCCGGCACTTAACGGCCTAGCCTTTAAAAAAAACACTTTACATCCACTATTTCCTTGCCATTTTTTCTTTTTGTATATTATATTTAATTTATTTAGTCATTAATCAAGATAGAAAGATAACAAGATATTTGCGTTTTTTTCTCTTTTTTTTTGTGGTGTTAAAAAAGAAAAAATGAACAGCGGTGCTTTGATTTTGCTTTGTTGTGGAGAACCGATTTTCATAAATGACTCGAGATTATGTTAACGTGCGAGTGGGAACTTTGTAGTTCGGACAGTCCGTACAAAACATCAGCTTTTCTTCAATCTCTCAACTCAAACTCTCAAGTTCCGAATCCAGGGGGAGGCGAGGAGAGGTCGAGAAACAGAGATTATTAGACACACCCCAGTTGGGGAAAGTTACGGACTTTGGTCATGAGATCAAGAAATAGAGGTTATTAGACACACCCCGGTTGGGGAAAGATACAGACTATGGTCATGAGAGGAGGAGGAGGAGGGAGCCATGGGAACTACAGGAACCCCATGCTTGTCCATGCACCAGCCATGGGCTTCTCTGCTGGTCTATGGGATGAAGCGCATCGAGGGCAGGTCCTGGCCTGCTCCTATCCGAGGCACTTCAATACACCGATTCAATTTTTGTCAGTTTTGAAGAAAATATTATCCACACCCAGTTCGTTTTCTGTTGTTATAAGCGTCTCCACTGAAACCCCATTAATTTATTTTTCGTAATGTTAGTACCCGCTTGATTGTGTCTTGATTTTTGGGACTTGAGAGATTCGGATGTTAATTTTCTGGGCCTCTTGGCCTTGATTTTGAGGGGAAAAAAAAAACAGTTTTGTTTTGCTCTCCTAGAAGAGGAAAATGGTGTAGTTTACTATTTAGGATTGTGCTACTGTTGATTACTTTGGGGATTGCAAGTTGGAAAAAATCATGCCCATAGAAGGATGAAATTCATGTTAGTATACCATTGAATTGAATGGCTTGATTGCCATATTTAGCGGACCGACAACTAATTATCAATGCTCGGATTGGGAATGTGATGTAAAATGTCACATTGATATGTTTTAGTATTTCAATTTTGTGAATAGAAAAAAGGTGAAGAAATTTCCAGTAACTGGACTGTGCTCTCGATTCAACCGATGAGTAAAGAGGTTGCTTTTACAAGATCGTGTAAGGGTGCTTTCATGATAAGAAAAAAAGTAGAGCTGTTGTTCCAATATCTTGTACTGTATAATAAGTCAACTCGTTACACTGAAACTTAACGAAAGAACAGGCTTAAGAGTATGTAGTAAGAGTTGTTATCCATTTTTAAAATTGTGTAGAATCAAACTTACGTTAGCCTCATAATGAAATTGTGGGCTACGGATCGGGATGCCCATCTTCAGAGCCCATTTTTTAAACCAACCATGTCCGAACCCGATCCCTTCCGGTTGCTACCTCTAGGAACATGGACCATACATGGATGCGGTCACTCTATAGATCCAGGTGGAGGTGGTGCTTCTTGGCCGCGCCTTAGGTTAGGCTTTGGTGCCGGATATACTTCAGCAATGGGAGATTTGGGATATCGCCTTTGAAACTCATTGGAAAATCTTACCTCGGAGGAAGCATCTGAAGGAGCTTGCCATCCGGCAGCCTTCCCTCTATAACCAATATTACATGATAACAGCAACCCTTGAATCAAGAAGAGAGTGAGCAACCATGAAATAGAACCACCCATTGCTTTTGCCTCGTCTAGCTACTAGAAAACTGGTCGAAGAGTGTGCCATTTTATACTAGCGAATACCGTATGAGACAATCGCACTAATGTTGAACAACTTGGTTAAAAAAGAAGAATTCGTCAAACCCATACTTTTTTTTTATTGAAAAAGAAAAAAACAAAACGGGATAAATCATCAACAAATTGCGTAAACTTTGGTTAACGCTAGACTTCAAAGAACCATGTTGAATAGCTTCAGAGAAATGAAAGAAAGTTTGACACGTTTCTAGATGCGGACTTCAAGTTCCATTTGTGATTAATTATATGGGGTTTGGTATACAGCCGCGTTCACTTTGACATTGGTCGAGGACTTCTGCACCCTAGGTGGGATTTTTGTTAACTTGCAAGCAATTTGTTACCCTGTCGGACTCTAAAACGACGATAGAGAATAGTTAGTTTTGCTTGAACTTTCCCGATTGACAATCTTCAAAGTACAGACGAATTTAAAAGATACTACAAGACTGGAAAAACCGAAAATAAAAGAAATACTTGCAATTTGACAGTCCACCTCCAATTTAACAGGCGATCCAGCTGTCTACATGTTTGCCCGAATTAACATCATTTTGCATAACGTGAAGGGTACGCAGTATAGTGGTGAACAACTATTGCGAAAGCTTAAACTAAATATGGGGTAAGAAGAGGGCGCGGGCGTAGGTGCTATCCTTAAAAGTGATTAACCTCATGCAAGGGAAGCCTAATTGGATTCCATTAGCCAAATCAAGCTATTTAATTACTCAAATAATTTAATGGAGATTTCTCTTAAAATTAATTTAAATTTATTATAATTTTAAAAATCAATATTAAAATAAAAAATTAATAGTTGAGTGTTATTTTATTATATTATTAGTATATAATTAAAAATAATCATAATTTATATTATAAGAATTTGAATATTTTAATTTATTATATAAATTTTTATTATATAATTATTTTAAAAATATTATTAATATGACCCGTCAATAAATATTATTAATAATTTTTTAGTTAATTGTGTGTAATATTTTTGTAATTAATAAAATTAAGGGTTGTTCTAATATAATTCTATATAACTTGTTAATTTTAATATCATAACTTATCACTAGTTAACAATAGCATCATAACTATTATGCTCCAACAAACTTAAAACAAATTTCAATAATTTTGTAAGCTGGTTAATGTTAAATTTGAACTAGGTTAGCTAAAACTAAGAATCAACTAATGGCGCAACTAGTGACACGAGTTAAAATAAATATGGCAAATAGAATAACCTAGCCACTATGGCGTCCCCTCAATATGGCAATACCGAGTGTTTACCCTAATGTCATAACAAAAGAAGACTGGGAGAGCGAGGAAGAGAGAGCAACAGTTGGCCATTATGTATCATTTTATTGGCTTCCTTTTTTTTTTTTTTTCAGCATCAATTATTACACAACGATGATATAGCAATCCTCATAATGAGTCCGAAAAGCAAACTAGAGAGGAACAGCACTGAAAAATAGAACACTTGAGTATATGATAGTCCTGTGGTCATAGATAGCTAGGGGAGAGGAAACTGTGACAATGAGATGGCGGTGATAGTACTGGCGGTGTTGAGGACCAAAGTGGGGGACTGTTCAGCCCACGGAAAAAGACTCATGCCGGAGGAGGCACAGGTGGTGGTCGAGATGGGGGTGGGGGAGAGTAATGCGGGCGGAAATTGGGCAGCGGAGGAGGTGGGGGTGGTCTGACCCTCCTGGGCAGTTGCAACATTTTGCGAGAAGATGCACGGCAAGAGATTCCCTCCAAAGCAACCCCAGGAACAGCACTAGTGGCATTGGCCATGTGAGTCACTTGTGAAAGCAACATTCCATTGATCAGGATGAATACAAGCATGTACGAATTGATTGCCATAGCTGAAGGCGTGTCTTGCTGGAAAATCCAAGGTGCTTATATGCCCTTTTATTGTGTGAACCAGTGGATGGTTTGTTAGACTATCGTTTTTTTTTTTTTCTTTCATGGGTAAATTGTTAGACTATAGTTTGAGATGCAACTATTTAATTCAGTGGGAAAATGTCAATTGTAGAGTTGGTGGCGTCGAAGCCAACTAAATGAAGAAAGAGATGAGAAACTCTTAACTTTTATTTTTTGTCTTTCTCTTATATTCTTCTTAAATTTTCCTGTTGTCGGAAGGAAAATTGAGAGTTGACTTTATCTTACCTGTGCCAAATTTGCTTATGTTGATCTAAACTTTAAAAATTGCTGAGCAGATTCAGGAATTTTCCTTTTGTTTTGTTTTGTTTTGTTTTTTTCTTTTTGGCTTGAGGTGGAAATGATTCAGTGTTAGCAGTCAGGAAACAGAAGTCGAGATATTAATTCGATGACAAACATTTTGACTGTTTTGTAGTTTCTTTCCTTAAAGTAATTTCTAGTTTACATGTAAACTTGTACTATTGGTCGAATATATTGCAATACTTTACTTGAAACGAAAAACAAAAAAAAAAAATAATAAAGTAAAAGGGAAATATTTTATTATATAATAAAATATTATTTAGTCAATTTTTGTGAGCCAAATGAAGCTGCTGCAGGCTTCACATTTGGTGGTACCGTTCCGTTAAATTTTTATAAGATGTCGGTCATGGTCCTCCACAATCAAAGACTTTTTGATTTTTTTTTATAAGATTTTGGGGAAGTTTTAAAAACAATTTTCGCCAATCTTTGGTCAATATTGCTTATAGTTGAGACTAAAAATTTTGATTTTTTTAATTATCAAGTTGTTCTTAAGAGATCGTTTACACACTTCGTTAAAAGGACACGGTGACTTTTTTTTCTTTTTGGCAAACCTTGGATGGTACATCTGAAACAGGACGTCGATGTTCTTGTTTTTTGTTTTCCAATTTCAAACCAGCATACGTAGAACAGTTGTGAGCTTCAAGGCAGGCTCGGGAAATAGTGAACCGGACAGCTCTTTAATTTTGATACTATTGTTAACATTAAAATTGAATTAGTTTTAATATAATTTGTTAAAATTCAATAACTCCCATATAATTTTCAAATTGAGTGTCGACGAGATATAAGTTTAACATATAATTGAGTTCTAACCTTTGACAAAATCAACCAACGGTGCCATCCAACATTAATCATTTTTTTCTTTGACTAATTAGATTTGATTAAAATTTAAATTCAAAATTTTTAATCTTTAAAATGACTATAATAACATTAAACTAGATCTCATCATTAAACATTAATCATCTCTACGTTGCATGTACGGATACTCACTACACCTCCAGGGAGAATGCATCTGTCTTACATTTCCTGTGTCTGGTTGTTAGCACGGAGCCCTAATCTAATTTCATTGCCGGACACCTCAACCCCGGTTAATTTACCCATAACTAAAATCAGGGGGGAAAAAGGAAAGAGATATTACATTCAAGTGCCTTTTTTTTTTCTTCTTCTTTTTATGGTTTCTACGCTAAACACAGTAATGTTAACTTGCCAAAAAAATTAATTCTAAACACAGTAATGTAACATTCTCAAAATTCACTAATATTGACAATAAATTTACGCCTTCTGCTCCAAATACCCTCTCAAGGCTTTTTTCAGTACATCCAAAAATCTTCTTAAGACAATTATCATTTACGTATGATCTCTCCTCTCTCTGTTTTTTCTTTCTTTTTTTTTTGGCACATAGAGACAATCGTAAAGGCATCGCTTAAAGAGACAATATACTGTTTATGGACGGCGCCTTCCCATCCAGGAGTATCAAATCAACATCCATATATATTAAATATTTCACATTAAAAATAAAAAATAAAAAGGAGAAATGTGAATTGGTGGCCATAGGTCTCTGTAGCTGGTACCTCTCGTTGAAACTAAAGATGGTTGTACGCCCCTTTTATGGTCGTGTGATACTTTAGAGTTTGTAGATGCTTTTTTTTTTTTTAATTTTTTTTGACCAGCCATTTTGGCAATTTTTGAAAAATTCAGTCCAAGTTGCATTAAATTTTGACAATTTAGTTGTTTTCTTAAAAACACAAATAAATTAGAAAGACCTATAAAGGCGATAGAAAATACAGACAAGGTATTAAATTTGAAATTTTTAGTAGACAATAAGAAAAAGTTAATAATAAAAAATTAAATAAAAAGATCGAATATGATTTAATTTTATTTTTTAATATTAAGAGATAAGAAGAAAAAAATATCAAATATTAGTTAGATAAGTTCAAACTGCGTATATTGTCAGTTGATTTTGTTCTAAACAAATCCAGTGACAATTGCATCAATCAACATGCTTAGTCTTGGATCATTAATACTGATTTTTATTTAGAGTTACTAATCTTAATTAGTTTGCGTTGCAGCTACCGACATTGAATTGGGGAATTGGTGTCGTGGGCCGATCGAGCATGTTTCTAAAACTATCAGGTGTGAATTTTTGACCCATATAGTGGCATATTGGGCCTACATATAGGCCCATTATAAATTTACAGTAGGACTCCAGCCTACTCATGAGAGGCCCGACCTCGCTCACTTACGTTTTTAAATTTTATATATATATATACAGTTAACTAATAAAATTAATTTTCAATTTTTGTTTTGATGATTGATATTTTGGATAATAATTTATTTAATTCTGGTATTTTGAATTGGGTTCTAGTTCTTTTTTTTTTTGTTAATTATAAAATTTATTAAATCAGAAACTACTTTTTTCTTTTTTTTTTTAGCAGTAATCGTCCAAACCTTACATTGGGTCCGGCGCTGAACGGCCTAGCCTTTGAAAAAAAAAAAAAATTAATCCAATTTTTCCTTGTCATTTTTTCTTTTTGTATATTATATTTAATTTATTTAGTCATTAGTCAAGATGGAAAGATAACAAGATATTTGTGATTTTTTTTTTTTTTGTGGTGTTAAAAAAGGAAAAATGAACAGCGGTGCTTTGATTTTGCTTTGTGGAGAACCGATTTTCGTAAGTGACTCGAGAGTATGTTAACGTGCGAGTGGGAACTTCGTAGTTGGGACAGTCCGTACAAACATCATCTCTCAACTCAAACTCTCGAGTTCCGAATCCAGAGGGAGACGAGGAGAGATCGAGAAATAGAGATTATTATACGCACCCCAGTTGGGGAAAGTTACCGACTTTGGTCACGAGATCAAGAAATAGAGGTTATTAGACACACCCCAGTTGGGGAAAGATACAGACTACACACCCCAGTTGGGGAAAGATACAGACTACACACCCATGAGAGGAGGAGGAGGAGGAGGAGGAGGGAGCCATGGGAACTACAGGAACCCATGCTTGACCATGCACCAGCCATGGGCTTCTCTTCTGGTCTATGGGATCAAGCGCATCGAGGGCAGGTCCTGGCCTGCTCCTATCCGAGGTATTTCAATTCGCCTATTCAATTTTTGTCAGTTTTGATGAAAATATTATCCACACCCAGTTCGTTTTCTGTTGTTACAAGTGTCTCCACCGAAACCCCTTTAATTTATTTTCGCAATGTTAATACCTGCTTGATTGTGTCTTGATTTTTGGGACTTGAGATATTTGGATGTTAATTTTCTGGGCCCCTTGGCTTTGATTTTGAGGGAAAATGGTGTAGTTTACTATTTAGGATTGTGCTACTGTTGATTACTTTGGGGATTGCAAGTTGTAAAAAGTCATGCACATAGAAGGATGAAATTCATGTTAGCATACCATTTAATTGAATAGCTTGATTGCCATATTTAGCGGACCGACAACTAATTATCAATGCTCAGATTGGTAACGTGATGCAAAGATGTCACATTGATATGTTTTAGTATTTCAATTTTGTGAATAGAAAAAAGGTGAACAAATTTCCAGTAACTGGCCCGTGCTCTCAATTCAACCGATGAGTAAAGAGGTTGCTTTTACAAGATCATGTAAGGGTGCTTTCATTTACGTGTAAATTTTTGACCTGGAACCTGATACATCACATCAAGCTTGCAAGCACAATGCATGCTTTTGTAGGAAGTCCATGACCATCTTAGGCCAGTTGCCACTAAGACTAAGGTCTAGCACTTGATTTATAATGAGCATCATGATTTTCTGTTATTTAAAAGCTCTTTCCCTGTTTATTAAGGATGTTATTGATGGTGTAGAATCTTGTCTCTTGAAGGCCGTCTTTGGATTCATGCTGCAAGCAAAATCCCAGAGGAAGCTACAGTCAAAGCCATGGAGGATTTCTACCGGGAAATTTATGCATTAAATGGCATAACTGAGATTACATTTCCAGAGCATTATCCTGTTTCTAGACTTTTAGGTATTTCAGATTTGGTACTCTGTATATAATATGTTCTCTTATACATATAACTTTGGTGCTGTTTATGATTCTCTTGTTGAGTTTTGCATGATCAAATGTACAAAGAACCACAAGATTCTCTGGGATAATCGTCAACATATTTCTTCCTTATTTTTTGTTCAGAATCCAAATGTTGATGGATTATAATGGCTGCATGTCATGTAGGTTGTGTTGAAGTAGTTGGTTGTGTTAAGTGTGAAGAACTAGCAAGATGGGAGGCAGTACCAGAAGGGGTGGGCAACCTAGACTTTTTCTACTTTTGTCTCCTGGGAATGGTATTGGTCAGCAATTTTGCAAGTTATGTTTTGATTAATATGCACTATATGTTCTGCTACAGGTGAGGTTAGAAGGTCAAACGGAATATTGCTGGCTTTGTGAACAGCCACAGGTTTGTATACTGCACAAGCAGTATGTTTTAAGGTTTGCTTAGTTTCCCAACCAAGTGTCTTCTGGTCGATGCAGAAATTGCTAATTCCATTTGAGATGCGAGGCTATCAACGTGTTTTTAACTTGGAAAGGAAGGTATACTGACAATGAATATCCAATCCTGGTATCTGATGGATGTGCCTCTGCTTCCTTGCATTTTTGTTTTATTTGGAGTTTTTTTCCATGTCTTTGACAGATTTATGACGCTGCAGTCAGAGGTCTTATCACAGTTCAAGTTCCGTTGCCAATAAAATTCCCTCTTCCAAACCCCCAAGATCCTTTTTCTCTGAAACCAGGGTCTCTTTCCATTCCATTGCCAGAGAGTAAAGCATCAGAAGTGGAGAAATCATCAAGTCTATCTGCAGCTATTGCCGGTGCACATGCAGCAGCCACCCAGTTCAACAAAAAAGAAAAACATCTCCTGACAAACACTAACCAGATTAGCCATTCCACTTCCACAAGGAGCACTCAACCAAAAATCATAACTTTAGAAGAAGATCAAAGGCCACAGGAAGTTTCCAATGAGGAAGTTTCCAACGAGGAAGTTTCAGTTTCGAATGAGATGGAAAATTGTAATCACATTCGATATGAGCCAAGTGGTAGTCGGCGTAAAACTAGAGAAGATGTGAAACAGCTTCCTGCATGTCATGCTAAGGTATGAGCACATGTCTTTCTTTGCCTTTCATTGAGCTTGTGTACCTATCCTCGTTGCATATGGCTGATTACCTCGAGAATGATGTAATTTCACCTCTGACCCTGTCATCTGTTTACTTATGCCCAAACTTAACTGGCAATTGAGGTATATCATGTAGTTAAATATATGCTGATCTAAATCTCGTACTGGATTCAGGATCTAATTCTTGTGAAGCTACTTTTTTATGTGATGAGAAGTTGGTATTGTTAATTTGACACGTTATTAGATATTTGCTGCAGCGGTTAAGGGGCTAAAGCTATCGTGAAATTATGTTGATTGTTGTTGCAAAAGAGTTTGTATATTCAAAAGAAGCCCGCGAAACGCAGCCTTTGATGATTAAACATGGAGAATTTTACAGGTCTAAGCATGCCCAAAAAGGTTCAGCACTGAATGTTAGCCAGTTAATAGTTATTTACCTGTCTTGATCTCTTTGCCTGGGCAACACGTACACTAGGGAAGTTTGTTTTCTGGACATTCTTACTTTGAACTGGTTTATTGAATGTTGTCTCTCTAACTCAAGCAAGTACTCAAACCACAATCACATTGCATTCATGAAGGTAAAGTTGTGATTATAATGCACAAACTTTTTAGAGGAGCAAAGCTTGCCTTGTTTAGTTTAACAAAATGGCTTGTTGTTTGCTAATCATCTATATCATTTAAAAATACTTGATTCAATTGAACAAAAAAAAAAAAAAAAAAAGCTTTGATTGATGATCTGTTGGTACTATGACTGCCTTTTATTGATCAGTTAGAAAAGTTGACTTTTTAGGCCGCTGTATACCGAAGGAAACCAACGACTTGCAAGGTTTGGATTTGATAGAAGTGAGTGATTAGTGTATGAATTTCTTTAATTTGAATATAACGTATCGGTGTATTCAGGAATCCGAATACTTAGTAGTTAAAAATTTAAATTTTTATTTTTAAAATTTTAAATTTTAAATTTAAGAATATAATATAAAATTTACAAAGATAGAAAAAAAAAGGGTAGTCCCTTAAAAGATTAAATAAAAAAAAAAAACTGATTGACAAGGCGGTGAATGTCTGTCGAGGGGGTTTCCCTTTTTCTTTTTTTCTTTTTTATTTTGTGTAATTTGTTTTTATTTTTATTTTTTCCTTTTTTCTGAAATTAAAAATATAAAAATTGGCTACACTTCCCTCTCAATTTCTCTCATGTTTTTTGCATTTTTCATTTTTTTTAAAATCTTTTTAAAGAAACAATAAACTTCCGAAAAATTCACGCAACTTGGAATGAATTTCCCGGCAAATTGCCAAAATGTCAAAGTCAAAATTAGTGTCAATATTTACCAAAAGATCACATCTATAAAAGGGCCCTTTGGTTTCCAAGAAGAGATCTCAGCGACCAGCCATGGCAGTCAGTTCATACTTCTTGTTTTCATCTTGATCCTCCATGGAATGCCTACTCTAACAAGAGACATACATGACCGAAGCCGCCGATTCTCTTCATGGGTCTGCCTTAGATGGAACCTCTCTGCATGTTTTACCTCGCAAATTAATGCAAATATCCAGGAGGGCCAGTCCTGACCACTTCCACCGCCGAAGACCGCTGTCTGTAGGTACTAACAACTCCCCCCTGCCACGTCTACCATCTCCGGCCTTTGCAAGTCCAGGATTGCTGCCACCACCACCACCAACACCATCAATACCGCCACCACTACCACCTTAGTATCTCTGTCTCGTCATCTGTACCCACGTTCGAGTTTGTTTTTACCTTAGCTCTCTCGTATCATCAAAAAGGTTAGTGCTTTCGTTGTTGGAAAAGAAGGTAGCAAAATGGTTGGTTCGGACAACTGAGCAACAATTCTGCAATAGCATTAATGTAGATTTTCTTACAAAGTCGAGGTCTCCCCTCTGTTGCTGTTCATCTAATGCAACTGATAACCATACCACCGTCATTTCAGACGAACATGCAAATAGAAGTTGGATACTTAAGCTAAAGCAATTTTAAAAGAAGTGGTGGAGAGAGTCAAATTGAAAGATTTTGATGTTCATTGGTCCTTTTTGTTTCCCTTGTATTTCCAGATCCCACTAATAGTTCCAGGATTTCCAATTGGGTGTAAAACTAGTGCTCTCCCACAGATCCATCTAAAAAGGCGCTTTCAGTGCACAATTCTCGCTCTGTAGAGTTTAGAGAAAGGTTAAAGCGTGTGTACAGTTTTATCCTCATTGTCTCAAAATTTTCCTTTTTATGACTCGATCATAGCTCACCTTTAACACCATGATAAGGAATATTTGCATTCATGAAGCCTGGAATTTTAATGTCAGGGCGAGGATTTCAGCTGATTATTTGAGTGAAAAGTATAAAATTTCCCTTTTTCGGTATAACGGAAGTAAAAGTCCCACTAATCCTCTTAAGTATATGCTGGTTACTTTGCTCTTATGAACCTCTCCAACTTTGAGCAAATACATAACAGTTGAAAATGCAGTCCCCCCACAAAAGATATAGACAGAGCATCGGATGCTTATTGCCTTAATGGGAAAAACACAAATCCGCTCAGGATGCAAGTCTTCGACTAGGTCTACATGAAATGAGATATATGCCAACCCCCATTAATTAAACAAAATGGAAAAATGAAGTAAACGCTTCAAAACCCTTCTGCTCCATGAGCTTCCTGACCTCAGAAATGGGAGGGGTGGCGCCATTAATCTATCATTGCCATTCGCCACTTTGTTTGACGATTTTATTCTTTGGTACATGGCAAATTTGCAATTATCTCGCGCCACACAAAGACGCACTTCGGTGACCAATTCAGTTTTTTAACAACTCAGGTGTCTGAGCCCGTTATTTGTTAGTTTGGAAAGTTCTTATTTCTTATTTCTGATGGTTCAACGGTGGCAGTGTGCACGTTAAACTATATGGAAATGTGGACTTATAACTAATTGATTTTAGTATTAACGACGTTTTTTTTTTTCTTCTCAGAAGCCTTAGTGACTATACTAACCAAATTAGCACGAAAACATATAGAGTAGCTATCACCAGTAACACACAACAGAAGTAAAATTTTAATCGCCACCCTCATCCCGTTAAGAAAACTCTATAGTGTTATCTCTATATGCAGAGGCGGAAAAACGAGAAACCAAAAATGACACTTACAGGATATACACCTGCTTCTTCAGTCTGACTATGAGTTCAGATGTGCAAACACATACGGCTCTTCCTTATCCAAAGAAAAGGAATACCACCACAAACACCAAAGAAACGAGAAACCATCCAGAGTTGGTCAATCAGGCACCATTTTAAGGATGGTTCTCTAAACCCCACTTCAGATATGTGAGTGTTTAACATGGTCAAAACTGTGAACACACCAAAGAGATTCAGTTGGATACACAAAAGTTATACAAATAGATCATTTTCAGGCATCCATATTTGAAGAAGGCGGTCATAAAAGGAACAAGTGGCCACCACACTGCTCTTCGGTTTGCCCTCACTAGATGCCTTCCCTTTTTGCCAATCTACACCATAAGCAAGTGAGTCATGCTTAGCAGTATAAGTTTCAATCAATTCACATTCCTGCTCTTTAATCCTTACAATTGCAAACCCATTGTGCATACAAGCTGCTAAGATGACACCTGGTACATAAGGATGGTGCTTGATTCTCCAAACTCCTCCTCCTAGACAAATGGAAGCTTCATTTACTGGGTTTGAGACTGATCTTATATCCCATACCCTCAGATGCTCATCATAACTGCCAGTCAGCAATGTGTGTGCATCAAAAGGGCTCTTTGCAATGCAGCAGATGCCCATCTTATGGACCTTCGAGTTCTTAAATACCAAATTGGAAGAACTGTCCCGCAAATCCCAACAATTGAATTTGCAGTCATCCGAGCCAGTGTATACCAGTTGTGGTTGATGGATATCAAAGGAGGCAGCCCAAACCTCATAATCATGTGCTTTCCATTGTTGAATTACATCCAATTGGGAATCTGAAAAGGCAACAACTGAGACAGAACCATCTGAAAGTCCCACCAATGAGTATGTCGCTGAAGGATCCCAGTCCAAACAAAGGCACATAGAGGAGCTGATTTTCATACCATGAATCTCTCTCAGGAAGCCCCCTGCATCCAGAATCAACGAGAAACTACTAAAATCAAGGACATTCACAGCAGTATACACATGAAATCCTGGTCATTATCTACATTAGACTAAAACATGGCTACAACAACTGCTATTATATATAGTGCATTTCTCGGATCCCTCCAAAGGGAGCATGGATTACCACCCATTAGCCTAACACATAACTATATGCCCATTAGATACAACTGCCCATACAACCTAAGTATGATACTGCCTTAATTTAATTTTATGGGGATACGTTGAAAAGGAGTTATCTTCACATTTGCTTGAAACCCATAACAACTTCCATTGACAAGTTCTAAAAGCAGGTTTCTCAAGGAACAAATTCAATAATTTCAATACCAGTTCAGCTATTACGTTACAAAGAGGCGTTTCCAGTGCACGAGACTTCCACGTTACGAGGTCTGAGAAGGGATTGCTATGTTTACAAGGAGGCTGTCTCCGCGAGCTATCAAGTAGCAAAAGACCACATAAATAAACTTTTGGTAGAATCCCTTTCCTTCCCATTTTGAGAAGTAAAAAGAACACAACTTTTTACGTACCCTTTTCTCCATCTAGAGAGCACTCTAATTCATGAACTCTCACGCATCCATCGGCATCAGCATGAGCAAGCATCGGCTTTCTGCCCACATTACTTCCGCCGGGAGGACTCCACTTGACATCAAAGATCCCCGCAGTTTTGACACCATACAGCGGCTCGAATCGACCCTCTTCAGCATCAACGTCAAAGAGCGAAATGCTGCCCGACCGACTCGGCTGACACTGATCACCCTCTTTCAGCGTGTAAGTCGCGGCCGCTAGAATGTTGCTGTGCGACTCCTCGGCGCAGAACTCCACCGCGCCTGCGTTGCCGTCTAGATAGCAGTGCCCCACTTCCATACTATGCCTGCTTTGTTGAAAAGAAGTTGCCGATTCCCTTAGCGGTTGATTGTGGCTTTTCGTCGAACAGGTTGCGGGCAAAAGTGGACCCACCCGATATGAATCCTACGCTGAAATTGGTAGCACCTAGAAAAATCGTTAGTACGATACCATATTTTGAGGATATGAAAATAAATATTTTTTAGAGATAAAAGAGTTTATAATAATAATAATAATAATAATAATACATTTAGAGAAAAAGGAGAAAAAAATAAAATGTTAATTTAAACTTAATTTATAAAATTTTAGTATAAAAGTAAAAAAAAAAAAAATTCCTATAGCGAAGTAGTCAACTGTAGGACAATTATAACTTAACCTGAATTAAATAGAATTTAACATTACATAAATTTTATTTTAATTTACAAAAAATTAATTTAATAATAAATTACATAATAAAATATTTTTATAAATTTTATATTTAAAATTAAAAATTAAATTTTTAACTATTAAATTTCTCTGAAACGAAAATAAAACATTTCTATAATTGTAAACTAACAGTCATGGCTTTTGTGGGTAGCCAGATCTCCGGCGTAAAAACAGAGACAAGAATTTTTCATTATATACGAAAATAAGAATAAAAATTGCTGTGTGGAGCCTTCCCAAATGATGTTTGATGCATATAAAGCCAAAATTGAAGGGATCAAACCCACAATTTTGCGTTTTTTTTCTTTTTATTTTTATTCCCCATCCGATATATGCAAGTGAGTGAGCCTGCCTGCCTGCCTGCCTGCCTGCCTGCCTGTCCCATCTAATGTTCCAAATCTGCATTCTTCAGGTGTTATATTCAATATTACACTTGTGGGGTGCATTCTATAGTGATTTTCTTTTTTCTTCTTTTTGACAGAATAATTTTATTTTTCTCATTTACAATCATCTAACAAAATAAAAATTGAGGTTTTTTTTGAACAAGAAAATATTTTTGGACAGTTTCTGAATAATTTTGTGTGTTTTTTGTTTTCCCCCTCTGATATGTGCAGGTGAGTGAGCCTGCCTGCCTCCTCTAATGTTCCAAATCTGCATTCTTGAGGTGTTATATTCAACATTACACTTGTGGGGTGCATTCTATAGTGATTTTTTTTTTCCTTTTAGACAGAATAATTTTATTTTTCTCATTTATAATCATCTAATAAAATAAAATTTGAGGTTTTTATTTTTTTTTTTTGTTTCTTTGAACAAGAAAATATTTTTGGACTGTTTCTGACTGTCCTCTTAAACAAACTGTCCTCCTAAACACAACCAAACACAAAACCAAAAAAGAAAAAAAAAACAAGAAACCTCAATCATCCAAAGGAATGTCAGAAGTGAAAGTCTCTCCCGAAGTCTTCAAAACGATGCCCGTTTCTTAACAAAACGACAACCCACAGGCCCCCCCTCCCACCTCCACCAAGAAGAAGGCATATTGCTGGCGTTCCCACTCTCTCTTTCCATCTCCTCTCCATCTCCAATCACAACCAATAAAAAAAGGAAAACAAAGAAAACTAGTGAAAAGGTTAGGAAAAAGACGTTGACTTACTTTGTATAGGGGTTGATTTTCTGTTGACCAAAAGCAACACAGAGAGAGACCGAGAGAGAGAGGGAGAGAGAGAGAGATGGAGCAAGCGGTTCTTGACGATATAATCGGGCGGCTTTTGGAGGTTCGGGGCAGACCCGGGAAACAGGTCCAGTTATCCGAGTCCGAGATCAAGCAGTTGTGTGTTGTGTCTGGAGGCATTTTCTTGCAACAGCCCAATTTGCTGGAGCTTGAAGCACCCATCAAGATTTGTGGTACTTCTTGTTCTTCTTCGCTGTTGTTTTTTTCTTTGTTTCTTGAAGAATTCTTTGTTTTCTTTTTTCTTTTTCTTTTGTTTGGTGGGGTTTTTGGCTTGTTTAGTTGGTATTTTGGAGTGTGAATGAAGCCTGCCCATTTGGTCTGGTTTTCTTGACTAGATGTTGGAGTTTTTTTTCTTTTTTTCTTTTCTAATTAATTGGGGTTTTATATATAGCATTGTTGCTTCACTTGGGCTACTTGGAATTGTAATTTATGAACCCATTTGTTTCTACTTCTTCTTCTTTTTGCCTTGGATATTAAAGTTTTGCAGTGATTATTCTTTACACCGTTCTTGGGTGTTCTAGCATTAGAGGATTCCTTTTTTTTTTAATTATTTTTTTTTATGCCAATTAGTTACTGTTTGATATATGATTCTGTTACTTCTCGTGTAATTGGAATTGAAGTTTATGAACGAAAGTTTGTGTTTTTAGACATAGTAATTAAAGATTTGTTGTTGTTATCATGAATTTCAATTTCGCAGTTTGGTTGTATTAGATAATTCCTTTGTCTGTCGGTTGACTCCATTAATTAAAAACGGAATTTTTCGGGACTTCTTTTTCTTTGCAAGGCTTGTGCAACTCCATTACTTTGTTTAGGATTACTCGATTATTTTTGTTTCTGTTGACTGAATCATAGTAAATAATTCTTGATAATATGAAATGGGATTTCAGTATGCGTTTGTGCCTATTGATGTCAAACCTTAAGGTTACGTGTGATATTGGTGTGGTATTTGGTGTGTTTGCTCAACTTTCTAGGATGCAATGCAAGTTTTTCTCAGCCGAACCTGTTTATATTCATAATATCTACGCTCATGTTTTTGGGTCTTGAGTTAACCTACTACCCAGAATGGAGTATGATTCTTAACCACGTAATTCTAGTTGAGGAATCTCATTTTTCCACTCTTCCAATTAGGTTCTTTTCATTATCTTGCATATTTGGAGGATCTCCCTTGGATCAATGTTTATAGTTTGATAAACCCAACATGCTTCATTGTATTGATACACCTGGTATGTTTGAGTTGATCAACATAGGATACCTGAGGGCCATTTTAAATTTGATTAACCTGCAATTCATTTTCCTTTAGCCTTTGTTCTCTAGCGGTTGTAATTATTGTGCTTAATTTGCATGATCACATGTTCACCTGCTTAGCTTGTATCTATCCCATTATCTTTCCCATTAGGGATTGCTCCTTTGCTTTGCCTACATTCCTTGTGCTTACTCACTAAGTAGCTTTCTTTTGGAATTTGTGTCATGTGTTTCTATGTTCACTGATGTAGATTTGATCGCTACTCTCTGATTTTGATCGCTACTCTCTGATTTTGCTTGCGTACCTTTTGAGGCCTTAACCATTATCAATAATGATTTATTCTTTTCTGGGAAGAATCATGAGTTGCATGACATATGATGGAGGGACTGATGCCTGCATTAGTAATTGGCAAAAATGTGTAGTGAATTTTTTCCATTGGGTTCTCTTGTGTTAAGTTGTGTTCTTATTTTGTCAAATGGTTCTGAGTTTGTGCTTCGTAATTTGTATATGTGATAAGTTTTTGAGGGACAATATTTGTGTATTATTGATGAACATGCTTCTGGATAGTTTTAACTGGTCTGACATGGGTTGCATGTCAGCTTTTGGGTCACATTTGTAAAAGTGGTAATGCTGTGTTGACAAAAAAGCTAAGTTGTCCTGTTCAAAAGCTTTTGATGTTGCATTTGTGCATACTTTGTCAATTTTTCAGTTGCAATCCTCAGTCTATATATAGTTTCAAAGTCTCAAGAATGGTGTACTTTCGTTTAGTGGGCTCTATTTACAAAATGCACCTGGATTTTGGATTTTGTGAGATTTAAGTATAAAATTTGGATTGCATAAAGAATTAGAGCAGTTAATTCTGAACAGCATACCTGAGATGGATTAACTATAATGCTGTTTTGATTTTTCCTTTGAATACATTATCATGCTAAGCACTAAATTGGGCTTTTGAGTTATAATTCCTTATACTTTGGCTGTACTTAAAAGATTGCCAGTAGATTTGGTGGATCCTGGATAAACAAATCCCTTTGTGTTGTGCACACTGTACCTCATGGTGAAAAAAGTGCACCAAGCGCCTCCTTCATTAATTTATGGGAATATATGCGTGCATAAGATTGTTCTGGACACATTGCTAGGATGTTCCATATAGGTTGTGCTTTAGTTATTATCAGATCATCTGTTTGTCCCTCTTAGATGGAAAAGTAAAATGTTTTTGTTGATTAAGTGTAGATTTGGGGTTCTTGTTTTCTTTTTGTTATATTTACTCGCTGCAAATGTGTGATTGTTCTCTTTGGTTACAATTGCGTTTGAGGTGGTTTCTTTTGCTACTAATGTGCTTGTTTTGTGGTCAACACTTAATTTTACTACTTATGATTAAATTATTTATGTTTTACATGTACTTAATTATTATTGGATTTGCATGTCATGTTTCCTGCTGTGGTCTCAAAATAATGGATTTAAAATTATTATACTATAGTTGGGATTATTTCTTTTGTGATTGGATGTGTTGTGCAATAAAATCCTGGTTTTGCTGCATACTAACCTTTACTTTTCCAGATAACTAGCTGTAATTAATTTAAAATGTTTTATAACACTGTTGTTTTGAAGTAATTGGTTTTCTATTGCTGTCTATTTGTTGACGGGATTTGGCATAGGCAGCTGATTAGTGGGAAGAATCAGAAACATAAGAAAGCACCAACATTTTCATGTGGAATTGAAGTGCTTGCTCTTGAGGCAACATTTTTATGTCTATTGATAGATTGTGGTATGATATGCAGGTGATATCCATGGTCAATATTCAGATCTTCTAAGGCTGTTTGAGTATGGTGGACTACCTCCAAGTTCCAACTATTTATTTTTGGGGGATTATGTGGATCGTGGCAAACAAAGTCTGGAGACTATATGCCTTCTCCTTGCATATAAAGTAAAATATCCTGAAAACTTCTTCCTCTTGAGGGGAAATCACGAATGTGCTTCTATTAACCGTATATATGGTTTTTATGATGAGTGTAAGAGAAGGTTCAGTGTTGGGCTTTGGAAGGTATTCACAACTTGTTTTAATAGCCTTCCAGTTGCTGCTCTAATTGATGAGAAGATTCTCTGTATGCACGGGGGCCTTTCTCCTGACCTGCATGATTTGGATCAGATTAGAAACTTACTACGCCCAACTGAAGTACCAGACAGAGGTTTGCTCTGTGATCTTCTTTGGTCGGATCCGAGTAAAGATGTTCATGGTTGGGGGATGAATGACAGGGGAGTCTCATTTACTTTTGGTCCCGACAAGGTGACAGAGTTTCTTGAGAAGCATGATTTGGATCTCATTTGCCGTGCTCATCAGGTTTTACCTGCCATTGCAGTGTTCTTTATTTTATTCTGTACAGTATTTCAGATAGTTCATGTCCTATTAGAAACTACTTGTAAGCCTCTGGAGAATGGCAATCTGGAAGCATACTATATCCTTGGATGAACACCCATATCCATTTTCCTTTTTTGGCATTTGCAGTCAGAATTGAACCTTTGACATGCACCCTGTAATGATTATACTTTTTTATGCAGTTCTTTAAGTTACTTCTGAATATATGTTTTCTCATAATAGCCAGCATTTATGGGACCCTTTCCACATTACACTGGTGCAGGTTGTGGAGGATGGATATGAGTTCTTTGCCAATCGACAACTTGTAACTATATTCTCAGCACCTAATTATTGCGGGGAATTTGACAATGCTGGTGCCATGATGAGTGTGGATGAGACATTAATGTGCTCGTTCCAGATATTAAAGCCTGCTGATAAGAAGTCAAGATTTCCTTTTCCAATTGCAACTACAGGAAAGCCTGGAAACCCTTCAGCAGGAGTTGGTGTTTTCAGCAGCACAACCACAGCTAAGCCGGGAAACTCTCCAGGAGGAATCAAGGTAGATGCATAACTTAAAAGGAAAATGTTTGTTTATTCAGTGGGAATTTATTGAAAGATACTTAAAATTAACTCTTTGATGGTGGACTCGGTCTGTTGTTCTTGTCATTGCTAATGTACAATTATCATGAGTTTAGAGGGTTTCAACCGATGATGTTGCCTTGTTGTGAAGTTGCTCAATACATGATTGTTACAATATGTTATTTACTTAGCTTTATTCGTGAAAAGGAAGCATTCAGACTATGCACATGCCTCCGTGTTTCATCTTTCCATTGAACTGTTCAATGGTTAAGGACTTGTGAACTAGAAAAGTGCTGTCTATATTTGTGCTTGTCGGTGGACTGGTGCTATGTGGCTACCCATCTTTAGTTATTGTCCTTAACAGAATTGTTGAGCATATACCAAGATATTGAAAGTCAGCACAGAATCTTACTAAGTGGTTTGCATATAGTATTTTCAGCTATAACTTGCCGAAGTTAATCTAATTATAAGTGATATGACCTAGACCACACATATGTGGCTTGTGTAGATTTTTCCAGGTCTTATCTGATGATCAAATTTGATTGTGCGTGATTGTTAATAACTTTCACGGCCTGGGACTCTGGTTCTAGCAGAACTTGGGGGTCCCCATCCTGACAGGAGGATATGTCATCCTTCATGGAAATTTTTACAAGAAGAATTGTGGGCTTGCCTTCTTTGTCTCATTTTTTTCTTTTTTTCTTTTTTTTTTTTTTGGTTTGGGTACTTTGGAAAACTGTGGCCCTGCATTTTATGGGGAATACTTTCGTGCCATGAATTTGTGGTTTATATCATATGCTACTACAACTTCAATATTGCATCAAGCTTTAAATTGGAGTATTTCCATAGATTTCCCTACATATGTCGAATGTACTGCAACCTTGCCTCGATAAAAATAGCATTACTTCGACCTACTTTATTTACCTTTTTATTGTGTTGTCGGTGTTTGTGCATTTAAATTGCATAATTTCTGTTGTTAACTATCCTAGTTTCTTGTTCTCTTTACAGTCCTTCCTTGGTGCAAAAGTATGACAATTGGATTTCAAGTTATAGATCATGCTTAGTTTGGGTCATGGACACACCAGGGCTGAAGGCAGATGAAACTGGAGGTCCATTTACATTCTGTATGAAATGCTGAAAGTTGTATAAATTGGAAGAGAGAAAAGAGAGACTAATGCAAAGGATTGCTAGCCTTCTTTTAACGTTGGGTTTGAGATGAAAGGCTGTATCTCCCCCCTCTTCCTGACTGTACACCAAATAGCTGCTTTGAATTCTCCCCGTGTTGCATTTTTTTTAGTTGTTCTCGCTTCTGAGACCACGGTGAATACCAAAAACGTATGCTTTTGGCGATTCAAGGCGCAACATGGAGTGACTTTTAACACGTTTATGTGTTGATTATGAACAAAAACCCATTTTATCTTCGTTTACCCTCTTTATGTTTTTTGTTTGTGGACTCCCGAGAGGAACGGAAGCTGTCAACTTCGCAAGAGGCTGACATCAAGTGTGTGGACAATGACATGAACCAATTTTCCTTTACGCGTGAACCGGTTTTAGTGTGACCTGAAACTTTGGTCCCAGCTCACTTCCCACTAGATGGTGACCCTGATTTGACGTGATTGGTTTACAATTATATTTTTTCAGTGCAAGTTTCTAAGTGGTTCGCTATTTTCTCCATGGTTACTATGCGGCTTTGATTCGATGAAATGCACTTATTATATCGGTGTCGTACTGTAGTGGGGGTTTGTCTATGGTATTCCATCTGGAGGACTCATTTATAATGGCTCATGAATCAACTTAACTATACTCCATCTAGGCCACAAAAATAGTATGGACAGACGGGCCATCAAAGAAGATAGGATTATTAGAAAGGAAAAGATACAAGCTATGAGTTAGACAACATTTTAATATAAATGTATCTATTACATTAATCATAATTGTTAGTTAATCTTTGAATACATTATGACAATTAGAAGATGAAGATCACAAATATTGCACCTCCTCTTGTCCTCAAATAATGGATCATGAATCAATTTCATATTGCACATCTTATGCTCCATGTAGGTTCAAATATAAGTTTGCGTGTTACAATATCATAATAGTTAATTATATATTTTAGTCATTAAATACTTAATTATAATTAAAAGATAAAAATCACAAAAATTATTTATCTATGATTATGATAATATAATATATAATCAAAATACTCAAATTGATTACTTCTATGTAATCGAAGCTCTATCTAGAATTCAGAAAGAGGCATCCTTCGCCTCGACTCATATACACAATATCACGCATGTCCTCGTTCAAAAGCAACAAAGGAGATATGCGCATTCGGATTCCAAAGTAACAGGAATCATCAAAGATAGGGGTCAATTTAAGAGTAGTCATAATACAGAGTTTTCTTTTTGTCTTTTTTTTAAGCTTTCTCACTTCCTTGATCCAAAGGAATAAAAAGGCAAAGGTAGGGAAACACAGGATTTATCATCATCACCCAATTTCCTTAACCATCTACAATGAGTCGCATAACAATAAACAAAACCCCAAAAAGCAAAACGATAAAAATTGAAAAAAAAACAAATTCTGGGAGTTGAAAGCAACTTCGGCCTTGCCCCTTTTGGTACCAGAACTTAACATCCCATGTGGCTGCCGTCAACTCACCTTTGTTTTGTTTTTTCTCCCTTCTGGCAACACGAAAGTGGAAATTCTGGAAGTACCCATCCTGGGGTTCCGTGCAACTGAGTAGTTTCGTTAGGCCTCTTATGTGATGGCACATGTTTGATATCACATGTACAAATGTACATGGTGATAAGTTACACATGTTTGAT
This sequence comes from Bruguiera gymnorhiza, assembly GCA_020883675.1. Lineage (NCBI taxonomy): Eukaryota > Viridiplantae > Streptophyta > Magnoliopsida > Malpighiales > Rhizophoraceae > Bruguiera > Bruguiera gymnorhiza. The sequence continues at coordinate 586,557 of JAIRCJ010001048.1, forward strand.
AGCACATGTACACGTGTACATGATGATAAGTTATGGTTAATATAGGCAGGGCATCCTCGGAGAGTTGTAATTTCTGTCTTTCTCTGGGGGAAAATTAGTCCATTGGATCTGACTCTCCTACGCTCTGGATCCACGGGTGCCCTGCAATCTCACAATCAAGTAAACGCGAGTCCAAACTTGTATATAGTCATCAAATAATTTCAACGCGTAAAAAGACACAAAAACTATTCTAAAAAACGCCTAAATTATTTTTGATTAGTGAATACATTACTGTAAAGAAAACCCAATTAATGGTGTTAATTGGGGTTTGAATCAAAACCAAAATGGATTAAGAAAAAGAAATATACTTAGAGCTTGATCGGCTGATAGTCTCCCGGAAACATCCCTACAAATCATCTTTCTCAACAGATCCTTGGCCGCCGGCGACACCGTCCGGAAAGTGCTCGGCGGGAACCGGAGATTCCCTCTAACCACTGCCTCAAAAATCTCCTCAACCGTCTCCCCATGAAACGGCGGGACCCCAGCCAACATAACATACAAAACGACACCAGCACTCCACACATCAACCTTCTCAGTATACTCCCTCCCCAACAACACCTCTGGGGCCACATAATACGGCGTCCCCACCACCCCACTCATCCTCCTCCTCCCACCGGCCACCGCCACCCAATCCGCCGACCCAAAATCCGCCAATTTTACCACATTCCTCGAATCGAACAACACATTATCAGGCTTTATGTCCCTATGCACTATCCCAAACCTATGGCAATGGGCGATGGCTTCGAGGAGCTGCTTCATCCAACGGCCAGATTTCTCTTCGCTTAGCCGCCCGCCATTGCTGGCGACCACTCGATCGTAAAGACTGTAGCTTTCGCAAAGTTCCATGACAATGGAGAGAGAATCATCGGAATCGTAAACCTCAAAGATTTGTACGATGTTTGGGTGGGGGGACAAGAGGGACATGACCATGGGCTCGTTGACGAGGCACAAGCGGTCGGTGGGGTCCGTCAGAAGGGTCTTGTCTATGGTTTTACAGGCGAAATATTGGTTCTTGGTGGCGGAGAAGCAGCGAGAGATTGTGCCGAATCGGCCGCGGCCAAGCTCCTCGCAGATTTGATAATGGCTGTTTAACAACTCGCACATGTTCTACTATGTTGTTGTTCTGTTTTTTCTTTTGTTTGGCTTATGAAGAGTTGGTTTCTTCCTGGGGGTGGGGGGGGTGTTTTGTAGTTTAGTTTCGGTTTGGGTGTGTTTTTTCAGTTACTTTGGTTTTATAGGAGGAGGGAAGGGGAGTGAAGTATACACAGATTGAGGAATATTCGGATTGTTGTTAACCAGCCAAGATTCCCCCATTAAAAATTGAATTAATAAAAAGAAAGCTTTGCATACATATAAATTTAGTGAATTTAAATAAAATTTAAAATTTTTTATTATATTATTTAGATTTTTTCTTAATGAAAATAATTTAATGGGGATCTGCATCATTTAATGCACGTTAAATTTTATATCTCCATGCAATGAAACTGACTAGAGAAATATACAACGAATAATTTGGATTGAAAGAGGGATTCTTATAAAATAAAATAAAAACTGACGGAAAAATGATGATTCCATTTCGTCGTTACGGCACTCTTGAATGAATAGGACACGGTAGGAACTACGGTTTATAATCCATCACATCAAGATAAGTCAAATCTTTGTGCATTTCTGCAATCACAAGATGCTATTGTTTTCGTTATTACTTAAGGTTATGGGCAAACAAGAATGCAAAAGTAGCTAATTGGATATTATTTGAATGGAAAAACTAGACAGAAATAACAGCAATTTGATGAACAAGAGTCGAATAACTAGGAGATATGCATAACCTTATTATAAGGTACTAGGTAGTACCCAACGCACGGACATGTCTCCATGTTGGGAAGCTGCTGTATCCCAATATTCATTGTTTGTGCACATCATTCCAAAAACATATTGACGTGGGGTCTTCTATTAGCTAACACCAAAATGCTACATAACATCAAATTAAGTTTCGTTGGTTCACTCGTAGTGACCTTGCGATGCTCTTTAGTTTACCTTTTCTTTAATTGCGAAATATTCTGCTTGTTGGACCACTTTCATATGGCCGCGTATGCCTCCACCAAGATGACCTTCTAGAAATCCAACAATTTCTCTCTCTTTTTCTCAATCCCTCCTTATTTAATTTTCTCGATCATATTCCTTGGTGACCAAAAGTTGTTCCACTTATGCGCTCTCTACAGGTATATAATGTACCATATTGTACTTCGTGTAAATTTTGTCGTGCAGCGATTCTCGTGGATGAGAGCCAAATGGGCACTTGATCAAGGGTGGGACTTGCGAAAAAGGTTGTAGGTAGAGTCACTTTGCAGCCAAGGCGATGGGTATGAGTCATGATTCACTACCTGTCGGACGTACTAAGCAATAAAAGCTAGGACATCAGGACATGCCACAGTCATTTGCATTTTGCCACATAAAGTTCCTTTTTCTGCCATGGAAAATGCGTTTGTCACCACCAAAGGTTATACGAGGCATTTATCCAGTGTGCTCCTAAATGAAGTTTCTGATATAAGCATTGTTAGTAAGAGTAGGAAGAAGAGTATATTGGATGGGTCTGGGGTAAAATTTTGAAAATTTCCTCTTTCACTTGTCCAAAAAACATAAATCAAACAAGGGGACCTTTTCCATTTTACTTTCCATCTTCCCTCTCTTTTCCTATCTTTGAAACACAACTCGAAGTGCATAAATAGAAAGATGAACTATATATATATATGAATTTATTTTATAAACTTAAAAATTATAGAGATAAATTTAGATATATATTAACAAATGTATATCACACTTATTGAATTATTTTGAATATATCTCTTTCATTTTTACCCTATTTCACTTGGAGAGCATGTGATAAGCTTTTTTGGTATTTAATAGTTTACTATTCAAGATAATTTCAAGTCAAAGTTTATTTATACTATTTTATTTTAATATGTGGAGTAAATTTTTAAAAATTAAATTCACTGTTAAATTAAAAATTTTAGAAATTTAAATTTTAATTAATTTAATTAATATAACAAAAATTAAATTAATAAAATTAATATTTAATATTAAATAAATAATATATATATACACACACATATACAAATATATATTATATAAAAATATTCATAAATAAAAATTAAAATATAATAAAATTAATCTGTTAATATTAATACAAAAGATCTAAAAACTATATATTACAATTAAAATAAATAAAATATAAATACTCTATAAAATTTGTACAATTTAAAATTTAAAAATAATAATAATAAATGATGTTATTTTTAAAAATTTTTAATTTTTTTATCATTCTATTTAAGCAAAATTAAATTCAATTTACTAATTTATTAATTTTTATAATAATTTTTAATTTAATTAATTAAAAAATAGACTAAATGATAAATTAATTTTAATTTTTTAATTAAATCAATCAAATTAATTTAATTTTAAAAATAGTGATATAGAGTGTGAACAAATTATATCCTTTATTGACATGATTACTTAACATTTATTTTTAGGGATTTGAACACCAAATAAATGAGTCTTACCAAAGACATATCATTATTCTCCACGCAATGATGGGGGTCTCTCCAAACTATGAATAAGCTAATAATTAAAAGGCAGTTGATTTGCTCGACCCACGTAATCATGGGTATCACACCAAGTTGAAAATCCTTGTTATGATACGAGAAGGAAAAACAAAAAAAAAAAAAAAAAACAATAACAAATAGCACAACATATAGACAACGGTGCATTAAAAAAAATCCAAGGGAAAAGAACAAACTCTGTTAACACCCTTTGGGGGAAAGAACATGCTTGCTTAGCTAATTCCTAACAACTATACATGCTCGGCATGTCATAGCTCGCACGAAGATAAGCCGGCAAATGTCCTGTCCCCCGCATGCATTCAAGCCTACCATGGCCGTAACCTTCCCTGAAACTGACATTTGAAGTAATTTTAAATAGCAATGGATAAACTAAGTCTAGTGGCCAGATAGATATGCATTACATCAATTGTTTAAGAAGTAGATAAATAATCTTCTTCGAGAGATACTTTGTAGTTAAGAATTTACGTTTTTATTTTAAAATTTTAAAATTTTAATTTTAGAAAAAAAAGAAAGAAATTTATAAAAATAAAAAATTACGTGGTTTTATTAAAAAATTTAAAAAAAAATAAAGGCAAATGGTTCACTAAAAATAATGACGATTATTATAGGCCTTTGATTGGAATATTGATGTTGGCAACAAACAAAAAAAGAATATTGATGACGTCGAGCTTTAATTTTGCTCTCATTATCTAAATCCTCGTCAACTGAATAAAAATTATACTTTTTTTTTTTTTGTTGAGAAAATAAATTGCAGACCATAATTTAAGAGATGTATGTTCAAAGTCCAAGCCACGATGCATCTGATTGCTTAAATCATGCTTCTGGTTGTTTTGAACGTACATCTAATTAACATTAAATTTATATGATGTATAAATTATTATATTTATTATGAAGTGTATTTTATTTATAATTTATTTAAAAAATACAAAGAAAATTAAATTTTAAATATTACTTTTCTTTTTAAGAAAAACATAATATTTAAAAATAATTTTTTTCTTTAAAAAATATAAAGACAAAATTTTAAATAATTTTTTAAGAATTTTTTTATTTTTATTAATTATACATATTTATATACAAATAGCCATCGTTGTCTTGTCGATGTCGACATTAATTTGGCAGAAGGCTAAAATCAGTTTTAGTTTCGCCCCCAGAATAATGCAAGGTCCTGTCAATCCTGGTTTGACGATAAAAATATTAAAATTTTAAGTGTAGGTTATTTAGTTAATTAATCTCATATTTAAAAATGAAAATAAATAAATAATTTATAAATAAAAAAAATCTTATAAATTAAATATTTTAAAATTTTAAATTAAAATGAGTATCATATTTCTTTACTAAGGATTAAGCAAGTTCTCATCCCCTTTTACGTTTTTGGTTCTTTCATTAATACCTTACTGATTTTTATTGAATTTCGTTATTAAATCCGGGATTTTAATTTATTAAAATGGAGGGTGAGCAATTCTTTTTATTTTTTATTTTTTATTTTACAATAAATAAGAAAGTAGCGCTGAACGTATCATACAATGGACAGAGTTCTTTGGACTAAATTGATGAAAAAGTAAATTTCATAATACTTAACTAAGATTACTAGTCACTCACAAAAATATACAAAACAAAATATATATTTAATTTTATTAAAAATTTTAACAAAAATTCGAAATTATCGTCAACTTAAAAATAGAGTGCGAGCAATCCTAGTGAAGCGATGGTCGTCCATTTATGCAGTGGATTTGGATGTTGGGTGAGCCTCTCGCCATTAATGGGCCTTTGGAGAGACTCACTCCACATCCAATGAAGAAACTAACTGAGAGTAGAAGCAAACGTGGCCTTCGGCTGTTGACTTTTGGGCAGTAGGAATACCAATTTACTGGGTTTTGCCCATTATTAGCCCGCTAAGCTCCACTGGCACGCTCAGAGCACCTGGAGGCCTCAACAATGCGAATCATCCTTCCTTTGGGGACTAGCTGCTAGCCCAATAGTTTGCTAACCATTATGATTATTATTATTATTATTATCATTGTATCTCCTATTTAAAATATGAAATCTAGTTAGAAAAATTCAAACGTATACTTAACTCACACAATCTTAAATTTTCGTCTCCACTATTAAATTTTATATTTTATTAATTAAACTTTCTGATTTAACAACTAATGCATGCATTTGTGTGTACAACTATACACTCTACTCATTTTCATAGAAAAATGATATCTGTTAAATTGATTTTGGTGGCACCTATCCACTGTTACCACCTTTTCTCGATAACATAAGCCGGTGCAATAATTACCACATATTTTGAAGCACATGCAAAATACTTTGTATATTTGCGTTTGCTTTTCTGCATATGCCAATCCACTGTCGGCAAAGGTCGGTCGGTATTTCCTTTCAATGTTGATTCCCCACGTTTGATACTCCCCACCTGTAAGTCCCACATTATAGACATTGAAGGATTGCTGCAGGGAAAAAGCTCATCTTGGGGGGGGGGGGGATGGAATTTGAGGATCTCGAATCATACACCACACGCTGAAGTCAAGAATTTGGTACTAATTCAGGGGCCCGTTGTTATGCTCACCAAAGTCTCTCTTTAGACGAATAGACTTTCTTTGGCTGGCAATGGGTCAAAAAATATTGATGTGTACCTCCTCACCCTAGAAAGGAAATTAAAGATAGCTCAAGCTCAAGCTCAAGCTCAATGGGTTACACCCTTTGGCTGACGACGATGGGTGGCATGTTGGCTATTCCCACCACTGGCGGTAAACTTTTCGTCTTACTGCCACGACATCTTTGAAGGGACATTTATGCCCACGTGACACTTTCACGATTGCATTTATGCCCATGTGATACTTTCACGAATGAAGTCACAGCATGTAGATGTAGATGTAGATAGGTCATCAACCACGAATTACGGTAATAAAATTCCAATCTCTCGACTTTTTGAGAGTATTTCTCTTGAATTTCTATTGTCGAACCATCTTTTGTTGACAAGTTAAAGGTTACTTTAGTGGTACAAAAGTTTTGGTCAACTCTTAACACTTCATGATGAAAACAGAACAACAATAAACCCTCTAGACACATCCTAAAATAAAAAGTAGGGTTTAGATCGAAAAACCCTTGTTTTTAACCAAAAAAGAAAGATTACACTCGCGCTTGACTAACACGCTTGGCATTGGAATACTGATGGCGGAAACATGGTTGTCTGTAGACATCGCTGATCTCCTCCATCACATCCCCTGCGCTGGCGACTATTATTATTAACCCTGACCCTCCGACGCCAACGTGTTGACAATACTCGAAAGACTCGTTCTTGCTTGATCCGAGAGAAGCAACGTAGAAGCTTATTGGATATTCGTTTGAAAAACCAGAAGACTAATCAACAATCTAGACAAGTAAACTTATGTTGTATAAATGCAGTCAATTTTTTCCTGTTGCATATGCGAGCTTATATTGAATAATTTGTACAATCGGGCCAAAATTATATTGTTAATAATTATAATAATATAATATATAAACTTATGTTTAAAGTGTATTGAAGTAATTATATTTGTATAATTTTAATATTTAGAAAATAAATTTTTAAGTATTATTTATCAATTTAATGTAGATTATTTGCACTCAACTGACAATTTGTTGAAAATTATTTTTCTTCTTCTTAGACTTCATTTATCTAATTTTAACTATGATCAACTCTAATTATTGACTTATTTGTAAATGATAATAGATCTATCTTTTCTGTTTAAATCGCCAATCCTAGGTGTTGATGGAACGTTTTGTACCTGAAAATGATACTAAGGATACTTAACTGATGACACCCACAAAGCATAAATAGCCGCCTATTGGGACCGTGGCAGCTTATGGCAAACATATATGGGATAAAGATACCGCTGTCATATGGTTTTAGAATCAAGCGCAAAAGGTAGAAGGTTGAAGGGACTTAAAAGGCAGCTGTTTTCTTTTGAAAAAACGTACACTTCTTGGTCCATTTTCTAGCCACCGCTATTGAAAGAATTGAAGAGCACTTTGTGCCACAGCGAGACTTTTGGTTTCAGAACAAAAGGCTTAGGCAGACCAGCTATAGTATAAGGGAGAGAAAAAAAATGGTGAGGGCGCCTTGCTGTGAGAAGATGGGATTGAAGAAGGGACCATGGACTCCTGGAGAAGATCAGATTTTGGTGTCTTATATACAACGTTTTGGACATGGCAACTGGCGAGCCCTCCCTAAACAAGCTGGTAATTTCAGCACTTGGCATTTTAACTTGGTTGTCAGACAACTTTTTCTATTGCTGTGTGACAAGGATTGGAGCAAATCTTTTCTGCATCTCACCATATGCATATGATTTTAGCTTAGTTTTTTGAATTCTAGTAACCTGGTTTGATTTTGAGTCTGTAGTCTTTTAACAAACCAATGTAGCGATATATTTGCACCTCCTTCAACAGAGTCTTGATGGCATGTCCTCATCTTTCTTTAGGTTTGTTAAGGTGTGGAAAGAGTTGTAGGCTTCGGTGGATAAATTACCTGCGGCCGGGAATTAAACGAGGAAACTTCAGCAATGAAGAGGAAGAAACTATCATTAATCTACATCAATTCCTTGGTAACAGGTAAAAAAAAAAAAAAATTACATCTTCTGCATGTTTTTCTCTTGGTTGTCCTTTGGGGTTTAACAACAGATCATCTATTAAATTCTAATTCGGTATCTATGTGTAACTACATTGGATTAAAATTGGATCAAATTTGAAGTATATATTTATCTTACTCATAAAAACTCACAATTAAACGCAAAAAAAATAAGTATAACAGTACTTAAGTTCTCAAGTTGTGATACCCCAAAAAGAAAATATATACTTATATGGTTCTTTATATCTAAATGCTAACATAATTTGATGTAAACTTTCTTGATCATCTATAGATGGTCTGCAATTGCGGCGAGATTACCTGGAAGAACAGATAACGAGATAAAGAACTACTGGCATTCCCACTTAAAGAAGAGAATTCAGCAACATTTGGCTGCTCCAACCGGCTCAAGTAATGCACAGTGCATGAAAGCACCAATAAGTGCAGGGATTATAAATGGAACAATATCACAGCCCGTGAATCACGTGATTGATCATCAAAGGCATCAAAATCCTGGGCTTCCACAAGCTTCCTCACAGGAGTCATCCCAGGAGTCGTTGACTTCTATGACGACAAAGGAAGCTGGGATTGGCTTTGATGGTGGGGAGGTTATGAAGTTCTGGAACGACCTCTTCGTGGAAGCAGCAAACTCAATAGGACCTTAACTTCCCAGAAATTTTAGCCCATCTTTTTTTTCTTCTTCTGGGTCTCTTTCTAAAGAATTGTGATAATGTATTGTCTAGAAGACTATACATTCTACTAGGCAGACGATAGATGATAATATGGTACCAACCCAAAATAAAAAAAGTAACCTTCATTGATTTCCAAGTGTGATGAGTATAGCAACGGATTTGGTACAGTAGATTTGTATTACATTTTTATTTTTATTTTAATTTTTGTATCACATAAAGAAACTTAACTATATAGAAAAAGACAAAAAGATAAGAACATCGTTTGTCTCGTTCACGGTGGGACTCGAACCCACAATCTCCCGCTCCGGAGGCGAGCGCCTTATCCATTAGGCCACGCGAACTTTCTATTCGATGTAGATTAATTGATTATGACTATCATAAAAATCCACATAAACCCTGAATTCGATTACATCAAAATCAAAACCTCTTTGCCTAAAATTCTGGAAGCCAAGAATGGCGTTGGCGATCTCAAATTGCCCAAAACCCCAACTCTGCCGCCAGAATCGCAATCCAAAATGCTATCTCTCGAACTCGCCGGCTTCTTTTGTCAGGTAAATGATTTTCTCCGGAATATCACAGCAACTCACTCGAGGGTTTCTCACCCATCAAACATTTAGAATCAGCGTATTCATCGACGAAAGTCAAAATGCTGCAAAAGGAAACTCTCGTTTCAATCTCAGCTCTCATTTGTAAGGGTAAAGCAATTGCATTTTTATCTTCTTTATTGCCATCCTATCGATTTTTTTTTCTTTGATATATTTTAAACAGGCTTTCTAAGGCGGTTCCACAGAGTGGACGGTTGGTTTGTACTGCTGCAGCATCTGCAGCGGGAAGTTCTAGTCCCGACGGTGACTGGAATCCGTATGAGGTGATTCTTCTCGGGTTTTGCACGATGGCGAGACTGCAATGTTGATTGGTAGCTTGAATTTTGTTGCCTTTTCCAGATGATCGTGCGGTTTTTGTTTGAATTAGTGTTGTTGGTTTATTTCAGGTACTTGGTGTGAACCCCATTGCGGGATTTGATAAGATCAAGCAGGTATATACTAAAAAGCGCAAGGATGCTGAGCGAGCAGGCGACGAAGCTACTGCTTCTCGGGTGGGATTCAACTCTCTCTGTTAGCCTAAATAAGTTTTTTCTCGTCTTTATGAATGTTTTCTTCGATCTTAAGCAGGTGTGTTCCTGCTTCCTCCGTGAGAGCTTTTTAACTTAGTGATTTGTCTTACCTTTATTTATGTATTACTTGTAGCTTGAGAAGGCATATGATAGACTGATGATGGAACAATTGTCAAATCGGAAGAAGGGTGTCACTTTTGGCTCATTCCAAGTACTGTTCACGTTACATTCATCTCAATGTTTATGCTTTGGTTTCTAGGTTATCTCTAACTTAGTTTGCTTCCAATGGTTATTTTGACTTCATATGGTCAGCAGATCTTAAGTGGACTAAATATTACTGACATTCTTATCCACACCTTTACATAACAATATGCATTAATTATGAAAAAAAAAAAAAAAGGTATACAGTGGATGCATTTTATCTCACATTGGAAATAGGTATGCAAATGCTTATCTTCCTCTGTGATAACTACCAACATTAAGTTTTCGTCATCAATTAGGCAACCAGAGTGTTAACTATTGATATTCGCTTGGAATGTTCAGAAATGTGATTCTCATTGATATTTTGATAGGTTGTCTTATGTTATCTAATACATATTTCTAAAATGCAGGTCTCAAAGGACATAAAATATGCTGATAAGCAACCAATTGTACCATGGGGACCGAGGTTTTATTATTTCTCATAAATTGACTCCATATATGGATATGCATTTAGAAAGTATATAAGTAGATTTTTGTAAGTAGACTCCAAAGAATTGCTGACTCTAGATATTTGTCTTTTACATTACCAATACCCTTTTCTTGTGATGCTTTTTATTGCCTGTAGGTCGAAATTTAAGGTGAAAAGCATGAAATTGTGAATTGTTTACTCAACATGATTGCTTGGATAGGCTGATGAGATGCCTTCAAAATATGTCAAAATATGTAACGCATATGAAAATATAGGAGGATCTACATAATTTTTCAGGGTTGTGCACAATTGTTTTTTCCCTCTTTTGAATTCTTTGTTTGGCCCAAAATTATCATATGATTCTATTGCTTCTCAGTGATGGTTTCTTGTATTTATGCTCTCTTTTGAGTTCTACTGGATCAAGTCTCTTGTCTTGCTTATTACCTTATCATTGTATCATAACTTGTTTTCAGGTCTGCTAAGTCCAGCCAACAAGATGTGCGCATCAATTTGGCAATCTCTGCTGCATTTGTAAGTAGAAGTCATGGTTTATTGCAGTAAGATAAGATAGATAATGGTTGATTTCTCTCTCTCCTGGTATATATATATATATATATATAGAACCTTGCAGCTCTAGTTAACATCTGATGTCCATCTTCTCAAATTTAAATTAACTCAACAATTCTTGTTTCCTTGCTTTGTTGTTTATCAGAGTTCCGTCTTCATCTTATACTTCTTTCTGCAGACAGCTTGGATTGTTATTAAGCGCAATGCAGAATATAAACCTTTGCAGTTTTTGACTTTTGCATTTGTGTATCGAATTTTTGAGAAGTTAAAAGCCTACGAACCTCCTGTGCCACCAACATACACTGTGAGTAAAGTATAGACTGCAGCATTGGTTCCATCATGCAGGACATCTATGCAAGCTCAACTGTGATAATTTCTGCTAACTAAAACTACTTTTGGTATAAGTAACAAAGATAAGGCGATCTTGATTTTGAATGCAGGAAGATGGAGTAGATGATCGGCGGGCACTGCGAACGGGAAAACGGCTTCTTCGTTCCCTTGCACTAGTTTTTGGTTGTATTGCATTTGCTTCTCTGGTAAAATATTCTTTCAAATCTTCTGTATATTCTAAGCATTTTATGAACTGGGCACATCAGAAGCCTTCATCAATTGTTCATGTAATATGCTATGATATAGTAGAAATACATGGCACCCATCTCGGGTCCATGAGAATTTGACATGCATTGCACCGGAGCATCCATGGTAGATATACAATCAGGAAGGAAAATCTGCTTCTCTCTCTCTCTCTCTCTCTCTCTCTCTCTCGCTCCCCTTGCTCCTTTGAGGTAGACAAGTCCCATTCACACTTTTTGTAGATGACAGGGAAAATTTTGGGGCACCCAGTTCATTCTCCCTGCCTGTTTTAAGAAAAATTCCTTCAAAAATGGGTCATCAAGATTGGCCTTTCTCGAAACTATAGGGGACAGGCTTGTGTTAACACATCTGGCAAGCAAGGCTCACCCAATTGTGGAGAACCAGGTATAGCTGGGCATTTTAGTTCTTCGGAGCAATCTTCCTGGCTATGTTCCTGACCATGAATATTGCCTTGTGCCAGATCAGTTTCATCATGAGTTGAAATCACATCACTCTTGCTGTACATTTATTTACCGAAGGACAGTTTACCATCCATTGAATGCCATCATATTTGCCATTCTACATCTCTAACTACATCGATGGTTTTTCTTGTTCTGGTTCTAGTTTCTTGTTTTTGTACCTGTGTCATTAATATCATTTACTTGATATCTTCCAGGCCTACACTGGTATTTTGAATTTGATTGAGCTTGCCGGAAGTTACATACCTGCTTTTCTTTACAATAATCAGGTACTCAGCAAGACTTCTTGTCATGAGTGTAATGCATTATCTATATGGAGTATTTCAATTCCTAGAAAGTTATGCTTTAATGATCTAGGTCATGTTAATGCATATTAGCATGATAGGTACCAAGTTACCTGCACCTAAATGAGGGTTAAGACATGAAATTTGCATCAAGTGATTAGCATTCAGTTATTTGTTTTTTTTTTTTTTTCCTTCCAACCGTGTAAAGTATGCACTTCTAAAAAAATTAAAAGCTTCATTGTCGTCTGTACCTTGGGTTTGCATAGGTTTCCATCAGCTTGGTAAAATGCTCTATCCTCGTGTTGAAGCTTGAGTTGAGTGGCATAGAGTTCTATCTAGTTCTTGCATACCAGATTAGGTGCTAGTAGCTTACTCTTCTGTTGAGAAATTATAGATCTTACATGATGGATTGTTGCACTATGATTGTGCCTTCTGTCTGTTTGCGTGCATGGTACTGATCCCATCAACGTGTTTTCATCTGCAGGAACCGATTGTAACAGCTTCCTCGGCAATCATTCTTTTTATCATGGCATCATTCTATAGATGATGATGAGTTAGCAGAATTGCCGGGGGGATGGCGGAGTGAGGTTTTAATGGGGATTGAGTTTCATCCTCCGCTTTTTAGGTGCTGAGTTTTTCACCTGAGGAACTGTGTAAAAATGATTACAGGGGAAGGAGTTTTTGATGGGATTTTTATCTGTAAGGTGCTGTCTGATCTGATTGCGTCTTGTTCTGTCCCCTCCTTGAATCCCCAATGGTGCAAAGAGATTTTATTTTAGTCTCAGCTTCCAGCCCTTCGCCGTTGTTGGTCCACAGTCAAAGGGATTATTAAAGAAGCATCTTTGTCAAGGACAGTGTGATGTTGTTCTTTGACAATAAATCTTTACAAACAAATCGTTCAAAACACAACAAACAAATGCAATATCAATTCATCGTACGTTTGTGTCCATGGAAAGAACTGAGAAACGTTCGAATCATGCTCCTACATGCGCGCAGAGACTCAGGGGTCGGCGACAACTTTTGTTCGAATGTGAAATGTAATCGATAATGGTCAAGTAATATAGAATAGTAGAGTTGGGTGCATGAACCAATATTATTTGTCGCAAGTTTTTAATTTTTATATACAAGACAAAGGTCAAAATATGCATTTAATAATTATTATAATAATGTAATATAAATTATATTCGAAATAAATTTAATGAAGCAAAATTAATGTGTGGATTTTTTGTTTTGTTTTTTTTTTTTATTTTTTTGATGGGGTGTATTAGAAAATTCAGATTCAAAACTTATAAAATAAAAATTTTATTAGAATATCGTTTAAGGGAGGAGTGTACTTCATAATTCACAAAAACAAGCTACCGCTTAGCAGGGCCTAACAGAAAAGGCCATATGATAGTCAAGATAACTCGAATTTCCGATATTAAATAAGGGCCCCCCTCATTATCACGTTCAATATCTGCCACCGGAAAAGAGATCGCAGGGAGGAGAAAGAAAGAAGCGAAACCCTAGAGAGAGAGAGAGAGAGAGAGAGAGAGAGAGAGAGAGAGATTTGTAGCTTGTTCAACCAAGAAAAAGCACAAAAATTTTGGAAAGAAGAGAGGGGATCGGATAAAGGGAGCGAAGATGAGGATTATGATAAAGGGAGGGGTGTGGAAGAACACGGAGGATGAGATTCTGAAGTCGGCGGTTATGAAATATGGAAAGAATCAGTGGGCTCGCATCTCTTCCCTTCTCGTTCGCAAGTCCGCCAAGCAGTGTAAGGCTCGCTGGTATGAGTGGCTCGATCCCTCCATCAAAAAGGTATCTTTCTTTGTTTAGTTTTTTTTTTTATGTTCATTTTTTTCAATAATTATTTCCATTTCCTTTAATTGTTAATGCTTGATTAGTAGGATATATAGTGCCCGAATATGGTTTAGCCTAGACCACTTTTTTGTTTTTTGTTTTTTGTTTTTATTTATGTAGTCTGGTTTTGAGATATATATAGACCCACACCCACACCCACACCCACACCCACACCCACACCCACACATACACACACCAAGGGCGAACTTTAGTGTAATGACCTGTAGGTTGCGGGAGCCTCTTCGCAGAAAAACAAAGGTAAAGTCGTGTGCCCCAGATGGGATCCTTGTGCTTTGGGAACACCCTTTATATTCATGGAATGTTTATGTTGGGGGAAGTAGAATGAACTTTGGATAGGAACCAATATCATGGGTTTTTGTTACTGTAGTTATGAGGTTAATGAATAACGCATTGTGGTTAATGAAGGGGAAGTCTTGTTATGTGTATTATGTACACCAGAAGATCTTGAGAGGTAATTAGTCAGTATTTGATGTGACAATGTGACTCTAATGTGAGGTCTGTTGCCGTTAGGTTTCTGGAATAATGGGAAGTTTACTCGAGGTAGTGATTTCTTTGTGCTTAGAGAGATTGATTGGTTTGACTTTTGTGATGTTGCAGACTGAGTGGACCAGAGAAGAGGATGAGAAATTGCTTCATCTTGCAAAGCTTATGCCTACTCAGTGGAGAACGATTGCCCCAATAGTTGGCCGTACTCCTTCCCAGTGCCTTGAGCGGTATGAGAAACTCCTCGATGCAGCCTGTGTTAAGGATGAGAACTATGAACCTGGGGATGACCCACGGAAATTGCGTCCTGGAGAGATTGATCCAAATCCGGAGTCTAAGCCAGCACGACCTGACCCCGTTGATATGGATGAAGATGAGAAGGAGATGCTTTCGGAAGCACGAGCTCGGTTAGCCAACACTAGAGGCAAAAAGGCTAAGAGGAAAGCCAGGGAGAAACAACTTGAAGAGGCCAGGAGGCTTGCTTCCTTGCAGAAAAGGAGGGAATTGAAAGCTGCTGGTATAGACACTAGGCATAGAAAGAGGAAAAGAAAGGGGATTGACTATAATGCTGAAATTCCTTTTGAGAAGAGGCCTCCTCCAGGCTTTTTTGATGTTACTGATGAGGATAGACCTGTCGAACAGGTTAAGTTCCCAACAACCATTGAAGAACTTGAAGGGAAAAGAAGGGTTGATGTGGAAGCACAATTGAGAAAGCAGGACATTTCAAAGAATAAAATTGCTCAAAGGCAGGATGCACCATCGGCTATCCTACAAGCAAACAAGCTGAATGACCCAGAAGCGGTGAGGAAAAGGTCAAAGTTGATGCTTCCTACTCCTCAGATTTCAGACCGTGAATTGGAAGAAATTGCAAAAATGGGTTATGCTACTGATATGGTGAACGAGGAATTAATGGAAGGGAGTGGTGCAACCCATGCTCTTCTAGCAAACTATGACCAGACACCACGCCAGGGAACAATGCCATTACGGACTCCACAAAGGACTCCTGCAGGTAAGGGTGATGCAATAATGCAGGAAGCAGAAAACCTGGCTCGATTGAGGGAGTCACAGACACCATTATTAGGAGGTGAGAACCCAGAATTGCATCCCTCAGACTTCTCGGGGGTCACTCCTAAGAAACAGGAAATCCAAACACCGAATCCAATGCTTACTCCTTCAGCAACTCCTGGAGGTGCTGGCCTCACTCCTAGAATTGGCATGACACCATCAAGGGATGGGTACTCTTTTGGTGTGACTCCTAGGGGAACTCCAATCAGAGATGAACTCCATATAAATGAAGGCATGGATGTGCATGATGCTGCAAAACTTGAGCAACGAAGACAAGCTGATTTAAGAAAGAATTTGCAATCTGGTCTCAGTAACCTTCCACAGCCCAAAAATGAATACCAGATAGTCATCCAAGCACCCCCAGAAGAAAGTGAAGAACCAGAGGAGAAGATCGAGGAGGATATGTCTGATAGAATAGCTAGGGAAAAAGCTGAGGAGGAAGCACGACAGCAGGCATTACTCAGGAAGAGGTCAAAAGTACTGCAGAGAGAACTGCCTAGGCCGCCAGCTGCTTCATTGGAACTAATTAGGAATTCTTTATTGAGAGCAGATGTAGATAAGAGTTCCTTTGTTCCTCCTACAGCAATTGAACAGGCGGATGAAATGATAAGAAAAGAGCTTCTGACCTTACTAGAGCATGATAATGCCAAGTACCCACTTGATGAGAAGTTGAACAAGGAGAAAAAGAAAGGCACCAAGCGATCTGCAAATGGGCCTGCTGCTTCGATTCCTGTGATTGAAGATTTTGAGGAAGAAGAGGTTAAAGAAGTATGTAATGATCCTCTACCTCTCTCTCTCTCTCTCCTCCTTCTCTATCTTCTCCCTTCCTTTCCTTCCGCTTTCTCATAGTGGGTTAAGTGCTCATTTCCTTATTTCTTCTTGAAATTTCCCTCTATTCTGTGTTTGTGTGTTCTTTGCAACCTGCCCAACCAAAATAAAAATGTGTGGTGATTGATTGGTCTACAGGCTGTTCCTCCACTTTGTGTGCCTTTTGCCTGCTCATTGTGTATAAATCAAATTGTTTTGGATTTTATCTCATGCGATTGTCCACTTGCAAAAATTTTTGACAATTAGATTTTCCTCTTCAGGCTGATCTTTTGATAAAGGAAGAAGCTCAGTATATTCGTGTGGCTATGGGGCATGAAAATGAGTCCCTTGATGAATTTGTTGAAGCGCACAAAACTTGTGTTAATGATCTCATGTATTTTCCAACTAGAAGTGCTTATGGTCTCTCAAGTGTTGCTGGAAACATGGAGAAACTTGCAGCTTTGCAGAATGAATTTGAAAATGTGAAAACTAGGCTAGAAGCTGAAAGAGAGAAGGCATTGCGACTTGAGAAGAAAGTTAATGTTCTCACACAAGGTTATCAGGTAAGATATGGTACAATTTTGGTTGTTATTTGTGTTGTGTCTGTTAGAAAACTGATGTGCGTGGACATGTTCGTTGATAGCAGTAATCTTCAAAACAGCAAAAGGAAAGTAATTGGCTATGTAGCTTTAAAACAAAATGTAGATCCAGCTTCTAATGATACAATTGCTTGTTGTGAGATGAATTAATTATTCCCGTCATGAGATACCTTATAAGAATTTTAACTGACAGTTTCTCTGTTGTTAGGAGCAGCTATCTCTTCCTGAAGATTTTTAATGTGATATATATACCCTGTACTCTCTCTCCTCACTCCCTCTCTCTCTCTTTCTCACACACACACACACACACATTTAATCAAAAGAACCTTTTATGTTGGCTTGTCTGAAAAAAGGGCTCTTTACATCTATAATACCACATTGTCTGTGTAGCTAAGAGATGAAAATAACTTGTGTTCTGGTGTATCAACAGAGCAGTAGTCTCCATAATTTTTTTATGTTCAGCTTTAGTGTACTTTTCAGTCCAAAACAAATGAACATTTATAATGTAAGATTGCCAAGCTGTAAACGTCTTGCAATCGTCTACATTTTGCTCTAAGTTATTGTTCAAGATCACCATTATCAGGTTACCAATTGCTGACATTTTTGATGGAGCAGATGCGGGCTGAAAGGCAGCTTTTGCCACCAATTGAGTCAACCTTGAAGCTGATTGACACTGCCAGTACAGAACTGGAGTGCTTCAGATCTTTGCAGAAGCAAGAGCAATTAGCAGCATCACACAGGATTAACATTCTCTGGGAGGAAGTTCAAAAGCAAAAGGACCTTGAGAAAACCATGCAAAGTCGCTATGGTAATCTTGTGGCTGAGCTGGAAAGAGTGCAAAATCTCATGAATTATCACAGAGAAGTAGCAAAACAACAGGAGGAAAGTGCTGCTAAGAATAAAGAATTGGAGTTGGCTGAGGCTGCAGCTAAACAAACTGCCATGCTGGGTTCAGAAGCCTCTGAGCCTATAACTTCTGGAGATGTTGGAAGTTCTTTACCTGTCATTTCATCTCATGACTCAATTTTGGCACAGCAAACAGAGGCTGCTGAAGACAATGCTAATGCAACACAAAAACATGATATGAATACTGATTTGGAGAAAGAGCATTCATCAGTAGGCACTGATGTAAACTTGTCTGACAATCAAGGAGTAACACATACGCCTTCGGAAGGAAATGAAGTGAAGGATGACTTGGCTGATGGAAATGCTGGTGATATTGCTATTGGCTCTGAAGTTTTAAAGGAGGATTCGGTTGCTGAGCACCAGCAACATGTTGAAGCTGCAGCTCTTGGTGGTGCCATCACCGAACAGGGAGACAGCCTTCAAGAGAAAGTAGATGGCTTTGGGTCTGGGTATGGAATGCAGATGGCCGGCGGTGAAGATGAGGGTATAAAATCAATGAAGGATGAGGAAAATCTGCCAGCCATGGAAGGGGACGCTGTACGGGAGGAAAATGTTTCTGAACAAGTGATCACAGAACTGGCTGGGAAAGAGAATTGTTGAGGCAAAGATGCATGGAAATCATTGGCAATTTCGTCTACAATAATACAAGAAAATGGATGGAGCTGGAGCCATGACCCCTGTATTTTATTTTATCTGATGAGAAATTCTCGTAGCAATTAATCAGGGACCCTGTTGCCGTGTTCCCCTAATTTTTGCATTCCAGGTTTTTACTAGTTTTACTCTCTCTGGAAAGAGACCAGGTGAAAGAACATTGTCTGGTCACCTGTGCCGTATTTTGTAACTGTTGATCGGGAGGTTTAAGGATTGCGTTACAGTGTTAACAACACTTTGCTTAATGTTCTCTCTCCCTCTCTCTCTCTCTCTCTTTCTCTAACCACCACGCACACACCAAACAGTTGCATGGAAATCTATGGATCCTTGATTGCATGTGGGTATACATCTCATTTTGTTGCCTGCCATTCACATTTGGTAATCTACCTAAAATTATTGGCCCGAGTGCGGGAATCAACAAGAGATATCTAAATGGAAAAGGGCAGTAGCTATTCGCTTAGTGGGGCTTTGAATTTAAACGGGTTGATGATGATACATAATATATATCAAATCTTCTCCCACCCCCCCCCCTTCTTTTGAAGTTCTTTTTCAAGTGTGGGGGCCCAACTTTTTGGAGACTCGATATGGAGTTTGGTAGAATCTTCAAAAGTATTTGTATAGTCATTGTTAGGAATTCACATGGACGGCAAAGAAAACGATCGCCTCCCATGCACGCATAGGCCCCATGGCCGATTAGCCGAACCGCGTTAAGTTTTGTGTTATTTTTGTTCGCTTCATCCTTCTGTTATCCATCTTATTGAGTTTTGGCTATGTAGATTCGTTTATTTTTCTAGAGGATATTTACAGTAAAATGGCAGCAAGAATTTATCGATTTAATTGAACATTCCGATTTGATCGCTAAGCACATTTAAGCTTTAACCAGTCTGGCAGAGATACTCTTTCTATGACTTCAATTTTTAATCTTATTTATTTATGTTATTTTTTGTTGGAGCAACACCCTTTCCTTTACTTCTAAACTAACGAATAATTAATTACTTTTGCAATCTCCTAGATTGGTCAATGGGGTCCCAAAGGGTTCTTTGGAACTTGAATCTGTCTTCTATCGTAGGCACTGGCATGTGCCACTTCTAGACAGAATTTAAGCTGTCAAAAGGTGCGAGAGTTCTTGAACAATTTTCAAACGTTTTAGAAAAAGGTAACGCTCTAATAAGCATAAACTCTTAATAGACTACGATCCTACTTGATTCAATTGCCAAACGTTGACCAACAGTCAGCCGGTAACAAACAATTTATGACTGACAGCCCTTTTTTTTCCTCGTTAAAAGTTTGATCGCTTCAGTAACTCATAAAAATTAACGATGGAAAGCAATTGATAATAATTGAACGGAGGCATTAGGAATTGTGTTATGGAGAAACAACTTCTTTTCGAAAATAAGAATAAAATTATATAAATAGCACTCTATTTCAAACTTCGTAAATATAAAAGTTTTGCATAATCGAACCCTTTTTTTTAAAAAAAAAAATCTAATTTGTAATTGCGTTAATGCATCTGGTCTCTATAGGCGCATAACAAAAGCTACGAACTTAATTAAGGTAAGGACAACCATTAGACAGATATAAATTTAATAGATTTAAGAGGATATAAAACATTTTTACACTATATTTCTTATTACATCAATGTAAATTAGTCTAATATAAAAACATAATATAGTTTTTTTTTGTCTATTAGAGTATGCTAAATTTAAATCTGCTTAAATTTATGATTGCCTAAATTTTTCCCTGCCATCTCACCTCACCACTTTATTTTAAGTTGATACAGTCAGTGACAAAAATTATTTTTTAGAATACTAAAAAACCGGGAAATAAAAAAAGAAGAAGAAAGAAAGAAAAGAAGATACCTAGGAGCAGAAGAAGGAGAATATATATAGAAAAGAAGATACCTAGGAGCAGAAAAAGGAGAATATATGTATATAGATAGATAGATAATGCACGAAAGAATTTTCCTTGAAGGTACCTACCACCTACAATAATTTTTTTGAATGTTTTTAAATTCTTGTGAAAGAAGCCTGGAGTTCTAATTGTTATCCATTACATCAGCAGCTCATTCGGATTGAACTTATCTTAATTAATTGATATCAAATTGTGATTTACCATACGATCCATGGCATGCCAATTCTTTATTCTGTCGCTTATTGGCATCACTCCTCTTTTTTCACTCGCAAGCTAGTCTTGTTTTTTTTTTTTTTTTTTTCTTTTAAAAGGTTTATGAACACAACCAATTTAATATATTTTAAATATAAATTTATATTATATTACTAGAACAACTAGATGCATATTTATATTTCTTTTTTTCTCATTAATTGTGATTAGTTTTAAAAAGGGGTACTCTGTTTCTGGTCCTTTTCACTCTTGATTTCAAATTGACATTTTTCTTGGATCTGAATCAAAATGGACGTGTTGGTCCAATAATTGTTCATATCAAATTGATCTTATGGAGCTAAGATATGTTTGTCATAAAAAGTCATGAATTAATTTAAATTTCAAATTTCTAGCTTAATAACATGCTAGTCTCTCAGTCCAAAATCAACGGTTAATATCAAGTTGCTTGACCAACCATGTTACATAGACCAGTTTGCGTCGGTCCAAAAAATACACACAAAAAGAAGAAGAAGAAGAAGAAGAAGAAGAAGAAGAAGAAGAAAAAGATCAGTTTGTGGACCTATCTACCTATAGTAATTCTTTAATTATAAATTAACTTTTTATTGACTCCATTTAAAGCATGGGTTCACCTCTTCTTCTTCTTCTTCTTCTTCTTCTTTTTTTTTCATTTCGAAAAAAGTTATAGTTTCTAATTTCTTGCATCCAACAAGTAAAGAATTACCTTGTAATGTGATGTTTTTCCCATTATGTCGATATAAAATGCTTCGGTAAAATACAATTTTTCTGAACACTGTTACATTCTAAAACCTCTTTTCTTTCATTAGAAACCTTATTGAAACCCAAAGTTATACAATTGGAAGTATTAGAGTAATTCTCTCTCTCTCTCTCTCTCTCTCTCTCTCTCTCGTTTTTTATTTTTATTTTTTCCCCTCAACGAATTCATATTTTCTCAAAATTTAAATTTGAGATATTCAAAATTGACAATAAATATTTAAATTTTATTTGCTATAGTGTCGAATAAGAACAAATTCTTTCTTTTTTATTATTATTATTTTTTTTATGTTTCCCCTATGGTTTTTTCTTTTATGTTTTGTATTGGACAGCTCTTGGGGATGAAGATAATATGAGGATGTTGGCCACGAAACCTAATATGAGGATATGCCGAAGGGTGTCCGGGCCTGGCTGGGTATGGTGGGATTACAAGAGATGACTTTGAGCAATGAATCTATGGGTTTACGAGTAGCTGTGGCATCTCTGGGGCCATGGGTGCCGAACCATGGACTCTGTGTGTTGCTCTAAAAACAGCTTAGGAAAGGGGATTGTGTAGGATCATTATGGAGTCTGACTGCAAAGAGCTACTAGCCCAGACCGTGAGATGGATATGCATCGTCCTCTACGGGCTGATTGTATACGGCTATGGATTTTCAAGTTTGAACTTCTCCTCCACCAGCCATTGCTCCTCTTTTGAACGCTGATACTGTTGGGGTAGGTCGACCTGCTTCCTTTGTTCTGCTCTCTGTTTATGTTTTTTTTTTTTTTTCAAATTTTTTTTTTTTAGTTTTCCTGTATTTGAGTTTCTTTCAAGCATAAACGAAAAGAAGAACAAAAAAAATGTAGATTGTTTTTAGATTCCAAATGCAGGGCTGTGTTTGTTACTCCAAATGGAAGCATACGGAATTGCTATTTATTAGTTGGTCTAGGTTACTTTATATTTTTCCTAGGAAAAAACACAATATAAAATGGCTAATTATCGTTGCTCCATAACAATATTCAAAACGTTCAGGCACAATGCCCCAGAGCAGAAATTCACACTCTCTTTGTCCAACACAACCACATGCTAGTTTGGCACACATCCTTATTACCACTTACACAAATAATAAAATTCTAGCAATGAGTACTACATCGAATTTAGGACTTAGTGACGCTTGTATATCATAACATGAGCTAGTGTAGTCGAACATAATAATTTACAATCTTTAACTACAATTAACAATAAGAAGATAGTGTTATTATAAATTAAGATAATTGACAATAGGTATAAAAATATTACTAAATTATCATCTTATGTTTTTAAATATTTGTGCCAATAACAAGACAAACTATCAGGAGGTCCCATTTTAAAATATTTTTAAAAATAATTTATTTTCTTTTTTAATAGATCCTTACTTCTTGATAGTGTTCCCACCTCCCTAACTACTCGCATACTACATTTCTTAGAATAGAAGAAATTGCAAGCATTGGTTATATTTACATACTATAAGACACATAAATTATCATTTAGCCTAGTGGGGAAGAGTGTTTTGTCCCCCAAGTCTTCGGTTCTATACCCAAAAAAAAAAAAAATTATATATATATATATTATTATTATTTTTTTTGGCTCTACCTAAAAAATTTGTCCTTTTGAAAAAAATTGTTCTAGATTTATCACTGTTGGTACACACTTGCATCAAGGATTCAGTGTCTGTAGTCCAAATTCAATCTGAATCGACTCAGTAAAAACATTTCTCATAACACAAGTGAGATTAGAAATTAATTTATACATAATAATCTCTTATTTAGTAATTGAGCTATATGCAAATTCCTATCATCTAAACAATGACATCAGCCTTCTTTCTTCATACAATTTTCTGCCCTATTTATCTTTTTCGATTTTTTATTTCCGGTGGAATTTTTCCATTGCAACCAAAAAGGAGCATTTCGGCCAAAGAAACAGAGCTCTCTTCCTTTTTTTTTTTTCCTTTTTATATTTGGAAAATTAAATTCGGAAATGATAAAAATACGACGTGATGAGATGCTTATATGGCATACTTTTGATCCAACGTTTGTGAACAAGGTTCTCATAAGTGATTATTATAGTGGATCTCACAATATATATATATATATATTTTTTTTTGGAAGCAAAATTAATAAAACATATTCCTGGGTTCCAACAGCTAGGTGTTCCAACAGCTAGGTCTTGAAG
This sequence comes from Bruguiera gymnorhiza, assembly GCA_020883675.1. Taxonomy (NCBI): domain Eukaryota; kingdom Viridiplantae; phylum Streptophyta; class Magnoliopsida; order Malpighiales; family Rhizophoraceae; genus Bruguiera; species Bruguiera gymnorhiza. The sequence continues at coordinate 610,655 of JAIRCJ010001048.1, forward strand.
TCTGTTGAGCACAGAATATTGAAAGTCATGCATCCCTATTTATAGGCTTAGGTCCCAGATGCAGGAAGTCTGTTTCTTACTAAAAGTGGAATGCCTCCAATAGTAACACTTTATTCCTTGTTTTATAATGGGAAAATATGTGTCTTTAATTGAGAGAGTGGCATATTCAAGATTTTTTTTTTTTATTCTCAATCAGATCGGGATGATGGAGTTAAGTATAACTGGTGCCTAGGGTTCAAAACCCACATTCAAGAATTATAGTAATTGACACAGGTTTATGTGTATTTAATAAAATAATAAATTTTAATAAGGAGCCTATGAAAATCTTCAATGAATGATATATTAATCAATTAGAGTAAAAAAAATTACATATGTATTGATTATTTTTTGGTACATGAGACTTAAAATACCATTATATATATAGTGGGGAGGGGTGGTAATTATTTCCATACCAACGAATGCTTTTCTTTTGGACGAAGAGCACCATGCCATCTTTTTTTTTTTTTTTGAAAGACCATGACTTATTTTTATACCCTTTTTTTTTTTGGATAAAATCTTATATCAGGTATGGAGAGAAAAATATCTTGTACTTAGCCCACAATCCAACAGATAATCAACAGAAAAAGCATAATGATTGACGATGATCAAATATATATATATATACGAATTGCTTGAAATAAAAGAACATAAAGAACGAAAAATAATGAGCCGTTGGATAAAAACAAATAAAGGAACGGAAAAGACATAGTCCGTGATATATTAGACGTCGTGAGAAAAGGTAAGCGAGAAAAGAGGTCAAATCCTCTCACCTCAAGACCAATACTCTCAGGTTTCACTCCATTGATGTGAAAATAAATGACCAAATTATTTCTTTCCTTCCTTTATTATTATTATTATTTTTTGGTGTGTGTGTGGAGAAGAGAGCAAACATTAAAACTCTCGACAACCCAAGTGGTCGGATGTCACGAACAAGAATTTGGATGTGAGCTGTGAAGGTTCCTCCGGAAGCATTAGCAAGCAGTGGTTCCTGTAGCCATTGATCCTTCCACTTTTGTGTTCGCGCGTAATGTGCACGACCTCTGAAATTTGCTGTAGTGCCTCATGATAGCATATAGTTATATATATTTTTTATTTTTATTGAAATTTGAATTCAAAATTTTAAGAATAATTTCAATATTATTAAAGTTTACTGTTAAGACATTTAGTTTTTAAAACACTTGGTTAGAGAATTGTATATAATTAATAAAATAATATATACATTATTGCAATAACGCAACAAATAAATTAGTGAAAAAAGTAATTTAAAAAAATTATTATTTTATTATTTATATTTATTTTATCTAATACATAAAATATAATAAAATAATATAATTTAAGTTAGTTTGATTTATTGTATATATAACTAAATAAGATTAATCTATTTTATATCCTATGTCATGTCTTATGTCCTAAATGTATCCACATATAATTTTTTTTGTAATGGGAGGGCCATTGGGTCACCATCACCTCTCCGCTTACTGCCAAATCCGTCCTATTATAGCAAAAGCAAAACCCCATGTCTGTCAAATTGTAAGTTGTAACCCTACAGCCAAGCCTGAGCCAATGTACTCTCTCTCTCTCTCTTTCTCTCTCCCTCTCTCTCTCTCTCTCTACTTTTTTCCAACTTTACCTACAGTTTTAACTTGAGTGGTTTGCTCTTTTCCTGGAAAGAAAATCTGATGATCTGATCTCCCTCTTTAAGCATATTTCAGAAAGTCCATCTATAACTGTAGTTTCCAAGATTTCTTGCAGTCATCCTCTTCAAACAAAGAGCCTTTCAGCATTTGATGTAATATAAAGCCTCCCAAATATCAATTTCCTCTTCATTTCTCCAGTCACCACATGTTCATAAAAAAAAAAGGAAAAAACCAAGTACTCTTCTTTCTTCACCTCACAACCAAGATAATTTATGCATGTAAAGCCATGCAAATTATTGAACTGACCCCTTTTTTTATTTTCTAGGTCTTCATGTTTTTCACAAAAGACTTGAAGAATATCAATTGTTTTTGAGCTGAAAATAAGCTTAAGACAAAAGATCGCCACTTTACTCTCTTGAAGGGAACAGTGATCTCTCTCTCCCCTCAACTTTGAAAGGAAGCAAAGCAACGAGCTGTGAAAACCCTAGAGGGTTTACCCAAAAAGAAGAAGAATACCAGCAGAACTTTAACTTTGCAGTTAGCAACAAATCTGCCGAGCTTCAAGATCCTGATAAAGATAGAACAAAGAAAACCCTAATTTCAACATCTAGATCTTCATTTTTTATTTTTTTTCTGCTGCTATAACCTAGTTTTTAGAACTGCGAGTCCAGTTACCCTACGATCAGACAACTTTCTACGATCAGACGACTTTGCTGCTGGCTTTGGATCTTCATTTTACCTGCATGGATTCAGCAACACCTTCAACAAATCCAACTTTTCCGAGCCCCAGCAAGTCCACCACCACCAACACACCACCTGCTGCTGCTGCTGCAAATCCATCCAATGCATCCCCATCTTCTACTTCAAGCAGCAGCCGCTATGAGAACCAGAAGCGCAGAGACTGGAACACCTTCTGCCAATATCTCAGGAACCACAGGCCCCCTTTAACTCTCCCAATGTGTAGTGGCGCCCATGTGCTGGAATTCCTTAGGTACCTTGACCAATTTGGCAAGACCAAAGTCCACAACCAAGCTTGTCCTTTCTTCGGCGTCCCTAACCCACCAGCACCCTGCTCGTGCCCACTCCGGCAAGCTTGGGGAAGCCTGGACGCACTCATCGGACGGCTCAGGGCAGCCTATGAGGAGCATGGAGGTAGGCCCGAAGGGAACCCATTTGCTGCAAGAGCAGTGAGGCTTTACTTGAGGGAAGTGAGGGATTTTCAGGCTAAAGCAAGAGGAGTTAGCTATGAGAAGAAGAGAAAAAGGCCAAAGCAGCCAAAGCTAACAGCAGCAGCACCACCACCACCACAGCCAGCACTTCCTCCTCCTGATCATTCTGGTGCAGGCTAGCTAGAGAATGAAAAAAGAATAATCAAACAACAGGTAAGAATTAATCTTGAATTATTCGAGCCAAGTCGCTACATGGACGTGTTGTTTAATTCTCTCTGCTTTCGCGTTTCCCCCTTGAACAGATGATTACATAATGATCTTTTTGGTTTTGATTTCCAATAAAGGAAAATGTTAAGGTTTGTGGGTAACCATTTGGAAATGCCTTTAGAGGACAGCAAAATGGAAATGACCCTCTTCCGGTACCATATGGGTGGTCAAACTATCAAGTAATAACCAGTAGCAGAAATAAATGATGGTATAACAGTAGTTTATGCTACATATGTTTGTGGCTGTAAATTTATGTGTACTTTGCCATACTTAAGTACTTATCATGTGCTTTTATCCTATGCTTGGCCTCCAATAAATCCTTTGTCTGAGCAATTTTTATAGCTTTATATCAATCATTCTGACCCTCAAAAGGAAAACAAAAAAAAAAAGGGAATACGCACATCTTCACAATAGAATTTGTGAGCAATTGGTAGCTTTATATCATTCATTCCCCGGACACAAGCTACTGCATCTAGAATGTGTGACCAATTCAGTCAGAATTTCATTATAGTTTTGGGATGAAAATGCCACAGTTTTTGTCCAAATTGGGGCATACTGATCACTATCAGTCTCCACTATCAAGTATTAGGCAATGTTGGCTTTCATGTTGCCATTTACACTAAATTTTAACCTCATGCAAAGGGCGCTTCTTTTCTTTGTTTCCCTTTTCTTTTTTATTTTTCCCCACTTTTGAACGTTTACAAGGAATTTTGAGTAGATAATGAAGTATTTCTAGTGAAGAATAGAACATTTGAGGGGTGATAGTCACGAGAGCCTACGAACACTGAATCAGTGGGCTTTATAGGCATCTAAAGATAATTTAAACAGACTCATATTTAGGCAAAATGGCAACTTTATATTCATTATTTTCTGATATTGATTGATTCATAGTCATCAGAAAAAAAAAAATTACTGATAAGAGAGTAATAAAAAAGATTTGGTCCAGACGGATCGACAAAGGGGACGGGGTGGGTGAGAGTTCCTTTTTTTTTTTTTTTTTTGGTACATCAGAATTTAGAGCGGGTTGAGGGCTTCTCTTTTAATGGTTGGTTGACTTAGATTTAGGGCCACAACCTTAGACGTATTGATTTCATTTTTGTTAGTTAGCTCCGAACTCTAAACTGTAGTCTGCAAAACGACTTCATTGTTATTAAGTTTAAACTCATTGGCATGGTCATTATATTGTTTGAATTGGAGGGGAAGGCCTTGATTTAAATGGGGAACTCTAATTTGTGTATAAATTGTTTTGGAAGTGGCAATGGTCTTGAACATTATGCTTGTCGAGTAAATCTTTTGTGGCAATCAATCCACGTCAAACTAATACATGGATAGTGGACATTGATTTTGCCATTTACTTGCCTTTTGGAATGGCTGTCTCCAATCGTTCATTTGATCTCATGGATTCTCCTTTTTTTGGGTGCATTATTGTTCATTGAGAGGCTGCAGGTTCAACCATACATATTCCAGCAAAATTTACATGAAGATTTCTAAAACAAAACATATTCGTTTAAGATGATTGGTCTCTTGAATTCGTAGTGACATTAATACTGTCTGTTTAAGATTATTGTACTTGTTTTTGTTAATTCAACTCAAATATGGTTTCTTTAGCTTATCTCCAATCGGTCTTACACTTATTTTGTTGGGAATATCTTTATTTCTAAATTGGCCCTTCTCAGGGCGGCCACAAATCTGTGTAGTCATTCTCATCTCTGCCATATATTTTTGGATATATTGTTTCTTCATAGCCTAACATTCATTATCACGCAACATTACTAGTTTAATCGATCATTCCCTTCACTTTAATGGCAATACTATGGTCACACCAAACTCTTGTTGCACACTCTATCTTAATTGTCTATAGCCCATCCTATAAGCAACATGTACCTTTATATTCCCATCTCTTCTAATAATAGAGTCTAAATAATGAAGTTAGTTGCATCGAGAAACTTGTGTAATGTCTATTTCTCCATAATTCTAGCTTGGAGTTTCTAGCTCATCTTTTGTTTTATCTACCATGTGTGACATCATCTGCTGTGTAACGTCAAATTATTTATAGTATGGACGAATAGAAGAGGACATAGAACAAACCTTGATGTAGACCAAGAGTAATGAGACAATCCTTTATGTCGCTCTTTACTCTCTTTTTTTTTTGTATTTTTGTTCTTTCACGCAGATTATTTTTCTCTGGTACATGCCCTCAGTAGATTTCTTTTGCACAAGATTCTCAGTGCACCATTAAATTTGTACATCTTTTTTTTTTTTTTAATTTATCGTATTGTTTATAAAATTTGTACGAGTGAATGTTTGAAAAACTCGCAGCAAAGGGCAGCATTACTACTAGCTAGTATCCCATAATGTGCAAAAAAAAAATTATGGCGTAGAACTATTGAATTAGTAGAATAGCTAGCTCCCAATCACATAGCACTAGGGTAGTGAATTTTCAAACATCAACTAATTAATTTATAGTTTATGTTTAAGAATTGATTCATCTGCAAATGAAATTTTAATATGCAAATTCTTTAATATATGTAAAATCTAACAAATTGTGTAAGGATGTCATATAGGTTTTCATAATTTTATTAGATAGTTATACCTGAAATTTATTTATAATATTATTCACTAAAAATAAAAATACATTTCAATTCAATACAAAATTATAAAATTTATTTATTAAAATCTATTCCCTAACTCATTGACTAATAAAAAAAAGTGAACTAAAATGTGTCAAACTCTATAATTCATTTATTAGCAACAATTTCGGACATTCTCTTCCATAATTATCAAGTCTTGAGGTAGCTTAAAAATAAAAAGATATCTTATAAAAAAAAACAAACGAACCTAAATTCTTATGGTTTATATAATTATTATTGTTGACGTCATTTGCAATCTTGTAATCAGACCCACGAAACATATTTTATGCAAGAGGATGCAAATTACAAGATTGCAAACCATCATAATGAAATAATAATAATAATATCAAATTCCGATTTTCTTAAATTTAACATAAAATCAAATTTAAGGAAATAATAAACGAGCCTCCCTTTTTTTTTAAATTTACCGCGAATACTAAAATATCAATTAGCTGTTTTCGAAGGCACGATGTCCATTCCGACCGTCCGTACACACGAAATCCCGCAATCTGCGGTGGAATGGAAAGCTGACGGCTTTGTGGTCCCCATACTCTACTTGCTCCCACGTGGGTGCTTGTACGGCGTGTCGGTAACAGTCACATCCCCCTGCCACTGTCCGAGACGCATCTCGAGGAGATTATACCATTATTTCATTGTACTACCGTACTCCTCGAAATAAATAGCAGCTGCGTAATTATTTATAAAAAGATTATTAAAATTGTAAATTGATATTTTCGATTTAACCAATAAAAGAAAAACTTCCAGAACAAGCAAATGATTATGTTTAATTGGCTCCATAATCTAGCTAGCTGATGGGCATTTTGTCACGGAGGCACATATCAGAACAGTGGGTTGTTATTTAAATACGATCTAACTTTTATGTCAAATAAAAAAAATTAATTATATAAATATAAATATTATATATTTTAATAAATTATTTTTAAAAAAATAATAATAACTCTACCACAATTTACTCCCTTTGTTACCCCATGTTTGAATATCAAAAATAGAGGTAAATCGAGGATAATTAATTAATTTTTTTATTCATAATTAATTAATTTTTTAACACAATGATATCAATATTAAGTTACCAACCATTCGATTTTAATTTTTTTTTTCAATCTACAGAAGAGATGACAAGTCATGTTAAGAGAAGAGATAAAAAATTCGAATGCTGACCCGATTAATCCGCATCCTCTTTTGTATTTTTATTCGTTTCCATTAATAAGACCTGGTGCTCAACAGTTTCTCAGGCCCAAAACCATTACCTTGGGCCCTTGGTAGTGGAAATGGTTACCCCCAACATAAGAAAATAGCAAGGCACCGTCAAGGGGCGTCCCAATGGACGAGAGACACAAAGGGTACTGATTGAATTCCCAGAATAAATTCCCAGCTTCTTACTGGCTATGATAACTTCAAAAGAGAAGGATTACAATTTATCAGTTTCCATCTGTTTTTTTTTTTTTCCTCTGAACAAAAGAATGAGCAGATTGAATGGAGATGTATGTGCTATGTGAAAGTGTGACTTCAGTATTTACAGGGTCAAAATAGGCCTCAAACCCTCAGGAGACCGAGCTAATGGATCATCTACCTCAATTATGAATCTCTTCGTCAAGTAGTCGTGTTATTAGAACTTGACCAGCTGTTGGTCCTTTGACGTTTAGAATTCGACGGAGTGAGTGCAACTCTTCTGGGTTTGCCTTCTTGAAAAAGCCCCTGAGTATGGTATCAACCCTGTCTGGTGGGTGGTGCTGACATGCAGATGTCTCGCTATTATCTTGTTCATTGGAGGCTCTATGTAAATTTCCCCCCGTCTCTTTGAACTGAGAATGCAGAGGAATCTGTCCTTGTGGCCGTGAATAGGGCCTGGAATCCCAATAATCTGTACAAACTCGATTGCGATCCAGTGCCTCTACCGCCTGTTCGATGATTATCAGAAAAAAATAAGAACAACCAAATGGTCAGATTAAGTAAATTTGAGGAGGAGGTGGGCTTTCAGCCTTACCTGCACAATTGCTGGTGAAGAGAATCCAAACATTTCAAGGCCATCGAGACTCCCAGGAGGTTGTAGAGGAGGAAGGTTCATCTTCCCCAACTTATGCTGCTTGGTGATCTCTTGATTCACCCTATCTCTCACCATTTCCCAACATCGAGCAGCTGAAACGTGAATGAATACCTCACTCGGACAATGCTCTAAAGAAACCTGGAAAAATATTTGGACATAAATGATTTAGAGGTTATCAGCTTCTCTTCTGACCACTACTAAAACTTTTGCGTGTATCTCAATCTAACAGCTGATGATTACACTCTAAGTTACAAATGGTATAGAGCATTGGAGTGTAGGTGCACCTGCTTGATGCATCAAGGGTGGCATGCACGTACATTAGTGCCATCCTTAACAACCCAACCAGACAATGCATACATATCTTAATGTTATTCTTTTATCTCACCAACTGTATGTGTAACATCTTACAATAACTTCCACATTTTTCCAATTATTTGTACAAACAATCACGAGAAATCTTGATAAAGCAATACAATTGAGCAAACCTTTCCAAATTTACTCAAGGTTGGAATGTTGCTAGTATAACAGCAATGTTGACAAAAATTTCAGATGGTCAAACTATGTAAACAATTAAGGGATATCTTGGCATTCTGCATTAGCATTTCTTAGACAAAAGGGAATGCAATTACCATAAACAGAGGTCCATTTTGTCCTGCATCCAAAATTTCTGAGACATAGTAAGACATGTTCGTTGGATCCAAAACACTTATGTACCGAACCCGGCTCCTAAATCCTGCATCAAATACAACAAAGTGCGTTATTACAGGTGACTAGATTTCCCTACAGAACTGCAACAAGGCACATGCAGCATACCTTTGGGAAAAATTGCCTGGCTGTTACACCACAACTTTCCGGATACCACATTTCCAAATTCCAAGGGCTGAACATTGCAATTGATCCTTCGCACTACCTTTGCAATGCGAGGACCTTTCTGGCGGAAATATCTATCCAAATTATTTTGCGAGCAAGGTGTACCAGCAACATTTCTCATGTTGTCTACAGAATTTGAGGATGAAATTACTCCTGCCAGATCCTCATTGTTAGGCTTCTCACTGGCATGCGGATGTTGAGGTTGACTTCCACCATCTTCCATGCAGTGTTCCTCATTGTTGACTCTCCTGGTTAAGGATTCTTCAACCTTCCCATGACACTCACCCCCAGCAAAACCTCCTTTACAAGAAGAGTTGGATGTATTGAATTCCACAACTGTTCCACCATGTTCAAGGCATTCAGCCATTTCTTGCTTAAGATGAGGTAAACAACTATTTGTTTGCCTGATGGGGGATGAATTAGCATCATTTTTGTTTTTTCCTGTTGCAGCAGTCATGGTTGCAGCTGATACAGAACGTGATGGCTTTACAGAACATTCTGATTGCCTTGCAAAAGAATTTTCTTTTGTCTCTTCCAAAATTGGCTTCTTTGGTTCATAACCTTCATCATCACTAAGCGTAATAACATTTTCATGACCCATAGCAGAAGGCTTCTTCACTCCACATTCCTCTGAAGTCAGGTCTGCTGAATGGGATGTGTCTTCTTGAGAAAACTGGCAAAAGACCGTACTTAAATTGGCAGACAAAAGAGTTGGTTTCCCTTTAATGAACTTCAAATTATGGTTTTGCTTCTCTGTTGCTTGAAGAGAAACCCAAGACTTTAACCCTTTTGAAGCTGCAGCTTCAAGTGGCTTCTTTTTCTCTTCTAGAAAGGTCCCAGCAAAGACTCCTGATGGAGCCTTTGCGATCTCCATCGAAGTTCTTTTCTCCTGGCAATCTTGAAGGGAATCTGCTGATGATTGGGATCTTAGCTCTTTAAATGCTAGTACTTCTGGTGAATAAGATAATTTAACATCTCGCAAGTTATCTTTTAAGACATAAGAAGCCAGTGAAAGTCCAAGATTTAGTCTTGCCCATCGGTAAACTGCACTCAGTCTTCCCTCTAAAGCCTCCACAAGGATATTTAACTCACTGATATCATAGCGAAAGAGGAAGAATTTGGTGTTCCATGCACACGAACACAAATGCTTTGCATGATTCAAGCATGCGTACTTATCGGGAGAACAATGACATCCCGCTGCTGAGAGGTGCAAATCGAAAAGGCATACACTGCATTCCCTCTCAATGGTGGCATCAAAATCACTCTGCATCTTCAGTGTCTGTGAAGATTTGCAAAGAAATTCTCTCCTCACTCTCTCCATCCCCACCCTTGTCTAGCAAGAAAAAAATGTGGAGTCAATGGGAGAGAGAACAACATCAAACTTCTATTGATATGGGTACCCCATAATTGCACAAGTCCAATTTCTAAAAGCATAAGAGACTTAGGTTTCCTTCTGGCAAGTTATAACACCTTGTTATGTATACCCTCTTGCTTTTAGGCATTAATACACCATACTGCATAAAGCTTTGTATAAAGTCAAAAACAGTTAATAGTAGCAATATCACCAGATTCCAATATTATTCTCTCACAACACAGCAGAAAATGCTAATATACTTTCTAAATGCTGTACATCAAAGGTTCCTGATTCCCAATGAGCATTGAAACATGGATTTGCATAAATAAAGTAATAAACCCAACAGAGAGAGAAAAAAAAAAAAAAAACAATGAGCACAAAAGTTTACCTTCAGTGCTTTTGCCAATGGCCCATCCTTTCCACACATATCTTTCCATCTTAAGTTGTCTGGTGTATTCTTCTTCAGTAAATTAAGTTCCCAAAGAGCTTTCACAGCTTCCCTAGCTGCTCCAAGCAGAAGTTTATCATGGGAGATGGAAGTCCTCCGTCCTTGCTCACAGTAAAGCTCTATAGCAATCTGTCCATGCGGCAACCAGTCAACAGGAGCTACATTTACTGCCTCCGCACAGTTGAAACCACAATTAAACCCTGAATGATATGCTCGAGGAAAGGTTAGCACAAACTGTCCAGCCCTCTGGACACATCGATAGACAGGTACCCCCTCAGATTTCAGAATAGAAGGGGAAAGCTGGGTCACCTGCATGTGAATATGAGATATTCAGGCTGTACCCAATGATACAAAACACTGGGGGAAATGCATAGACAGGAGATCCTTTTATATAAGAACATATTTCAAAAACCTACAGAAGAACACTTACAGTAATGCCTTACCCTCCCTTAGTTGCTACTTGGGGGAAACTGATGTTTAAAGTCAATAAATTTAAGACTTCATCAAAATGAGAGAACAATTTTGCTCTCAACTTGACCTCTATCTCATTCCATCTTTAGAAAAATGGTTGTTTAAGCCAAGTTCTTTAAAGGAATTAAAAAAAAGAAACAACTAAAATGCAAACACCCAATAAGAAAATGGTAGGAAGCAAACAAAGTAGAGCAGAAAGTTCAGAGTCTAACACAAGCAGTAGGCAAAGCACAAGGGAGAGACATAGAAAGAAACTCATGGGATAAGGAAAACCCTAAATTGCATCACCAGCATCTCTTGTCACAAATATAGAACATAAGTTTTCCTGTTTTATTCAATATTACTTAGGGAACCTGCAAACTTCATTTTACCAATAGCACAGAGACATTTTATTCAAGTCATTTTTATCTAAAAGGCCTCCATGCCCAAAGAAAACTTTGACAGTATTAAAAACTTGCGTTAGACACCATACAATTTTCATGACTTAGATAAACTTTATATAGAACCCATTAAGGGTACTTTGAGAAGACCCCAAAAAACAAAAAAAGGTAATAGTATTGTGGCCCCTGAAAACTATGCATATTTAAAGTTAGACAATGAAGTATGTAATACCACTCGTCATATAAATCAGGGGCAAAGGCAATGTAGAATTCCATGAAAGTTATATTTCGGTGGAAGTAAAAACAGGAGCAAGTCTGAGCCTATGATTTGTCACCATTGACCAAAAAAAAGTCAATTCACAGAAGCTATCACAGGACAGGAACTGTTACCCACCAGCTTATGAAGTAAGTCTGGTTGTTCTTCAAAAAGATCAGGTAAATGCTTTCTCATAGCCTCTTCCAATTTAACAGCATCCTTCCCTGGGACAGTATACCACAATTTTGGAGCACCCCAATGCATATAATTCAGAGAATATAAGTGATGATCTTCAACGTGCTGTTCAAAATCATACCAAAAAAATAAAAAAACAAAGGAAACAAAGAAAGTGTGTTAGAATTTGTAGCAGATGCACCAAATTATCTCCATGACTGTTTCTAATTGCAGGGCCAAGTTAAGTGTGGCATTAGCTTTGTTATCGGGTGACAAGAATTGCAAAATGAAACTTGTGACTCGAGCAGGAGGCACAACAAAAATCATTTACAGTTTACCTGTAAAAAGCTTCATTGTGTAATCAGGTGTGGATTGGCATTACAGTTTTTTCTAAACAATGTTTGTCCAGTCATTTTCATGACTATTCACCTTCAATCTGCTTATAGACTAATTTTTTGAGAAATGCTTAGCCCAAGGATAAGATTGCATGCAAGCAGATGCAAATAATAACATGAACATATACAATTAAGCAACAAAATATGCAATGTCTTTATTCATATTACCTAATAAATCAAGACCACTCTATTTGAATACTCTCATTTGTTTACATTTTACCATGTGTTCATATTTCTGAAGCTAAACTTTATTTACATACACAATAACAGAAAATCCATCTTACCCAACAGAACGATGAAAAGCACATCCCTATATAGAGCCAGGGAACCAAAACACCCGATATATCACCACTTTCATAGGAAAGGACTGATCCAGGAAGCCTTGGAAAGTTATTTAAATTCCATCCTGACTTTGTGTATTTCTCATCTGTGGTGGAACCAATTTGAGTGAATTTTTTTGGAAATCCGCTACCAAAGGCCCCAGTTTCCAGATCAGCCCCATAGAGAACCTACCAACAAAAAACAAGAAATATAGCTCACTGCAAATCATTTTGTGGTGTGAGAGAGAGGGAGGTGAGAGAGCACAAACCAAGATAACACAGATAGGAAATATACTCAAGCAACCACAAGATCTTGACAGCCTTAGCATGCTAAGACGGTACCTCTATTTCTTCAGTTGCTTTCTCTACTATACGCCAATATTCACCCTCAATAGCCTCCACTGTCGGTTCCCAGTCATCCTGATGATTAGTCATGTTAGGGCACTTATTCATGATTGCATCATTCTCACTGAAGTATTGAGCCTTAAAGTCATCAGCATATTTCTCAAATGTCTTCAGAGTAAACTCTGGACCAGGTTCAAATCCAAATGTCTCAGCCTCACAAACTCCAGTCGACCCTGAGATACTTCCGCTAGTTGCTGCCACTCTCATGCATCTTCTCCTTTTCTTCTTTGTGTTGTGATGCATGTTTGACATTTTTCTCATGGAATCCCGATTCTGCAGTCTGTCAACCCTCTGGACACGAGTTGCAAATTTAGAACCCTCCCATATGGCTTCTTCCTTAAGAGGACATGGAGGCTTCCAAGAAGCAGGTGGAACTATGTGACATATTCCATATTGTTCAGCTTTTGGCCGTATACTAGCTATATATTTCAATGCATCTTCAAACTCCTGAGAAGAAATTATACACACAGAAACCTATTTTTCAGAGAAAAATAAGTGGTGGGTTTTCAGAGAAAAATAAGTGGTGGGTTTACAATTCAAAAGGGAAAAAGAGATAGGAAGCTAGAAATATTTAAAATTCGGAAAGCAAAAAAAAAAATATAAAATAACAATATAGACCTCTTCAGTGGGGTAGAATACAGGAACATCCTCGAGGTCAGGCCTACAAGAACATTCTGGGCGCCATCTTGCAGTGACCTGAACCAAAGCCTTAAGCATTAATGATGGTATGACATGATATCAAAAGAGGCAGATAAATGCAACAAGTATAAGGTCAGGTCACACAAAGTTTCAGATCCTTGAAAACTCTAACAACCAGCTGCATGTCACAGTATTCTGGCTATGCCACCTCAATGTAGGGAGTAGCCCTTTTATACTGTTTCCACTATAGGGGCACTAACAACGATTAGTTTCAGTGATGTAATGCACAATTAATGCCGCAGGCTGCTGCTAATAAAGAGAGTAATGTGGAAAAATGACAGCAAACAGCAACATAGAATCATGATAATTAGACAAGACTGCATAAAAGGCCAAAAAGCATAAAGGGCTAATAGAAGTACACAACATCTTTGAAATGAAGTAACCTTTTGGCAGTTACTGCACTGTCGACATCCACGGATAACTCCCTTAGGAAGAGGAGAACTTAAAGTGTGATTCTGCATTTAAAAAGCATTAATAAGAAATTTTCACATTCTGAAATGCACTTATTTACTCAAATAGTTATCAGTACACATAAACATTACAGGATCAGATTCATCCTCTGAACTATTCTCCAATTGCACATAGTTTGTGCATGATCGACGCCGGAGGGACCTTTTACTTCTAACTGCATCACATCTATCAGACTCAATATCCATATGAACGGACTGTGATTCAGAAGTACTAGCAGCTGCTGAACAACTGATTGTATTTTGAGTTTCTTGTTTTTGTACATCTTTTACCCTCGTTAAAGTGAAAGCTGCAAATGACTCAAAACCAGGAGGTACTGACAGAATATCATCATTTTCTTCCTTATTGCAAACTCTCATGAGCTCAGTTTCCATCAGTGCTGCAGCAGAATGAAATCCAAAATAGATCGGTACAACTTATTTCAACATGTGGGGGCAAACAACTTGAATGTCCATCATGATAATAGCAAGAATTAATGTATTCATTTGTTTTGGGCCTCCCTCATGCCAGGTCACTTTGTAACAAATGTATATGCAGCATCTTTTATAACACCATTTAGGCACATATGTTACCACCACTGACAATCCTTGTCATTAAATGCCAAACCTTCAAGTGTTGAGCAATCAGCAAACAATATCCACACATGCATTGACAATGCAATCACAAATTTTGCAAGTTCAGCATATCCAAAAAAAAGGGTGTCCCAGTGTATGAGGCTCCAACATTATGAGATCTAGGGAATGGTTTGATTGTTGCTGCCTTAACCCCATATTTAAGAAATTGATAGTTAGAATGTAGTGACAATCTTTGAAATTAATGATCCTAAAACAAAGAGGCCCATATAATTTCTCTTGATACTCCTGGCTTTAGAAATTCATACAAGAGTTAACAGCTGAACTTGCATTGCACAAGTGCTTGGTGGACAAATAGGTTCTGCGGTAATGATCTGTGAATTTTACAAGGGAAATTGAAAAATTTCTGATCTTCATGGATAATAATGGGGCATTATTGAATCGAGAGACTCCAACATGCACAACGACAATCCATCATCAAAACTGAGACTAATCCATGACAATCAAGGGGCCAAATCACACAATGATCATCAATCAAAGTGAAGTTTACAAATTAATCAATAACAAAAGTTACCAAACAAGCCCTTAAAACTTCAATCACTAGACAAATCCATAAAATGAAGAAAACCCTTGACCAAAAGACAGAGTTAATTACATAATAATCACATAAACATATCAGACAAATTTAGAAAGTCAAAATTAAAGCTTACATGTTCTTGATCCAGAATCTAGTAAATTTCCAGTTCACTCAAACCAGCTCAGAACTTCACTTTCACTGTCAAAATTTCAAAATATAATTAAAATAATAATAATAATAATAATAATAAATTTCAAACCCTAGTGCAAGAAGAAGAAAAACCATTAAACACAAAATTGACTCTGATTTTTACCAGATCTATTCCCAATCGTAATCCTAACCCTAGCCCTACCTCCAACACTAAACCAGAACCCTAAACCAAATAGCATGAAGAGAAAAAGGCAATCTTTTTCTACAGTAAAAGCCTTTCTTCAAAAAAAAAAATTCCAAGAAACCAAACCACACACTTTCAATTTCTCAGTCCATCAACAAGAATTTCCAGAAATCAATCAAATTCAATTGAACCAAAAATTGGGTCTCTATGACCTAGTGAACCAAAATCAAACACAAGCATGGATAAGGGTAAACATGGAAGAGAATTATCAATTTGCCTTTCTTGTTTTGGCCAACAAACTCTGATTGAATCACACCCATCATCTGATTCTGATCTAATCTTTAAAATCTAAATCTGATCTAACAGAAGAAATTCAATTAATAAAAAATAATGAAATTTGGAATATAAAGAGTTCTGGAAACTAGAATCCTGGCCAAAAAGCCACAGAGAGAACATGTCTGTGCCTAATGCCTCTGTTATAGGTAGTTAAAAAAAAAAAAAAAAGAAACAATTTTTTGTACCTTTTATTTTTATTGCTCTTATTATTGTTATTGTTAAGTTAGTCATGAAGAGGAGGACCTGTGCTTGCTTTTAAAGAATTTTTTTTTTCTGGCTTATCTTGTTTTTTCTAAATTTTTCATTGATGCCACCAGTTTTAATTCATGTTAGACTAGAACCAACCAAAGCATCAGTTGCGGGCAACTTATCTAGATAGAATATTAATCGTGTTCTGTCCGATGAAAGGAACCAAAAGAGTTGTTTTGCAGGGGCAATTTCGGAACAAAAAATAACTGGTGACAGCCAAAATTGAATAATTTATCTTTTATAAAACAGGAAGTTGGAAAAAACGAATAAAAAAGAAAATTTTGATGGTATTTTTTTGGTGGGGTTATTTTACTCACCCGAAGTTCTTGTCTTTTTGGCTTCTTGTCTTTGTGGTTTTGAAGATTGATTTGAGAGAGACACAGAAAAACACAGACAGAGAGAGAGAGAGAGGGAGAGAGAGAGAGAGAAGGAGGGGGGGGGGCTGTGCTCGTGGGCGTGAGTGTTAAATTGGCAAAGCGATAATGCAAGAATAAGAGGTTGAAAAGAGGCAAGAATCTACGGGCGCCCCGTGTAATGAATGTGTGTCAATGGAAAACAACTTGTTTTGGTTCGGTCGGCGATTCTATGGTAAAAGAGCAATCTACTGTTCTATTGTAATAAATAACTGTATGTTAGAGATTTTATGGACTCTTTCGCCCCCATTGAGGCGCTGTTGGAATATATAGGCACTCTTATGGAAACAGTTCAAGAACTGATGTCCCAAGGCACTATTTCTACAAATTATTAAATTAAATATAATAATTATTAAATTCAAAATTTAATTGTACAATTAAATTCACACTATATATTTGTGAAAAGAGTGCACCGAAAACAAGAAAAAAAAATAATAATAAGAACCAAGGAAACAAGGCGGGACACCTCCGAGCTCTCCCTTCAAATTGCCTCACATTTGTAGCCTTCTTCTTTTTAATTTTGCAGTGAGGTGCATGTCTTAGGCGGCCAAATTTCATAACCCTTCAGTTACTTTCTTGAAATTAACATATATTTTTATATAAAATTTGTTTGCTAAGGTAAGATTGAAATCTCTGACCCTTCCTAGTGTTGGCCTCCAAGTGAATCCTAATGATTGTGATTAACATGTCACATCTCAAATGATCTAAATATTAAATTTTTATTCATATTTGAAATCGAGGATCTATTTCTACTAAATTAAATTTTCATCTCAAACTTATTTCTATTCAACTATATGAATTTCTTTTTTTATTATCCTATTTTTTAAGTGGAGAGAAATTCTAAAATATTATTAATTAAAAAAAAACACTCAAATACTTTTATATTATTATTTTGTATATATTTTACATTTCTCTTTATTTTTTATTTACTTGAATTTTATCTCTTTTTTTAATATTATTAAATCTTTTTTAGATTATCATAATAACGCACATCTCTCTATCACTCTAATACATTTAAAATTTTGCTCATAAAATACTCGTAAAAAAATTGAACTATGAGTTTAATAATAATAATAATAATAATAATAGTAATAAATACCCTCATTGCCCACTAGATTAACTCTTGTTGGACTAATGATTTTTCATTAGTACAATTGTAGAAGCCGCACGACACCGAAGGGTTTATGAGGTTATGTTTCACTTATAACTTTGTAGCTAAGTAATAAATAAATAATTTTTTTTGATTAATTTTTTAATCTAACATACTTTTATTGATGAAAATATTTTCATAGAAGAAATATTTATAATCCAATCACATTTGTATTCTTTTACATGTTGAAACTAAACCATATGATATTTTCTTAATCAAGGAGCAGAGTTTGCCTCCTTTTTGAACCTCTTTTTGTAAGCATCTTTTCGTGGAGGAGAGAACACAATTCAAAATTGCCTTCTTTTTTTTTTTTTTTGTTTTTTTCTGATTTTTAATTGCGACAGCTGGTTGGTTAGTAGTTAGGTATGTTCTTCAAGCTTCGTTTTCTTTCGGTGGCTTGTTGGGTCAAAAGGGTCTTTTGACCAAAAACCAGGCGTGTAAGTCTAGACGAGTCAACGCCATGGAAGACACGTCAAGAAACGAACCCAAAAGCCCACAGATCAGGTTTGGCCGTTTATGCTGGTGTTTCCTTATTAAATTCCCCCCCCCCCCACAAAAAAAAAAGCTCTTTGGATGGACAAATTTAAATTGGAATCATAGATTCATGTTTATTTTATTTTATTTTATTTTATATAAATATATCACTAATGATCATAATAATAAAATATAATACTTATAAGTTTGTGTGACATTGAGTTAACTAACGAATTATTTGAATTGTGTTGTGTTTCTACCACAATTAATTAAAACATCTTTTGATTGAATCTCTTGGTTGTGTGTGTGTGTGTGTGTGTGTGTTGGGAGTTCTTCCATTGGTCTTCTACCGATTCTTGAAAACCCGAAGCCTCCCCACTCAAGGACTCCACGCTTAGACCGTCGCCGCCTCTCTCGCCACCTAAACCCGCAATGGTCCCATCTGATTGAAGGCCTCTAACCCGGCTGGCTGGTTGCTTTACTTTGACAGGCAGGACTTTAGCGTTAAAATTGATGGCCGCAGATGTGCCGATGAACAGTTCATCAAATATTTTCCTTCAATTTCGTGAAATGAAGGTTCCTATTTTTGTAAGAAATGGGGATTAGTTAAAAGTTTTTATTTGAATTTTAAATCATTAACTAACCACCGACTTCATATTCAAAAAAAAAAAAATCACTTAAATTCAAAAAGTAGGTCATCTCACTCACAAGATAATTTAATTAATTTTTTTCTTAAATTCCCAGTAAATAATTTATATATATTAACATGTCATATCATTGTATTTAATAAAATTTATCAGAGAGAATTAATGTTGGGATATATTTATTAATTTTTTAAAAATTATTAAATTAGTATATTTTTTAAACAAATTGAGATAAATTTGTTAAAATTTATAAAATTATAAATTTATTTACATATTAACTTTTGAAAATCTGTTTACAGGAGCATTGAATATGCATTAAAAGAGAAAAAAAGGGGGGGGGCAAAGTAATAGTTCTGTATTGGCGACATATTTAATGGTGGAATCAACTCATTAAGTAATAATTGTCACATTACAGGATTTGACACTCTATGGGAAAAATGTCATAATTCTTGAACATTGTATCAAAAATGACATTAGGCGCAAATTTTTTTTTTTTAAAAAAAAAAACACTTACAGAATCGATCAACAATGAACAAAACTACCATAAAAAATAATAATGAAAAGAAATCAAACGAAGAGGGCCTAATTTTGTAAAAAAAAAAAAAAAAAAAGGTCATTATCACATGTCAGCACGTGACCAAAGGACACGTGTCACTCTATCTTTTTTTTTACAGTCCAACCATTTTCTCAGGTGTCAGTTTAGCAAATAGCTCCCCCTCCCTTCTCTCTCTCTCTCTCTCTCTCACACACACACAGCGCCTTTTGCCCCAAAATCTTTGCCTGTCCACTGATTGACATCACAAAACAAAAATTTTCTCTCACTGTCCTTCATTTTCTCGCCACCCAATCACCTCCTTATTCTCCTATAGAAATCGTAACGATAGAACAACGCAGTGATTCTTTCAATTTTGCGAAAGATCTAAGGTCACTCAATTTCCTTGACTTCCGAATCCGAGATTTCCGATTGCATTTCCACGCGCAAACTGCGTATTCGCTCGATTGGACATCTTCGGATCCATCGAGATTTTGGGAATTGAGGCGGAGTTGTAAAAATTTTGCGGAAATCTATGGCTGGAAGGTGATCTATATGTTTGGCTTGGTTCGATTCCTTAGTAGATATGGAAACGAGCGGTGGTTTTGCTTTTGGCGATGTGGCGATGATCGACGCGGAGCTGCTTCAGCTCCCGGAGATTGCTCCTTTGTCCTTCAAATCGTATCCTGACTTTACTCAGCGGCTCTTCGAGCAATGGCTCGCCCTCCCGGACGCGCACCGGCTGGTACCATTTTTCCTTGTTGTTTATAGTATGTTCATTTAGATTTGTGAGTTGCTTTGTTATTAGCCACCAATTTGCAGTTATGATAGAGTCTTAGCTTCTTGGCAGTTTTGTTGGCTTGGATTGATTGTTGAGATACTGGGTGAATTATAGTTGTATGTTTGATAGTGTTTGATATGGATAATTTCTGAGCTGCCAATGGCCCCGAGTCTGGCCCAACAATACCCGATATGCCTCTTTTCGTTCAACCTCATAACCTCTTCGGCCCTACTTATGTATTCCACCTGGATTATTTCTTTGACCATGTGACGACACCTGAACCTGGCTATAAATATCCCCCATAAATGTCATTCCAAAGTAGGCGTTAGTTATTCCCTTATTTGTTAGTTCTTACCCCATTGCGACCTTGCTGACTTAAGTACCAGAATGCTAACGTCAGGTCTCAACTTGGCACCCTTTAGCCTCCCTTTGTTGGTTACAGATTTGATCTGGCCCCGGTGTTGCTTACGTGCCTGGGCCCTCCTCAACCTGACTCCATCTGGATCCTTGCTCAATCACTGTGGAAGGGATTGAGTTAGGAGAATTGAGCCTTGTTGATGAGAGATTGGTTGGATGATCTTTTATTTGATGTTTGATGCATGTCGAGGTTTATGGAAAAAAGAGTTTTTAATGGGGTGATATTCCAGTTTAAGTGGTTGTATTTGTGGAAACCCAATAGAAAAATGAGGAAATGTGTAAGCTGCAAGCTGGAAGTTAATTTGGACTGTGATGTGGAATATATTCCCTCTTGAAGATTACCATTTTTCTTACGGAGGTGGTCTCCACTAATGCAATTTTTGATTGTTGTGTTCCTGTTATTGGCATCAAAGTGATGTTGTTAATATCTTTTCTTCTTTCTTTTCTCTAGAGAAAGCAGTTGCTCTTGTTTTCCACTTCAAAGCAACACTTTATATTTAGCTGGCCAGCTTTTTTGTTCTCTTTTGTTGTGGATGGTAGTGTTGACATACTGACACTGGTTTGGTGGGCCTTGTCCCATTTTCTAGAGGGGATAGATTATACAGTCATGTCTTGTTTTTTGCAAATCTGTTAAGACCTATGTTTAACATGATATATGATCACAGACTGTGATGATACAGCTGCTTACTCTTGTCTTTTTGGATAGGTGACATCATTGGTCAATGATGCCAAAGCAGGTGCTCCCTTGAATGTCTCTACCAGCTCTTCCAGCACAAATGCTACCACAAGCAGTGCCTTACCTTCCATGTTCCCTGCTGGAAGTACACCTCCTCTTTCTCCTAGAAGTACATCTGGTTCCCCTCGTATAACAAAGCAGAGGGCTGGTCCTTCTAATTTAGGTTCTCCTCTTAAAGTAGTTAGCGAGCCAGTAAAGGAATTTATACCGCAGGTTTGGCAAGAATCTTACTAATCATTTGCATCATCCATGATTTTGGTTTCATTGGTTCCTTGTTTTCTTTCTTTGGATTGCTGTCACTTTAAATTGCTCAAGTTATTTTCCTCTGTGAGGCAGCTGATAACATGGATGCTTCAATGCTTGCAGTTTTATTTCCAAAACGGTCGTCCACCTCCAAATGAATTGAAAGAACAATGCTCTATCAGGATCAGTCATTTTTTCTATGGTCGACCAGATGGATTGCAGATTCATGGTGAGATATGCATAAAAACATGAGTACCTATATATTTCTAGAATGACCTTCTTACCATACCTTTTGTATGCTCAGAATTTAAATCAGTCACCAAGGAGATCTGCAAATTACCATCATTCTTCTCCACGGCACTTTTCCGAAAGATCGACATTAACACCACTGGTTTTGTGACAAGGTATGTTGGTTTGAGTACTCAATTTCAGATAGGCAAAATCTGTGTCTTAACTCCAGTTTAGTTGGTCCATGATGATGTATCTCATGGCTTATCTTCTGTCTCAGTGAGCCTTCCTACATTTATGATCAGAATTAAGTTCCCAGATTTTAGCTGATCATGGCCTGGTTCTTGCATTAGCTTGATTTACAAAGTTTAAAGATATTGGCAATTGAACTCTGAATTTTCACACGCCCTCCTTGTGTTGGAAAATCAATTATTTACCTGGCTGAGGTAGAATAAACCTGTTATGTTGTTGCTAGTGAGTGTAACTTGTGTAGTTTGTGCAAATGTGGATGGATACTTTAACCATAAAGAAGTGCTTGCCTTCCTGATGGGTTGTTGTTGTTTGGGCTAATGGCCAGATATATGTTCTGTACTTGGATTGCATTGGATTTGTGTACCGTAACTTTGTTATCCTTAAGTTAGCAACATTTCATAAACAAAGTAACATCATTGGTTTGTTCATTTACTCTTCAAGCTGTCTGTTTATGCTAATTCATGGTGTTTCCCTTCACAAACAGTGGTGTTTTTCTATAAAATTGTTGGCTTTCTCATAGGGATGCTTTTGTCGATTATTGGATAAATGGCAACATGTTAACCATGGATATAGCGACCCAGATTTTTACAATTCTAAAGCAACTGGATCTCAAGTACCTTACTCAGGTGTGCATCATACACATCCACATTGTTATATGCACAATTTTGTATGTTTACATGTATATCATTTCTCCGTACCTTCATGATATTAGTTATGGTATTTCATTCCATATTCAGAGTACAGCCTCTCTTAAAAAACATGGGTAAGGCTGCATACGTCTGGCCCTCCCCCAAACCTTACAATGTGGGAGCCTTGTGCACTGGAATGCCCTTTTTTTAAGATGTGATTTATTGTCATAGTTTCTGTTTTCAAGTAGCTCGGAATGTTCTTCAAATGTGTAACAGGAAGACTTCAAACCTGTGCTTCATGAACTATTGGCTACACATCCTGGATTGGAGTTCTTACAGAGTACACCAGAGTTTCAGGATAGATATGGTTTGTTCCCTGCATTTTGAATGAGATGGTTGTTTCATAAAATACATTTGTTTTTCAACTCAAAGTCATTGCTCAGATTCTAGGTTTATTGGCTTGGCATGACATGCTGGCCAAGTCTGCTGTATGTTGTATCATTTGGGAAATGGACAGTACTGATTATGTTAATGAAATGATGAAATTTTATTGTTCTTTTCTTTTGTCTGAGATATTTATCCCAATGCATTATCATTGGAGGAGTGTGTGCATGCATGTGCACGTGTGTCTCTCTGTTTCTAAACGATATTTGGTTGATGGGGCTGAGTGTCCTGGTGGAGGAAGGTTCATAACTGAATGGACCGATAAGACTAACACACCATTGCTGAGAGAAAGGATTGAAGGGATAAACAAATATTTTCACTGTTCAGATTATGAGCTAGAAATGGAGTACATATTGTCCCTTCTTTGGCTAAAATTGTTGCTTCTATTAATCGTCACAATCTATGAAATCTGCTTATTGTTCTTTCTAGTTATAGAGTTACATTGTCAATTAGAAGCAGGCCTGCAAATGATGGCTTGCTTGGTTCAATTATTTAGCTTGTCTTTGGTGCTAGATTGAAGGTTGTTACCTTACATGAGAATGCAATCAACACAGAGCTTTATAGACAGCTAGGATCTTCATTTGTTTTAGGATCTGGATCTTGTGTCGTTATAAATGTAGAGCATTATAGATAGCTAGGATGTTCATTTTTTGTAGGTTATGAATCTTGTATTAATATAAATGCTTTACATTATATACCATGCTCTCATTTAACACGCTATTTTTCTCTGAAATTGCCCAGCTGAGACTGTAATATACAGAATATTCTACTACATAAATAGATCTGGGAATGGTCATCTTACGCTTAGGGAGCTGAAACGTGGAAATCTAATCGATGCAATGCAGCATGCAGATGAAGAGGAGGACATCAACAAAGTGTTGAGGTAGATATCTTCCTTAAGTTTTGGGATAGGCATTCTTTAGTTGGACTGCTTGTTGTTTATAACCTATAAGCATGTATGAAGGAAAATTTTCAGTTTGGGGTAGGTGACCTCCTTTTGTCTGGTGAGATTTCTTTTAGTAACACATTATATATACAGGTACTTCTCTTATGAACACTTTTATGTGATATACTGCAAGTTTTGGGAGCTCGACACAGATCATGATTTTCTGATAGACAAAGAGAACCTGATCAGATATGGTAACCATGCCCTTACCTACCGAATTGTGGATAGAATATTTTCCCAGGTTTGTGCTGGTTGGATGTTGCTTTTGTACTTTAGGCTAGATTATCTACAAAGGTCTGGAAGTTAGCTTATGTTTGTGCCATAAATTTGTGCCAGGTTCCAAGAAAGTTTACAAGTAAGGTTGTAGGGAAGATGGGGTATGAAGATTTTGTGTACTTCATACTGTCAGAGGAGGACAAATCATCTGAGCCCAGTCTTGAGTACTGGTATATTTGCACACCTTGTTTTGTAGGGGGGGAACAGTGTTTTGATGAAAGT
Source organism: Bruguiera gymnorhiza (assembly GCA_020883675.1). Taxonomy (NCBI): domain Eukaryota; kingdom Viridiplantae; phylum Streptophyta; class Magnoliopsida; order Malpighiales; family Rhizophoraceae; genus Bruguiera; species Bruguiera gymnorhiza. Next base: position 635,157 of record JAIRCJ010001048.1, read on the forward strand.
TTAACTGGCAGTGGCAATTTAAACATATGCCAACAATGTCTTATTTGTTCGTTTCATTGGGTTGACTACTTCATGAGGTGTCGTGTCCTTACAATGACTGAGCCACTAAGGAAGCACTAAAATTTGATGAAGCATATTTTTTATTTATGCACTTTAGAATTTAGAGAAAGTAAGGACTGCAAATTTTATAGAATGTTAAGAAACAATGGACCTCAAGGTTAAAAATAAATAAATAAATAAATAAATAAGTTCTGGTCACCATATTTTCATTTCCTAGATTCTTTACTTTTCTTGAGGTTCGTTTTCTTTACCTTATATGTACATAATAACATCAATCACATGGTAAAGGGGATTTTTTTAGCCTTCATCTATATCTTAGCCATGACACTAAGTTTTGATTCTCAGGTTCAAGTGCATAGATTTGGATGGAAATGGAGTTCTGACACGAAATGAGATGCAATTCTTTTATGAGGAGCAGTTGCATCGCATGGAATGCATGGCTCAAGAGCCTGTGCTTTTTGAAGATATTTTATGCCAGATAATCGACATGATTGGACCAGAGGTTTGCCCTTAGTGGTTCAGTAATCTTATTGGTATTTCCACTTTAGGGAGATTTTCAGGAGAAAATACCTCTAGCACCATGCCACCATCTATTATTTTTAACCCTTGACACTGCAAATTAAAGATACAGTCCACATATGCTGCAGAAATCAGATGTATCACAATGACGTTTCTTGTAAGATCTGAGTTTGATTCTAATGTACCATGATAAAGGGTCAAAGCTTTAAGCTAACTGAATAGGTGATCAGTCCAGGGTTTTAAAAGAGATGGTGTATGCTTAACCTAGCTATTGAAATCTTCTTCCTTCAGCAATGTTCTAAATGCACTATCTGGAGATATTTATGTTCTTAACCATTTAAGTTTTCTTTAATACAGAATGAGAGCTATATCATGCTGTGTGACCTGAAAGGATGCAAACTTTCTGGAAGTGTTTTCAATATCCTTTTCAACCTTAACAAGTTCATGGCCTTTGAAACTCGTGACCCATTTTTGATTCGCCAGGTATGTTTAGCAAGTTAATTATATTTGCTGTTCAAGTCAGAGTAGCCTAGCGCATGGACACTGTTTTTAACAAAGCCTCAATGATATTGTGATGAGATAGGAGCGGGAGAATCCAACATTGACAGAGTGGGATCGGTTTGCACATAGAGAATACATTAGGCTTTCGATGGAAGAAGATGTTGAAGATGCTTCTAATGGAAGCACTGAAGTTTGGGATGAATCACTTGAGGCTCCATTCTGAGTTCAGTAATGTAAGCTACTTCTGCTTATACTATGCTAGTTCTACTGGTGCTTAACTACATCTGCATTGACCTATACTGTTTTCAAGTATTTGAGTTACAACTGGCACTTACCTTCTGAGTTTGTTAGATGAGCTAATGATTTTTGGTAATGCATTGCTTTATGGAATGTATGTACTGTGCTCTATCCCTGGAAGTTGTGGCTTAGTATCCAAATTGCTCTGTAAAAGAACTATGTTCCATTGAATTGAGGATGGCTAGGGACTTGACTATTGGGTTGTTCACCCAGATCTTGCAACTCTGGTTATGATGAATAGTACCAATGTCTTCAGGGCCAAAGGTAGGACAACCATCGGTGACACTATGTTTGGCTGTGATTTCAGTAGTTGCCCCATACGTCTTTTTCCCCATTTATGGGAACCACATATGTCCTTCGATGGTGTTTTTGAACCCCCTCTGTATGTGCTACCGCAAAATACTGTCAAATGCACTCTTAGGTCTAAACTGACAATTGGCTGCTTCAGATCTCCAAACTTTGTTTGGATCAGTGCTGCAATTGCTTCTCTTATATTTTGTAGCTTATAAAGGGCTTTGCTTTGGGTTACACTATTCTTTGTTAGTCAAAAGATTTATTTCACTCATTACGTTTAAAACTTTTTGTAATTATATTCACTTTATTTATTATTATTATTATTTTTTTTTAAATTACCTAATATGTTAGTTTTGTTAGTTAAAATTCAATTCATATTAAAAATTTTCCGTTAACTATTGTCACCTGACAGCCACACACACACCACATGAGAGATGGAGTTTCATGTCACCATTACATCATGTCACTGTTACGTCATTAAAGTTATTAATATGATATTAATTTTAATTTTAAAAAAAATAAAAACATTTAAAATATTATAATTATATTGTTTTTCTTAAATATTTAGCAAATATGTTCTCTTCAGTCAGTTAATTTCTTCAATATGTTAATTATAACAAAACTGATAAATTAATAACTTATAAAAATAATTGAGATTTTATATATACAATACAAATAAACAAAAGAAAAAAAAAGATTAACTTTTAAATTTTGTTATAAGATATCGTACAACTTAGTAAAGTAACTTATCAAAGTAAAATTTAAAAGAGAAAGTTTGTTAAATATTAAAGAGAAAAAGATATAATTATAATATTTTTTAAAAAATAAAATTATTGTTATGTTAATAATTTTAATAATTTAGTAGTGATATGAAATTATATTTGTTACATAATAACAGTTAACAAAAAATTTTTAATATAAATCGAATTTAATTAATGAAGTTAATGGGTCGGGTGAATTAAAAAAATATATATATATATATATAATTACAAAAACATCCAGAATTGGTCTTTTGGCTTTTTCTTGTTTGATCTACCTTTCTACCTACAATTTTCAAGTTTGTTTTTCACCTTGGTACAGCTCTGTGTCTAAAAATGTCAAGTTGGTTTTATCTCTTGCTGAAGATGCTGGCACAAACGGGCAGACTCTTCTACAGAGACAAAGAAACATTGAGATAGTAGACTTGAAAGATTGTTCTTTTGGTGGAGTATGTGAAGACACCAAGCTTTTCAGAGGGGGGGCGTTCAGGCATGGTGGGATGAAGCATACTTTTTTGTGCACGAGAAGAGGAAATGTCTATGCCATTGTGTGAGACAATCTGACAAGCATTGGCAAGGATGGAATGCAAGCACCGGTTCCTGTCCCCAATGTTCCTGCAACCGAGAAAGGGGGTTAGTTAGTTAAGTCTCAGTTGAAGTAGCTCAGAACATTTTAGAGCATTATTTATTTTTCAAAGGTTAGCAAAAGATATAATTCATGTGAAGGTCTTTTGTTGTTGCTATTTTGGTGCATGGTTGGGTTTGTCACTGTTTTTGCCCGTGGGGTGGTCTATTGGGTGGATGCTGGTTAGGCTTCTCTACTTTATCCATCGTTTTTTTCTTCTTCTTCTTCTTCTTGTCGTGGATTTTTCATTTGTCTATTAATATATTGGTAGGAATTTTCTTTTTCTTTTGCTATTTTTGTTTTTTCTACAAGTCGTTTGTTACCATGTGAAAGGTTCATTAGATTTTGTTTTGTTTCCGAAGCATTTAATTCAATTTGCCTCTTGATTACAACGGTGAAGTTTATGAGCGCCGGTGGGAGCATGAAAATTCCATTTGGCTAAAGACCGAGGAAGACGTTCTGTGTTTATACGATGATAATATTGGTCTTCTTTTCAGTCGATATATCCTTTTTTATTTTTTTGGGTCAACTTGGGTCCTCTCTCTATCTATATCAACGGTCTTTATTTCAAATTTAAAGGTTTGCTATGACCACATTCAATTGCGAACTTTGTCACGGTCAATTTGCAAGAGAGCTTTTTTATTGCTCTAGAATCAATCATTAAGATGGATTGGCTGGTGATCAAAGAACAAAAGTCATCAAATCGATGAACGATACGCGCGGAGCCAAGCCGGGGACGGAACATCCTTGTACCAGTCAGTGCCTAAGAATCCCAGAGGGAGGGTGCATCACACGTGTAGGCAATCGAATAGCTTCTAACGTGTGTAAGGGGTCCAATTTTGGAATTTATGGCTCAATAGTCCTTTAATCATGTATCATTGTACTCTATTGACTCTGTTTAATGTGTACCGATTCATTATATGTAATTGGTAGTTGCTTCTTGTTAGACTCATTAATTGGAAAATTGTTAATTTTATATATTTATTTATACTTTAAAAAATATAGTAACGTATTATTTTAATATATACTATTTATGTTATTAATACTCTCATCCTTAAAAAAAAAAAAGAATGATAATACACGAATTACTTTAAAATGAAAATAAAATAAATCACAACTATTTTGTACCCAATAAAAATAAGAGATCAGCCCCAAGTGTACTAATTCTCGAAGGAAGTATGAGTGTTGTGGGGGGGGGTGGGTGGGGTTGCATTATAATAAGTATACGAAGCCAATGATCACAAATAACCGAATTACATACAGTAAATAAAAGGACATAAAATAGAAGCATATCCATCAGTGGTACACGTGGCCTGCCAGGCGTGGCCTAGCCATGGCCAGCAAGGGTTCGGCCTTGGGCATGGTCATGCCGTATACCTCTGACGTGTCAATATCTTGCGGCCTCAATCCGTCCACTGGGGCCCAATCAAAACAGTGAAGGAGCCGAGCCAAAGCCATCAGCACCAGGGTCACCCCTAGCGGCGCACCTGGGCACTTGCGCCTGCCGGCGCTGAATGGCAGTATCTTGAAATCAGCTCCGTGGCTTATCTCCACTCGGCTCCCGTCAGCCGGCCAGTGCCTCTCTGGCCGAAACTCCTCCACGTCCGCCCATATCCTCTTGTTTCGTCCCAGACCATGGGTGTTGATGAAGACGCGTGTCCCGGCAGGGATATGGTAGCCGTTGATCGTCGTGTCGCGGAGAGACTCGTGCGGGATCAGCAAGGGCCCCGCGGGATGCACGCGGAATGTTTCGCGTACAACGCAACGCAGGTAATTAAGGTGGACCAGATCAGATTCTGCGACCGTCCGTTTGGGCCCCACTACGGAATCAAGCTCTCGTTGTATCTTGCGCAGGACACGTGGGTGCTTGATAATCTCCGTCATTGCCCATTCGTTGGTCACAGCCGAAGTATCTGTTGCAGCAGCTATCATATCCTAATAACCCCCCCCCCCCACAAAAAAAAAAAAAAAAGGTCAACAAAAAATTAAAATTTGACTCTCTCCATGAACTAAAAATGAGAAATTGCATTAGAGAGAAAATCACCTGGAGTAGGGCTTTGATCTCGATATCAGCCATGGACTCTTCTTTACCATCCTCTCCAGGCAGAGACAATAAAACATCAACAAAGTCCATTTCTTTATTATGTTCATCTCCAGATTCCTTTACGTTAAATTTCCCTTTTGCCTTCCTATGTTCTTCGAGTATCTTGGTGTGAAAATCGTCCACTCTCCTCTCCACTTCCCTCATCTTCTTTTCACATCCGTAAGGGTCAATCCACCTCCAGAAGGGCAGATAATCACCCAAATATATGACCCCCAGAAGCCTAAACAATTCGTGCGTCACCTGCACGAACTCCTCGGCCTCTTGTGGGCCAGCCGATTCAGCCCCAAGGTATTGCTTTCCCAGCAACATTCTGGTCACGTTGTTCATGGAAAATGCACCCAACACTTCCCTCAAGTTAACGGGCTTTCCCGTTCGGGCACGGGCCCAAACGTCCCGTACTAGATGCTGGGCCTCCTCCGCTCGGTGTTGGGCGAAGGATTCGAGTCGCTTCGCCGTGAGGAGGTGCTCCACACAAATCCTCCTCATTCTCTTCCACTGCGGGCCCAACGGCGCCAATGCCACGTCGCTGCACCCATACGCTAGATGTTCGGCAGCGAGGGTTCGCGGGCGGGAGGCGAAGGCGTCTCCTTGGTGAAGAAGGATCTCGCGGATGATCTCGGGATCGTTGGTGGTAATGGCGTCGACGCTCCCGAGCCTGAGATAGACCAACGGTCCGTATTTCTCGCACAAAGAAGCGAGGTCTCTGTGGGGCTTCTGGCCCAACTGCAGAAGGTTTCCAAACACGGGCCATCTTGGTGGGCCTGGGGGGAGCCGCTTGTACTCGTGGTCTGTCTCCCAGTAGCGTCGCACGAGGTGGGCAAGGAGAGCCGCACAGACAAGGATTGAGGAGGACAAGGTGGCAAGATCCATTTGGAAATTGTTACAATCGGCAGTTCACAGCTGCATGACAGTTGACGTACTTCCAGCTTGAACCCCCTCTCTTTAACCGGTGCTTGTGCTTGACCCCGGCCCGGGGGGGGGTGTAAGAATGTAAGAATGAAGAGTGATTTATTACAATCCACGATCTTTATGCCCAACTCGGTGGTATGTACCAACTTGGCATATAGAATTTGGTGTAGGTTAGGCGTGGAACTTTGGTCATCCACGCTAGGTATATGATATAGCCTGATAATTTTATTTATTTATTTATTTATATAATTTTATCTGAATAAAAAGGTTATGTAGTTTATACCCATATTAAAAAAATAACAGCAGAATTAAGATCTGAATTTTTATTTATTTATTAACATAAAATTCATAAATTAGTTATTCTAGATAGACAGACGCTGTTGTGCAAGAATTATCGCCCCCATATAGCCAATTATTTATTTTCTTCGTTGCTCCAGGAAAGAAAATACCAGACACAAAGGGTTCTTTTTTAATCAATTGTAACTATTTTGTACTTAATTTTATTTAAATATGTTTATTTAACTCTATTAGTTAAATAAACATATTAAATTATTTTGTCCACATATAATATTATATTAAATTAATTTATCTTTAATTGCTCATCTTTATACTATATATTTATTAATTTTTTAATATTAAGATATATAAAATTATATATAATATTAAATTACTTAATATAATCTTATAATATATATATATATATATATATATATATATATTGTATATTATTATATTTTATTTATTAATATTTTTATATAATTTTATAAATATTATTTTTTATATATTTAATATTAAATATTAAATTTATTAATTTAAATCGATTAAATATTGCAGTTAATTTTAAGTTTTTTTTTTTTATATTATAATTTAATGACTACTTCGATCATTAAAACCTAGGCACTTTTACGCCGTCCTAAAGAAAAAAAAGGGAAAAAGATGGGGGCAAGCCAAGGGTTTAAAGACAGGACAGAACCGAAGTGAAAACACCCCAAAAAAAAAAAAAAAAAAACTTTAAGGCTTAGGCAACGCTAACGAGTGGTGGTGGTGGTGCTACTTTGGTCTCAGGAAGATGAAGGTGGTGGCTTTGGTCAGCGGCGGCAAGGACAGCTGCTACGCCATGATGAAATGCGTCCACTATGGCCACCAGGTCTCTCTTTCATTCTTCTTCTTCTTCTTCTTCTTCTTCTTTTCAGTTCTTTTTCTTGGAAATCTACACCAGAAAAATTAGCCCTTTTTTTTCTCACCCTCCAAACAAGAAGTCAACTTTTTTGTTTTAAAGTTATCTTTCTCTTTTATTAAAAAAAAAAAAAAACTGGGTTCTTGTATTTCCATTTGATAGATTGTTGCGTTGGCCAATTTGATGCCCGCTGATGATTCGGTGGATGAGTTGGATAGCTACATGTACCAAACTGTATGTATATATCTCTATCTCTCTCTCTCTCTCTGTCTTCCTCTAAGTGTTCTTGCAATTTGCAGTGATGGTTTTGTGTGTGTGTGTCGTTCTTTTTCTTTTTAATGAAAATCTTTCTTTTTATTTTCTTGTCTGGAATTGGAGCTTTTCTTTTCTTTTTCTTTTTTGGAATGCCTCCTTTAAATTTGTAAATGTCAAGGATAATGGAGGCTCTTGTTTTATTGTACATGTCAGGAGCAATAGATGATGTCACTGTTAAGTGCATATAGGATCTGTAATTGTTCTTTCTTTCTATCATGTTGTTGGGAAGTCAAATGGGTAAGGATTTTGTGTTTTTAACATGTTGACTAATTGATAATGCTACCTTCAAATGCATACAGAATCCTTAATTACTCTTCTCTCTTACCATATTCGGGAATTAAATACTTTTTCCAGGTGGGACACCAGATAATTGTCAGCTATGCCGAATGCATGGGATTGCCATTGTTTCGAAGGAGAATACAAGGATCCACAAGGCAAGCCATGTTCTAGTGGGAATGTCATTGGTACTAGTGGTTTTATTGTCACGTGTAAAAGATTTAACAACCTGGCTTAACGCGCTGTAATGGTTGGAATGGAGTATCTATGAAATTCATTGTTTGAATTTTAAGAAAACTACATATATCTTTGTTGGTGTAAACAGGTGGATATTGTATGCTTCTAATGGTACTGTGATTTATGCAGGCATCAAAATTTTAGCTACAGGACCACTGTAGGGGATGAGGTTGAAGACATGTTTGTTTTGTTAAGTGAGGTGAAAAGGCAAATACCTGATATTTCAGCAGTATCTTCTGGTGCTATTGCATCGGACTATCAGCGGCTACGGGTGGAAAGTGTTTGTTCAAGGTTAGGGCTTGTTTCTCTAGCATATTTATGGAAACAAGATCAGCCGATGCTCCTTCAAGAAATGGTAATTTTTTTTTTATTAGTGTGAGTGGTAATGGATAGGAATCATGTGTTTTTCTTCTTTGTAATGTATGATACTCTTTTTTGTCTAACCAGATAACCAATGGGATTGTGGCTATCACCGTAAAGGTATGATTTTTGTTTGCATCTTCTACTGTTTATTCTTTGTAAATCTGTGGGACCTTGTTTTTCCCGCTGCTTTACATCGTTGTGTCTTCTTGTTGATTTATTGATGAATTCCATTGATACTTTTAGATTGAGTCTTTTATTGTAGTCTAATGAGTTGCAGGATTTGGCAACACTATATTTGGAGTTCTTTATTTTTGTACTATTGTTTATGTTCCTTACACTTTATTTGGTGGGCTTCGTTATCTTGTCATACTGTCATTGTAGTTGTACACTATCCATTCTTGTTGATTGCTGTTCTGTATCAGCCTCTGTAACTCTGGTTGCTATAACTTCTAAAATGAGATAATTGACTCAATTGCAGTATGTGGAAAGGGTGGCATTTCCTGGCATGCAGCTAATTTAGAAGTCATCACTTACTCTTTCTCATGGGAAAGATGTAACCTAAATTTGAGCTCATATTATCTGCCTTGTAACTTTTGATACATGAACAATATTGGTTAGACTGCAAACTAGTATTTGTCTTTGTGCCAATGATTGTAAAGTGAAATATGTCTTGAAGTTGTGCATATGGCTTGGGCATTCATGTATATAGGTGCTCTTTTAATGCAACAGGTAGCAGCCTTGGGGTTGGACCCTGCAAAGCATTTGGGGAAAGAAATAGCATTCTTGAAGTCTCATCTTCATAAATTGAAAGAGTAAGTCATTTCTTTTTTATCTTCATCCTTTTTCCCATTCTTTTCTGGTTTGTTAACTTTTATTTCAACTGTCTGTGTGATTTTGTTTGTCCACAAAAACTACAATTTTACATTCTTTACAGGCTGTATGGGGTAAATATGTGCGGTGAAGGAGGGGAATATGAAACATTGACACTTGACTGCCCGCTTTTTGTTGTAAGTTTACATAATAAATCCTTTTCCATTGCTAAACTGGATCCATTTGTTTGCTTAATAATTTTAACCCCCTTTTGCTTCTTTACATTGTCGTGAGAACTTTTTTGTATGGCATATAAGGTAGTTTAGCAAGTCCTTGTTTTCTAACAGTGGTTTTTTCTTCTAGTACCTTTCTCAGATTTAGTTCCACTGCCTTGCTTTGTTTATGCTCTGTGATCCCGTATTTGCTAACCAATTTCTTATTTATGCTGTGATTACCACATATTATTAGGGCTGTTGTTTTCAATATTTGGTTTTTTGTTTGACGCAGTTGCCTCATTTACCTATTTTCCCAAACATTTGTTGCTCTCATACTAAATTGTTTATAGAATGCCAGAATTGTGCTTGATGAATTCCAAATTGTACTACACTCTTCAAATTCCATTGCTCCAGTTGGGATCATCCATCCTTCAGTTTTTCATTTGGAGAAAAAGGAGGGGTTCATTACCAATGACAAATCCAATGATGTCAGTGGGGAAATAATGGGTTCAGTGTTTGAGGTGCAAGGTGAATGCCCACAAAGTGAGACTACATGCCATTCCACTGCTGCAATCACTGATTTAGTTGGAGTTACACACAACAGTATTTGCATATCTAAAACATACAATGATACGTTTTCCATTTGCTGCTGGTTGCAGAATACATGCAAAATTGCTGGAGGTAAAAACTAGAATTATGAAAGATTTTCATCCATCATTCCCACCTTTGTAAATTTCTTCTAGTTCATAGCTTCTTTTGGTTCTCATTTTTTCTATTTTTCCTTATGCATTTTGTCTTGTGCTGCATTTGATTGGCAGGTTTGGATGAGGATCTAAACATTGTACTAAGGCAGATTGAATCACAGCTTGCAGCATATGGTTTAAGCTGGGAACACGTCCTTTATATTCATCTCTATATTGCTGATATGAATGATTTTTCCAGAGCAAATGAAATGTATGTGAAATTTATTACACAAGAAAAGTGCCCATGTGGTGTTCCTTCCCGCAGTACTATAGAACTGCCTTTGTTGCAGGCTGGATTGGGGAAGGCATGTGTTGAAGTTTTAGTGGCAAATGGGCAGAGCAAAAATGTGTTGCATGTACAAAGTATTTCCTCTTGGGCACCCAGTTGCATTGGGCCATATAGCCAGGTACCCAATTTTACTTGATTATGCCCTTGCAAATCAGTTATTTTAGGGTCATTGCCTACTGCGTCTAGTTTTAGTTTCTTAATGTGATGTGGTACTAGTTCCAATTTGTTCACTTATTAATGTTTGAAATCGTTAGTTTCGAAAATTTATTACCTTCAAAGAGCTGGTTTCATGAGTTCAGGTATAGAGGACCATAAATCATCAATTGCCTCATTAGTGCCTAGGATTAGAACATTTCAGTGCATACTCAGTCAAACTACAGTCATATTTACTGGCATTGGACATATGGAAGATGATTTTTATGCATTGTGAGATTCCAGAAATGTGGAAATCCCAAAGTTTTTGAGGATTAAAGATGACTTCAAGCTAATGTGGTACTTATTTTTAAGGGTATTGCATTGTGCTTTATTTTTGAGCAAATTTGCCTCTTTCCCAGTCAGCTCTGATTAAATGTCTTGAATATTGTCTTCATTTTGTGAAATATTAGTATGGTCACATGTAGATCAAAAAGTTTTTATGCTGTTTAATTGCTAATTATTTGCCTCAGGCAACCTTGCATAAAGAGATACTTCACATGGCTGGCCAGTTGGGGCTTGACCCCCCTACCATGACTTTATGCAAAGGAAACTCCACTGCTGAGATGGAACAAGCACTAAAAAACTGTGAAGCAGTGGCAACATGCTTCGACTGTTCAATATCTACCTCCGCTATACACTTTACTGTTTATTGTTCATCATCTATTCCACTGTCAGAGAGACAGGAGATTCAGGACAAGCACAACTCTGTTCTTAATCAGATGAGACTGCTTCAACCAGATAAACACAACAAGTGTGGGGATCCCATATTTCTTTATGTCCTTGTGCCTGCTCTGCCAAAGAGGTAATTTTCTTGTGCATATCTATGTCTAGTCATCCAATGCAACTATCGAGTATGTGGAATCTTTATACATCTTGCATAGGTTACAGCATTTTCGGGTTTATTGCCTTATGGGAGTTCCTTGCTTTTGCAATGCAGGGACGTGCACTTACCTGGAAATTAACTAATTTTAAAATGCATTTGATGGCCTATAATTTGAATGGCATTTGACTTGTGCCAATATGTCAACTGTTAGCATGTCAACCTAAGGGCCATATACTGCCTACATAATGTCTTGTTTGGCTATCAAATGATCAATTCTATACAGTCTGTTGTTAATTCAAGCACTTGGGGCAGAGAATGGAGGGTTTTTTGTTTTTTTCTTGGGGTGGGGGAAAGGGGCTTGAAAGTTAACCTGTAGTTTATCCAAATCTTAGAATAACTATGCTTGCAATTTGATGAAGGCTGTGTTAATCATCACAGGTCTTAACTCAGCTAATTTTCTTTTCTTGACCAATACTTCTGTAGTCAGACAAGATCTTCTTGGCTGCTGATTCTTTATAGCTATGTTTCTCTAGCTGATACCTATTTGGAATTCTTTCCCACCTTGAGAGTTTTGTCATGTTATTCATCATTTCTTGAGTTAGTGCAGTGCATTTGTAGAAGTGAAGCCTCTTCTTTTCGTATCAAAGGATGTAGAGTTGGCCAATGTAACTATTCAAAACCCAAGTCCTAGTGTGGCAGCTAGTTGTTGGGGTTTTCAACATGAAAGCTGGCATGATTCTTGCGTTCAGAAATGTGTTGTCAGTGGGAAGCTATGTGCAGTTCTTTTATCTATCACAAATGAAAACCTTGCAAATATCTGTTCTGAGTCTCTCAGAGCTGACAAGAATGATGAGGGTCATCAGAATTCTATTGGAAAGGGGCATATGGAAAAAGTATCGAGATTTTGCATTTACCTTCTTGATAGAGTCATCACGGACAATGGATTTTCGTGGGAAGACACAGTGGTCAGTTCCTTAGACCCCACGTTCTTCCTATGGTTGATTGTTATTGGATTCTAGTCCCCTAATTTTCAGTATACGACAATGTCTTTTGTTATGCAACATACTAGTGATATTGGATTTGGATCAGTGCCTATTAACCAAACTTCTCCAAGTTCCCCTAATTCAGGAATGCAAACTCTTGTAAAATGACACACGTTCAACACAGTATCTCTCATATATTGTTTTGTTCTTTACTGTTTTTGTTTGAAAATTTAATTGCCTTGCTGATACTAATATTCTGCCTTCTTTTTTGCCATCCATAGAATTGGAGAGTTTACTTGCCAACAAGCCTCAACATGTCAGTGGAGACATTGTCTATAAGGTACAAAAATGCGTTCAACGAACTTGCTGAAACAGGCCGAAGGGTTCAAATTGGGACCGAACCAATTGTCAGTGTTGTTCCAGTGTTAGGTGCTGGGAGGGCAGCGGCATCAATGGACAATGTAATCACCTGCGAACTACTGGCTCAAAAATGAAACAAAGAATTTGTAGAGTAACAAGAATACATGATAGCGGATGGGGAAAAGCCAAATCAGGCCACCTATTGTGGGTTATCTGCTTCTACACTTTAACCATTTTCTCAAGTAAGTCTTCATTTTATTTGTACCATATGATCAGTTTGCAATGTTCCATATATAAACTCCTGGATGGTTATGTTGGAATCATTATCCAGATATCAAAACCTTCAACTTCTGGCAATTTTTTCCAGCCTGAATCTCCTACTCCCCATTTTCAAGAACCAAAAAATGTGTTTCTTTTCCTTTTTGTTTTTGGTACTTTGAGATTAAAAATCATACTTTGTGACAAGTTTCAGTGGGAGGTTGAACCCTCAACAGCCTAAGAGTATTGCTATTGTTTATTTTTAATTTTGGCTGGTTGGTTATTCCTACTGTTTTATATTGTTCTTAGACCCTGTTCATATAGAAGTGAAGTGAAAAATTGGATGTCTTATCTTTTGGTGCTTGAGAAGCTCATAAACTTGGGATAATGTCCAATCAAGCAAAAGGCATGGGCCCAAGCCCAGCCCTGGACACTGGTTCAGGACAAACTTCTGAACTAGGTCCTTTTTATGATAATTTTTGGGCCTGGCATGCATAATGGCTAAGTTGCTTTAATGTTACACTTCATTTTGAGGCACCCCTTGGTCATCTGACTAAACATGCTGTTCCAAATAACCAAATGGGCATAAATACAATGGATGAAATAATATGTAAATGTAATAATTATTGAATGACGTCCCGGTACACTAGATTCTCCACGTTGTGAGAATCAGGGAACAATTGCTTACTCTAATGTTGCCTTCTTATATTTTATTAAGAAATTGTTTCCATAACTGGAGTGGATGCGTTTTGGTTATAAGAAGGTAATGCATTAAGACTCGCCTGCCAACAAGGACAATTTTCCTTTTTTTTTATTTTTTTTTCTAGTGTTTGTCAAGCCAGGCTATAATCCTCGCTAGTTGCTATGCCTAAGAAACAGTATTATCATTTGTCTCAAAGAATCTTTGTTGTTAAAAACATTAAAGAAAGATCACACTTTAACAACTCATGATTAGTTTAATAGTAAGATCGAACTTGAAATTGTGTGAATTAATAATCTTATGTTCAAATTTTTGTATTTATATTTCATATTTCAAGTGGAATCCAAGGAACTATGTTACCAACCCATTGGGGAAGCGGCAACTATAGCTTTTGGGGGAATAATGTATGGCTAGCTAGTTGCATCATGTACAAGGATTTTTGCAATCATTTTCACCTTCTCTATACTTATGAATGGTGACAGTTTCCACTCGCCATTGTACCTTATTCAAGTACTCTACTTGTCTTGCATTGGCCATGTACAAAACTTGAAAGTGACCTTATAGAACAAGATATCACGAAAAGGATTTTGAATCACCAACCAACCAATGTTATTGGAGGAGGGGAAAGGGAAGTGCCAAAGTTTCATTTGTTTCCATGGGTGGTGTGGGAGCAATCAACTAAAGGTTGTGACTTTTAGTGAGAGCCATGCCCACATGGGCTGTGAAGGGGGGGACCGATGGGCCAAGTTTTAAGCAGCGAAGCATGTGTGGGTTTATCAAATGAAATCATGCTTGCTTCCCCCACATTGATGTGGCAGTTGAGGAGCAAGAAAAGGGACAGCCTATGAGCGTAAGTTCATTTAGCAATGAGATCATGCAGGTCTTGGCTATGGTCCATACACACACACACACACACACAAAAAAAGGAAAAAAGAAATATAAAAAAGCTACTAGAAATGAGCATGACTTTTAGTAGAAAACGGGCAGAAATGTGAAAATAGAAGTTGAAAGCCTCGGCGCAAAAGAGCCAAGTTGTTTGGTCATGCAAATGCAGGCAATTGAATGACACTGCGCTGGCTCTAAATAAAGAAAATGATAAAATGAATTTTTGTCTGCTCTTGTGTTGTTGTTGTTCTATGTCACTAAAAATCCTGACGTTTCTTCTGGCACAAAGAGGGCATTGGAATTTGCAACCCAATGGGCCTTCTATATCATTGGCGTTTTCTTTTGAATAACGGAAAATTTTCTTCTACCATGGCTATAGCAAACAATTATTTATTTTATATTTTTAGTCTTTTAATATATAATTATAATTAATAATAATAATTACAAATATTTACTTGACAATTATAATAATATAATATAAACTTTCATTTAAAATATATTAACTGCATCCATGTAACAAAGTCCGGTACTGTAATGGAGGACAATGCAATTTTCATTGGTATTGCTAATTATGGTGGAAAATTTTCCTAAAATGCTGAACAAGGTTAATTAACTATATTGGGTCGAAATTACACGAACCCCACAACACAATTCAATTGAACAAAATAGGTCTCTTCTTTTAAAAAAAAAAAAAAACAGAAGAAAGAAAAAAAAAATGAGCCTCTTCACGTATGGGACCGAGTCTATGATTATATTTAATTAATGGGTTAATTACTAAAAACTGATTGCAGGCTTCCAGCCATGCTTGTACCCGCTGCTCATCTTCTTGGACACGACAACATTGGAGGGGAGAATGAATGATAAATGGTTACTCAACGCATACTTTCGGACAATAAGCATGATTCTTCGTGGACTTCTACTCTAAGTTAATAATATCTAACATACTTTTTCCTGGTTCGAATTAATAAAATCTTACTTCTTTGTAATGAATACATCATTTTGTAAAATTTATATATAAATATTTTACTTAAATTATTCTTCTGACCACGTAATAACATCTAATTTTTGTTATAAAATATCAGTCATTGTATTAATTATTATTATTTTTTTATTCACCAACTTCTTCTTAATCGTGTTCTTGCTATTTTAAACATTGGGGTCCTAATGCTCGTCTCAACCAGGCACTCGCGTCAAGTCCATCTGACTTTAGTGTCTACACCTAAACCCATTTCAGCTTAACTCCGTTCAGTTCTTTATCTGATTAATGACCCTCCTGTCAGTCTCATAGCGTAAATGAACCTTGACATGCCACTTTATTTATTTATTTATTTATTATAATTATTTTTTTAATTCAGTGATGGGATATATCACTCGTGAATGAATCACTTGTTAAATGCGCAATTTGTTCTTCCTATGTGTCAATATCAGCATCATCTTACCTGCCGAGTAGTTCTTGAAAAGCATTTGTGCCATTGATTTGTGGCGTTCGTGATTAGGGATGTTCATTATTCTCATCAGTTGCGTTCTCTTTTTGGTTCAAATGTCTCATTACATCTTTATAACCAAACAAGAAAGCTAATGTTAAAGAAAATCAAAATGATATTAACTTAACTGAAACATTAATTTTTATAAATTAAGTAAACAAATATCCCCTGCTCCCAATCAGATTTTGATTTGCAGGATTAACTTTTATATATATATATATATATATATCAATTATGCCGTCGAGATCGGATTGTGCAATTTTCAGTCTTAATCCGCATTCAATCTGCGAATTTTTTTTAATATATATATCATTTTAGACACCCACTTCCAAACTTCAACGTGGGGTTTGAGCAGTCAATATATTGTTCGGTTTGGTTTGTTGCGGGCTTTGAATTGTTCAATTTAAGCGATTTTGATGATTGGGGCCGGTCAATTATGAACACTCTTAATGATATGCATTCATTGAATTCATTATTATGTCCCAAAATTTATTAGCTACTGCCGTATGTTACAAGGTTTTTTTTTCTTTTTTTTCTAAGAACAAAAAAAAAAGAATTAAGATCTCCATATTAAGCAAAGGTAGTAAAAGACAATAATAACGATCATAAAATGAAGGGAGTAATAGAATTCTCACATGGCCCGCTTGCATGGTACAAGCCAATCAGATTTCACGTGAATCTAGGTTGGCTGGCTCCTACTCTCTCTCTCTCTCTCTCTCTCTCACCCTCTCTCTCCCCACTTGGGGTTGGCTTGGAATTAAGGTTCTCTCTCTCTCTCTCTCTCTCTCTCTCTCTCCCCTCTCTCTCCTCTCTCTCCCCACTTGGGGTTGGCTTGGAATTAAGGTTGATGACAGCAACTAAACGAAGGTTGTCGTGGTGGCTCATGGGACAATAGGCACCTCTTGGATGGAAATCAAACTATAATAACTCTTACAATTTAGAGCTTACCAGTTTTCTCTATTCTTAGTTAAATTCTTTAGTTTTATGATTATTGCTTGATGTTTAGAGGTGCAAGGGTAAATTATGCGTTTAAACATGAGTATAGGGATAAGGAAGAAAATTAATCTTAAATATTTTTTATTTTTATAATGTAAATTTACATCTTAAGAATTTTTTTTCTTAAATTTTACTATTTTTATTTTATTTTAATTTAAAATAATTTTAGATAAAAATAATTAAATTTTTAATTTTAGACGTAAATAGTGAAAATACATATAAATTAATGAAAATAAATATATTTGGTGTATTTAAAATTTTAAATTAGTTATAAATTATGATATTTTTTAATTATGTATGATCAAATACAAAATTAATGATTTGATTATTTTATTTGAAATTGTCTTGAATTGAAATAAAATATAAATATTTAAAACTAAAATTAAAAAAGAATTTAAAATTACATTTCAAAAATTAAAAAAAAAAACTAAGGCCGATTTTTATGGTTATTCCTAGTGAGTAGTAATTAACAAAAGAATCTAGTTTTCACTGTGGCACAGTGCTCTGACACGTGTTGTGCTCATTGCTGGGTCAGCATCAGGCAGCGTTGGATCTCCCACTGTACCATCCATGATCTTATTGCCTCTTCCGACCCCCCCTTCTCTCTCCCTCTCTCTGTTTCTGATATATATATATTTTAAAATTTTTATTGATTTATTTATCCATAATAAAATATTATATATATATATATATATAATTTTCTATTATATAAATAATATTTTATATTGTATAACATAACTTTTGTAATAATATAAAAATATGATTGTAAAATTTCTTTATAAATTATTATCCATATAATATAAAATACAAGAGAGTGTGTATTCATATAATATAAATTCATTCATATTATTTTAATTTTAATATTTATTCATGCATTCATTTGTTTTGTTAGATGACTTAAATGAATGGCTGCGTTCCTACTTCTGTGTTGCTTATTATTATTATTATCATTGTGAATGGTGAATAAATGTCATCTGTTTTTATAAGTTATTATTTAATTCCTCAAAAGGAAAAATAAAAACAAAAAGAAGAGGAAAGTAAGGACAAGGAGAAAAAAATTGGCAGAGAGAGAGAGAGAAAGAGAGAGAGAGAGCAATAAAAGAACAGATACCCACAAAAGCATAGAAAAGAAAAACAAAAATCATCAAAGCCTTAAAGAGAGAGGGAGAGATCTGAGTTGGGGTTCGAGTCAGGAGACCGACTTAGGATTGCCAGAGAGGATCCTGACCCTCAAATGACACAGCTGCCAGAGCCTGCCAGGAAGGTGCCGGAACCCTCAGTTTGGGTGTTTTAACTCGGTGCTCTCTCTCTGGTAATCTTGCAAAGATTTTAACTTTCTGTTGGGTTCTTGAAAAAATGAAGAAATTGGCATCTTCTGTAATTTCTTAGTGGTTCTTTAGAGGAAAATGGTTGTTGGGTTAGTCAGTTCGTGTTGGGTTCTATTTCAGATGCGGGCGTTCTTCACGAATTCTTTTTAAGTAGAAAAAGATTGGATTTTTTTTTTTTCTTTTTCATTCTTTTGGAAATGTGATCTCAAGAAAAGAAAAGGAAAGACCTTTTTTTATGGTTTGGAGGGGGGTATGATTCTTATGAGCAGCCAAAATTGTTGGTTTTTAGTTAGTGAAATAATTATCTTCTTAATCATTTTGAAAATCTTGTTCTTTCTTCTTTGTAATAATGTTAATTTTTCTTTTCGGTTTTTGTTATTTCAGAATTGAGCTCCTTGAAAGCTTGGTTGCAGTGTAGTGGAGCTTATGATCAGAGTTGTATCGAGTGTGTCTTGGTGTTTGGAGGCTGTGAACATGAGAGAAATTTGGGGAAGATTGACGAACGTAAGATATTGTGGTGTTTTGTAAGAGTTTGTAGTCAAAGTTTGGGGATAATTGATCTCTTTTTCAATCGGGTTAAATTTGGATTCTTTGAAAGACTTGAACTTGATTGTGGCAGAAGGGACTGAAAAGTAAAAGCCCCAATCTTGCTGGGGTTTTCTGTACTGCATGAAGCCCGATGTGTGTAAATGGTGTAATTGTGCACAAAGTTGTGAGCATTGTTGATGACAATGGAACAGTCTTTATAGCCTAGAGATACGAGAGAAATTGGAAGAGGGTGACAGGCAGAGAGTCAGAGTCTGAGATACATATATATAGAGAGAAAAGAAATGGATGATTTTTCCAAATATGCACACAGTCCTGCCCACTTTGCAGTGGCATGCCGTGATTATGCTGCCCTTAGGCGCATCGTGTCAGCCCTTCCACGACTTGCCAGGGCTGGTGAAGTTAATAATGAATCAGAGTCTCTTGCAGCAGAGCAACAGGCTGATGCTGTTTCAGCAGTAATTGATCGCCGGGATGTTCCTGGCCGTGACACTCCTTTGCACCTTGCTGTCAAATTACGGGACCCTGTCTCTGCTGACATTTTAATGGTGGCAGGTGCTGATTGGAGTCTGCAGAATGAAAATGGATGGAGTGCTCTTCAGGAAGCAGTCTGCACAAGAGAGGAGTCAATTGCTATGATAATTGCCAGACGTTACCAGCCTCTTGCTTGGGCAAAATGGTGCCGTCGCCTTCCAAGAATAGTTGCCTCAGTGGCTCGTCTTCGTGATTTTTACATGGAGATAACATTTCATTTTGAGAGCTCAGTTATCCCTTTTATTGGAAGAATTGCACCCTCAGATACTTATCGCATTTGGAAGCAGGGTTCTAACCTCCGTGCTGATATGACTTTAGCTGGGTTTGATGGGTTTCGCATTCAAAGGTCGGACCAAACTTTTCTTTTTTTGGGAGAGGGTTACTCTTCAGATGATGGAAATATAGCCTTGCCACCTGGTTCTTTAATTGTTCTTGCTCACAAAGAAAAAGAGATTACCAATACATTAGAGGGGGCCGGTGCCCAACCAACTGAATCAGAAGTTGCCCATGAAGTGGCTTTGATGTCTCAAACTAATATGTATAGGCCAGGAATTGATGTCACGCAAGCAGAGCTTATTCCTCATTTGAATTGGAGGCGGCAGGAGAAGACTGAGATGGTTGGAAACTGGAAAGCAAAAGTGTATGATATGCTTCATGTGGTGGTGAGTGTAAAATCAAGGCGGGTTCCTGGTGCAATGACTGATGAGGAGCTTTTTGCTGTAGATGAGGAAGACAGGTTGGCAACTGGTGCTGAAAACAATGAGTTTGATGATGTTTTGACAGCTGAGGAGAGGAAGCAGTTGGATTCTGCACTCCGTATGGGGAACTCAGAGGGCCCTTGTGAGGATGAGGAACCTGGTGTACTTGAGTACTCCAAAAATAGTTTCACGGGTTCCTATGAGAATGGCAAATCCAATGGTGCAAGCAAGGAGAAGAAAAGTTGGTTTGGTTGGAAGAACAAAGGTACAAAGGATGGTGATGATCCCGAAGATTCAAAGATCATGAAAAAGTTCTCTAAGTCAGCACCAGAAGGTGGCGCTGAGAAGTCAACTGATCATAAAAAATCATCTTCTGAGCTTGCCAAGGAAGATGTAGGAGATGTCAAGAAGGGAAAGGATAAAAGCAACAAGAAGAAAAAGAAGAAAATGCCTACCAGTGAGTCGAAGCACGAGAATGAATACAAGAAGGGTTTGAGACCTGTCCTATGGCTGACACCAGATTTTCCTTTAAAAACGGAGGAGCTTTTGCCTTTGTTAGACATATTAGCCAACAAGGTCAAGGCTGTTAGGAGGCTTAGGGAGCTTTTGACAACTAAACTACCTACTGAAACATTTCCTGTCAAGGTAATTCAATATCTCTCTTCTCTTGTAGTCTGTTCATGGGCGATGAATGCTCAGCTGCTTCTTTTTCTTTTTAAATGCACTTTTATAATGTCCTGCTCAATTTATGATTACATTCTTCTCTTTTGTCTTCTGCTGCTGGTTCTTCTTCCATGGATTTCACAAGTATCAATTAATTTAGGCTTTTGATGTTCTTTCCCTTCTCCTCCTCTTTCCACAGATTTTGCAATTATTGGTTAATGTAGATTTTTTGTTTTCTTCTCCCTGTCGTTCTTGAGCTACAGTGTTGGGGTAGACTTATAATTTTTTGGGGTTTTTTTTTTCAAAAAGAGAAAAAAAAAGTTGTTTTAAGGTTCCGCATACAATTTCCACTTGGAACAGTAACCATCGAATAAGGTCTATTTTTTTTCAATTTGGATATATCATAGTAATTACTCAAGCAAGACAGACTATGAATGGCTGCTCTTTTTAAGTTTGACGTGTGCAAATTTGGCTGGTGTATCTAATCATGCCATTGCTTTGGGCTGTTGTTACCTAACTTCCATGTCATGCAAGCATTTTTCATGGAAGCATATCTTTATTGGCGAAAAGATGTGCCATTTTTCTTGATCTGGGAGCACAAATATGTTGATTGTCATGCAAAAGCTTTCTTAGAGTTCACAAGAAGTCTTTGCAAAAGTGGGATGGATTCTATAGTAAACTGTTGTGGATGTTAAGTTAATCTAGGAAAAGTAGACTTTCTTGATGACTCAGTGCTCTGGATCAAGACTTATGAAATTGAAAATACAGATTGGATAGTCTTATTTAAGCATTTTATTAAACAAGGTAGTGAAAGATTGAGTTCGACATAAATTGTGTCCAGTCGATTGCCTATCTTAAAGGGCAAGCCAGTCTAGACCTGATTGGTTAGTCCTTTGTGCTCAAAGCACTAGGAGTGTGGGA
Source organism: Bruguiera gymnorhiza (assembly GCA_020883675.1). Classification (NCBI taxonomy): domain Eukaryota; kingdom Viridiplantae; phylum Streptophyta; class Magnoliopsida; order Malpighiales; family Rhizophoraceae; genus Bruguiera; species Bruguiera gymnorhiza. The sequence continues at coordinate 657,023 of JAIRCJ010001048.1, forward strand.
GGTCTCAGGATTGATATGTTTCTCATTATTAGGCTGATTATTTGAGATTTCTGTGCTATGAGTGTGAGAATTCCCTTTTAAGTGTATGTAGATTCATGAGTTTCCCCTCACCTATTAACTGGCTACTCTCTTCCACTAGTTCCTGACCATTGACACACATTGATTGCAAAAAAGGGAGGGTGGGGCAGGCAGGGATGGGTTGGGGGAGTAGGCCACTTGTCGGGGAAAATTGCATGTGATGAATTTCTCCGTGCTTCAGCATTCAAATTTTGCGCTGAGGACAGAATGACAGTGTTTTCCCTTTGCTGTAGGTTGCCATTCCTATTGTTCCGACTATTCGTGTGCTTGTAACTTTCACAAAATTTGAAGAGCTTCAGCCAGTAGAGGAGTTTGCAACCCCGCCCTCTAGCCCAGCTCATTTCCTGGACGCCAAGTCCAAGGAATCAGAAGGGTCGTGGATTTCATGGATAAGGGGAAGTCGTGGTGGGCAATCAAGTGATGGTGATAGTCACCGGTACAAGGATGAGGTAGACCCTTTCCACATACCATCGGACTATACCTGGGTTGACGCCAATGAGAAGAAACGTCGCATGAAAGCCAAGAAGGCTAAGAGCAAGAAACACAAGAAACAGGCAACAGCCAGAGGTGGGGATGGTGGCACACATTATTTGAGTGAAGATGCAGAATAATTGGATCAACTCTCTCTGCGAAGTCTGCAACTCTGAAATTCTTTTTAGACAAGGAAGAAGCAAGGCTCTGCTGGTGCTCATTTAACATTTAATCCTTCGTGTGGATCCTTCTGCGGATGGATTGACACTGTATGTTTAGATGGTCACTTCATGTTGTTACTAAATCTGTTGTGCCATTGTTTACCTGATGTGAAACTGGAGAGGGAAAACAATCTCCGTTGTTTTTTTTCTGTTTCTTTTTTCTTCCCTCTAATAGCTTATTTTGGTTTCCTTTTGCTCTAGACGTTGATCAGTTGTTTCCACGTTGCCATTTGACGAGCTTAAATTTTTTGTGATTGCTCTTCTTTCTGCCATTTCTGGTTTTCTTTCTTCTTTTTTTTTTATGTTTTTTGTTTTTAAATCTATTTTAAAAAGAGGAGTGCAATTAGAAAATTTTGGAAGAAATTACTCATCTTAGTATTAGATGATATACAGTGCATTAGCATTAGTATGCAAAATAATTCCTTTTGCACAAAGGTAGCCACAGGTAATGAAACTTAACGAAACTCTTGATGCACAATTCTCCTTAACCCCCCCTCCTTGAAAAGGAAGGTCTCTTCTTTTTGTGAAAAGCTATGAAGTTCTTGAAAAGATCAACTAATTGAATCTCTCATTCTATCGTTATGATAATTTGTATTTTACATCAATTTTAAACATTCACCACCCACCATCAATAAATGATTAGTTTTATTATATTTTAAGCTGCTCCATTATTTGGTTTCTTCAGATGTAGAAATATTAGTGGCCCATCCTCTTAAAAAAAAAGATAATCCTAACACAAAAGTAATTATTTATAATTCAAATAAATACAATTCATTTATTTATTATATATAAAATACTTTATGTTACGTACAAAAACCTCTTTTTATTTGAAACCAAAAGCTTCAGTGTTACAAGTGCTTCTTTAGATAAATAAAACAAAAAGGATTTTAAAACAAAATCTTTGAAAGATTCCTTAACGGTCATATTTTCATAGATTCCTATTACTTGAAGTAGTCTTCTTGAAAAAAGAAGAGAGCAGTAGCAACCACCACACTTTACTTTAAAGTTATCATTGTTGGCTGATAATGGGGTGCCTTTTCGCCTGTTTTGGAGCTTGTAAGCATAAAAGACGCACACATCTGCTGGTGAGTAATGCAACTCCCTCTTCAGACAACGTAAGTACATTTTCAAGTTTGTTGCTTTAATGGGTCTTTCAACTTTTAGTAAATTCTGTTTCCTTGGTTTATCTTTTCTTTGGTGGTGAGGAAATAGAAAACAAAATGACCACTTGATTTATTACAGAGAAATGGAGCTACGAAGCAAGAGGCCACTCAAGAACTCATTAAGCCTATTGTAGAATCAAAGTGAGCTGTTCATATTATACGCTTAAATTCTGAATCTTTGTTTTATTTTGTGGGTTTTATGTGATTTCGATGTTGTTTTCTATCTTAGTATTTATTTTGTTGGTTTTCTTAGAGATAAAATTGAGGGGCAATTAAACTGCAATGTGAAAACGAAGGTGGCCTTTGATTTGGATATCAAGGCACACGAGGCTTTGTCTACCGAGGAAGTCACAAATTATAATGCAGAGGACAGCAATGAGGAGAAAGAGTGTGAAAACAGAGAAAAATCTGTCCCATCTAAAGAAAGGAAATCAATTTATCCTCCAAATGGAAGACACAAAGATTGCCCAAGTGAAGAATATGAAGACATAGATATGGGGGACAGTAATTTAGGGGAAGGAGATGCCATTGGCGATGGAAACGATGAAGGTGGTGATGGTGAAGCATTGATTCAGGAAGAATCATCTGAGTCATTGTTTTCATTGTCAATTGACTCTAGAAAAGATGTTCATTGTAGGGCTGAAATGGGTGAGAAAGAGGTGACGAGCCAGATGCCGGAAAACGGTTCACCTAATGAGGAAGTGAAGCGAGTTGGGTTTAACGGAAATGCCAGAGACAGGACTCAGAATATTGATTCAGCGTCGAATCCAGTAGAGAATCTGACTCAATGGAAAGCAGCCAAATCAAGAGCAACCTTAACATTGCAGCGTGAGGACAAGGAAAATGTCTATATGGAGCCAGATTTAGGTATAACCATTAGTCCAGAGCCTGGTTTTAAGGTATTCACCAACAATTCAAAAGCTACTGCCTGTAAGAGGAAGCTTGGGGACCAGGAAACTGCAGTGGATACTAGCCTATCAAGTTGGTTGGTTGGGTCTGAAACAACACCCATGTCCAAGAGTTGTGCAAATTCCGTGGGAAATTCGCCATCTGGGAAGAGAAATTCGGCAAGAAGCAATGAAGATAGGCCAATTTTAGGAGCAATGACAGTTGAGGAACTCAAACAACTTTCAGCATCTAATTCCCCGAGACGGCCACGGAGCTGGAGTCCCGATGAAACACCCATTATAGGAACAGTTGGGAGCTACTGGAGACATACTGGACAGGCCATGGATTCAGATTCAAGCTCTTCAAGCAAAGAAATGTCATACACTAACAAGAATGGAGAGGTAACTTTCGAACTAATGTTCATCATTCATGATGTTGATGCATATATTTATTTGATGAGGTTATGACAATTATTATTTGTTTTTTGGTTGAGCAATGTGCAGGAGGAGAACGTGAAGTTCACGTACACACCATTTGGAGCAAGATTGGAGAGATCTATGAACAAACGTATTGCTCAGTTCTAGCATGTAGGCGCAGACGGCTTGTGGAAAGGGTGGTGGTGTGTGTGCACTGTTATGTTGTTAAATTGGCGTTCTGTGCATGTGTACGGAGTCTTGCTTAGTATCAGCCTTTCTTTGCAGGTTTTAGAGATGGTTAGTGTACTTCATTATTTTACCCTCCACTCTTGACAATATATTTGTTGTTTCTTGCAGGAGTTGGTTATCAATGATAGTTTTAATTCGAAATTTAAAAAGCCAAAGTTATTCAGAAACAACAGTAAGAGAGCCTTGGTATAACAACAAGGTGCTTCATTGTGACTTGTAAACCCGAGTCATGAGAACTTCTTTATAAAAGCCAAAGTAAAACTGCATACATGGAACTTTTTTTCTTTCTTTTCTTTTCCTTTTTTTTTTTTTTTTATGAAAATTCAAAAATAACAGTATTTGTGATCCAAATATTCTGTTCTTGCTGATGTCCAACGAAGTAAAAATGTAGTTGGTACCTCAGAATTCATATTTTTCTGAGTTCAAGCTTCCTTTCCAGCAAAAACCCAGTTAATTAAATGCCCATTCCTTGGTCCATTCGGTGCTGGACCTCAGTGATAAATGCCAACATAGCATAAACAATGTTACTCTTTCCACCCATGGGGCAGATTGCAAAAAATCAGGTCAAAATTCAGCAGTGCAGCCTAAGCAAATTGATAATTTTATCCCAAGAAAGTTACTTCTATTACACAAAAAGCTGTTCAGGTACATGTAAGATAAAAAAGAACAATGAAATAACCTTGATAAGATGCAAATTCAAGTTAGTTAACAATAAAATCGAACGACTGATTGTTGGGAGACGGCCATGTTGAATTGGTGCTGAACTGTTTGTGGTTAAAAAAGCTAGCAGATTAGCTGTTATTCTGCTTGGGTTTGGCTCGTAAATTGTGATGCTCTTGTCTGCAGCTACCGATCGTCAAGCATGCTCCCAATTATTGAATACTTCATACAAAAATACACTGATCTCATTCTCTCGGACCTCTAACATCTCTACATATCGTGGAAGAGCCTTCTTATCTGGTCAGCAGTAGCTGGCATCAATGTAACAGGGCAGCGGTTGTACTGTGGCAATGAAATAAAGTAAAACAACATTCCAAATTTAATTAGACATAATTAACTTCTTACTGCTTGAGACAGATGTAATGAAGAATGAGCCTGGAGGCCTCACCTGAGATACGTATTTGAATATGCAAGCATAACAATAGACAAACCCAGAGACTGTAACTACTGAGGGATTTACTCGTTTCTGTGAACACAGTGGGCAGATTGTTCTATCAGAAGGCAATGGGATCCCATCTTTGGCAACCTGTCAATAATGCTCATAAGGAATCTCCCACGAAATACAGAGAAGAAAATTAATATCTTTTAGTTTCTTATTCTTGACATTGGTCTTCATGTAAAATTGCAAATGGTAGCGCTGTGTGTGTGTGTGTGTGTGTGTGTACATACACACACACACATATATATAGGCTTCATTATCTGTGCCCAGAAATCCTCTGTCATCCATCATTCTCATCAACTGGATAATGCAAATAATATTGTCATAATACTTAAGCATGTTTTTTTTTCTTGGAGTGTGTGAGCATGGGGAAGGGGGAGATAAGGAATTCCAAGGTTGAAAAAAGTTGCTTCTTCACCTTTGGTGGTGGTGGTGGCGGCGGTGGGGGATACACAGTTGGGGCTGACATTCTTTCCTCAGCAGACTGGTACCACCATTCCATCATCTATGTAATTTGCACAAAGAAAATATTAGCCTCCACATAGTAATTATATAACACAGAGTATCTAGTGATATTTGCACACATGAAATGTATAAAATTATAATCCAGCGACTGAAATAAAAATGGCATAGCAAGACCTAAACTGATGTCTGAAAAGTAACCTGCTTATTATTATTATTTTTATCATTATGTTTATATTATGGCCCTGTTTTGCAAGTGATTGTTGAACTGTCAAAAAACAGGAAATCTTCATAGGAACCAAATAAAATTGATATTATTGGTTATGGCAAGTAAGAAATAAGGATAAGAGATGGTCAAACTTCTGCATTTGCTGATGATTACTACTCAATAAGAACATGATAGCACTGGCAGGTAAATGACACTCACTTTGAAGATGAATACTGCTGCAATTAAGCCGGTCTGTGCGTAGTCCAGCACCACATATGCACATCTCAGCAGTGCTCCTTGCAATGCCTGAAAATATTTCACATTGAAGTGCCAGTGTAAAATATTATGCAAGTTAGATAAGAAAATTGTCATTTCTAAAAATAAAACCAGAAAGGCAAAAAGGCATATTTGAAGTCGCTGAGCTAGCATAACAATCAAAATTATACCTTCAGCCAGGCAGGGCCCTGAAGTCTGTCACGTTCACGGCTTCTTATCTTTGAAATTCTAGAAGAGGTATCCATCTACATTGTCATCAAAAATTGTGAAGTGAGAAGTAATATGCTTAATATTTCCAGAAACAACATCCACAAAGAAAAGTAGCTCAATGTCAATTTCAGAAATTGCCAGCTGCCATACAAATTTCACATGATTCAATTTCCTAGCATCTCAATATTATCTGATGCAGATACAAACAAAAATTTTCACCACCAACTTTAACTTGGAAAATATTTGGGAAATATAATAGTTTTATAACCAAAATATTCCCATAAAGTTTCTCCTTCCAAAATAAATCCCTTGGAAAGAGTGGTGTAATTCACCAACACTTCATGATTCGCTAATACACAAAACGACACATTTTTTGATGCATTGTGATAGTTGCACATCCACACCTTTATGGTCAAACCCTATGTATACCATAACACATGCAAGTGCACAAAGCCAATTCAGGTGCATGAAGATGGCAATATTTTTCTTTTCTCTCTTTGATTCTTCTTGTTTTTCTCTCTCTTTTTTCTCTAATCCATGAATAAAAATGAGACAAAAATAGATTCTTGATTTTGACAAATTAGAATACCAGCTCTTGCCCTGTAGCTCGAGTAACGTGGATCCCAAGGGTATGTAGCCCTAAAGAATAGAACCCAGTAGCATCCAGCAGATACAAGAGTTGATAAGTGAATGACAATCCTGCATTGGAAAACAGTAAATTAGATTGGCCAATATTGATGAGACTGGTGGCTTGGAAGGGTGGCTGCCCAATATATAACAACACAGAAAACCCCTTCACTTGTGAATGCCACCTGTGAAGAGACATAGGAAGCAATACACCACTTCCCAAGTAGATTTATCATGAAAAGCCAGACTAGCAAACAATTTTTATCCTGCACACAATGTTTCACTTATACAGGCTCAACTCAGAATTCTAGTCCAGCCAGTGCTTAGGGAAAGACTGACCACTTAACCAGTAAACATTTGATAATATAGACAAAAGACAGAATACCCAGCAATGAATATGGATCACCCTTTTTTTTTGGGTTTTCTTATTTTAATAAGGAAGATGGCATAAGATTGTCACCATATGCTACTAATTGGATGTTCAGCAAAAGTGGAAATCCTATAGCATAGAGTTTCAACCTCTGGAATGCTAGCTTCTATATTTATTCTCATTTTAAATAACCTCAATCTCAGTGAATATCTCACTGGAAAAACCACCAGAATGTCTAACTTACAATTGAACTGGCAAAAAATGACATGATGAAAACATTTCAATATCCTTCCTCAATAACAAGCTGTAATTTACTTAGAGATCCCATCTGAAGTTTTCAACTTGAAAAATAACTGTTATCATCACATACAAGATACAATGAGAAGTTAATGCTGCATTTACCTTCACTACTAGCATGTAGCCAAGGGTAGCAAGCGAATATGATTTTCTGAATTCTCTTTAACAAGCGTGTTCCCACTGTTGCTTCTGTATCTGATGTTTCTCTAGAAAAAAGAGAACTCTCCTCTCTACTAAAATGGTCAGAAACCTCAACTGTTTCGTCACTGGTTCCCCACAAGCTTGCTTGAAGCCTGGCTTCCCTTTCTTTGTTATATACAGAATGCAACTTGGATTTAAAATAGGGCAACACAACCTAATCAGGTATACCAAATTCATAAGTCTTCAAACTCATGATGTTGTTCATGGAAAGTATTAATGTGAAAGACATTTGAAATTGTTTATACATTTAGCAGTACTAGAGAGCACTTTGTGACATTTTTTCTTGATATGCTAAGTTCTAACTACTGCATTTCTGGGGAAATTTAAGGATTATGGGACAAAAAAATGTTGAGTACAGTACCAGAAATACAACTGACAGAATTCTTTGGCGCTTTTCTAATCCAGAGTGTTCAATTCCATCCCCTGAAATCAAATGAGTGGCAACCTTTTTTGCCCTTATCTTCACCGCTCTCCGCCGCAATCCGTAAAGAGACTCAGCAAAAGAAGCATCTGAAGTGAAACCATAAGAAAAGAATGAAGATTGAGCAAACAATCTCACAGAATTTAGAACAACCAAAAAACAGTTCTCAGATTTAGAGGAATAACATAATGTTGTGATGAGCATATAATTTAAGAAACATAGTGCAGTGAGCAATCAACAGAAGATGAAGGTTAATACTATGCATAACAACAAACTGAGCATGGTCTAACGCTGTTTGCATAACAAAACTAAGCATGTTGCTTGCCACTGCAGATGCCCTTAATAAATATTGAGAGAAGGCACAACTTCTTAATTTACTGTTGAAAGACAAGCCATATGGTACTTAAAACCCTCAATTTTGTGTGCAAGACAATAGATCAGAACAAATTATAGCAAATAGGGAAAAAAAAAAAAAAAAAACTCATGTTAGAAGCATAAAAAAAAGAATTGCAACTAGTACAATGAAAATCTAGATCATTGAGATTAAAAGACTACCACATTGCAAATTACGTGACATGTGGTGGCAATGGCATGAACATAATAAACATGTATGCAAAACACAGTTATGCAGCGTATAAATTACTGCTTTTGAAATTAAATTTAGGGGCAACAATTGAAACTACGAGAAATGGAAACAAATAAACCTGTGGTCCGTAAGCTATGAGTCTCAAGCACCAGCATAAGCAAGGCAAAGAATTCATCTTCATAGTCTAACAACTTATGAAGGAATGGCCTTCTTAACGCCAATACCTTTAAAAACACAAGCAACACGGAACAATATTTACTACTTTGTAAAGCATACAAAGGCAGATGCTATTAACACGAACACAGAGCTAAATTCAATCACTTTCTCATGAAAGCAATTTCAAAGCAACAGAAACTAACTTGATTATTTTGAACTAAAACCCCAATAGAAAGAACAAGAAATAACCATAACAAAAAGTAAATTACTGAGTCACCAATATGCAACAAAAGAACAAGAAAAAGGCAGCAGTGCGCCAACTTAGACCAAACCCAAATGAAAAAACCTCAGATGGATATCAAAGGCATCAACTTTCCATCACATACAAACTATAATCCTGAAAAAAGTGATGGGGTATGTTCCTAAAGATGCGTTTGTATAGCTCACGCCGATGGAATAGGTGAGGGCGGCGCGGAGGCTCGCCGGGAGCTGCTGGGCGGCGGCCATCTCAAAGAAGGTAGGGCGCGTCCCCTGCCCTCCCACTTGAAACAACATCTTCTACTACTTCTTCTTCTTCTTCGTTTTCACTGCCAACTACTAAGGTTTCTGTGATTTATTTCTTCCTTACCTCGTCCAAATCGAAGTGGGTTTTCAGTTTTTGGGGTTTGATTGTTAAAGATTTTATTTTTTTACTACTCAGTAACCCTGCTCTGTTCTTATCCAGCAGTTTTGCTGTTCCATTTTGGCATCTGCCCTTGTTCTGTTTTTCCCTTTTAACGTGACTTACATTCCTATAACATTTTATTGTTTAAAAAAAAAAAATTATCGAATTACATTTCTGCATAAAAAAGGAACAAAAATCAGATCAAATGAAACTCCTCCATTCCTTAAAATAATAATATTTTATTAGATAAAAGAATAATAATATTTTATGACCATAATTCTTCTTTTGAGTAATATAATTTTTAATAACTATAAACAAAAATTATATAATGAATATAGCTTTGATTGTTCAGAACTTCAAATTGAAGTGTTCATAAATTTAAGTACAAAATTATGTAGAAACACTTTGTTTTTTTTTTTGGGCACACTATATATAATAAATTAAAAATAAATCAATTTAAAGTATTTAAAGATAATTTTTTATATTATATATTATGATACACACTATTATTTTTTTGATAAAAAATTATTTTATTAATTTTATATAGTGAAACCAATGAAAAATACATGCAATAAGTATTTAGTTAATTTAAATAAAAAATTTAATTATTATTAAAAAATTATTTTTTTTAATTTTTCTCTTAAAAAGATATCATTTTTAAAAAATATTAATTAAAATTTATTATTTTTTAATATGACCACTTAACCTTGAATAAAAATAAAAGTGTATATTATTATTATTTTTTAATTTTCAAGGATTTATATTTAGATTTAAATTAGAAAATATGTTTCGTGTGATATAATTTGATCTTTAGGACGCATGTATAATTAATTTATAAGTTTTATAAATAAAAATGACAATATTACAGTCTTCTAAAAACAAGGTTAAAAAAAAAAAAATTTCCCCGGATGCGCGTGAAGCCACGCGCTAACACTTTGCCCTTACTGTTTGTCCGTTGAAGTGGGGACCCACCAAGCAGTGCTAACGCCGTTTCCTTATTGGCTTACGGTACTCCACCGTGGGTCCGTTTCCGTTCACTGCCTCGCCACCGCTTTAGAGGCTGTTCCTTTCCCTGCGTGTCGCTCTCGTTTGCACTTCCTCAAACCTTGCGGGAAGGAAGGTACTGTATTTTTATCGATTCTCGCTTTCTTTTTGGATTTCTCATCTGGGTTCTTGATTTTTTGTTGATTGACCTCGCTTTTTGAATCAAATTTGTATACTGAAGATTAGAGAAAGTATACACCCACTTCATCCTTGCATCAGATTTACATTTTTTTTTTCCCTTGTTTAAGGTTCTAAATTTGTGCAAAAGATGATTCTTTTATTGGGGCTTGAGTTGAATATGTATGCTTCACTCTTCTTTCTTTGGGTTCTTGATTGGCCTCGCTTTTTTAATCAAATTTAGATATTTTTTTTTTGGGTTGTTGATATTTTCTTTGGAAAAAGTATGTACTCGCTTCATACTTTCATCAGATATCCTTTTTTTTTGTTGTCTTGTTTAAGGTTCTAAATTTGTGCAAAAGATGATTCTTTTAAGGGTTTTCGTTGAATATGTATTTTTCACTCTTCTTTCTTTGGATTCCTGATTGGCCTCACTTTTGTAATCAAATTTAGATATTAAAGATTGAATTTTTTTTGGGTTGTTGATATTTTCTTTGGAAAACATATATACACACTTCATACTTCCATTAGATTTCCATTGTTTTCTTTTTATTTGTCTTGTTTAAGGTTCTAAATTTTGTGTAAAAATTGATTCTTTTATTGGGTTTTGAGTTAAATATGTATATGTTTGACTATTTATCTTTTTAGAGTTTTCTAATTCTTTTTTGGGTTTTTGCATATGTGTTTGTGAATCTTTAGCTGTTTAGAGTTCTTTGCAGCATTTTAACTGTTGAAGAACTTATTAGAGAAGTTTAGGCATGGGTCCAACATCAGCTGAAGCTTTTCCGGCAATTCAGGTAATATTGGATTCACGCTTTCTCCTTCCTTTGTACAGGGGAACTTGTGGTTATGGTTTGGATTCCCGATTTGTGATAAATTATACAGCGCCATTGCATAGTTTCACCATTTCCTTTGGCTTTTTTAGCATCAATCCTGTCTTTCTTCTGTAGGTGTGTGAATACGTGATGCCTTTTACTTTTCTAGTGTACTTTGTTTAACTTAAACTGTTGTTGAATCTTTATTTTTACAATTTTCAATGTTTGTTTTACACTGTCATCAAATCTTGTTGCTTACTTTTAGGTTTTGGCAACTCCTGTTTTTGTCAGTGGTTTTGTGAAAGTAATTAATGATATTGCATATAAAAATTAATGATCAATTGCTTTATAAGTTTCTATAGCTTAACACCCAATAATTATAGTGAAAGTAATTAATGACATTGCACATAAAAATCTAGTTGCAGGAAGTCATGCTGGAGTTTCGTGCTGGCAAAATGTTCTTTGAGGGGAAAAGGGTTGTCCCTGATACACGTAAAGGACTTGTTCGCATAGGAAGGGTATTTCACGTCTCTGTACCCATTTTTTGTAGTAGATTTTATGCTGGAGAAAATTATCCATTAATTATTGTTTTATTGCTTACTTTAATTGCATGCCAAGTTGAAATGAAGCGAATATTCTGTCTCATAAATTTGATGGTTAAATTGATTTGCCTTTTCTTTGAAATTGTGCCAGGGCGAGGAGGGTTTGGTTCATTTTCAATGGCTTGATAGGAATCAGAATGTTGTTGAAGACGTATCCTAGTTATTTCTATTCTCAGGCTTTTTTGTTATAATATATTGATATATATCGTTCATATACACTCTATTGGTTGATATGTAATTCCATTTTCTGTAAAGGTCTAAGCATTTACAGTAGAATTCATGTATCCTGCACCTTTCATCTTTTTTCCTTTTCCACTCTTACTTTTTTGAATGAAAGAAAATAAATTTTGAGTAGAGCACCTGGTTTTCCTTGACATATTGATTACTAGGATCAGATAATATTTCCTGATGAAGCAGTATTTGAGAAGGTAACTTCTTATTCTGCATCAAGCAATATGTGGCTTGTAAGTTGCAAAATATTGATTTGCCACAGCTGATTCCCATTATTGAAATTCTTGGTTTTTCTTCCAGGTTAATCAAGCAGCAGGAAGGGTCTACCTCTTGAAGTTTAACACAGATAACCGGAAGTTTTTCTTTTGGATGCAGGTCAGGTTTATTACCCTTAATTTGTACCTCCTTAGGTGTACAACTCATTGTTCTGAAATTCTATTATCTGTTACTAGCAGGAGCCTAAAGAAGAAGATGATTGGCAGTTATGTAGCTCTGTCAACTACTATATTAATCAGCCACTAGGTAACCTTTATGTTCTTTCTTGTAATTTGCTTTTATGTCTACCCTACTACTCAAATGAAGTTTAGTCCACTATCAATCTACCAGTCAAATGAAGTCAGTCACCAGCCACTGTGAGTCATGAATGTAATCTTTGCTGCTCTTCTTAGGAGCTTCATTGTGTTGTGTTGTGTTGTTGTGATCTTCATTTTATCTTTCATTCGCTCTTTCTTAAATTCATGCTATCTCAATTCTACTTGCTGTGGTCTTCATTGCCCTTACTTCAGCTTCCCCATACTTATGAATTAAGAATTCCATCTCCACTTTCTTAGTGGATGCAACCATCTCTTTCCCATCCCAATATAACACTCTTCAACTATGCACTTGTTGGGTTGCTGCTAGCCTATTGTTTTCATTTCTCAGTGTGAGATAGCATGGCTGGCAATTTTTATATAGCATGAGCACCACTCTATAGTATTTTATGATTGCAGGAAATTCTTTGAACAAGTATTACTTTTGGTGGGATCATCATTTATAATTTTTTTTTTTTTCCCAGAACTTTGATGCCTTCCTATCTTTTTGCATGCCAGAGTTCCTTGGTGAAGAGCCCAATAATTCTACTCCTCTACAAGTGTCTGAAGACATGCTCGAAGATGACATTTCCTCAAGGTATAATTGCTATGTCAGCACAAAGAAATATTCCTCTTGTGCTTTCTTATAGCTGATAAGGATTGGAGGCACATATTGGGACTTTGAGCAACTCAAGTAACTTATGCCAACATTAGCAATCAAGTTTTGCCGACTCTCAGACAAACGAACAACTAAAAACCCCACTTGGGGCCCGCCCAACCCTGGTTGGGATGGGGGGTTGTTTTGCTGTCTCTTCCATTCTAGCATGAGAGTCATACTCGTCTATAATGTTTGGTTATCAAGTTAAAAAAACAAAGATCACTGATTACATGGCTGATTCATTTTCCTTGGTCTTGAGACCTAATATTTCAGCATTTTTCTTGCCAAATATTGGTGATTTTCTTATGAGATACTTATGTATTGCCAACAGAGCTGGAAACCTAGTTGTCCCGAACTTGGGAACAGAAGTAATTAGTGATGTGACATCGTCATTGGGACCAGTGAAATTGGAAGACCTGCAAAGGATCTTGAGTAATATTGAGCCTGGAGGTATTTAGTTTTATGCTCAGAGAGCTCCGCTATACCCTATCCTTGTTGCTTTAGATCGTTCTGGAATTTGATTTGTGTGATGTGATGACACATTCTGCAGATAGTGTAAGAGATCCAGATGCAGGTAATTATTTAATGTTTTCTTTAGTGCAGTAGACTGTAATGGAATTTGTTAGTTGTGGATTGCTTCTGGATATGAGCTTTTAGTTATTTAAATGGCATTCTTTTATTTGTTGCCATATTCTCTCTCTCACTCTCTCTCTCTAACTTTGATTCATAAAAGCATGCAAAACACTTTCCCACATAGAGAAATTTCTGTTGGACGTATGTTTAGCTACACAATGCAATATGGTGTAAAAAATCAATCTTACTAATATGATTTGTTCGAGGGCTAGTGCAATGTTTTTCTTTTCTTTTCTTTTGATAGGGTTGGGACTAGGGGACATATTGAAGCCTGATCTGATAATGCCATTGATTGAGACACTGCTAGTGGAAGAAAGATTAGCATCCTATTTACCTGAGGTAATAAATATTGGAATGTTTGAATTTTCCTGAATCTTCAGTCTTTATGCACCCATTTTCAGGAGCTGTGAGGTTGCAGGGCGAGTGGACGCCGGAAGATATTTTAGAGTTGCTACAGAGCCCAACATTCCGCCAACAAGTAGATTCTTTTACCTATGTAAGATAAGCAAATGGAGGCTTACCTTTTTCAATTACTTGTTTTTGTGAGATATTGGCCAATTGAACAGGGATGACTATTTTTCTGTTGTTTGTAGGTACTCAAAACGGGACAGATAGATTTATCTCAATTTGGGGTTGATCCCAGTAAATGTGAGTGGCCTGCAGTTCCAAGCTTTGCTCCTTTTTTTTTTTTTCCTCTTTTGGTATAAAGTCTACGGTCTTGTATTTACCTGATCATTTTTATATTCTATCAACCCCGTCTAGAAGTTTTAGTTTCTTCCCGTGGTGTTTTGCTTCGGGATTTGTTTGATTGCCAAACTAATTTGTCAGTTCATGAACAAAGTAGTTTTCTACAGCGGTTGATAGGAAAGGGAAACGAAAGAGAAGATTTGGAAAATGAATTTGCCGTGCAGCCCGTGCTTGCTGCCTCTTTGGGTTTCAGAGAAGAGCTTTAGGCAACGCGGGGTCGATGCACCCAATGACTAGGTAATGGCATTAGGACTAACGTTCATAATGTTTTTTCCTCGTTGCAGACAAGTACACTGTTTTGTCTTTCCTCGAGGCGCTGGAAGACTCAGTTTCAAAAATTCCTGAGGATGGATGACCGGAAACTACAATCTGGGTCCTGTAATGAAAACGACCCCATGGGCGAGAGCCGGTCGTGGAAGCATTTTCATGCATTCCTGACGACTCTTTTTAGCTCCCGGCTTGTCGTTGGAGAACAGTGCTTCGGCCGGGCCATTTTCGTATACTTGCCCACCTTTTTGGGAGAGAAGAACACGAGAGCAAAGGAAATGTGTTCTTTTCAATTTCTTCAAATTTTTATCAGAAAATGCTTGACACCTTGGGATACTTTTATTGTTGATGTACTGGATGATTGATGCCTCAGACCATATATTTCTCAGCAATTTAACTCAATTAAGCTTCCTATGAATGTTACAAGAACACCGTTCGTGTAATAAAATTTTTGTATGGGACGACATTATTTTTTTACTAAATTCATCTGATATATCTAAACTCGATAAACACAAATCTGATTGTTACATTTCTAGTAACTCTTTCAGTACCCGCACAACTCCTTAAATGTATACTCAGAAGCATTGACACCTGCCTGTAATTCCGCGTTTAAGTTGCTGAACTTCACTGCGTGGTCAGAAGATCTCCCTACGATTCTGTCTGCCTGAAATTATTCTGAATATTACATAAATAAAAATTTTGAGGTTTGAAATTCAGGTCCTGGGCCATAACATGATATAATGTATAATAAAAATAATAAAATATGTAACAAAAAAAATTAAGACAAAGTGTAATAATACTTTAAAAAATACAATAACTATTATATTAAGTGAATTCAATGTGTTTATATACCATTATATTGTTGTTGCACTTTTTTGTTTTTTTTTTTTTATATAACTCTTATTACACATGGTTCTTATTATTCACTCGTTCAAGTTCGTTACACGTACAAGCTTTTGTAAGAAGAAAATTTAAATCTTTTTTAAAAAATTAATTTTTTATTAGGTGAGGGCTGTTCGGTGGCCGGATGCTCTGGCCACCTAGCATTTCTGTAAATTTATAAATATTTTGGAAGACTTTACCTGTAAAATATAGAATTAAAAAGAAACTACAAAGGACTTCAAATCTCATCGGCATTCCAAAGCCCAATTGAATTGGGTCAAGCGGAATATCACAACTGAGAAGACTTCTTTTTTTTTTTTTCTTGCTCAATTAATTATTTATTTATTTGATAAAGATGGTGTTTAATCACAATGGAAAAAGGGTTGACTTCAGTAAACCACCTTCTGTACAAATGGTAATGGCTGCATTGCCATAGTCTAGCTAGCTATTTGGTGTAACGAGGTTTCCGAGTTGCAGAGATGGAGATTCAACATTTCAGCCATGAGCATACGTTGACGTTTTGGGAGGACAAACAGGAGCCGGATGGTGAGCAGGGAAAAGATGTACAATTGGGCGAGCAGAAGATTCCAAAGAGCGGCAGGGGCAATGCTTGCAATCAAGTAGTTGATGATGAAGGCTACTTTTGTGAAACTTGCGGAGAGTTACTGGTTGCACAAATCGTGCTCCTTGCTGCCTCATGAGCTGCAACATCGCCCTCTTCACTCGCCTCATCCTCTCACTCTGATAGCTAAACCTCCCGAACCAAAGTTGTACTGGTTTGACTCTTCCCCGTCGACATAATTTCATTTGTAATGGATGCAGAGATCATTGCCCTGGATTTGCCTACCATTGCACGGAGTGCCAGTTCTATCTGGATGTCAAGTGTGCTCTTATTATAGATGGTAGAGATCAGCATCACATATCATCAAGACAGCTTCTTGATACAAAGCCTGAGATGTCTCATTCAAGCCACACCCATCCATTCATCCCCTTCAACACCACAGGCCCACTTTTAGATGATTTCTGTGCGTGTATTGTTTGCAAAATGATGCTTCAGGGTCTAGCCTATGGTTGCTTTGAGTGTAGATTTTTTCTGCATAAGTCCTGTGCAGAAACCCACTTTTGTTTCATGACGATGAAATAAAAAAAAAAAGCAAATTCATCTGTGATGGATGTCGGAATATTTCCAGGGGCTCTACTTTTCAATGCGAGCATTGCCAGATGAAGCTCGACGTAAAATGTGCTCTCCTAACGGAAGGCAGTTTAGGCCAGATATCAGAAGAATGTGAAATAAATGCCCAAATTTCCCATTTCAGCCATCCCCACCCCCTTCTTCTCTTCAACGACGTGGAGGGGGGACTATATCTTCTATGTCGTGGATGCAGATTGGAGCTTTCAGGTCTAGGCTATGGCTGTCTTGAATGTGAATTCTACCTTCATAAATCCTGTGCAGAAATGCCACAAGAGATACAACACCCATATCACCCACAACACCCACTTCTGCTTCATTAAGATGAAATAAGAGGGAGCGAATTCATTTGTGATCGATGTCAGTGTATTTCCAGGGGCTCTACTTTTCAATGTGGGCATTGCCAGATAAAGCT
Organism: Bruguiera gymnorhiza; assembly: GCA_020883675.1. Lineage (NCBI taxonomy): Eukaryota > Viridiplantae > Streptophyta > Magnoliopsida > Malpighiales > Rhizophoraceae > Bruguiera > Bruguiera gymnorhiza. The sequence continues at coordinate 674,315 of JAIRCJ010001048.1, forward strand.
TGACTTAAGATGTGCTCTTCTAACGGAAGGAAGTTTAGGCCAGAGATCAGAAGAGTGTGAAATAAATGCCCAAATTTCCCATTTCAGCCATTGCAATCGTCTTCACAAACCACAGGAATTGCCGCCTAAGATAAGACACACTCTGCATTTGCTGCACCCTCTCATATCTTTTGTTAACAGTGGGTTCGACTATTTCAAATGCAACGGATGTGCAACAATATCAAGCGATGATGCATATTACCAATGCGAAGAATGCAAATTCATCCTTGATATCAAATGTGCTTCCATACAAGAAAAGCGCCGCATTTTAGAGAGAAGACATGACAATGCCATAGTTTCTCATTTCAGCCATAACCGTAAGTTCTTCCTCGCCAATTGTCCAGAGGATCTTTCTCTAAGATGCCCTGTTTGTTTCTTGTACATTTCAGGTCCGCCTATTGTTGTCCTGAATGGCAGGAATCTCCATTCATGTGTCCTGCTCTAAAGTAGAAAGTGTAATACACCAAAATCCATTTCACCCACAACATCCCCTTTTGTGGGTTCCATTTCACTCACAACATCCCCCTTTGTGGGCTCTCAACGCTTCTAAATTGCCATGTAGAGCCTGTAACTTGCCTGATACTGTTTACTTTTTGTGGCAGTGCCATGTATTGTAGATGTAAATTAAGGCGACATTCCAGACACCGGTAAAAGGACTCATTGCAATCGTTTTCAAAAAGTTAAGGGTGCTTTTCATGTGCATCCTGTGACTCTCATGGATTCCGTGGTTCAAGAATATTGGGACGAGCAATACTGCTACGCTTGCGAGGTATAAGGAACCCCGATCACGCCGTTTATTCTTACGAGGAGTGCGTCAACATTGCTTACATTGGATGTGTGCTCGACGAGGTGAGTTTTCCATCCACATTTTTCTCCTCAAACATGCAAAATGTATTTGCAGATTTTATGTACAGTGCACGGCATCATACAACTCAGGTTCCTTGTATTAGTTTCTAGTTAACAAGCTAAATTGTTAGCCTTAGCGTACCCATATTGTCACTTTCATTGGATTTTCAAAATCTATTTTCTTCACAACACTTGCTTATTCTGTTTTATATCTGATTGTCTTTTCTTTTGATCTCTTGGTCAGATGATTCACTACAGGTCTTTCCATCCTCAGTTGCCTCTCCACGGAGTGGGAATTTGAGAATGGAGTTTGGGGAGACATCTGGGGAGGTGGATTCTGAAGTTGACCTTCTGACTGATTCTGTAGAACAGAGCAAGACAGAATCACTTGTGATTGTAGAAGTAGACAAAGAAGGCGAAGTCCTTGAGCAGGAGATGAAGTCACTGAAATGGAACTGAAAGATGCCATCAGCTGGTTTCAGAAGCACAAAAGACACTGGAGGCATCCAAAGGCAGAAAAAAAAAACAACTGGAGAGATTGACATGGAACCGACAAGAAGTCAGATTTGGTTTAGATTGAGTAGAAAAGTGATAAATCAAGTGCAGACTTTAGTTAGATTTGTAGCAAGATTGATTACAATCTTATCTCTTTGTTTTCTTACTACTTTGTGTCTAAAACCAAGGCTATGTCTGAGTTTGTCTTTTTTGCATCAGATTTGTAGCTTTTTTTTTTTTTTTTCCTTTGTTGTCGTGTCTCGAGATTACCATGTAACAAATCCCTCTTTGGGATCTTGGGGGATCTGTATGGAATAATGATACCCAGTATTACATTCTCAAGATAGAAGATAATTTTTGTTGTTAATTTGACTCTGAAAAAACAAATTTTGGAGCAGATGAGCAAACCAACCAGTATTTTCTGGGAGACTTTCAGTAAGGGGAGGATAGATATTGCAGGGGAGAGATTCCACCATTTATTTTGAATTTTTGTTGTAATTCTTTTATTGAATTAACTATTTTTTTTAATTAACTAAGAAAATCATCCAAACTTTTTGAAAAAGTTAAAATAATGATATAAATACCGAATACTTTACAAAAAAAAATAATAATAATAAACATGTTGCAATAATGAGATTGATAATTCTAGAGGTGAGTTTCAAAAGAGATGGTAAATTTTGATTAATTAACAAGATATTTGCATGATTTGTTTGTCAACTTTCAGTCCCTCCTGTGGCATTGCTTTATCGGTGCTTTTGCACTTTGGCTGACATTCTTGACTTCTGGAGCGCTGGCGCAGACAGTATAATTAAGGTCCATGACAGTAATAACTTTTGCTAACATCAAACTGATTGAAAGTCTAGTTGATTGAGAACTAAACAATGCACAGGAATATACAGGAAATCCAAGTCCTGTAGAGAGATGAGAAATCAGAAAACTAATCACTAGCTACATGAAACATTCACAATTGTGACTAGTATATTCCTGCTCACCTTCAATCATACAAGTCTCACCATGAGACACATAACCTGCAACTACAAATCATGTCCACGAGCAGCCAAATATCAATTATGTAAAATTTTCGATTGTGGTCAGCTGTGGAGCAGGTGGGGCGATGATATTCTCTTTCATCTGCCCCCGATCACTTTGCTAGATCAGACTTATCATCATTTCCATCAAGATGTTCAGCAATTCTGCTTTCTGGTATGTCTTGCTTTTTGCTTACTTCTCGAGCAATTTCTTCCAGTCCAGTATCAACGTTTGTGTCAATATTTGTTATGGCACGATGCAGCATTGCTTCCTGTTTCCCATCTGCAGAGGCCCCATCTTGTGGGGAGGAAGAAGCCTTGGACCTCTCTTCTTCTAACATTTTTTGTTTCTCAAACATCATTTGAAGGTACCTCCCCTGTTCCTCAATCCTTAACTGCAAATTTCTCTGGATCTGCAAGGATAATACAGAAGGATTAAATGAGAATGAATCGCCAAATCTATAATTACATAAATTATACATCATAAGATGCATTTTCACTACCTCAATAAAAGATCCTACTTAATTGTTGTTTGAAGAAAAGGGGTCCATTAAGTTGCCAATTAGTCTTCCGATTGATTCTATAGATAGGTTATAATGCAAAAGCCCACTGCTCTTTTAATGCGCAAAGGAGAAATTCCAATCCATATAAACTTGATGAAACCCAGATGTTGCATGCTTTTTTGATGGAGGATCACATTTTCAGAAGTAAAGAAGGTAGAAGAAGAATGTACCAAAAGGACTACAAGAAGATTAATTGCTGTTTTGGGCAAAACAAACGTGAAGAGAACAAGCACACACAAAAAAAAAAAGAGTAAATGTTGTAGATCTATAGAAAAGCAGGGGAAGGGAACAAGTGCATCAAAGATGATTTCCCCAGTCTAAGGCTTGGTTTTTTCTGTTAAGCTGCAACTCCTGTCAGTCCATGATCACCTTCCTTCCACCCAACAGCACCAAGGCAATTAAATAGGATGGAATTTCAAAACAATTCACAAAAATATAAGAAAAATTCAATACTTCTGATGCTGACCAGCAAGCTACACTGTGCACATAGGAGACTATATACTGCATAAATCAGTCTAGAAATGATATAGTGCTGCCAAGTAGAAGATGTTGCTTGATTTAATATACTCCATACCATATATCACTGTGATGTATCAATCCAACTTGACAAACGAAAAGAATTCATACTTCATAATTGATCTTGTTAAAAAGCAAATGGTGCAACCAAGCAGAAATGGTGAACTTCCAAAAAGATGAAAGCCTTTCTTCAAAACAGAAATGGTGAACTACTTAAGTTCCAAAGAAATGAAAGCCTTTTTTTATCAAAACAGACTACAAGGTTTAGTGAAATTTTGGGAGGTGAAGTTAGCCCAAACCATTAAACTTATTATGCAGAAGCTACAGCTATCACTTTCTCCCTCTTCATCACATGTTTTGTTGATCTATAGTGCCAATGATTTATCAACTTAACCAAAGCCTAGAATCTTATCAATTTTAGGATGGAGAAACTGAAAGTCAAATGCCAACAGCATACCTCGAGTTGTTCATGAAGCTGCTTTTGAACTTGCATTTGCATTCGCAATGCTTCAGACAACCCAATATTCCTGTGTTCACCAGAAGTGAGCTCAAATCAGCTTCACATTCCATCATTTTCAAATATGTAAAGGAATTTTGTGATAGCTATCATTTCATAAAGAGCCAAACCACAGGAAACCTCTTTTAGAGAATTTATCCCTAGATAAATTTCAAGAAGTTATTAACATTTGAGACAAATGACTTTAAGAATTCTAATCATGATACATTGCATCAAGCATTTTGATTTTTTGGCAATATATCCACAAAGATGACAAGGAAAAGGCGACAAAAACAGTTGCCAGGAATTCATCATACAATAAAGTCAATGAACTGAGGGTTAGAAACTCCTGTCAAAACTTAAATCTAAGGAACCTTGAATGATCATCAGAAATGTCACAGAGATATGTAACCAAAATTCTTTAACCACTTTGTTTCAAGTAGAAAACACTATTGGCAAAGTATAACTTACGGTTTCAAGTCTAGTGACTTTGTTTCAGAGATGGGACTAAATACTGTCTCTGAAGTTCCTGAAATGAAAGGAGAGAGATAAAAATTTCAGGAAATTTAATTAATAATCCTCTGGTGATAGGTAACCTGATTAAAGGAAGGACCAAGAAGCAAAAAGGAAGAGTGGGATATAGCAAATTGTCATCCATGATATCTATATATGAACTAAAACTAGGAAAGATTAACATGACAAGGAAAAAAGAACAGTGGGAACATGGACGAAGAACAGTGGGTATTTCATACTTATGGCTATAATATATAGTGAGTAACTCTAAAATAATGCAGGACAAAAAACTGGAAGGCTCTCAAGGGTTACCTTCAGATGACTTGACCAACTCAGGTTTATATCTAGCTGTTCTGTACTTCTGAAAATGCAAAATTACATCAACTAAATCAACATAATTTAAAATTAGCTCGGTCAACGAAATAATATTATTAGAGAATTTTTATACCTGCAGGTGGCTTTTAACATGATAAATGGTCAATCCCTCAACTTTCATGAGCTTTAAGACACCCTTCGGTGTAGCCCCTGTATTTCAAAATTCAAAGTCAATGTGCCAAGATGCATCATAATCTCTCTAGCCCTATGTTTTACAAAAACTACAGATAGACTACGCACGTTCACAACCACCAAGTTGATTGACAGCTTCTACAAAAGCCTCATGAAGTTCAGGTGTCCAACGCATTCGAGGTTTTGCCACTTGGGCGGGTGTCCGTCGGCTAGCAGCACCTAGTTCTCCACTAAACACAGGTTGACGCTGAGGAATTTGAGCTTTGTCCAGTGAAATATCAGATGATGGTTCCAGCACCTGATACAACATAATTTACAACCTTACAAAATTGAAATACAATAAAGCGAAAATCAGGGAGTGTTTAACAACTCACAGATGTTCTGCAATGCACTTATCAAGCAGAGAAAAAAAAAATACAAATGAAATATTCTTAAGCTAATGATAGCAGAAAAGAGAAGAAGAACAAGTTGGAACATTATCAATCTGGTCCCCTCATAGAGAAATTGGCTTCATAACTTTCTAGAGATCTAAAATTATGTCAGTGTCCATTTTCTATTTAAAAGAAGATTAAAAGGGGAAAAAAAAATGCAAATGATCCCTTTTGTTCTCCTTCAGAGAGGATCCCCACCCACCAACAGACAGACAACTGACAGAGAGAGATTGTGTTTGCAAATGATCTGAATGATACACATGAAACGAAACTTGTTGTCTATGAACATGTAACATATTGTATCAAGGAACAAACCTTTTGTTTGGAATCTGTGATTTTAACATCAGTAAGAAATTCATTCCAATTTGGTTCTTGGGCATCATCAATAGAGATCAACTGATCTGCCCACTCTTGCCACTCTGTTATCTTAGCATGGTCCTCAGATGCAATGACTCCTGTACTGTTTTCCAGCAGACCATTCTGGACACTGGCATCCTGAGGAAAATCATGAAAGTCTTGAAATGGATCTATCGACCACGAGATATCCATATCTTCCTTAGAGTGATTAACTGATGCTGAAGATTGTAGCTCTGAAAGGGGAGACGAGGCTGGTGGCCAAGCTGCTCCATCCCTTGATGATGGAGAAATGAATGGAGAATTTTGTAACTGATTACTTAGAGTTGAAACTGAAGAATTATGCACGTTGCTGGGAAATCTTGAAGACGAAGAAAGTAAGTACCCAATGCTCCCATGATTAGAACCCAATGGAGATGCCTGTTGAGATACATGGTTTCTCATCAGCTCCCTTTCTGAATAAACCTGAACTGAATTGAGCAATTTTGGGTACTTTCCTTTGCAAGGAGGAGGAAAGACTTAAAAAGATGAGGAAATAGCAGCAGAAACCCCAGAATCACTTGCTACAAAAGCAAGAAAAATGGAGGGGGACAGAGTGTCAGCAATAACATCACTTGCTACAGAGCTACTCTTGGTTGCCAACTCAAGTGTACCAAATCATACAATAAATTATGATTTCCTATTCTCACTCTTACATTAACAAAATACTGTATTTAAGATTGGAACTCTAGCATCTGCGAGCAGAAATTGTTAATCCAGAGTGATGAAACTGGTTCTACCCAGAGACACTGAAACAGGTATGGCTAATTTTCTTATGGATTTAAACTTCCATGATTAATGCCCATAACTCCGTCATTAACATGGAAACATGGAAAGGCAAGTTGCTACAATCATGCATATCTTTAAAACTGGAACAAAATATATAAAGTGAAGATGTGGAAGTTCAATGCCTCAACACTTTAATACATTTCAGCATTAGAGGCCATTGGGACCTGAAAGAAATGTGTTTAAGTTGCAGAAATAGCCCTCCTGTAAAGACAGCAGTAAGACACTGTATATTTAACTCTTCCCTAAACCTCACAGTGTGGGAACCTCGTGCATTGAGACACCACTTTTTATTGGGGGCCACACTCCAATGGCAATTGTCCGTTACATCTAGTTTCTAAATAAAATCTCCAAGATTCATAGTAGACTAATATAATCTGCGTTAAATTTGACGTTTTGCAATTGGGCACAGCTACAACATTGCAAATCAGAATTCCTACAGAGAGGAGCACCCAAGGAAAGATACCATTCCAAAAATTACCACAATCAGGAATCCAAGTCAACCAGTTAAGAGTACAAAAAATGTATTAAGCTTACGAACAGTCACAGTAATTCATGCAGAAAAAATTGTAAAATTACACGTAACAGCAAAAAGTAACAATTACGCAACTATGCAATCTATGCCACATTCAAACCATTGCAAGTACTACATTCATCGCCTCCTAGGTCAAGAACATAAAGCTCAAATTCAACGTGATGCACAAAATTCCATCTGTAAACATACAATAAATAGATTTTTTGTATTTTTTTTTTTTTATGACGGGTCTGTGACTCCAACTTCAAACATGGAATGCACCTTAAAGATTCGAACCTAAGACTGCGGGCCTAACCCGCGCCAGTCCCAAGTTCACCCTCATCACTGGGCTAAGCATAGATGGTTACCCTATAATGGATAAATACCCGCCTCCTAGACCAGCTCCAATCATCGAGTTCTCTCTTCACACATTGAAAAAAGTTGGCCAGGAACAACCCCACAAAAACAGACCTATGAATTAGCTAATTTTCTGTCAAAAACAACTACAACCCAATTCACGATCGATCAAAGGGTCGTCAAAAACACACTTGGATTCACAAAGGGAAACAGAAACATGAACTGGGTATCGCGTATTATTACCTAAAACAATCCATATGATCAAAACAATGATTGAATATAGAAGAAAAAAAGAAGATTCGAAACTCACAAAAAAAAAAAAAAAAAAAACAACAACAACAAGGAGAACCATACCTAGCAATACTGAGAGGAAATCGAAACGGAAAATTGAAAAGATAAGAAATCGTCACGTTTTGGCTGGCGGCTAAATCGCACGCGAGGGAATGAATATATCAATACAAGCAAGCCACTGGGGTTTGTCGTCTTGCTTGCACCAAGCTCTCTCTTTCTCGGAGGATACGTAAATGGCTGTGTGTTTAATTAGAAATTACATGGTAAGGAAAATTATATCGCAAGCTGGATTCCCAGCCGTCGGATTAGACTCGAGATAGTGAAAGGTACTTTGGTCATCGTTTTCGACGGCTTGGATTGGACGGAGGGGGAGACAAAAACATGGGAGATGATGTGGGAGATTGCGAAAGGCAGCTATTTACAAATGCTTTTTTGTGGGCCCAATTGGAAGAAGTGGTGTGTTTTTTACGGCTTTTTCCTCTGTGCTTATCTCAATTTCTGGGTCCAACGTTGTTTGCTTCCGTGAACAAGCCGTGATTAATTTCGCATGTGTTTGTATACCGGCGGGGGACTCCTATAGGATTACACAAGCCTTCACTCTACAGGGTTCCTTTCCCTTTTGTATTATATATTATATGAATGTTAGTTATTTTGACCTGCAAAAGATCCAAGTGAGAGATAACTTTGTTGTTACAATTGCTATAATAATATTTACGGTTTATATTATTAATTGTAATCTACAAAGGTGAAAAACGCATGAGGGTGTAATATTTTATATTTGTATCATTCCAGGGTCGAATGACTTCCTTCTACTTATTAGCAAGAGTACTTGTCCATACATAATGTTTTATTCTGAATGTCGGTTAAGGCAAGCCAACTCGTGCACAATGCAAATCACTCTATACATTGCTCCATGGTTCCTTTCTATAATGACACCCTCTTTTGGGAAATTAAATCCAGTTATCTGGTAACGTCTGTGGAAACTGCAAGGAAGCAGGTATTGACAATGAAGCATTTAACTAACAAAAAACCTGACAATCCTCCCCCCACCACCACCACCAATCGAATAAAAATAACACGGAACGGGATATTGGTGAATTCCTCCTACTTATTCTAAACCCTTTCCTCGTTGGCATCCAGAAGTTTCTTGGTTACCTTCTTGTAAGGACAACTCTTGTCATCGGTTTGGACGGCAGAGATTGGGTGAAGAAGTGTACAAGATATGGGTGATCACGTAGGGCCTGAAGTTTCTTTTGGCATTTTTCTTTTTTCCCCCCGGAGTCCACCGGGGATGACTTCTTGTGAGGCTTTGTCTCTCTTTTACGAGAAATAAAAAGATAGGTTGGCATCTACAGTTTCATATAAAATAATAATAATAAAAAAAGAGAGTATTATGACTTTTAATATAATAACGGACAAACTCTGTACTAGTAAATCACAACGCTCGGTAATTATAGAGTTTTATCTTAACTTTGGTCAAATTAAAATTCTTTGCATCAGATCATTCAAAGGTTTTATGGGGTACAAGATTCCTTTTTCGGCAAACAAAGATGTAATTGCAAAGGATGTGAGTAATTAATTAATTAATTAATTTCGACGGTAAAAGAGAACATCATTAGTTCTGTATAAAACGAAAATCAGAAATCAGAGATTTGTGTATGCATTATATTTTGGGGGTACTTCGTTTGATTAGAAGATAACCAATTTCATCATTATATAGAAAAAACAGAGAGCAAGAAGGGTAGTAGTGAGGGTGAGATGGTAAAAGAGAAGAAGTTAGCTTCTTGCGGCCGGTTGGAGATGCAGGGGATCGAACCCTGTACCTCTCGCATGCAAAGCGAGCGCTCTACCATTTGAGCTACATCCCCAGGATAGTTAAAAGGGTCTTAATTTATTTTCCCTATGCTGTTTTTTTTAAGACTGTCCAGCTCTTTGTCTTGCATGCTGAGCTTGCAAAGGAGCATCCGAAATTAAGATATATACGCCACCGGAGCCAAAAATTAAGAGGACAGAGACACAAATTTTATTATCCGCGACCTTACAGCAGAACAGAAACGACAATTTGTGAAAAATTCTGAAGGGTCCTGTTGATCATTGTTGCCTTTTTATCTGGTGGAAGGGTTCCCGGAAAATGATCTGCAGGAAAACAAAATCGTGCAACTCTAACACGGAAGCAAGGTGTTTTTACCTGATCGTGGCCAAATAAATAAATCAAAGTCAAAGTGCTCTGGACTCAAATTACAATTTCTGCTGAGGCCAAGTTGAAAAGAATGAATATATTCCTCTGGAATCAGATGAGACCGATGACCATGGGACGAGCAAAACTAACAACCAATGGGAGAATCATTTCTTTGGGAGCTTAATGACAAATGGAGATGAACGTAGATAATAGTTTAACAGGCACAATTTAAGCTACCAAGGAAACAAGACGTGAGTTTACATAGCATACCCCTTTGCTTGATTCAGATGAGGAAATAACCAGCAGCTGCAAGTTAAAGATGAAAACTAACTGAAACTTTTGTTAGACTGAAAAAAACCAACAGGCTAATGAATCAAATGAGAAGAAAGAAAAGCCAAAAGATCAGATTTTTGTTGGGGTAACCTCCACCCTCCCGTCTACCAAAGAAGCAAGTTTGGATTCACCTCCCCTTGGCTAACACTGAAGAGCAGAAGTATTTATCGGATAGCACCAATGATTGAAGAAAAGAAAAAAAGGTAATGAGGGCTTCTAAGGATGGTTGCTACTTATTGCTCCTGGAAATTTGCAAGTATTGAGAGAAAGCAGCAGAAACTAAAAAATTTCTAATGACATTTCAATCGCGGCCATGATTTATCTAATAAAAAGATTGATCCACATCTGTTGAAGAAAAGCTAGTTTTTCTTGAAACAATAGCTTTTTCAGTGTCTGTTGTAAATCTACACTGAATCTTACAATGCAAGTAATGAAAGTCCAAACAATCTTGATGTTATCATCATTGAATGACTCCACAATATAAAGAGCATGTACAAAGCAACAAACTAACATCAGACTACATCATCCATGTAGTGTCTGAAATCAAACATAAAGAAAGCAACGTGCTAAAACACCTTTCTTTAATGTACTAGTTTCCCATATCCAGAACTAAAACAACGTCCCAGTGCACAAAGTCTCTCGTGTTGTAAGGTCTGCAGAAAAGTTAAAAGTAAGTAATTTTACCATTGTTTTCACATTAAAAAAAAAAAAATTGTTTTATGCATTTATTGCTATTGAAAAAAATTTGATGTGCGTAGTCCTTTTTTCTTTTTTTTTTTTTATGCAATTAATCCACATGCCACAACATGCAAGAGTTTGCAATAAGAAATTAAATGTTTGCTAGAGCCATGTCTATTTTTATATAAAATAAAAGATTGTTCTCGATCTCCAGTCAAGTGTGAAAAGGTTATTATCTATAATTTGCTAAGCAGCTTGAGAAGAAGAACAAGTTCCGCCAATAGAAACAATGGTTGCATAAACTATTGAATCAAATTGAACAGCCAGACAGTTACTCTAGAAACGTTGGCTTTTCTTCACATTACATTTTTTTGAGGACCACGTAGACCTTGTAACATATATAAATTCATTTAATCAGATCTTACCTTGTACAGCAAAAGTTGGTGATAAATGTGACCTACACGCGATAATTAAAAAGCAAAAAACAAGTGCGCGCCAGGTATAAATAACACTTTAAGGGGCTTTTTTTTTTTTTCCCTTTTCCAATGCAGAAAGCATTAAACAAAGAGGACACAAAATAGAAAAAAATTCATGAAGTTGCCTTCATGACTGATGAAATTAATGATGCAGACCCACGAATGAGCTGCCCTGCCGGTGTCTGAAGCGTGGTGGTTGTAAAATTATGGGCTTGGACGGCTGGTCCGACGCATGACTTCCGAATTAGGTCCCCATATCAAGTTAATATTTCATTGACGGGGGTCCTCTTTCATTCAAGGGCCCTCATCCTTTTTTTTTTTTTTCTCGGTTCCCTGATACGGACAGCCAATCTCCAACCACTAAGTTACGATTTTGAAAATTTTCAAACTACTGCTAACGAATTAATTTGAATATAAGTATTAAATCGAGACAAACTGATCTGCTTATGTCCCCATCTACAACGCTGTTAACATTTTAGGTTTGACTCTCCTCAACAACGTGGTAGCTAGCCCTTTAAAATGCAATAAGCCACAACATCGGATGGATGCTGCCCAAAAACGTCACCCTCACTACCCGGCTGGAAACGCAAGTTAAACACAATTTTCCATACTGTGCATATTGGAATAAACAGTCTACTCAATGTGGGAGTACCCACTTAAATTTATCCCCGGGGTGTGTATTCTGCAATTTGGTCTTTGTTGTTGTGTGGGCGGATCGTTTGTTGTTCTGAGCTAGCAATTTTGTAATTGTTCTACCAGCAGTTGAAGATCTAGAAAGGTTCAAGATTGAGGATATAAGATTTTGTTTCAATTTTTTTATTTTCCCTCATAATTGATATTGTATTAATTTGACTCAATTTTTAAGTAAGTCAAATAAAAAAAATTTCAAAAATAATTTACACATAAAAAATGTTTATTTTCTCTAATAAAATTGTTCAATAATATATTCACACGTACGCAGGTAACAAAGTTAGTTTTTTCATTATTGCAACTTCTATAGCTGCACTTCCTTTGGAAAAAAAAAAAAAAAACTGTATTTGCGCGTGTGGGTATGACTTTGTCTTAGCCTTGAAATCAAGCATTTAATGCCTATTGAGTAGTAATCGCATATATAGTTTGAGTATGTCTAGTTTTGAGAATTGATAATGACCTTCATCTTCGAAACAAGAAAATAGTGGGGCAACGGAAGAATAAAAAGATCTATTATTCTGTCCTTCGTATCGTGAGCATTTGACACGGAGATGAAGGCGAAATTCATCGTAAATAGATCGGTTCTTGATTAGCTGTTTTTGGGTATTTCATCACTCGTATGAAAAATGTAATGACCAAGACTCTTATATTGTAAAATCTAAAAAACTTTATGAAAAAATTATTTTTCTCTCGAACTTGTGACCAGTAAATTTATCGAAATGTCACCATGATGAAATAGAAATTCAAAATAAAATAAAATATGGGACATAATTTTTAGCAAGAAATGACCATCAATAAGAGGGAAAAACAATCATCGTTTTGTGAACTATTCACACTATCAATCCCACAGATTTGTTAATAGTGGGACCTGATCACTTGCCAAGTTGTTAATAGTTAGAACTAATTAAAAAAGAACAATGGTTGAGTTGATCTTGTGTTAATGGACGTTTTACCAATATGCTAAAAGTAGCTTATTATATAACCTAAATTTTATATATACTAACATAATGTCACGAACTGTTATAGCTATCGCTTATTATTTGACCCATCTGACAAGGCTCTGGACAAATGAAAAAAACTAACTTCTGTCTGAAGAATTTGTTAATTTTGGGGTCCAATTTGGAGTTTAGCCATAACCCCATTAGTTAATTTGCAAAATTTTACAATTTCTAGATGCGGTTTTCTCACCTGTAGACCATTTTTGACGGATAAAAATGGTAGAAAATCTTGCATATCACAGGCTGGCTGCAGTCTGAATTCGCTGGAGAGGAGCCAAGCCCGGAAAGGAATCCTAGTCACACCATTTAATAGCATCATTGTCTAAAACAAGACAATGCATGTCAATTCGCTGTTCCCCCAAAAAGCCTATGTTAATTGCATAGTCTCCGGGGTTGTGCGGGCTAGGCGAGCGGGAATCATTTTTCTTCCGATATCTCCCATTGCCATCGCCGCCACTGCCATCGCCCTGGCCGCGTCGTCCGACCATGACATACAATGCACACCCTTTTCAGCTTTTAGAAATCAATGTCATGTCTGCTCAGGACTTGGCTCCTGTGTCCAAATCTATGCGTACTTACGCAGTATTTTGGGTGCATTCGGAACGAAAGCTGACGACCAAGGTGGATCAACATGGCCACACCAATCCTCAATGGAACGAAAAGATTTTGTTTCGCGTGGACGAGACGTTCCTGCATGCTGAAACATCTGCTATAATGATTGAAATTTATGCTGCAGCTTGGCTGCGGGATGTTCAGATAGGAAGTGTCAGGGTACTGCTAAGCAATCTGTTTCCATCCAATAACAGCAATGCGAAAATGCATTTCGTTGCGCTTCAGGTTCGCCGCCCGTCAGGGAGGCCTCAGGGGATCCTGAACATGGGAGTTCAGATCCTGGATGGTACAATGCGGAGCATGCCTTTGTTGACAGAACTTAGCGCATCAGCCATTGGCTTTGATGACCTTACCAATGCTAAAACAACGAAACAAAGTCCGGATACACCAAAACTGAGACGTACACAGAGCGACAAAACTGACCTGACCTCTACAGAAGATGATTTTGGTGTGAAAAAACGAGGCAGTGGCAGTGGTGGCGAAGGGTCATCCCTTGTTAATGACGGTGGTTATGGCGGTGGTTCCTTGCTGAGTTCGTCTATTGTGTCAAAATATAAAAGCAAAGACAAGGAAAGTGGCAATGGAGGTAATGGCAACGGCAGCATGGTTAACGGATCGCTTTGCTCCGACTTGGGGCCCTCTGCTTCGGTGGTGGCGGCTGCGATTGCGAAAGGGTTGATTAAGACACCAGCAAATGCAGCACCAAAGAATGCAGATGTCACAGGAAGCTCCATCCTTGATGACTGGACTGAGGAAGAAAGTGTTGAAGGCCTAAGAACAAAGCTGGAGAGGTGGAGGTCGGAGGTGCCCCCAGTTTACGGCAGGGACAAAGAGAAGCCGCAATCAAAAGGAAGCCGGCGCAGGCGGCACAGACCGGAAGGCGGCGGGTTGTTTTCATGTTTTGGCAATGCTTTTGGATGTGAAATTTCAATCACCTGTGGCAGAAAAAACAGCAGCAAGAAAAGACATGGTAATGGGAAAGTTTATCATCTTAGTTCTGTGGACAGTCAATCATACGTATAAAAATGAATATCAGACAGTCTCCTCGGGCGCGGATTGGCAGTAAAAAAAAAAACTGATAGAATGAGCCTGAATCAGGCAATAATGATCTGATCAGGCTCTTCATTGTTAATTGGATACTGGAACTGATAGAAATGCTCAGGAGGTTGAACTGCTAGTGTTGTTTGTTCTGCATAAGGACTGTGGCTGGGTGGTGTAGATATAGAGCAAGTTCACAGGTCAGGGATGATAGGGAAATGATCAGAGCTTTTTCTTTTATTATTTTTTTCAATTTGTAATTCTTTTTTTTTGTTTCATTAATTTAATTTAATTTAATTTTCCTTGTGGGGTTGAAGGGAAAGAAAAGAGAGTCGTGAGCCTGCATGCTAGCTCCATTTTTTTTTTTTTATTACTTGACCTGTAAATTATTATGACCTTTGCGGGGGCTGTCATGTTTATATATAATCTTTTACGTTAATAAATTTGCCTTACCCGGATCAAATTTGTGCAGTGAATATGGTTTGAAGAGCATCATTAAATGGATTCCACTAGGTGTATTTTAAATGTAGACCTATATTACATTATTGTTAGTATTAAATACCTATTTGTCATTCTCATCGTAATTGTAATTATATATTAAAAAATTAAAAATTTGCAATAAGTAAACTTATCCTTTAAGCACGTACCCCTCACTTGCCTTCTGTCAAAATTGAGGCCCTGAAGCCAAGAGGTAGAAACGTGCATGTGGGAGCCCATTTCTCCATTCTGCAGTCTGTGCTTATATTTATGGAAGGAAAATCCTTTTAAGGTGATACTTTTGATCTTCTAAGTAAGTGAGCCATAATCATGCATGCTCAATCTCTCTCAGAGATTTTCATGCTACTTGAAAATTGACCATGCTTATTTCCCAGCTTAAATTCTAGAACACTGTTCAAGTTTTTGTAGTCCTTTTCAAAACAATTCAAATTGGCCCAGGATTCTCACATGTTGAGCTTGATTGTGTACGCTCGCTGTACAATGACTACCCTGCAAAATAAGCGGCGAAAGGGATATTAAAGCATTATTGTTCTGCGGATGCTGCAAAACAAATTCGCAAGTCCAAAATTGTCCTATTAAATATCTAGCACTCATTAGGTTTACTCACTTTGTTTTTTTTTTTTTTAGTGAAATAGATATAGGCTCTATATCTCACAAAATCAAGCTTCACTTATTTTTTTTTTCTTCCTCACATTTAGATATTAGATTAATTCGGCTCAACTACGAGGAAAATCAAATCAAAGAATCTTTAATTATCACCACTATTTACACATCAGGTAACGAGGCCGGTTAAGGGTCACTGGTCAGATCACTAGTTAAGCATCACGGGTCAATGATCGGGTCAGAGTGTGATTGTGTATTTAATTTTCTTGAAAAGTGAAAACTGATATGCAGTATGCCAAAAAAAAAAACCAAATGTTCGATTCTCTGATACAAGTAGGTTGAAGAATTAGGTTATGCCAAAAGAACCAAGTACAAGGTAATTTTTAATCAGCCAACAGCCTTATTTGGTGAATCTAGCCAATGCCCTTAGGATCAGAAAGGTTCCAAATGAACAAGAAAAACTGACTACTTTCCAGTCTATTTTCTGTGAAGATAAAACCCGTGGTTGGCCAAATCAGCCTTTTAATGGAATGCTTCTCCACATCTTAGGATTGCAAACATCATATCAAATTTTTAGGAGACAGAGACAGAAATACAAACCCATTAAAACTATTATGAGCTTCGGAAAGCCTCAGTTGCCCTTAGGACCAGAAAGGTTCCAAATGATACCCAAAATATGGGCGGTGCACCAACCCTCCAACATAAAGGCATGCTGTTCATGGACAACGCAATGGGCCAATCAAAATACACTTTTTAATTCAGACGTACTAACAAAAAATGAAAATCAAAACACACTCTAAATGCGACTATAGCTTCCTCGAAATCCTTTTCGATTTTATTATTTTGCTTATGTGGCCAGTAAAATTATTATTTTTTCTTTGTTATTAGTCATATTATTCAGTAGTAAAAATTATTTGAACTCTTAATTTTAAATTATTATAAAATAAAAAAAATTACTAATTTAATAATTAAGATTACTATTTTCCTTATAGAGCCGGGAAAAAAAACTTCGAAAAACAATTCGGAATGAATGGCTTTACTTTAATGAGATGATTATATTTGCATTTTAGTTGTGTCCCGCCATGTCGGTCGCAATATAAGAATGCTGAACCATCACCCGTAACCCACCCAAAGCTTTTTCTCTACGCATCCGACACAAATCATAAAACCAAGCGGGGCTGTTTCAAACGTGGATGGAACTGTGGTTGCGTGGAACGTCCAAACCCACGAGTCTTCTCTCTTTGGTCAACCAAACTCAGAAGTCTAATGGGGCGGCTTTGGCAATCACTTTTTAACTTTGGGCCAACCCCACAAGTCTGCAACATTTGACGCCGACAATTTTATTGGTGACTATGGAGATTTAAGCCACCAAGGAACTCAAGGATCCAAAATTCCAATCTTGTGTGAAGACGACCAAAAAAAACAAAAAGACATAAGGAGTCTGGTAGATTGGCAGTCTATGATTGTGGTGGGATATCCTTTTTTGTTATTCTTTTTTCTTTTGGGTTTTACAGGCAGCTGATGTTTGAATCAACTTGTGTACATCTGGACTATTTCATCTCCTTAGTCCGCCATCAGGATATGCCTTGATCTATTATTCAAACCACATACGCCCTATAGGAGTATACTTAAATTATCCTGGACTCTAGGATTTTGGTGCCTGGTAAGATATTGCTGTTATAATAGAAACCGCTTTCCAAAATCACAATCCTGGAAAAGAACCCGACCCGGAAGTGCATGCACAAGCAGAGCAACCCTAGATGGCTGCGAGAAGAAGGAAATGTTTGACACTGTTTGCGCAGCTTACATAACTACCCTGCCTATTATTAATTATTCATCATTTGTCCTTGAAGCGGGTTCCTTTCACTGGGGTTTATAATGGGATATTATTGGATGGGTCGTGGCCCACCTCTTTCATATCCCCATTTATGTCATGTTTGCCAAGAAAATTATGCGAATGAAGGAGCTGATGGTAAGGCAGAGGTCTGCCACTGCCAGCTGACAGGATATGCTTTCCAGGACGAGCATCTTCTTGTTGGATCTAATATTTATTGCAGCCATCAGCAAAACAACCTTTCCTGGTGTCTTGTGGTGTCAAACTTTCCAGTTAGGGATAAGTCAACTTCTACTTGGCCAATCATAAAGAATATGATGATTAAAGCTTTCTACATTGTGATTCACGTGGGGTGGTGATCTTTTTAAGTAGACATAATCTACATTCGATTTTGTAAACTATGGTTTATCTGTTCTAGAAATATTACATATACACAGATTTTGAGAATCAACAAAAGGTACCATGCTATAATTCCGTGACCGTCTATTTAATAGTAGTTCGAAACATAATTATAATAATATATAATCAATAGGTAAGATAGTATCATTTGAATCATATTTGTTTTGCTTCAAAATAGATTATGTCCATATAATAAAATCCTGTCTATTTTTCGTTTTACTTTTTTATTGATAAATTAACTTTCCAACCATTCATATGACGACAATACATTTATAATAATTTAATATATTATTACACTTAATAATAAAAATCGTACGTGTACAATTAATAATTAAATAGTATTATCTTAATATTTTACATAAAAAAAAGATGTGTTTATATAATGAAACTTATATTATTGGTTAGACTTTTCTGACTAATAAGTTAACCTTTCAATCAACACACTATACTCTCATAAATTGGGATGACGAAAAAGGGGTCTCTTACCATGCCAGTGAACCGAATCTAGACCTAATTTTACTTTAAAAGAAAGGAAACATTCCTTTGATTGGCGTCTGCACATTTATGCTCGGGGTGAGTTTTTTTCCCACTAAGACAAGCAGAACTTTCCAATCAGAGATATTATATGTAAGGATCAATTAACTTATACTCAATGATATAGGGGACAATGGTCTTGTTCTATGTTCAATGGTTGCGAGCAAGAGAGTGTATTTTATAGTGGGATTCGGAAGTATCCTAGCTTCTTCCTTAAAACTTCGGTTTTAGGAAACATGAGTTTGTAAGACTCAATTTTGGAAAAATATAATTAAAAAGTTTTTTTAGTCGAAATCAACTTTTGCTCCTCTCGAAGCAGGCAATTAGACAATACTAAACAGGGATTAATTAGTTAAAATGAAAGTAAAACTTTTCCATTTTTTCGAAAATTCTAATTGAAAATAAATAATGAATTGTTGATTTTTTTTCAGCCCCCAAAGAATAGAGTTTTATCCAACCACTGCCGCGTGGCTGGGTTAGCAACGGGTGGTGCCTCTTATAATAAAGAAAAAGTGACTACACTATTCAATAAAGCAATGGTGAAAATAATAATAATAATAATAATTGTAACGTAAAGTCCACGCTCTGAGAAAGATCAAAGTTCAGTTGAGTTTAACAGTTCAGGTGACTCCCTCCGGCCGTACCCACCCACCCACCCTTCAAAACAACCAAAAGAAAGAAAAGTATTATTGGAGACCGAATCCCAAGCAAACGACAAGGTGAAGAATAAAGAAGGCATCTTTCTCCAAGTTTGCAGGCCATCTCTCTCTCTCTTTCTCCGCCCGCCTCCAACAAGCAATTAAAGTAGCTCTGCTGCGATTTGTGAGTCAATCCTTCAAGAAAAGGCGCCTTCTTTACAGAGTGAACGCTAACATTGAGAGAGAGAGAGAGAGAGAGAGAGGGAGGGAGAGTGCATCTCATCCATTGTCTTCTTTTCTTATAGAAGAGGGCAAAGATCAAAACTTTGGAAAGATTGGCTTCTGGGTTTTGGTGGGGTTTTCATTCTTTACAAGAATTGGTTTAGTAGAAAGCTCCCAAAGAATGCTTGGGTGTGAATGTCTGTGGTGGAACCATGTCCATGACTATTACTCGGAACCCTACCTACCACAGCCTTTCTCTTTGCCTGCACCAATTCCAAATTGGCCTCCAGGTCTGTTTCTCTTTTGTTATTTTTTTACTTTGCCTTATTTGGGCCTTCAATTGGACTTCACAGTCTTTTTCCGCCATTCTGAGGCTGTGTGACTTGATTTCTACTTGTTTTGTTAACGTTCATAACACTGCGTGGAGTAGATATGTAATTTGACTGATTTTCTTGCGTTCATTAATTATGATTTGGGGTGCCGACAGTAAGGCTTTATGTGCAAGTCATGCATCCAAACCTTTTGATGTTTATTTTTAAAAAGAAAAATTCAGCGAGTCGTTTGCAATTTTCACTGAGATCATTGTTTTAGCCTTGTCCACTGAACCTTTCACAGATCTTAAAATTTTCCTTTTACAATGGCAACATTTGTAATATAGAGGATAATAATAATAGAGTTTCTTGTTGTGCTAGCAACCTGGGGTTTGCCTGAAAGGATTCCTCGTCATAAATAAAAAGAAAAAAAAAAAAGAGTTTATTTTTCTCAAAGGATAAAAATTTAGTGGGTAACAGCAGGTGATCCATCTTCTGAGCTTTAGCATAGGGTAGTTTGCTAAAATTGGTAATCTTTAGATTTACTTTATTTCTGATCCATATATCATCACCTAAACTTGTTGACAGGTATTTCAAAGACTCAGATAAATTCAAAGACTTTTGACTGTTATGAAATATACTGAGACAAATTTACATCTTCTTGGAATCCGGAATGTCCTGCTGTTTGTGTTTCTTATGAGGGATATGATTATTTTTGTTAATCCAAAGATATAGTTGTAAGCATGCTTCTCATTTGATTAGCTAAATGCACTTCTAGTAACTGCATTTTTAACCATTGATTTTACCATTGCCTTGCTTTCCAACATCATGAATTGATCTGTTTGCATAAGTGATGTGCTGTTATGTCATCAGGTAAAGGATTTGCCACCGGAAGGGTAAACCTTGGTGAGATAGAAGTAATTCAAGTCACGCAATTTGAGCATGTTTACAGCTGCAAAACATTACGGGGAAAAACTAAAGGGGTCACATTTTATAGACCTGTCGGTTTCCCGGATGGTTTTCACTGCCTAGGTCATCATTGTCAGCCTAATGACCAAAATTTGAGAGGGTTTGTTCTTGTGGCTCGTGATGCCAATGCTAATAAAGATGGCTATACTCGTGAACTAAAGTTGGATCCTCCAGCTCTAAGAAAACCCCTTAACTACTCATTGATTTGGAGTACAGATTCAGGCCATGATGGTTGTGGTTATTTTTGGTTGCCAAATGCCCCAGAAGGTTATAAGGCCATGGGTATTATTGTTACTGATAACCCGAAGGAGCCTGAAGTTGAAGATGTTAGATGTGTTTGGGCAGATCTCACACAAAGATGTGAAACTTCTGATCTAATGTTTTCCTCTGATTCAAAATCTTCCAAGTACACATTTCAGGTGTGGAACACAATACCCTGCAGAAGGGGAATGTTTGCCAGAGGTGTTTCTACTGGAACATTCTACTGTGGTACATACTTGAGTTCTGAAGATGATCTACTGGAGATTGCATGCTTGAAGAATCTTGATGACACATTACCTGCAATGCCAAATCTGCAACAGATTCATGCACTGATTAAGCACTATGGCCCCACCATTTTCTTCCATCCAAATGAAGATTATATGCCATCTTCAGTGCAATGGTTCTTCAAGAATGGAGCACTTCTATACCAAGACAGCAAGCAGAAGGGTCTACCGATCAACTATGGGGGCTCAAATTTACCTGGTGGAGGAGAAAATGATGGAGAGTATTGGATAGATTTGCCAACTGATGATGATGCAAGAGATCATCTGAAAAGAGGAAACTTAGAGAGTGCAGAGCTCTATGTTCATGTAAAACCAGCTATGGGAGGAACTTTTACTGACATTGCAATGTGGGTTTTCTGTCCCTTCAATGGACCATGTACGCTCAAAGTTGGGATAATGAGTATACCTATGACAAAGATAGGACAACATGTCAGTGACTGGGAGCACTTCACCCTTCGTATAAGCAATTTAACCGGAGAGCTGTGGCAAGTCTTCTTCTCACAGCACAGTGGAGGGCAATGGGTGGATGCTTCAAACTTGGAGTTCATTGAAGGTAATAAGCCAATTGTTTATTCATCAAAACATGGTCATGCTAGTTTTCCACATGCTGGTACTTACCTTCAAGGGTCATCAAAGCTGGGAATTGGAGTGAGAAACGATGCTGCTCAAAGCGAATATTACATTGATTCGAGCACCAAATATCAGCTTGTTGCAGCTGAGTATCTTGTAGATGGAGATATTACAGAACCTTGTTGGCTGCAGTACATGAGAGAATGGGGTCCTACCATTGTGTACGATTCACGGGCCGAGATAGATAAGATAGTTAATCTTCTTCCCTTCTTTGTCCGATTTTCTGTGGAGAACATCATTGAATTGTTTCCAACCGAGCTTTATGGTGAGGAGGGGCCTACTGGACCAAAGGAAAAGTATAACTGGGCTGGAGATGAAATATGCTAGCATTGTCGCACACGCATTCTTATATGCCAGCTCACATTTCCCTCCTCCTGCTGCAATCTTAATGTTGATAAAGCAATTGATAGAGCAATGTTTTGGCCTTTGCCATCTTGTCATCGTCCCATGTCGTCATTCAATAGTAAAGTAGACTTGCTTTCTTGTTGCGAAGGGTGTAAAATATTAATGTGGACAAGACCAAAACCACCAGCACGGGGGATTCTTGTATCATAGTAAAGGCTACTCATTCTATTCTGCTATGCTTTGGCTTGTGCTTATGACATGTCACCTCTTTTGCTTGTGTAGTTTACACTTTACAGTGATAGCTAGCATGGTGTCGAACAACTTGCATTGAGCTTGCTCTTATCAAATTTAGGTCAGGGAAAGACCTGCAGAGACGATTCCCATTATCATCTCTACTAAACACCAAGTACTTCTTTCCCTACTATTGCCTGCACAGGCTGTGTACCCTGTTGCTTCATTTGATGTGTAGATTGTCATGGTGGAAAATAGAGAATGAGATTGCGTGTGTCTATTAGGAATATCAGCAACAGCGACCTGGTATGTATCATCAAGCAAATTAATGCTAGACCATTTATAGCCAAACTCGATGCAATGAAATCCTTGTGAAAATAACTTAATAAACCATGGAACTCTGTGTCTGGTGGATCGAAGATTGAGAACGTACCGTATATGAGCATTTGACAGGGAACGTAATTATCCTGGGCTCTAATCTCTACTCTGATAGGGAATGTAAACATTTTTGGTACATATAAGATATCATTCCGTTCATAACTTAGATGGAATACTATTAAGAAAGTGGCACGACAATTTTAGAGAGAATTTACATAAGTGTTTTGTGTACTTTTAACACAATTAATTGAGCCGATTTTATTATTATTATTTTTTTTATTCTTCGAGTAATCATATTTTTCCTTATGCGACGACCATACAAGAAAGAGTAAAAACAAAGAAAAAAAAAACAAAAAGAACGGCGTATGCAAATATACCCAGATAAAAAGCCCTGCCGTCTTCCTCCGTTCTACCCTTGTGTACATCTCTCAGTCCCTCGCGCTCTTATCTCTACCGTTGCCGACCCAAAAGACTTCGCCGGATTTTCCTCATCAGAACTCCGGCCAAACCGTACGGAGAAGTCCGACTCATCAGTCTTGACTTTACCCATCTAAATGACCCACTAACTCTTGCTTGCTTTCTGTTTCATGTACGCTCCTTTCCTCGCCGCCTTTCATGGCCTCCATTTTCAGTCCATCTTTCTCTTATTTCTATCCAACCCCCAACAACTCTCCGTCTCCAGCTAGATATAGAATCAAGATCACGAAGTTCGCCTCCAAGAATCGCAGAAACCCACGTAAAACCCTTCCTTTTGCGTGTAATTTGCGAGCTTCTGGGTTCCAGGAAAATGAAAGATGTTCGGAGAGTGATCAAGATCGGTTCTTGGAGACACCCAGAAGCTTGAAACGAGAAAAAAAATTATTTTTCTCTTCTGGGTGTCCCACAAAACCTGAAAAAGGTATAATTCAGTTGGTTACAAGGTCTATGGTATATTCATTGTTTTGCATTGTCATTGGGATTTGTCCTGTTGGTTCTTTGGCTTGGGCGGTCGTTGCTCCTCCGTTGGCTGGTGAAGTCGCATTGAAAAAAGAAAGGAAAGAAATTGATGAAGAATTGAAGTCAAAGGGAAATGAGCATTCACATTATACCATAATTTTGTTAGAGGAGGTTTCAAGGTTGTTGAAGTGCGTAGAAGAGGTTAGGAGGGGAAATGAGGGTTTAGAGCAAGTGAAGTTGGGATTGAAGGCAGTGAAATCGAAGAAAGAGGAGTTGCAGAAGGAGATAATGGAGGGGCTATATCAGGAACTCAGGGGGTTGAAGAAAGAGAAGGATAGTTTAGTGAATCGTGCAGATCAGATAATGGATGAATCAGTGAATCTGAGGAAAGAGTATGGGGGTTCGGGGGAAATAGCCATGAAGGAAAGAGGAAGGGAGTTGGATGAGAAAATGAGATTGCTGGAAGAAGAATACAGTGGGATATGGGAGAGGGTTGGGGAAATTGAAGATAGGATTCTGCAGAGGGAGACATTGACAATGAGTGTTGGAATTAGGGAGCTTTGCTTCATTGAGAGGGAATGCGAGCAGTTGGTGAAAACGTTTAGCCAGGAAATGCGGCAAAAGCCTATGCATAGGTAATTCAAAAGTCCAAGAATTGAACCATGATTGCTTTGTAAACATTCTGGTTCTTAAAATTTTCTGTATACAATAATGATAGATGTTCTATGTTGAAAGAGATGTGAGTTTGAAGCCAGATTCTTTCTCCCTTTTACCCTTGCTTAGTTTTGATATTATCTAGGGCGTATGATTCTTGAACCTCTAGGTTGTTTTTCTTGCTTTATTCTCTGTTCTTAGTATAATAACACGTGCTCTATTCCTTATGCCAGCATTTTCTAATGTTCTTGCAGTCTGCAAAAAGGTTCTACTACTAAGCTCACTAAATTTGAAATTCAGAAAGAATTAGAAATTGCACAAAGGAAATTATTGGAGCAAATGATTCTGCCTAGGGTTGTCCAAATTGAAGGCCTTGGACCTCTATTTGATCAAGATTCAGTTGATTTTCCTGCACGTATAAGTCAAGTGCTTAGAGATTCAAGGAAGCTGCAGAATGATCTAGAGGCTCATAAGAGGAAAAAGATGAAGAGGTATGGTGATGAAATGCGTTTTGTTGTGAAGACACCAGAAGATGAGGTTCTGAAGGGTTACCCAGAAGTTGAGCTGAAATGGATGTTTGGAGACAAGGAGGTTATGGTTCCTAAAGCTGTTCGTCTCCGTCTATATCATGGTTGGAAGAAATGGCGTGAAGAAGCTAAGGCTGAGTTGAAAAGAAAATTGCTGGAAGATGTTGAATTTGGTAAAAGTTATGTGGTCCAGAAACAGGTAACTATTCCATCACCCACTCAGTATGTCAACTATAGAGGTAGTATTGGAAGTTATGACTTGTCAAAACATGTTAATTTTGGTGGAAGTTTATGAGTTTGTCATATTGTGTTATTTTCTCACCCTTATTGGAGATTGTTCATTGACCTTCATGAGGAAGTTGTGGATGTTAGTTTGCATCACCATTTACTCATAAGGAGGTCTCTTTAGAGGCTGTTTTGGAGTCCAATTACTATACCTATCATGCAGCCATCTTCATCTGAGAACTTTTATGTGGTGCTCTATAATTTAATCTTGTATATGCTTAGCTTTGTAATGCTGTTTTTGTGATTCCCTGATTATTTCTTCCTTTATGTCTCCCAAGTTCCAATGTACCCTTTTAGCAGATTTCTCTGTTTTCTTCACCCTTAAAACATGTCAAATTATGACATTGACATTTGGTTCTCTAATAACTTTAGGTTCTTTTCCAGCAATTGAAATATTTTCTTGAGGCAGTTGGGCCTGCATCTGACAGACACATTTTAATTTATTCTTAGCTGTCTCTACTACTTCTCTCCAATTACACTGTCTTTTGCTTTCCTTTTTGCTCATTTTGATGCTGTTGTTTGTTTGCGTTTGAGTTTTGTTGTTTCTATCGTTAACAATTTAGTAAATGTTGATCTTAGGAACGAATTCTTTTGGATCGAGATAGGGTGGTTTCAAAGACTTGGTACAATGATGAGAAACACAGGTGGGAAATGGACCCAATGGCTGTTCCTTATGCTGTCTCAAAGAAGCTAGTAGAGCATGCTCGAATCAGGCATGATTGGGGTGCCATGTACATTGCCCTAAAAGGAGATGAAAAGGAGTATTACATTGACATAAAGGTTATGTATGTGTTTAATGCATTCAATAGATTCACATAGATTGAAACTAACTTAGCTGGATTTTGGCATTTTGATTTTAGGAATTTGACATGCTTTATGAAGATTTTGGAGGATTTGATGGGCTGTATATGAGAATGCTTGCCAATGGTATACCAACTGCCGTGCATCTGATGTGGATCCCATTCTCAGAACTAAATTTTCATCAACAGTTTCTTCTATCTGTAAGGCTGGCTCACCAATGCTTAAATGGTGTGTGGAAGAGTAGAGTTGTTTCATATGGGAGAAACTGGCTACTAGAGAAGATTAGAAATATTAATGATGACATAATGATGGTGATTGTGTTCCCTACGCTGGAGTTGATTATTCCTTTCCCGGTATCAATCATACGAGACTTGAGACTTGCCACTGCCAACAGTCTTATATGTTTTCATTTTGCATGCCTATTTTTGATTAGTTACATAAGTCTTGTCCCTTGCAGGTAAGAATGCGGTTGGGGATGGCATGGCCAGAGGAAATAGATCAATCTGTCAGATCAACATGGTACTTGAGGTGGCAATCTGAGGCAGAAATGAGTTTTAGGTCCCGAAACAGTGATGACATACAATGGTTCTTTTGGTTTGCTATTAGAATCATGATATATGGGTACATTTTGTTCCATGTCTTCTGGTTTGTGAAGAGAAAAGTACCAAGACTTCTTGGTTTTGGACCTTTACGTAGAGATCCAAACCTGCAAAAATTGCAGAGAGTGGTATTATTTTATCCATCTCTCTCACGGGTCTAACATTTTTTGTTTTATTCAATTGCCAATATGGGAGTTACAGCACAACCATATCATTCCTTCTGAAGGTCACTGCAAAGTGGAGCATAAGTTCCATGGTTTTGGAAAATTTATATGTTGATTTTCATGTTTGCTACCTTTCATAACTATGACTTGTCTTTTACAGTTTGTAAGTTTATTAAGGTGCTGCAGTTAATATTGTGAAGTTCTAGATCACATTTAGTGACTAGGATTTTTAGTTATGGTTTGTTGAGAAGCTGACAATCAGTCCCTTGAAAAGTAACAGTTAATATGGCTTATTTGTGGTGGAAAAATAAAATATGACATCTGGAAAGTCTATGATCTGTTGATTTGAAAAATTTTCTAGTGATTCTTTGTTGATAAAAATTGGAAATGATGCTTAAATCTGTCTCAATTAAATATCGGTTGCACTTTCAAATTCATTTGCATTGGCAGTCATGTAATGATTTTAGTCTGCCTGTTAAACATTCATTCCCTGGAACTAATTGTGGCATCAAAGGTCAGCCATGAGTGATGTATGGGAAGTTTTTGATTTTCCTTATATAAGGAAAAAGTTATAGTAATGCTGCTGTTAGTTAGAAACAAATTAACTCCTCAGTTTCTTGGCCTTTCTCTTATAGTGGTATCTTCATTTGTGAATCACCTTTTTTTTCCCCAGATAACTGCTTGCACTCTGTTAGAGGAGCAGTGGTAATTATTTTGGAGTTTGGATGATCTTTAGCTTTGAGTTTTGGTTGCATCTGCACTGGATTAAAATTTTAGTTGATGAGCTAACTGAATATACTTTCTGTTTTATGTTATCTCACAGAAAGCCTATATTAACTATAAGGTGAAGAGAATCAAACATAAGAAAAAGGCTGGGATTGATCCCATCAGAACTGCTTTTGATCAAATGAAGGTTTATCCACATTACTTAAATATTTCTTGATTTATGACTTTATTGGGACAAAATTAACATCCATGGTTGCTTTCTAGAGGGTGAAGAATCCTCCTATACCGCTGAAGGATTTTGCTAGCATTGAGTCTATGAGAGAGGAAATCAATGAAGTTGTAGCATTTCTACAGAATCCTAGTGCATTCCAACAAATGGGTGCCCGTGCCCCTCGGGTTGTTATACTTGATATTCCCAGACTCTGAATCTATAGCGTCTATGCCTGTTTATGTCCATTCTTACGTTTCTGGTTTTTCCTATTGCAGGGAGTTCTTATAGTAGGTGAAAGGGGGACAGGAAAGACATCTCTAGCACTGGCTATTGCTGCAGAAGCTAAGGTGCCTGTTGTGAACATTGAGGCCCAGCAGTTGGAGGCTGGGCTATGGGTTGGCCAAAGTGCATCAAATGTTCGAGAACTGTTTCAAACAGCCAGGGATTTGGTTGTTCCACATGCCTTCTTGTTTGTTTCTGCTTTTGGTTATGGTTATGTGGTTTTGAAACCAGAAGTTTAACTGCACTTGTCTGATGATGTTGGGTTGAAATTACAAATTATCATTTGAAGCTGAACCCTTGCTTCAAAATTATCTTATGAGGTTTTATTCTGCTGATTTATCATCTGAAATTTTTTGTTCCTTTGGTGAAATTCCAAGTGATATTGCTACTTTCCTCTGAATTAAGGTTTTATGACTTGGCATGAAATTAACATGAAATATTAGAAATTGGGAATTTTTTGTTCTATGCTACTTTCTTTTTTTTTTTTTTTTGATCTTTTTACTTGTTTGTGTTCCTTCTTGGCTAGTTTTGTTTCTTTGTAGGATTTGGTTCCAGACTTAGTTCACCTTTAACTTAGCTGAACTGCATTAGGCTTTTTAGATATTGGATCTACATGATAGCTGTCAACTATGGTTCAGGAAACACCTGAAACATAGTTGTGTTTCAAAGAGAAAATTTTGAAATTAGCATATAAATTTGTCTATGTCTATGAACTCTGGCAGTTCTGATGTCACTTAGATATTTTTCTAAAACTTGCTTTAGTAGTTGTATCATGCTAACTTGACTGTTTCCAATGAAGTATTGGGAATTGCTGGATGTTTGTGTCATTCACCATTTTGTTTTTCAGAAATATTGTTATGTTTATCATTTCTCATGTCATCTTGTACTGTGGATGCATGGAACATTTGCTGAAATCTTCCACTTTGATGAGTAGTATTGTTTTCTGTTCATAACAATAGTTTCTGTTGGAATTTTGTGTAGGGAAATATATATTTGCACCAAATACTATTGCCTAATAATTGCTTACTACAAAATGTCATGTCCAGGCACCTGTAATCATCTTTGTGGAGGATTTTGACCTTTTTGCTGGTGTCCGTGGCAAGTTTATTCACACTAAAAAGCAGGATCATGAGGCTTTCATAAATCAACTTCTAGTGGAACTTGATGGGTACCTGTCACCATATTTTTAACTTGAGTTCCTTTAATGCTTTAAAGCAATAATGTTCACTTGTTTTGTGAGAGGCACCGACTAAAAGACATCGGAAGAATGTGGAGAATAGAGCACTTAGGAATCCTACTATTTGCTGGCTATTTTTTTTATTTTCATTCATTTTTGTGTTTTTTTTTGGTGGGACCTTATTATTTTATTTATTTATTTGTGGGGTTGGTGGAGCAGTTGCATTGGCCTTTTCCTTCCCAAACTTATTAGGGATCCCATGCTTTTTTTTTTTTTCCTTATACATCATGATGTTGTTTACTTGTTGCTTGTCCATATGGCCTTTGAACTTTACTTGATGCCTCTTGTACACAACAATTGAGTGTTTTTTGGGGGCTATTCATATTATATAAATTAAATTCATTTGTTTTTTGTTTTTTTCATACAAACTTCTTTATCACTTAAATATCTTGCGTTGCATTTTTTTCAGATTTGAGAAACAAGATGGGGTTGTTTTGATGGCTACAACGAGAAACATTAAACAAATTGATGAGGCCTTACAGCGGCCTGGTAGGATGGATAGATTATTTTATCTCCAGCAGCCTACTCAATCAGAAAGGGAGAAGATTTTACATATTTCTGCGAAAGAAACCATGGACGAGGAACTTATTGATTTTGTAGACTGGAAAAAGGTATATCATGATTGTTTCCCATGTTTCTCAAATAAAATGAGATTTTTGTGTGGTGTCAGTTTGGGGTCTGTTTAAGACCTTTCTCATGGAAGGTCATCCCTACTGCAAGGTGTCTAATCAATCATAAGTACTTAATTTTCTTGGAATATGCATGGCTCAAATCTTTGGCTACCTTTCTATCTTCTGCATGAATTTTCACCTTGGAACTCAAATGAACATCTATTATCAGTCTCCATTTGTTGCTCAATCTGAAAAGATTGCTAGCCTTTTCTTTTTTGCCTATGGCACATTACCATCTTAGCCTATTTGTGCTTATGTTACTTCTCTTTGTTTTTATCTTTCATAAGCATCTTTTGATGTATAAATCTTTTGCCCTTTTCAGGTTGCTGAGAAGACTGCTCTTTTAAGACCTATAGAATTAAAACTTGTCCCTATTTCTTTGGAAGGTAGTGCCTTTAGGAGCAAATTTCTTGATGCAGATGAACTGATGAGTTACTGTAGCTGGTTTGCGGTAAGGAAAATATTCAATGAAATATCATATCTAACTTCTTTGTGTTTGTAGTTCTTTAGTAACCATATGATTAGGATCATATTTTACTACTGAGTGGCATCTTATGTTACATTTTTTTAAAATATAGCTCCATATTTTGTCATTGCTGGTCCCCAGCTGAATAATGAAGGAGGATTTTGATAGGTTGGTGTTTAGCATAAAACTAGTCAAGCCAAAACCTTATGACTCGATGAGAAAAGATTCTTTTAGTCAACCCTAATTAAATTTAAGATTAAAATTTCACTATTGTTGTATATTTTAATTTGTATTATTTGGTCTTTCTTATTTATTGTAAAATCTAATTTTTTATGAGATGAATGACACCAGTTTTTATTTTCTCATCTTTTTCTTGTGTAAGTTTCTGTTTGATATATTAAAATTGATTTTTACCTTTTTCCTTTTGCCTAATTTTTCATTGATTCCTTCTACATAAATATTATCACAACCTTTATTGCTTTTTGTAGACTTTCAGTGATATTATTCCAAAATGGGTTCGAAAAACCAGGATTGCAAATAAAATGAGCAGAATGCTGGTGAATCATCTGGGACTAGCAGTTACAAAAGAGGATATACAGAGTGTGGTTGACCTAATGGAGCCATATGGTCAAATAAGCAATGGAATGGAACTCATGAATCCTCCGGTCGATGTAGGGAACTGTCCTGTCTTCAAGATGAATGATAAGACACCACATTTTGCCATGCACCAGCATCTGTACCATCTTCTAGTCTGGAGGGCATTGAATAGCATCTTTTAGAATTAGCTTTTAGAAACCCATGATTTGCCCTTTTTCTGCATCAGTACATTTTATTTGTTGCACCATTTCATTGCTTAGTTTAATCCTTTAGAAATATATTAAGAAATGTTTGGGACTTCAGTATGGTTTCCTATTTTACATTACTCAAAAGTCTTGTGTGCTCCATCAATGCCTTGGCTTGGGAACTTTTGAGTGGCTTCCCTCAAGAGAAATGCCTGTATCAGAAATACTGCCTATGGTACATCTAAAAGCTGTAGGGTAGCTCAGGAGTTTCTTATGTGAAAAATGACTGTGAGCTTTGTCTCTGTTGAAGTACCTTTCCTTTTGTTCCCAAGGTTGGGTAGGGCCTTATATGGATACAGGCCTCCTCACGGTTATCAATGTCTAAGGTCTCATATCCCTCACTTAGAAAGGCATTCCCATTACTGACTTTGTGGTTTAAGACCCTCTAAATTTATGTCATGAACAAAAAGTTACCTTGACATAAATAGGAGATGTTTGGCCAAGGATGTTGTTGCAACCTGATATAGGAATCTGGTTAGCATGGAAGAAAAATGAAAGGCAATAAGTATCCCTTCTTTTTTTATTTTCTGCTTTCATTCATCAATGTTTAGGAAAAATGCAACATGTCTAGACTGCTTAAATTTTTGCTTATGAAATGTTATTAATCCCCTGCCTGGATACTTGAAATAATATAGTACTGCATCATTCTGGTTTGTGGATGTGAAGTTTTAACTAATAAGAGTTTGGGATCTAATAGTGGACAAGGGAGAGCAAGTTTCCACATGCTGTTTGGGCTGCTGGACGGGGTCTTACTGCACTTTTGTTACCCAACTTTGACGTTGTTGATAACCTATGGCTGGAGCCATGTTCTTGGCAGGTTAGTCATACATTAATCTTCTTACAACTAGATTTATGTAATATGTTTCTCTCAAGGATGGATTTGTGGCCTATTGAAACACTTTTGTCCTGTTATAACTGGTCTCATGGGAAATTCTGAAGTGCTATAAGAGATATCAAATTAGAGAATTCCAGCATATGTTATTTGCATATATGCTGGAGGAGAACCAGCCTACAATAGAACTCCTTGATGATTATAATTATAGAAGGCCTTGAGTTAAGCTTATATGGTATATACTCTTTCATCCATACAAGTCCATCAAGATGTCCAAGGATGGATCTTGGGAGCTGTAGATTGCTGCTGGTTGATGAATGGAAATTTCTATCTATTGCATAACTGGTGATTACTGTGAGGACAAAGAGACATCCTTGTTGCATTATGTGTCAATCTTACCATATGCATTTCCGCGTTTGTGTTTGCTTGCTCTTTTAAAAAAGTGCTTCCAAGTTTAGGCTTTTCTTTGGGTTACTTGTCATAACATTATTTCCGAAAAAACGCTGAAAATTGTTCAAATTGTATTTTAAATCATTCCATGGTAAAATTTTTGCCGAAAAATGTCAGTAGTAAAATTATTTTGGTGATGAAGGAGAGACTTGAAGAATTTCATCATTTCTTTTCCCTTCTTCTTCAGGGAATCGGATGTACTAAGATTAGTAAGGCCAGGAATGAAGGTTCCCTGAATGGGAATTTAGAATCCAGGTCATACCTTGAAAAGAAGCTTGTATTTTGTTTTGGTTCATATGTTGCATCCCAACTACTGCTTCCCTTTGGGGAAGAAAATTTTCTTTCGGCTTCAGAATTGAAACAGGCTCAGGAGGTCAGTAGTACTCACTGAAACAATAATCAAGACAATAACTTCATTTCAGTAAAGCACATACCTGATTATATGTCTGCAAATTGCAACAGATAGCTACCCGGATGGTAATTCAGTATGGTTGGGGGCCTGATGACAGTCCAGCGATTTACCACAGTAACACTGCGGTATTCCCCTTTCTTCTCAACATGAAGCATGACTCAAAAAGAATTAAATATTAGTTATTGCTATTTGACTCAAACTTTTTTGTGAGTTCACCAGGTAGAGTAGTTTGTCTCTCAATCATGCAATCCAGATTTGGGATTGTGGGACATACACATATAATTGGTTTCACCACAGAAAAAAATACTTGTTGCAATATTAGGCTTATTATCTTGTGGATTCAATTAGAGGCTTCAGCCTACAACGTGACATTCATGTATTGCCCACTTTTGTAGACTACATCTTTAAGCTTGGGGAACAACTACGAGTATGAAATGGCAGCTAAAGTTGAAAAGGTATTCTGATGAATATTTGTTCTTTTTCACACATGTCAGCAAATGTAAACAACATTCATATGAATATTATATCCTAGGTTCTTTAATTGTTGCAGATGTACGATCTGGCATATCTTAAAGCAAAGGGGATGCTCCAGAAAAATTTTCGAGTTCTGGAAAAAATTGTTGATGAACTGCTTGAATTTGAGATCTTGACTGGCAAGGTAAAGAGAGCCTGAAACTGTTCCAACTGTGTCATTTACTCTGGAAGGCTTCTCATTTTGTGGTTCCTTGGGCAATTTTCTATTGTTACTAGACCTAGCTAACCAGAACCAAATCAACACTGAACCGGAACCAGACCAGCTGGGAACCGGAACAGTGGGAGTGGTGTTCCTACAACTGTTTGCTCCATCCAAAAATTGAACTGTAATGAGCTATAGAAACAAATTGGAACCATCGATTGGAACCAGTAGTTCCAGGGAATTAGATAAAAAATCCATTCTCTACAGTAATCCTACTTTCTCTCAATTACTCCTAATTTTCTCTCATTACAACATTTATTTTACTAATTGAATTTTAATTATTTTCTGGTGTTTTTTTAAAATCATGTTTATTTTTAATTTTACATTCTGCCAACTATAAATTTTTAACTCTAATATTTCAAAATTTGAACTCATATTTTTATAACCAAGAACTAAGCTCAAGGAAGTTGAACCTCTGGTGTAACGGTATTCTATTGCGACATGGAGGTCACAATTTTGAATCATGGAAACAGCATACATGGATTAGACTATTTACATCTGACCCTACCCAATATGCCACAGTGTGGGAGGCTTGTGTACCGAAACACTTTTTTTTATTATTAAGAATTAAGTTCAAGTTGTTTATTTATTTAAAATTTTCTTTGACCTTCATGTCAACCTTTTTCTAAGCATATCCTAAAATTTTATATAATTGTTAAAAAACAAATTCCGGTTTGGTTTTGGTTCACCCTTAACATAGAACTGGAGCTGATTATGGAATTGGAAATGGAAATGGAACATGGTCAGGTCTAACTGTTACTGTTTCATTGTCTATTTTAGCCTTGCTTGAGCAGCTTTGAGAAGTAATTTTAATAGAGGGGTTAGCAAGAATGAAAACTGTCATTTTTGTATTGCCAATACTAAGGTCAGAGATCACTTGTTACTTTCTTGACAGGATTTGGAAAGAATGCTTGTGGAGAATGGTGGTATTCAGGAAAAAGAGCCCTTTTCCCTTTCTGAGGCCAATTACAGAGAGGTATGTTCCAGCCTCTCTCTCTCCCCCCTCAGGTGTTTATGCATGGGTGTCCATTAGCCTGAATTAATTGCTTCACCTTCAGATGCTTCGTAATCTGGCAACTTTTAGATCTGTCTTTGTTGGAATCTATTCGTTCTCTATAACTTTGGTCCTTCCTAGACATATTTTGACACAATTGATTTGTTCCTGTGTAGGGGATAATCCATGGTATTTTGTTTCATTGATTAAAGTGAGTATAAAGTGTAGCACTCTGGGGTCTAAACAAAGTGTCTACTTTGAGACTGGATCATTCTAAATTTAGAAGAATACTTTTTGCTTGAATGAACGTAATTCATTGGAAACACTTAAACAAACAGAATATGAATGCAAAATTAAAGGACAGAATGTCTCCAGTTTGAGCATATATATTTCTTCCATTCAAATTCTGGCATTGGATGGTCTCCAAAATCTTTGCAGACATTCCCATGCACATTGTTTCAAGACAGTACTTTAGGTGGTCAGTAATCTGCAGTAATCCAGAGAAGGTGGAGAACCCAGAACAGGAGTTAGTAGTTCATTTTACAGTTGATTAATCTAATCAGTGCCATATAAAAAATAATGCGAGAATAGGAAAGAGATGGATGTTAATGTAGTATCTGTTTTTTATATGGGTGGAACTAAAGTTTCAGTATGCTTTCAACTATGGTGCACTAGTTCCTAAATTACAGAGTTTTTTCTATTATTCGTTCCAAGTGGTCATTGCTAATTAATTTTCCGGTTGCATTTATCTTTATTTTCTGTTAATCTGAGATAATATATGGATATCAGTTGCTTATGGACTAACCATCTGTGCCGCTTCTGATATTTTTCAGCAAGTTTCTAGCAGCTTCCTTGATGTAGGAAATGGATCAGGAACTGTCCTCTTTGGTACTTCTGCCTAAGATGGAGGATACATTCAGCTTGAGGACCAATATATCCCTCATGGTTGACAATGAAACCCCATCTTTTATTGTGATCTTAACTTTACTTGTTCACTTATGAAGATTGAATTCTCCCAAATTAAATTTGACTATGGACCGGCTAAAGTACTTTTGAATAAACCAATCTGAAATATCCTATGTTTATTCTGTTGGTCCTTAAATAACGTGTAAATATTGGCCCTTGTCACTAAACTTGTAATCAAAGAAAAAGTTTTTACATTGCAGAGAAGAATTACACACAAAAGCCTCAAGAAATTGTTCCTAAATAAGCCCCTTTACAGGGGAGTTGCTAAAGATTGGCTTCTCTTTGGCAGGATCATGGTGATAAATGCTTTGCGATCGTGGCTTTGTCTCTCCAAGCATTGTTATGACATCCTCGTGGAAGGTCTGTCCTTTGGGAGCTTTGCAGTGCAAAGGATTGCAATTCGGAGTACAGGAAGCATGTCATCCTGCACATGCTTGCATTTCCTTGCCAGCTGCAATGTTGGGGTCCAGTGCTTCTAATGCTCGGTTATTGCTAATCTTTCTCTGCACCCACTCAACAACGTCGACAGCTTTTCCAAATGCAGATCTAGATGCAATTTTTTTGTCAAGAGCTTCAGAAGTAGAATACTGTAGCCGCATCTCATCAACCTTCAGTGCACATCCATATTCTGCTTGGGAGATAAGGACAATTTTGCAGTTAGTAGAGGAATGACATGCTATTAGCCTCGACATTTGTACTATTTGATCCCATGTAGTCACATGTCCAGTAAAATATTGGAAATGGGCACGTGACGAGCTTCATTAGTGAAGTGTACTATGTTGATGAAATGGGTGGAGACAATTATTCGCCAAAATATAAGGAATTTACCAGGTGCAACGTAGCCGTATGATATTTTGTTGGACTTTTATCACTGTAAATGAAAATCATGGTGGAGGTCATTCAATTTCTGTGCAACTCCAGCTGCAATATTGTAGCAGGATTTCAAGTCCACCAACAATTTGCTAGCTTCTTTACTAAGCAGAGCTGTTCCAAATTTTCTGTTAGGCATGTACTGATGCAATATCATTACATAAATTTCATTGCGAAGATAGACCAACAACCGCACAATGTTTCCATGTCTAAGCCTCCTTGGGAGGCTCACTTCTCCGAAGAGATCCATTGCTAGTTACAGCGTCTGTTTCTGTTCTTCACAGCTTCATGCAACTCCAAGGGTCTTTCAAGTGATGTTACATTGCCAAGATCCTGGGGAAGAAATTCTGGAGTGTTACATGAAGCGTTGACCGAAGGCAATCCTGAGGCCCTTCCAAGGCCTGTGGGGAAGCTGCCAATGAAGGTATTCTCACACTAGTCCCCTTCAGGGAGGTGAGATTACCTAGTGATTTTGGCAATTTAGAGGCAAACTCATTGAAGGAAGTGTCAATAACAGAAAGACTATTCAAACTTTTAAATGTGATTTGATATACTGCCACAGAGACTAATGTTAGAGAGGTACAGTTTCCCTACAAGACCTTAAGCAATCGCCCCCCCCCCCGGGGGGTGTTGGTGGGAAAGAATAGCATTTCCTTTATGGCAAGAAACTATTAATGTGTCTGGTCAATTGAAGAATTAAATGACATCAAAATAGAATGCTAATTTCAGACAAAGGAGTCAATTGCTTGTTTATGAATTTGGTAAATAAGAAGGGCCACGTGTAAAAACACATCTCTAAGACCTTGTCCAGTTACATATGCATCCAGAATCATTTATATCATTTGACTGCCACTTCCAAGTTTCCAACAAAAGATCTAAAACTATTAATTGCAGCCATTTAAAAGGGAAAAATAAAAAATTTCAGGCATCAGTTAATTGCACAAAGCTTTAGCACTAGCTGCAGACTATAAATACATAAGTTGAATGACTAGTCACCGCCAGAATCTTCCTCAAATGAAGCAAATTAACTTCTATTTGAATGGCTGCCCGTTCAATTAGGCAGGGCTCTGTTTAATGCTCAATCAGCCGGAATAAGTGTCCTGAATATTAATCTCAGCTCTGGCTCTCCTAGCAGATTTTGAAGGGTGCTTGTGGGTGAAGTGTGGTCTATTCTTTAAGGGTACCTTCGATTTTCACACACCATATTCATATTTTCCTTTTTATGGGTCTTTAGTAGGGGTGACTTAACCACATGGGGGTAAGAGGAACGATGAGACAGACCCTGGCAAGAGTTCGAACCTATGCCAGTGGATGAAGCTGTTGATTTCGCCGGAATTTTGTAAGCTGTGCTACTCTGCCCGAATTCAGACATGTTGGGAATCACCTGAGCCTGTGGAGTCTGTGGATTCCGTGTGAGACCACGTGTGGCCCACGGAATCGACAGCTCTAATAAATTCCAGCAAGCCAGAATTTCCAAAGAATATTACTTTCTTTTGTTTTTTGGTACACGGGAAAGATGCACATCATATTTATTTATTTTTAGCCACGCTATTGTGCTTGAACTCAAACTTCCCGGAAATCATCTGAGCTGTTAACTTTGTGGATTTTACATGGGTCCATATGTGTCCAGCGATCCACAAGTTGGGAAGAATATTATTTTCTTTTATTTATTTATTTATTTTATTTTATTTTTATACAAGGGAAACATGCACATCAAGTTCTTGTTCCTGCCAAGGAAACTGCTAATCTTTAGTAATAATTGGTACTCAACAATAATAACCTTGATTTTTTTTTTTTCTTTTGATGCATGGGAAAAGTATAACCTTGAAATTTTTTTTGGGGGGGCTTCAATTAATAAATCCACGTACGTATATATTGATTCAGATAATGTTCATGGTAGTTAAGCAGTTAAATCGGACACCCAAATTAGCATTTAGCCGTTATACCAGGACCTTAAAATACCAAGAGCACCTAAATGTAAGGCTGATGACTTGGGCACAAGGAACTCCTCGGTTCATTTGCACAAGCTTAGGCTTCTGATCAATGGTGTGCTATTAAAAAGCGTCAAGAGCTTCTTTTGTAAGTTCTTTATATGCCCCATCAATAGCATTCATTCTATGGAATTGAATTCAACTTGGGAAATTCTTCTTTGGCAGATATAATTCTGAGTTCAATCACGGATATATGATTGTGAAATCGATGACATAGACCTGTGTTTTTTCATTCTCTCTCTCCTAGTTTCATTTCGTGTGCTTTGATCACTTGAATGCAATTTTGTGTCGAATTTACGTGTATTAGCTTGTATGCATTGGCTTTTATGATGGTTTTGATGAGGCTGATGACATTTTTCCCAAATCTTTCTTCATTCCCAATTCTTATTTTCCTTTGGTTTTGAGTTCTCTGTATAATAAATAGATGAATTTTGTGTCTTAAATTCTTAAAATGTTGGAATAGAAATGTAGTTTATACAAGAGATTTAATTAATAGCTGTGGCCTTCAAAATGTGAAACATGGCTCTTTTTCTTGTTCTATATCTGTTTCTTAAACATGGCTCTATATCTGTACAATTTTGCTCTAGACCAGGATTAGGAAAATTTTGGAGTTATCTGCTACATAAATCTATTTAATGTCAATCTTCACATGCTTACTTGTATTAGGAAAAATGGTTAAGGGACCTCGGTTGATTTATTTTCGGCAAAAAAAAAAAATTAAAAAAATACATATAATTTTACATCATTTTAAAATTTTTGTTCACTAATTTTATTTTTCTAAAATTTACTCAATATTTTCTCTATTAATTTTTTCTACTCATAGTTATTAGTTATTTGTTATTAAAATGGTGTGTCAGTTTATATAGTATGGCGTCACCTCAATTTGATCAAATTAAAAGTCACTTCAATAATTTTGGGTTATTTTAAAAAATTTAAAATTCATTTTTAAAAATTGAAAAAGTCTAAAAATTATAAATTAAATTTGAAATATACTTAAAAACCATTAAAAATTAGAATTTAATTTTAAAGAACTAAAAAAATTACATTATTTTTTAAAAACAGAATAAATTTATGAAAAAATATAAATTCATTTTAAAAAAATTTCAAAAATTAGATATAAATTTTAAAAAATAAAAATAAATTCTAAATTAATCTTAAAAAAATAGAGAAAATAGTATGGTTGCCAAGTTATCCTATGTATTATGGGAGGAGTAAAGGGTATCTGCTGAGTAAGTATTGTGTTAAAGTCAACAATGATGGGTTGGACATCTAAAATTTTTAAAATTAATTTATATTTGTCAAAATTTTTTAAAATTGATTTCTTTTTATTTTTTAGAATTATAGTCAAGTTTTTTTCATAATTTTTTAAAAATTAATTTAATTTTTGAGTTTTTTAAGAATTTTTTCTAGTCATCAAAATTAATTTCTAATTTTCTCATTTTTTTCTATTTTAAGATTTTTTTCAAAATCTTTTTCAGTTTTTTAAAATTAATTTTTAATTTTTAAAATAAATTTTTACTAAATCATTACAAAATTACTATTTTTAACTTTTGATTCAATTAAATTAAGATAATGTAATATCTTATTAATTATCATATTATCTTAGTAATAGAAAATTATAAGTAAAAAAAGTGAAAAAAATATAAATGTTAGATTCTTAAAAAAAAAAAAAAAGATGTATAATAATTTTAAAATAACTTAAAATTATATTTTAAATCAATTAATTTTTTCTTGGTGTTCAAACTCAAAATTTATGAGAACATTGTAATGTCAATACGTAGAAAATAATAATAATTTGTTCCGGGTAGATTTCTTTTTGGAAAAAGATTGGTGTTGATCTTGCTCACACTTGGAATTTCTGGAACCCTTTGATGTGATTGGATTTGATGCAACTGTGAGTTGTCTCTTTCCATGCTAGGCTTCCTTTTGATAAATTAGAATATGCCTAAGATAAAGCTTTGTTGCCGGTTTTATTCTTTATGGTTCGCTGACCATACGTTGTGTGCTAAATTTGTTTTTCACATTCAGCATTGGCTGCTAACAAGATGTCCTTGTGAAGAACAAAGACTTTGTACGTGTGGAGAAATTGTTTTGGATCCTTGTTGGCCATTTGGGTAGGCATTTTCTGGACCCTTTTCGGGTTATTCAGACAGTTTGTGTCGCATCTTTGAATCACAAGGTTGAGTATGCAATAACTATGCAACATACAAGATTGGAGATAAACACGAATTTTCTGTCAGCTTGCATTGGTTGAAGGGTCATCGAGATCTGTGAGTGCACTTAATGGTGTATTGTGGTAGCAAGCAAATTGAGTTCAGTGATTGAGAATATCAGATCAAAGTTATTCAGCCCGAAAATTTTCCTCAGGAGTTCAGCTGCACTGCATATTCTGTCATCAACTTTCAATGATGGAAACACTCCGCGGGCCTCAAATTATGATGACTGATGGCACTACAATCGTGACTGAGGTGGTATCGGACGAGGATTCACACCTTTGCCTCTATGTTCTACTGCAGGACATGATTAAGATTGGCGATTTGGTTGTTGGGTTCGACTTGGAATGGGGCTTCAAAGGCAGTGGTTCTAGCAGATCCGGAAGCAACTCCGGGAGACTAATGGAACATCAATCTGGAAAGTCAGAGCATCATACTAGGAGGGCAGAACTCCATATTGCTGTCTTGACATTATGCACTAAACTTGGATGTGTCCTGATACGGCTTAGTCCTAACACTATATCTCCATCACTGAAGCGGTTTTTTGCGATGAAGGACTTAATGTTTGTTGGGGTTCACATCAAGGAGGATCTTCAAAAGCTGGGACAGGTGCACGGGCTCGTAGTTAGAAATGCGGTTGAGTTGAGTGACTTGGCTGCCAAAATCTACGATCAGCCTCGCTTTACAGCTTTTAGTTCCAGGGAACTGGGAAACAAAATTCTGTCAACAAAATTTGAGCAGAAACCTTTTGCAGCTTTGTGGTCAAATTGGTTTGAGCATAATCTCTCTGCGGAACAGATTGAGTCCACGAGTGTTGATGCTTATGCCGCGTACAAGATCGGGAAAAAGCTGATGGAAACTGGCAGTAGCAGTATCAAGAGGATGCTATTCTGATCGCATTAGCTCACGCTTGTTATTATCAGTGCTTTGTGTGTTGCATAAAATTGGAGCTAGTTCCTAGTTGTTTTTGATTTGTGTCAAGAATTTCAGGTGTATTGCCTTTGATGGTCACCATAGTAGTTGTTAAATGCTCTCATGTCGTTAGCCTGAAAGCTATGCAGCCTCCTGACAGTACAGTTTACAATTTTTTTCTTCATGATTCAAACTTGCAGAGGTTAATAAATTGCTATAATCTTGTCTCTGTCGTCACCACTTGCTTGTGCCAAGATTTGGAGTTGCAAACCGTTTTTCCTTTTCTTCTTTTTTTTTTTCTCCTAAACTAAAAAATTAAAAAAAACACTAACATCTTAATAACTAAAACCAATTATTTTTAAAAAAAATTATTTTATTATATATTTTGAATATAATGAATTTTTAATAGACAAAAAAAATAAAATTTGCAAGAAATAAAATATAATTTTGCAAATAAATTATACAAAATAAATAAAATCCTAACACACCATAATTGCAATTTATTTGACAAAATCATTTGTTATTATGTAAATTGTTTTCGAGTTTGTTCACTGAATAGCATAAAAGCAACCGTAGAACCGCCGACGAAGAGCGCTCGCAAGAGGGACGGTCAAAACGGTCAAACACGGCCCAAATTAAAATTAAAATTAAAAGAATAAAGAAAAATAAATAAAATTCGAAGATTTCATATGCAGCCCACGCACTGGCAATCGCGCAAAACGTAAACGCAACCCAAACGTCCCGGGAAAAGATTTCCACTTTCTCGAGAAAATCGCTACCTATTTTCGCGGGAAAATAGTCCGAACAGCAGAAAAAGAATGAGAGTATCGAGATTCGGGGCTCTGTTCGTACTAATCGCGTCGGTTTCCATTCGATTTGGAGCTTCGCTCGGATCGCAGAGAACGGATGAGGCTTACGCGACGCTGCTGTACGGCGATGAGTTCTTGTTGGGAGTTAGGGTTTTGGGGAAATCGATTAGGAACACTGGATCGACAAAGGACATGGTGGTTTTGGTCTCCGATGGCGTCTCTGATTACGCCAATAGGCTTCTTGAGGTCATCACTCTCTTCTTCTTTTTTTCTTGAATGTATAACTCTTTTCCTTGGTTTCTCGATTCCTTGACGTGTTTTCTTGAAATGTTTCTTTGTTTTTTTTTTTCCTTGAGAGTGTAAATGTTTGCTTGGCTGCTGAGAAAAACCAGGTCGACGAAGAGAAACTCGTCTTTGGATCATACGATGACTTTCTTTTTCGGTTTCTTTCTTTCTTGTTTCTCGTTTTCTTCCCGGTTTATATTTATATTAAGTAATGCTATTTAGCCTGACAAAAGGATAAAGTGTTAAGATTGCTATCTACATAACACTTTTGTGGAATTGGGGTTTCCAGGAAATTCAGTTGGATAAATAGTATTATTCATGTTCATTTGGTTTGGGAAGATGCTTTACTTGTCAGTCATATTGCCGTCTGGATGGCAAGGTTCGTTATTTTGATTTATGAGGAAATCATGTAAATGACTATTTATAACTTTATTTAGTGACTAATGCAACTTGTTGGATCAATCTAGTTTGATGTTGCTGTTCCTACCTGTAAGAAAGAAGAAAATGTTGGGTGATTTTTTTTTTTATTTCTCTTTTTTTTTTAAAGAGAGACTGATAATTTTTCTCAACATAGGTTGATTAGTTCTGAAGTTATTGGTGGGTTGAAAGATTACTTGAACTTGAAAATTTTCTACTCACATTTTGTTTGTGGGCTCATCATGTCTTGCAGGCTGATGGGTGGATAGTGGATAAGATTAGTTTATTGGCGAATCCTAATCATGTTCGGCCAAAGAGATTTTGGGGTGTTTACACCAAGCTTAAAATATTTAACATGACGGAGTACAAAAAAGGTGAACATTCCCCCCCCCCCCCAAAAAAAAACCAAAAGACTGAAAAAGATAAATGATGCATAGCTCACACAAATGAAATGCAATAAGTGCCCTACCTATTATGTCATTGCTTATCAAGCACCAAAGTTTCCTTGATCATGATTATCTGGATTTTTTTTTTTTCTTTTGTAGTTTTGCTAACTGTTGGAATCTTGTTTTGCAGTTGTATATCTTGATGCGGATACTATTGTGGTAAAAAATATTGAGAATCTCTTTAAATGTGCAAAATTCTGTGCTAACCTCAAGCATTCAGAAAGATTGAATTCCGGAGTCTTGGTGGTGGAACCATCTGAATCAGTTTTCAATGATATGATGAGCAAAGTAAACTCTTTGCCTTCTTATACTGGGGGTAATGCATTCCCTTTTGTTTAGTTCTTAATTGTATCTAATATGTCATCTTGTTCTTCTCATGTTCCCTTTTGTGTGTAATTATTTTTTGGATGATTATTCTACTTTTGAGCCAGTCCTTGATATTTGAGTCAACTGTTTTGAGTCAACACTGTTTTTGGTGCTGAATTTTGTAGTTCGTGTTATTTACATCTAGTGGAGAACTATATATTGTAGTAGATTTTCCATTAATGAGCCAAATGAGAGGCTGTTCTGTCAACTGATTGGCATTTGACGGGAAAGTGTGTAAGATTTGTCCATTTTTAAGTGGATATATAATTTTCTTGTAGCTACTGAGATTTCTTTCCCCTTTATCTGCTGCACATTGTCATCAGCCATGTATCTGTCCATCTAACAAAATTTCCTTTGCATTTGGTAACAGGAGATCAGGGGTTTCTGAATTCATATTATTCTGACTTTCCCAATGCACATGTTTTTCAACCTGATTTACCTCAGAAAGTGTTGAAATCTAGATCCGTGCCTGATATGGAGCGTCTCTCTACTCTGTATAATGCTGATGTTGGTCTTTACATGCTTGCTAACAAGGTAATTTATATATGCAGTTATTAAGGTGATTCTTTATTGGCAGGCCACTTGGAGCATGACTTGGTCTAGATTCTATACTTTTGAGAACTGTAT
Organism: Bruguiera gymnorhiza; assembly: GCA_020883675.1. NCBI lineage: Eukaryota > Viridiplantae > Streptophyta > Magnoliopsida > Malpighiales > Rhizophoraceae > Bruguiera > Bruguiera gymnorhiza. Next base: position 718,958 of record JAIRCJ010001048.1, read on the forward strand.
GTTAATTGATCTGTCAGTAGTTTGCATTGCAGGACTGGTTGTTTGTTGGTTTGTCACAATGCCTTTTCAGTCTAATAAGGATCCTGAGCCACAAAGGCTGTAGTCTGTGTTTGCATGGTTCTGATAGTCATAGTTACTGTATTTTTCTTAGCAATTTCTATTTTTACTCTTTTTTTGGCATTCAAGTGATTATTCTAGCTTACAAATTTTGCTTATATTTATGTTATATATGCAGTGGATGGTGGATGAGGCTGAGCTTTGTGTTATTCACTATACACTTGGCCCTCTTAAACCTTGGGACTGGTGGACTTCTTGGCTTTTAAAGCCAGTTGACGTCTGGCAGGTCTTTTTTTAATCTATTCGGAGTACGTGTATGGTGTGAATATCTGATCTTCAAAACCTGCTGTTCTGGCATTCTTTGTTGTCTCTTCCTTTGGGGGTGTTTGGCATATGGGGTTTGGGTTGGTGGTCCTCTTCTCCTTTGGTAGCAGTGGAAAGTGTGATTTTCTATTTTGGTTTTAGTTTTTGGTACTAGCTTCTGCTCTGGTGCTCTGCATGACCTGGCATATTGTCAGGAGGATTCATTGGGGTTGCTTCTTTTTCTTTTTCTTTTTTGGTTTTTTCACGTATTGGAGTTTATAAAAACTTTTTGTTACTTTCAGTGGGCGTTAGGTGACATAATAGTGACTTTTATGACTTTGCATGTTAATGCTGCAGAATGCTAGGGAAGAGCTCGAGGAATCCCTTCCTGGAACTGGAGGTGGCAGAAATCCCAAGGATGAATTTTTTGTCAAAATTTTGTTTCTGTTGCCATTGTGTGCCTTATTCTTCTGTTACTATCATTCATTTTTTCAGGTCAGCAGCATTGGCTACTTTACCCTTATAAATTCATTGTTGGGAATTGTGCTTTTATATTTTATCTTTGTAATTTTTCACCTTGTTCTTAAATTTTGATGCAGACACAGACATTCTGCAGAAGTTCTTTATGTGATCATATCAAGCACATGTACTACAAAATCAGATTTAATGGAACAATTGCTTATTCCGGTGTTTCTTCACAAATTTCTGTCGATCAGGCTAGTTTCCTCTTCCTTTTGGCTTAGGTTTGATTTTACATACTACTCTCATTTAGGTTATGCATTTAGAAGATGGTCCTGTGCCCATCCCTTTGTTGATGTTAAGTAGTTCTATAATGGTTGCCAGTCCAAGGTGCCTGCCTATGTGGGTGGAGTCTCCATCTGTGTGTCTTTCATAGCTGCTCTGGTGTCCCTTGCTTTTGGTCTGGCAGTTGTGCCCCGACAAGTGATGCCATGGACTGGTTTGCTCCTAATGTATGAGTGGACCTTCACAATGTTCTCTCTTCTATTTGGAGGTTTCCTCCATTTTACCTATCTGTGGGGAAGGAGAGCGGCAACTCAAGTGGTATCAGTCTCATCTCATCCTGAATCTTTTGATGAAGATTCTGGAAAAGGTAGTGCACAACTGGATTACTTCATACTTACCCAAATCTTGTGGTTCCTTATCAATTTTGAGATTCACTTTGATGTTTTTTTGTATGTATTGCAGGTCATCAACGGCTAGCATCATCTTGTGATTTTTCTGCATGTTATTATTGGTTAGGGATGGCTTTGTTGGCTGTTACTGCCCCATCTTTACCTTGTGTCTTTGGGATTACTGCTCTATTTGTAAGGTATTTTACTTATTTAACATTGTTTTGAAGAACTAAGGTTTTGATTTTCTCTCTCTATCTCTCTCTCTCTCTCTTTTTTGGTTGTCTTTCCAAATAAGTTGAATTACTCTTGTTTGTTATGCAACTCCCTTGAAGAAAAATCAAGAAAAACGGTGTGTGATTTCTTCACAGGCTAGGGTTGATGGCTTTGGGAGGCCTAGTTTTGGCATCTTTCATGACATATGCTTCAGAGCACCTTGGAATCAGATCATATATGAAAGGCTTCGAAGATCGGGAACCAACTAGAGGCCGGAGCATATGTTTCTCATGCTGACACGTGGCTTAGGATGACAATGTTAGTGTATTTCGGCTTTGGATTTGTAATGTATCCAACATCTAATCATTGCAAGTTGTAAGTAATCAATTGGAGAAATGCCTTCTTCCAGGAGGTTTTGTTGTAGAAACACTTCCAGAGCTTTCTGATCATGGTTTTGACATTGATGCACTCAATGTTGAATTTTTGTAACAAATTCTAGAGATGTAAAGCTTCTCGTGTTGAGAGTCCTAGTTTTCAGCTTCACTGTATTAATTGCTCGGAATCGCTTATCTTGGAGGGGGGCTATGGTAGTTCACATTGTGTTTGGGGTATCGACCACAAAGTTATGCTCCATTCAACTGTACCGAGAGGGATATCAGAGGGTCCTCCTTGGCTGCAACTTCAGCATCACATTTCAGTCTTTCAATCTAATTTTAAAAGACACATTCTACCTATGTAGATGCCCCGGTGAAACTAGCTTATACCTCTTACCGAAATATTTCTGGGCTTCAACTCATTGTCTAAAACTTTTGAATTGATTGACATTTTAATAATGGTATCAGAGTATTTATTATTGAGAGGTTTTAGAGTTAAATTACATCATGTTATTGTTTTTTAATTCCTTGAATTGTGAATTTGTATAGGTAAGGAGACTATGTGTCTGTTTACAAGTTCAATTCAATGAACTTGCATTCGAAGAAATGAATTAGAGCTTAATATGTAATTTATTGGTAGATCTTACATCCAAAATAGCTGAACATTGTGGGTTGAATGAGTTTTTGACAAGAATATTAGTCCCTATAACTTTCAAGTCAACATGTGTGATTGAACCCTATATATGGAGTTACAGAATGTCATTAATCTTTGCTCAAGTGAATGAGAAAGAATGAGAGGAACTATTGCTAGAGGGGGACGAAAGTAATGGTCCGTCGAATGTTATTTATAGATGGTAATTATCGGTCCTTTAGTTCCCTTTCCCTAATTTTTCGCAGTGTGAGCTTGTCAGTTTGGGTCTGGGGGAAGGGTGGTTGAAAGAGGTGTGCTACAGAAACTGCCTGATGGGGATTCTTAGGATAGATGTTCAGTGGCTTATGCAATTGTAGTGGCCGCCGGGTTTGATGGCTTGGACGTGAAAAAAATGACCCATGAGGGGCGTTTTGTTGAAGAATTATTTTGTACAGGACGATATGAATATGTTTGTTTGTATTATCTATTTGTTCGTTCATTGCCTCTTGTTGAGAATAATTAATTCTGCATTCAACCTAAAATCCTTTGCGATCATGCTGGCTATAGCTGTCAAAAAGCTACTTGTATTACGTAAGATGTTTGCCTTTTGCGTTGGCTTCTTTTCTCATTATCTTTTTGGCGAAGTTGTTCTGCAATGGTTGTATTTTTTATTTTTTCCGAGGGAAGTTGTACAGAATATACGGACTAATGTGGGGTGTTCTCATGGTTGCGTTAACTTATTTTATGTGCATAATTTGGTTAAATTTTTGATTAGGAGATTGAAATACTGGTAAACTTGTTTTATTATGATCTTGAGATTACGATTTGAATTTTAAAAATGGTCAACTCGTAATAATGCGGGTTAGGCACAGACTCTTCAGTGAAACTTGAGCTATATTTTAATTATAGCTGGATCTGATCAGCCTAACTGCAGAGGGCAGTTTCTTGAAAAGGTGGCAAAACAAAATCTTTTATAATCTATGATTTGTAGGTTTTCTGATTTCTAGCCTTTGTACGTGTTCATCTCGTTGCTTTGGATCTTCTTTAATTATTAATGATCTGTCATTGAACTAATGATCCCCCATTGTTAATGATTTTGCCAATCTCGTGCTCACTGTCCCCGGCGAGTCACCAGCCGGTAGAAAATTGCCGAAATCCCATGGACTTAATAATGCTCACTACCTTTTTCTTTTTGGTCGCCCTTTCATTTTTCCACTAATGCTGACAATGGTGACTAACTCAGAATAGACTAAATGATTCAAAAATTGAAAAGGAGATGACAAAAGGCGTCAGCTAGTGTGTCATCATCCTTATCCTTAAAGTTACGGTTCATGAGAGACATTGATTTTCCAATAAAGGCACAGCAAGCTATAAAATTTTGTACCCTACCTACCTTGTTGGCTTTTCTCATTGAAATGTGTTTACCCTATGTGCCTGTAATATTAATAGGGCACTATTTTCCTGCTAGCTCCACATTGCCCCAAGATTGCGAAGAGGCATGAAACAACACTTAAATGGAAGAACCCTTGTTTTTTTAAGCAAAAATGTTACTCAGAGACCGGTTTTTTGACGCAAAGTATATATATATATGTTACATAGCAGTTAGAATATTTGTAAGCAGTTTGATAAATAATTACGATAATGAAAATACAAATGTAAAATACATCGCCGTGATAGTCCGGATGCCGATACCGAAGGTTTGTCGGTCCTGTCAAGACCTAAGGAAGCGGACTCTTTTTTGGACAGTATCTGAGGTTGTCTAGCTACTTTGCAGGCTTAGGAATATACATACGTCCATGATGCCATCCATGGTAATGGTGTGTGTTTTAATTACAACTGTAATCCTATCAAGGCCTTCAAATTACACTCCTGAAATGTTTGCAATGCACCATCGATTCCCATATGTTTGGAGCCAATTCAGCTTTACCACTTCAGCTTCCCCACTTCGACTATAGATTGAGTGGAGCAAATTTTGAGAAAATATTAGGATGTTCGTCCATGTAACTTAGATGGGTTTCAGTTTCATATATTTGTAGGATCTTATCCACGCAAAGAGTTTATGATAAATAAGGTCGGTCTCGAAATTTTCTCGTAATTGAGATAGGATTCCAACTTAATATGCGTGCTTCAATCATCCGTGAGTGAAGCAATTGCAGTGATGTTTAGGTTGACATTTGGCAGGATATAATGGAATGCAACCGGTTGATTTTTCTGCCATTACATTCCAATACGTTCTATCAAGCACGAGTGGTTCTGTAGTAGCAGATAAAGCCTAAGAGTCAAGATTGGAATCAAATATCATTAAGTGGTTCTAAGTGTTAATTGCCGGACTTTTAAAATTTTGGAAATGCTTTTGCAATTAATGGAATTTTATATCTATCGAGTGCCAATGTTGATATAATCAACCAGACAATCGCGAGCTATATATTATTCAACACTCTGGTCATCCAGGGTTGCTGTTAGGTCTGAGATCATCAATCTTCAATGAACAAGAATTCAAAGAACTACTTGTAGATTTCCCAAAATGACTTGTAAATTGGTAAAGGAGAATCTGGCAATATAGGCAACATATGGAGCCACCACCCCAGCTTCATTTTATTAGCTTTTCTGCATTTTCTTGGTAACCAAACAACACCTATAAGCTAAAATTAGCATGAGAAGGGAAAGGAAAAGTAGAAGCCAAGCATTAGACTTGCCTAGAGGTTGCATATCCTCTAAGTGATCATCTTTGTCATAGATCTTTAGGCCACAGCTCCAAGGCTCACTTGCTGGCGATTAATCCTCGAAACATTGAAGAAAGATGGCAAAGATGGCATCTTAATCTTCTTCTCATCTTCAAAAGTGACATGATCTCCATCATATCAACTCAGGCAGCTGCGATAAAGTTAAAAAAAAAAATCAAATAGAAAGAGAGAGAGAGAGAGAGAGAGAGAGAGAGAGAGAGAGAGAAGAGGAAAAGGAAGGAGCAGAAGATAGGAACATTTAGGAGGCAATTGTTACCTATATAGTAAGGCAATTAAGGACCTACTTTGTTCTTCTTGTTATCGATAAAGACGGAAGATACAAGAACTTTATTAAAATCAAAGAATAATGCGATATACAACAAAGGGTTAGTTCATTTAGTAAGGAGAGAGACTTGCTTTCCTTCTCAACTAAGGTTCGATCCTTATTAGAAATATTCAAAAGTGAATAAAATCTTGAATGCACTCGATGTGTGAGAGTTCGTCTTTAAGATATGAGGGAGAGACTTATTCTTGATTGATAATCCAAAAATACAAGATAAAAAAATAGATATATACAAAATTAGTCCTATACATATATAAATTTTTATAATTTAATTTTCAATTTTTTCAAGTTTTTACATTATATCTAAACGTTTGAAAAGTACCTACTAAAAAAAATTTTTAAAAATTTAGAACTAATAAAAAAAAACTTTAAAAAAAGGCCTTACTTTTTATGCATTTGTATCCTATGATGGACTCTATAGAATATCTCCTTAATCAAAGAACCTCATTACATAATGTATGAGAGTGGGAATCAAAGATGATCCATGCAATTGATGGGTCCATGAGGTGAATAAAATAAATAAATGAACGATCAAAGTTAATGAAAAGAAAAGATGGGTTGGGTTTTTTTTCTTTTTTTTTTTTTTTAATTTGGGACCCAATATTGGAAACGTGAATTATAATTAATTCCCACCATCAAGCAGTTGATTTATTTTCTACTTTTTGGAGTTGCAAGGAAATTTACATTTGCAATCATTTCAAGGTTTATGTAATCAATAGACCGATATCCCTAATTCCAAAAAGAAACGACATTTTCTTTTTTAAGGAAAAATGCTGTGTACAAAGATAAGTTTCACAAAAAAAAAAAAAAATTGTAACACATATTTAAACGCATCTAATATGAAGACTATGATAACTTCAAGTGTTCATGTGGTATTGTACGCAGAGGTCAGTCACAGTGAGGGCTGACCACCCCCTCTTTCCGAGTCTTCAAATAGGTCTGGATAATGTTGTTTTATAGGTACAATATAATGGGCTAGTGCAAACGATCCTCAAAAGCAAAGATAAGGTGAAAGGACAGAAAACATAGTGAAAAGGAAACCCAAACTTTGTGTGGACTTTTGCATGAATGCAGGGTTGAGGGGTTTGTATTTTTCTCTTTAATTCAAATGTGTGGGGTTACTTTACTTGAAGAGACAAGGGACCACACCGTAGACATCCCAATAGTGTAATTGAAGATAAATTTTCAGGCTCTTTATGGTTGTTTGCTAAAGGGAATTAACCATCTGTTGTTCTATAACATGATCTGCCATATTGTTGTATTTTATACCATGTTCTTTGGTTCATTAAGAGATTCGTTTAGCTTTGAACTACACAAATAAGAAGTAACTTCGTCTTTTCTCATAAATCTCCCGTCTTGCTCTCCATGTGTTTCAAATATGATACCTCAATATGAATGCCTAAGCTCTTGTCTCAGGGAAAGGCTTGCGAACGTAAACAAATATCATTTGCACCTTACGAACAAAATGAGGGGAACGAAGGCACAGGGAAAGATGGTAACAGGTTTTGAACCTTTGGAATATAAGAGAATTCAGGACCACAAAAAAAAAAAAAAAATTCCTCATTTTTGTTGGACTAAAAAATTATTGATAATTTTTGTCAGATGAGCTGACTTTTAATTAATCGCAGTACAAATTTTAATCAAATTTGGGACACTAAAAGTGCTCGCTAATCGGGAAAGTGAGTGAAGTCAAACAGGGCGTGTCAGTGCAGTGAGTTAGCAACTAGTTAGAAGTCAATTGTGGTTAAAGATTTATTGGATTGAACTTTTGAAGTGGAAGGATCTTCTCAATTCTGGTTTGGGTTGCGAGTGCTAATCCAACTAAATCTCGTGTTTAAGGACTCCAATTTTCGAGCATCAAAGACGTTCCACATCTCAAAATCTTGTGAAAATGGGAGATATGCTGATTTGGAGACCCATTTAGGTTTGGTTGTTGATGATACTTTTTTCTCGAGAAAAAATATTATTTTCTTGGGTTGTCAAAACCCCATAGAAATTAAATGACATTTGATTTACTAACCCACTTAGTTTTGGTCTTTTTTTTTTTGTGGGGGGGGGCCTCGTGATTCCTAACTTGGACGTGTACATCATGATATATATATATATGTATATATATATAAATAAATAAAAAACAACAAGAAGGAGGTTGCTACTTGGATAATGCTTTTAAAACAAACCACAATTTGCGGATAATGAATGGTGAGAGTGGAAGAATCCAAAATCCATTGAAAATTATGATTATAGTACAAAAAGATATAATAAGGACCCACTGCATCATGGCCTCCACCAAAGATTCTTGCCTATCAATTAACACAGCTACTAGTAATAAGGTTTTTGGAAAGACGCTGTGCTGTCGGCGCCGGCTACTTTTCTAGGTTGGTTTGACATATTTTGTTTTTCTTCTTCAAAATTAAAAAAGAACAAATGGTAGGTAGGCCTGTCTGTGGTTTACCAAAAAAGGCTTCATCATACGACGTAAAAATTTCATAATAACTTAATTTCTTTTTATATTTTTTATTTACATTTGAATTGTACTAACATATATATATATATATATATATATATATATATATATATATATATATATATTTTAAAAAAAAGTGTTAAATGTAAATTTAAATATATTATTATGTTTTAAAGGGGACTCCTTGAATATTAAGAAATTTTATTCAAATTTATTATTATTTAAATAATAAATTTTTCGATAAAAAAATGAAATTGAAATATCAGCCGAGTGACTCTACATCTACATTACGTTCGTAAGGCACCCTTTATTTTATCGTTCCAGAAAGGTTAAACAAAAAAACACAAAAAGAGCCTTTGTTTTGTGCAACAAGCGCCGAAGGGATGAAGTTATGACCAATGGGCATAGTGGACAGAAAAAAGAGGCATCGCTCAGAGAAAAATTGAAGGCAAAAATGCGTTGACCGAAATGGCTTCTCATTCTTTCCTTTTTCTTCTTGTTTTTGAGATTGCTTAATATAATGGAGAGGATCCCTGCCATGGGAGATTTGGAAAGGGAGTCATCAATCACTTGTAAGCTTCCCCATACATTAGCAATGAAAATGTTTTCACCACTCAAACCAATGACATTAGTAGTTCTATCAGTGTCAGGAGTAACCCACATCGACTAAATTAGAAATTGAAATTGGAGTTTGTTGCAGCTGACTGTAACCCGAGATTTAAGCACTAATCCAGGTGGAAAATCAATATTCGTATAAGCACCCAAGAGAAGAGTTTTTTTTTTTTTAATAATTATTTTTAATAACAGGACCAAAGAGAAGTCAGCTCAAAGGTGTCATTGACTTGATGGCAAAGACACTATTTGCTTCAGCATTGACCAAGGTTAAACAAATCTGACCATTTTATGGTCAAGGAAGACCACTAAGAATACAAACAATTGCCATGTAAATTAAACCATTATAATGGTGTTAATGAAAGCTAACACAATCAAAATTCATGTTGAAACTTCAAATTGCCATCCCTGCCAAATATCTAATAGCAATAACATATTAATAACATAAAATCTAGCAGCAATATGCAGATCTGAATATTACATTGACAAATTGGTAAGAGCTGCTCTGATATGTCCTGCTGTCTACAATCTTTGTATGCCTGGATAATAAGGATAATTGTGTCCAGCTGCGTTCCTCACTCCTGTGTCCATCCGTACAGTTGCTTCCATCCCCAAATAAGCATATCTTGAAATTTAATGTAACTTATTGCGCAAGTTGGCCCAAGGAAAAATTCAAACTTTTAAGACTCTGCCCCCCACCCTGACTTATCTGCCAGAATCCACAAAGTACACTCCCTTGTGTGCCTAATTTTGCAAATCTAAATGGTTATATGCATGCTAACAGTAACATGATAATGGGTCATAATAATTGTTTAAGTTTATAATCACACAAAATGTACTTTTACATTATTATCATGTTGTTTACATGGCATTAATTGTCCTTTGATTAGTTATCATGGAATTGAGACACCAAGTTAAGAGTTTCTCATGACACGAGTCAAGTCAAATGTAGGTGATGAGACAATATCATCACCATTGATTGTATATTTATGGTTCCTAGTGTTAGTTGTATTCATGTACATGAATATGAACTGTTCATTTTCATAACCCAATTGCTTACCGAAGGAAAACAGAATTTAATGGCCAGCTTGACAGCTTGTTAGAAAAGGAATCTAGTCCAAGAAGCCAAGAATGGGAAAGCAGCAATAAGCAGTCTAAGCAACAACGGTGTGTCCCTGACTCTGCCACTCCTACTCAGTTTACCTCTGTACGGGAAACTTTGTTGCTTTGGTAGCCCATCTGCCCGCCGGCTTGGTGTCCCCCTGGGAACCTTGATGTTTTCTCTATCTAGCTCATCCCATCCGCCAAACCCTGGTGCCCATCCGTCACACTTCATATATGAACCATCATCTGTTGTCACCCATGATTGGTAACTCCCTTCAACTTTGCCAGTCTTATTTTCTTCTTCTTCTTTTCTCTCATTAGTCTTTGTTGGATTATCAGCCCTAGCAAATGGTTTCTTCCTGGTTTTGGTTCTACGTCTGGGTTTTGGTCTACTTCTCATACTTCCCCAAACCTTGTCAACCACTAGAGAAAGTGCTGTCTGTCCTAGTGGAACTGCTAATGCCATGAAAAAAGCATTTGGACCCGTACCCAGCAGCAATGACATGGCAATGGCTGGAAGCACCCAACCAAAGGCTCTCATAAACTACAGCAAAACCATTGGCACATTATATAAATTACTTGTCATAGTTCACAAACCACTGAAGCCCAACTGGAGAGACCAGCTAATGCACAAACGAATCAACAGTCACCAAGCGATCGAGATCAAAATCCCATAACCAAGTTGGGATAAGCAATTACAATTAATGGTCAACACACACAAGTCAGCTCTCAAACAAGCTGAACAGAAAAGGGCCTCAAAACAAATTGAGTCAATATTTTCCATTGTAAACCGAGTCAATGCAGTCCACCAAAGGATGCAATACTGCTAAGAATGTTCTGCACAAGAACTGTTAATAATGCAAGAAGTAGCATTGAGGTTTCTTTCATCCTTTGTAGTTTGCAAACCCCTAAACCACACCAAACTTTGAGAAACATTTTGCGTTCCAAATCAAATGACACATGACGTATCTTATACTATCCTGTCGCGTCTCATGTACTACGCGCATCCCCTAATTAAATGATTCTCAGCTTAAGTAAAATGAACTTTGCATTATCCATTATTGTCAAATTTCAACTAACCAATCAATAGCCTAAATCGTAACTGTTGTCCTAATAAACAATAACAGAACAGCAAAATTAACACCTTCCTAGTAACCAACCATAAATGAAAATGCAGTGAATTAAAATGGAATCGCTAAAAGCATCTTAAAAAAAAAAAAACCCCACTTTATCATTCCAAACAAACAAGGAAAATGAAATTCCACAATTTCATATAATCATAATACTAATAATAATTATTTTATTTTATTTTATTTAAAAAAAAAGGAAAAAGCAAGAATTTTTTTTCCTTTAATTCCATTTTTGCTCACCTTGAAAATCCAAAACCCACTTTCCTCATCGTCTTCGACATCCCAAACATCTTCGTCGTCGTCGTCGTCGTCATCGTCGAACCACCAGACCCTCTGCTCCGAGGGCCCACCAAACCTGAACCCATCATCCTCACCGTTGGTGTGGCAGAAGACTTCATCTCGGAACTCGAATCTGGAGCGTCCGGCCCAGGCTGTAGAACCTTCGTTCCTCCTGGAGCCCCACCTGGGCCCGCCGGCGGTGCTCGAGAGTCTGTTTGGGATTAGAAGCGAAAGTGACGTTGAGGTGCTGGTAGACAGACGAAGAAGAAGAACAACAGGGTGAACCGCAGCCATCTGGACCGTTGGAAATAGAAAAAGAAAATAATAATAATAATAATAAAAGGTATAATTTTTCAATTGTTGATAATGCTCTGAAAAGACTGAGGACGTGGCATCTTCAGAGAATTTTTGTTTTCTTCTTTTTTAATCTTTTTCTAGACAACTTTTTTCTTTTTTTAAATCCTTTTTCCCACCGGCACGGTTTTTTAGAAAAAAGCGAGAGAGAGAGAGAGAGAGAGAGTCGAATTAGAGCTAAAAATAAATTAGTAGGTGAGTCTTGTAAATTTTTAAAAAGAAATTATCAAAAAATATGATGATTTTAAAAAAAATATATATTAATTGTTATTTTTGTAAATTACACTTACCGAGTCACTCTCACTTTCTTTTGACATAATTTCTCTATCTACACACTTTTTCCCCTTTCCTTCACAGCAAGAATAATTTTTTCTATAACAATGGAGCTTTAATTAATAAATCTACACCCATTTTATATTATCATGATTATTAGATAGATATATATATATATATATTAATTATAATTATAATTTATGATTATTAATTAAAAATTAAAAAAATATAATTAATAATAATAATAAAATAATATATTAATTATGGTTGTGTAACTTTTTCAAAAACAATTAAGTGAGATCAACATTGTTGGTTAAATAGTAAACATGCTGAAGATTTTGTATAACTTAAAGACAGTTTGTTAAAATTTATTTGTAGTTGGATTCAATTGAGCAGTTAATTTAAAAAAACTATACCATGATTTCAAGAGGCATTTGGTTTCATCAAGAGTGAATTATATGATCATCTCAACTTAACGGAATGATGGGAGTTAACTAATATGGGAATTTTAACACAACTTAAATTTTAACAGCTGACACAATCAGTTCTCAAATGTACAGCAGGGGCCCTCTGTTAGATTTAAATCCCTATGTCACTGGGGTGTAAAAATTGTAACATATTGCAAGAATTCTTTTTTTTTTTTTTCTCAAAAAAAAAAAACAAGAAGAAGAAGAAGATATTATAAACTAGGTCCCCACTATTCACAAATGCTTGTGTTGAGTGTGGTGATTACAATATTACATATGGAATGCTTGAGAGCACAAAGGGTAAAGGATCAGAAACCTGAAAAGGAACCCAAGTACAGCTGACAGTCTGATCCTCTAGCCCTTGGAAATTTCTCATGGTGAACAGAAAAAATCCTCCCAATTTGGACAAAACATGATTGGAAACAAATATGCTGCCAACTTAGAGTTCAAATGTGTCATCTTCTTCCAATAATTGCCCTGCTCCCATCTCTTCCTCCTCATCAATTACCAAATATGGATTATTCTCCATTGGCTGAAAAGAGTAGAAAGCCAGGCTAACAATCTCACCAAAGCAATAGGCAATCCACTCATATCTGAAATCAATGAGAGCCTCTATTGTTGGCACCAGAAGTCTTGTGCAATATAGACATGTTATCAAAAGTGCATATAGCTGCTTGAAAAGGGTTAATTTGCGGAGGTTCCTTGCAGCTTTTCCATCTGTTTTGGATGCCTCTTTTAGACTTCTAATCGACCAAATAACTGGAAAAAACACGGCACAGCAGCAGATGAGGTCGATCAACAAGAGCAACTGTGTCCATGTCATCCAATCCTTTGTTGCTGGCCCACTTTCACTCACAACAACTTGAGCAATGTTTTCCAGGACCTGCAGGGGAATCACAACAATCAAAACATTCTTATCTCGTTCCTGAAGGTAGGGTTTCAGGATTGACCATCCGGTGCCTATAAGGACTATTACAGTGAATAGCATTATGCCTTTGAAGAATCCGAAAATGTAGAAGGCCACGTCCCAACCGTGGGGCGTGCCAGTCTTGCTCACGTACATCTCTTCCTCAGATGCACAGATCATTTTGAGTGCCTTGACAAGAAGCAGTGCCCCCATTATCGGGTGGATTTTCTGTACAGTTGGCCTTTGTTTGATGAAGATACCGACCCACAAGCCTAAAAGGCAAGTATAAACAAGGAAGAAGATGAAAAACAACTTTGGCAATTCGGTCAGGCCTGCAGGCAGGAAATTCCTGATACCATATTGCAAGTTATACATTTCTGTATGCACATACATTGACACTGCAAAGTCTGTCTGGCAGTTTCCAAATGCCAAATTGTATTCATCAGGGTAATCGATAGCCACAGCAGTACCATCATAAGATGAATCCGGGGAAAGGTTATTGAATTTGAATAGGATTTTCACGTCCTGGACTTGAGGGCTAGATAAAAAGCAAAAGTCCCTGTCGTAGAACGAGGAGTTTACAATTTTTTCCAGTGAAAATTCCCTGGCTAGGAAAAATAACATGGAGGAAGTGTCAAGTTGTGCCTTTTCATTCCTGGATTTCAATGAGACATCTTTTACAGAAACTGCCACGTGGCCGCCTGCTGCAAATCCAAATCGTTCGAACAAGATCATCGGACGAGAATCATCAACAATGTAAGTGTTCCTGATCTCAGACAAAGATAATGGCATACAAGAGACCATGAATAATGTAAATATGAGTTGGAATATGGAACTTAAAGGTACCATTTTTTACTAATAGGGTTGAAACTTTTTTAGAGTACCCAAATTTTGGTTCTTTGATGTTGATTAAACTAGATCATTGATGATGAACAAAGCAGAGGATTGGCATAAACAGTCATCTGATCCATGCATGGAGTAGCCGGGTTTCGGATTTGAGATTAACTAATGGTGGTAAAAGTGAAAGAGACACCGGTTTGTATGCCAGAACCTTTTGGGAGCAATCTTAGGACATGTTTGACTTGAAATTCATCGTTGATATTCTATATCATCCAAAAAACAATAAATATATAGCAATTAATTAAATAAATTAGGTAATTGATGAAATTATTGGTTAACAACTCAATTCATAGGGGAATTTAAAAAAATAAAAAAATAAAAGATAAAAAAACTCCCATAGACCCGGATGGTTCATGTAAAAATGCCTTCTCCATGGACTGTTCATGTAAGCATGCCTCTCCAATTTATGACAACCAATGCTTAAAGGAGGAAAGAAATCAAGTAAAATCATAACTCTATATCACTTTAATTGATTATAGACCCATGTACCCCTTATTTATTCGAATGATGATTAAATGAAAATTAACTAACAAAACTGTGAAATTGATGAGCTCAAAACTCAAATAAACTAAGAATCTCTATTACATGGATGCAATAATTTGATACATTATTAATATATGCAGGATACTACTATTCATGTTAATCACAAATTATAAAAAAATATATATATTTGTGCCTCCAAAATTTTGAGTAATTCACATGTTGTAAAAGTAAATTATTTGATAAGACTCCCAAAACAAAAAATACAAAAGGACATTATCCATTGGAATCAAGTGCAAGAATGTGTATTTCATTTTGTCTCAACTTTACATTGGAGTTCTACTACATTTATTTTTGGGCACAGTAACAAAGATTGGGCAACATGTAAGATGGTCTGGATGATAACCAATGACAAAAGACACCAGTTGGTAGTTAACAAAGTAAAGGTAAGAATGGAATAATATGAAACTGTTTTTTTTTTTTTTTGATAAGTTATTATCCAAAACACAGCACCATACAAGACCAAAAGGTGATCTGGAAGAGAACAGCCAAAAAGACTTCTTATTATTCACATTGCCTTCACATCATATTACTTCTCTTGCCAGCTAATTAAGGGAAAGACATAGAAGTAGAACAGCCATCAATTGTTTTTCTTAATCTTTTAGGTTAATTAACCAAAAGCATCCATAAATAAGCCGTACTTCTGGAGGAAGTGACCGAAACAAACTTTGGTCACACGTGCACGGCTTGTGATTGTGAGTTCTGGTTTGGTGACCGTTCATCGCTAGGCCCCACCTTCCGCAACATAAACGACGGCTTGATTGAGTCGTTATTCTCATCATGGTACACATAAGCAAAGCCTCCATGCCTGGTCAAGTCCATGCCTGCCATCTCATCCTCACTCGAGATCCTCAACAACCCCAACTTGTGGAGCCCAAAGAATAGCGGGCCCATTGTTGCCGTGACCCACCCGATGATCACACAAACCTGGATGATCTGGGCCGCTAATAGCTTCCCCCCACCACCCATGAGCAACCCATAGGGACGACCTTGGTGGCCTGGGTACACGTCATGTACGTACCTCTTGGTGGCGAACAACCCTGTGAATAGTAGGCCCCACGCTCCACATCCGCCGTGCAATTGGGCGGCCTCTAATGGGTCATCATACTTAAGCTTCTCTGCGAGCATGTTGCACCCGATCAGAACCCACGCTGCCACAAAGCCACATATGAGTGCAGCCCACGGTTCAACCACTGAACACCCTGAGGTGATTGCAGCAAAACCCCCTAATAAACCATTACAAACATCAGTCACACTCCAATGACCCGCCAATAATCTTTTACTAAACAAGGTGGTTAAGGCAGCTGTGCACCCGGCCAATGTCGTCGTGACAGCTGTCCTCCCAACGGCACTCCACTGACCATAACTCCCACCACTGTCTCCATAACTCTTCAAAATGGTCAGAAACGAACCCGGGTTGAACCCGTACCAACCGAACCACAACAGAAACGAACCAAGCACGACCAAGGAAGCACTATGGCCCCGCAACGCCATGGACCGGCCCGTTCGGTCGAACCGGCCAATGCGTGGGCCTTCAATGAGAGCAGCCCACAATCCAGCAATACCTCCCACCATGTGGACCACGCCAGAACCCGCAAAGTCAATGGCACCCGACCCAAACAGAAGTTTGCCATCGGTTCGGGTTGCGCTGGCCCATCCATCAGCGGACCAAACCCAATGAGAAACAACTGGGTAAACAAACCCAGTTAGGAAAGAAGAATAAATAAGGTAAGCAACAAACTGGGTCCGCTCAGCAATGGATCCACTAGTGATGCCAGCAGCAGCAATGGCAAAAGCCCACTGATAAAGAAAGAAACTGTAATCCGCCGCGGGGGATGGGAAATCGTTGAGACCGAAGAAATGGCGGCCGATGAAGCCATTACCAGGGGAGCCAAAGGCAAAGGCATAGCCAAACAGATAGTAAGAGAGGCCACCAGCAGCAGCGTCAAGAACGTTGGTGAGCATTATGTTCATGGTGTTCTTGGCCCTGACAGAGCCAGCGCAGAGCATGGCGAACCCCAGTTGCATGGCGAAGACGAGGTAGGCAGAGAAGAGGAGGAAAGTGTTGTTGACTGCATAGGACGTGTCTGAGAGCTGGTTCGCTATGCTTGTGAACTGAGAGCAGAGGTATGCGGCTGCCGCAGTGGAGGAGTTTGCGGTGGTGGTGGAGAGGAGAGGGGCCAGGTCTGTGGCTGAGCAGCTGAGGGAAGCCATTGTAGAGAGAGAAGTAATTAATTGAAGGGAGAAGTTTGTCCTTGTGGCTCTATTATATAGAACAGGGTGTGGAAGAAGTAACAACTATCAAGACAGGTGGTAGGACATCATGTTTTTTTTTTTCTCCTTCATGATTTGATTATAGAGTGTGATTCTAAAAGAATCTGAAAATAGGAAAAGAGACAAAAAAAATAAAAAAAAAAAAATATATATATATATATATATTAAAAACAACAAAAAACAAAACATGGGTGTTTCTTACTATGTAGGTGTGTGTCACAATTGCTAAAGCTGTGTTATTCGGGTGTGTTGGATTGTGTTCTTTTTCCCCTACCAGGCTTTGTGATCCCCTTGATTCGAATATGAAACCCAATGATATTGGCTTTCCCTGTTCAAAAAATAAATTCATATGTTACTAATTATAAGGTTTAATAGTAAAATTATGTGAATTTTTAATTTTGAAAATTAACTAAAACTTTTAATTTTTGATGCTAAGTTTACTGAGAAGATGATCCGCCTTTAATTCCTAAATCCGATTCAATCTTCGAGCGAATCGATGGCGTTTTAATTTGGGGTTCCCATTTATTCTATTTTAGTTTTCCAGGCATCTTCATAAATAGCGTAAATTCATAATCAATAAATAGCTAACCGTATATTTTGGTCAACGATAATTAAATAGTTCGGCAGCGAATGCCAAATGGTTCAGAGTGAAATAAATACACCGTTGAGAAAATCTTGCTTACTTCAATAATTATGATTTTGAGTGTTAAGTATTTATATTGTTATTTTCAAAATCTCAAATTTTAATTTTTAAGAATGAGAATATAAAATTTATAAAAATAAAAAAATTATTTTTATTATAAAATTCAAGTTTAATAGACCTTTTAATTGCTACTAATAATAATAATAATAAGAAGAAGAAGAGATTTCTGAATTATGGCATAGCACAAGGTTTCAAACTCAACCGGCAAATCGTAAAGAAAGGCTAAGCATACCCATTTTAGCTTTTTGATTCTTCTAAGCGAGGATTAAAAGAAAAAATAATTTTATTGTCTACACTATTTTATATTTATATTTATATTTATATTTATATTTTGTAAGTCAGACTTCTTTAGGAGCTTCATTTCAGCAAATGGACATTTTTTTGTGATGCCACTTTCACAATGACAGCAAGGATGGCAACAGATAGCTAATGGTAATTTATGTACTACTACAGTAATAGCAACTGGTCCTATTGTTTAAATAATTATCCTAACTATTGTAAGCTACAGTAATGTAACTCCAAGATTTTTCTCGAAATTAATTACCTTTTTTATTCTAATTTATGGAATTTCCTTCATGCTGTCTAGGGTTTGAACGTGCTGATGATCACAGATTTAACGAAATAGCCCCCCAAGCAAGCGGAAAAATATGAGATAATTAACTTTGGAGTTTCCCGTGCCTCAAGTCATAACTCTGTAAGAGTACATTGATAATTGTTGCTTACAGCCACATATCATATCATATGTCTAATAAACGTGATGGTGTGGCGTCATGCTAAGACTTTTTAACAGAGTTATCCCATGCACGCTTTGGATTATATCTATATATATATATATATATATATATTACTTTTTCAGCATTATATGCTATCAAAAAATGTTTTTGTAACGTATAATTATCTAACTCGAGAGGAATCTTTATTAACCTTCGTCACAAGGGCAGAGAAAATTTGAAGTGGGACAAACTCTCATTTTGAATAAATATATATTTATAATCTTTATAATTAACTGTAATTATATAATAAATTATTAAAAATATATAACTAATAATTATAATGATATACGATATGAGTGTGTGTCTTAGATGCATTACGATGGTAACGTAAATTTACAAATAACCTTCCAGTGTTGTTAGCTGACCCATCTTTGATTTTTGCATGTGTGGGCTTTTGTAACCACAGAAGGGACAGTCCACGTGTGTCAAACAAAAACCTAATTCTTTAGTTTAGTTCCAAGTTGAAGTTTATTCTTTTACGTTGTCGATAATAAATTATGCGAGACACCCAGGTCCAGATACGAAGAACCAATGTGAATATTCAAACTGTGACTTATATGAATATGTAAATAATACATTAATCACCCCACTGGAGGTGGCTATTGCCAATAGTATATATAAGCTTACTTTCTGGAAAAGTCAAACGGGACTTGTTATAACGTTTGTGATAAAGCGTCTTGTCTTACCAGCTTTAGAAATCTATGGGACTTGAACGAGAGATAATTAAAATAATAATAATAATAAATAAATAATGTCTCATTTTCTGTATTTATTGAAAATGAATCGTCTTAAATTATGTAAATTTTGGGAGGCTGCACATAAGACGTGAAATATATATATATATATATATATATATAGAGAGAGAGAGAGAGAGAGAGAGAGAGAGAGAGAGAGAGAGAGAAGAAAGGCTCTTGTTCTGTTTGTTAGTGAAGAAAAATACACACAAATAATTCATACAAGTGTTACGAAATTTCCCTGGTATCTAAAAACTCGTCTATTTCGAAATTCTAAGTTCCAATTTCTGGAAGGAAAGATGAGGAATTTAAGGAATAAAACAAAATGTTATACCGTAAATCTATATTTTAAATGTATTTAATGTAACATAATTTTATTAATTAGCAAAAGTGCTTGCATGATTTATGTGTGGTATTCGTACCAAAAGAAGGTACCAGTTAACAAAAGTTCCTTTTGTTATACCATGAGGGGTTTTGTACAAAACAACGAATGCATCATCCAAAAATACAAAAAAAAAAAAAGGAAAAAAAAGGAAAAGGAAAAATCAATAGTGACAACTACAGATATGACCTGTGGCCAATTAAATTGATCGAAAGGGTGAGCCAAGGAAATGGCCCCGCGATGAAGTTGAAGCCACCCCAAACAAATAGATTTCAGCAATTAAACTTTCCTATTATGTTAATTGATCAACAAAATTACATTAGGAATAAGCAAAAGGCAACATATCCCAATTATTATATGAACAACTTACGTGGAGGCAATGCCATGCAAGTCCATGAATTTGTCCGAGTTTTGTGCAATGAGACGCCCTTTTGACTCTGTGTGCAGCCAAGCTGCCGGTGAATATCTTATTCCATAAACTACGCTTGGAGACATTAAAGCAGACACAAACTTTGCACTTCCGAGATGTAAACCTTCTCACAGATGGCCTCTTCACCAGTCGAAGAACATAAATTCTTTTTGCGTATATCATGTATGATTATTTAATTTGATGAGTTGGGAATTTTTCTTATATAGCTATTTTTATTATCATGTGTGCTGTGTAGTTTTTTTTTTTTTTTTTTTGAATATCTTTATAACAAGAAGATTATGTGGTCTCGTATAACAAGACAAGATGTGGAGTTTTAAATTCCACGTACAAATTAGTCTGGTACATTCGAATTGTTCTCGTTAGCAACAAGACCATTAGGCCTTCTTGATATAAAGTATCGGCTATGTATTTTTAGCTCTTGACTTGAAATTTTTTACATTTGTTTTTTTATATTCTGTTAATCGTTTAGTGAGAATATACAGTTATATATTCAAATGAGGAAATATTTTTTGAACGAAAAATAAAATTTTGTAAAGGTTATTGGTTGCAAAAGCCTCAAAGCTTTAATAAGGGATTATTCTTTCTCTTTGCGTGCTGAAAATTTTCAAAAATATTCACGAAAGGAAGCAAATAAGGAGCACTTGACATGTTTTCTTGTGCTGGAATTATTTTTCGGTTTGAAAGATTCAATTTATTCCCTATAAAGAAAGAAAGCTTATTAATTAAGAAATTTTGTTTATACTGAAGAAGGAATGCTTAGAGCCCAATTTCTGACATTTTTGGAATTTTTTTTCAAAGGTTATTTGCTAGATAAAGTTAATGTAACAGTGACAAAAGTTAGAGCATTCTAAATGTATAGAAGTAAAGTTTGTGTGTGCAGTGAACATGTATACTCAGAAAGTGTTGAATAAAAGGTCGAAGACCTCTGTGTGTTGTCATGCTTTCTTGGGAAGTTCAGTTATTGAGTTATTTTGAGAGTGATAATGAGAAACCTTGGTGCGTTTGAAATGTATAGAATTAGAGTTTGTGTGTGCAATGAATGTGTGTGCAATGAATGTGTGTGCTCAAAGTATCGTAAAAAGAGTGAAAACTTTTGTGGGTTATCATGTTCTTTTTTCTGTTGGTAAGTTTAAATGTTGAGTTAAAACTCTCAAAAGAGAAATTCCTTGAAAAGAGAACGTAAGATTAAAAAATTTATAAATTATCATATTTTATTTATTTTCATTTAATTTTATTATTTTTTACAATCGATTATGACATAAAATTATTATTTAATTCACAATTATTTATTTTTTTATACAGTAAATTACTATTTAGATTGCACTCATTATTTATATTGAATTTTTTTTTATTTGTTCACACTATATACTTTATAGACACATATTTTTGCAACTCAATTCATCTTTCTCTGGAATATCTTTAGGACCAACATCCACAGTGTCCACGCTCGCCATTATCGTTATGCAATCATCATCGCTATCGCTTCAATTCTTTTTATTCTAATTTTCATATTTTGTTTCTGCCGACAATTGAAAATTTTCTGTCTTAGATGTGATGAATGTATAGTATCAATTCAACGTGACAAAAGCATAACATAAACAGGCATGGAAATAGCAACATTTTGCACTAACCTTCAAACAACATGTTTATTAGACCATTTGTCAGTTGTCACAGCGTGAAATACAACTGCCATTATAGCATGTGGACCACAATATGGACCTGACCGAAAGCCATGGATGGGCCTTCTAGCAATTAATTCTCAAGACAATTCGAAGGAAAATGAGGGCAACAACTTCCAGGACTTTTCTCGTATTCATTGAAGAATAAGTCCAAGGATCTTTTAGCCAGGATAGAACTAGAAATATTAGGCCTAATCACCCTATTCACATTGGATAGAAGGAACAACCAAGATTGATCGACCTTTGAAACTAGAGGCCCACGTGAGTATGACAACAAGAATTATAGTGCAGTCTGCTTAACAGAGAAGCCTGATGAGTTTCGAAATGGATCTGATATGTTCGTGCCGAAAAGAGGATACATGGCTCGAAGTCAGTTCTGGTATTCTGATCTTGATAATAGCTTGGCTCTCAGTGATTGTCATGCACAACGCTGGAGAAATCGCACCTGTGTGGCATATCAGTCTGTGAGTGATGACGGGATTGGATGCCAATTCTGGAGCAAAGGATCACAATTCTACCCAGATGAAAGCACCGAACGTCTTGTGTACCTTCTTGCTCGTGAAGGAATCAGCAAGTAAGAATGTTTAAAGTTGGAAAGTTCAGCCAATATAAGAAGAAATAAAGAGAGCTGAGGCATGCTTAGCAGTCCCAAAAAAATAAAAAAATAAATAAAAAAGAAGTCGAGGCAAGGTGGAAAATAAGATGTTCAACTTTGCTTGATTGTTTGGGTGTATTCCTGTTGTTATAAATTACTATGGTTCTTACAATATATTAATATTACACTACTTATGAAAAGTATAACTAATTTTTTAATTTTTTTCTATATTTTTAACGAATTCAAATTAATTTTGAGGAGAAAAATTAAATAAGGCATTTTGGAAAAGAAAAAGGGGGGGTGCTAAATTAGTTGTGTGAGACATGAACTTTATGTGTATTGCACTAAAAAAAAAAAAAACATAGCAAACACCCCAATTTTCTGTATTTGTCAGGATTTGAATAGAACTCTTTGTCACTATAACTAGAGCCAACATTAAAAAGTATCTATTCGACCCTTTAGAAATGGGTGGAAGGTGATTCAATTGGGCTGGATTTCAAGATTAATGGATGGTTTAAAAGTTAAAATTACCATGGAGTGGCCTGCAGGCTGCAGCTTGTGTGACACTCGCAAGCTGTAGCATAATTTGGGTTTGAAAGTTTTCTTTTCCTCTCGTTCTTGTTTGTTTTGGGCCGAAAGAGAAGAAATTAGAGGCCGTGCATATCGGGTCATTCTACGGTATTGGGTTTCTTGTTCCTTAATGACCGGTCCGCTGAACCTCTCTCTACGCTCGTGGGGGTGAAGTCTAAACCCATTTGGGGCTGTAGGGGACGGGACCCCTAGTTGCTCTCTAATATAGCCTCTTGCAATTAGATGATATTGTTAGAATAGGTGTGTGTAGTGAACTTAAATAACGGGCACGTTTATGATTTTATCATTTATTACGATTATACATCAAAATTAAAAAATATATAACTAAATAATAATAATAATAATAAATTTAAATAAAAATAATAAAAAAATAATTGTCCCCTTAATTTTTACTTATTGTTGTAAAATATATATGCTAAAATTGACTGAATCTAACATTTGGTGTAGTGGTAAGTGATGTTTTGCCCTCATCTTGTGTTCAAGTCCCATTTTTTTTAACGTACTTTTAAAAAACTTAATATCATTATTTTTTTTTTCCTCACTTATAAAATTTGTTCCCCGAGGAGTTGTTCTAGAGGATGGAAAGAAAGGGACATTATAACTATGTCATTTCATATGTTAATGTTTACGAGTGCTTAGAGATGACCCCACGAGATGACATGATGTATATGGCACCCAAAAGAGCCTCTATGCAGGGTTTAAATTGTGGAGAGTTGAAACCGCGAGACAACAATATCCATAATCGTTGACTAGTGTATGATTTTCGATTATGATACATGAATTGCTGCAAATTTAATTTATTGTTTGTCCTAGTTCACTGATGTTCACACACTCTCACGTAATTGATTTACCCCCCTCCAACCATTTTAGAGCTTCATTGATCATTTTCTCATTTTAAACACCAACTCACATTACACTGTCATAATTCATTGAATGCAGATTTACGGTTCCATCATGATTTACAATCATACACCGAAAAACTAAACAGTACAATATATAAGTTTATATTGGAGATGCGTCTAATTCACAAATGTTTTTCAGCCCATTTAATTGCCGCATCATGCGTGCACATGCTTCACAAGGACCATATCAAAACTGCGACGCTGCAAATTCCTTGATGGAGGAAAGTGAGCTTTACAACTCGTCAACTGTAGATGCAGATGGAAGAAGAATCATTGTCCTATGAATGTGGGAAGAAAATCAGTAGGATATGAATTTTTACTTGCCATTGTACTGGGTGTGAATTGAAGTAGTCCACATTTGCAGAATTAAATGAGCTGCAAGAAGTTGGCTTGGCTTGGCTTGCTCATAATGCAATGTCACTTTATGGATGTTTGTTGGACGTGCCTTCACAAAAGGGCAGTTGAACTGCTCCTTTTATGTTATTTTGTTTGAATAGGTTCAGCTGTAATACACTAATACTAGTGGGCGACATAAATTCTCATACAGCTCATTGAGTTTCCATCCTGTGCACTTAAAGGGGGAAAAATTCAAAAAGAAGAAGAATTCTGATTTTCTCGATTATGGACTCAGCTTTGTCTTTTTTGCATTATTCTAATGCCTTGTGGAGCTATAGATTTGAAATGACTAATTTCAATGAATAAAAATCAACCCCACCACCCATTAACGCTGATCAAATGGCTACTTACTCGCCGGCCTTTGATCTGCTCTTCTTTTTTTTTTTTTTTCTTTTTTAAGCCAAAATTTAATCACCCTTCGTTGGACACATCTATGGATCTCATACCAGTCACAATTATGCATCAAATTACTATAAATGAGCAATCAACCACGTAATATCTAGTGTGAGTCCATATTTTTCCCACGTTAGTAGAATCTCGTGCATATAGCATTTTGGATCGAAAAAAGTATGATGTGTTTGATTGATTGATGACTAGGCACATTATTGAATGCCAAATTTCTCATTGAACACCAAAATTTTAATTTCATTCGAACCAATTAAAAGAGAAAGAAGAAAACAGTGTGCCGAAACTTGACCTCTTGGCTTGGTCTTGATGCTTGGCCTTACTGCCGAATGCAAAATTTTTTTGGCCCTTTCAAATTTCTGGCCTCTTTTTTTCTCTTCATGTTTGCATATTCTACTTTAACTCAGTAGCGTACACGTCTCAATAGGTCCTACTACGAGAAAATTGAACATATTCTAAAGCGTATTATCAAGTAAAAAAAAAAAAATTGAAAAAGAAAAAGCTAAGTACGTACTAAATAGTAAATTCGGTGGCATTCATTGTGGTCTGGAATTATTCAATGTGAATAACAAGTGCCAGAGGAAAAGCTTTATTTGGGTTTAGAATGGAAAAACAGGTCATCCCGTCTCAAATAAGGAAAAGGAGAAAGGGAAGAGACGTGCAGTTTAAACTTTTAATTTGAATTATTTCTTAACATAGTATTAAAATATTATGACTAAAAAATTTTATATTTAAATCGTATTATACTCATATTTAATTAAAATTTTTTATAAATATAGAGAATTTATTTTTTGTTTAGATTTTTAATTCAATAAATTTTTATATGAGAGAGTATATTAAAATTTAATATATAATTTATTTATAAGTTATAGATTTAAATTTTTGAATTGAATGATTTTTTAATAAAATTATATCTGTAAATGTTATGAGTTAATGTATATAATATTTGGATGGTGTTGATTACTGCCCACGTGGTGGGGAGTATGCAAAATGGACAACCTTCCTTGGAATTAGACTGAGCTTTTAGCCCTTTGATAATGAGTATGCATTATTTACATTCTTCTATTGAGAAATTTAGGTCTTCTTATAGTTAAGAGTAGTGCACATTTTCGAGGGTCGTGGTAGATAATAGTAATAATGGACCAATGGTTAATAACTCTCCATTTACCTTCTGAACCAACTTGTACTATCTTTTGTCATGGCTGGATGGATGTCCTCCATCTGCCACCACTGGGGATAGATCGAAGTAGCCATTAATGATCCATCGATCAAGGTACCAGGAAATTGAGCTCTATATAAAGCCAGCTTGATCACTCGTCTACTACACAATCCCAATACTATTTTGTTACTTGGTGGGTTCATTGGAAATTAACATGGCTGTTGGCATTTCCTCAAGTTTCAGTTGCTGCATGATTCTAGGCCTGGTAATAACACTAGGAAGTGTTGTTCCTGAAGTTGATGCCAGGGCTTTCTTTGTTTTTGGCGACTCACTGGTCGACAATGGCAACAACAACTACCTGGCCACCACTGCCCGGGCTGATGCTCCGCCTTATGGCATCGATTATCCTACTCGCCGCGCCACAGGACGTTTCTCCAATGGCCTCAACATTCCCGACCTCATTAGTATGCTTCAAATTTTCTTTCTGTTCTTAGCGGAAATTATATATCCATGTTTTGATTGAATGTCACATGTCACTTTTTTTGCGTACTAGACTAACGTTGATTGTGTGTGTGTGTGTGTGTGCGCGCGCCCGCGCGCCCATTGTAGGTGAGGCAATTGGATCAGAACCTACACTGCCTTACTTAAGCCCTGAGCTCAGAGGAGAAAAACTACTTATTGGTGCTAACTTCGCTTCTGCTGGGATTGGAATCCTCAATGATACTGGAGTTCAATTTGTAAACATTTATTTCATTTATTATCTAATTCGTGTTTATAATTAATTCGAATCAGATCTCACCCTAGTTTGCATAACATGGGAGTTGTATACTAGAGAAACTTGAGAAATGCTTTTTTAATCATGCATTCTCATAGGTTTAGATGTACCTCAATTTCAATATCCTTTAGGAGGCAAGAAAATGCTAAAGCAAAAGTTAATTGTCAAGCAAAATGCAATAGGTGCGTTTAGTCTGCGATTTAATCAATGTATCTATTTATTATGCTCTACTTTTGTAGATAAACATCATCAGGATCTTCAAGCAATTGGAATACTTCCAACAATACCAGCAAAGGGTTGCTGCCCTTATTGGACCTGAGCAAGCACAGCGCCTAGTAAACCAAGGACTTGTCCTCGTGACCCTAGGCGGCAATGACTTTGTGAACAACTACTATTTGGTGCCCTTCTCCGCTAGATCTCGCCAATTTTCCCTCCCGGATTACGTCGTCTACCTCATCTCCGAATACCGGAAAATTCTAGTTGTAACGTCTTTTTTATCTTTCCCCTTAATCACACTCATTATATTCTCACTAGCTCAGTGGACTATGAACTATACAACATAAAGGTAATCCTCTCATGTGTCTGCATGTAATGTTGAATAAGTTGCGTCCAATACGACATGGATTAGGCGAAAACATTAGTCAAATTGACCAATGACAAAGGTATGTCACATTTGAGACTCATTATGAGATATAGAGTTTGAAGTCTACCGAAATCAATAGTTTTTATGTTTTTTTTGGGGGGGGGGGGGTGGGGGGGAACAAATTGAAGTCAATAGTTTAGACGGGGTCGTTGTGACCCTATCAATTGTGCACAACACCTGGTCTTAATGAATGAAAGCAACATAGGGCCACATTTATGCATCGAGTTTTAATAGGAAGGTGAGTTTTTGCATGAGTTGGTTCAGCAGGCACCCAAGTTTGCTCTTGTTTTAATTATGATCGGTTCGTAGGCTGCAAGCAAGTTTATTGCATATCAAGTCTATGGATAGTTTGAATCTGTAGACACAATAAAGAGGGGGAGACTTATTCAATGCAATGCAGTGGTGGGTGGTGGGAGGCAACTAACTAGAATGTGATGTTTTTTCACATGTTATTTAAAGCAATGGGACATAATTTGATCTGGTCCGTGTGTAGAGAATTGTATATCATATATATATA
Organism: Bruguiera gymnorhiza; assembly: GCA_020883675.1. Lineage (NCBI taxonomy): Eukaryota > Viridiplantae > Streptophyta > Magnoliopsida > Malpighiales > Rhizophoraceae > Bruguiera > Bruguiera gymnorhiza. The sequence continues at coordinate 746,723 of JAIRCJ010001048.1, forward strand.
TATTCCAGATATGGAAATTTTTGGTTGAAAAAAAAGCAGCCCGAACAGAATTAATCCAATTCCATTTAAGAAACGCTAGTTGAAGTAATATGTTTGACGATGAACGCAGAGGCTTCACAATTTGGGTGCCCGTCGGGTGCTGGTGACTGGTACCGGACCATTGGGTTGTGTCCCGGCGGAGCGGGCCATGAGGAGCAGGAATGGTGAATGTGCTCAGGAACTTGAAAGGGCAGCTGGATTGTTCAACCCACAGCTTGTGAACATGCTGAATGACCTCAACAGGGAAATTGGGTCTGACGTTTTCGTCGCTGCAAATGCATATGAAATGAACATGGATTTCGTTAGAAACCCTCAAGCATATGGTACGTACGCCTCACCGTTTGTATACATTTTTTTTTTTCATATTTCACAATGTAATTAAATTGGACTGTACAATTATATCACTCCATTAATATTTGCATTTTTTTTTTCCCAACACTTTAAAATCTACCTGTTGCATGTGGGTGAGATGAGCAAAGAGCAAATGGGCATTGAATTGAGCAAACCTAAGGAAGGGGGCCACATAAATTAAATGCCATAACATGACTGGTTCTTTTGCTTTTTCTTCATAAATAGCCTGGTTGGCCCAATTGGCTCTGTACTTGAAGTGAATGCCATAAATATAAATGGCCCATATTAATTGCACATCCCTTTTTTCCTGATAAATTGCAATTATTGAGAGTATCAAGTAGACTCCTAACTTCTCTTTCACTTCCAATTCCTTTCTTTTTTTTTCCCCTTTTTACAATCAATTAGTAGTTAGATGAAAAGGACTCTAGTCAACAAAAGAGGAGACCTTTGGAACCTTGATGTATGGAAGAGATTCTCCCGGTCATAATGAATTAAATTTCAAAAAAAAAAAATGTCATTATCTATATGGTCTAGTGACAAAACGGTTTAAAAATTAATACTCAATTTGAACCTATAACTAAATATAAAGCATATTATATAGTTGTAAGCATATCGAAATCATGTTGAAAGAACATGCATGCTTAGCCGGTCAAGTCTGCATCAAATTAAAGGATTTCACACAAAATTGCCTTTCAAGACTACTAATATAATGTGCTCTCAATTGGCAGGATTTGTTACATCTCAGGTAGCCTGCTGTGGACAAGGACCATATAATGGACTTGGACTCTGCACAGTAGCATCCAACCTGTGCCCAAACAGGAACATCTATGCCTTCTGGGATTCCTTCCACCCATCTGAGAGGGGCAACAGGATCATCGTCTCGCACATCATGACTGGCTCCACCAAGTACATGAGCCCCATGAATCTCAGCACCATCATGGAGTTGGATTCCAGGACTTAATTAATATATAAATGTACTTTAAAGTTGGTTTTGTATTTGAAGTGTCATGGTGTTAAAATTTTATGAGATATCATGGGTTGGCGGTTGCATGAGCACTGACCGGATGTGACTTGGTAATAGCGAGGTGGTGGTTATTGGCTTCAAATCTTGTGATGGCTTCGTGGGAAATGTTCTGTGCAACATTAATTAACAAATGTTATTCCTATGCTAATGCTACAATTCTTCAGAAAAATTCAAGTGCAGATGCGAGGTAAAGAAAGCAAATATATATATATATATATATATATATATATATACACACACACACACGCCCGCAAAGAAAACAAACATTATAATTTACATCTAACAATGTTATCAAGTATAGCAATAACCAAGATAGGTTGTTGCAACCATTGAGTGTAAAATGGACCGTCAAAAGCCCAACTTGTTAAAAAAAACGATCACATTTTAACTATAATTTTTTTATTAATTATTTAATTTTTATTAATTATAATTTTTTTACCAATCACTTAATTTTCGTAATTATAATTTTTTCACTAATTACTCAATTTTTATTAATTACAATTTTTTCACTAATTACTTACTAATTAAAATTAATTCTTAAAAAAAAAAGAAATTATGACATAATCTTAATTTATATTATAAAAAGACATTAAACGAACTAAAAAAGCATTGATTTGTACGAGTCAGCCACTAATTATAAGGTCTAATACCATAGTAACGTAAATTTTTAAGTTCAACAAGTCTAAGCAGACAAACCATTGCTGCAAAAGGTTTATGCAACTGGCTATGTATGCAATTATTGAGAAACTAATATATGCTTAATAATTAGTCAGTTAGTGTTTTGTATTTGTAGGGTGGGGAAGAGCTCTGGGTTTCGGCCACAAATAGAGCCCAATGGACTACTTCTCCCCAACTTAATAAAAAAAATTGGGCTAAATTGTTTCAATTTTATAGGTTGAAGGTGCCACTAAACCATTTAATCATAAAGGATGATTTTTTTTTTTTTTTTGGTTTTCTTAAAGGATGAAATTTAACACTTGATCAAAGTTCGAGGACAAAATTGGGCTATATTTCAATTAAAAAGAAGGAAAGAACTTTCCTAAAACTCGAAATTTACAAACTTCTAAATAAAATTTTGAGAAATTGGGCACTTGTTGCAATAAGACTATATATAAACTTACGTCCTGCGATAGCCTTTTGGCAAATATATGTCTATATGACTGGCAAACAACACCAATCAAAATATAAAAGTTGTGCTAAAATTTTGAATATTAAAAATCATCCCCAAACATATAAGATAATATGTTACGTTTTTAATTTGATTTAATAAGGAAAGTTTTAATTTTTAAGATTTGAAATACATAGAAGATAATATATACATTAAATGAATGTTATCTTATGGATCTAACTACATTGCCATACAATTTCACGGACTCAAATGGTTACAAAAATATTTTATACTATATACAAAATATTATATAATATCACCTCACACAACATATATAGATTTGATATGAATTGCTATTATATTATGATAAAACTGTTTTACATGCTAAACATTCAGGATTTCCTTCTTCTGAATGTCTGTCAGCTATTTTCCCTTGCTATAAATTAATGACAAATTGGAAGCCCTGTTTAGCTCGTCCATATTGCATCCTGGATCAATTATGGAGACGTGGGATAATTTTTTATAAATTAACGACATATTGGAAGCCCTGTTTTGCTCGTCCATATTGTATCCTGGATCAATTATGGAGACGTGAGATAATTGTTTATTTCCATGCTTGCAACACAAAGAACCTGAATACTCTAAGGCATGACAAACTGGCAATTTGCCCTGAAGATCTGTATCCTAAAGCTGTTATCAACTAGTGTCCGTGGTTTTTCCCCGGAATGCCATGCAAGTATGCGCACACAAGGAAGAATGGACCAGAGGATTTTTGCTGTCGTTGTGCCGTTTGTTCTTTGCTATTCCAAGTAGGCTGTGTGATCTGAGGCTGCACACCAGAAGTTTTTGTAAATCCCATATTCTGTCAAAATAATTGATCATATTGAACAGAAACTAGTGGAACTTCATTACCGTAAGAAAAAGAAGAATAATACAGTAAGAGAGCTAGGAGAAGTAGACAACATTGCTAAGAACTTTTCCAACCATTTTTTAACCCATTGTTGATTAATGGCAGGTTTCATGTGACTCTGAACTTGCCAACTCGAAAGAACAGGACTTTTCTGTGAAATAGAAGATGAAGATGGGCTGTAAGTTTCAATTTAAAGTGCCGTTGCAATTTAAGAGGCAGAAAATTCAGAGGGGTTGGTTGTTCGTTGAACTCTCTACTGTTATTATCATTATTACTATGTTTCTGACGCTTACAATAGAAGCCTCCATTCAGCTCTAGTCGATGGGTTGCTGATGCCCGTGTGCTGCATTAAGCCACGAAGCAGTAGATATATGTTAGCAAAGATACACGAAGCCTTTTCAGCAATCCATTGGCATGACTTCATTTTACGGTTGCAACTACCTGTAACAGCTTTGATTTTGATTCCATGTTTCCATGCATGCAATGTAGTTGAATTCCACAAGCTATAAATATAAGTCCACCTCTGTTGTTGTTTCATCCACAATTCACCTGAAAGAAAGAGCCATCCACAGTTCACATGTAAGAAGGAGCCTTTCTATTAAAAATGGCCCTTTCATCCATTCCCTACATGACTTTAGGTCTTTTGATAGTACTAGGCAGCTTCGTTCCGCAATCTGAGGCTCGAGCTTTCTTTGTGTTTGGGGACTCACTTGTTGATAGTGGAAACAATAACTACCTTGCAACAAGTGCCCGTGCAGACTCACCTCCGTATGGGATAGATTATCCAACTCATCGTCCAACTGGGCGTTTCTCTAATGGTCTTAACATCCCAGACTTCATCAGTTAAGTTTATTCAGTTATTTTAGCAAGAAAAGTGGCATGCTTTTCCATCTCATAGAATTGTTTATGCATATGTCTAGTGAACTCAGTATCTCTACTTGCATTTCATACATTGCCAGGTGAGCGAGTTGGCTCTGGACCTATATTGCCGTACTTGAGCCCACAAATGACTGGGCAAAGGTTGCTTAATGGCTCTAACTTTGCTTCAGCTGGAATTGGAATCCTCAATGATACTGGAGTTCAGTTTGTGAGTTGACCGGTCTAAATCCATTTTAACTTTGATTAGTTTTTCTTGATGCTGGTTTACCTCACAGAATAAAAACAGCCCCATTTCATTTCCATTTGCACTCAGCTCCTAGTCTTAGGCCATGATATTTTAATTTGCACAATGCATGCTGTTTTTTCTTTCACAAGAGCGGAAAGCGACTTGCATTACTAGAAACGAGGCAAAGATGGCATTTTGTTGCTGAACATGATAGTGAATGAGCAGTAAGGTGATTGGTAGATGGACGTAACATATAATTGACAAGTGCTTCTACATCCACATATACTAGATAAGTGCCAAGATTTAGTTAACTTTGGCCCTAAACGCTACGTTAAATTTGCAGCTCAACATAATCAGAATGTACAGACAGCTGGAGTACTTTCAAGAATACCAGCGGCGAGTTCGTGCTCTGATCGGGCCTAATCGGGCTAAACAACTTGTTAAAGGAGCATATGTGCTCATTACGGTCGGCGGCAATGATTTTGTCAATAACTACTACTTAGTTCCCTATTCTGCAAGGTCTCGCCAATTTGCATTACCAGATTATGTCAGATATCTCATTTCAGAGTACAGGAAAATATTGATGGTAATCCCCAGTAAACCCTCCAGCCCCCTCTCTCTCTTTCTCTGTAATTATGCCTGATTAGCTATCACGGTGTTCTGTTCTGAAAACCATGTTAGTGTTCCCAGGAGAAGAGTTTCAACAGGATTAAGTTACTTGTTTGTGTGAAGTTGGATATGTAGACAAAGGAGAAACAAGAAGCATAAGGCCAAGGAAAAAGTCTATCAAATTTGATACATTTGTGAATCATGTTCTTAATTACCTTGGCAGAAGGTTCATATAGCTTCTCACAATGTCTCACCAATCATTACTGCAGAGGCTATACAAACTGGGAGCTCGGAGGGTTCTTGTTACCGGTACAGGACCGCTGGGCTGTGCTCCGGCAGAGTTAGCTATGCGGAGCGCCAATGGTAGTTGCTCGGCTGAACTTCAACATGCTGCATCCTTGTATAACCCCAAACTCGTTGAGATGCTAAGAGGAATGAACAAAGAAATTGGCAAAAACGTGTTCATTAGTGTGAAGACAAGGGAAATGAGCATGGATCTCATTGGTAATCCAAGGGCATATGGTAAGCCATCTTCTCTTGAAAAGGGCTATGCTAATTCCACCATCAGAAAAGGCAAATATTTGGAAAACTACCGACTTTTTGTTTAATAACAAGAGGAATTCTACTATCATTATTGCTTTTGTCTGCAGGATTTACCACATCAAGGACTGCATGTTGTGGACAAGGGCCTTACAATGGTCTTGGACTATGCACAATAGCATCCAACTTGTGCTCAAACCGCGACGTCTTTGTATTTTGGGACTCATTCCATCCATCTGAAAGGGCAAACAGATTGATCGTCGAACGTATGTTCTCTGGCTCTGCCAAGTACATGGATCCTGTGAATCTTAGCACCATAATGGCCATGGATGCCATGAAATAAATACATCTTCCCAAACCCTGTATTTTAGCATGCTATCTGCCAAACAATCACATTGCCTTGTATTTGGTTTGGAAAGCCTTGAAAATTTGAACGCAATCTTCTCATATTTATTTCTTGTTACTGTCCAAAAGGAAATTCTAAAGATATCAGCAATGTTGGCTAATTCATATCTATTCCTATCCAACTTCTGTTAATCTACCTGGTTTTTTTTTTTTTTTCCTTTTCTTTCCTTCTATTTTTCCTGTTATGAAAAATGCGCAAAATGAAGAGGCTGGTTATAAGTTTTGATATCCAAAACTTCAGAGAAGAAAAAAAAAAAAAAAGGAGAGATCACAAGCACATTAGATATACACCAAGAAGCTGTTCAACCTACAAGTTTAAACTTGTCAAACACATTTTGATAATGTTCAAGCAAACCATTATGGGGTGTGTAAGATCTTCTTGTTTTGCGAACAGATTGTTGGCAGTTCATCTGGTTATACATCTTCCGTACTCTCATCTTTCAATTAAATACAGTGTTGACTTAAGAACAACAGAACTTATAACTACATCCCATAGCAAATATGACCAAACTTCTACTATGCACACAATTAATAATTACGAGATGCCAGCTTGTTAAGGTTTAGGCTTATCTTCTGTTAAGGACTTGACCATAATGGGATAACAATAACATCACATTATAATTTCATTGACTATGGAAGAAGTCAGCCTCAGAAGGAATTGAAGATGCTTCTGTCAGGTACTCTATTCTCATATGGTTTTCGATTTGCATCCATAAGTTGTTGAGCCACTCAAATTTCATGTGAATATATACTAAACTTTCCAGTGAGAAAGGAAATCACTTTCCTGTGAATAATAAAAAATAAAAAAACAAAAAAAATTCAACCTTAAAGCTCAAATTATTGAGTTAATTGGATTTCAGAATAGATCATATATTAAACTTGAATGGAGGTCTAGCTTTTGTTAGGTTTAATTTCATTGTACAATGAGGAAAGGGCGGTGGAAGTAACCCTTGTGCAATTCACGGGGCGTCATAATGAAAGGAGTTCATATGGTTGTCTTCGTCCATGAATATGCCTCCATTGGAAAGAAACCGTGATCTCGATGCATTTTGCAGGTGGCTGTCGTTGAGCTATTTGATTGCATTCAGGAGAGTCATATTTAGGTGTTATAATGCAATGCCTGTTGAAATCGATTTTCATTGTTTTTCCTCAATTTTATCTTCTTGTAGTTAATTTTCAACATTAATCAAAATTGAATTTAAATTTATCCTTTGTTTTTCTCTATTCAACGCCTAGAATGAACTTAACTCAAGCACTATTGGATGTTTTTAATTTAATGGGAAGCACATAGACTATCCTATATGCACCCAAGTCAGAGGCAAAACTTGGGTACATTGCTTTTGAAGTGTTTTAAATTGTTTTTTCTTTTTTTCTTTTTGGACCAATAAAAGTGTTTAGAAATATGTTTTGAAGGCTGATTCTTTATATCCAAACAATCAAAATTAAAGTATATACAAGCTTGAAATAGTGAGGAACTTGAATTTAGAAGCAGACACAAGAAGGAATTGTGAGGGATGGAAAATTTTGAGTTTAAAAAATTTTATCCCCAAGTAATTGATATCTTTATAAAATATAAAAGTGGCCCACAAATTCATGTATTATGATTTACTCCCTTAACTATATATTAGTATGCTTCAAAAACTGTAAAATGTTTAAAATTTATCCATAGGTTTAGGTCAAAATTTATAATATTGGGCTCCCCAAAATTTCTCGTCTTATGCCTTTGCCTCTTAAACTTTACATTGGTGTTCATTGAGATCCCAACTATGTTTTGTTTTGGCCCCCAACTTCAAACTTCACGGTCCGCCCCTGTTTAAACTAACGTTTGCATCGAGCCCTTCTGTTCTTAAGATTACTAGAACAAGATCTACATCAAACTACATTGGATTAGGTATGTGGTTTGCTCTTCTTTTGTTGCACAGTTGGCGACACAAGTGATTACATTGGTTGGTTCATCTGTTCTTGTGTGTCTTTTGTTGTCCTATCAATGCCTATCCACGATTCACTATGAAATATTATTATATTTCAATGGTCGAGTTATTTCAGGTTCAATGCAACAAGAGCTAATGTCCGGATTATCCGGGATCCTGGCATTGATATCAGATTATATAACTCCTCCCTCCTCGAGTGAACTATACCAAAAAAAAAAAAAAAAACAAAAAGAAGGTAATTAATCAATGCCCGAATCCGCTTACTAGATTATGGATATGCATTAAAATCTTGAAATAATTAATGCGTATCGCATTAGCTGTTTATGCGAACTTGTAGAGGCCTTGAGAGTAATACTGAAGAAAAGAGATTTTCTCTGGGAGAAGGAAAAATTGAAAGTCATTAGATTGCATATCATACCAACCTTTTGATGTGCCTTTTTAAAATGGGGCATCTTTTTACCACATGCAAATGGCTGATTTGGAGGAAAAAAAAAAAAAAAACCAAACCCCTAATTTGATTTCATTACATATATTGATAAATATCCTTAAATGTAAAAATCTAGGAGCTCTCACTTTTCAAGCTTATATAACCCAAGACGAGGACGCATGTAATGACATAGAAGGCATTCCTTAATCCATAGTTCACTTTCTATTTCATTCAGGTAAACCGAGATTTTACTAATTGCATATTCGCTATTTCTTTCTTTCTTTCTTTCTTTGTAGGCTAGATAGATGTCTTGCTCTTTTTTGTATGGATTATCGCCTATAAAAAGAAGCAAATTTGAAGTTGGCATGATTGTAAGTTGCAGATGATTTCATTTCAACATATTTGGCAAGTTAAATTTCATCGATATATTCAAGTAAGAATTGCATTTTTTTTTTTGGACCTGACGTCTTCGTGCTGCAGGAGACTTCCATACGGAAGTTCTTTTAATATATTGCTTGTTATTTTTCTACTGCAAAATCTCAGTTGAGTTACCCCATGTTGACTCGTTCTTGTTGACCAGTGGCGCGATGGCTGACAACAAGAAGACCATTTTCACTGTCCTCGTCGTGGATGACGATGGTGTTGTCAGAATGTTGCATGAAATGCTACTGAAGAAGCTTGGATTGAAAGTTCAATTGGCCCAAAATGGCAAAGAAGCCATCGACCTTCATCTCGCCGGAGCTTCCTTCAATCTCATTCTCATGGACATGGAAATGCCCGTCATGAATGGGAAAGAGGTATGTTTTAAATAGTTGAATTTGTATTCAATTTTTAACCATTCATGCAAAAGTCAATAGAGATGCAAATAGGTTTAAAAGAAAAGTGAGAGTAATGAAAAAAACAAAAAAACAAAAAAACAAAATCGTCACATTGTAATAGGCCACAGAGCAACTACGGGCCATGGGTGTGGAGAGTCCCATCGTCGGTGTCACCTCCCATACTTCAGAGTCTGTCAAGATGGCTTTCATGGCAGCAGGGTTGAATGCCTGTGTTTCCAAGCCGCTCATTATCAAAAGCATCGCTTGTTTTCTGCCCCTTGTCGGCGACATCAGTTGTAGCAGCAGCCTTACCTGTATCATCAACAACAACAACAACAACAACAACAACAACAACAACAACGACAACAACAGCATCAATAGCATCTAATTATAGTAAGATGACTTTATTTCTTAGTAACGGTTGTAACTTTGTTCAATTATGGTTCATCCTACTTGCTTCATACATAAACAAAGTCTCTAAATTATTGTTTCAAATTTTTTGTCAATTATATTTCATTGTATTGTTATATAAATATTTTATTTTAATTAGTTCAAAATCGTAAATTTAATTAAAATAATATGTTCATATGTTTTTTTGTTGTAAAAAAATTGATATAGTAATTGACCGTAATAATTCTAATAGAAGAAAAATATTTCTTTTTCTTTCTTTTTTTTACTTTGAATAAATGCTTAATAGTAAAATTTAAATTCTAATTTAGAAAAAGCAAAACTTTAAATTTATTATTATTATTATTATTATTATTATTTTATGTGTTTGAAAATAACGCCCGCCGTAGGCACGTGCAAAGGCACGTGACATCACGCACAACAATAACCCGCACGTGCATGCCGCTTAAACCTCATCCAAAATGTCCCTTCTGTTTCCCTCCTCTCCTCTCCTCTCGAAACCGCCGGGCTCGTTCCGGCTTCGGGACGCCGCCGTGCGCCCCGCCGCCGCCGCCGTCTCGACCGAGAAAAAGTCCAGAAAAAAGAAGCAGCACCAACAACGACAACAACAAACAACGCGCGGCGATGACGCGGGACTCGGTTTTGTCGTCTCTGCGGCGGAGAAAAGCCTCCGGTTCAGCTTCATGGAGGAGCTCATGGAGCGAGCGAGAAATCGAGACGCATCGGGCGTATCAGACGTCATTTACGACATGGTCGCCGCGGGGCTCAGCCCCGGCCCTCGCTCCTTCCACGGCCTCGTCGTCGCTCACGCCCTCAACGGCGACCACGAAGGCGCGGTAATGCACTTGCATTTTCCAATTCACCAGTCTAGGTTTGAATTTTGGTAAATTTCGATATTCGATGTTCTCGTGGAAATGCTCTTATTTTGTAGAATTGTTATGAATTCAGATGCAGTCATTAAGAAGGGAATTGAGCGCAGGTCTTCGGCCGTTGCACGAAACATTTCTGTCTCTAATTCGATTATTTGCATCTAAAGGCCAGGCAACTAGAGGATTAGAGATCCTCGCTGCAATGGAGAAATTAAACTACGATATTCGGCAGGCTTGGCTGGTCCTCGTCGGTAAAATTGTTCTCCTAAGCCTTTTTAATTTGATTAGCAAAGATTTGATTTTACATTTCTGCCACAAATTTTTGTTATTTTGTTTTCTGGTAGAGGGGCTTGTTAAGAAAAATTATTTGGAGGATGCAAATAAAGTGTTCTTGAAGGGTGCTAAAGGCGGGCTGAGGGCGACTGATGAGCTTTATGATCTTATGATTGAGGAAGACTGTAAAGTTGGGGATCATTCTAATGCATTGGAAATTGCATATGAAATGGAAGCAGCTGGACGGATGGCAACAACCTTTCATTTCAATTGTCTCCTTAGCGTGCAGGTGAGCCATGGCTGGCAGACAGGCTTCTCTGAAAAATATGTCAATTCATTGGGTATTTGCTTTAGTATGGTGTCTATGTGGACCAATTCTGAAGCATATTGCAACAGCTAGGTCTTTGAAATTGATTACTGTACAAGATTTCTGGGGTCGCTGGAAAAGCAAATTGGTTTGCCTACTTGTTCACGAGGACATAATAAAGTGACACTGTATTAGAAAAAAAAAAAAAAAAGTGGTATCTTCCATTGTGGAAAGATGCTCATAATAATGTACTTCAACTTGCCTTTTCTGTTTATCGCTACCCTTCTGTTATACTTACCAAGTGATTCTCTTGGATTCTATTTCTTTATTTAGGCTACTTGCAGAATCCCCGAGATAGCTTTTGCCACGTTTGAGAACATGGAATACGGGGGAGAAGGTTTAATCTTATATACATTCTCTTACTTTTGGGGATTCAACTATTCTTTTTAGTGTTTTGACCTTGATTATGTTATAAGTTGGGATGTATTATGCCGTTTCCTGGATATTAAGGCAACTTAATTTTTGTGTTTTAACCATGAGGACCTATGTAAAGGTGTTGCTAGGCATATTATGGATGTCTTGAGCCTTGAGGATGATGCTGGCCTCATGATAGCCGTAGTTTTGTATTTAGGATTCCACCATTTCCTTGATATTCACTTCTGCTTTTTTGGCATGCTAGATTACATGAAACCTGATACCGAGACATATAATTGGGTCATCCAAGCATATACAAGAGCTGAATCCTATGACAGGTAAACTGTTACACATCGATGGACTAGCTATGTCTACCCCTTACAATGCATTATTTTTGTAAATTAAGGCTATTGTACAGCAAATCTACAGCCTGGCTTTTGTAATGACTACAAATATTTTGATCATTGTTCTGAAATAGGTGACATTTTTGCTTTGGTTGCATATGTTTGACATGTGGTCTCCATCTTGAGTTATACTGCGTTACTAAAATTGTTACTCTCCATGCTTTACATTCACATGTGATATGCTTTGTTTTCAAAGCATTACTTGCTTGGATTAAGGTAACACCCTCTGAAATAGACTTTTGACGGTGTGAACATGAGAAATATCAGAAACTTTGGTTTTCTCAACTTGTTTGTACTTCGTAGTTTATGATTTTGTCTCTTTGCCTGTCTGTTTACCATGTTGAAACTTTTTCTTTAACACAGAGTACAAGATGTTGCTGAGTTGCTTGGGATGATGGTTGAAGACCACAAGCGTTTGCAACCTAATGTCAAGACTTATGCGTAAGTTAAACATTGAAGAAAACTTGTTTTGAGTAATATTTCTTTAATTTAGGACATTTTTGTTGTCTTATGCTCAGCTTATGTTGAAATGATTAGGCACATTTCCTCTAAGTTCAAGATAACTTTCATTTTAGGAAAATGGTTCATTTGATATGTTAGGGGTTCTTGTATGATGTATGCATGGGAATCTTGGGACTTGTAACCATTCTTATGAACTTTATGTCGTGGATGATGTTCTTCTCAAATACGTGAAAATTTGGTGGATCAGGTTTGATTTCTAGGCACCCATCTCTAAGCCTTGAGAAATTGTCTTAGGAATGTGGTTCCTTTTCAAGTGTTGATTCAAATTTATATGAAATGTATAAAAATTGTCAATTTGTAGAAATTTAGATCTGGGAATTGAAAATCATCCAGGGATTCTTGTGGACCTTATGTTCTAGAGTGTCCCATATTCACACAAGGAGAGGCCTATAACCTGTGTTATCCCATTTCGTGTGTTCTTTCCCTGTCAAAACATTAAATCTGACCATGCTTTCATTTGAGTGCTTTTCTCAGATTGATCAAATAATTTATTCTACGACTCTGCCAAGATTAAGCTTGCTCCCTTGCTTTCTCTTTTTCTTTAATTGTAGAAATACGTTAAATTTGTGTCACTGTGTCACATAGTCATGGGTTAAAGTGTTGGCTTTCATAACATGGTACTTTCCTTTCTTTTCCCTGTGATAGATAACACAATACCTGCATGTTTAGGCTGTTAGTGGAATGCTTTACCAAGTACTGTGTGGTGAACGAAGCTATTCGGCATTTTCGTGGACTTAAAAACTTTGAAGGTGGAACCAAAGTTTTACATTGTGAAGGGAATGATGGAGATCCACTTTCTTTATATCTTCGGGCCTTATGTCGAGAAGGTATGCATAAAATCTAGTTAAGTGTGTTGCATTAGTTGGTTTGGTCGTCACTTTTGATTTAAATAGCTGAAAAAAGTAGCATCGCATTCTTATTGCAAAGAAGGAAAATTCTAGCTGCTATAGCCCCCAAGTGGCTTATTTTGAGGGGCTAGGAATAGAGTTGAATTAGAAGGAAGAATGTGGACAATTCTCATAGTATTTGCTATGTATTTTTAACTATTTTAAAGTACCTTCATCTGCTATTTGATACTGTATTTTCAGTGCAAAGTTATGACTGCTAAATTTTGATCTATGATTTGGCAAAAAAAAAAAAAAAAGTTTACATTGGGTCCCGTGTCGGTGTTTAATTTCTCAGCCTGACTGTAATGCCCTTGAGATGCTACTTGGTCTTGAATCAGGTAGGATTGTTGAGCTGCTAGAAGCTTTAGAAGCCATGGCCAAAGATAACCAACCTATACCACCCAGAGCAATGATATTGAGCAGAAAATATCGGACATTGGTTAGTTCATGGATTGAACCTTTGCAAGAAGAAGCAGAACTTGGATATGAAATTGACTACATTGCAAGGTGTGTGTGTAAATCAACATAAAATATGTGCTCAATTTGTATATTGTTTTTGGCAGACGTATGTTGCCATTGTAAAGGCATGAACCATGAGCCTTAACAGAAAGTTTCTCTCATATACACAGGTTGTCTCATATTAGTTCATGAATGGCTGCTTCCTCATGTTTATTTCAAAGTTCTTGCTTCAGAGGTGTTAACACATTGTCAAGCCACTAACCATCCTTCAGTCTAAATCAGGTACGTTGCAGAGGGTGGCCTTACTGGTGAGCGCAAGCGTTGGGTCCCTAGAAGAGGGAAAACTCCTTTAGATCCTGATGCTGCTGGATTTATATACTCAAACCCTATGGAGACCTCTTTTAAGCAAAGGTGCCTTGAAAACTGGAAGAAACACCATCGAAAGCTTTTGCAGACCTTACAGAATGAAGGTATTGCAGCTTTGGGAGATGCTTCCGAATCTGATTATCTTAGAGTAGAGGAAAGACTGAGGAAAATAATCAAGGGACCTGATCAGAATGTTCTAAAACCTAAGGCTGCCAGCAAGATGACAGTATCTGAATTAAAGGAAGAACTCGAAGCACAAGATCTACCTGCTGATGGAACTAGAAATGTCCTTTACCAGCGTGTGCAAAAAGCAAGGAGAATAAACCGTTCTCGTGGTCGGCCCCTCTGGGTCCCTCCTGTGGTGGAGGAAGAAGAAGAGGTTTCCTTTTTCTTTTGCTTTATTTTGTTACCCTTCTGGGTAAATCTCCTCCTTTGACTATTACTAACCATTTAATGCCACTGGGTAAAGATTTCTCATTCTCATCTATGTTGCTTTGATTTTTGCACCTGAAGCATTTGTACAGTTGCATATATGTGGATGGTGCTTTTCTCTTGCTTAACTGCATGGTCTCATTCTCTAGTGGGTGAAATGTGAACATGGTCTCTGGCAGGTTGATGAAGAGCTAGATGAACTAATTTCAAGAATAAAGCTGGAAGAAGGAAATACAGAGTTCTGGAAGCGCCGTTTTCTTGGAGAAGGCTTGAATGGCAACCACGTCAAACATATGAACATGGGTAAATCAGAACCTATGGCTGTATCAGACAATGTTGATGAGGAGGATGATGCTGTGAAAGAAGAAGAAGATGAGGAAGCTGATGAGGAGGAGGAAGAAGTAGAAGTAGAGCAACCTCAGAGCCAGGAGGGAGAAGCTGTTGTCAAGGACAAGGAGGTTGAGGCTAAGAAGCCTCTTCAAATGATTGGAGTCCAATTGTTGAAAGATTCTTATCAAACAACTAGGAAATCAAAAAAATCAAGAAGAAGAGCTGCTCAAGCAGCATTGGAGGTATGAATACCAATTACAATATGCTGTCTTCTCCAACTTTCTTTATACTTCATGCAATAGGTCAACTAAAGCTACAGTCTTTTCCTTTCTGTGGGGACTGGGGAGATGGCCTGATTTTTGATAGTCCTTACATGCTGCATTAGGCTATCTTGCTTATAGATATCTACAATTTTAGACCTCAAGATGCTGATACTTGTTAGTTCAAATGATCTGCATTGCTATTAATATTGTTGTGGAGATTGAAAAAGCTTACAGCATAATCTGTAAAATTCCTGTACAATGTGTTTTAGAGTTGTAATCAGAACAATAAGATTATCATTTTTCACATCTTCCCATAGGATGATGATGACGAAGACTGGTTTCCTGAGGACATATTTGAGGCATTCAAGGAGATGAGAGAAAGAAAAGTTTTTGATGTGGATGACATGTATACAATAGCTGATGCCTGGGGTTGGACATGGGAGAGAGAAATAAAGAACAGGCCTCCACAGAGATGGTCACAAGATTGGGAAGTTGAGTTGGCAATTAAAGTACTGCTGAAGGCACGTCCCTATTATTTGCTTATTTCTTTCCTAGTTATACAATTAACCATCCTTTGATATTATGACATTTGTGATCTGTGCATCTCTTAGACATACATGACTGATTTTTCATTTTGGCTTATGTATTTGTGACTTGTAGTAGTAATGTTTATTGTCACCCCACATGGATTGAAAGAAAAATATTAAATCATGTTTCAGGTTATAGAACTTGGTGGAACACCTACCATTGGTGATTGTGCCATAATATTGCGTGCAGCTATCAGGGCTCCTATGCCTTCAGTGTTTTTGAAGATCTTGCAGACAACACATAGTCTGGATTACAAATTCGGGAGGTAAGCTACTGTACATGAATTTGATAAGAAAATGACAGTGAAGTAATGGTGTCTTGTGGTCTGAAAGCTTTAGTCAAATGAAGCACTCCATTATCGACCCGTCTGCATTAAAGCCTAAGGGGATAGGTTAGCGAATTTAGAATGGAGTTGCATCTCATAATTTTTCTTGCCGGAATTCAGGATAATTTTGCCATATTACAAATGCCTCTAGAACCCAGTAGAACCTAAATGTTATTCCAAAGCTTGTTATGTAACAAAATCATGCTTTCTTTCTGCAGTCCTCTGTACGATGAAATAATCTCCCTGTGTCTGGAACTTGGGGAACTAGATGCAGCAATCGCAATAGTTGCAGACATGGAGACTACTGGAATAACAGTCCCAGACAAAACACTTGATCGGGTGATTTCTGCTAGACAGGCAGCCGATGCCGCCCCTGATAACACCAGCAATTTTTAGTATTGCAAGTTCTGAGCTTTGTTCAGCGTGTGAGCAGCAAAGCAAGGTTAAGATTATCTGATAATGGCGAATCATACATCAAGAGTCAGGCTTTGTACAATAAACTGGCATGCAAGATAGAAAGAAAAGAATGTTTGCAAGTTAAACCATGGTGGGGGAGAATGTATGGACATGGAGATGGTGTCTCAGTATGACAAGGTTAGTTCTGTGCTGGGCCTGTATTCCCAAAGCCCATGATAAGGACTTGGGTTGCCTACTTGCCGATGGGTTTCCCATTATTGCATAGTTTTCAAAACAGGCCTGACCGGCCGGTTGGACGATAAACCCGGTGGCCGGGACTAGATTGGGTCAAGTCACTCATTTGGACCGGTTGCGGTCAAATCTGGTCAAAATCCAGATGACTCGGCCGGCTTTTTTCAAAACCCGATGACCCACTGAGGGGCAGCCTGGCCGGTTTATGCTGAAGTGCTAAAAATGCTGAAAATTTCAATGTTGGGAGGATTCATATGTTGGACAGACTCTGGAATTCCTGGCATTTTCTTTCGTTCCTACAAATTCCATTCATTGTGACAACTTCAAGCTTACACTTTGCGAAGTTTCAATATATGTTTCGATATTCTTTAAGAGTGTTTTTAGTATGTGATAAAATATTATTATTGGTATTTAACTTCGAGAAGGTTGAATTATGCCAACGAATGGGATCTGACCTGTGTTTATAAAGACTATGACTAACAACGGATACCCTATTTTTAACCGTTAAAGAAAGTACAACGCTACAATAGTTCTTGGAACTTTCTGCTCTGCAAAGTTCTTCACTCTCTTCCTCATCCTCTTTCTTGTCCTTTCTCTCTTGTCTTCTCCCACTCTTCCCCTTCTCAAATGTTCACTGCCCATCTCTCTCTCTCTCTTTCTCTGTTGTTTGTTCTTCCATGCTCAAGATGTCTGCGGTACTTCCCAATCTCTCCTTTTGATTTCTTTTCTTTCACCCCATTCTAATACAACAAACCCAAAAATCTTTGTTTCCATCCACCCGCCGCAGCAAACTCGCCGTTTTCTTTAAATTTTCACTTCGAGATTGAAGAAAGATTTCGTGGGTTGCCTTAAAAACAAGTATTCTGACTTTCATTTTCTATTTTTCAGTAATTTTCTATTCTTTTCGTTGTTGGATTGGCTAATTATCCTTCGAAAACTCCATTTTCTTGTTTCTTTCATTCTTCTAAAAGGAATGAAACTTTCTTCATGTAGAGAGGTTGAAATCTAAGTGCCCACATGGCAGTCCCATTAGAAGAAGCCAATAAGTCAACATTGCGGCTTTTGTCCACATTCTCGCTCGAGGCAACCTAAAATGACACCTTTTCTTGATTACTTTTATTCACTTTACTGCTTTTCTTTTTGAAAGATTTGGAATTGTGAATTTATCAACATTCAAGAAAACCTATTGGGGTCTTTTTTTTTTTATTTTTTGGTTGGGGGAAAAAAAGCTCGTTTTGTTCATTAATGGGTATTATTATTACTATTATTTTCATTTTTATTTTTTAATGTGGAATAATGCCGAAGAATGAGCAACCGGGGTCGCACGGATCGGCAATAGCGGTGTCAACCAATAGGGGAGCAACTCAGATTGGTATATATTTGTCAATTTTCCTTCTTTTTGTTCAAAATTGTATAGAAATTTGAATGAATCTGAAACTTGGTAATTTGGGATGCTATTTGAATGAATCTGAAACTTGGTAATTTGGGATGCTATTTGAATGAATCTGAAACTTGGTAATTTGGGATGCTATTTGAATGAATCTGAAACTTGGTAATTTGGGATGCTATTTGAATGAATCTGAAACTTGGTAATTTGGGATGCTTTTTCATATTAGTGGCAACAATGGTTGTCCATTCAAGTAGAGGCAGGCTTTTTAGGACTGAAAGTGCATGCTTGTGAAGCTTGGGGGATACAAATGATATTAGCTAGCCATTGTCTGCACCCTTTATAAGAAAAAAGGAGAAGGCGGGAAATGTTTGTTGTAGCCAATCCAACTAGTCTGGGTCAGTTGAGAGTGGTGGACCAAGGTAATGTGGATGTCTGCCTTCTATATGTGGCTGTTATGCCAAAATATCTAATGTACCTGTCTGCAGATATTGTTTTATCTCATAATGGGTACTACTTTTCCAGCTCTACCTCTGTTGGGACATAACATTTTGCTCTGTTATAAAGTTTTCAATTTATAACATTTTGCACTCAGAAATTGTGTCTACATTGAATGTGTAATGATGCCATGGACATAAGCCAGACATTTTGTTCCTCCATGCACAAATTTAAAATCTTCAATTATCCTTCTTAGCCAATTCATCTACCGAAATTTTGTTGTTAATCATGTCAACGCATAATCACAGTTGTAAATTAAGGTGTGTTGCACAAGTGGCATGTTTTTAATGTCTGGCCTGTGGTTTTGACCTAGTTCTTCTACATTTGTACTTCTGAATGTGGCATATTGAGCACAAAAAAGCAATAGGGGAGGACATCAATAGAGTGATTATGTTTATTCAGTCCTCTCTTCCTCTTTCTTTGTCACGCATAGACATGCACATGACATTCTAATTACTGAGTTTGCTGTTCATGTTGTAGAATATAATTATGTTTCTGCATACCTTTTATCTCTATCAGAAGACACAAAAGCACTCAAGCAGCTGGTATGATCACTCTTTCCCTTTTATATAGCCTTTCTAAAATATAAAAACTCCCATGCATACGGACTCCATAGCTGTAGACAAATTTGTTACTTGGCGCAAGTGTTAATTTGCTTCTGTACCCTCCTCTCTCTCTCTCTCTCTCTCTCTCTCTCTCTCTCTCTCTCTCTCTCTCTCTCTCTCTCTCTCTCTCTCTCTCTGTGTTTCCTTCTCTTTACAAATATTTCTGTTTTGTGGTTGGGTTGGAGCCCAACACATTCAGAATGCACTTATCCAAGAGGGGAAGGAGATGACATCAGTGCTCTCTATACATGTTGCAACTGTGTCAAAGCACTTCCCCAGGTATAATCATTCTTCTGTACAAATAAACCATAGCATGTTAACTTAGGTTCATTGGTGGAAATTCAGCCAGGCACTTTTTACTTCTATCTCTTATTCTTCTTCTCTTAACAAATATTCCTTTTTGGTGGTTGTGTAGGAGTCCAACAAATTCAGAATGCACTTTCCCTTGAGGGGAAGGAGATAGCATCTATACATATTGCAGTTGTGTCAAAGCACTTCCTCAGTTATAATCTTTCTTCAGGAAAGATAAACCACGGCATGTTAACTTAGGTTAAATCAGTGGTGGTCAAAACTGGTTAACTTTTCCATTTACTAATAAAGTCAGTATCTTCTATTTTCCTAGTATTCCCACGCTTTACATTGCAGTCATAGTAGAAATTTTCTTGAGCCAATCAGTACATTTTTGTCACCATTTATGCATTTTCTGAAAGGTGTCTGCTTCCATTGATTATTTTGTCGCAGTGATGATCTTGAGAATTCCAGAACATTTTAAACAAAAGTTAGAGCAAGAAATTTGTCCAAGGGCCATTACTTAGTCATGGTCTTAGGTAGCAGAATTTGGACACAATCCCACCCTCCAGCAATGTCTGCTGAAGTAGCTATTATGAGTACACGAACATGAACCTGCAGTTTTAACTCCAATGCTTTCGAGTTATTGGATGGGACAAAATCCCACACAGCAATGCTTTATTCTTAGAGGAATAAAGTAAATTGAGAGTGTTGTATTGGATGGTACATGGGTTTGATTGTCCATTTTTTGATATTTTGATATAATTTTGTTATAAACATTACATATATATATTGGATGTCCAGGCCTATATGACACGACCAATCAATAGAAATACTCCAACTTGACATTATATTGGTCAGTATCTTAAGTCATTTCATCTGATGTATATGAACTAGTAAGTAATGAATATTTCCTCATTGACACAATGAGGTTTAAAATGCTTATCTAGTAGCCTAATCTTATTAAATTTGGATCTAACTAGATTATTGCTGTGTACACAGCCTGATCCTAGCTCATCTAGTTGATCTCCTACATCATTAGAAGGCTGTGTTTCTAGCTGCTTTCTCATAGTAGCAGTTATCACGTTTGGCAGAGGAAGGTCAATACTGTGCATTTCATGGAAACAGCCCATTGGTTGGGCTTGCTTCCTTCAAATTCAGTAGATGCATTATGTGGTGTCTAAGCCTTTTTGAGCATTGAGAACACATTTGTGCCTACATAGCTGGCCTTGCAGGGCTCAACATCTAGGTCTCAAGTCATGTCGTAGAGTTGGGCCTATTAGTCTGACCACAAAGCACATCCTTTGCTTGTTTGAAAGAGTTAGTTGTCAAACATTACTGAATTTGATATACATGATCAGGGCTGACCTTAAGATCTGACCTAGATGATCCTGGTACCAATTGATATCAATTGCATCCCCATTTCATTGATGATGTTTGAGCTACATATCAAATAATGTTATAATACAATTTAAAATATGATGCTCTCAAAGATCTAAGTATAGGAACTGCATGTTTTACCACCTCATGTTTTTCTGCACCCGGCAGTTATGTAGCCTTCCATTGCAGTTGATTGGCTTCTATTGTATAAAAAACCAAGTGCACTCAGAATTTTCACATTCACCTTAATGCTTACCTTCTTATTCTCTTTGTTTTGGTTATGATCACATTTTTTCAGGTTCACCTTAACACTATTAGAAGCAACGAAGAAAGCAAGAAGGTTGAATAATCACATTTTGTCCATACTAAAAGCGCATAGGCCACTTCAAGACAAGACAGCTTGTGCAATCAAGCAGAGCATTGCCACTCTGCATAGAATCGAGTTTGAGAACACCGTTCTGCATTTGAAACGCTGCATCAGAAAGGTACCTGAGCAAAGTCCCATCAGCTCTTCAACAACATTTTCTCTTCTTCTAGGGGGTGTTATCAACACATTCAACATCATCCACTTGTGGTTGAGGTATGTCATGAATTTCTAGGTTAGATAATGCCATGAAACTGCTGTACATTCTCTCTGCTTAAAAGTTCTTGCCTAAAATTGATGTCCTAGGACAGATATCTCTCTGCATGTATATGAAAATTTCTCTCACGTCTTGATGTTCTAGGACAGCGTTGTAATCCCCTATGTATACATATGCATTTTATTTTATTTTTTTTCACTAGTCAAAGGAAATGTCTCTAAACACTCAGTGAGGAGTTTTCCAGTGAAGGGGCTGGAGACCTTTCTGAGTTGGTGGTCTGAAGGTCTATGGTGATAGCGTCCTTATCAGGTCATAAGCTATACACTGAGAGTAGTTCTTCTTATTCCCATAAACTCTATATCTCATCCTTAAAATTAGAACTCGAGATCTCAAAGATGGAGATTTAAGTACTTAATCACTAAGCAGTGAATGTATTAATCTCAAAAAACCAATATCATCTTGGCGCTGTCTGTTTAACACAGATACCGGCTAGAGAGAATTTGCTTGACCCAGAAAGTGGAAAGACCCCGATCATGAGGAGAATGTTACAGGTTATACGGCGTCATAAAGATATATCAGGCACAATCAAGCCAAAGATGTGTTTCTAGTGAGTTTTCAAATTTTAAGGCAAGGGTCTTTGGTTCCCTGCAAGATCAAGAGTTAAGCTATCTAATGAGGCGATAAGTAGAATTAAAGGTACGTCTTAAGCATGCACAGGTGAGTAGTTGGATACCCTTTTGGCCCATACTCCTCTTGTGGGTTAAGTTAGAACCTAATTTACTGTATATAATATGAGAGTGTAATTCTCTTTGATAAGATTGTGGGGTGTATCACCTTATATTTCAAGTTTGAAACCAAAATGATATAATATGTATTATAGAAAGAAAAGAGTAATTTAATATTGTACAGGAGAATTATACTTGATATAAATTGGCTGCAATATATGAAAAATCTAAAATTTTAAGAGTAAAATCTTCGATATATCCGGACAATGCGGGAAAAAATGTCCCTAAGAATGTCTGAAGAGGGACTGTTAAAATACAAGTTGACTCGAGGATAGTTTTATTGAAAAACTATATAAAAAAAGATCTAGAATAATAAATACGAAAGATATAGAATAATAAATATGCTGTGTCAGGGTCCGGTGAGAAGGGGTGCTGACCTTTAAATTAGAAGATACATTAAATCAAAGAATAAAAAATATACTAGAGCAAGCATAGAATAGAATGCAAGAAATAAATTGAAATTAAGAATGAAATAAATAAATAAATTTGTGCCCTGTAATGTCATGTTAGCGGTCAATGGCATTGACTGGGTGAAACGTGTCATGTGCATGTGCATTGGTCCACAAAGCATTATCGGTGGCTGCACGAAATTGACACAAAGTTGTGGGTAGGCAGGCAGCCATTAGCCCACCCACATCGAATTACAACTCACGAGCCACATACCCAAATTTCTTTCAAGAGTGCAATGATTTAGCACACAAATCGCCAAGCTCCCTTTTCCACTTAATTTTCCTGGCATTGTTTATCAGTTGAGAGTTTCACGTGAAAAAAGCCAAATTGATTTTCAACTCTAATTCTGCCAACTTTTTTCTTTTTTTTTTTTTTAATATTTAAGATTACCGTGCTAAAAATTACACCCACATTTGAGAGAGAGAGAGAGAGAGAGAGAGAGAGAGAGCTAGTGAATAAAAATTGATTGGTAACATATGGATGGTTCTTCTTTTAGTAGGTGACACTTGCTAGTATGTTGATTCTTCATTCTATTCATACGTTTTAACATGTTTTTCTTCACTTTCTCTAAAGAAAACACCCATTATTTTCCATTTTTCCCCCCTTAATTAATGGGCATGAAGGCAAGTTCGAATCCAATATAACTAAACTAAAACTAATTAGTACTATTTCTTTTTCCTTACATATGTGATGATCTCATTTTTGCTGTATCATTCTCCTTCACATTAAATAGAATATTGCACCCATAGCTTTGCAAATTTCCACCTTTTAGGGGCTACTGCACTGATTTTAGGATTTAGTTTACAACGGCTCATAAGTGTATTTTTGCAATTCTTTACTTATTTATTTTCTGCTTTGACCAGGAAGTAGTATATAGCTTTTGTGAGAGATTCCACTAATCATTGAATATTAATGACAGTTGCTACATGTATTTTTTAAATTACTTGATTCATTCCTTTTCTTTCCTTTAAGGAGATCCATTTTGTAAAGAACCTATGGTCCCCATTTTAAAAGACCATTTATTCTCTACCAAAGTTCCAATTCCAGTAGGTGATGCAAATTACAAATTAGAATAAATAGCATACTTCAACAGAGATCATACGGGGTTGCCTGCTGACTGATAGTTACTCTTCGAGGGGAACACGAGAAGTAGACACGTAAAATAGTATAAGCACAACTACTTTCACCTACCATACAGAATTCAGTTGATTAACATAAGGCTATAGGAATCTGATTACCCAACATCATTAATCGATTTGAGGAAAAACATAATTTGGGACAAAAATATATAGCATGACTTTTGGAGAAAATATCATCAAAGAGAAATACCCTTTTGTCAGTGGATCACAGGGGTTAATGATACAAACTTCTAAATGAAAAGGGAAAAAGAAGATTGAAAAAAAAAATATATATATATATATATATATATATATATATATATATATGTTGTCCAAGATGCCAAATAGTTCAAGGAGAAAGGAGAACAATCAAAATTTATAGCCAACTCATCCTTGTAACATTTCCGATTAGGAGAAAACAAAATAAGACGTCTTAGTGGACGAGAATCTTATGTTAAAAAATTAAACAAAAAATAGAAAAGAAAAGAAAAGGATGAAAGTGCTCTCAAAGTTATTGGTTTTGATAGAAGTTAGGCAAAGGAAGACCAAAAGAATGATCGTGGAAGAAAAGGAGAGGTGGAGTCATGATATTGGAACGGAAAATGTGGAGAGAATTCAAATATCAGTTGATGTTGCTTTGTATTCTGGCAGCTTCACAGAAACTGTTCCTGGTAAATGCTCAAGTGGGAATCAGAAGACTACAGTTGATGGCCTAACACCATGATGGAAAATCTGAATTTTGGTTCAAAAGTTGTCTTCCTGTCTCCACACAGAAAATGGAAACACTTATTTTCCCTGGAAAATAAGAACCTTATTCTTTTGATTTCCCCTGGAAAATAAGAACTTAATTCTTTTGATCAAGATGACAGGCATTTTTTTTTTATTATTATTTAGATCCATCTCCAATATCAAAGAAGTTTGAGATGAAGAAAAAGTGCCCTTTTCACAAATAAATTTGACAGGTTTTTTTTTTTTTTTTTCCAGATTGCTGAAATCCTGAAACCATTACAGGCCACGAAAATCAAAAGGCAATTAGCTTCATCATATTATCCCACAAATGAGTTATGGTATAAGAAAGTGGACAAGTTTTGATTGGCCTTTAATTCTCTATACTGCTTAATACTAAATTTCATTCTTTAAGTGATTTGATAAATATTTTATAAATTAATTAAAAATTAAAATAACAATTATAATTATTATTTTATTAGTTATAAAGTATATTAAGAATAAATAAAAAAGAAACTGTAAATATATGCCACACCTTTTTGCTAAAATTCAATAATATAAAATAATTATCTAAAAAAATAACATAAAATATAAAAGTAAGAAATATAAATTTTTATTTTTTTAAGAATATAAACTTAAAATATAATTATAATTAAAATTATCAGTCAAAAAATCAAAATATTTATTATTATATTTTTGTAAATTTATAAAAAGAAGAACTTGTGACTAAGAATTAAATATTAAACATAATATGATGTTGGCCATCAACTAGTTTTGATAAAAAAATTTTAAAAAATGACTTAAATTATTAATACTTTTTTATAAAAAATAAAAAAAATTGAGAATAGTTATTTAAAATAATTAATTTTTAAAGAAGATAAAAAAAAGAGATTTTTTTCTTTTATGAATAATTATTTGTTTAAGAAAATAAAAATGATATATTGGAAATAACTTTGTTAAAAAATAAATAAATAATTTGGAAAAAAATTTTCTTTCATAATTTTAATTTATGAACTAAAAAGAAATTGTCTTATAAGTAAAAATAATGAGATAACTAAGAGAAAGTAATTAGGATTTTCTCTTATTTTTAATAATACTAATAAATATATAACTATAATAAATATCTTTTAAGATATTTAATAATTAAAAATTTTCTTTATAAAATTTTAAATTCTAATTATGAGAAAAAGAATGTTAAAATTTATGAAATTAAAAAAGTCAATTTAATTATATCACTTTTCGACCGAATATATATATATTTATATAGTCTGCATACATAACGGAAAGGCAGTACCATTTCTGTTTCTCTTTTAAAATAATGAAGAGAGATAGGGTGAGAGATAGTAATGGACGACCGACCATTGTCACGCTTCATCGGCCATGACATAGAAATAGGCGTATATGTAGTTATAAAGATTATAAATTCCATATAGGAATTACTACTTACAAGCCTATTTTAACCAAATGTAAGCAAAATCGTTGTCTTAACTACTTAATGCAACGATTTTGACACCTAAAACAATGATTTTGACCGTATTAAGTTAAAACTTGCATATAAATGAACACAAATAGATGTGTATATTTGAATAAAAAACTTTGCATATGGCATGGAATGCCTCCAAAATTCTTTCCATTCTCATAGAAGTGGGATTCCTTCATCATTACATGGACGACAAAAATCAACACGAGTTCATTCCGCTAAAAAAAGACTAATGGAAAATAGTCATATTTCATTGCAACTGTATTGAGTTCCGACTAGACCCGAAAAACAAAGCTAGCTCATGTAAGCCTGAACCTTTTAAAACTCGAAAAACTATTGAGGTCCTCCTTCTATAACATTCCCGGGAAAGCTCATAAACTTTCCAACCCCTTCCCAGAAACTATAGTTTGGTTTCTCCTGTGGTGGTTCTTTTTTTTTTTTTTTAATTTTATTGGTCACTGACCTAAGAGGTACGTGGAGTCATTGCTTTTAGCTGTGTAATTTTTATTTGCCTTAGGATAGTTTCTGTGTGCTTCTTCTGTGTCTTTTGTTTCTTCCTTTTAGCCTTGATGCACATACTAGAATATGTATGCGTGAAGTCTTTAAATCATGAAACTGGTTCTGTTATTAAGTTGATCAGCATATGATGGGGAACAAGTGATCCTGTTGGTTGGTTTCTATCTGAATAGTTTAGCTTCTGCTTTGTTCCTTCAATCAGTTTATGATATATCTTGAGTCTATAGGTTTCTCAATTCTATTTGATAGGGTATGGATAGATTACCGTATGTGCTGATCACTATATTTGGTCTTGTTATTGCCCTTTTAGTTCATCAATCCATGGGGCTTAATGCTGAGGGTCAACGCCTCCTAGGTATAAATAGTGAACTTGTTGATATTTATGGACATCTAGGTAACTGGAATCCTAATGATTCCACTCCTTGTGGATGGGTTGGTGTTAACTGCACCGTTGATGACAATCCAGTGGTTTGGTATCTGAATTTGAGTTCAATGAATCTCTCTGGTTCTTTATCACCAAGCATTGGTGGATTGGTTCATTTGACTCTTCTTGATCTTTCTTTTAATGGGTTGTCCCAAACCATACCGCCAGAGATAGGAAATTGTTCTAGCTTGGAGGTTCTTCTTTTGAACAATAACCAATTTGAAGGTCAAATCCCTGTAGAATTAGCTGCACTTTCTTTTCTGACCACTTTGAACATATGCAACAATAGAATATCTGGTCCCTTCCCTTCGGAGTTTGGAAACCTCTCTTCCCTGTCAGAGTTGATTGCATATAGTAATAACATCAATGGATCATTGCCGGATTCTTTTGGCAATCTGAAAAATTTGAGGACCTTTAGAGCAGGGCAGAACTTTATATCAGGAAGCTTACCACTGGAGATAGGTGGATGTGAGAGCCTGGAGTATCTTGGCCTGGCACAGAATGAGTTAAGTGGGGAGATTTCGGCAACGATTGGTATGCTTACAACTTTGACAGAACTGGTCCTTTGGGGAAATCAGCTTTCAGGTGCTATTCCGAAGGAGTTGGGCAATTGCACAAACTTAGAGCTTATTGCTCTCTATGACAACAAGCTGCTCGGGAACATACCCAAGGAGCTTGGTAAACTCATGTTTTTAAAGAAGCTATACCTCTATAGAAATCACCTGAATGGAACGATACCGAGGGAGATTGGAAATCTTTCTTCAGCAACTGAGATTGATTTCTCTGAGAATACGCTGACTGGAGAGATACCAACCGAGTTGAGTAAGATAACCGGGTTGAGTTTGCTTTATCTTTTTGAGAATGCGCTTACCGGTGTCATCCCAAATTTGCTCACAGCTTTGGCAAACTTGACCAGACTTGACCTCTCCATGAATAACCTCACAGGTACCATTCCTTTGAGGTTCCAGTTCTTGAAGAGATTGATCATGCTGCAGCTCTTCAACAATTCATTGACAGGCAGCATTCCTCCTGGACTAGGAGTGTATGGTCAACTTTGGATGGTTGATTTGTCAAATAACCATCTGACAGGAACGATCCCGCATCACTTCTGCAGAAATGGTAACCTGGTTTTTTTGAGACTGGGTTCAAACAATCTCACAGGTTATATCCCAACAGGAATCACAAAATGCAAGACGTTGGTGCAGCTTCATCTTGCTGGCAATGATCTTATTGGAAGTTTCCCTTCTAAATTGTGCAAACTTGACAATCTCTCTAGCGTTGAATTGGACCAGAACAGGTTTACTGGTCCAATTCCTCCGGAGATAGGTAGCTGCCATGTTTTGCAAAGGCTGCTTCTCTCGGCAAACTACTTCATCGGTGAGTTACCAAGAGAGATTGGTAAACTTTCTCGGTTGGTGACCTTCAATGTCTCTTCCAATTTGCTCACCGGAGTGATTCCGCCAGAGATTTTCAGCTCTAAGACACTTCAAAGAATTGATCTTAGCCGGAACAATTTTTTAGGTGCTTTACCAAGCGAGATAGGGGGCCTTTCCCAATTGGAGCTTCTCAAGCTTTCAGACAATCAACTTTCGGATGATATACCTGTGGAGATGGGAAATTTGGGACGTCTGACCGAGTTACAAATGGGAGGCAACTTATTTTCGGGCAGTATACCAGCTGAGCTGGGTAGACTTTCGAGCTTGCAGATTGCATTGAATCTCAGCTACAATAATCTCTCGGGCCCAATCCCTGCAGAGCTTGGAAATCTGGTGTTACTGGTATCCCTGCTACTCAACAACAATCATTTGGGTGGTGAAATTCCAGGCGCGTTTGGCAACCTCTCTAGCTTACTTGTGTGCAACTTTTCCTACAATGATCTAGAAGGGCCTTTGCCTTCTCTGTCTGTCTTTCAAAATTCAGGTGTTAGCAGCTTTTTTGGAAACAAAGGACTCTGTGGTGGACCTTTTGGTTATTGCTTTCAAAATTCATCTCTTTCTTCTCTTCCTCCGGATACAAGAGGGAGAAATGACCACCGAGGCAAAATGATTGCTATAATCTCAGCAGTTATTGGTGGAGTTTCGCTCATTCTAATAGTAGTGATCATATACTTCATGAGACGTCCTGTTGAAATAGTTGCTCCTTTGCAAGAAAAACCGTTCTCCTCTCAAGCGCTGGACATTTATTTTCCTCCCAAGGAAGGTTTCACTTTCCAGGATTTGGTTGCGGCCACAGAGAATTTCAGTGATAGCTTTATAATAGGGAGAGGAGCCTGCGGAATTGTATATAGAGCAGTCTTGCCAAGTGGTCGTCAAATTGCAATTAAGAAGTTAGCATCTAACAGGGAGGGGGGCAACATTGATAGCAGTTTCCGTGCTGAAATCTTGACTTTGGGAAATATCAGACATCGAAACATTGTGAAACTCTATGGATTCTGCTACCATCAGGGTTCTAATTTACTCGTCTACGAATACATGGCAAAGGGTAGCTTGGGAGAATTGCTCCATGGAGTATCATCAATTCTTAATTGGTGGACAAGGTTCGGGATTGCTCTCGGAGCTGCTCATGGCCTTGCTTATCTGCATCATGATTGCAAGCCTCGGATTTTTCACCGTGACATAAAATCTAATAACATTCTACTTGATGACAAGTTTGAGGCTCATGTTGGAGATTTCGGGTTAGCAAAAGTGATTGATATGCCACAGTCTAAATCAATGTCTGCAGTTGCCGGTTCTTATGGTTACATTGCTCCAGGTGAGCTCTCTTGTGAGCTTTTGACAGTGCACATTCTAAATTCACTCTCACTTAATGTTATACCATTGGTGTTGCATTCTAATTATGATTGCACCTGTAGGAAATGGAAAGGACATTGTCTCATAAAGTTGAAATCCTCGTTTTGTTCCCTTTATTTTGTCTCTTTCGGACATTAACAAGCAGTGCTAATGTGTCATGTCGATCCTTGTTTTGATGCCAGAGTATGCATACACCATGAAAGTGACCGAAAAATGTGACATATACAGCTACGGAGTTGTCCTTTTGGAGCTGCTGACTGGTAGGGCGCCCGTACAACCACTAGACCAAGGCGGCGATCTTGTAACATGGGTGAGAAATTACGTCCAAGTTCATTCATTGTCGCCGGGAGTACTCGATGCCCGACTTGATCTGGAAGATGAGAGCACTGTCTGTCATATGATCACTGTCATGAAAATTGCTTTGCTATGTACCAGCATGTCTCCTCTGGACCGACCGACAATGCGGGAAGTTGCTTTAATGCTGATAGAATCCAGTAAGCGTGAGGGGCACTGCGATTCATCCCCAAGTCCCGAAGCTAATTCGACCGACGAGCTGATTGTACACGATACAAATTTTTGTTGACCTGGACGATTTACTAGCAGCAGCTGATTCATTCCAGTATAATGCCTCGCTCTTTTCTAACACAATAATGTTGCTCAATGCTTATCGACTTTGTGGCTGCCCGACCTGTCCTCAACACTCCTAAAACTCGTTCTTTAGAAGCAAGTTATGAACAATGAACTGGGTGTGATATACGATGCTTCCTTGCAAAGGCTAGAACTTAAGCATTAAGGAGTAAATAGGCCAACATATCAGTGGGAAGCCTGTTGACATTAGACCATAGTCTGCAGAAGATTTGCAGTTCAATTGTTTCATCAGATGCTTTATGGAAACAATATAGTTATCAAATTGAAGAATATTGAAACAGGACCACTTATATAATTTATCTCACGTTTGCTTTGCTTGAACAATGGAAGAAGGTTGCATAGATTATAAATTGCCTGAAAGGTGCAAAGAGACAAACTTTACCAGAGTTTCCTGAAGCCTTGGACAATTAGATTCAAGGCTTCAATTTGGGGTTTAGGCAGGGGCCAAGAGGAAGGCATTGAACCAGCACAACTCTCGGGTGGTGGCATTGATTACCTTATTATTAAATAACTAAATGCAAGTCTTTGATTGATAGATAGGCAGGGTTTTACTTAAGAAAAGATCATTGCAAGCTCTCCACATGGTCAGGCAATCATCAGCATTGGCTCCATGGACTCCTCAAAATTGGCAGATGACTGTTCAAACAAACAACTCAGCTCTCACAACCAGCAACTTAAGCCATTCTTTTTCATTTTCCTTTTGGGTCTTTGGTGTGTGGAGCATGTGTGCGCACGGTGTAGTCCTAGCATGTTCATGGCCGAGCCATCCTACCCCTTTTTATTGGAATATTAAAATGCCAAAGGTCATTAATATTAGAATCTATGTTAAAGTTCTACGCGTAATGATATCTCCCTAACAAAGTAATAAAACTTGGGATCATTGTCTGGACGGAGGCTATTGAGATACAAATGAAACTAAGAAATGTTTAGTAATTTTAATTGGTTAATTTAAAAAATAAAAAATAAAAAAAATATTTTTGATTAGTTAGTTTATGTTTACCTTTACGTGACTTCTTAAAATTAAGTTAAATACTTTTTCTTAAAAAATTATTAAGACAAACTAGTTAACATCTATATTAACATAATAATAATAATAATAATAATAAAATTAATTACATTTTACCTTATTTTACAAATAAATAAAATTAAATAAAAAATTACTGTATTTTGTTGTTCTTATATTACTAAACAGTGATATTTAAAATTATTCTCTGCGTAAGTAATGAAATCAGGTAGGTTTTGGAAAATTCGGATAGACTATATATCATGGTAAGTGATATAATTAGCATAAAAAAAAGAGAAAAGTAATATTATATTTCTTTTAGACAATACAAAAATTAATTAGATTCATTTCAGAAATAATATAATGTGTAAAAAAAAGTATATATGAATAAATAATATATCTCTTATTACTACGAATAAATAAAATAAAAAATATGTTCGTCTACAATAAAATTGCCCGGTTAACACTCTCCAACAAACAGGAAATTTCAAGCAGTTTCTTGCCAAGGAAAATACGAAAGCCAACCCAGTCGTTGGTGATTGAGGAACTTTTTATCTTGCTAAATCTTTTTTTTTTCTTTTCTTTTTTCTTTTTTCTTTCTTTTGGGTACCTAAAAAAACATATTTCAATTTAATTTGATGTGTCAATAGGATGATTCTAAAGATAATTTTAATTACGTAATAATATAATAAATAACAAGAAAAAAAATAATTTAACTGTTATTTTATTATATATTTTGAATTTAAAAATATGTTTATTAAATTATACTATATTAACATATATTTATTATATCGAAAATTTTCCTACCTAAGATATTTTCTGTCTTTGAGGATGACTGTAAATCGATAAAAAAAAAAACTGGAATGGATAGATATCAATGCCCTTTTTTTTTTTTCCTTTTTTTAAGCATATCAATCTTGTTTTTTTTAAAAAAATTATTATTTAGGTCTCGTTAAAGAGCTGAAAAAAATCGTAATTTATAATAACAATTTTTCTTACAAGCTTTTTTTTTTTTTTTACTACACTTAAATTTGCAAAGTTGAATTTTAATTTTTTTGGATAATTTTAACTTTAATTTTTAGATAACTTCAAATTTATTTTTTCTGAATATTATAGAAATTATATTAAAATTTATTTTTAATTAATTTAAATTTAAATTTAAATTTAAAATTATTAATCATAAAAATAATTTTAATATTATTAAATTAGAACTTATTAGTATTATATTACAGTTTGTTATATAAATTATGATTGGTATATACAACTTATTCTTATGTTAAGCAAATAATATTTTTTTAAATATTTTTATAATTATATAAATAAAATTCTCAAGCAGATAAAATTTATTACATAAATTTTTAAAAAATAATCAATTGCAGTGATGTTTGGAATTTGAATTTTAGGAGAGATTAATTAAAAAAGATGTTGCAATTAATTTTTAATATTTATTACCGTTTTACCAAGCGAAAGGTCAAAAGAAACAGTTCGAGAAGCTTTTAATTTGCGTAGATTACGTGTCAGAGACAAAGTAAAATGGTTCGAACTCTAATCATAGCCGTAAAATCAATGGACGGCCGTGATCACCAGGCACTGATTCCCAGCCTATTTATATCTTCCGCTCTCTCTTTCTCTCTATCTCTCTCTGGAGCTCTCCGTCGTGTAAACAGAGGCTTCTTGGGAAGTCACAGGCTCGAAAAAAAAAAAAGAAAGAAAGAAATGAATAAAATCTAAAATTTTCTTTTGGGGAAACCCTAATTTAAGCCAATTTTACTGGGATTTCTATTTTTATTTTTGACTCAATCGAGTGCGTTTCTTAGTTTTCTTGAAGTTCTCCGGGCCGTTGGATCGGATCCAGAAAGTTTCCTCGGGTTGCTGGATTGAGAAGATCAGCGATGATTTCGCTGCAGAACGGGAATGGTGCTGGAGGCCGCGGTGCCTCCGTCTTGGCCCGCGATGATGTCTCCGCCGGCCCCGGCGGTGGCTTCCAGGTGAAGATGGAGCCTCTGGCTTCTTCCCTCGGCCGCGCGCCCCTCAAGGGCCGTGATTCCCATCACGAAGGTATATCTTTGTTTTCTTTAACTAATTATTTACTTGGTTCGTACTTCTTTTTAATTCTTTCCCTCTTGTGTTTAATTTTTATATTTTTCTGAATATTGTTTCAGGCTTTCGGATTCTCGTTTTTGTTTAGTGTTACTGTTTTTTCTTCTTAGATTTAGAATTTTACGTTTTCTTTTTTGTCTTTTTTTTGGAATTTTTTGTTACAGTTTTTCTGTTCTTGATTTCATCTTGATTATTGTCAAATATTTCCAGTTAGATCTGTCACTCTCTTTGGGGTTTTTGGATGATCTTGCTGGTTTTCTTTTTCTTTTTTTTGTTCCTTTTATGTTAGGTTTTTCTTGTAGCCATGAACCATTATTAAAAGAATAGTTCCTCACCTTTAATCTGTTGTGTTTCTTGGCTTCAAGAAACACAAAAGGCTACTTTTGGTGGTTCTTTTCTCTATCGAAACTTCTTTGGATAATTTGCGAGATTTTTGTTGAGGTGGGGGGCAAAGCTCTTTGTAAGATATTATACCCTTTTTCAGTCATAGAACCTTAGGGTATATATGGGCATCTGGTAGACTGGACAAAGGCTTGGATATGTGCTAGATTATGTGGTTATCAGATCTGGGAAGATAAATAAATAAATAAACGTGCTGATTCTCTTTTTAATAGGCAATGTGATGATGCTCTGGTTCTTGTAGGATTTTTGAAATGGATTTGTGAGCAGCCGTCTCTTACCGTGTGCTAATTGTATTTTTGATGTAGTTGATGAAGATACACACTTGGCCCTTGCTCATCAGATGTACAAGGCTGGCAACTACCAACAGGCATTAGAGCACAGCATTGCTGTTTATGAGAGAATTCCGTTTCGCACGGATAATCTCCTTCTTTTGGGTGCCATTTATTATCAGGTTGCTTTCTGTTTACATGTCTCTGGTGTGGGTTGCTGTAATTATGTTTTTTTTTTTTTAATGTCTACTTGCTTGATTTTTGTTTGAGGAGGCATAAAGCATTTTGCTAATTTTCCTTTTACAGTTGCATGATTATGACATGTGCATTGCAAAAAATGAGGAAGCTCTTCGACTGGAGCCTCGTTTTGCTGAGTGTTATGGTAACATGGCAAATGCTCTGAAGGTAATCAATGGGAACTTCTTGTCAAGGTTTCTACCTCAATGTTTATTATCTGTAAAGATGTTAAACTATTTTTGGCATTTGTGATCTGCTTCAAGTTATTTGTTACTCATGATGGAGAAATTTTATTTGAATACAGGAAAAGGGCGATATTGAACTTGCAATTCGCTACTATCTAATTGCCATTGAGGTTTGTGTGTGCCTTTGATTTTTTCTTTGCAATTGAGGATTTTTTCCCAGCTTTGCTCAGAGCATGGGTTGCTTACCCTCCCAAAACTTAATTGTTAGGTGGGTTTGTTTGCTTTGATGATGAAATTTGTTGGTACAGAAGCAGCTATTGAGCAACTTCTGTATGCATATGATAGTCTAATACTTACTTTTTATTTTTCAGTTAACAATTACACGTCAGACCGTGGCATCTATGAACAAAGCACATATGCCTTTCTTGTGAAGTCACATTTGTCAATCAACTTTACTTGAATTTAAAAATATCTAAATTGAGATTCCAAGATCTATTTTGGTGATTTTGGTGAAAATTTGTGCATGTATGTCTGCTTGAGAGTGAGCGAGAGAGTACAATAAAGAATGGCTAAATATAGAAAATAAGAACACAGAAGAAAATAAGTATGATATGTGTTATATTTGTACTTTTTCATTACTCTGTCACAGTAATCTTTTTTGACATACATGCCTCGTCATGTGCGGCACAGGATGGAGTGGTGGTAGCCCTAGTTTTAGGGGACAGTAATCTTTTTTGACATACATGCCTCGTCATGTGTGGCACAGGATGGAGTGGTGGTAGCCCTAGTTTTAGGGGCTAAGTGCCATCTCCAATCACTAGTGTGCCAAACATATTTTGGGAATATTGTCATAAGACTTGTGTTGCTGACCTGTTCATTGTGTAAAATTGTAATGCAATTTTCTCAGTTTAACTTGTGGCTCCTTTTTTTATTTTTTGACAATCAATACCTCAACCACCATTATTGTTTGTTTGCTTCTTTCAATAAAATTAACTAATTTACATTTTTGACGGCAGCTTCGTCCAAACTTTGCTGATGCTTGGTCAAACTTGGCTAGTGCGTACATGCGAAAGGGACGACTTACTGAGGCAGCCCAGTGTTGTCGGCAGGCACTGGCTTTAAATCCTCTATTGGTATTTTTCATTTCTTGTATCCTTATTGAATTAATGTTTCACATAGCTGTCTATTTCTTATGGGCAAAGATATTTTTAAGATTTATTTAGACTGACTTTTTTTTTTTTTTTTAAATTGGCAATTAGGTTGATGCACACAGCAATCTGGGGAATTTAATGAAATCACAAGGGCTGGTGCAAGAAGTAAGTTTAAATGAAGGAATTGCTGGACATTGTTTTTCTGTTACCTCTGTCCATGGAAGTTTAGCCTGGATGTAAAAGTCACTGGCTGTATAACTTCAATAGTTGTGGTGTTGATATTGTTTTTGGATAACATAAAATAAGGCTAGGAATAGTTTACCAACAAAATATTCATACTCCACCATTTGTGGGTTGGGTCAGGGAAGTGCTCCTTTAGTATTGGGAATTAGGTAACCACATTGAATTGAATGTTTCATTCCATTGCCTGTCCCATGCTGGGAAGATGGCTTCCAATGTATAAGATTTTTTTAAAGTTCATCTTTCTTTCTTGGTAAAGTTACTGATGCAAATAATTCATGTGTTGAACTGTCTTAATTTACAGTTCAATACAGATATCAAGTTGTTATCTACAGGCCATGGCTCAGATGATGGTTGGTCTAGTTGTAACTTCCATGTACAAGACTCCAAATTGTCAGAATCTAACATTTTTGCAGGCATACAGTTGCTACCTTGAGGCTTTACGCATACAACCAACCTTTGCCATTGCATGGTCGAATCTTGCTGGTCTCTTCATGGAGTCTGGCGATCTTAACAGAGCTCTTCAATACTACAAGGTATGCTTGAAATAATTCCTATTATTCCTATTTCTATGGATTTTCATATCTGGCACATTACCAAGGTTTTCACCATATTCCAATTAACCTCACTGACACTCCCTTTCACCAAGAAACATTATGAGTGATACAACTGCAGTTACTTATTTTCAAAAGTAAAAAAATTTCCTGTGCCTCTATTATCTCTAAATATTGAAAAGAATTTTGATTGAGCTCCAGGTGAAATCAGTGGCTTTGTATGAGCTTCATTTTGATTATTTGCTTGCATTGTTATCCCTATCTCTTGACATCCCCAGGTCATGGGGTTTACACATTTTCATATTTGCATGTCATTGTGGGTTTTATGATCAGCAGCAGTAGTTGTTTGTGCAGCCACTGTGTCTAGACACTTGGATACTTCAGTTTTCCTTGTTATGAATGCTTTCTGAGCTGCAGCTTGCTATGCTAATTGCAGGAAGCTGTAAAACTCAAGCCCACATTTCCTGATGCCTATCTAAATCTTGGAAATGTCTATAAGGTAAGCTGTCAACATTGCCTGCATGAAGATAGGCAGGGTGGATCATGCCTTGAATGTTATTGCCATGTGGGAGGAAACCAAGCTATTTCTTTGCATTCTACAGGCTTTGGGAATGCCTCAAGAGGCTATAGTGTGCTACCAGCGAGCTGTTCAGACAAGACCAAACTATGCTATAGCTTATGGTGGGTCTCTCTGTGACATCATCCAATTTCTAGATGTTGTCAAAATAGAATCTTGCTGTATTGTTAAGCCAGCTGCGTTGCTCTTGATCTTGAATTGTTTTTGGTTCTCAAACCTCTAGATTTTTTTATTTTTTATTTTTTGGTGATATTAGTGTTTGGATGTTGTTAGTCATACAATGTCTTCTTAGTATACATTTTGCCCCTACTGCATATTTGGTTTGTCTTGTTTTAGTGTACAATTTCTTGTTTATGGTTGTCTATGACTGTCTAGAATTACTTCTTGTTTACTTTTACCTATGCAACTAAATGTCTCTGCCATTACTGTTACCCTCTAGATAGATAGTCATGCCTGTAGCATTATATTTTATGTAGCAAATGTGAAATACTTGATTGCCTGGATGAATTTCAATACTTAACTCTGGTTAT
This sequence comes from Bruguiera gymnorhiza, assembly GCA_020883675.1. Classification (NCBI taxonomy): domain Eukaryota; kingdom Viridiplantae; phylum Streptophyta; class Magnoliopsida; order Malpighiales; family Rhizophoraceae; genus Bruguiera; species Bruguiera gymnorhiza. Next base: position 784,408 of record JAIRCJ010001048.1, read on the forward strand.
AGCCATTATATTTATTATCCAGTTATAATCAGACTTGGTTGTGGACTCCTTGAATGATATGGGTTCTGGTTTAAAGGTTGCAGAAATGTACCTTTTAATAGATTTCTACCATTCATTGTAATATGTTGCAGGAAATCTGGCTAGTACTTATTATGAGCGAAGCCAACTGGATTTGGCAATTCTTCATTATAAGCAAGCAATTGCCTGTGATCCAAGATTTTTGGAGGCTTACAATAATTTGGTTGGTTTTATTTATGTTCACAGTAAGTTTGAGTTATGATGATTTCAAGGATGAGTATATGCTAACTTGAAACTTTGAATTTATTCTTGGACCAAAGGGCAATGCACTGAAAGATGTGGGCAAAGTGGAAGAAGCTATCCAGTGCTACAATGTAAGTTTAGATTTAATGTTTTCTGTTGCCTTCTCCGCTCTTCCCAATACAACAGACATGCACCTATGTAAAGTAATGTGAGGCAATAATTCTCATTTTCCTCAAATGTAGTTGTGTGCTTGTGAACTTTTCTCATATTTCTTTGTCTATGCGAAGCAATGCCTTACATTACAACCAAGTCATCCACAAGCACTTACCAACCTGGGAAATATATACATGGAATGGTATGCCTGCTTGAATATTTGGTGTCTTAATAAGCTGTTGATTTTGATTCATTTATATTTGCATTCTTATTACAGTGTGTGGGATTTATAGGAGATTTTTGCATGTGCAGGAACATGATTTCTGCTGCTGCTTCATATTATAAGGCCACATTAGCTGTGACAACAGGACTTTCTGCTCCATTCAACAATCTTGCTGTGATATATAAGCAGCAGGTAATTGCAAGTTAAGCTTCAGATTAGTGGTTAGGTTTGACCCTCTGTTTCTATATTGGGCACTGTTGTAGAAATAACCCTTCTAGCTTTATTTTCTGCTATTCAATCCATTTCATAGAGAATTCTGCCTGATTTACAACAGCTACCCAATATTCAGGGGATTCTTTTCTAGTATGTGGGCTTTACAGTAACAGACTTGTTGGGAAGCATGTGTATTCATATTTTTCTGCTTCAGTGTGCATTTAATGTCATTGGCTGATGTCCCATGTTTATTTGTCTAGATATGATTCAAACGGGTTCAAGTTCCTAAAGAGCATATCTAACAAAACAAATATTACCTCCTCGATGAGGGACAAAATACAAAAGGAATGCATGAAGACTTATTTCCAGAAAGGCCTTTTGATTAGTAGTTGAATTACTTCTGCTTTTCTGATCATATTCCTTTTTCTTTCATGGCAGGGAAATTATGCAGATGCCATATCTTGCTATAACGAGGTTCTTCGCATTGATCCCTTGGCAGCCGATGGACTTGTGAATAGGGGCAATACTTACAAGGAGATTGGTAGAGTAAGTGAAGCAATACAGGATTACATACATGCTATCACAATACGGCCTTCCATGGCTGAAGCTCATGCAAATTTGGCTTCAGCTTACAAAGACAGGCAAGTTAATTTCTATCCCATGCTCGCATGCATCTTTTTTAATGATATATGATAGTATTTCAGGTGAAATCATTTCTTGTCTTACAAGGGTGACAATTAGCTGAGTGAGGGCTAGCAACCTTAAGCTTATACTTGTATGAAAATAACAGGGGAGGAGAAGGATTGTAAATTGTACAGAAATCTCCTTTCTCGTCTCACCAACCTTTCTCAATTTTGGTTTTCTCAACTTTCCTTCAGCTTTCCTTGCTTCCAAATGTAGGATTAAGCTGAAGTTTGATTTACTAAGAGTTTGTCAATTTATGACCATTTTTTTCATTTCAAAACATTTGTGTGACAAAGTGGGCATCTGTTAGTTTCCTACTAGGTAAGCTGAAGACTAGAAGATGCTGTGGGTCTCATATTAGTGTATCAACAAAAAAATTTTGATGGCTGATTTTGTATGATTATGCAGTGGACATGTGGAGCCTGCTATAAAAAGTTATAGACAGGCATTGGTTCTTCGGCCAGACTTTCCTGAAGCAACTTGTAACCTTCTACATACCTTGCAGGTATTTTAAAAAATTTATGTACGCATTGTCCCATATTTTAATGACTTTATTCCAGACTGTTATGGGCTGCTGTGCAGGATTCTGGAAGTTCCTTATCATTGCTATTATATTGATGCATCAAGACTCTTGTTTTTGAATTGGTTTGTAACCTAGTAGATGGTAGTCATTTGCATATCCTTACATGCATTGGTCCTAAATGTGATGGCAATTTTTTGTTCTCTTGTTTTGCATACTTGAATTGTCTGGTAATGCTGCCTGGAGGCAGGAAAGGGAGGCCTGAGATCAGTAGAAAAAACCTGAAATATCTTGGGTTATCATTTACCTGAAAAGAAAATGATATTGACATCACAGTAGAGTAGAAGGAAGGACTCACAGGAAAGTTGCAAAAATTGTGTGGTCTCAAGTTCCACAGTGTTTTGAGACATAATAAAACTAGTGGTTTCTCAATTTTGAAGTTGGAAATGCATTCTGCCTTAACACAAACTATCAAACAAAATGCTAATTGATACCATTAAATCTATATTCCTTTAAAATATATCCATGTTTGAACTATTTTGTGGCTCATAATGTCTTTTTCCTATAGGAGACTAAAGTATTTAGGTAGGTAGATGTCCAAACTATTGTCTTTTCACCCCTGCATTTGCCATTTATTGTTTTATTCCTTATGGATTAAGGATCTCATTTTGGTTTCAAGAGCATGTCTTTGGTCCATAACTTAAAAATATCTGTTTCGAAATGATGTGTGCTGGTTGTGTGTTTTTCAGTGTGTCTGCAATTGGGATGATCGTGATGAAAATTTCAGTGAAGTTGAAGCAATAATCCGAAGGCAGATTACAGTAAGACTTTTGATGTTTGCTGTTGGGTTTTCCAGTTATTAAGCTGATTACAGTGGTTATATTGTGAGAACTGTCTTATTTCAGACATCATTTCTTCCTAGCGTGCAGCCTTTTCATGCAATAGCATACCCTATCGATCCAATGCTTGCACTTGAAATCAGGTTACATTACTCCCTATGATTGTTTTGTGAACAACCTTTATGATACAAGGGTTTTCATTCTGTTTTTTTTCTGTTCCTTGTTACAGCCGTAAATATGCAGCACATTGCTCCCTCATTGCTTCTCGTTTTGCACTACCACCATTCAATCATCCTGCCCGATTTCCTATTAAACGTGGTCTTGGTGAGAGACTTAGGATTGGGTATGTGAGCAGTGACTTTGGCAATCACCCCTTGTCACATCTCATGGGGTCTGTGTTTGGTATGCACAACAGGGAAAATGTTGAGGTTTGTGATCCGGAAAATTGAATAGCTATTCCTGCAATTGCTAAAGTTATTTTTTCTTCTCTCTTTTCGATTTTTGTTTTTTTTTTTTTTCATAATTGCATGTTGGAATTAACAAGATGTTGGCAGGTTTTCTGCTATGCCTTGAGTCCGAATGACAGCACTGAATGGAGGCAGCGTATCCAGTCTGAAGCTGAGCATTTTGTGGATGTTTCTCCCATGTCATCAGATATGATTGCCAAATTAATTAATGATGATAAGATACATATCCTTATCAACCTTAATGGTTATACAAAGGTACTTTCAATCAGTTTCCCTTGTCCCCTTTTCTTTATCTTCGGACCCTTGTTAATTCATATAATGTCTGTCACTATCAAAGTTCAAAAAGCCTTTTCAAATTGCTTGGGTACTTGTTTCTTATTCTACTACCATTCCAACTTTGTGGACCATTCCTTTCTATGAATCTAGGTCATTTGATGTACTTTCCTTTCAATTTGTAGGGGGCAAGAAATGAAATATTTGCAATGCAGCCTGCACCAATACAAGTTTCATACATGGGATTTCCTGGGACTACAGGGGCAACATATATAGATTACCTTGTCACTGACGAGGTGGGAGATGGATCAAAACTAACTTACATTTGTTGTCCATTATATTGGTTCCTTTGTCTCTGATGCATTCCCTTTGCTTTCAGTTTGTTTCACCTCTATGCTTCTCGCATATTTATTCTGAAAAGCTTGTACACCTGCCTCATTGTTACTTCGTGAATGATTATAAACAGGTCAGTCTTTCTGAATGCTCCAGTGCAACAGAACCTAAATGATGAAAGCTTCTGACCTTTGTTTGTTTATTGTGTACTATTTTTAAATGTGTGGGATCTGAATGTTTCTTTTTTTATTACTGTTTTAGAAAAATCAGGATGTGTTGGATCCAATGTGCCAGCCCAAACGATCAGATTATGGCCTTCCCGAAGACAAATTTATATTTGCTTGCTTTAACCAATTGTATAAGATGGATCCTGAGATCTTTGATACTTGGTAATTAATGCAGCTCTTAATTCTGAATGTAATACTGTACACATACTTGTTTGGTGTTTCACATTTTGCTTATGTTTATTTTTGGCCCTTTTTTTAGGTGCAACATTCTTAAGAGAGTACCCAACAGTGCCCTCTGGCTTCTTAGGTTCCCTGCTGCTGGAGAAATGAGACTTCGCTCATGTAAGTTAGATTTTTCTGGGTTATCTTGTACGGATTTAGACCATTTATATTCAGCATTCTATTGCTGATTGTTGGACCTTTGTTCAGATGCTGCCGCACAAGGGTTGCAGGCAGATCAAATTATTTTCACAGATGTTGCCATGAAATCTGAACACATCAGACGCAGTGCTTTGGCAGATCTGTTTCTAGACACGTACTTTTCCCTCTCTATCTGTTCAAGGAGCTCTGTTCTCTTCCTTTTGAAGCAGCTTTTCTACTCCTCCATTATTGCGTTGCTAGCCATTTGACCAAATTTTGTTACCCACATTCCATTAGTACTGATGATTGTATTTTTTTCCCTTTTAGGCCCTTGTGTAATGCACATACCACAGGGACTGATATATTGTGGGCAGGCTTGCCAATGGTGACACTGCCCCTTAAAAAAATGGCTACGAGAGTTGCTGGATCACTTTGTCTTGCAACTGGACTTGGGGATGAGATGATTGTTAAGAAGTAGGCATCTTAAAACTTCTTCAAAGAGCATATTGGTTATTCTAGCAATGACCTATTGTTGATGTATTCTTGCCTATGTTTTGAAATTCAGCGATGTGCCACAAATGGCTTGGTGCATGCAATTCACAAAGATGCATGTATGAAAATGATGGGTACATGCGTTTTTGTTTGTAACATTTTTGTTCAATTGTTCTTGTTTGCAGCATGAAAGAATATGAAGAGAAGGCAGTGTCCCTTGCACTGGATCGTTCAAAGCTTGAGGCGGTTAGCAATAAACTGAAGGCAGTTCGTATGTCTTGCCCCCTTTTCGACACAGCTCGTTGGGTGAGCTCAATTGACCTTTTGCAATTAAATCATCCTTGCTTCTCTGTATAGCACACGTGCAAGATTCCTAATGTTGATGCCAACATAAATGCAGGTGAGAAATCTGGAGAGGGCATATTTCAAAATGTGGAATATCCACTGCTTAGGACAACGGCCTCGACACTTTAAAGTCGCCGAGAATGATTCAGAGTTTCCTTACAATAGATAAAAACAGAAGGAATAGACGGCATTGTAGATAGAGAGCAAGAGCAAAACGATGAAAAATCAAATGTAGGAAATGTCAATTATTCAGATGATGTAATTGTCACAAGATAAATTTGCGGATGGAACGAATTCATGTAGGTGTAGTTTGTCTCACACATCATCTTGGACAATTGAACTGAAAAAAATTCGTGCATTTGGTTTGTTCTTTCTTTGTTCTTCTCTTGCACAAATTTTGTTCTGCAGAGCAGGAATCGCACATCTAGAAGGCAATAAGAAGGCAATTTAGTCGAGCATCATTGAACAGAGTTACTTACGTTGCTACACAGGTAAAGGACATTTTAAGAGAGTCTGCCCAATTAAGTAGACATGAGTTTATAAATTTGATGCAATGTTGGAGCCGCTAAGTTTTTAAGTTGTGTTGCTAGGCGGCCGTGTAAGTATAGGCTAGTGATGTTATGTGAGGTGGCAGATGGTTGGATCAGATTGTTTTAGGTCTTGTGTCATCTGGATTTTTGGGTATTTTAGATTTGGATACGTTGGTTCTCTGAGTCCTGTAGGTTATATTTTGAATCTTTCGGGTTAAGCAGTTTCAAGTTAATTGGTTTTAGGAGAATTTTGGGTTTGAGTTTTAGGTTATCTTGGTTAATGCGTTTTGTGTTTTGAGTTAGGGATAAACTGTTTAAGTGAATACGGATTTGGTGAAGTCAAATTTTAGGTGAGTGAAGTCCTCTTTGAATGTTTATTGGGTGTTCAAATCTCCGTCTCTCCCCAGGTTTTGCTTGTCAACGAATATATTTGCCGACAGAATATTTGGTCTGTTACTTCCTATGTTGCCATCCAACTGAGAGAGAAACTTAGTATTTTTTATTTTGTGGTTCAAGGGTTGCAGAGAAGATGAGAAGATGGAACATCTTCGGGTATTTTTACACCGTAGAAGAAAGGACAACATTTCTACATTCCAAAATCTTTCTCTTGGTCGAAGCTATACAGTTTCCTCAATGTTTTCCCCCGTTTAATCATTCTTTCAAGGACTTACAGTGGAGATCAACGGCTAAAATGAGCACTTGTCAAACAACGAGAGATCTGAATGACTTGCTGAGCTCGCCAAGTCTGGAGGCAAGTACAATTTAGTGGACACTAATACTGGAATAGCAGTCCAAGAACTGAAACCTTAAAATCATGCATGGCTAACTCATCAAACAAACATGGGACGATGTTATACATCGACATGTCTCTAGATGATGTAAACATAACACGAATTTCTGTTCACTTCCTGAGTAAGACTGATGACACATAAGAGTTGATTTAGAGCTGCAAAATTCTGTGTAGGTTATTTATCAAAAGCATAGGGAGGGCATGCAAGAGACTTATTTATTTCAATATGTTTATAATATATGACAGAGGAATGCTAGAGATTATTTCAAGGAACTATATGGACCCACTTCTGTTGTGCTTACATCTCCTTAGCTCTTGTTCCCTCCGGACTTTTTCTGAAGGTTGTCGACTATGTTTTTATCCAACTGGAATGCCTTGGTGAGAACATCAGGGTAGATGACACCAGGATTTTGGCTACTCAAACTAACAATAGCAACTGTAGTCGTCTTTCCAATGTTCAACTGGAAGTGAATGAGGCGAATGGGAAACACAAAAACATCTCCAGGTTTGTTTAAAGACCTTGGAGATAAAGGGTGCCTTCCAGGACTAGTAGAATCTCCGTGCCTCAAGGATGAGTGTGGGGCGAGTTTCAGCCACCATTTGGTGCATAATCAATGCGAGCCAGAGAGATGCCAAGAGTGTTAAACCCTGGAATTTGGTCAACATTCAAGAGTGTGACATTTGGGGCAACTTTGTTGGCAGTGCTTCTGGGTATATTAATCCCTGAGAAGGAGAAATCGTCCGCTGCAATGAGATTCGGGTCCTTTGGAAAATTTCCCATTCACAAACACTGCACAGGAAAAGTATGTTCATAATCAATTAGCAAACATCAAAGGAGGAAGCCATAACCAGTAAATGTACAATGTCGACAGATTAGCCAATAGGTCATAAAAATTTCCCCCAACGCAGAAACAATGTCACTGAAATGGCAGAAAGTAATGGGGAAGATTGGAGGAAACAGAAAATGGGGGGTAGAGCAGAACTTGTTGCCAGCAAGAGCTAACGATTTCTTCGTCCGAGGGCTCAGCATTCGCGGAAACACTGCAGCCAGCAAACTCGGTTTTGCCGTCACACCGGTTTTTGTTGACCAACTTCCGGGACTTCACACTCTCAGAGTCTCCCTGGCTCGTCTTGACTTTGCTGCTGGTGGCCTGAACCCACCCCAAACTCACTCCGGTGCCACCGAGATCGTAGTAGTCATAGAAGGCACCCTTCTCGTTGGATTTGTAGCATCCAACCAAAACAACACCACTCTTTTCCTCAAAGTCCTGAACCCTGGAGATGTCCTTTTGTTTGACAAATTCACTTCGAGTTCAAACATAGGAAAGGTAAATGCTGTTGCGTTCGCTGGATTGAGCAGCCCGAACCCAGGTGTCATAACACTAGCAAATGCTGCCATTGGATCAAAACCACCCAATAATCCAGACAATCTTGTCAGGGCCTTCCAAGTCAACGTGGATGTGGTCAACTATCTTGAGAAGAGGTTCTGGCCAATGACCTAAGGAACCGATATTGGAAAACCAACATGAAGTACTGGCCTCTTCTATTGTATGCTACTTACAGTGCCTTTCTATATAGCGAAATAATGAAGGTTGCGTAATTCTATATCTCTTTCCCATTTTGATTTCGATTTTAAACTCAATATACTATTTCCACTTTATTTCACGTTCTACGTTCGCAACTTCTTTAGTAAAACTTGATACCAATGGTTGTTTAAAAGATTCAAAATTGTCGGAATTTTTGGTTTTAGGGTCTTACGAGTTGTAGCCAATGGCGCTTGAAAAGTGATCGAATGGAATTTATTTGTTGTAGTTATAAAAGGGCTCCCATGTAGCATATGTGCTTTTGTTAACAGCATAGATATCTTGAGGTGTTAACCGTGATACCCAAAAAAAGAAAAAACAAAAACGTTATGGAGACAGGGAAAATGGCAACGGTCGGTACACACACCTACAAATATACAATTATAATACATAATAATTAATAATTATAATTGTATATAATTATTAGTTACATCCCATTTAATATAGAAGTCTTAATGAAAATCTTAGTACCTCTAGCATTACTGCGTTTATGCAAGCCCCACTTTTCTATTATAATGATGTAGACAGATAGGAAGGCTTGGTGGGATTAAAATTGGCTTTGACGACCAAGTTCTTACCCAGTCACTAAAGCTTCGTCATCTTTCAGCTTTTGTGAACAGATCTTATAATCCATAGTGTGCATTATTATGAGGTTTAATAATATTAATGGCGAATTGTTTTTATTTCACGTACATTGATAAGGATTAAATAACGTCTGTTAGGTCTTGAGACTCGGTCCCTCTAGGTCTGCCACTCACGAACCTGTTCGAGGTTTAAAACCCCTTAATCCGGCGCACTAAGCCCAATCATAGACTTTCATGAACCCCGCGGCCCTTACATTACCACTTGAAAGCAATGCGGCCACCAAGTTGGAAGCCTCCCAGACTTTATAAATAGAAGCGTCTTCACTCATGATATGTTTTTTTGTACCATTTTTAATTATATCACTTTATATTATATTGTCTCTCAAGTCTCTTACTAGTTTAAATATTAGAGTGATAATGTTAAATTTTAGTTTGATATTTTTGGATTTTTTTCTTTATTTGTCTCTAAAGTGCTAGATTTCGAACTCTTTCATTTATTGAAAAATTCTGTATCACTCCTAAACTCAAGATAAAAAAACAAAAAAAAAAAAACAAAAAAGATTGCTGGAACGAAATTCTTTTTGCCATGAAGCAACAAGAAATTGAAACACTTCATTCGGGATGCCATTAACCTTGACAATCTTGCTTATTCACTTGAGCAAACACGTTTGTCTCTCAGTGAACCATGTAAGCTCCCGTTTATTCCATATGTAACAGTCGCAGCAAACCAATATCAGTTGGGTAGATTATAAAGCACTTTCTTGATGCTTTAAATCTATGGTCCATGAAAAATCAAACCGAGAAAAGAAGCCAAACGTTTGCCGCTCAATCTAGTATAAGATATGCATATATATATATATATATATATATATATATATATATATATATATATATATATATATATATGCAGTTTCTAAGTAGCTGCCCCTAGCGGCTCTTGTTTATTCAAGGCTGCGATCCGAAGACAGAATTTACAACTATGATTAGTCCTGATTTTTGGCTGCTCAATCCAAATATTGAGCTGCAAATGAAAGAGACCAATTGGAAGCATAGATTGTTAAAGATTGATTTTGAACATTGCTAGTTGGTCAAGAGAGTGTTGCAGTCATGTTGCAGTAAACTTCAAGTTGCTGGAATCATGTGGACTTGTAACAGCCAAGTGGATGTTCTATGTCAATCTTTTATCATTTTTCATTCTGTCAAACCCTCCATTGTATTTGCTATCCATACTTTCTTGTTTAAGTGAATTAAGTATGGTAGACCATATGCAGCATGGTCTTTTCTGGAAAAGTATGGCTAACCTGTCACAGTATGGGCATAGTAGTCAGTGATTTAATCACTTGTATAGGTATGGGCTAATTGTCTTTTGTACCTAACCATGTACACTATATATTTGAATGATAATGTATCATTTGTGTGGTTCCAACACCAGACAATCTGTCCACTATTACTCTTCCAACTATTGTTGTTTTCATTGTCTGCAAATCAATAAGAGGCAATTCTGCAATTAGCCTATTGGTTTGTGGCAGAACTAAGAGTGGTATCAGAGCATCTAAAGGATCTTATAAGACCTGTGGTGAGTGAGGGAAAAGAGAGACACACGAGAGGTTGAGTGAAACACTTGAGATTTTTAACCAAGTGGTGCAGGATAGCAATTTGAGATGGCTTCTGCAAATTTCACACCTGTTTCTCCACCCAAATTTTCTGGAGAGAATTACATGCAATGGTCTGTTATGATGAAAACATACCTAAAGGCATATGATCTCTGGGATGTCACTGAGAAAGGGGATGATCCACCAGCTCTTCCAGCAAATCCAACTGTTGCTCAACTAAAAAACCATAGTGAGCAAGTAGCTAAAAGTTACAAGGCTCTATCATGCATCCAGTCGGCAGTCACTGATGTTATATTCAATAGAATTATGACATGTGAGACACCAAAGGAAGCTTGGGAGAAGTTGAGAGATGAGTACAGTGGTAGCATTAAAACCAGAAACATGCAAATTCTCAATCTAAGAAGAGAATTTGAAGTTTTAAAAATGAAGGACTCAGAGACTGTTAAAGATTACAGCGACAGACTTATGAGGATAGTGAATCAAGTCAGGTTGCTTGGAGAGGACTTGCCAGATAAAAGGATTGTAGAGAAGGTACTGGTTAGTGTGCCTGAGAGGTTTGAAGCTAAAATCTCTTCCTTGGAGGACTCAAAGGACCTCTCTCAAATTTCCGTGGCAGAACTAATCAGTGCACTCCAAGCTCAGGAGCAAAGAAGGACCTTCAGACTTGGAGGAGTAGCAGCAGAGCCTTCAAGGTCAGCAACAACTTCTGAAGGTGCTATGCAGGCCTCTTATAAAGGAAAAACTTCCTATAGAAGGTCTCAAACTGAAAGAATACAACACAAGGATGCAGAATCCAGCAAGACAGGAGGGAAGAAAGTCTATGCTCCATGTGAACATTGCAGCAAAACTTCACATCTCTCTAAGGATTGTTGGAGAAGGCCAGATGCTCTTTGTTCCTTCTGCAACAAACGAGGTCATATTGACAAAATATGTAAAGGCAAAAGGAAACACTTGCAGCAGCAAAAGAAACAGCAAGCCAAAGTTGCAGAAGAAGAAACTCAGCAAGCTGAAGAAGAACTATTTGTTGCTAACTGCAACACAACAAGCTCTAACAATCAAACATGGCTCATTGACAGTGGTTGCACACATCACATGTCCTCCTGTCCATCAGTCTTCAAGACATTAGACAAATCCCATGCAACCAAAGTTAGAATTGGAAATGGTGCCTTACTTGAAGCACATGGAAAAGGCACAGTAACTGTCTCAACTCTATCAGGTACAAAATTCATCTCTGATGTATTGTTTGTGCCTGAAATTCATCAAAACCTGCTTAGTGTTGGTCAGTTGCTAGAGAAGAACTATACACTGCAGTTTGAAAACAATGGCTGCACTATTTTTGATTCAAAAGGAGATGTGATCATCAATGTTCCAATGAAAGCCAAAAGCTTTCCGTTAGAACTTGACCAGATGACACATAGGGCCTTACCTGCTGCCTATGATGAGTCTAATCTTTGGCATAAAAGATTAGGACATTTTCACTATGGTGCATTGCAAAAGATGCAAAAAAACCAGTTGGTGACTGGTTTGTCAGAAATATCAAATCCAGGAGGAGTCTGCAGTGCCTGCCAGCAAGGCAAGCAAACCAGGCAGCCCTTCCCTGCCAATCAAGCTTTGAGAGTTAAGGAGAAACTCAATCTAATCCATTCTGATGTGTGTGGACCTATGTCTATAGCATCTTTGAATGGAAGCAAGTTTTTCATCCTATTCATTGATGATTATACCCGATTTTGTTGGGTGTATTTCATGAAAGCTAAATCAGAAGTTTCATCAATATTCCAAACCTTCAAAACTCTTGTTGAGACTGAGACAGGAGCCAAAATTAAATGTTTGAGGTCTGATAATGGGACTGAGTTTACCTCTGCTTCTTTTGAAGAAATCTGCAAAATCTCAGGGATAAAACATCAATTTACAGCTCCATATACTCCTCAACAGAATGGAGTATGTGAAAGGAGAAACAGAACAATCATGGAGATGGCGAGAAGTCTTCTTTACGAGAAAGGCATGCCAAAATTCTTTTGGGCTGAAGCTGTCAATACTTCAGTATATCTTCAAAATAGACTCTCATCCTCAGCCATTCCTGGGAAAACTCCATATGAGCTTTGGTTTAGTGCAAAACCTTCTGTGCAACATCTAAAAGTTTTTGGATGTCTTTGTTTTGTCTTGATACCTGATCAAAAAAGGCAAAAACTTGATCAAAAAGCCAAGACAGCTGTATTTGTTGGCTATAGCACAGTTTCAAAGGCTTACAGAGTCTATGATGTAGAATCCAAGAAGATAATAATTAGCAGGGAGGTCAAATTCAATGAGGATCAAGGCTGGAACTGGAATATTGCTGTATCTGATGATCTGGATGTCGATATACAACAACTAAATCAACCTGAGGTTGCTGGTCATGACAGCTCAGATGAGGATACAGAGGATGATGCTCTTGATGATGTACCTGTAAGGGGAACGAGGCTTCTCTCTAACATTTATGATAGAAGCAATGTTGCTATCTCAGATCCTACAGATCATAATGAGGCTGTTAAATCAGCAGGTTGGAGGAAAGCTATGCAAGATGAATTTTGTGCAATTCAAAAGAATCAAACTTGGTTCCTTACACAAAGACCTAAAGATAAGAATGTAATTGGAGTCAAATGGATTTACAGGACCAAGTTGAATGCAGATGGCAGCATCAATAAATTAAAAGCCAGATTGGTAGCCAAAGGCTACTCACAACAAGCTGGACTTGATTTCTCAGACACATTTGCTCCTGTTGCTAGGCTTGACACCATTAAACTTATATTAGCTCTTGCTGCTCAAAAGGGCTGGAAAGTTTATCATCTTGATGTCAAGTCTGCCTTTTTAAATGGTTATTTGCAGGAAGATGTCTTTGTGGAACAACCAGAAGGCTTTATGATCAAAGGGGAAGAGGAAAAGGTCTACAAATTGAGAAAGGCCTTGTATGGCCTTAAGCAAGCACCAAGGGCCTGGTTTAGCAGAATCAACAATCATTTGTTGCAGCTTGGTTTTGAGAAAAGCAAAAATGAAGCAACTCTGTATGCCAAAGCTACAAAAGATCAAATTTTTATTGTATCAATCTACGTTGATGACTTGCTTGTTACTGGGAGCCATCTTGAATCTGTCCAGCAGTTCAAAAAGGAAATGGAGATGATATTTGAGATGTCTGATATGGGAGAAATGTCCTTCTTCCTAGGTCTCCAGGTGAAGCAATCAGACCATGGCATTTTCATTCATCAAAGGAAATATATCAGCGAGGTTCTCAAAAGATTCAGCATGAATGCTTGCAAGTCTGTCTCTACACCAATGGCTACAAATGAGAAGCTCACCAAAGATGATGGAGAAGAAAAGATCAATGAAGGACTGTTCAGGAGCCTCATAGGGTGTCTGCTTTATATTACTGCTTCTAGGCCAGACATTGTTCAAGCAACTAACTTGCTTTCAAGGTTCATGCATTCTCCTAGCAAGAAGCATTACAGAGCAGGTAAAAGGATTCTTAGGTATCTCAATGGCACCCGAGATCTTGGCATCATGTTTGGTAAGTCAGAACAGCTTGAATTATCAGGTTTTGCTGACAGTGATTGGGGAGGTTCAGCAGATGACATGAGGAGTACTTCTGGTTATTGTTTTACACTCGGTGGAGGTTTCTTTTGTTGGAATTCCAAGAAGCAATCAATGGTTGCACAGTCAACTGCAGAGGCAGAGTACATAGCTGCCACTGCTGCAGTTAATCAAGCCATTTGGTTAAGAAGAATTCTCATGGACCTACAACAAACACCAGCTCAACCAACATCTATCTTTTGCGACAACCAAGCCGCCATAGCCATATCCAAAAATCCAGTACAACATGGGAGAACCAAGCATTTCAAGATAAAGCTCCAATTTCTTAGGGAAATGCAGGAAAATGGAGAAATAAAGCTGGAGTATTGTGAAACAGCTATTCAAATTGCTGACATCTTTACCAAGGCACTCCCTAAAGCCAAATTTGATTTTTTAAGAAGGAAACTTGGCGTGCAATGATGCAAAATCAAGGAGGAGTGTTAAAGATTGATTTTGAACATTGCTAGTTGGTCAAGAGAGTGTTGCAGTCATGTTGCAGTAAACTTCAAGTTGCTGGAATCATGTGGACTTGTAGCAGCCAAGTGGATGTTCTATGTCAATCTTTTATCATTTTTCATTCTGTCAAACCCTCCATTGTATTTGCTATCCATACTTTCTTGTTTAAGTGAATTAAGTATGGTAGACCATATGCAGCATGGTCTTTTCTGGAAAAGTATGGCTAACCTGTCACAGTATGGGCATAGTAGTCAGTGATTTAATCACTTGTATAGGTATGGGCTAATTGTCTTTTGTACCTAACCATGTACACTATATATTTGAATGATAATGTATCATTTGTGTGGTTCCAACACCAGACAATCTGTCCACTATTACTCTTCCAACTATTGTTGTTTTCATTGTCTGCAAATCAATAAGAGGCAATTCTGCAATTAGCCTATTGGTTTGTGGCAGAACTAAGATAGATACATGTCCTTCATTCAAGACTTTGGCGAAAAGGTGATAACCATCCATATGTTTGATGTGATGAAAACTACATAAAGGGTGCCTTTCGGGACTACTAGGATTTCATTCTGAGCCGCGGAAATGGATGTGGGGAGAGTGTAGGCCTCCTTTTGGCGCAAAGTCGATTCAAGGTCAATTTTTGACTTTTTGTGAGGATTATAATCATTTGGTTAAGTTTTTCAATTGGGGAAGGGTTTTACGTTTTATACATTTTTGTACATGCTGTTGACCACCCATAAGTTTTGAATAACAATTAAAAAAAACATTGTTACCCATCGTAGGATCCAGTTAGAGATATAAAGGAGGAAACAATGCTGTTCAAATTAAAGAACCTTTAACCACATGAAGTTACTCTTTTTTGTCTATCAGAAGTAGCATTAAATCGTGAATTACTTATAAATTGCATATCCTCCTTCCATGCAATATCATAGACAAGCTTTTTTTTTTTTTTAAATTAAGAATTTCCAAGATTAAGCAGACTTTTTTGCGAGTTACAATTTATAGTGTATAAAAAATGACTGTAAGGAAATAATAGAAGTGCTTATGACCATATAATTAGCATAAAGCTAAGGAGGCCACTCTTCTTCCATGTTGGTTTTCCAATGTCAGCTCTTTAGGTCATTGGCCAGAACTTTTTCTCAAGGTATTTGACGACATCCACGTTGACTTGGAAGGCCTTGGCAAGAATATCTGGATTGATGGGTGGTTTTGATCCAAAGACAGCGTCTGCAATTGTTATGACACCAGGGTTCTGGCTGCTCAATCCGGCGAACGCAACAGCATTTACCTTTCCTATGTTGAACTGGAAGTGAATTTGTCCAATTGGAAACACAAAGACATCTCCGGGATTCAGGACTTTGGTGAAAAGGGTGTTGTTGTTCTGGTTGGATGCTACAAATCCAACAAGAAGGGTGCCTTCTATGACTACTAGGACCTCGGTGGCACGGGGATGCGTGTGGGGCGGGTTCAGGCCACCGACTGCGAAGTCAAGACGAGCCAGGGAGACTCCGAGGGTGTTGAGTCCCGGAATTTGGTCAACGAGAACCGGTGTGACGGCAAAACCAAGTTTGCTGGCAGCAGTGTTTCCGGGAATGTTGAGCCCTTGGAAGAAGAAATCGTTAGCCGTTACTAGCTTTGGATCTTTGCAAAACTTCCCATTCACGAACACTGCATGGAGAGCCATTTGTTAATTAAAACAAGAGCGTATTCTCAGTATATAAGACTCTCACAATGTACGGACATTTGCTAATTAATATCAAAAAATGATCAATATTAATTAGTTAAATTGTGTAGGTTACAATTTGAACCTCCTCAAATTATTAAAATTTAGAAAAAAAAAAAAAAAGAGGCTTATTGAGAAACCCTTTTAAAGGAGAAAATTGAAGGAAAACGTACCTCCATTAGGCTCCTTGATGGCAACACAGAAGTCCTGAAGAGGACTAGGGTCATAGGCAGAGGCAATTGAAGAAGCCAAAGCCAAGAGGCCAAGAGTTGCCAGGAAACGAGGGCCTTTCATCGTTACTAATGTAGTACTCTTGTATGCTTGTGGCTTATGTTGTTTAGTTGAGGGATGAGACATCTTTCATGGGAAGAAGCCTATTTATAGGGAGGATCCATTGAGCAAGTCAATGTTGTTGCCAATATAATAATATAAACGAGATATAAGATCGCCATTTGGAAGTTCTCCAGGAGTGCAGTGGTTATCCATCAAGAATATTTCAGTGACAAATATTAATTTACAGCCACAATCGGTTGACCAAGACTCGGTTTTATGTTAGGATTTGCGTGGGAGAGCGAAAATACAATTCATAATTAAGAAATAAAATAACGATGCATGTATATTTCATTGGTTCAACTCTTTCAATAACCCCAGATTTCAGGACGATCAAAGTAATATATATATTCACCAGTCAAGAAGATTTCTTTTCTTTTTAACAGTAATTTCATTCATTCGATTCGTAGTGAAAATATAGGTCATCATCTACACATAAATTATATAAAAGAGTTTAGAAACAAAAACCCAATTCCAAGAAACTCTCGATGCTCAAAATGTAATTAAATTCATCCTTGTACACCAAAAGCACCTACTCTTGACTCAGTATACCTACGTACCACTTAACAAATAACCACAAAATCAATCCAACCCTCTCATATGGAAGCACAGTCTTGGGCCAATTACACAAACAAGTTCTAAAAAAAAAAAAAAATGTTTAACTAACAAATTTTGTAAAGAAATCGTAACAATTAATTGCACAGGCTTGGGGCAAATCATATTATAGCACAGTAAGCTCATGAACACGGACTACTACTGCGTAGCAAAAGTTATTTGATACCATATCTATTTTGTAAGTTCTTGTTCGTGTGTTGTTTGCTATGTGGGAATACCTCTTGTATGAGATATATAAAGCACCATTCAAAAAAAGAAAAAAAAAATCTCTAAAACGAATCGAAAGAACAAACATTGAAGAAATGTCCGAATAGTTTGGAGGCGAAAACTCTTCAAAATATTTCATAGACTATGGTTAGTTCTTATAAAGGAAAATCACGATGGAAAATGTATAAGCTGTCGATCTGAATAAGCTCCACATAGCCAATCTTGTCATCTAATAGTAAAATATGAACACGTCTTGTGGTCGAGGTAGTTTGCAAAATTAGAAAGGGCCTTGCGGATGTCATTGGTAGTTGGCGAGTAACCAAATAATCTTCAGGATATTGCACTTAATTTGGCAGGGTCAGAATATTAATTTGCTCCACAGAAAGCGAGGTCGTAAGGCATGCAGGCGACTGCAGGACGCGGGGGCAAGCTGTACACGGCAAGTAATTAAAGTATGTGTCTGGTAGTAGAGAACTTATCCATCATTGCCGGTTTGGGCGTCTCTACCAACTCATTTGTCTAGTCTACAGCTGCATCCTCTGCTGCTTCAATGTTGACAGATTCCAATGGGGCGTAAAGGCACTTGGGACTCCTTTGCGAGAGAAAAAAATTAATTATCGGTAATTTAAAACTTTTAAATTTAAAATGACGTGAAATTTAATTAATGTGATTTGATTAGTAAAAATTTAAATAAGTAGAATATGAAAAACTCGAAATTCAGATCAAACCTAACTCATAAAACCCAAATCTGGAAACAACTTTAGTAAATCTGAACTCTAAACCCCATCTTTTAATTAAAAAATTCCTTGTTAATTTTTGTTATCTAATTTACTTTTAGTTCTGAAAAATAATTTGTCTGCCAAATATATACGACTGCCGGCTTCAGTAGCAACTATCTTTAACCAAGTGCTTCCATGGAAATACATTAATACTAACCAAGAAATAGGATGAGATCTACAAATCAGAACTATAATTAAGGAACTTTCCATTAATGGTCAATATATACTATTATCGTTATTATACTCACCAACTAGAACATACATTTGCAAGACATCTTCTAAATTTGAAAACTTAATCATGATAACGTCATTGATCACAAACGCAAATCCTATTGCAAACCAAGTCCTGGTCAACTGATTGTTTGAAATAGTATTGTTTGTTTGCCAAAAAAAAAAAAAAAAAAACAAATGTATCATAGAGATAATCATTAATTGAAAACTTGCAAACATACACAAACTTATTGGAAATAACGTGGATTAGTTCGATGGTTCTCTTCTATAAATACTCTTGTTTCCCATCGAGGATATCGCACCCACAACTGAAGCAAAGACAAGCTACAAGTCTACTAGAGTACACAGAGTTAGTAAAATGAAAGGTGTTCGCTTCCTTGCAGCTCTTGCTCTCTTGGCTTTGGCATCTTTGCTTGCCTCTGCCTATGATCCTAGTCCTCTTCAGGACTTCTGCGTGGCCATCCAGGAGTCTAATGGTGGTACGTTTGCTTCGATTAATTGGCCCTTAATGCCAGTGTCCTTAGCTTTTATCACAGTACGTAGTTAATTATTTGGATGCCAACATTCGTTAAGGATATATTTGTATAAATAATTAGTTCAATTTCCTGTATAACCAATTCAATTATTTGATTGGCTTTCACGCATTTCAAAAGCAAACCCACATTACAATATCGCTTGGATGCACATTTGGAGTGTCATGGTTAATTGCAGCCATCTATTAGAACAGTAAAAATGTCTATACGCCGGTCGTTATAGCGTCATGTCTGGACCTGTGTTTGGGATGTGTTTAAATCAATGCATAAATGTAACTTTGCCTAATTGCAAATGCTTGATCCATGTTAACAAAGTGTTCCATACTTGCAGTGTTCGTGAATGGAAAGTTTTGCAAAGATCCAAAGCTAGTAACGGCTAACGATTTCTTCTTCCAAGGGCTCAACATTCCCGGAAACACTGCTGCCAGCAAACTTGGTTTTGCCGTCACACCGGTTTTCGTTGACCAAATTCCGGGACTCAACACTCTCGGAGTCTCCCTGGCTCGTCTTGACTTCGCAGTCGGTGGCCTGAACCCGCCCCACACGCATCCCCGCGCCACCGAGATCCTAGTAATTATGGAAGGTAACCTCCTGGTTGGATTTGTAGCATCTAACCAGAACAACAACACCCTTTTCACCAAAGTCCTGAACCCCGGAGATGTCTTCGTGTTTCCAGTTGGACAAATTCACTTCCAGTTCAACATAGGAAAGGTAAATGCTGTTGCGTTCGCCGGATTGAGCAGCCAGAACCCTGGTGTCATAACAATTGCAGACGCTGTCTTTGGATCAAAACCACCCATCAATCCAGATATTCTTGCCAAGGCCTTCCAAGTTAACGTGGATGTTGTCAAATACCTTGAGAAAAAGTTCTGGCCAATGACCTAAGAGACTGAGGGGGAAAACTAACATTAAAATAGTGGTCTCTTGCATTCTACGCTAAATGTTTTATTTTTTTCTCACCAATAACATTAATTTAACTTTAAAAATCTTCTAATATATATAAAATATATGTCTACTCTGTCCAACTTCAAATTAGAAATCTCGTAATATATATATAAGATATACATGTATACTTCGCCCAACTACTTAATATTTTGGGTTCTCATTCCTGCGCGAGAGATGACGATGGCAAATTGAAAATCGATCGCCTGCTTGTAATCTCTATGCCGTAGTAACACAACGGCTCCAATATATGGTCTTGTATTCGATAAGTAGATAATGGACTACGTATAGACGAAGTCACATATTACATTGGGGCAATGTGGAAAATACTTTAAGTTGATTAGAAGTAAAGAACACAGAGAAAAAAAAAAGGCACAGAATTGACAAAGTTTCTTATCTATCAAAGTATGTATTGGTTAGAAGCGCATGGCCATAAAATAAGAGTTGGTTCCCCTGTTATTGGTTGGCGAAAGATAAAAGAGTTTTCCCGAACCTCTTTGTAAGCAAAGAGGAAATTTGTGTAACTCATTGATTGTTGATTAGTGAAGGATTTATCTAGCTTGGTCCGTGGTTTTCTCTGTATTCTGGAGAATTTTCCACGTAAAAAATCGTGCCCTTATGTTCTTTGTATGGTATGGATCAGTGCTCGTGTTGCTTGCCGGCAAATTATTATTGTATCATTTGAGACACTTGGTTCGTCTTTTCCCAACAGTAGGAACAGAGCACCCGTTTATTCCATATGATACAGTCATATAGCAAACCAATATTGGATTGGGTGGCTTAGAAGTAAGAAAGCACTCTCTTGAAGCTTTGCATTTATAGTACACCAAAATCAAAAGAAGAAAAAGAAGCCAAACGTTTGCCAATCCATTTACTATCGATATGCTTATAAATAAGCAGTTTCTGAATAGCAGACCCTAGTGGCTATTGTTTATCCAGGTCTGTTTCTCAAGATGGTTCACGACATTCCTTGTCTAACTGGAATGCCTTGGCGAGAACATCAGGACTGATAGGTGGATGCGATCCCAACTGTGTTAAGCCCCTGCAATTCTGCAACATTTAAGAGAGTGACATTTGATCCAACTTGGTGTGCGGTGTTTCCTGGCAAGTTGAGCCCAGAAAAGAAGAAATCATTTGCTGATGCTAGCTTCGGGTCCTTGCAGAACTTCCCATTCACAAACACTGCACAGAAAGCATGTTTGTTTATACTGAAGTGTCAAAAGAGGAGGAAAAAAAAGGGCAGGGACACGAAATTTCGCAATATATTGCTATTATTGTTATCAATTGCATATGCTGTGGATTGGTTTAATTGAGTGACTTGATAGGCTTGAAATGGCAATATAAGTAGCACATACCAGCATCATTGATGTTGTTAATGGCAACACAGAAGTCCTGAAGAGGACTGGGGTAATAGGCATGGGCGGATAAAATAAATGAGAATAAGGACAGAGGCCACAAGCTCCTTTCATCGTATCAACTATCTACCGCGTTGCCTTTCTTCTGTTGCGGAATGGCTGCCAATCCTTGTGTAAGGAAACAAGTCTATTTATAGGTGTTAAGTCATTTTCTTAGTGCATTATCTCTAGGGGGATGGTGTCAGACTTTATATTTTTCACTCTTTCCTCTTAATCCTTGTCTCTTCAATATATCTAATAATATATCTAATGAGTTCTCTGAATCACTGTAATCAACTTGACGTATATAACTTTACATCGTTATTATTATAATTATTAAATACATATTTATAATTTTTTATTATAATGGAATTTAAAAAATTAAAAAATATGTAATAAATAGTTATAATTGAATAAATATATGTACTACTATTTTAAATATAATCAAATTTATTATATGTAACTTTTTCGATATCCAATAATAACTTTTAATTATGGCATGTGTGCGTGCTATGGTTGCATCAGCATATAGCATTGACATGGAATCCGTCTTTTTTCCTCTTATCTCAATATGAATGCTGTCCTTTTCTATCATTGTAAACCATTTGTTGCTGATGTATATGTGCAAGTTGACGATGGTGTACGTATCTAGTTGAAGCATGCAAGGATTGATTAGCATGTATGCGACAATGATTAATCAATAATAATAATCATCCTAAGTAGATAATAACGTGTAAATACAGTATGTGTCTAGACTCCAAGAGAGGAAAAAAGAGCACGTTTGAACGATTCTTCTGATATGGGGTAATTTAACACCTTCCACTTGCAATGAGAGAAAAAAAAAAAAAACAGGTCCAGGCTCCACTCCCCCATCTTCCATCTGCAATTTAGCAACTCCACTGCATGTCAATTTCGTCCAACTTGACCCTCTTGCCACTTCATTACTCGTCATTGCAAGATTTGATATTTGGATTAGCGTTAAACACACTAAACCCACTCTGGTTTACCTCTTTCGCGTTACGCTTCTTTGGGGGGATTTCAATTTGCATTCCAAGACTTTTGACGTTGTTTTCTAATCTTGACAATTGCTACTAAATCTAAGACACCTTAGGGGTGAGCCCGGTGTCACATCCACATCCAGATGTGTACCATCATGAGGTCGAGACAACCTCACGTTTGGGCTCCAATCCTTAACGCTAGGTCTCCAGTAGGTGACCCAGCAAACCTACCAGACCCCTGTTTTTTCCTTGTTTTTATAAGTGATTTATTGCTCTGTTTTTTTCCCTCTTTCACACACATATTTCACCGAGCAATTAGAAGTATCAAATTCACTCAATTTGCTTAAAATTTGAGGACTTATATAAAATATTGAGAATAAATCGGGGACAACTAAATTCAAAAGTAGATAATTTCTTAAATTATAGAAAAATGATTACTAGATTTAAAAGTATAAAAATACAGTTTAGGTACAATTAATAAAATGATGTGAAAATTGAATTAATAAAAAATAAATTATATTATTTTATTAATTATATCTAATCTTTTTTCTTTTTTGTATTTATGTAGTTAACTCCAAATCAAAAGGTACATCCACTTGGCGATAATCAATTCTTGAGAGGTGGGTAATAATTTAATAATTTGAACTCCAAGTTTCTAACCTTTTGAATTTTGAGTGAACGATGATCTAACAGTTTGAACTTTAAACTCAACAATTAATTTCAAATTTTAGCAATAAGATAAGAACCAAGGGATAAGATAAGAACTCCAGGTAACATAATACAAATGGACTGACTCCCTCTAAACTAAGTGGGGTTCGAATACATGAACATATATTTAGTAGAAGGAATAGATAGAGTTAACGAAATAAAAATTTAAATAATAAAAATAAAAATTATAGTAATTAATTATAACTAATAATATAAAATTTGTCATAATCATCCTGCCTATCAATTTGGCGTTTCCAATTATTTTCGATATAAGTAACCCTGCGGGGGGGGGGGAGCGGTCTAGATTGCGAAGCACGAAAGTGAAAAAGTACTGTGATCCATTTCAACGTCTTGCTTGACAAGGAAAAATAGCCAAGAAAGTGACCTTCTCACTTCATCCTGGGGAACTACATAAACGTCCAAGTGGAATCCAACTTTTTTCTTGTCATAATTAAAAATCCTCTAATTGTCAACTGTGCTGGGTTGCAGAGACAGAGACAGAGAGAGACAGGAAGAGATTCTTCCAGTTCCCAGAAAAACCAAGTTGATCATTTTCCCTACCATCTTTTTTTTATATTATTATTATTTGTATTTCTTTCTGTATTTGGTTTAGTTTGTTTGATGGCCAAGAGTGAGGTTCTTGAGAAAGTTCCATGCCCAGTGGCCAAGGGAGTTATGGAGTTAAAGAAAGAGCTCCAGAGGGTGGTGCAGGCAATTCTTGATGTTGATGATTGCAGTGTTGAGGTGGTTGAGGAGGCAACAAAGGTTTTAAATGAGTTGAAGGAATTGAATTTGAAGAAGCCACCTTTTTCTCTGAAGGTGTTGAGTGATGGTATGGCTATCCCTGAAGAATTCAAGTGCCCCATTTCCAGAAAGCTCATGAATGATCCTGTTATTTTGTCCACTGGGCAGGTTAAAGCTTATGGCTTTTGCGTTCAGTTATTTTTTAGGCTTTTGGGTTTTGGCCATTTTCATTATTCTTTTGTTTGTGGCTGGTTTCCCTAATGTTTTGAACTTTAGATATGCATGCAATATTTTCCTTTTGGGTTTTGTATTGAGTGTTGCAATATGAAAGTTTCTTTCTTTTTTTTTTTTCATTCCATGTTTAGTGCTTTGCCGTGTAGTGGCAATACTTTGATTCTGCAAATTCGGGTACTTCTCTGCTTCAAGATTCATTGAGGCCTTTGGATTTGCGTTGTTTTAATACTGGATTCTGCAAGGTTTTAGGTGTTTCCAGAAAATGGGATTTTCCTTTATAATTCAAGATTCACAAATTTTCAAGAGCTGCAATTTCATCCATTTTTCTAATTATGTTTTTGTGTTCAGTTATCCCTCGCATATATATATTTTGGGGTAAAAGCTCAAGAAGCAACCAAATTGGAGACCCATGGATTTGTTGTCTCTATTTCAAGAATTTTGATAATTTGAAGTCAGTCCCGGATCGAGTGATTCAGTGAGTGAAGAACTTGGTTTGTGTCTTTAGATAAGCTGGATAAAATAAGGGTACAACAGCTGGTTATTGATCATTATCTTCAGAGAACCACTGGAGATAGCTCCAATTTAGGGCAGTAGTTCAGCCTTTTTTTTTTTTTTTCTTTTCATTAAAGAGGTAACGTAGATGGACAATCTGTTTTTCGGATAGTGGCCTTGCAGACTAAGGAATTGACCTTCATCCGCTTTGAGAGTGTTGATAGATTGTAACCTGATTGAGATTAGAATGACCGCCTCTTTATTTTTTTTGCTTTATTGAGACAAGATGTTAGTGCTGAGTTGTTTTGCCACTTTATTTACATGATAGCGACCTTGCCAACTAGAATCAGGAATTTGGTGTTCTCTGTCATTGAGCACCAAGTTTTTACTTTCGTGGTTTCTATTGAGAATGCTTGAGTTCTTGTGTTGTTCTGGCCAATTCTCCTCCTTTGTTTTGTTTGCAGGCCCACGGTGGTACTTGTATTAATTCTACGTGGTATGTTCTGACCTGCAGACTTATGATCGGAAATTCATCCAGAGATGGCTAAGCGAAGGGAATTGGACATGCCCTCAGACCCAGCAGGCTCTCTCTTATACCAATCTCACTCCCAATCACTTGGTGCGAGAAATGATTTCACAATGGTGCAAGGAGCATGGAATTGTGTTACCATTACCTGCTCAGGATGATGGCATTGCAGTTACTGATGCCGAAAGAGAGAGTTTCGATTCGCTGCTTCAAAAGATGTCATCTTCTCTTTCTGATAAAAAGGCAGCCGCAAAAAAGCTTCGGCTACTAACTAAAATGAAGCCATCTATTCGGGCCATTTTTGCTGAGTCTGTTGATGCCATTCCCCTACTGCTGAGTCCATTGTCGCCAGGCAGAGTCAATCCCGACACTGATCTTCAGGAAGATGTGATTACCACACTTTTTAACCTCTCCATTCATTCCAATAATAAGCAACCAGTTGCAAAACATCCATCTGTGATTCCTCTGCTAATTGATGCTCTGAAATCTGGAACCATTGAAACAAGAAAAAATGCTGCCGCAACTCTCTCAGCTTTATCTGACCTTGATTCTGCCAAGAACCTTATTGGAAAATCAGGTGCTTTCAAACCTCTGATTTTTCTTTTAGATGAAGGGCATCCATTAGCCATAAGGGACGCTGCAACAGCATTATTCAACCTTTGTCTTGCCGTTGAAAACAGAAGAAGGGCTGTTTGTGTGGGGGCGGTTAGCATGATCTTGAGAAAGATAATGGATGGTGTACTTGTGGCTGAGTTATTGGCGATTCTGGCAATACTTTCTAGCCATCAGAAGGCCATCGATGAAATGCGGGAGCTCGGTGCTGTGCCTTGGTTGCTCAGGTTTATAAGAGAGAGCACCGATGGGCGGAGCAAGGAGAACTGTGCTGCAATCTTATACAATCTCTGTTTGAACGATGAAACTACATGGAAGGCCATGAGGGAAGAGGAAACTGACTACTACACTATTTCTAATCTTGCAGACAGAGGTACGGCAAGAGCCAGGAGAAAGGCTGAAGGTATACTTAAGATTCTGAATAGGGCTGCTTATTAATAGGCTGTTTCATCTGCACATACTGCACGACAAAATAAATCTCTTCCCCATTCCATTGTACATACCAGCACTAGCTCAATTATCTAGAGAAAGTTCACATACTTGTGCATGGTATTCCAATCCCAAGCAAGTTTTGTAGATAAGGAACTGACTTTGGATTATTTACCTACAGTTTCTTAATAAGCTGATCTGTAGTACTGGTGAGTTTTACATTCTGGCTCATCTGAATGGCAATGGTTTTTTTTTTTTTTTTGTTTTTTACCTTTGTTCTATCTTTTCTTTTTGCCATACTTGCCTCCATTGTTTAGCTACTTTACTTTAATGCCAACATAGAATTGTCAAATGTCTTGCTTTATGTGGACTGATCTTCATGTCTGTCATTGTTGCAAACCCCCAGGACTGGGGGCGAGAAAAGGGTGGTTCAAAGGACCTACTGAATTAAAGTGATTCTGGCAGATGGGCTGGTGAGTGACAGAACTTGTAGGGTCTGAATTACTCCTTTCACCAATTTGCATTTGTCAGCAGTATATAATCAAAAATTATTAAGCAGATAATAACATAGTATTTAGCCATGTAATACTGACAAATTGTACTGTGCTATAAAGATCCAAGAACTGGATAGAACAACATAAGCCAAAGGAGTAAACCGGCGTGGATACCTGCTCTATGATGGGCCAATTCATTATTCCATCATCTGCCGCCCACAACTTGACAAGTCGTAGCATCTTATCTGATCAACATGCACTTTAGGTTAACTAAAGACCCCTATTTAGCAAAACAGAATGAAATGTAACTTGCTACCAATGTAAATCTTGCATTAGTGGACAAGAAGAGAAACTGATGTCTTTTCCCCTTTTAAGATTAGTCTTTTGATTAAGCAATATTTCTGCTTCCTATATATAGGTTGGGAGTAAGCGGGACTCTTGTGCCAGTTTCTATCACTTTTGGATTAAGAGAATAATCAGAAACTGTTGTCGGCAGCTAATGGTCAGAGGCATTTGTGGCCCTTAGCAATGCTTAAATGTCTGTTAAAGCCATTTTGTCAATTAATGGTAAAGTATAGAAAAAGCGGTTATTACCTTTTTCTTGCCTTGCTTGTGTCATTGTCATGGGCACCTTGGGGCTAATATAGATGGTTAGTCTGTCACTGTCCTAAGTTTGACTATTTAGCAGAATAGGGACAAAACATATAGTTTTTAACGAGTTAGTTTTTGCAATAAGGGTAGTCATATTTTTCAAGTTATTCTCAATCAATCTTTGAAACTTTTAATTTCAATTAACATAGTCATATTTGCACCGACATAATGGTTGAGCATCATCTGCTGATTCCAATTCTGCGAGATTTATTGGTTTTCAATGTTCCGAACATGAAAATACAGTTGGAACTTAATGCCTTCCATGGTCATGGGCGACAAAACGGCAACCACCACCAGCTAAGAGACACAAAACCTCCTATTTTATTGCACTTAAGCTGTGACGTGTCATCCGCTGATTTGCAGCATAAATTGGAACATGGGCCATTGATGTGCAGGAATCTAAATTTTCCTGTGACTACAAAGAGGGTTAGTGGATACCAAGTGTTGCATTCTCATTTTGAATGCATGTGTTTGGACCGTAGTTTGGAGCCTTTACATGAATTCTCGATAATGGAAGTGGCACCAAAAAAAGCCAGAACAGTTGGCGCATGCATAATATAGAAAATGAATCTAATTAAGATTCACTTTATACTTTATGAGAGTCTTCTAACTGAGAAGGAAATGAGTGTTAAGTTAAACAGTGTGTCATTTGCGGAGTCTTGTAGGTAAAATCAGACTACCATTGCATGATACAGAAAATTAAGGACAATACACCACATCAGATACACTAGAAAAAGTGATCATTTTAATTTATCAGCTGCCATTGCCTATTTGTAAATACTCTCACGGAACAAAAAATAAAATCCACAGAGTTTTTTTCCCCGTCATGAGTATTGTCATTGCAAAAGCACCTTGGAGTCCACATTTATGATGCGCAAGAAGTTACGAGGCATGAAAAGAGTCCCGGAATTATCTTCTGCATGGAAAAAAATAAAAATAAAAACAGAGAAAAAGAGAGATTAAAGACAAAAAGAAAAGAGGTCAGATTGAATCACATTGAAAACCTTTCCCGGTCCAAAAAATGGATGGAGTGAAAAACCACGCGTCGACCAAGAAATGGGTCATGAAGTTACCTTTATAGGTTGAATTGTGCAATATTGGCCCAGTATAACTGATCCTGAAAGTCTAGGATCCTTGCGTAGCTTGTCCTATGCTAGTGAACCAAATCCACAATAGGCAGAGCATAGGAGCCGGCCTTAAATTCTATAGCTCTTGTCCATCCCAAGAATTTTTTAGGCCCATTATTGTTGGCCCCATGAGCCTATAGTTTGTCGTCTCATGAGGCTGTTTTAATTGGTGGAAAAGAAGAGAAACCTGCCCAGTGACACTAAGTGGGTACGGTGAATGCCAGAGGGGGCAAGCAATCTGTTGGATTCACACCGAGTTATTTCAAGTTTCCAATCATTTCGAATTTTGAGTATATAATTTCAAATTCATTGCTTTCAAATATATAAATTTCAATTATTGAAGTTTCAAATCATTTGATCTTTGATTATTTAGTTTTGAGCAGTTTTAAGCTGCGAATTATTAATGCACGCAGAAACATGCACATGTAAGCAAAAACGAGGAAGAGAGAAGAGGAAGAGGGAGAGGGCGAGGGAGAGGCAAACCCGCTTGGAAGAGCGGAGAAGCTCAGGGGGAATTTTGTATAGATCCTCATCAACAGGCTTTGGAGGCCTAACAGTGAGTTTGGGACGTGCAATTGAGCAGACATTCTTATCATGCGGTCCTCTTTTTTCTCTCCATCTTGTCTGCATTCAAAGCATCATAATTGTGTTCATATTCCAGAGTTATCATCCCTGTTAGAGTCACTGTAATTATCCTGGTCTAAAGCGGAAAAGCTATATCCTTATTCAAGGCCAAAAAAAAAACAGAAGAAGAAGAACGAAAAAAAAATCACAATTCATTCCCCAATTTGGCTTCAGTGACTGACAAAGGCAAATGAATGGATAGCAAAGCTAGGAAAGAAACAATATTAGATTATCTTCTAAAGCAAGACGAAGCCTAATAAGACAGCAAAAACATTAAAGGACCCTGCACAGGGTTCACATCGGCAACTCTGTTATGTTCTATGATCCCGTGTTCCTCGTCAAAACCATGATGTGAAAAAGAGAAATAATACAATCAATGAAAGTGCGAACAAACCAGTTACAAACCTTTCTTGTAGGAGGACGATTATTGTGATCAGAAAGTTTCCTAATATCAGCAGCAGCAGCAAACAAATGGCCATCCCTCATGTAGTGATGACCACATTCTCCTAAGGAACTGTGCCTGAACAGCCCTGCCTCTCTTGCACACTCGAAATATTGAGTGATTGGTAGCTCATTTGCATGATCCCAATCTCCAAATACAGGTATCCGTCCACTCCGTTTCCACTGCTAATTAAGGAAAACAATCAAAAGAAGAAAATCCCACAAGAGAACTTTATTTAAGAAGAAGTACAAAAGAACCCCCATAAAGTATGAGAAAGAAAATTAGAAAGTTGACCACTTTTAGAGCTCCTATTGTAAAGAAGTTTCGAGCTTTGAATAAAATTTGGCTCGATTTCTCTTCAAAACAATTTTTTTTTTTTTCCCAAAGTCATTTTCTATGGAATATCTCACAAAGGGTACTTAGTTAAAGAGGGAAAAGGAGCTTCGAGGGGTTCAAATTTTGGCTTCTTTGCTCTTCATCAAAAGCAAGGAATCCCAATGTTGTTGAAATGGAGTGAGTCCAACATCACACTTCAACAAGAGTCAATTCCCACGCAGGAAAGTCAAGCTGATGGCTTTTGAAAAGAAGTTGGCAAAGACAACTTACGTCCATATTGTGGGTTGATTTTGGCTGCAAGCTGGCGGGGAAGCCAAGCAAGCACACAATATAATGGAAACAGAAAGTGAAAGGAGATTGGAGATTTGTTCTCTAGAAAAGAGGGTAAGGAGATTGAAAAGAGACCCCAAAGGGAGAATATAAATTCTAACACGGAATTGCAGGCAGAGAATCTACAAAAGAAAGATACATTTCAGTTGCCTTTGCAGCAAACACTAGTAGTGGTACAAGACTGTAACTAATGCTACACACAAAGAGAGAGAGAGAGGGAGAAGGGGTGGGGGGACTCGGCCGATCTGATAGGGTTTGGTACTTTTTTTTCAACTTTTGCAAATTTTGTATAGGGTGGCAACTGTTGGAACTTCATGCCTATAGCTATGAAGAAGCATAAAATGGGACCCATCATGTTAATGAGTCATGTGGACTTGTTGATCTATCCCTGTTTGAAAGGGACCAAAGTGGGTAGAAAATGGAGATGGACTTGCCCCAACTGCCAAAAGTAAATCTTTCTGACTGGAAAGTTTGATATTAGTCTACTGCTACGCTGTGAAGTGATGTTAATAATAGAGAAAAAAAAAAACAGAAAAAGCAAACGTTATTATTTTTTTTCTCTGATTTCTAATCCATGTATCAACTTAATGGAGGGCGTGTCCAATTTAATTCTTGCTCCGAATCCGAGGTTGAATTTCGACTGTGGGAGCATTTGTTGTTTGTTAACAATGGTGCCGAGGGACCTGGCCAAGACTTTGAGCTCGAAGGCTGAAATTTTCTTTTGGAAATGGTTGCAGAAAATAGATCTACAATTGAAGCAAAAAGCAGATGACACAAACAACCAATTAAATTCCAATCTTGTTGAATAAATATTCATTTTTTTTTAGAATAAAGTTGCATAAAAGATTACATTTTCAAATTTTTCAAATGAACAGTTTGTTTTTGATACAAGAAATGTTCAAATTCGTTAGATGACTATATATATATATATATATTCGATTAAATTCTAAACTTTTTCAATTTTTCAAGTTACAGTCAGAATCCCATTTACCATCTTTTTCTACATGCAACAATCTTTGTGGGATATCTCAAGCAATTTATTTGTTAAACTCACGATTTCTTTCCATCGACCAGGAACTTTTTCTTTTGGCAACTTAAAAGGGATGTTAGTGTTGCAGTAGTGTGGCCCTTTTGTGTCGTGCTCCAAGTTGGGCAGCGTTTTGAAGTTGCAGGGTTTCGCTCCGAGTAGGACAACATTGGCCATTGGCCCCCTTTTCTCTTGTCAATAATTCGCACTCCCCAGTTTCTTTCGTTTGTTTCTTCTTTCATTTGCTGTGAAAGGAGAGCAAAAATTAGGAAATTTGGGTTCTATGAAGGCACATTTGGGAAATAGGGTTTTGGAGTAAAATACGCCAATTTCTTTTTATTTTTTATTTTTTCCATGTATTTCATTTGATCAATAAATATATTTAATATTTTTTCTGCTTTTCATTAAAAAAACAAAAACTCGCTTGGATGGAGTTTTCGAGTTGCCTCTTGCCATTGATCAAGGGGAAAAAAAAAATAATTAACATTGATTTAACTATTAAATTTGATCCATAATATATCCCATAAAACATACGTTCTTCTACTCTTCTTGATGAACATTCTGCATATTTTTTTTAACCTCTTATTATTATTTTTTAATCTATTTAAAAAATTTTAGATTATAAATTATATAATAAAAATGATTTTTTATTTTATAAATTATATATATTTTTTTAAAAAAATTAAATTTTAAAATAAATATATAAATTTTTAATCACTAAAATGTACGCAAAAAAATACTCATCATTGGACAAAGAGCATATTCATCACTTCGTGCTTTTGGGTTTCTGGGGGGCCTAGACACGAGGAGTGAATTGTGCTACTCCAGTTTTTCGGGTTTTGACTTCTACCTGTGGCTGCAAATAAAACAAAGCAAGGAAACAAAGGGTAATTTATTTTATTTCATTTTATTATTATGACATGTATCGAATCATAAGTTATGTAATATGAGTAATTTTTTAATTAATTTTCTATATATTTTTTAGAATTATAATTTAAAATTTTAAAAATATAAATATAAAATTGTATTGAAATGTTTCTTTAAAAAAAAAAAAAACAAAAACAAAGGAACTTATAAGAAGGTCAATGTAGCTAGACAAAGGGCTAATCGGCATATCTTGAGGCCCTTACAGAT
The DNA here is from genome assembly GCA_020883675.1 of Bruguiera gymnorhiza. Lineage (NCBI taxonomy): Eukaryota > Viridiplantae > Streptophyta > Magnoliopsida > Malpighiales > Rhizophoraceae > Bruguiera > Bruguiera gymnorhiza. The sequence goes on from JAIRCJ010001048.1 coordinate 816,622, forward strand.
ATGGCATTGGCGGATGCATGGGCTCCCCAGTTGATTGATTCTGCGAGAATTCCTCCTGAAGGAACGGAAAATTCATCCAGCCCAATCCCCCACCCCCCCCCTCCTCTTTTTTTTTTTTTTTCTCTAAAATTAACTCCACTTAGAATTTAAATTGGAGATGTTTTTTTTTTTTAATAAAATTAACTTCAGTATAATTCATTGGTCAACTTTTTTAGCTCCGTAGCAGTGGCACCGGAGGGTTGCATTGGAGCTCGCGGCCACTAGCCCACTACTGAGTGCTGCTGAGGGATATAAGCTTTGAGACCCACTAGGCCACAGTTCGTGTGCATACGGGAAGCTAATAAGGCCATTGTTGGATTATTGTATCCCTATTTTTGACCCAATTAAGCATTAAATACATTTTTGTGGGAACAAAATTTCAAAAAATCCCTTCAGAACGAAATATTTGGGCCTGAGAATTTTGACAGGAGCTAGCCTGTTAAGTTAAAAGCACATTTAGGTGTAGAAACCTACCAGCCCATCAAATTCATGGCAAGTTTCCAAGCCTGTGTATTGATTTTGGGGCTGATGCCTTTGCTAAAAAGAACAAATATATATATATATATATATATATATAATCCAATGGACTGATCCATGTGGAACCTTTCATCAGATTAAAATAACAAGTTCACTTTTAAAGGCATATGGATGGATTCGAACGTGATTTGGTCGAAATTCACCTTTAATTTTTTATTTGTTTTTTCGGCTTCTTTTTTTTTATTTTTATTTTGGGAATTCAATATATTTATGTTCGATGTGTTGTGTTAGGGTGTTTGTTTTTTTTTTTTTTTCTATTTTGGAACAGTTGGAAATTGAAACGAGAGTTTTGCAAGAATGGATTGGAGAGAGGTTTAGGCTAATACCTGAGAGGTTATAATTTACATTACAAAGGGGCAATCAAATAGAGTTCCAACATGAGTGTACGGGTTCTATTGGTGAATGGTGTTAGACTTTTTACATGTGCTTTTTCTGAACGCGAAAACAGGCAGGTTGAAGTTGACGAAGGGATGTCCTTGTCTTTCGGATGTCTACTTTTTTCTGCTGAAGTAAATCCCAATGGGACAAGGAGCCTCCTCTTTTGTTTTCCCCTGCTAAGATAAAACAAATGTGGGAACACATGAGCCACATTCCGTCTCCAACTCCACCTCCCTGGGGGTTATTTTTAGGTTCTCATTACAGACACGGGTTTACCTTGTTGCGAAAAAATACATGAGTTTCATTACACATAATTTTCATAATTAATTCTAATTATATATCAAATAATTATAAAAAAAATATGATCAACAGTTATAATAATACAGTAATATGAAATTTTTTACTGTTTAAATTTGCATTTGTATAATAAGATGGATTGTAGTATGCAAAACTATAATATTATATATTAAACTCTTTTTTTTTTTTTTTAGAAAATATTTGGGAAATAATATGCACCATTTGACTAGCTAATTAGGTTCATACATGATATACACGTGAAAAAAGCTATTTTGATGTTGCATGCGATCAGCCAACAAACTTCTATTAAGCAAATTGTAGTGGAACTACCATTACTCTAATGAATCAAACTCTAAAACGCACTTGAACACAAAATTTACAAAAGACTTGTAGTAATATCATGGTTTGTCTAGAATTTGATTCAATTTATTCCATTACTTAAAAAGCATCCACACCAAATGAAAGAGTTGAATCCAACTTTTTTTTTTAATTATTTGAATCTGAGTACTGAATTTTCAATTGAATTCCATGTTTAAAATTGAATTGAACCCTATAGTAAAATTGATGTCAAACAAGCTCATAGGACTATGGAAATCAATCTAATTAAAAATAGACTTAACAAGTTAAAAAAAGTCAAATCTCTGACCACAACTCACTCAAGGACTTACAGTAATTTGACTGCATGCTCCCTTGGCCATGCGATACATACACTGTTTCACATTATTATATGATGGGGGGGGAGGGAGGGAGGATCAATTCAGTCTTTATCGATCTGAGTTTTTCAGCAGAATTGAGTGGTAGCTGTCGCAAAGTCGCACCGAAAGCTAGCTGGGTTTTACAGAGTCTCGTGCATGCACGAAAATGGCAATCTTTACAACTTTTCATGGTACTGTGGCCATTCTTATGTTGGCTCCTGCACAAGTATCGAACCCATATATGTAGGTCTTGTTAATTTCTTAAAATACACTACTAGAACCCATTGACATGTTGAAATCAACAATTTTTTTAAAAAAATAAAAAATTAAATTTGGAAATCAATTACCATTGGTCGGTACACTGACTGTTAGATGGGCAATGCTATGTACAAACCGTTGTTTTTTTTTTTTTTTTTGGGCATTTCAACCATTCATGCATCACTTAGTTTCTTTCAACCATATCTTATTATGCCTCAAGTTTTATTTTCCAATTTGTCAACTTACTTTAATTATATTTTCGGTTTGTTTCCAGAAAATTATTAATTACACACATGAAACAGTTGGATACATATAACCAAAACCATTTCCTTTCGAACATGTTGTCTTAATTAATCACCGAAACCGTTACATTTACGTAAACGTATATATAATTATAGTTTTGGAGTAAAAATAATAATTTCAGATTTTTGCATACCTTTCATTTGGATGCCTAAAGACCCATGTCACGGTAAATAACTTAATGTTATATCTTCTAGTTAGGTCCCCCCCCCCGGGCCCCGAAAGTCAAGGATCGGGTGATCGACGTGAATTTGAATTTTGATTACTGAAATTAGGCATTCTATCACTAGATTAGGCATTACAAGACTCTAAATTCATTAAGAGTCTTAAGTTTGAATTCAATATGATGAGGAGTTTCGTAGGATATAAAAGGGCTACCTTGTTCATACCTTGCACAGTAGTGCCCCGCTCTTTTTTTTTTTTTTTTCCTTTCTTTTTTCTTTATTTTTCAGTTTTGTTTGTTATAAAGTATTTTTGGTTGAAAAAGGGTTTTTTTTTTTTTTTTTGAGTTTGATTTAGATTTAAATTTGGAGTATTCGGCAGGCCAGAAGTCCAACATGGGCTCTGTCGGATGCTATAATATAAAAGAACCATAAGATCCAAACTAGACAAGGTCCCAACATCTCTTATCTTATTCGACTCCATTGAGAATGATACCGTAGATAAAGTACTAGCTCGAAACCTACGTCAACCCATGTGACCAAAGTTTGCTTATGAAGTCATCGATTCGTCAATTGGATTTTGCATTATAGTTTAATGATTAAGGTTTGATGTACTAAACTAATAGATCTTAGATTACTTCAACGTTTCACTTATTTAAAAACAAAAAAAAAAAAAAAACGAAAAAAGGGAGGTATGGGACCTAAGAGTAAAAAAAGTGAAGATTGTTGCTCTATACAAAAATTTCGGATGCTTAGATATAGTTTTCTTAGGTACCTTCTAAGTTCCAAGAGTTATAAAACGCCATCAAAACGGATACATAATTTTTACCATTAGTTAAATATGACTTTGAGATAATTTAAGGAAATAAAATTGTAATTCTACTAATATGCTTGATAATGGAAGCAACTACACAAAAATGATATATACAATTGAACACCACCACAACAACAACAACAAAGAGGTAATTTCAAATTTAATTGAGTTAGTTATATAATTTTTTTTTTGTCATTTTATTTTAGTATATATTAAATTAAAAATAAACTTTAATTATTTTAAATTATTTTTAATTAAAAATTTTAAAATAATTTAAATTTTTCTCTCATTTTATATTGTCATCTATTTGTATTTATATTTTGAAATTAAAAATTATTTATTAATATTTTTATATAATTTTTTATATTTAATTTTGATATTAATATATTTAAAATTTAATATTATATTATTAATATAAATTTTAATTTATTAAAAGATAAATAATAAAAAAATAAAATTTAAGTTAATAAAAAATAATATATTAATTTATCAATTAGACTACAAATTTAAGTAATTACTTTTCTCTTTCTTGGTTAACTCACTTTTTTTTATATTATTATAATAATTTTCATTAATTGTATTCAACTCTGTTAGAGTACAGAAACTGTTTTCCATGAGTTTTTAGTAATTCCTCCAAAGATGTTGTGGCAATTATATATTGACGATTGATCCAATCATTCTGTTACGCTGCTAGTGACACTGCTAGTAAAAACAACAGCACAACACTGTATCTAACCTCTGCCCGGCTCTAGCTAACACTCCTTGGAGTTAATCATTTGTTCAATGGGCATTTCTCACAATCACTTTTTAATGTAAAATGAGACGAAGTTTTACTGAAAACTGCTGACTAAATTTCTGAGCCAAAAACTGAAGCAGTAGTCTGTGGTCACTGTCCAAATTTTGGCTTCATGTTTGCACTTGCATGATCCAATCAAACGGTGCCAGTTGATCATTAATTACAGATAATGGTGTATTTGTCAGGGTCTACATTGTATGTAAGAGCTTCCCTGATCATACGATCTTGGACCTGTATCAGAGTCAGGGGAAGAGGTTTGACATTTTGATTGATTGAAAGTGTCTCGCTTGGTGGGTCAATTTTTTTATAGCAGCTGGGCTAAAAAAATCTTTCCCAAATCTTCTTGGGAAACGAGTAACTAAGCTGACCTCATTTGTCATGTGGTTAGTACACAGATTTAGTCAGCGGAACTATATATACAATACAAGACACTTTTGTCAATATTTGACACAAGTTACCAAAATTATTGAAATTGGGAAGCTACGCGGTGAATTGACACGTTAATACATGGTATATTTTCAATTTTGTTTTTAATGTATAAATATATTTAATAATAACTATTATCAATATGTAATATAAAATAAGTTTGTATTTGTTCTATCTCACAATGTACTTCTTCTTGGAAAGCAGGGTAAATTTTTTTGGATTGAAGTTTTCGAGTTTGAAATATTTATTTAATGCCGTACTCCCAGCACAAGCCATGCTTTGGTAATCCATTACCAATTGCTAGAATGGTATCAATATATTCTTATTGTCAAATGAGCTTACTTACCACAAGATTATTATTTTCATCCTACCGAGTATGTGCTACTAACCAAGGAATTCACAAATATTGGACCACTAGTATAGTATGCTCATGCTGTCTCCACGTAATGTCAGATACAAACAGACGACATTGGAAAGCTAGGGGGACCATTGACTATAGGTTTCATGCACGTAATTATGGTCTTGGCGTGAAGATAAAGCCCGGGGGGAGGGGGGAGGAAAAAACAAAAAAGAAAAACAAGTACAATAACGAGTTGCTATATAGATCCTGGAGCAGGACACTATATGATAGAAGGGGAAGTTTGGGCAAACAAGAGAGAGAGAGAAAAAATATATATTGTATTCTGAGAGATTGATTTAGGGAATATGGGTGGTGTTGCATGGACTGAGGAGGAAGATCACTTGCTCAAGAAATGCATAGAACAGTTTGGAGAAGGGAAGTGGCATCGCGTGCCCTTGTTGGCTGGTAAGACTCAATAACTATGTGTTGCTTCCTGCTTGTTACTTTTTCTCATACCACCAAACCAACTCCAAGTAGAACTTCATGGGTATTTTATTTTTTACATTATGCCTTTGATCTTCATGCAATTTGATCTGATCAAAGTTTAAACTTTTGGATCGATCGGAGGTTTTTTATTCTCTCTGTTTTTTTTTTTTTTTTTGAACGAGATGATGATAGATCTTGAGTTATGCCACAAATTCTTATGTATTAATCTTGTAAATGTTTTCTTCTGTTTGATTGCGTATGTGATGGTGAAATTTTCAACTTCAATGAAGTTGACTTTCTATAATTTGCATATGAGTTCAACCCAGATGGATCGGCACATGTTTCTTTCAAATTAAATAGCCGCAACAGCTAGATATATATCTATGGATCTTCTTTCACGTATAGTTTAGACACTCTCTTCTGCAATCATTTCGCTGAGGAGTTAGGTCAGATCTTTAATTCTCTCTTTCTCTTCGTATGACAACATAAAAGTACGCAGGCAATCACAAACAATAACATTTCTTTCTTTATGTTTATGTTTTAATGCAGCCATGTTCATCAGCAAACCGATAGACACGTGATCGTAGGTTTATGCATCATTTTATTCGCATTTATTGAGCTTGAAGAAGCTATAGATTGTTCTGTTCTAAGACAAGCTCGACAAGAGCAAAAATTGTTAAAATTTAATACGGGATCCAATCGCTTCTTGACGGGAACAATCAACTAATCTTCATGTTTGGTCTTTGACTTTGGGGCTTGGCATATTGTCAAGGTCTAAACAGGTGCCGCAAGAGCTGCAGGCTGAGATGGCTCAACTACCTCCGACCAAATATCAAGCGAGGGAATTTTGAGAAAGAGGAAGTCGATCTCATTATCAAGCTTCACAGGCTCCTGGGCAACAGGCAGGTTTTCTTCATCCGATATTTGCATTGAATTGTAGTTATTCATCCCTCTTGGCCTTTGCTTGAGGCTATCTGGTTTCTACTCTCTTCCTGCTTTCAAGAATGAACACGCCACAACAACAATAATAACAAAATTTAAATCTCAATTTTAATTAGATTTGACTCCATGAATTTTTATTATTATTATTATTATTTTAGTTTATTATAAACTAATTTAGAATGAAATTTAATTTTTTAAGTTATTTTTAATTAAATGTTTTTCTAGTCAACTTATATTATTTTTTTCTTCTTTTGTCAATCTCTCCTGAATTTGATCGTCCATTTTATTTTCACTTTAGCACACTATTATGGAGAAATCACGCATAAGAACAACTAAGAATACAAGAGTTTTCTTTTCTTTTCTTTTCTTTTTTCCTTCTTGGTTTCTTTGGTCACATGTAGATTAAAAAAGCAGAAAAAGTTGACAAACAACCTTTCATTTTCTAAGTTGTTGTTCATTTTGCCTTTTATTAATTGGGGTGGTTTCCTTTTGGGACATGAACAAATATCTAATTAATTCCATGTGCTAGAACATGGAGCTTAATTAGCCTTACGTTCTTTTGAGCTCATGGCCGGCCGTTCCTTACACGGTAAGCATGGAGTTATGGAACTGTGGAGCCTATACGGACAATTTAAGGCCCTGATCTAGCTCCCTATACAACTTCAACCGACTTTACTCATGTTAACACCACTGATACTAATTGGGCATTTTTCTATATATTCTTTGTTGTTTTGAGATTACAATATTAAGAATCAGACTCATTCTCACATGTTTTGAGAATGATTTTTTAATATCACTTTGATCAAAGTCCGATTTGTATATTTTTCTATCTTGAACATGATGCTAACAAAATTTTAGAACACACCCACTTGACGGTGCCAGTGGACAATGAGTTGTATGGTATGGATTTTGCATCTTAATTTATTATTCCCAATGCCCCCAAGTAATCGAGTTTCGTAAAAAGGGCTGATTTGAATCTCAGGTGGTCATTAATCGCCGGCAGACTTCCGGGGAGAACAGCTAATGACGTGAAGAACTACTGGAACTGCCACTTAAGCAAAAGACTCACTGCCCAAGAAGCCAATAACCGAGAGAAGCAAGTGGCCAGAAACAATAATGTAGAAATCGTTAGACCCCAGCCAACGAACTTCGCAACAAGCCCAGTGATGAAAATTGCCAGCACCCCAGAGGGTCCAAATTACCAGCAGGAGCCACCAAAAGATGACAACAGGACACCATCAACACCAACATTGCTGCAGCAAGTTGATGAAGATGGAAAGGCTGGCCACGAGGTCCTACTAAAAGAGGATGACTATAGCTATCTGGGGATAAATGAGGAACGTGGCTTTGTTGCTGACTTGGGCATGGATTTTCAATTTGAAGAAGTGAAGGTGGCATGTGATGTGGAGAGTAGCATCAGCAAATGGGACTTGGATGACTTGATCTTGGACATGGATCTTTGGAATGAAACTATGTAGAGAGTAGTAACTAGCTAGTAAGCCTATGTTCTTTGTTGCTTTAAGAGGTGGGAAGCCAATAATAAGTGGTGTCGAGATGACATACTGTGAAATGTGCATCTCTAAGCTTACCTAAAATTATTTCCTCCTACCTCTCACAAGCCTTGTATCCCTTGAGAATTTAATCGATGTGGAAAATTTTTTTATGAAACTTATAAAGTATGTTGTCTAACTTTAGCTGGTAAAATGTGGCATCTCGGGATTATTATATCAGTTTGTGGGAAAGTCTCTCAATATACAAGAATTTGGTCGACAATACCATCAGGCCATAAGCTTAAAGGCCACTAATTGACGATTAATTGACTATTTTTAATGTTCAACGGAGGGGAAAAAAAAAAAAAAACAAAGATTTCACGGAATGAATAACATGAAATTTCAAGTCTGATGGGTTCTGGATTGGGGGTTTGTACATTTACAAAACAAAGATAAAAGAATGTCGGGTGGTGAGGACCACTAGCTAGGTGTGAGAGAAGTAAATTATGGGGAGAAAATGTTACATTTTGATTAATTATAGGGTTTGAATGACTCATGAGTCCTTACATGCGATGTAACCTCTGACAGTGATGATGCCACATGGGTTGCGGTTGGCACTTTGGTTGAATTCACAAAGAGATTATTTTTAAAATTTGAATTATGATTACCAAATTTAAATAGATGTGACAGTCACAGAACTCAACAAATCATACAGTCATGCCCATTAGCTCATCACCTCTGCCACTCCAAACCCTATGTTATCTGCTATCGCAAAGTATGTGCCACTATGTACCAAAAATGGAGCTAGAGTAGAAGATAGCTAGGCCCCTTGCCTTTGTCTATGCCATTACTGCTACCACCCCATATGCCAGCGTATGGTGACTGCAGACAAATTAGGTGGGTAAAGGTATATGGGCATTATATATATATATATATATATATGAAAAGTACAGTAAAAGTAAAAATAAATGAATATACAGTAAATATTTAAAAAATTAAAGAAAACTTTTTTACATAATTTATCTTAATTATTCTAATTTTTTATTATATATAATTACGCTAATATAATATTATTCTTTTTAAAATATATATATTTTATCTTTTAAAAATTATAATTAAAATCTCTTTTTTTTATCAAAAAATGTAATAACACTTTATGTAATCAAGAGGTACATTTTAAATCTCTGCTCCCCCCCCCCAAAAAAAAGGAAAATGAAGAGCAGTGTAATGCATAAAACCGTTTATTTTGTTGGGGTTTTAAGTAGGACCCGCAAGATCAAACAGTCTCCCATTGATCACAGAAAAAACATAAATCTTTGGATTCATCGCTGCATTCCAATACCGAAGCTGTTAATGAAAAAAAAAAAAAAAGGAGGAAAACAAAGGAAAAGAGGCAACAATTAAAAATTAAAAGAAAACGCCAAGAAAAGAAAGAAAGAGAGAAAAATGAAGAAGATAGAACTTCTTTCTCAGTTTCTCTCTGTCTAAAACCTGAAAACTACGCATACTGTCTCAAATTCCATCCAAGAAAATGAAATCCAATCTGCTAACAGCCAATTCTTTGGGCAATTTCAGTGCCACAACTCCAAGAAACAGCCCAATTCCATTCCTTTCCAGACCCACAATTTCAAGTTTCAATCTTTCACTCTCACTGACCCACCGATCATCAAGATCGTCTCTTTCTGTTCCAATTTTCTGTTCAAGACCCGCCAAGGAATCCAAACCAATCGCTGAAATATCGTCAAGTTCCAACCTTGAGGTGGGTGAGGGGATTGGTGGAGAGGAGCCCGAGAGGAACTTGACCGTACAAGTGGGAAACCCAGTTGTTCCCTCGTATTTTCAGTCATGGACTAAGCTTAGTTTAAGTGATCAAGCCTTCTTGCTCTTTACTTTCATTGCCTGCATGGTATGGTTGCCTTTAGTTGTTGGTTTCTTTTTGATGTTTTTGGTTTTGATATGCTGTAAATGGATTGATTTTCGATATTAATTTGCGCGGGGAAAGGAGGGTTTCAGTTTGATTACTGGCCTAAGGGTTTTGGTTGACTGAAAGGTAATGCTTTTTGATGAGCGGTATTGTTTAGGAGGGTCTAAATTGCTCTGAATGCTAGTGGGTCTCATTTGTTTGTATGAACGTTTTGTAGTATATATTCTGTTTCCAAGAATATATCTATATCCCATATGTGTCATTGTAACACAAAAACATTCTTTAATGCATAGTTGGAACATCTATATCTCATATGCCTCTTTTTGGCACAAATACTTTCTTCAAGAGGAATGCTTTGGGTTCTAAAATTTTCACTGGAACTATTCTGCTGATATCGCCACAAGTATTCCCTTCTGTACTCAATTTTTTGGGCACTTGCGGTTTGAGTTTTGGCTTAACGGACACGTTTCTGACTGAATGCCTATGAGCTTTGAATTCTGGGGTAATTATCATTCCTTTTTATGTAGTCAATTCCTATTCACATTTTAACCTTAATGGTCTTGTTGACATGCTAATCTTCATGTTTGGGTACAAATCTAGGTACTAGTCGAGTTGCTAAAATTTGATTATAATCTTGGTTTGCACTAGATAAATGTTAGGGGTTTTCTTGCTATTTGGAGCTTCTCTGCTTTGAGTTCTATGCTGGATAACCTTCTGTGTGCACTCTTATCAGAAAATAGTCCACTTCTTAGGCATACCATTTTACGTGGAGCATTATGGTATGTTTGAAATGGTGATCTTGTTATGTATTTTATCATTCTGGTATTTATACTTCTTCCTCTTGGGATGCATTAATTGCATGCCATAATTACCAGGAGAGAGCCAAGGCTCTGTATTACTTAACTGGACCTTAAGTTTGTACAATGCCATTTGTTGAAGAATGATTTTTTCCTCAGAGATTTGTTATGACACTTTTGTGCTTATGGATATGTTGGCAACTAGTTTAGCTAATTGTGTTTGTATGCAGACTTCTATAGCGTTTACAAGCCTTGTTGTTGCTGCCATCCCAACCCTATATGTAAGTCATATGACACTTAACGGTTTAGTTGACATTGCATTTGAGTTTAGTTTGGCATTTACTGCAAATTTATCTGGTAAACCTTGTTGCAGCTTCATGTATTTTTTCCTTTATAATGGCTTCATGCATGATAGAATTTGTATGCTAGCATCTTATGTGGTGTTATGACCCAAATTATATGGGTTTGCAAATGCAGCTTCCTATGTTTTTATTTTCTGCCTGTTTTATAGGCTATGGGGAGAGCTGCAATATCTCTATCAAAGCTGGCAGACACAGCTCGTGAAGAACTTCCAAGCACAATGGCTGCAATCAGGCTTTCAGGCATGGAAATCAGTGATCTTACCCTGGAATTAAGTGATTTGAGGTGACTGTTTAACACTCATGTTTTCTATTGCCTCATGAAACTTTGTGCTTTATACACAAAAGACTATTTGATTAACCAGTCAAAGGATGGAGTTTGAAACTGATATTGTCACATTTCAGAAAGGAAAAAGAATTAATTAGGAAGATCCATTTGTAATGAAGCTTAGGCATTCTGTTTGGCTAATTATGGATTTCAACCAAACTGAAAAATAAAATCAGCCTTAGCTACTACAGAAGTAAAAGAATAATGCTTGTGCCATGTTGCTGTCCTGGTCCTTATAATAGTAGCTATATGCAGTAATTACATGCTATTCCAGGAAAACCACTTTTTTTTTTCTTTTTCTTTTTTGTTGGGTTTAGCAGAATTAAAGGCCTCATTTTGTGCAAATTTGAGTGAGGTGGGTTTAAACTCCAAACCTCCTTCCAAGAGCTTTGCTCTTGTAGCCAACTGAGCTAAGCCTGATTGGTTATGAAAAACCACTCCTTTAACCAGAAAATTATGACTGGGTTGCATGTTTACAAAAATCTACTAACCATTACTTTTTTGCGTGTATTGAATAAAATAATCAATTTTATTTCAATTGTTGCTCAGCCAAGAGATAGCTGATGGAGTCAACAAATCAGCTCAAGCTGTTCAGGCAGCGGAATCTGGAATTCGACAGATTGGTTCACTTGCTCACCAACATACCATCTGTAAGTTGTGCTTTCTATTATCTTTTCCCACTCTGATTGCTAAAATTGTTTCCTTCTCTGCACTTACCAGGCAACTGTTTTTAATGGCTGCTTTGTTTGATGTAGCAATGATTGAAGAGAGGGCCAACCTGCCTACCATCTCTTTGCAACCTGTTGTTGCTGGGGCTGCAAAGAAGACTTCCCATGCTGTTGGCCAAGCCACTAAAAGCTTGTTGAATCTTATATCCCGAGGAGAGTTCCGCTCAGAAAATGAGCTTGGTGATGGAATTGATAGGGTGGAAATGTAGAAAGTTTAAATTTCTGCTAGGTTTGAGCTACTGGCAGCCTCTTCTGCCCAAATTGTCAGTTCATGGATGTTGTAAATGCCCAGACCATGTTTGTTTTATTCACTTTTGTGAATATTATTTAAACTTAATTATCAATAAGCTTTAGTGGGAAACACTTTCTGGCAATGAATCTTGTTCTTTCTTTTTTGGTGGCATTGATTTTTTTTTTTTCTCTTTGCTGCACCGTATTTATTTTGTGTGGCAGAATCTGATCCAGGAACATTTGTGAGTTTTTTTTGCGGTCCCCCCGGGGGGGGGGGGAGAAGAGGGAGAGAGGGAGAGAGGGAGAGGCCTGTGTCAAACTAGGCTGCTATCCTGTATTGGGTGCTGTTGATATATTTGAATTTGTGTGCTCTTTAAGATGTTACCTGGTTGTTCCTTGAAACTCTATACTCGGCCCGGGGAAAAGCATGCTAATTTCAGATAAACATGTGGAGGTTTCTGTGGAGAGCTATCCTATGTTATGCAGGTCATGACTCATTCAAGCCTCTAATGACCCAGAAAAACAAAATGGTTTATGCGATGCTAGAAGTTTGAGATTTTTGGGCAGATTCTGTGGATGGGTTGACTATAAATATTATCTCATAGGCTTATAGAGAGTTTTTCCTTGAAATGTGGATGTTCTAATTTTTTGCTATGCCTCTGGATGTCCCTACTCGCTTCTAGGACGGCCAGTCCAGTATCTTTACTTTCCAAATCCTAATCCCTGACCATTATTATTTGTTCTTGATGTGAAAACATCATTTACCAAAGTGTCTTGAGCAAGGGAAAGGGTTTTTTTCTTCGAAGAGAATGGTAACATGGTTCTAATATTTCAGAATTCAATGGAGAATGTCTGCATTTCATCGTAAGCTACAAAATGAACTCTCTCTTCAATTCTCCAGAGCAACACTGTCTTCTTTCCGATCAAGTTTCGGACCTTCACTCCTGGCCCTAGTTTCATTCAACTCACAAGAACTCTACCAGATAAGGTACCAACAGTTGTTTTAATCTTCCCTTTATTGCATAACAAATGCCACCCTTTCTATAGTTGACATATATAAGAAGGCACACCATTTCGCTCCAGCTTCTTCCTAACTGTTTAGACTGGAATCGCACCAAAAGATTCGGATGATTCTGGTGATGATGAGGTCTTTTCACGCCTTTCTTTCTGCACTCAAATTAAAATTAAGAAACTGTCATGAATCTGGGAATATCTCAAACAAAGTTCGAATGTATGCAATATTTTATGTATGTTGCCTATGAGTACTGAGTAACCAAGCCAAACCATGTAAGCAAATGTGTTCTTCCAAGCCTTCTCCAACTCTTCATATACGACATCAACTGTTGGACGGCCTTTGCTTGACTTTGCCACGCAAAGGACAGCAATTTGCAAGATGGCTTCATAATCTGCCTGGTTGACTGTTCCTTCTAGCCTTGGATCTTGAAAATCAGATAGCGGACGTTTTCCACTAATCACGTCTTTTGCCTGCAAAAGATTGGTAATAGAATGATTACTCTTTTGCCTTATCGCTTAAGTGCTAGATTTATAGCCACAGGCAATGATACCCTTCTGGTGAGCTGATCTCTGGCGTCAAGATCAAGATCGATGGCTTTTTTCCCTGATAAGAGTTGAAGAATAACAATACCAAAACTATAAATGTCACTGGCACATGTCAGTTTTGCATTGCTCATGTATTCTGGATCCATGTATCCTATGGTTCCTCTAACGTCAGTAAATACTTTGCTCTCTTCCATGCCCAGCATCTTTGACAACCCAAAATCAGAAAGCTTTGGCTCCAGATTCTCGGTCAAGAGGATGTTTGTAAGCTATGAAGCAACCAAAGATCATCGTTAATCAGCTAAACAGGAAATATTAACAAGAATAATGGGATATTCCTAGTCAACCTGTTTCCTTGTATGCTTCCGTGAAAATCTGAAGACTGGACTACAAGCAAGGGCTGTTTATTACCTTGATATCTCTGTGAACAATGCAGCCATCTACATAATGGTGAAGGTATCGGAGCCCACGAGCGCAGCCCCTTAGTATCTGAACTCTTTTTTCCCATGTCAAGATAGTGTCTTTTCCTACACGTAGGTATTACAAGCACACGTCAATATTGAACATGAGGAAAAGCTGGTATCATCGAATAACATGGTAAGAGTTCTGAAAATTACTTAGGAGATGATGGGCTAAGTTGCCAGCAGAACAATATTCATAGACCAGATACCGGTCTCCATGTGCAACGCAGCAACCAAAAAGGCAAACAAGGTTTGTATGTCTCACTCTCGAAAGACCTTCAACTTCCCGTTGGAAAGAATCACCTGTGTTGTGTTTGTGTATGTGTTTGATGGCCACAATTTGTCCACTGGGCAATACACCTCTGTAAACTTGGCCTGCACTCCCTCCCCCTAAGCAACTATCGTTGCCATATCTTATGGCATTCTGTATCTCAGCCATGGAAAACCTGTAGAGGCCGGACCAGGAGCAATTCTCCCTGGATTGAGCAGTAGGCCTCCGAAGCTTGGCCTTCCTCTTGCTCTTGGTCACATATTGTATAAGAAGAAGGACCAGCATCACTGCAATGATCGCTATTAGAATTGCAAGCACCATATCCAACACAGAGCCTGCAAATTCCAACTCAATGTATCAAAATCTAGAGTATCACGTGTGTCTTAGCATGCATAGTAAGCCAGGACAAATGGACAATGCACAATCAAGCAAACTACTAATCATCATAAGTGAATACAGAAAATAGAACAACTTACGTTTGAGCTTGACATAACCCATGTCTGTTCAAACAGCAAAGAAATCAATATCAGGAAGACGAACACAGTAGGAAAGTTTAGCAGTAGCTATGAAAGCCATGAATAATTGGTTCAGTATTATTTAATTGCTACTGATTGAGAAATAAAAGGGCTGGTAAATTAACATAGCTCTTACCAAAATCTTCCAAAGTGGACAAACAACTATAGAAGTCATCAATCAGAGATAGGTCATCCAACTTTGCAGCTACCACAGAGATAACAGCTGCTATTGTACATATTTCTGTTCCAGCACCATCACCTTTTGGTACACCCAACTGTGATAACTGATAATCCCTTATTTGCATAATTGCCCCAGTACACTTAGTGCATGCATCATCAAATGAAAATTTAAAATGTGAACACGAGTGCAACGCATTTATATATGGTGGCTTCTGCTGAACTGATGACAAAGAAAAACTCGAGCACTTGTGACTCCCCTTGTAAAGGTAATCAAAGCCACATTTATGTGGTGACACAACATTTTGTCTGACGAAGTTACCGCTGCAGCTTTTCCATTCGTCTTGTGAAATGAAGAGATCACCATTAGAACTGTTGTTGGCGTGCCACGCAAGGTTTTTGGTCAATACATTGAGGACATTTTGACAACAAAGAGTAGTGCCAATGCTTCCCAAGTACTTTACTTTCTCTTGGCCGCCTATGCACTCACCGGTTGGCTGGTAAGGAAATTCCTTGAAATTCAACACACAATTGCCTGCAAGCATGGCAGATTCTGATGATAAAAAGCACACAATCCTTTTCCTGCACGCATTCTTCCAAGTTACACTAAGCATCACGAGTTTCACATTAGGCAATAATGTTTTAAAACTAAATGTTAAATCAACTAGTATAATGCTGGGAACAAAGTTATTTGGTGAAACTGCAGACAAGCAGAATATTAGAATATAACAGGTATAATTCGAGTTGTGGAAACAGTCTCTTCGTGAAAAACAAGGGTAAGGCTTCGTGCATCCCACTCTCCCCAAGACTCCATAGTGTAGGAGCCTTGTAAATTCGGAAAACCCTTAACTGGAATAATAAGGGTACCTGATGAGTCATCCGAGGAGGGCAAGTATTCTGAGGAGGCATGGATGACACAGACTAGGATGCAGAAGAAGGAGGTCTGAAGCGGAATGAATCCTGTTTTGATCATGTCCAACTCCTATGCAAACAAGTAACTAACTTGCCTGCAAAGCTGAGAGCATCAGACAAGAAAATTGACTGGTCCCGTCTGTAAAAAACGAGCAGCTGAAATTTTTCTGAGGCCAGAAGGGATCCAGATACTTATAGCTGAGTATTTCCTTTGCAAACATCGCGGCTCGATTAGAATTGGATTTGGATATTCTTGTTTGCGATGTTGTTGATTACAGCTAGCATTAATCCTTACCTTGTAACTACCGCAACATATTACTAATTTCCTTTTTTATTCTGAATCAATTGAAATCCATTAGTGATTATGTGAATCAGACTAAAGAAATGAGCAGGTAATGGTCATCTATGTGTCGTGTCAGGTGAGAACATAATGGCAGATCAATAACAAGATGTATGCTAAAAAGGGTGCATTTCCAATGTATAGGTTTCTATAAGGTGAAATTAGAAGAAATTTTAAATATACACAATTTTATTCTTAATTAGTAAGTTATTTAAATACAAATTTAACCAAAAAAAAAAAAAAGTTTATAGTTATACATTGAAGTTGCACGTTCTCAATTCATGTTATGATAATCATGTCAGGTGTGGTCTTGGAGAGTATCACAGCATACAATTGCTAAACATAATAATATTATGAACCAATCACATTTTCATCTATCAAATCGCCGCATTGCTGGATAGAACACTGTAATTCTAGCCAATTACCTTCTTCTCACTGGGAATCAAGGAATATTGCAATTTACAAAGAGAGATAATTAAGAAGGTCTTTTTTTTCTTTTCTTTTCTTTTAATTATTTATTTTGATTTTTGAAAGGGTCTTTGTCCTTTTCTTTCGGAAATATGCAAGTGAGGAAAAGATAAGAAGGTTGAGTTGGTACCTTGATTTTTGTTCGACACGGTGAATTCATTGTCAAATCGCTGGTGTTGCGGAAATTTCTCGCATAGAATGCTACCATGGATTGTATGGTTTTTGTTTTTTCTTTTCTTTTTTTTTTTTGATACAATGAGATATTGACAAATTAAGTTGCATTGAAAGTAATATAAAAAATATAGAATTGTATTTTAAAGTATTTAATTTTAGTATTTAGATAATTTTTTTAAAATAAAATACAATCATATTCAAATAAAAATATAAAAAAATTAAAAATTTAATTATAAAAATTTAAAATTAATCTTTTAAGTATTCCTTTTCACGTCTAACCAACTTAATTACTGCTTAAAATGTGTTAGAAAAAAGATATAAATAAAATAAATAATAAATAAACAGAAAGAAGCAAGCAGAAAGAATAGGAATACGCTACAAGGCTAACTTCCACACGTCGTCTTATCCAAGTCTTAGCTATCCCTTCCCAACCTGGCGCTCTTTTTAGCTCTCTTTCACATTGGTCTCTGCATTTGCACTCGTAGGTCCCAGGAAAAAGCATCATCTCTTCTTCAAGGTCACTTCCTCTCTCTCTCTCTCTCTCTCTCTCTCTCTCTCTCTCTATGATTGAGTGTGTGTGTCTGTGAGTGTTTTCAATTCTGTTGAAACCTCGTTTCTGTAGTGAAATAAAGGTATTGAATTTTATCCAACATGCGTTCCATTCTTCTTCTAACTAAAGATTTTGCTGTCACTTTTACTTTCTGCTTCTTTTCCTGTGATGGGTTAGCCAAAAGTTCCAATCTTTTTGCAATTTTTCTTTGAAGAGGATGTTCACATTGTTAATGCTCTATCAAATGTTCACATTTCTGTGCCAAGTATCTCTAAGTTGAGCTTTTTGATGAAATGGTTATACATGTATCTCCCAATGTTCTAGGTCTGGTTATGATTTGCATGCTCTTCAGGATAGCCATGAATTTGGGTTCAAAGACAATAGATTAGAAGGAGAAAAAAAAATTGTATGTACTAATACTACTTGGTCATTTACAGATAGCAATTGGGAGTTCAGGGCTGAACTATGGCATTGGCTGTAAAGTCAATGTGTTTGTTTTGCGGAGAAACTGCAACTAAATCATGCATCATAAGGGGACTGGCAAGTGATTCAATACTTATACAGAGAAGGGGACTTCGTTTTCGTGATGTAGTAGTTCTGAAAGGTTCTTCCGCTAGCAAAAATTTGAGGCATCTTATGTTGACAAGATCTCGTAACAATTATGGCAGCCTGGGGGTAGGATGTTCAAACGGGCCCTCACGATGTACAACGAAGATTTCTTCCTTTTGTAGCACTAGCACAAGAATATCTAAGGTAGCACCTAACTGATATTTTTGATTTCTGAATGTGAAGTTAATTAATCATAGTCTGCCTTCCTGACTATTTCTTCTGCTTCAATTTTTTCTGCTTCTATTTCATTCCCTCTTATTTCGTCCTTCAGGGAAAAGAGGCCCTTAATTTGTTGGTGTTGCGTGTGTCAACTGTACTACAAAGGAGGATCCACTTGCTGTTCTTGGAAATAGCTGGCATCTTGGCATGCACATTGTTGCTCATTCCCTCAGCTGATGCTGTTGATCCCATCAAAACTTGCACTTGCCTGCTGAGAGAATGCAGGTAGTTCATGGTCCTATTGTATTACTGCCTGATTGGCAAATTTCACTCTGCTGTTCTACAATGTTGTGATTGCAATTGCCTTTAGACAATTTATATCCGAGCTCCAACTTAAGCAGCCAAAACTAAAGATACCTAAATGTGTATGTAAATTATTAGAGAAGTTAATCAATCAAATCATGTAGTTTTGGAGCATCATTTGTTGATTAATAATTCTAACATTAGCATAAAAAAATCTATTAGAAGTATATGGAGACTTGCAACGGCAGTAGCTTTAGCTCTTATTTAGATCAACTTGATAAGATTCACTATGTATTAATTATGATTTAAGTCATTGCTTGATATTGCTTTCCAACCTCAAAACTTTATCATTAAAATTCATCTTATTTAATGGGCTTATTGGTAGGCTAGAATTGGCCAAGTGCATTGCAAACCCATCATGTGCCGCCAATGTGGCTTGTCTTCAGACCTGTAATAACCGTCCCGATGAGACTGAATGCCAGGTCAGTCCTGTTCTCCTTCTCAGCTGTTGACACACTCAAGAATACACCTAAATAGTCTGGTGTGTGTATGTGCAAGTGAGTGAGCATCATGTGGGCATGTTTGTAAGCTTAAGGATCTATAAAGCTTAAGCTTTTCATGTAATTGGCACTCCAAATGTAAGGCCTATGGTAGGGCACCGCACATATAA
Source organism: Bruguiera gymnorhiza (assembly GCA_020883675.1). Taxonomy (NCBI): domain Eukaryota; kingdom Viridiplantae; phylum Streptophyta; class Magnoliopsida; order Malpighiales; family Rhizophoraceae; genus Bruguiera; species Bruguiera gymnorhiza. The sequence continues at coordinate 836,114 of JAIRCJ010001048.1, forward strand.
AGAGAATTTTCTTTTGTAATTTAAAGCTTTTAGAGTTGTTTATCAACCTGTTTGAACCTTGTACTCCATCATGTGCTAAGAGTTACTATGCAATCTTGCAGATCAAATGTGGGGACCTGTTTGAAAACAGGGTTGTTGATGAATTCAATGAGTGTGCAGTCTCGAGAAAGAAGTGTGTACCCCGGAAATCTGATGTTGGGGAATTTCCTGTTCCTGATCCTTCTGTGCTTGTTAAGAACTTCAACATTTCAGATTTTAATGGCAAGTGGTTCATCTCCAGTGGCCTAAACCCTAGTTTCGACACTTTTGACTGCCAGTTGCATGAATTCCATACAGAATCCAACAAACTTGTTGGGAAATTGTCGTGGAGGATACGAACTCCAGATGATGGCTTTTTCACTCGGTCAACTTTTCAGAGATTTGTGCAAGATCCTTTGCATCCTGGAATACTCTACAATCATGGCAATGAGTACCTTCACTATCAAGATGATTGGTAAATTCCTTCGTTCATTTCTGCTACTAATTTGCTGCTATCCTCTGGGTGCTGATTATCTAGTTAAACTCTTGCTTAATGAATATATGATAACTCTCAGCGTAAGAACACAAAATAAATTCAAAGTGCTTTCTTTTAACTTTACATGTCATAGACTGAGTGCATTTACTTTGAGTTGGCTGTGTCAATGGCAATGCTGCCCAGTAGTGGTCTTGGATGGCATGTTGGAGAAACTATTCAACCTTGATTCTAGATGAATTGGTGAAAGAATCCAAAGAACAAGAATAGTAGTCTTTTTTTTCCTCCACTTGCTTTTGATACTGAAACTGAGAGTTCAGTGACATTGGCATATCACTTTCATAATCTTTATGGATTTTCGTAAGCCATGTCTTCTGTGAATAAAATTCACAGAAGAGACTTGGCTTGTTGCAGATATGGAGCTGTAACTCACAGCCCTTTCAGGTCCTTGAAGATCATTTGAATAATATATTAGAGTGAGTGATCTAGCATGGTGGCCTTAAATATTTTAGTGAGTGCATTAACCCTTAATCATATGCCATTAAAAGTAAAGTGATTAATGACTTACAATAAATGGTGTCCCCAGGTACATTCTGTCATCTAAGATAGAAAACAAACAGGATGATTATATATTTGTGTACTACCGAGGCTCAAATGATGCATGGGATGGATATGGTGGTTCTGTGGTGTACACAAGAAGTGCAGTTCTGCCAGAAAGCATTGTACCTGAACTTGAAAGGGCAGCTAAAAGTGTAGGGTGGAACTTCAACACATTTATCAAAACAGATAATACCTGTGGTCCTGAGCCTCCTCTTGTAGAGAGACTAGAGAAGAAAGTAGAGGAAGGGGAGGAGACAATTGTAAAGGAGATACAACAAATAGAAGGGGAGGTAGAGAAGGTGGGCAAGACTGAGATGAGCTTGTTTCAGAGATTGGCTGAAGGTTTTAAGGAGCTTCAACAGGATGAGGAAAATTTCCTGCAAGAGCTAAGTAAAGAAGAGATGGATCTATTAGATGGTCTGAAAATGGAGGCAACTGAGGTGGAGAAGCTCTTTGGAGAAGCATTGCCATTGAGGAAATTAAGATAGAATTTTACTTACCTCATATCTTTATTCCGTAGAGAATTGTATACCTTTTCATTTCTTCTTTCTTGATTCAGAATATACTCCTCTCTGTCTGAGCAGAGGTTCTACACGCTCATACATGGGAAATTGCTCTTAAGACAGCAATGCCATTGTTGTACTAGGATCAGCTGAAAACTTCAGGACTTGTCGATTCTACACGTAAGATTTATTCAGTTGCTTGGATATATGTATGGGGATATTCAAAATTGAGTTTGGTTCATATCTCTATATGTATCTATATCTTTCCCCGTATTTTTGAAAAAGGACAAACCGGTTTGCATTCCTTTTACGAGCAATAATAGTCCTAATTCCTAAAATTAGAAACTAATCATCAGCAGAATTGCAGAAACATGAAAATGCAGAAACTAGAGATATGCCGGTTGCCATTCCAGTGCAAAAGTGAAAGGGGTGAAGATTCGGTTGACTTGCATGGGGATGTGCAAATGAATTCTGGACATATGAGGATCAAAAGTCAGTTGTTGGTGCTGAAATATGCAAATGCTCAATGTTATGAAGCATCTTCAAATTGATTTAGCTTTCTAATAAGATCATAGGATTAAAGCAGTGAACTATATCTCAGGGAGTTGTTCAATGTGGTGGAAAATTTCAGTTTTGCTTCTTGGCGACTCAATTTACTTTGCATTTTGAACCAAAGGCAAACTAAGAGGAAACAAACCAAGAGTAAGAGAAATACAGGGGAAAAAAAACAATTCATTATCAGCTCACTGCCATGTAATTAAAAGAATAAACCAATCGGCGTCATTAACAGCACACCCCTAATTCTAACCAGTCCCAAGACACAAGGACCATAAACCTCTGAAAGTAAAGCAATTTTAACAGGAAAAGAATGCAGACGTGATGTGACCCTCTTCGTATTCAAGAGTGACTAAAGCTAGTAGCAATAGGTATGACAATAACAAGAACAATCAGCAACAGCAGTATAACCCCAATACACATCCACTTCCTGCTGCTCCTTTGGTAATCTTTTGCACCCTTGAGCTTCTTAGTACCATCCTTCACATAGTGGCTAGCATTCAACACATGATGCTCAATGTCATCCAGCTGCTCCCCTTGGGTCTCCACCATCACCGCCATGTCAAGAAACACCTGATGCAGCTCCAACAAGCTCTTCTCAATCTCTTTTGCTGCATCATGCCTATCCTGAATCTCCACCACAGTCTCCAACACCTTCCCTCTCCCATGTTCCTGTATTGCACACTTCAGAAACTCCTCGCCCCCACTACCATCCGAGATGATCTTATCAATGATTTCCTCATTTGGGTTTTCTCCGGTAACAGTGAAATATCTCCTCCCAACAGTTTCCTTGTACTCAGTCATCATTTTCTGCCTTAGCCCTTGAAAATCCATCATAAGCTCTTTTAACTTGTTCCGCAGACCATTGGTGACTGCAACCCTTGTTCGGTATATCGGAGTTCCTTCTTTGTAACCGGAGAGGCGCCTGTTTTCTGCATTGGCACGATCCATCTCCTCCAGCCGAGATCTGATGGCTCTTGCCTTTTTGAGGACAGTAACAATGTCTGCATTAATTTTGTTGCGCAGTGCTTTTAAGGCCTCAGGCTTGTGCAGAGACTTGCTCTCTTCATTGGATTCCTGGAGCCTACCGAGGATCTCGCGGATCGATCCCATTTCTTTCTTGACATTCTCAGCTTCTTCGAGGAACAGACCGAGGTTACGCTCCATGGTGTTTGATGCATTTGCCATCTCCAGATCAGGGTCAGGGCCTGCTTCAAGGTCTCGCATGGCCTCTTTCTTCAGATCCACATAGCTAACAAAGGATTTGGTCATCAGATCATTCATCTTTACAACCTGTGATATGCAACCTCTTCAATGACCTGCAAAACAAGCCAAATTAAGAAAAAAGAAAACAAAAAAAAAAGAAAAAAGACATCCCACCTTTGCTTTCAAGAAATGAGACTTTCAACTTAATAACAACCTCAAAGACAGAATCTTTTTCCTCAGTTGATCTAAAAAATACAGATTACTTGATCATTCCAATATATGTCTATATTAGAAAAACAAAAGAACTTACCTTTCTCAACTGAGTGAAAGCCAGCAACTGCGCTCAATCAACAAAGAAGAGAGAGAAAGAGAGAGAGAGAGAGATGAAAATGGAAAGTTGGCTTTGTAAATGCAAAATGGAATGAAAAGAAGAATGGAACAGATTGAAATGGCAAGATGGGTTCTTTGAAAACGGAAACAACAAGACAGTGATTAGTAAATCCGTCTGAATTTTTTCCAATATGGAAAAACAAGTTTGCAAGGAGTGTTTATGTTGTCTTTCTGAATTGGAAATTGAATTATATATAAAGGTCACACACTCTCTGAAAGGAAAAGCTACAAGAATTTGCGGGAGGAGTTGGCAAAAAAAAAGAAAAGAAAAAAGAAACAAGAAAAATAGCCGTTACAAGCTTCCCAACGGCTATATTTTTTGCTCTGTTCACTACCGTTGCCGAATAAATCTTACTTCATTTATTTATTGCTCTTTTTACCTCTTCGGGCCTACATGTTTTTATTACCGCAACATGGCCCCAAAATTCTTTTGAAGATACAAATAATTACAAAAATTATCTATATTATATTCACGAATAATATTTTTCATAATATAAAATAATTTTACATAAATATATTTATTATGTTATTATAAATTTCTTTTATGTTATATAAAATGTGATTTGTTTAGTATAAAATATTTATAAATTATTTTGTTGTCATTTGTGTTTACTAAATTTGTGTCAGCTAAATTTTTTTTTCTTTTCTGAGGGGCATTTTTTTTCTCTTTTCTTTTAAAAATAAGGGAAGGAAATAAAGCTGCCCTGTTGATATTAATATATAATTAATTAAAAATGAATTTCTTGCATACACAAACACGTTTCTGCAAAATAGGTGTCACTGAAAAAAATTGTGGGGTATCTGAGTCATGGTTTGATGGGAAAAGAAATAACAAAAAAAAAAAAAAACTGAGTAAATTGCCTTCATTTCTTTCCTTTTTCTTTACAAAAACACACATCCATACCAATATATATCTTATCTATTAGAAATTAAAATAAAAATAAAAATTAAAAGGCTATATAAATTTTTGTGTTACTGAGCAGAAACACCGATAGCATTCTCATTTTAATTGTGAAAATCTCAAAAGACATACCAATTTTGCCTTTGGAGAGTTTCCCTTAAAGTAGTATGGAATTAGTTTATTTATTTATTTTGTGTTTATATTCGAATCTTGTTCATTAAAATTAAAAATTTAGTAATTCTACGGTCAAACTACTCGACTAGTGGTATTAATTATTTTACAAGTTACTATGAATTGCGAAATGGGTAGTTTTCTCTTTTCTTTTAATTTTTTTTTAAGGGAGGGTAGTTTTCAATATTATTTGATATTTAAGGTATAATTTCAATATTATTTGAAAGTTGTCTCTGGACATGAGAGACCCTTTTGGGTCCGGTCAATTTGCCTAGATCATTTCACCAGGAACCTGACGTGAACGTCGTGCCAAAGGAAAAATAAAAATAAAAGAGCGACTAGCAATCAATACCATTAATTGAGATTTGATCCCCAAAAATTAAAAAAAAAAAAAAAAACCATTTTTTGAGCAAGAATAATACTTCATTATTGACCCTTTTTTAGTGATCCGACGGCTACTATTCGTTTGGATTTTATTGCTTGCCTTAAGCTAAACTTCACATGTTCATATAAAAAAATTAAAAAAAATAAAAAAAAAGGCCAAACTTCATGTACAGCAAGGGCGAGGGGCATCGGGATTCTCTTGGTGGCATACGGAAAAGGTTTTTTTTTTTAAAATAATAATAATAATAATAATAATAATAATAATAATAATAATTGGTCATATATGGCATTGTAACGGTCGAAACCCAGGATCCCCAATGATTCTTTGGTGCACTTAATTTACTGCAAATTGTATTAATAAATGTAAATTTATTATGAGTTTCATGATATTTTATCATTTAAGAAACTTAACATAATTTTGTCAAATTGACTTGGGCCACTTGGCTGATTTGAGTTTTTTTTTTTTGTTTTTAAAATACAAAAAAAAAGTATTGTGAGTATATTAATTATTATATTTATAAATTAAAATTAAAAATTATTTGTTATCTTTTCCATTTAACTCTTTTTTTGAAAAAAATTAATTATCAAATACTTTTGAATTTGAATTTAAGTAAGTTAATTTATATTCAATTTTATTATTTTTAATATTATTAAATTTAAAATTAATGTTGCAAATTTACATTAAAATTTTAAATCTATTAAAATAAGTATCAGTAAAAAAATTCAAACCGAAGGCAAACATTCTAAATGAGTTATTTAGTAACCCTTTTTTTATGCATTGCAGCCAAAATCTATAATTTGTAGCAAACCTCTCCCAAGGGGGTTTTTCCTTTCTTATAGTCAATCAAATTAAATTTAAAACTTGGTCAAATTAAATCTTGCAATCAAAATATATATTTCGTCAGGATTTGACTTTACTTTTCTAAACCTTATTTTTTTTCTAGAGAATTTGCATTCATCATGTGAACGTGCTTCACAAATATCATACATTTATTTCTTACCTTATTATACATATCCAAATATTATGTTTTTATCTTATGAGTCAAGTAATTTATCAAATCAAAATTCTATATATATATATATATATATATATATATATATATATATAATTTTTGAGAATATATAAGGTGTTATTAACATAAATAAATACTATCATTTATTATGATCAAATAATTAAAAATTTTATCTGTACTTTAAAATTATAAATTTGAATATTTATCAAGTTCTAAAATTGTGAAATACTATTTAAATTTTTTTTATTTCATAAATTGAAAAAATTTTACTTGAAAAATTCAATAATCTTCAATGCTATCCCCTTTATCCGGTCATAAATCTTCTTAGCAACCGGTACGTTCATCATTTATCCAATAATAGATAAAAATATCTAGACATCTCACACTAAGTTGGAAAAATATCTCAACAATATCTCTCCCCAATTATTTTTAAACTTTCCCAAGAAAATAGCAAAAATTCTTATCCCCACGGAGAAAAAGAAAAATAGACAAAATTAAAGAGAATACCATTGATAGGCTCCGGGAGAATGGAGATAAAACTCATGAGATACCAACAAGCACACAAACACTTGAACAACCAAGCACCAATCCAAACCAAAATCAAAGCTTGTTAAACAGTAAAAAGAGTTCATCCCAACCTTTAATTCCTGAGGCCTTCAACCAACCAACCATCTCTTTCTTAATGTCTTTCATTGGTTAGGTAAATCACTCTTTTTTTTTTTTTTACTGTATATAGTATAGTCCCAGAAACAGAAAGTAGCCATCTGGCGGCTTTTCATGGTATTCTAGTCAGAACCAAACACTGAAAAATCAAAAAGTCACCCATCTGGCATCCTGGGTGGCTATATAAAGTTAAAGTTGCAGTCTTTTTACATAAACCACAACGATGTTGGCAACAACATTGTGAAGGACAAAAGGGGTTGTGGGAAAAACCTTGAGTGTTGTAATAAACCAGTGATCTGAGATGGGAGCGATAAAGGCGGCTGTTGGGGATGCAGTGCTTACTTTTATGTGGGTGTTCTGTTCTTCCTTGTTTGGTCTGTTCACTCACCTGATAGCCACTGCTTTAGGGGTTGAGAAAATTGTTTGGGCTCCCATGGTCATTGTTACCTTTCTTGTCTTTGTGTTTGTCTTTGTGTTTACCTTGATTGGTGGACTATTGGGAGGGGCCAGTTTTAACCCCACTGGTAATGCTGCGTTTTATGCTGCTGGTGTTGGTGGGGATAGTCTCTTCTCCATGGCAATCAGATTTCCCGCTCAGGTATATTCACAATTGTACATGATCATAGCATGCGTGTTTATTGATTGGTTGGTTGAAAATCAGTTTTGAATTTGCTTCTGTTGACGGGATCAGGTTTGTAGATTGAATTTTTTTTTTTAATAATAATAATAATAATAAATTGGTTGACGTCTTTGATCAAGTCCAGAGGAAGATTGGAAATTTTGACTGGATGTTTACTTCCTTTTGATTCCATTTTAGCCGACATCTTTTAAAGTCCAATTGCTTTTGTTTGTAAGAAGAGCACAACATAAGTGCAGTTGATTTCCCAGAGATCCCTAAGTTTTTGAGATCTATGTTGATTCAAAGTGACCCATCTGCTGAAAAAGGAATGATATTTTTGTTTGAAAAGGAATGACTTTTGGATTCCAAAAGAGCAGCATAAATGTGCAATAATATTCTCTTGAAAAAGGAGAAAGTTGAAAAAGAATACCGTACGTGTACAATGACAGATCTGCTGAAATTGGAAGAATCAGTGCTTTTGTGCTCATGCTGTATTTGGTGATACTTAAGATGCTAAGGAATATTCATCCAAAACGAAAAAAAAAAGGGGGGGGGTGCTAAGGAATGATGTTAAGCACAAGATTATCTTCTTGGCAGGCAGCAGGTGCCGTGGGTGGTGCATTGGCTATCATGGAGGTGATGCCACCACAGTATAAGCACATGCTAGGTGGTCCTACTTTGAAGGTTGACTTGCATACTGGAGCCATTGCTGAGGGCGTCTTGACATTCTTAATTAGCTTTGCTGTTCTTTTAATCATCCTTAGAGGTCCTTCCAACTCACTGTTGCAGACATGGTTTCTTGCTGTTGTCACCGTAGCATTGGTTGTTGCAGGGGGTAACTACACTGGGCCATCTATGAATCCCGCTAATGTGAGTAGCATAGCTCTCTTTTACATGTTTCCTTCTAAAACTTAATGATGCTGCATGCTTTCAATCTTCTTTTTTGCTAGCATGTTCTAATTGATTGAAAAATGATTATTTTGTTTTCGCCATGTAGTTTTTCCTGATGAAATGATATGGGTTGTGGATCATGTCTTACGTGCCTGCTGTTAGTCATTATATTCTATTTGCAGTACCTTTTATGTCTGGAATGCGATGTACTCCTGTCTGGCTGCATCTTGTTCTGATTGCTTTTGATGCTACGTATTTGTTGTGTTCTTACATTTTGTGTTTTAAATACATGTCATTATTCTTCTAATGATGGTTCATTTATGCTTTTCAATTGACATGGAAACCATGCCGGGATACCAACATGTCATTAGGCCTAAGTTCAGGGATTTACATATATTATTTATTTATTTCCGTAGTAGTTAGTTTTCACTAGGGTGAGAAACTAGTATAAATATGGTCTTAAACAATATCAATGTATTGAATTTTTAATCTATGAATTACAAATCAAACAATGTTCTCTTCTGACGTTTTTTCTATGTTCTCTGGTGGAATCCACAAATCCTATGAAGGCTTAACCAAGGATTGGCCTTTATGTTATCTTTTTAACACTTTTGTCCCATGTTACTTTGGAAAACATTAAGTTTAGGAGTTATTGGCATGGCATACTCTGTTCACATTCATCTCTCTAAATCTAGAAATCTAGAGTGGGACAAATATCTGATGGTATCATGATTTCTTTTTTCTTTGAAGAATGATAATAAAAACTCTTTGTGAGAAATTTAGGATCACAAGGGATATGCTTGCATGTGCATTTCAAGAAATAAAAGGTAAGGTACTTTATTTGCTAAGTTTAAACTTGAGGGTGCCTTTGGATAGTAAATAAACAATTGGGTGAATTTGTTTGACATTCAATACACCTCCAACTTAGGCAACTCTATATAGAATAGTCCTGAGTTTGGCAACAAAACTTCTGATTTTAGGGCTTTGTGGCCTGCCTCTGAAAGTTTGGATTATTAGACCAGTTGTCCATTGCTCTGTACTTTGGGTTCTATATTGGAAAAAATTAGCCCTATTTCTTGCAGGTGTGTTTCAATCCACTAGAAAATGTACACCTTATATGGAATTCAAGTTTTGGGTATTGACGTTTTTTGGCTGGAGGACTGCCTTTTGCAACATTTTCATCTATCCTTTCTGCTTTGGAATTGACATATTTTCCAGGATGGTCTGGCTGTGATCATGTGAACACAGATTTATCTGTCTGCCTCAGTTTATTATTGATGTTCTAGTATTTCAATGGAGCACCCTATCATACTGGTTGTGTGGTTCAAAATCATGATCCCAATTAATGTGTGAATGAAGCAAAATTAAAGTGATTGTCCTTTGTGGATCCTGTTGATATCTTAAGATTGTGAAACCTTCCAGCTGTTTTTTTTTTTTTTCTTTTTTCATATGCATCTTCAGTTTTATGTTGTCAGACAGAAACCATCATTGTATACTTGAAAGACTATCTGTGGCAAGATTGTTCCTTTTTCTATCTTGAAATATTTTTTCTCTTATCTAACATTCATTAGGAAATTTCGAATCTCCACCTCCCCCTTCCCTGTGTCCTACCCCTACGGCAGTTTGAATCCAGTACCCTATCAAATTCCATTGCTTTCTCACTTGCACTTTTGTGACCCTTTTGATGCTTATATTAGATGTCTTGATGACTTCATTAGCAGTTATGATCCTCGGAAATTAGTTACAAGATTTCCACTCTTCATTCTAATGTTACATATATAGTTCCATTGTTTTTGCTGCATTGTTGCTGCGCCATATTAAAGGAGGGCAAAATTTTCCTGATATCACTTTCTACTTATGTAAGTTCAGTCTAGGAAGAACTTGAGTATTGACTAAAGCACCTTGCTTCACCTTCCCCTGGACTATTGCTCACCACTTTCAGTATAGTTGCAGTAGCATCTTCATGATAAGATGTGTGATGGTGCTCCCTGCATAACTGTTTTCTGGTGTGGCTAGTGTACGAATTTTTACTAGTGTTTGGTCACAGCTATTGTTATTGACTTTTACACAATCACAATCAAATTCCATTGCTTTCTCACTTGCACTTTTGTGACAATCCTTTTGATGCTTATATTAGATGTCTTGATGACTTCATTAGCAGTTATGATCCTCGGAAATTAGTTACAAGATTTCCACTCTTCATTCTAATGTTACATATATAGTTCCATTGTTTTTGCTGCATTGTTGCTGCGCCATATTAAAGGAGGGCAAAATTTTCCTGATATCACTTTCTACTTATGTAAGTTCAGTCTAGGAAGAACTTGAGTATTGACTAAAGCACCTTGCTTCACCTTCCCCTGGACTATTGCTCACCACTTTCAGTATAGTTGCAGTAGCATCTTCATGATAAGATGTGTGATGGTGCTCCCTGCATAACTGTTTTCTGGTGTGGCTAGTGTACGAATTTTTACTAGTGTTTGGTCACAGCTATTGTTATTGACTTTTACACAATCATAACAGGGGCGTTATAAGAGATGGTTTCTTAGGGTAAACCTTAGAGACTTTGTTCTGTGCTAGCTATCATGGATCTTGTTCCCAATGGATATTTTCATTTGGGCTGAAGGGTGAAGCACTGGGTAGTTTGATTGTTTACGTACAGGCTTATCTGATTCAGCAAAGCATATTTGGATGCATTTCTTAGTTTCTTTGATTATTCAAAGAATGTTAATCTGAAAGTAGATGCCTATAGCAAATGGGAAAGAAAGGCTTTTTGTTAGGATCTTACTTCTTGATCTGCACTCGTATCGCACCATGCAAACATGATATGCATGCATTTGCCATTGGTTTCTGAAATTTGCAATTGGAAGTAGTTAATTAACTAGTTGTCTAAATTGTGTGTTGCCTCTGCAGGCCTTTGGATGGGCATACATAAACAGATGGCACAACACATGGGAGCAATTCTACGTTTATTGGATCTGCCCCTTCGTAGGCGCGATATTGGCTGCTTGGATCTTCCGCATCGTCTTCCCACCGCCAAAACCGAAGCAAAAGAAAGCCTAAAATGTCAAGTCAGGTCATTCTTACATCTCACTAGAGAAGATGGGTGCAGCTAGTATAATAAGGAACTTCTTTAGACAAGTACTGTTGGACCATTGCAGTCTTGTTACATTGTTTGTGATGCTGGCAGACATTGGACCTTCCTCTCCTCCTATTTTGCACTTTCATTCTTGTAATGCTGGCAGACTTTCCATATTCGTCTCCTTCATGCTTCTCAAGGGTAAGATAGGCACCTGCGGGAACGGGCCGGAAGTGTAGGTTAATTACCGGTAATCCTGTAATCCCAGGATTACTGGTAATCCTGTAATCCTGTAATCTGATCCCATGAGGGGGTATGAATCAAACTCAGCTTGTGCAGATAAGATATCATCAAGTTACAAGGCCGAACAAATCGCCATAAAGTCTCTAGCAGGCTGGGCCACGAGATGTGTGGTGAAGGCCTGTGCGATTTTTTTTTTGGGTGGGAAGGGTACACTCCCAATGTTGTTGGCTGCTCTACTAATTTCAGCCACTGGGAACCACACCACACCCCATATCAGCCATGATCCACCACCGAGTACTGAGAACAACTCGACCCGCTTCGACTCGTATAATTCGATTTAAAATTCAGACTCAAAATTCAATTTATTAGAATAATTTAAACTTGAAAAATTGAAATACAGAATTTGTTTAATATGTTTTTAATCACCGTGACAACAATATTTCATGAAAAAAAAAAGAGAAAAGAAAAGAAAAGAAAAGAAAAGAAAGGGATAACAGCCCTCACAAGGGCTATTCTTTAAATCGCAGGAATCTCGACCCAATATGTTACCGTTACATGGAAAAAGATAACCGACAATTACATAGCAGCCTTTAGGTTTAAACTGGCTCGCCGAGGTGGAGCGCCTTTCACGACGTTCTTTTTTATTATTTTTTAAAAAAATTTTATTTATTTTTTAACCTCTTTCTGTCACTTTCCCGAGAAAATCTCTCGGATTTTTGGTGCAGGGAACAAAATTGTCTCCATTGCCATCCATTTGTAGATTATTTTGCATCAACTTCAAATCCTCAAGCGTTAAATTATACTATAAATACATAAAATTAGAAAAAAGGAAAATTATTAGAATAATTATTAATAATAAATAAGGGGAGCTGCATCCGGCGGCGCAGTTCTAGGCCGCCGCCGCCATCGCCACCGATGACCATATCCGCTACCGTTCCTCTTCCTCCGCCAAACTCCTCGAATCCGGCACCACTTCCCCCCGTCAGCTCCGGCGACCACCACCACCACTCCGAGACGATGAAACGGCCGGTTTCGCGGCACGAGTCCCTGTCCGACAAGATCCACCGGTACCGGAGCGTCCTGCTGGTGGTCTCCATTCCGCTCCTCCTCATTTTGTTCATTCTCTTCGTGACGCCGCCCGGCCGGTTCCCCACGGCAGCAGCGGTTCTGGAGGAGTACGAAATCAGTGGCCGGAAGGTGCTGCCGAACTTGAAAGGATCAAAGAACTATGCGGTGATTTTCGACGCCGGAAGTTCGGGGAGCAGAGTGCATGTGTTTTGCTTTGATCATAAAATGGATCTCGTGTATATCGGGAAAGATCTCGAGCTTTTTATACAGGTATTCTCTTTCTTGCTTTTCTCTCGTTAAACTGAACTTCAAGATTAATTGAATTTAACGGTTTTCTTTTCTTTGCATTTCTGAATATGGAAATTCTTTTATATCGCCATTGAAAGAATCGCTTGCAGTGCCACTAGCCGTGTGCTCCGGTGGTAGAGTCAATGGACTCTTAGTTCCAGCAACCGGTAACGACCGAGAAAAGGAAAACTTGCAATTGTTTCTTAAGTTCTAGGAATGGAGTTAAAAAAGAAAAAAAAAAAGGTAAGAAAATATAGGCGGGGTGTGCATGATTCTCGAGAAAGATATTTCTAGTGGGTGTTCTGCAGATCACATTGTGTGTTAGAATGATTTGACTTAAATTTCTGATTAGTTGTTGTTGCTTTAGTTGAGTATCTTAAGTATAATTTTTAAGTTGAATATTTTGTTCTAGGGTGCAAAATAATGTTGTTTCACTATGCAAATTTGATTGGGGTTTAACGCATCCCCTCATCTGTTTTAATTCTTAGTGGGCAAATTTGGCTTGTATTTGCTTTTGGATTTGAGGGAAATTCAACTTATAGTCAATCTTGTTGAAATGTTTGGACGATTTTGACCGCTCAAATTTTCTTGAACTTTTGCTGCTCTTCCTTTGAATTTTGTTTCTCTTATAGGAATTGAGCTTCAGGTTTTCTTTTTTTTTTCTTTATTTTTTGATATAGATTAAGCCTGGTTTGAGTGTGTATGCAAAAGACCCACGGGCTGCAGCAGACTCCCTTGTTACCCTACTTGATAAGGCCGAAGGCACTGTACCCAAAGATTTGCGGTCAAAAACTCCTGTTAGAGTAGGGGTAAGCAGTTTCAGATGGGTTTTTCTTCGCCATTTACCTCTGTGTGCGTGTGTTTTAAATATTGTTCTATAATGCAAGCTAAGCATTGCGTAATTGTTATGGTTGACTTTTTGCTGTTTATGTAGGCTACTGCAGGCTTGAGGGCATTGGAAGGTGATGCATCTGATAGAATTTTGCAAGCAGTAAGTTTTTGCCTTGTAGTTTGCACCCTGTTATTGTTTCCTTTATTCACGTGCTTTGCTGCGATCTTGTACTTATAGCCATTTCACTTTGTCTTGTAAGGTTAGAGATCTTTTAAGATATAAAAGCAACCTGCAATCTGATGCTAATGCGGTTTCTATTTTGGATGGCTCTCAAGAAGGTTCTTATCAGTGGGTATGTTGTACAGACAAATTTAACAACATTTTCATAGTTTAGTAACAGCATCCTTTGAGTTGGATGAATTTTAGCATTCTTCTCTATTAAAGCTTGACTTTGTTTTCATGCACCAGCATTGGGAGGTGGGTAGTTGCAAACCCTGGAATCTACCAATACCATTACCGTGTTGAAGTGGCAAATATTCCATCGCAATACATGTTGTTTGCTTGCAGTAAATTAAGCTGCTTCTGTTTTCTGTTGCTCTTTCCTTCTGGAGTGATTGCATGTACCTCCAACAACTTTATTTAAACACTTTTAAGAGCACATAGCTTGTTACCGTGCTCTTCCTAATTATGGTCATTGTATTGAAGGTAGATGAATAATGACCAACAAACTCACAATCATTAGGTTCACTCTTTACTTGCATCTTGCTTTGTAGGTGACCATAAACTACCTGTTGGGAAATTTGGGAAAGGACTACTCAAGTACAGTTGGAGTAGTTGATCTTGGAGGAGGATCTGTTCAAATGGCATATGCTATCTCTAAGAAGGATGCTGCAAATGCTCCAACGGTATCAAATGGGGAGGATACTTATGTTAAAGAAATGTATCTAATGGGAAGGGACTATTACCTCTATGTTCACAGGTACTTTTCTGTCTTTTGGATTAGTTGATTTTATGATCAACATGTGGTAACCTGTTGATGTATTTCCTGATTGGCCCATCCATGATGAAGGCCCTCTTTTCTTTTTTGTGCTTTATCTTCTTCCCTTTTTTTTTTTCATTTTATTCTCTTCTGTTGTAAAATAATTTTTTCTCCATTATTGGTATCACTATGATGCCCTAGGAAAGTTTTTTTTTTTTTTTTTTCTTTTCGTGACTGCTACCTCAGTTTATATGTTTTTGTCGTTGCACATATTTCAGTTATTTGCACTTTGGCTTATTAGCAGCTCGAGTGGAAATGTTGACAGCTTCTGAGGAGTCCGGTAATCCGTGCATCTTGGCTGGTTATGATGGTATGTCAGATCACATCACTCTCATAAGGCCTTATGCTGCAATTGCTAGTTCAATTTTCATTTCGTTAATCTGATTTTGTGCAATCAAATGAAATGTAGGCCTTTCATATAATATGGTGCTGCTCGTCTAGTATTGCATGAGATCAATATCCTTTGTCAAATGTGGAAGACCAATTGCATAGATTAAAGTGTCTTTATGGCCAATTGTTAGATTGTTGAATCACAGTTTTGGCCATTTCCAATGGCTATTAATTAAAGAGGCAGTGCACAGGAAACTCCATCCTATATCAGTTTTTGTATCTGGGATATATCTATGGTAGAACTGTAGAGGACAAATTTATGCTCTCCATCGGCATTCCCAGATGTAATTGGTTGTTTAGTGTGAGCATTGAACAAAGGATTGTTAGTTGTAGATTCTTTTAGCTTCTTGGGATGCTCATATTTCTTGGTTGTTGTCTCTCTTCTTCACATTCTTCTTCTGCTTTTCATTTCTGATGTCCCGATACTCGTGCAATGAGACATTCTAGATGGCTGCCATGTTCTGGCATGCCATTTAGGATGTACAGTCACAGTCTGGACTCATGGTTCATAAGGCTCAGAATGATAAAGGTGCAAATTTCCATACCAGATTTAATATTGGATCCAGCGATCGAGAACTAAGTACTCATTCTTGTCTCTCCCTAAATTGTTAAAGGTTCTTACAAATATGGAGGGAATGAGTATCCAGCATCAGCTTCTCCTTCAGGTTCAAGCTTGGAGGGATGCAGGAGGGTAGCAACTAAGGCTCTCAAAGTGAACGAACAAACCTGTACTCACATGAAGTGTACCTTTGGTGGAGTATGGAATGGAGGAGGTGGGGATGGACAGAAGAATTTATTTGTTGCTTCATTCTTCTTCGACAGGGCTGCTGAGGTACTAATCATCCTTAATATTGGTTGCTGAGTTAATTATTGGAAATCAACACTTCTTTTTAAGACACTGCTTCTGATTTTGTTGATATGTCTAGGCTGGTTTTGTTGACCCCAACCTCCCTGTTGCCAAAGTTAGTCCTTCAGATTTTGAAGAGACAGCTAAGCGTGCTTGCAAAACGAAACTTGAGGACGCAAAATCTACCTATCCAGGTGTGGAGGAGGGTAACCTGCCATACTTATGCATGGATCTTGTGTACCAGTACACATTGCTTGTAGATGGATTTGGTGAGTTTGTTGAATTCGTGTCAGTTGTCAATGTCAATGATGGCTTAGGCTTCAGACTTCGGAATGTTCTGCTAAGACTCTAATCCTTTCTATACACTTGGTCTGTTCATCCGTCTTGCATAGGTCTTGATCGTTGGCAAGAAATGACATTAGTGAAGAAGGTTAACTACCGCAACTCACTTGTTGAAGCTGCATGGCCACTCGGCAGTGCCATAGAGGCCGTGTCTTCATTAACTTGACTCTGAATTTGCTATCAGCTTAATTATGGAATGGAAATCTCAGCGGCATGTGGCTTTTCAGGGTCGGCAGATTTTGAGTAGACACCTCCGTGGTTTGTAATGCAACAGAAGTTAGCGCTGGGCTGATACAGAAATTGAATTTAGATCTTGGCAATAATGTGAGAAAAATGGGAAAAAAAGGGAAAAAGAGAAAAACTCCATTTTCTTCATTTTTAATTACTTTGTAAAGATGCTCTGATTAATATGATTTTCAACATAATGATTCATTCAATGTGATTGGCTCGTTTTATTTGCGTTGCTAAAAGATGTGGTAGTGAGGTCACATGAATGGACTTTCATAGGGGATTTTTCCTCTCTTTCTCTCTCAAACACACACAAGCACACAAACTCAGATGCACATGCACGCACAAAGACAGAGAGGGACTTTCACAGGGATCTATGCTTTTGTTTTGAGGGGGCAATGATCTGTAACAAATAATGCTTGAGAATATCACTGATTCTTATCTGATCCTATGCCCGCGATTGATTTGTACTTGTTAAGCAACCTTCGAGAGTTGCAGCTAACAGGAAAGCAAGGAGTGCTGTGACAAGTCTTTCGTCTGCAACTGTATACTGGTTAGTTGTCAAGAAGCAAATGGTGCATGTAGTTTGATGATTTTTTATATATATTTTCACTTTCCTCTATTAGAGGTTAACCATCCTGATGGGACTCTGCGTTCAAACTGTAGTCTAAACTGAGTTTTTCATGGTACATATTCCGCAACAATCGAGTTCATTATGATGTTTCTGTGACTTTCCAGAGTCCTGAAAAGGATGGATCGAAGCTGTCGCTGTTGGCATTTGGTAGTGGCACACTCCAAATGGAGACTAATCAACCAAGCATTTCTATATGGAATCAAGATCTGGCACAGCCTGATATAGATTGATTTGATAGTTTACTTTCTTCCAATCAAGGCAGGTTTATTGGGTCAGGCATATATCAACATAAAGTTTTCAGCAGTTCTCTGCTATGTCAAGGTCACCTTCTCATGCTTTTATGTCTGGGATTTTATTTTTATCATTGAAGAGCATTAAAGTTCTGGCCATGCTATGCTAAACAGTAACTCCAAGGGGTGCACTATAGGAGGAGATGAGAAATAGTAATAACGAAGTTTTCATCTTGTGACCCCCTTCTTATTTTCCAATTGGAGCCGGTGGATACAGGAAACTCAAAATGAATTATCCATTGGTGCCTTGGAAACTTTTGTGGCTGAAAAAATATGGAATAATTGTCAACCTCTTCATTCTCAAGGGTGTTCAACGTTTGGCCTAACTCACTATGTGATGTTCCTGATGGGAAATCTGGTACATTGCCATTTGACCTCAATAACAATTACATAGATACAAAATTTCATGAATGTAAAATGTTTTTACGCTATATAAAATATTTTATATTATTTAAATACTATTTTACATAATATAACATAGTATACATGTAGCAGATATTAAAAAAATTAATATATATAAAATATAAAGTTATTTTGTGTTTGTAAGATTTACATCCAGTAAAAAGTTTCCCTTGACGTGAAGGTATCTACTAGCCTGTAGATTAGGTGAGCTACACGTGGAAAACTACGGCAGGTTATAATCAATGGCTTTTTCTTAGTTGAAACCCAGGTCCCTATTCCATGCCCATGCATGCTTGCCATGGCTCTTGACTGGTCCAACCCACTGTTCACTCCAATCCGCTTAGGAACTTGATGTAACATTCACAGCCAATCACCTATTGTTGCTTTGGATGTGTGTTCAAACTGCATCCAACCAGGCATTGATGGGAAGAGGAAGAATCAAATTCTACGTTTTATTCATTTATTTATCTATTTTATTATTATTATTGCAATAAAGTAGAATCATGATTTAGTTTATATTCAACGTATTAGGTTCATTTCTCAATCTAGTGTGTCAAAATTAAAAGACTTACGAGGAGTTTTTTCTTTATAATTACGAATGTAAATAAATTAAATTAAATTGATATATTATTTATTTATATTGTTACTGCAATAAAATAGAATCATGATTCAACTTGTACCCACCATATTAAATTCATTTCTCAATTTATTGCGCCAAGACTTGAAGATTTATAAGAAATTGTTTCTTGGTAATTTATTCTTAATGGCTTAACTTGGGTCAAAACAGGGAATATAAACACTTGGCAACTAAGCTAATCCCTAAGTAGTTTGAGACTTTGAGGTATTTGAGCTTTTCTTTTCTTATTTTATTTTTATATTTGTTTTTGCCCCTTATTGATGGCATTCCTGGCAGTATAGACAAGATGCTAAGATAAGGATCACTACCGTGGGTGTTGGGGGAGGTGGTGGGGGGGGGAAACCTAGGGAAAACTCATTTTCATAGCCATCTTTTAGTTGTTCTTTAGTGTTTTTTATTTTTCGCAGTTAGATTGAAAGCCAAGTCTCCCACAACTGAGTGGCATGCCCATTGAGGTAACACCTTAATTTCCTTATATCTGGCTTGACAATGGTTCTTCTTTTCCCCATCGGTAAATATAAAATTTGGGACTGAGCCAATCATCATGTGCTACTTTGCCAAGGTGTGCAGGCATAAAAATATTGATCATGCCCCTGCGTTTTTGGCATGTGGGTATTTCGAATTTCATGTGCACAAGTTACCTAGTGCATGGGAAGGAGAGGAGGAACCTTTGAAAATACTCCATATTGCAACCTTTGTTTTGCGTCATACATGACATAAGATTCAAAGCATGTTAAGTCTTATAGTCCCGCATGATAGCAAACAGTTACGTAAAAGGCCCCCATCATCATCAGCCGAACAAGGAGCATCTTTGAAGGACAAATATTAAATCCAAGGGAAGTGTGGTCGTGGATAATCATAAACCTTTTCTTTTGGCTTTAATTGTACTCAATTCTTCTTTAGCATCTTGTGACAGACTAACGCATGAGAATAAAGGATTAGCTTTTAAATAAAATGGATAAGAAAAAAAAATATTGAATTATATAAATATGAATATTATATATTTTAAAAAATTATTTTTAAAAAAAAATAATAATTTTGTGACAATTTGTATGAAAGTCAAATTTATCTCGATTCTAATATTTTTCATCAAATATGCTCTCAAATAAATCTAACTGTATACCATTCTTTCTTCTCCGAGTCTAATTTTGGCACCTCCTTTTGGCTTCACTACTTTACTTGGCCTCATTGTACTGTACAAGTCTCCCAACAATTGGGAACTTCAATTTTATTTCCCTTTATTATCAAATTTTCCCAAGCATTTCTGACGACAGAGAAGTTGTTGAACGGGGCAATCCTACCGTCAATTTGCAACCTTTGTTCATTTTGGCAAAACAAGCAGGGATATGCCACGACACTATTAAAACCTATTTGCTAGCAATAAAACAAGTGTCGATGCACGTTATTTGCCATCTACAAGAAATTTACATTGCTTTAGCGAACGTGACTGGCAAAATAGTGCTTGGAATGAAGGAGTCATACAAGTTGTTATGATCCCCACCTCTTCTTTTTTTTTTTTTTTTATTCGGCCAGCCGAGAGGTTTGAATTTAAGCTTTAATGGAGATTCCTGTGTAGGTGCATGCTTTTATGACTAAATCAAATCAAAGCTCACCTACAAGATGTATCTAATTGATGCTTATTGCATCACACGTGCGTTAGAATCCTGTTCGAGGATTGACCATATCGTGATGTTCCTGATGGTCATTGTCACGA
Organism: Bruguiera gymnorhiza; assembly: GCA_020883675.1. Taxonomy (NCBI): domain Eukaryota; kingdom Viridiplantae; phylum Streptophyta; class Magnoliopsida; order Malpighiales; family Rhizophoraceae; genus Bruguiera; species Bruguiera gymnorhiza. The sequence continues at coordinate 856,551 of JAIRCJ010001048.1, forward strand.
CATGGCCAGCCCTTGAGCAGTGTTCTCACGCACAAGTTGGCTCAAGTAACAGGGTAGAGGACGTGATTGTGCAAAGCTTAAGTCTCGAATCTCACCGCTATTATATGTTAATCGTTGGTCGTTTCTCTGGCATTTAGGTTGTGACTCACTCAGAATAACGCAAGAAGGAATTAAGTTGATATCTAGTTTCGTTACACAGTCATACAAATGTGGTCAATTCAGCATATATATATATGTATATATATAATACTATTATAATTATTAAATACAAATTTATGGTTTTATAATAAATAATGATTATATATTAAAAAATTAAAAAAATATAATTAATAATTACGATAATATTAATATAAGTAATCAGAATATTATTTTTATAAAATTAACTAAATTTTCGAATTTTAATCTCTGTTATCAAATAAAAAAGTGATAAGAACCCCTTTACAACATAAGCATAACCGAGTTTCAAAATCTAACAAGACAAAGCATGCCAAAAAAATGAATAAAATAACAAGTTTGAAATTAAACATTACATGCTTGACAAACTCATGAGGTGCCCAGCTCGCCTTGTATGGTCCACTTCCATACTTAATCCCAAAGATAAATGCGCTTTTTTCAAATCAACAATCAAAGAAATTGGCATAGTTTGGAAGTATTGAGTAGGCTTGACATCATTGTGGGTGATTAGTACCTAAGTTCATCCCACGAGCTAAGCATAGATCATAAAGCTCTAGCAATCTCAATGCTCCTCCTACCAATAATTGACAACCTAGAGAGAAAAAACAAAATGGGTGAACACGTATCTTCAAATTGAGTTTAAGTTTCCATCAAATCCTTCAATCCAGTTTTATTTTCTTCATTAACTATCTGACCTTCTTAAATAAAAGACAAATTTCGTTCTAATTAGGGGGGGGGGATTATGCGGCAGATTAGCTATGGTGATGGTGTGCTTGGTAACTGCTATGTCTAATAATGACTTGTCGCTTGCGTGTAATATTAGTTCAAGAATTATTGTTTTATAGCTAATCTGCCTTTTAATTCAAGAGTTTGACATACTTAGTCAAACAAAAGAAATCTTAAAAAAAAAAAAACAAAAGACGACTTGGCTGTGCATTGGATTCAAGTTAAAGCCTCCCTTTCTTTTCGTGCTTATCCATCTAAAATGACAGACAGGTTGTTGTCTGAAATTATTTGGCTAAAACTGATAAAAAGTAATTGCTTTTTCATTAGACTCTGGCAATCCATAAAGGAATTGCCTTTAATTAGTTTCTTTTCTTTTTTTTTTTTTCAAGGCTTATATTGGCAGATTATTCACTATAAAAAAATTTCCTAAAATTCTTAGTATCCTCAATACTATTCATATTAATAATCCCTAATAAAATTCACATTCTTTTAGCCTTGCAAATTGTTAAGAAGCAAGATGCCACCTACCAATGCTTTCTTTCTTATACCATAGGCACCACAGTGGCAGGTGCCATTTTCTTCAATCATTTGTCAATTAGGAGCCCTTTTTTTTTTCTTTTTTCCTCTTGAAGACCAGAAGATTCGTTAAACTCAACTTCTAACGATGAGTAAATAGAAATTTACTCGAGTGCTTTAAACAATAAAAGAAAAAAAAGCAGTAAATCATGGAGTTAATTCTAGTAATTGACCTCGTGTAATTTTTTTTTCCTTTACAATTTGGAAATGGAGAACAATCCAAACACTAGACCATTTCAATGTTCCCAAAAGAGCATAGAGAGAGAGAGAGAGAGAGAGAGAGAAAAAAAAAACAATTTCAGTGCATAGGACTTTAATATTACAAAAACTTATCACTTTTAAGTTAGTTATAAAAAAAAAAAAAAATTGTCATTTCCTCAAGACTCGTTGTTCTAAGAGCATTGAGAAGAATCATTAAGTTGTGTATATAACTCTTTTTTTTTTCTCTTTCTTTCTAATGGGAGTTTGGATGCTAATCTTTTTTTTTTTTTGTTAAATGGAAAGTTTACTCAAAATTTCTTTTGGGGGCCGCGCAATAAAATGTTGACCTTTACAAAAAATACTTGTGGACTATGATAAGAGGGCGCAAAGTTCATGGATTGAGTAAACAAAATATAATTTCAACTATCAATTACAATTAATTATAATAATCGATGGACTTGTGTATTTATAATAAATACCCTACATATTATGTCGCATCATTTTGTCTATAAATTTCGCATCTTTGTCAACTTTTTCTAACTCATGGAACCTCTTTGGGTGATTTTTTTGTCTAGGAAAAACTACCTGACCCGCGACGGCACTTAGCCCATTAAGTTGGGTCTGTAGGTAGCTTTTTCTAAGCAATATTGAACAACACACACTCTCTCTCCCCCGTTATATTTATCTCCCTTATCTGTATATATGCTTTAGAATCCATTCAGTGTATTTGGTTCTTTGCGTCTGTGACCACTCCACGAGGCACCAAGCGACAACAAATATGCACAAACAACCAAAAAGCTTGTGCAAGACTAGACATTGCAAGCACTTATTAGCATAGATGTGTGTTTATCCTTAAAGCTAAAAAAAAAAAAAAAAGGTCCGAAGTTGATAGATGCGCAAATTTACAAGGCATTATGATGATCGTGACAAATGCTAAGATTTCCATGCTTTGTAAGAGGAAATTACTGTCGACAACCCCTTGTTGTTTTCTTTTTTATTTTTATTTTTTAAACACATCTTCTTCTAGCCCTACATGAACAGTCTATCCTCAATTAAACTGAGCTATTGACTTGGCACAGTGCTTTAGTAAATTTTAATTTGTCTTGGCAAGTCATGGGAGATTATAAAGAGTAAATTAAAGTGTTTTGTCTACAGATAAGATTACTATGTGAAAGGATGATTAGGAGAACGAACAAGCAATTCAGCCTCAATAAGGACAAGGGTGTCTATGTGGCCACGTGTCAAGTTCTTATCTGAAGGACAATAATGCCGTGGGAGATCAAAGTTCAGCCGCCATGTTTTCTGTACGTGGGTTTTGTCAAAGACAAATAAGAATAAATACAATAATAACGAAGCCCCTCACCCAAAAGCTAGCTGGCATTGCTTCCCCCCTCTTTCCCGGGGACCATCCTAATTGGCAATGCATCCAGCTGATTTGTTCTTTCCTCATATTCCCTTTTTTCTTTTTTTTTTTTTGTAAATAAAAAATAAAATTAAAATCTTTGGCCTAATCCTCAATTCCCACATGAGGACAAATTCCCACAACCATAAATTGGCACCCTATCATCCCCTCCCAAAAATTTCAATCCTTTCCCATCTCTCTCTCTCTCTCCCCCTCCCCCAGGTATAACTATTAAAACCATTTCCCTTGTGTAACTATTGGGTACCATATCCAAAACTCAAAAAATCTAACTAGACAAGACCTCAGTTTATATCTTCCTGGGTCGGTCCATAATAATCTAAGTTTAGCTAGTAATTTAAATTAATTAGCTATAGCATGAAGAATCATCCACAGTCAAGCTTGCCACCAGGGTTTAGATTCCATCCGACAGATGAGGAGCTCATCCTCCATTACCTGAAGAAGAAGGTCTCCTCCACACCCTTCCCTGTTTCCATCATCGCTGATGTCGATATCTACAAGTGCGATCCATGGGAGTTACCTGGTACAATTTCATTACCCTCTTCAAGTCGTCTTTGTTGTTTTTTTTTTAATATATTTATTAGAAGACTCATTGAACTGTAATTTAATATTAATTTTGCCGTTGATTCTATAGCTAAAGCAGCGTTTGGAGAGAAAGAGTGGTACTTTTTCAGTCCTAGAGATCGAAAGTACCCGAACGGGGCTAGGCCAAACAGGGCAGCCGTGTCTGGGTATTGGAAGGCGACCGGCACAGACAAGGTTATAGTGACATCAACAATAGCAGGAGGCGTTGGAGCAGCAGGGCAAGAGAACATTGGTGTTAAAAAGGCCCTTGTTTTCTACAAGGGTAGGCCTCCTAAGGGTGTCAAAACCAATTGGATTATGCACGAGTATCGCTTGGCAGATGCATCCAGCTCCAACAACAAAAAATCATTGAGGCCAAAGGACTCTTCCATGAGGGTGAGCGTAATCCAAACCCATGAGGACTTCACCTAAAGTTCATAGCCCTTTTTTTTTTTTTTTTTAAATATCGGTGTCAAGATTTGAATCCTGGTTAATTGCTCTACCGCTAGACTTTACATCTGATGGCTAGAGCTGTTTCTTTTGAGTTTGAATTTTCCAATATCTTGTTTCTTACGCTCTTTTGATAAGACATACCATAAAGCTAAGCTATCAGTTATATGTTTCAAACTCAATTCTTCAAGGATATCCCATTCAATGGTACCGTCTTAGTTAATGCCTAGTTTTGGGACAGAACATATAATGGCAATACCAATTGCAATTGGACAGACATTTGGGATTCATATTAATGACTGTATATTTGTTTTTGCAGTTAGATGATTGGGTTCTTTGCCGGATCTATAAGAAATCACACGGCATGGCTCCATCAGCATCTAGTGATCATGATCAAGAGGAGGAAGAAGAAGAAGCACAATTCAACAAAGAAACCCTCTTACCAATGAGCTTGAAAAGCCCCATAAGTAACAGAAACTCCACTCTCATGCCCCAAAAGTCCTCATCTTTCTCCAACTTACTAGATGCAATGGACTACTCCCTCCTGAGCAATATCCTATCAGATAATCAATTCAACACAAGTGGGTATGAATCAAATCCAACATTGAATGCTGCAAGTGCAACCATAGATAACCAGCCTTTCTACAACAACACTGGCTATGGCAACAGCAGTGGCCATAGCAGTTACAATGGCAGTTACTTGTTTCAGAAGCTACCCCAGTCGAACAATAATCCAATGCCAAGTATGGAAAACAAGACCAAGCGCCAGCTGTCCAGCATTGATGAGGATGTGCTGTACCCACCACCAAAGAAGCTCGCCAATTCTTGCAGTTTCACTAATAGCACCAGCACCCAAAATGATCTTATGGCACAGTACAACTTTCTAAACCAACCATTCTCGAATCAGAACCTACTCTTGAGCCCTCATCTTCAATTCCAGGGATAAAAATTGAAAAATAGGGACAACCCATCAATTAGAAACACAAAAGGGTGTCAATTTCTTGTGTATAGAAGTGGAAATACAGAGTGTGTGAATGCGATTTTTGTGCTGCAAAAGGACAAGGTAGAACTGCTTGAAGTGGTACCAAAAAGCAGGTGCCATTTGATAGTCAAAAGACGTTGGAACGGGAAAAGGAACTAAAGGCAACTTGTAGAGGGAGATGAAAGGGAATCAATTATAGACGATTTTTGTAGTGATGTGTAATCATTGGATTGGGCAGATGGAATTTACAGCGTGGATTGTTTTATGATTTTGACTTGATGAATAAGTATAATGCTTTGTTTTTCGATCCTTTTGGAAGAATCTGTGCCCAATTGTCAAAAATTCATATCGCCTTTCAAAGCATTATGCACCGATTACAACTAAAGTCATTTCGTGATGGATGTGATGCGTCCAATACAACGTAAAGTGTTAACTGCTGCTACAACTGTTGGGGGAAAGAAAGAGAGAACGCAGAACGGAGAAAATTTTAAATATATCTGAATAATAAATTTATAAATTTAATATTATATTTTAATTCAACATTTTAAAGTATTATGAAATTCTTTAATTATACTAATTGCACTTAAAATTATAACAATCATATCTATTATTAAAAAGATCAAAATAAATTTAAATATCATATCAAATATCAAAAATAAAATTCTATTTATAATTACTACTTTTTATTATATAATTTTAAATTTGGGTTTATCATGAACTATTCAACTATATTTAATAAATATTTCTACTCATTTTATAAAAAAAAAAAATTGAAGAAGAAGCAAATAAATTTATTTGATGCCAACCTCGAGTGTTTGCACCATTAGTAAAATTTGATACATGGGTCTGGCTTTCTCCTAAGGAAAAGGGAACTTTGAAAAGCAATGCCCCATTGACCAAGAAAAGGAAAAAAAAAAAAAAAACAAAAAAACTTGACTTATTGATTGAAAACAGCCACAGAAGGGAGATCCAACTGAGCTCCTTTCAAGTTGGTGCTAATAAGGTCATTCATAATTTTCAGTACAGACTGAATTCTCTCAATTTGAGTACAAAGGGACCAGCTGTGTAACAAACGGTGAAAGGAAATAATCGTGGCAGAAAAAGCCATTGAGGTGGCCCTTTTGCACGTATGAAAAATATGGTATGGATGTGATTGCCCTCGGCCTTCCATTTTCTTTCTTCCTGCTTCTTAGCCGCCCTTCTGGCTTGCTTATTCTATCTGCTCGAGGGCACGTGGTTGATTCCAAAATGCACGTGCTTCAGGAGTTTTTAGGCGTTGTTCAGGTATTTAAGCTCTCGAATACTTAAATTTAAATTTGTAGTTCACCAGGGTCATGCTCGTGCTCATCACATGAGTAAAGGTGTCAAACGGGGCAGTTGGTCCAGATTCAAATGTAGTTATTTCATATGTCAAGTCATTTACGTTTAAGATATTTCTGTCATGAATTTATTAGGTATTAATATTTGAATTTTAGGTTATTTTAAATTAAATAAATTTCAAGTCAATTAAATTTTAAATTATTTTAATTTTGAATAATTCAAATCACAATTTGCTAACTTTTTCAATAGATATGAGCTGAGCGGAATAGGGTTGAATTTTATTATAAATTAAAGCAGATTACTTGAATCAAACCGGTTTCTGTCGAGGTCAAGAAAGAGCTCACCATAGTTGTGCTGTACCAAAGCAATGAGAAGATCCTGCTAAGCAAGTATTCTGCTCTCTCGTACTACCTAGCTGTAGGAAAAGTCATCGGAGCCAACAGACAACAAAAGGCAGAACGTGCCTGACCTGGACCAATTGGTTCCTTACAGATAACATTATCAAATTAAGCAACATATGTAGTTAGTTTGGATTGATGGGTGCAGCTAACGTTGGGGCACTGATGCTAATGCAGAAAGGTACACGCGTTAGGCAGAGAACCAATTTAGAGAGTGGCCCATTGCTTGCCCGCTAGATGCACTGCATTATTTTGGGGTTGCGGCTTTGAAATGCAACTCCTCTTTTATTTCCACTCAAAGAAACCAAAGAAAAGAAAAAGACCCATTTTGGAATCAAACCTTTTTTTTTTTTTTTTTTGTTTTTTGTCCTTTTTCCCCCTTTTTATTTTTATTTTTTTAACTTTGAGATAAGATCAAATGGCCTTGTGATAGAGAAATGTTCTAGATTGGTTATTAATTATTGTATTAATCCGATATCTATGTGGTGATTAATCGTGCTTAATTAGCTTAACCAATCATGTGAAGCATTTGTTGTAAGTGCATTTGTGCTTCTTTTACATGTTTGACGATTCCACTTCTCAAGAATCTATCTCAGCATTTTACTTCTGTTGGGGGGCCTGCCTTCTGTATGGTAGTTGACAAGATGGTCATGACCATGTTTTGTCACCAAAAGACCATTAAGCAGGCAATTAACAACAACAACTAAAAACCTCAATCATTAATTTAATTGCAACTGATATAAATTATTTTTTTTATTAAATAAGATATCTTTTTTTTTTAATTTACAAACCACTGGTTATGTTTACATTTTTTACACAATAATATACACATAATTTCAAACTATATAAATTTATTTTATCTTTTATTTTAATTCAACCATACTTAAATTTTTTAATTTTCAATGAGATTTAACATTGATTTAACTCCAAAAACAATGAATCAGATTAAAAAACTTCATTAAATAAACAAAAATATTAATTACAAAGAGTACCTATTAATTTAATATTTACACGAATGACATGCTTAAAAGGATTTTCATTTTGACAAGTTTCCTCTTTGAATCAGAAGATACTCAGTTGCCCGTATAAGAGCGATGCCTGATTGATCAAACAATGGAAGATTTTTTTTTTTTTTTTTTTTGGTGAAAATATCTGTTTAGCACGCACGCTCTATATTAATGCATCAAACTGAGGGATTCTCAACCGTTTCAGTTGGAACAGCAGCAGTCAACCAACTAAGGCAATCAAAATTTTTATTTCAAGGACTTTATTATTTTGGTACATCACAATGTAACCAAAAAAAGGACAGATTAAGAGGCTTCATTAAGAGATCACACAGATTAAAATAAATAGTGTCTCACACGTCATGTTATGTGAGTAACTTAAACATATAGATACGAACCCCTTGAACGATCCCACATTGGATGCGTACCATAGTGACTTCTGCAGGGCTGAAGCTTTCTGGTGGCTAGCAGCTTTGTTAACTCACAAATTGCAAAAGACAATTTTCATTTGAACAAGGATCGTCCCCCTCTATGTATTTGACAAATTACATGGATCTGAAAGGCACCGGATATACCAGGGAAAAAGAGAGACTCATCTCTTGGCTCTCTTTAACAGAAACCGTAATGAGAAGATCCCAAGAGCAAAAGTCTGCCAAAACCATCCTTTGGCATTAGCAGGTTCCACTCGTTTTGCCAGGCGCCATGCATATACAGCCTCACCAATATGTGCTGCTACAGATAGAAAAAATACGGTCCTTATCGTCCACATTGACTGGAAGAGGAAAAGACCAAGAACTCGGAAGAGGGGCACTGGTCCTATATCCGGCAAGTAAGCAGCACAGAACAGTGTAATCATTCCGACTACACTAAATAGCCACACATACACAGTAGGCCCGTCTACAGTTTTTCTCTTCCTATCTTCCCAATATGAGATAGTTGCAGCCATGCCCTCCCGAGGACTCAGCATTGGAACATAGCCAAGCTCCTGCTTAGCCTTGAGGAATGAGAAGTAATGGGTCACGCCAACCTGGTGTAAGACATTTGATTCAGCAAATATGCTATACTAAATCAACTGAACCAAATTAACTGGTTCCATAAAGTGAATGGTGCTTTAGAGCTCATATAAGGTGTAAAGTGGATGAAACAAAACTTTCTTTCCTCTTTGTCAGACAGACAAAAACAAGCTGAATAGAGACATGTTATCAATCTGCACGAATAGTGTGATTGTGAAACAAACCTTATATACTTCAGCAGGAAGGATCAGTGGCTGAGGAAGCCACCATCGATTCAACCATGGATACGAGATTGTATAGATGGCCTGGAAAATCTTCCCCAGTTTAAGGGCATGATGTACAGACAAAGAAGCCTTTGGTAGGTCATAATCCAGACTCCTAAGCAGAGGTCGGAGGAATTCAAAACTGTTGATTGGTAGGCCTATGAAAGAAATTAGTTATTTTCTCATTTCTCACTTCAAAACAACATTCCAATTATCCAATGTAATTCATGAACCAATCAATTAAAATTTCTCTTCCACATTTCCAGGAAGAATATCAGAAAAGGATGACTATTACCATCGGATATAAAGTACGGTTGGCCAGCAGCAACTGGATGCCCCTCTTTCCTCCCAGGAATGTTATCCAAAAGTCCCATGCTTGCCAATATCAGTGCAAGCACCAGGTTATCGATATAAACCCAGTCTGTTTTCACATTTGAATCACCAACTTTAAAAACCAGCAGACCCAGCTTAGCAAGGGATATAATCCTTGGCAAGTGCCTCTCTTCACCAGGCCCGTAGATAGCAGCTGGTCGGATTGCACATGTATAAAGAAATTTTCCTTTATTTTTTCTGCACAGAATAAGTGCAACCCTCATAAATCAGTGATATAAATTGATTAGCAAATCACTAATAAGTCGCATGATTATATGAATTACCAAATGTCTACCAGCTGCATTCTGTATCCTAAGCATTATCCCACATTAAAGGAAATTTCAGCCCTGTTATTTAGGTCAACATTGGTAAATGATAGGACAAAACAGAACTAAATTTTGCACATGCATCTTCTACCATTCTCACCATCTGACCAGCATTCAACCACCCTATCAGAACATGCCATTACATCATCTCCAAAGAATATAATTCCTTCAGGGAACAATGTGAAAGGCAGTGCATCTTAAGTTCCTTTATCTCAAATGAAAACAAAATAAAACAGGTGAAGAATTCATTGACAGATAGGCACGAGGACTATCATCAGTAAATTACGCACTTCAAAGGATGGCCGTTGTGCTTTAGAACTAGCTGCTCAGCAATCATTTTACTTCGTCCATATGCATCAACGTGATCATCCATAGGGAAGTAACATAATGCTTCATTGCCATTGACAATCTCCCTTCCCCCAAAGACAACATTGTATGTGCTGACATAAACAAGCCTTGTGATTCCAAGCTCCAGACAAGCTTCCAACATGTGGTAAGTGCCGTTGATATTAATCTCATCCACGCGACCCAACTGGAGCATTTCTTTCCCCGACATGCCATATGAAGCAAGGTGGAAGACACAGTCTGCACCACGCAGAGCTTTTTCAACATCTTGTTTGCAGATGACATCCCCTACACGATCACAGATCCCAGCTTACAAAGTTGAAAAACGATGTATAAAGAGCTAACAAAAAATAGTAGTTAAAGCATATGCTTGCATCAAAATCTAACGAACAAGCCTTGATGCACACATATGCATTCTTAAATTCTAGGTTAAAGATATGTCCAGACAAGCAAATATACAAGTGCAGCTCCTTCACAATTTAAGATCTATCAAGAAGACATGGATATGCACATTATTAATACATCTTGAAAAAGTGACCCTCTTGAAGATTCAACACAACAGGAACCCCACTGCAACAATCTTTCTGAAATGAAAGAAAATCATACCGCTTCTTTCAAGACAATATTTGCAGTAGGTGAATGAACTTTGTTTTCACTCTCCATGTGCAATATTGCAGCCTAATATTTACTATCCCCTGCTTGCCTTAACTTTTCAAACACCAAAGAGTAAGAAATTTTCCGATGCACGTTATATATGGATAATGAAGAAATAGCTAAAATTAGATAGCATATAAAAAGGAAACTCGGATTATTTAAAAAAGAAAAAGAAACCCTTATCAGTAGACCCCTTTACAAACAAACCAAAGCGTTCTATGGATCCAAACATCCAACAAAACATCAAGCTTCTATCAATAATAGTTATTTAAAGAAAGGTAAAGACTTGGTGGCAACGCAGTGTGAGCAAAGCCGTAAGTGTCTGCGTTGCTAATCAAGCCTTCAAATTGAAAGGACGGACCTTGAATGCAGCGAACCCCATGGCTGAGAAGAATGGTAGACCAAGGAGAAGAAGGACGGAGGTCAAAGGAGCGGACCTGGCGAGCACCCCTGCGGACCAGCTCCAGGCAGAGCGCAGAGCCCACGAAGCCCAACCCGCCCGTCACCACGAAGGTGTTGTCCTCTATCCCCTCGTTCTCGCTCAAGTGCATTTTTTGCTTGCCCCCCCCACCCTTTTTCGTTGTCCTCACTTCTTCTTCTTCTTCTTCCTCCTTCTCACTTCTCAATGCTCTCTCTCTCTCAGAGCAAGACGTGTTGATAGAGGCAATGCTTTGCAGGCCGCCGGCCGGCGTCGTTTTGCACGAGTTGCCGGAACTGCCACTGCAGTGTGGTGATGCAATAACTCTCACGAGAACCGGAGCGGCGGCAGGCGACGAGGACCCCAAGACACAAGACGACAACAACCTTTGACCTCGTATTCTTTGGTTGTTAAATTACAGTATTGGGATTCTCACTTTGGTTTGATGCTTACTTTTTGGTCAGGGCAAAACAGGAAATTCACATCCTCGGCTTTTTTTTCTTTCCCATTTTGACAAAGTGAGATTAGGCAATTCAATTTCTTCTCTTTTTTTCGTTTCTAAAATAAAAAAATTATGAATAATAACAAACTTAAAATTTTATACAATTACATACGCATTTAATTTTATTATATATTTTAATTTTAATGTTAATTTATTACTTATATAATACGGATAAAATTTTTAATTATTAAATTACGAAAAGTAATTATTTTTTAATTTTTATTCAAATTATATTAAATTGATAATATAAATTATTAATTTAAAAATAATAAATAATAAAATCAGGATAAACTACCTCTTTACCTCATCGTTGAAAGAAAGATAATAAAAAACTATTTCGTCTTGTTGCATAATTCATCAGTGGAATGGCTCGGCTTTTTCGATGAATTTATACAAGTGAAGGACTTGCACCGCGACAATGTTCTCAATCCACCGATTGTAGGTCAAGTTTCTCAGTACCCTTTGGCGGGGTTGTACTAAAACTGAGGAAGGCACGCGGGATTGGGAACCACTTGGATGGTTTTTCCGTTTTATTGTCGTGAATTTGAAGACTCATAATAAGGTCCATTCTTCTTTTGAGCGACAACACCGATTTAGATCCTACCAAGATATAATTCTATTAAAGAACTTTCCATCCTCCTTGACCAAGAGGAATTGGCAAAAAGAAAAAAGGACTAATCATCCTCAAAATTTTATTCATTTTCTTATTTCCTATAAACTTGTGAGCATTTAAATTTTAGTAAGATGAAAAGAAAAGAACAAGTAAAGATTATACTTGCCATTGAAGTCCCCCACCCCAGTCACCCCACTGAAAAGTGGAGTGTTTTTCTCACTTTGGTCTTTGGGGTTAAGAAAAAGTGAAATATCTGCACCTGCTCCACCAGTAGGACACAGAAACTAGCAATCAATTAAAACACTCTTTTTGAATCCAACTCACAAGACAACTAAATAGAAAACATGGAATTCCCCCATGGCCATCACCACCACCACCACCACCACCACTCTGAGGAGGAGGAGAAAAGGGAGTACTACCCACCACCAGGCACCAATCCACCACCACCACCACCTTATTACAGGGAACCAGAATTTGAAGTACCACCACCACCAAGGCCACCGCCATCATCACAATATTATCAAGACTCTGACTTTGCACCACACCCACCATCCCATCCACAGCCATATTATCAAGAAAATGAGCATGCTTATCCACCACCACCACTACCACCACCAACAGCTGGGGTGATCCATGTTTCTCATGAACAAATTGAGACCCATCATCACTCTTATAGGCCCCATTTGCCATCATTTATCCACCATCATTCTGCCTCTGGGGGGATTGACCTGTCTAGCAAACCTACTGTCAAGGTTTATTGCAAGGCTGAGCCTAATTTCCACCTGACTATCAGAGATGGGAAAGTTATTCTCGCACCAGCTGATCCATATGATACGTTTCAGGTATTTATTTTAGATTTTTACCTTTTCTTTTCCAAAAAAGATCAGATCTTTCATTTTTATTTTCATTTTCCTAATCTGGTATCTGTGTGTGATGTGTGTTTGTATTTTTCTCTGAACTTAGAATCTGATCAGTGCTCTTGTGATGAAATAGTCAATCAGCATTCTAATTATACCTTTTGTTTTTGTTTCCATGATTTGATCTGCCCATTTTATTGTTTTTTGCGTATTTGTTCTCATCTTTTCCTGAGCTTGTTGCTGCTGTTATGATTGATTCGGTGCTGATTGTTGTAGAACTGGTACAAAGATGAGAAGTACAGTACCAGAGTTAAGGATAAGGAAGGATGTCCAAGTTTTGCTTTGGTTAACAAAGCCACTGGTGAGGCCATGAAGCACTCCATTGGAGATTCTCATCCTGTAAGAATTCTTTGAGTTACTACTATGAGTTTATTTGTTGCGATTATAGTCATCAATGGTACAAAAGAGTTTCTGCTTCTGACATTTCCATATGAATGTCACATGCTCTCTTTACTTTCTTTGTGGAACTTGTAATGTCTGCATTTGACAGAGCTTGCTTTAGCAGATTTGTAGTATGTATGCATATGGTTGTTGGCTGAATACTTCATAAATGCATTGAAGTGAAGTTCACATGGATAAAAAAATTTGATAATAATCTGATGTATTAACTGATAGGAAACTGAGACATTGGCTATAACAATGGTGTGACATAACCTGTCTCTTGTGTATATTGCTGTCTATGTTGTATATCGAAAAATCACTTTCCTTTTTAGTTATTCAATCTATGAAGCTTGGTGTTAGCCAAAATCAAGGGATAACTCTGAAATTTTAGTACAATGGATGAATGCGATGATATGGTAGGCTTTCTTCATTTCTCACCTTTTTAGATAGTTGAATAGTATTGTAACCTATATTTATGTTGGGTTTAAGGTGTGTGCTGACTTGCAATCCCTCTTCTACCAATTCATCCAAGTTGACCTGATTCTGGTCATGAATATGCGTGTGGCTCTCCCAAAATAAAACAGTAATACAACTTCTGATATGCCTTCATTTCTGGTGGAATAACTAAACCTGGTTCCCTACATGTGCATAATAAACCACTTTGTCAGAGAAGGGATGTGAAAGTAAACCTAAGAGAACTCATAACAACTAGACTGCCTTAAACCAAACATGGTGCAAATGCCTTTCCTTGCCTATTCCCCTTTCCTTGCTGAAGAACTATTTAAGGCTACCAATGGCAATCCCTTGCCACCTCTCACTGAGTTCCTACAATGCCAGTAATCAATTTACACGCTAGTGGTCCATGTCCCACCACATGCCAAAAGCTGAGCCTTTTAAATTTGTGACACATCTAAAGAATGATGTCTGAGGCAAAATAAATTGATATGTGTGACTAAGGTGATAGCCTCTTCCTATTTGTTAGACCAACAGATGCTATGACTCAATGTCGTTCTTTTGTGCAAAAATGTTTCTGCAGGTGCAGCTAATACCATATAATCCAGATGTTTTTGATGAGTCTATATTGTGGACGGAAAGCAGGGACCTGGGTGATGGTTACAGAGCTGTCAGAATGGTTAATAATGTTCACTTGAATGTGGATGCTTTTCATGGTGATAAACACTCTGGTGGTGTCCATGAGGGGACTATCATTGTGCTTTGGAAATGGAACAGAGGAGACAACCAGCAGTGGAAAATCATCCCAAACTGTAAGTTTCTCGAGGGAAAAAGAATACTGTGACTTGCATTCTTGGCATCATCATTTTGATTGTCTGGGAATAGAAGTCCTACTGCCTGCATCTTATTGATGTATACTGGGTAATAAAGTCTGATGTGTCAAGGTTTCAGTTTGCACTTGAGACACCTTATGTTGCCAATTGCTCGTAACTTACTCTCTTTGATGGTGATAAATGCAGGATGCATATGTGGTGGGGGTGTTGATGTATCTAAAAGCTACATCGAATGCACTAAATAAAACTTGTACCTGCCTTTTATTCTCCTTGTTGTTGTTTGTGAGTCCCTGTTCATAGGAATGAAAACTCTCACGTGTGGCCCTGATTGCACTGCTACTTCTGTATGCGTGTACCTGATGGTTGCTTTATAATCCTATGTTATATGCAAGCTATTGTGGACATATAGTGCAGAATTCTTCCTACAAGCATCCTATACAAGTCTATTGTGCACATGGCATTTTGGTAGTCACTATAAACTCAACTTGAGCACAAGGCAGCACCTTAGAATAAATGTTATCCATACAATTTTTTGGCTTGCATGGATATCTTGATAATCTGGAATTGTCATTTTGTATATATATATTTTTTTCAAACTCAGAAATAGTTAGTGATTAGATTTTGCCTTTGGAGGAGATGGGAGTTTTATCCAGGTCTTTTGATCGGTGAAAGGGGTGCTCTACACCTCATCCCACTTAACGTGGGAGGTTAGAGGAAATCTTGGGATTTTATCCCACGATCTCCTCGGAGCAGAAAGGCTTGGTGGTTACTTGAGCTAGTCCAAGTCATGATTCATGGATAGTAAATCAGGTTGAACAATGTCCAAGCTTGCGAGTACTAACTAGAACTAGACATCCAATTGTCCCATTGTCTTGGCCCTACATTTATGGCTTTCCTGCTGATTTTATGTCTTATAGTTGTGGTGGGGGAGAATATTTTGTGGCCCACCCCAACTGGGTCTGTCTGCCACAACCGATAAATTGCAGGCGTGACATGCTATCTTTCCTTTCTTCGCTACGAAGAACTGTCCTTTTGCTCATCAAGGCCTGTAAGTCAACTATTAGCAACTAATATGGCTACTGATATGTAGAGGTTCAAAGGCCTAGCAATATAAGATCATTACAATTTGTATATGACCATCACTCACTTTTTACCAAATCATCATTAAACACCAACTAGAAAATTGTAGACATCAAGAAAATAGCCTGAACAGAAGTTCACGTCAAAGGGTTGAAACTAGAAGTCCTAAAGCGGGTGCGTAAGCAAGGATTATCCCTTGTTACTGTCACTTTATCCGGCGCCTAGAAGCCAACTTTGCACTAGCTTTTGGGCCTTTGTTTTCGCCATGTGGCATATATTAGTCAGTACCATTAAGAAATAACCTGTTTATTCAGAGGGGGGCTTCCGTGGATTTCTCAAAGAGGGTAGTTGGGCCACAAGACCATTGGTTTATTGTAATATCAAACCAACTTGCCCGCAACCCACGACCTCTTGTATTGGGTATATTCACTGTGACTCCAAGTCCATGTTTTTTGTCATTTACCAAAATCCCAATGGTCAAAAATTTTATATTTTTGTAATAAAAAATTATTTTTATTTTTAAAATTTAAAATTTTAATTTTTAAAAAAGATGCACGAAGTCTATGTGAATAAATAAAGTTATTTATAATATGTAATTTATAGCTCAATAAGACTCTTAAGGTTAAAAAAGAAAAAAGTTCATGTTTTATGGGATTATTTTTAATAGAGAAATGCTATTCTTAAAAATAAATTATACTAACACCTTTTTCACTAATCACAATGTAATCTTAAATGAAGTTTTGCTAGCCCCAACAAGATTGATCAATGCCACTTTCTTATTATATTTATAACAGGGTGTTATGGTTTTTTCTTTTTCGAGTTAATTAACCTTATTTGAAATTTAAAGTCGACATCTACTGTTCTCAAAATAACTCTAATATCATTGAACTAAATGTAATATGGGTTTTTACAAATTTTGTATAGAAAAATTGATATTTTCACGCACACATTAGTTCTAGACAATTCATTTGCGTGTATATAACTATTTTTTTAATGTAGGAATAACAATTCCCTTTTAGTAGAGCCGTTCCAAAGTCCTCCCAACCTGGATTATTTGACTCTTTAAAGGAGCAGGAAAGAAGAAATATTCATAACATCAATTGCGCATACTACCGGGCATTCAGCTTTTTCTGCAATTTAATATCCTAGTTGGGTGCATTTCTTCTTCAGTGAAAAAAGCCCGAAAACTCTGGGCTGATTCAAAACAGTAGGGCTAACCTATTTTATTAAGATTTTAATGCAAAATGTTCAAGCTGGAATTCGTAAATCGTAATCGTTTCTCTGTCTTCTCTCCCTCTCTCTTTTTTTTTCTTTCTAAAAAGATCAATTACTTGAGGCATGAAACAAAGTAAAAGAATCAATCTTTGTTTTATGATGGGACTGTTCTATTTTTTTTAATAAAAATAAAAATAAAAATAAGAAAATCATCTTGACCGTGCAACTAGTTACTTTATATATAAAAAAATAAAAAATAAAAAAACTTTTTAGTTTCTGTTTTTTTTTTCTTTTTAATAGAAAAGAGAGAGAGAGAGAGAGAGAGAGCCTTTTGATTTGTATTTCTTCTAGAGTACCTAAGAACCCACTTGACCTTGTTTTTAATGAACCAATTAATGTCGTTGCCTTTATATCTTTTTCTTTTTTTTTTTTTTCCTTTTTGATAAAACAAAGAAAATTCACCCATAGTATTCACTTATCAGGACATTCCAAAAGAATGTATCATTAATAATAAAGACAGTTGGATAATTTTTCTAGCACATAGGAAAATGACCATTTATAATTGTACATATGGAGAATATTAGTCACAAATAATATAATAAAAAAATACTTCTAATGAGTTTTTTCTTTTAATTATGATGATTATCTCAGGTCAAAATGAAAGAACGATTGAATTTTTGAACCAAAATAAGTTCTGAGCATGTGGGTTGAAAATCTTTCAAAGTGTGTCACAAGCAAACTCAATATTACAATAATTAATTTCAATCATTATCCATGGTGTTAAGCATCAATCGATAGCTTCCCTTTCTTGTTGCCATGGTGATAATCAGAAAAGGACACACCCATCGCATACAATTATTTGGGATATATTACCAGTACACTTTTAGTCATCTAGACTAAGTTTCAAAAACAACAAGAGCTGGGTGAACCTTACTCGGGATTCGAATTTCGATGTAGATTTTGATTTTGTATATAATCTTCTTTATGGTTGTGAAATTGTAATAATCATAGTAGTATTGGGGTTTTGCCTCTATTTACCAAACAAGTGTATTAACTTTATTCTAGCAAGAAGAAGAAGAAGAAAAAAAACGTACAGCTTTATAGATATATATATATATATTTTTTTTATTTTTTAGTTTTTTTGGTTAGGAATTTATGAGATTTTTTTTCAACAAAATAATAGATTAGTCGATAGTTTGCTAATTGTTAATGGGAGGATAAATGTAAGTCCTTTAGCAACTTTCTTGATTTCTAGTAATGGCACCTCCAAAAACATCACAATATAGAGCAACCTTCTTCATATGATATACAAGGAACTGAAATTCCCACAAAAATGTTAATCCACACTAGCAATTTTGGAATTCATTTCAATGTAAAATAACAAAAAATTTATACGATTGGTCTATCTATGATCAAACAACCAGAAGAAAAAAAAAAAAACAAAAACAAGAATACTCCAACTTCTATTATATGGATTGAGAATATTTCTAATACCATAAAACGTTACAATCTATTAATAAAGAGGTTATGTATCAATAAATTAAATATTTTAAATTTAAAATTTCATGAAAATATTCAGTAAAACTAAATATATATTTAAAAAATTTTAAACATATTTCTATAATCATGTAATGGTCAAATTTAGAAAATATCATCCCTATTTTTTTTTTAAAAAAAAATTTTTCTCGACAAAACAAAAAGATTATATATATTTATAGTGCGGAAAGAAAACTTAATAATGCAATAAATTCAATTATTAGCAATGACGATACCCATCAAATAAGGCTTTCCCTTTCTTGATGGATTGGTGAAAATCAGAAAGGGACACACCTGTCACCGACAAATTAGCTGGGCCAATTTCTATTCCTTTTTTCTACTTGACCAGTATTTTCGTTAACCTAATCATTAAACCAGTGCCGTGTAGGAGTCTCGTTCAATTCAAGATACAATAATCAATATAAGCAATGTGTACGTGCATCACAACAAGGACATTTTTGCTGATCGGAATTAAAATCCATATTTTACTTAATTTAAAAGAAGCAGTTAAAGAAAAACAAGGTAGTTTTTTCTTTAATTTTTTCTTTATTTATATAGTAAGTAATTAAAGAAGAAGGAGGAGAATATTTATTTTTGTTTTAAATGATGGCCAGTCCAACAATTATCAATTACTTTTATTAAATATTACTAGTTTTTCATCCGGCAAAGCATATATATTAAAATATTTAGTCACTTGCTGTTAAACATTTTTAAGTTCTTAATTAAACCAAAACCATATATATATATATATATATATATAGATGAAATAAATAAGAAATTATTTACCTTGATTTGAAAGATGGTGAGG
This sequence comes from Bruguiera gymnorhiza, assembly GCA_020883675.1. Taxonomy (NCBI): domain Eukaryota; kingdom Viridiplantae; phylum Streptophyta; class Magnoliopsida; order Malpighiales; family Rhizophoraceae; genus Bruguiera; species Bruguiera gymnorhiza. Next base: position 876,095 of record JAIRCJ010001048.1, read on the forward strand.
AGCGTCATTTTCTCAACCAAAGTCAACTCTTATGAATAGATTAGCCTTGAAACGCGACTAGATTAGCCTTGATTCGTGACTATAAAATTCTACCAAACAGCTAAGAAAAAGTCAAGCATGTTGACTTCTTCGATATCATGAATTAAAAAAAAAAAACAAAAAAAAAAGGGCTCTAAACCCCACTTTAGATTGGTAATCAAAGTTAACAATGATTACTATATAAAGTTTCGAAGCATTTTGAGGGCCACGAGGCTCTCTATTCGATCATATTATCCATTTCCCAAATGGCAACTGTCTCTACCCATGAAACCATACATAATAAGCATTAGCATCAGTATTAGAGATGGCCGATGCCACCAATTATGTGGCATCGTAGCCATAACTAAGCTAATCATATCCCCATTTGATTATCAAATTCTACGTTAAATTAATTAATGAAGAAGATTAAAGATTAAGATTGCCAATGATGTGACACTCCAAGGGTTCTTTATTTTACATTTTTTTTCCCTTTAATTTAATGTTGATACCGGGACATGACTTGTGAGGAAGGATAGATGACGCCAATGATCACCGCTTCTAGCGGCTCGGACCAAGGTGAATTAGCTTTCTAGATCAATTTTATAAGAAAGTGTTACAAAAAATAATGACATATAATAAAGGGATCGAGGAGGGAAAAAGGGGGGGGTGGGGGGAAAATTGCTGGCATCGAGATAGGGTTAAAGATCTTAATTCATAATCATACGGATTTTTCTTAATGGATTAGACTTTCTATAATGCGAAGTCTACATTGTAGAATCCAAAAAGTATTATTCATTACGTACAATGAAGGGATTGCACATCCATCTATTTTGAGTCTAATGATTGGATTACCGGGCATAAATCAAGCTAAACTTCCATTTAATTCTTTCCCTTTTATGCTGAAAGAAAATTTTATTAAGAGACCTTGAAAATGATGTCCAATGACTTTTGGCCTAAGAGAGAGCTAGCATTCACCAAATTACACATGTATTGGAGATTAATTGCATAATCAAATGGTATTCCCTATCAACAAGAAAGAGATATACCTTTATACCATCGAATAATTTCACTTCTTATGCATGCAATATACTAAATAGCAAGGTACCCAAGAAACAAAAAAACCAAAAAGCTTTGAGAAAAAAACTGAAGAAAATTATCCATACATCTTAGTATTCTATATTATCAATATTGCATTTTAATCCCCTAATCTTTCTTTTATAGAATTGAACCCATACCAAATCGTTGACCTAATGAAAGCCCATAATTGAACCACGTAGAGCCAGAAGTCCCATCCCAATCAGAACCCCGGACTTGTAGAGCGTTACATTCCTCTGCAAAGCCTACACGCGATGGTACAACATTGGGACCAACAAAAGCTTGTCCTGCTTCTCCCGAAAGAGATAGAGAGTCTGAGGTGTAAACCATTAAACGTCACCAAATCGTCACCCATTGTTCATTGGCTTCTTTGCTTTGCAGTTTCGTTTTTGGCCACAGTAGTCAACAGTTTCAAGTTACGAAAAATAATGTACATAAAGAAAGTTCAAGTAAAGGAGGGGGGGGGTTAACACTTTCTCAAGCCTTCTAATCGTGCATTCTAATCTTACAGGGATCCACACGGTATTCTCTTGCAAAACTCTTTTTTTTTTCATCTTAACATTTAATTATTTTATTTTACTTCTAAAAAGATATTTTATTAGTTAAAAATTTAAATTTTTAATTTTGAAAATGTTAAATTTTAATCTTAAAAAAACATATGTAAAATTTATAGAGATAAAAAAAATATTTTTATTGTATAATTTATTACTTAATAAAATTTTTAAGTAAAAAATTACTCTATTTCCCAGATTTCCTTCCGCATCCGGCGTTACACAGCTACAACCCATAATTGATCTTATTATTCTTGTGTCCATTCAAGTATATTTACTTGAGATTATGTAAGATTTGTCTTTACACGCTGTCTATTCGAGTCAATATATTCATAAAAGCAATTATTAAGATAGCATACATTCATACTGAAGTGCCATTATAATTGTTTCTGACAATTTTTATAATTTTAGAAATTTAATACACATAAATAAATAAGCAATAAGAGTGTACTAATTCAATTTATACGTCACACGATTAAACAAAGAAAGTTTTTGTAGTCCCATCACATTTGTTTTTGATTGAACCGGAAATACGAATTTAGTACAACATTGAGCAAGTTAATCCACGATACTGCCTAACTAACAGTAATACAGAAACAACGTAATACAGGCATCATTGATGATGATGATGATGATGATGATTATTATATGGTGTGTGCACATGAAACGCACACATAAAATGTCCATGCCTACTAGTATTGTAAGATCGATTAATCAAATCGAAAAGGAAGTGATTTAGATGGCGAGATCAGGCGCAGAGAAATATGAACACCCGCGGAGTCTGATGTAAGTTGGAAAGTAGGATCCAACTCAGCCAAGGATTACAACGAGAATGTCAACCGGTGGAACTGGATTTGGTTGGCCCCCACACCTAATCATGATAATAATGATACCATAGTTATTATCAACTAGTAACAGCATCTTATCAAAAGTTATTGTTAGTCAAATGGGTTTAACTAGCTGTGATTTGTTAGTGTTCAAGTTCTATGCGATATGTTAAGGCTGTTAAGGAAAAAGGGGTTTGATGTTAACCGATGGTTAATGGGGTTTTGGAGACAAATTTGTATTTGTCGGCTCCGATTCCTGTTGTTCAATTACATTTGCCATTGCCTTTGAATTGGAGGCATATGCAATACAATTGCGGCTGATCCAGCCGAGCCACAGGCTTGTATATTTTTGTTATTTTTCATTTTCTGGAATAATGAACTAGAGCTATTTTGCGCAATACACAATAGTAGTTGTCACTTGTTGGTGGAGGTAGCAAACAAATGAGTCGGGTCAAATTTGCGTTGAGTTATTCTAAATTTTGGGTTTATTGGATTGCACATATTTTGTATATTTTAACTTTCAGGTGTATTGAGTTTTGTGTTTATCAAATGTTAGATATATCATATTTCACACATATATATATATAAGATTTTAAGTTAATTAAATTTTTAATCATTTTAATTATGGGCCTTTTGAGTCGTTGAATTTTTTAGTTATGGCTCTGATCGGGTTTCTCGTGGGTTAAGTGAGATTACTTAGATTGAATCGAATTTTATCACCGTTTTCAATTTATGTTTTAAGTTAAGTCTTACGAAACTAATTCTATTCAAATTTGTTTGCTAATCATTTTCTGCTTTTTCAAATATAGAAACCCCCGGTTAGATCCTTGAAGACTTAGCTATTTAGCAATATAAACATGTCTCCAACTGGAATTTGGGCAAACAGTAATAGTTAAGCATTACGTTTTAGAATTCATATGAGAAAGAAAATGAAAAAAAAAAAGTATATGTATCAAGCATTTTTGTAGTTTTAGTTAACAAAGATTAGCTCAAAAGAGGTTTGTTTGTTTTTATGTTTCTAACAAAGAACCCTTGACTTGTAGAAATGGAAATGGTGCAAGTGGAGCTTTTATTCCATTGACTTGATAGAAAATTTTATGTTAGAGTTGCAATTATTAATGTTGATCTGCAAATGTAATGAATTAATTAAGAATGCCATTTTCCACAAAAAAAAAATCACAAATTATACAATTAATTAACAAGCACCTGCAATAAATTATATTGAAATAATTATCTAGTTCTCAATTTGTCTGTTAATGAGGAAGTCCCACACACCAAGTTGTTTCATTAAACTATGTGTGGAAATTTCACATGAAAATTTCTCCAAAGTTTCTAAGCTATGTTAACTTTCCCAAAAAAAATAAAGCTCTCAACATTAGAGTGGATTGTCATGACAAAACAAGAACATGATCACTTGCCCTGTACCATCATGTTTCAACTTGTTTAACTTTCTATATAGAAAATACACAACTTGTTTAATCTTTTAATAATTAATTATTGTATTTGTAGAATCTTTTTTTTTTTCCCAAATAGAGAATGGAATGAGGATTCAACATCTACAACTAGAAGACTTCTAAACTCACCAAACATATTAATTATTTATTTTAATATATCATTATTTATTATTAAACAACTGAAAATTATAAAAAATTAATTTTATTAAAAAATTAATAAATATAATATTAAATACCACAAAATTAAAGAATTAGAAAACAGAAAACTTTTAGTAAAGTAAATAAAAAAAAGAATAAAGACTCTTGCTTTTGCAACAAATTGGAAAGTTACAAATAGATAGTAATTTACTTTAATTTATCTTTGAAAACTCCGCAAAGCAAAAACTTGAATTGAAATATAAAGCAAGACTAGAAGGTCCAGCTAGCATTACTAGAGACATTTCCTTGAAATTTCCTCTTCCACTTTTCTTGGTTTTTTTCTTTGTTTTTTAACTTTCTAGTTAAATAGTCACCAAAATTCCATCCATCTGGAATGCTTTGAACATTAACGGGGAATTATCCCTTCTGTTTCAGTTGGAAGCTGCATACCAGGTCATGTATGTATATAAAATTGTATCTTTATATTGTCAAAGCTGAAGCTAAGCCAACCCAAGCCAACAGCATGAAATGAAGGCTGAGCCGTTCCCAGATACCAAATAGACAAAATGGACAGCTGATGTGAGACAGGAAAGCTAACTAGCAGCTTTTTAAGAAAAGAGAGAGAGAGAGAGAGAGAGAGAGAGAGAGAGAGAGAGAGGGAGAGGGAGAGAGAAAAATTGTTCAAAAGCTTTGAACTTGGACTTGGTAGATAAAAACAGGAAACAAATGATAAAAAAAATACTTGGAATCATAGAACATGCAATGAAATTCTCAAAAGGTTAGGTATTTTAAGCAGATAAAAAGGACTTCCCAAACCAGCACAGATGCCTTCCTTTTACCATTTCTTTTTTCACATTCATTTTCAAACAGGTAGATACATCCCCAGGAAATCAATCAAACAAACACAACACAACCATGTGTCACAACACATGAAAAATAAAAAATAAAAAATATATTTACAACAGTGAGCAAACAGATGAGGAAACGGACAAACCCACATTAAACTCTGATTTAGAGGCTTCTCCAATACTTCAAACAACAGTTCCTTGCTGGCCACGGACCTTTTGCTCTCGCCTTTCCTCAACGTGCCCCTCTATTTAAGCTTGTCTTTTTGCCTTTGCCCCACTTTCGTAACAGTCCTCTCTTGAAATTCTCTTGCAGACATCAATCCCCTCTTGCCATCTTTCTTTTTCTTCCATTACTTTGCTTCCTATTGTGTGTGCGCGCGTATATTTATATATAGAAAGTTGGTTTTTCATATAGAGAATTTGGCGTTCTGGGGTGTGATTTATATCAATGGAAGGGTCTTCTGAGGTGAATAAAGGAGATGATCTCATCGATTTGCCGCCGGGTTTTCGATTCCATCCCACAGATGAAGAGATCATAACTCATTATCTTACAGAGAAGGTGATGAATAGCAGTTTTGGTGCAATTGCTGTTGGTGAAGTTGACCTTAACAAGTGTGAACCTTGGGATATGCCTAGTAAGCCTCCTAATTTCTCTTAATTTCTTTGCTTTGGTAGCTTAATTTATTTCTTGAATGGGAACAACTTGTTATTGAAATTTCTGTATCCAATTCTAATCTTGGATATGCTTGTTTTGCAACAGCGAAGGCAAAGATGGGGGAGAAAGAATGGTACTTTTTTTGCCAGAGGGACAGGAAGTATCCGACCGGTATGAGGACTAATCGGGCAACGGAAGCCGGTTACTGGAAGGCGACCGGCAAGGACAAGGAGATTTACAAGGGAAAAGGCTGCCTTGTTGGAATGAAGAAGACCCTTGTTTTCTACAAAGGGAGAGCTCCAAAAGGAGAGAAAACCAATTGGGTCATGCATGAGTACAGGCTTGAAGGCAAATTTTCCTACTATAGCCTTCCCAGAGCTGCAAGGGTATGTATATCTCATGCGCAAGAGACTTCAAAAGTTCAAATTTTCCTGTCTTACTGTTGTTAATTCTATTTCCGTTTTCCTTGATCCTTGATTGTAAATGGAAATTTTAGCTGTTACTTCTTTATCATTTCCACTTTTGTGTTGGTAAAGTGTTGCTTTCAACTTTCAAGGGGGCTGCCTTTTGCTTTCCTTTTGCTTTTGTGTTAATGAAGAATCTGGACTAAATATGGAGGGTGCCTTTTTGTTTTCGTTGGCAGGATGAATGGGTTGTGTGTAGGGTTTTCCACAAGAGCTCAGGGATCAAGAAGACTCCAATTCATGAAGTCCTGAAACCCTTTGACGATGATGATGATGATGATGGTGATTTCTTGGACTGCCCCCCACCACTCATGGACCTGCCTTACTCCAGCAGGCCTGGATCATCCATCTTCTGTGATGGTGACAAAGACTTCAGGGAAATGACAACTTCAAGATCATCAGATGGAAATTACTTCTCCCATATCTCCGCATCAATGATCTACAATAATCAAAACTTTTTCCCACATCCAAGTTCCAGCTACCAAGCACAAAGCTCCATGTTTCACCCTCAAATTTCAGCTTCAACTTCTCAAAATCTGTCTGCTGGCTACTTGCATCACCAAGGGAGAGGCAGTAGTTCCTTTCCAGGCTTTCCAAACTCTAGCTATGGGGGCCGCGATCAAACCCTTTTGAGAGCATTGGCTGGGAACAACAGTGAAGCATCTGGATCGGACAAACACTGCAAGATTGAGCAGTACTCGTCCAACCAATCTATGGTCAGCCTTTCACAGGACACTGGACTTAGCAATGATATGAACACCACTGAGATTTCATCCTCAAAACAAGAAATTGGAAGCAACAACAAGTTATATGAAGATCTAGAGACTCCATCTGTTGGGCCCATTGGTGATTTGGAATGCTTGTGGGACTACTGAGGATTGGACTCGGACAATAATTTGGTGCTTCTAATTAGAAGTTAATTAGGATATATAAGATTTAAACAATTTTCTTCTTCTTCTTCTTCTTCTTCTTCTTATTTTTGTTAATTTGTAACAGTCTACTCTAGTAGGTAATTAATTTGATTAGCTTGAAATGTTCTTGGGTTCATAAACACTTTGTACAGCTTAATGAATAGTGCATCCAAACCTTAATTTCAGATTTCATTTTTATTGATCTATAAGGTGCGTAGTATGGTAGGAAGGTTACCATGAATATGGTCACCATGTACATTTATTCTTTTACGTCAGTACATTTATATTGGTGTGTTTTTTTTTTCAAAGAAGTTTTTGCTGTGGCTTTCTTGAAATTAGACAGGAGTGAGTTAATTAATTAAATAATCATATTCCCTTCATGTGCATTTTAATTAATTTCTTTTTTTTCCCCCCAAGGTGATCTTCATCAAAGAGTTTAGACTCCATAACAACCTCGAATTTCCATATATCCATTCCTTTCTTACAGTGACATAACGCCAACTACAAAAACACCCTTATAAACTGTAATACTTCATGTCTGGACTAAAATTAAAAATTTATCTTTTTTCTTTTTTATTTTATAAAAAGAAGAATAAAGAGAGAAGGATCAAGTGGGAGTTCCATTAATTTTTTAAGTCTTAATTATCTTTCCCAAGGAATAAATGTCTATCTTCTGGCTGCCCTGCCATGAGAAAAAAAAAAAAACAATAGAAACAGAAATATGTATATAATTTTTGGGCTTAACAATTAGATAGAAATTGATTCATCCAATAACCCCCAAATATTGATCTAGTTGACCAATGTTTGATATTGTTAAGACCTAGCTGTAAAGAAGTCATGTATTGTGAATTTCTTACTCTCAAGTTAGATAACATGTTTTTACCCAGGTCAAAAAATAAATTCAAAATAAAAATTTGTATGTTACAAAAAATTTTAATTTGTCCAGTGCCTGATGTCCCCCAAATCTGTGGAAACAGAATATTAAAATAAAGGTATGAGATTGTGATAGATGACCTCAAAATTAACTCCTCCAAGTTAATTGATTTGAACTGGACAACTGGATGTACAATAGAAACAGCAACCTTCCATGAGATCATAATCATAATTGTTTAATCCGCAGAATCTGTGAATCATTCCCTAAATCAATGCAGCATATGCCTCCAGAGGTAATTATTTTGACAATATTGATTGGCAATCATCACAAGGTTTCTTGAAACAAGGGCTTAAACTTCTGTCGAACGAAATTGTTACCATGTTCCACGGGCTATATGCTTAGGTTCTTGGTTCATTATTGCATAATTATATTCAGAAAGCTTAGCTGTTATACGTAACCCAAATTAAATGTTTAACATCTCCAAGCAAATTCAGTTCTCTAGATCCTACACAAGTTCAATAATGTTTTTTGTACTTGAAAAGCAAGATATGTTGTGATCATAAACTTGGTATATTTGAAAGATAAATTTTAATATAATAGTCAAATTATTTGACTCTCATATAAATGTTATAAATTTTAATCGTAAAAATATTTTATTTATAAAAAATGAAAATAAGGTTATGAACATTCGTTAGACAATAAGAATCTCCCGTACTGCGGCGCTTTTTTAGTAAACTTGGTATATGATGCCCCCCCCCTAATTGAAATACTAAAAGGGGAGGGGGGGAAGGATGTCATAAGTTGCACGTAATATTTACATATTATCATATTTTGTTTTTAGGGAGTTAACACACTTGTTTGAAAGAAAATAGAGGCCTAGCTAAATGAGAGAGAGGGAGAGGGAAAGAGTTAAAGGTAAGAGTGGATACAAGGAATCGGTTATTGTAAGAGAAGCAATGGTGGCAATTAGGCTTGTGATATATGGCACTTTGGAGGTTGCAAATAAAATGTAACATTCAATAAACTGTCTATTCAAAGCAAAGGCTTTTCCAAGAGAACGCAGAATTGCCGGGACGTTAGCCGTCCTTTTTTGGTTACTTGATCCATGGCTTTTCCAAGTTGAAGGGGAATTGAATAGCCCCAGTATTTTATTTGAAGTAATTAACATGGAAGCAACACTACAAAGGGAGAGAGAGAGAGAGAGAGAGAGTCTTCTTGGATCAAGAAAAGAAGGCGGAAAGCCCTTATTTGTTGCATGGAAACATGGAGCAACAAGCCAATCAAGACATCACAACAAGTCTTGATTTCGACTATCCCTGCCGTTCAATTACCGTAATTAATGAACGTGATCACCTTGTATTTAGCTAGCTTGGCCGTAGCTTTTGCTTATCTCATCCCCACGTCATGCAGCAATCTACCCGGCCCGGCCGGCTTTCGAGGCTTGCTTGTCGTGTCATTTCATTCATTTTCTTCTCCTCTTACATGTTATAAAAGCCAACAATTATAATATAACGTTTTAATACACAAAGATTTTACATTTTAAGATTTAAATAAAAAAAAATAACGTGTGTTCGTAATTTCTATCTCATCCTTATAACTTAAGAAAATTGTGTTGTCTACTCAAAATTGTAGCAATTATTAAAACAGATTTGTTGTTATTTTAGTGTTCAGTCTGTATGTGGTCATATATGGTGGATATGACCACTTCCATGACAATCTCCTTCATTTTTAGTGGCCCATCTCCATGTCACGGTCTGAAATTGTCGGTGGATTTTACTGAGAATTACATGGAATCCAGTGAATTGGAAATAATGGCAACTATTAAATGGTTGTTTACCATTTTCTATAAAGCTTAATTTCTAAGCCTATGCCTCATCTTCGGTTGACCTTTGACCAAGTCATCCCCCTCGTTTCCACCGAAGTCCGGCGTCTCATGTCTCACGAACTAAAACATTTCCACGAACTTTCAGTTTTAGTGGTTGTAAGTTCTAACCGGATAGAATCACTTTGAATTTTTATAAATAAAAATTGAAAACAAAAAACATCTTCTTGTTTCCTATAGTAAACATTGAATGGGACAAAATGACATTTTCATCTAGGCGAATTGAACTATAGTAATGACAAACATAAAATTGTATTATTTAAATGTTTATCTCATATTTGAATCTTCTTAAGTGTATTTTATTTTTTAAATAAGAGCCACAATTTTATGATGGTGAATCAAACTAACAACCAATTTACTTGAAATAGATTTCTCATCATTAAAATAAAAAAGAAAAAAAAGTAACGTGCAATTTGCTAGATTTTTTTTTTATTATTTTTTGGGTCCATAATCCCTTTTTTTTTTTTATTCTCTCTTTGACATTATGGCAATGAACAAGTAAGACCGACCTTGTTCAAAGAATACAACTTTACGGTAAAGCGTTGTTTAACTAGTAATTATTAGATAGGTCAGATCTAATGTATTACAGCAGATTAGGTTAATCCATATTTGATAAATAATATTTTTAAGTTCCGTATTTTATCCGTCACTTCCAGGTGTGATCAACGACTTTAATTTTAACTTATTTATTCTACCGCATGTAATATTTAAAATTGGTTCATATGCCAATAATCTTTTTGTTCTGTTGATGGAATTTATCTGCAATTTTATAGATGCTTAAGTATTAACCATTATTATGTATCCTTGATCTTTCGAGCAGACAAAAAAATAATCATTCGAATGCAGAATGTATATAGAATAAGGAGATTTCTTTTTTTTTTTTTTGTGGGGGAGGGGGTTTGTTTTGGATTAATCTTGAAAATAAATAAAAGTAATCAAATATGATATGGTTCTAACACTTTGTTTAATGATGACAACAAAAACAAGTACGTAGAAAATGATCCTTGTCATGCAATTATATAGATTATTACCCAGAAGAAGCCATTTTAGCAAATGATGGGAAACTTCACAGTAAATTGACTTTTCAAATTCAAACCAACTCTCTCATCACTAGCTTGACGAAAGTGAGCTGTTGCATCATGCGGGTTTAAGTATTGTTTTAGGTACATTTGGGTTTTCATATAACCACATGCCAATGTCGGTACACCAGTGAAGGCGGTGCAATTATAATTTTATGAAATCAGCCATTATATCTGGAAATTCTTGTCTTTGTGTGTGGTCCCGTTTCTTTTAGAAATTTTCATTCAGTTTTTTATAAGACATTTTAGTAATTAAAAAGTTAAATTTTATATCTGAGATTTTGAGTTTTAACTTTATATATATATATATATATATATATATATATATATATATATATATATATATAAAGAAAATTTCATATATAGTTGAATGAGTAAGTAGCTTTAATTGTTAGACCCTTTCTAGGTAATGGGGCTCGAAACAATCGAAGAAACAACAGGCGGAAAAACATAATTTATTCTCGAATCTTGGTGGTTTTTCCACATTAGCTATAAACTTCGCAGATTCCAAGATTGTTAGCAGTTTCTCGTCAGCTTTTTCCTTTCTTGGAAACACATGCACGGAAGATGCACTGCCTGAATTCCTTTTTTTCTGTGGGTAACAATGATATGGCACATAAATAGGTGAATATGCTAATTCTTGATGTTTGCATTTGTAGACTCGTCTACTAAACTACTTGCATAGATATGGTTTACACTCGGCATTATAATCTGTGCAGTATGTTGCTTCGATGCCCTATGTTAATCATAATTTATGATCCACTCAGTAAGTGTAAATAATTATACAAATATATTTTAGTACTAGAACGTGCATGAATGTCTGGGAATCATTTAAATGCGTCATATAGAAGAAAAAAAAAACATTAATTTCAATGATTCAAATGCATTTTTTCATGCCCTCGAAATTAAACTTTTATACAATTTTTTAAAAACCCATCTGAGTTGTTTGTACTAGTTTAGAAATTTATCTTAAAAATTTCAGATTCCAATCTATAAAAAAAAATGTTATTATGTTGTGTAATTCTCGCAAAAGAAAAAAAAATTAAAAATAAAAAAAATCCTTGTGCATGACTTTGTATAATATCCAACTCAAAATAGAAAGCTTAGAAAGCAAGATATATTTTGGAAAAAACAGACTTCGAAGATATTTCTGAAAAGGATATGCATATTTCTCCTACACATTCAGCACTGCGTAGGCAATCAACTTGCACATCGGTCCTAGACCTTTTAAGTCGTTGAAAATGGCGTGTTTTAAGTCGCATAAAAAAAACAGGCAATCAATTGCTGTCATGCCTCAATTACAGCCAATGAAAATTCTAGGGGTTGTGTTACACGAGCCTCCAGACACATAGACAACACGTCTGTATTAAAAATTTATTTCTTTTCAAAATTCAAGTTAAAAACCAATATATATATATATAAAACAAAGGGATCGAAAGTATTTTTTATTTTGTATTATATCATCAAATTATCTCAAACTCGTTAATCTCCTTGGTCAAGCTGACAAGTAAATGTGCCCTTTCTTTCTATATACAGACCAACTTTTGACTCTGGGATCAAGTCATATTAAGGTAATTCCTTGTGGATTATCTAACTTAATCACGCATGATTCACCTTTGGTTTATGTTATATAAAAATGGGTTTATGGTATTGCATCACCTCCGCTTCCTTAAATGTCATCTCTTCGTGGGCAGATATGTCTCTATGCCCCACACGGTAATTGACCAAAAACCAAAGCCAGTTGTATACATTTTGCCTCTAACCAATGTAATATTTGCTTTTTAAACTGATTTCTATATGCTGTCCCTTTTATTATTATTATTATTATTATTATTAAAAGAATTATTAAACTGTAAGACCCACGTTTTTCTTTTTCTCAAAATTAAAACTTGACACATTAAAAATAAAAATTTAAGTTTCTAACAATTGAAATATCCTGTAATGGATTGTATGTTGTCTTTGTTAATTGAATTGGTAATCATCTTAGGCGAGGCAATCTATTTAACACAGATTGTTAAACTTTTCTCTACAAATTAAGCATTATAACACGCTGTGATTTCCTATCATTTTCTAGTGGGAGGGAGGGGAACGATTAAATAATGTCTATTTTTCAATTTTCAATCTACTAAAATACTTATTAAACTGTAAATTGTAAGTTGATATACCTTCTAATTTTATAACTGCTCTAAGAAGAAATTTAACCACTTGAATTTAACTTCTAAACTACTAAAATGTGTTTCACAAACTCTAATTATTGGTAAAGATAATAACTAAGGATAATAATAAACTTACCAATTACCACCCCAATCTGCATCACTTTCCCGCTAGGTCAAATGTCTAATGGTTGAATTATCTAACGGTGTTACTTTTGAAATCAAGTAGCTTGACTCCAAGTGGTAAATTGTATTGTGATTGTAGCGTGACCTCTAACCTCAGATTTTTCTAAAATCACACAAAATAAAAATCTTTAAGTTTCATCTAGAACTTGGACCTAGTTAGACTATAACCAAATTACGTTTTAAATTGAGTTTGGAGCACTTAATCAAATTAGCATTCTGTGGTCGGTGGTGATGTTAGGACCATAGGACCACCATGGTCCCAAATCTATTTAAGAATAATCCTAGGTATAGCGATGAAAATTAGTCCCATGTGGATGACCCAACTACTTCCAAAACTTAACTCAATTCAATACGTATTAACTTAAAAATTTAATAACCCATTAACTGAAAATTATGAAATTAAACTAAATTAAAATCTGAATAATTCAAATATGAAATGTCTTAAAATTTAAATAATTTAAATTTAAACTCAAAAAGTTAAAAAATTTAATACATTTAAAATCTGATAAAATTAAAATATCTAAAACTTGATATCACTATATTTCAAAATTTAAAATAATTTAACTTAAATCTAATTTTACGTGTACATTTATGACCTCTGACACATGTAACTCATGGGTGCGTAGCCGAAAAACTCCCAATTTTTATGGCTATTACTCAGCGCGCGGTGGCAAAGTTCCTTTACTTCCCCAAATGCCGACGCCATCCGGTGTCTTTTATTCTGTGTGCCACCGTGCTGTCACCAGATCATCATCGTCGTCTGTCACGTTTGGTTGGTTGGTTGGTCCCCCCTGATTTTCAATCTTTTGAGGCTTGACCTTTTGTAACCGCAGTTAAAAAAATGCCCACCATTTCCTTTTTTTTTTTTTTTTTGGTTTCTTTTTGACGTCTACTTGACATCTAATGCAATTTTGAATTCATAGTTATCTTTTAGATTTTATGTTGTAATTCAACGAGGAGTTACAAACATGTACCCTTCCCTTCATCTGTTAGTACTTTTCCAAAATTTTCTTTAACGAAAATTCTATTTCTATAATCCAAAATCTTTCTTTTAAACGAATACTAGTATATGAACTGTAAGGAATCGACGTACCGTTGTCCATGTCGGTTCCTTCGCGGAGGTAAAGATCTCTTTACCGATCAGTGTCTGAGAAGATTGCGCCTTTCCTTTTCCGATTCTTTCCTTTCGTGTTTTCCTGCCTTTTCTGTCTCTCTCTCCCTCAGTTTTCTCCGACTCTTCCCTTTCCTTTTCCGATTCTCTGATGGTTGAGCGACTCACAGGAAAATTTTGATGATAACGTTTTATTTCCCTTTCCATAATTGTTATCATTAATTAGGAATTAATATCCTAATTAAATCATTAATTAGGGAATTAATATCCTAATCAAAACGTTACTCTTTCCTTCCGTAACGTTTATTTATCAACTAGGAAATTATCCCTCTTTTCCGATAACAATTATGCTACCCGTAATCGTTATCTTTTTCCTGTAACAATTATCTTTAAATAGGGAGAGTGGAGGGATTTTAAACCCAGTGACCCAAATTGCCATTATGTCCAACCGACCATCATATTGGACCTTTTATATTGGGTCACACTTTAAATAACAAGAGCCACTCATGTTAATTAATTTAACAATCTCCCACTTGGCTCTTGTTATGATTTGATGAATCAACAACAAATAAGTGTGCACAATCCTTAAAGTTCATCAAACCACAATACTTGATTGAATTAAAATGATTGGATCATGGCGGTCACATGTCCTTTGGCGACATGATTCCTTCCATGTATCACATGATCATTATAATTCATAATAACCTAACTGAGAAACGTTGAAACTTTAATTGTCATTTCCGAACATGCCACTAGTTATCTCACAACTGTAATTGTATACAACCAAATGGAGATAACAGAGTGTAAACAAAACCATAACTTTAATTGAATTCACGAGTGTTACATTAATATGAGCAATACATAATATTGGCTTTCATGAGAATGCGGACCTATCCAAAATGCCCATCCCTTCAACATGTCCAGTAAATGTTTTCGGTGGCAAACCTTTAGTTAATGGGTCCGCTATCATCAATTCAGTACCAATGTACTCAATAGACACTCTACGGTTTTGTACTTCTTCCTTAACAGATAGATATTTCAAATCTATATGTTTCGCACCTTTAGAATACCTATCATTCTTAGAGAAGAAGACAGCTGCGGAATTGTCACAATAAATTCTTAACGGCTTTTCTATACTGTCGACCAAACCAAGTCTTAAGATAAAATTCCGCAACCATAATGCATGAACAGTAGCCTCAAAGCATGCTACAAATTCAGCTTCCATAGTGGAAATAGCAATGACAGACTGCTTCCCACTTTTCCAGGAAACTGCTCCTCCAGCCAGGAGGAACACGTAACCAAATGTAGATTTCCTCGAGTCTACACATCCAGCATAATCTGAATCCGAGTAGCCTACTATCTCAAGATGACTTGATCTTTTATAAGTAAGCATATGATTCTTGGTGCCTTGTAAGTACCTAAGTACTTTCTTTCCAGCTTTCCAATGATCTATTCCAGGATTACTTTGATATCGGCCCAGCATTCCAACAGCGAAACTAATGTCTGGCCGAGTGCATGTTTGAGCATACATCAAACTTCCAACCAATGATGCATAGGGAATAGATTCCATTGATTTTCGTTCCAAATCATTCTTTGGACATTGCAATTCACTAAACTTGTCCCCTTTCTGAATTGGAACTATTCCTGTAGAGCAATTTTCCATTCTAAATCTCTCTAATACTTTATTGATATAGCCTTTCTGAGACAATCCCAACAATCCTTGTGATCTGTCACGGAATATCTCTATTCCTATCACATAGGATGCCTCATTCATATCTTTCATTTCAAAAGTTTCAGAGAGAAATTTCTTAACGTCATGTAACAAACTCATGTCATTAGCAGCCAATAGAATGTCATCGACATATAGGACTAATATAATGAACTTGCTCCCACTGACCTTCATATAGATACACCGATCAACGGTGTTCTCTACAAAACCATATGACGTAATGGTATCATTAAACTTAATATACCATTGTCGGGAAGCTTGTTTCAGTCCATATATCGATTTCTTTAATTTACACACCAAACTTTCCTGCCCTGTGGTTATGAAACCTTCAGGTTGGTCCATATACACTTCCTCTTCTAAGTCTCCATTCAGAAAGACGGTCTTTACATCCATTTGGTGGAGCTCCAAGTCATATTGAGCCACCAAAGCCATAATGATTCTTAAGGAGTCTTTCTTAGACACTAGAGAGAAAGTCTCCTTATAGTCAATGCCATCCTTTTGAGTGTAACCTTTGGCAACAAGTCTGGCTTTGTACCTTTCGATGTTGCCTTTTGAGTTTCGCTTGGTCTTGAAGACCCACTTACAGCCAACTCGTTTTGATCCTTCAGGCAACTCTACTAGTTCCCAGACTTGATTTACATCCATCGATTTCAACTCTTCCTTCATGGCATTCAACCACTTTTCAGAATCATTACAATCCATGACTTGTTTAAATGAGACTGGATCTTTATCAATGCTTAATTCCGATTCATGCTCAAGCAAGTAAACCATATAATCATTCGATACAGCTGGCCTTTTCTGTCTTGTGGACCTCCGTAATGCCATATCTTGTGGTATCGCTTGTTCATTCGAAATTTGTACATTGTTACTTGGTTCATCTCTTATGTGCTCACTTTGCGTGTTTAGTGTATCAATTTGTTGTCCTTGCATGTCACGTAACTGTGATGCAACACAAGGAACAACAACTTGAGTAGAAACACTGGGTGTGGGGATACCAACTTGAGTAGAAGTACTCACTGTGGATCTTTCATTTTGCAATTCTGCAATATCCACCTTTCGTGATTCCCCACTCCCACTGAGCAGACCATTTTCTATGAACCGAGCATTACCAGACTCAACTATTCTAGTGCTATGGTTAGGGCAGTAGAACCTGTACCCTTTAGACTTTTCAGGATAGCCAATGAAGTGACCACTAATGGTTCTTGCATCAAGCTTTCCTTCATGTGGATTATATATCCTTACTTCTGCTGAACAACCCCAAACATGAAGGTGTCTTAAACTGGGTTTCCTACCTGTCCATAACTCGTAGGGAGTCTTAGGGACAGCCTTACTAGGAACCCTGTTCAGCAGATATGCAGCGGTCCTTAATGCATGCATCCACAAGGATAGAGGTACAGTACTGTAACTCAACATACTCCTAACCATATCCATAAGTGTGCGATTTCGCCTTTCCGCTACACCATTCTGTTGTGGTGTACCAAGCATTGTGTACTGTGCACATATGCCTCGACTTTCAAGAAATTTTGCAAATGGACCAGGACATTGTCCACTTTCATTGAATTTTCCATAATATTCACCACCCCTATCTGACTTAATCACTTTTACTTTTCTATTTAACTGCCTTTCCACTTCGTTAATAAACACCTCTAGGGTGTTTACTGACTGGGACTTTTCATGCAGTAGATATAAGTAACAGTACCGTGAGTAGTCATCTATAAATGTGATGAAATATTTCTCACCACCCCATGTGGGAATATCGAAAGGGCCACATATATCGGTGTGTATTAATTCTAAAGGCTCACTACTTCTCATGGCTGGGTTCTTTGATGTGTGTCTTGTTTGTTTTCCTTTTATACAATCAACACACACTTCCCAATCAGCAAAATCCAATTGAGGTAGGATATCACTTTTCACCAACCTCAATATCCTTTCTTTGGATATATGACCCAATCTTTGATGCCACAAGAAAGCAGAACTATCATTATACATATTACGTTTGTTACCTATACTATGCTCAACAAGAAATAGAGAATCAGCATACATAGCATCAAGATTAAAACGATACAAATCATCAACCAAAGTACCAGATCCATAATAGTACGAATGTCTATACAATGAAAATGCACCGTTTGCAATCTTGAAATTAAATCCTCCTTTATCCAGCTTTGCAACAGAAACCAAATTTCTAGCACATTCAGGAACATAGAGACACTTTTCTAGATCCAGGTGACACTTAGTGTCCAGGATCAATCTGTACGTCCCAATTCCCGCTATTCGAGCCTTCATTCTGTTTCCTATATAAAGGAACTTCTCAGTTCCTGTTATGGGCTGGATTGAAAGGAATCCCTGCATAATATGTGACACATGAGTAGTAGCTCCAGAGTCTAACCACCAAGTATTGTTAGGTACTTCAATTACGTTTGATTCAAAACATACTGATATACAGTACATACCTTTCTTTTCGAACCAAGCTTTCCTTTTTGGGCAATCCTTCTTGAAGTGACCCATCCTTTTACAGAAGAAGCATTTATGATCCTTTTGGATCTGACCTCCAGTTACTTTTATAGAGGCCTTGTCCTTCTTCTTACCCTTCCGGTATGGTTTAGACTTACTACTGCTAGCCTCATTGCGAACAGTGAGATGAATGGAGTGATCCCTCATCTTCTTTAATCTCCCTTCTTCCTGAACCAGCATGGCCTTAATTTCTTGAAAGTTCCATTTCTCTTTAATAGTGTTATAATTCATTTGGAACTGGCCAAATTCAGGAGGCAGTGAGTTGATGATGAATTGAACCAAAAAGGATTCACTCACATCCATTCCCATCGTTCTTAACTTTGCTGCTAGGTTAGCCATACTAGTCACATGATCATGAATGGGCTGTGACCAATCAAATTTCTTGGTCGTCAGCTCACTCATTAGGGTTCCTACGATGGATTTGTCAGCTATGTCTGACTGAGAATATTCTTTAATTCTCACCATAAATTCCCTTGCATTTTCGGTCTTAGGCATCGATGGCTTGACATTTTCAGCCATCGTCATTCGCATCAAATTCAGACTCAGCCTATTGGACCGTACCCAAGTCTCATGAAAAGACTTGTCGGATTCTGTACTGGTCTCTGTAATGGCTGCAGGCCTTTTATCCGTGATGACCGCTAGGTCTAAGCCCAAAACGCCTAAATGAAACTGAATATGCTCAGACCATTCTGCATAGTTCAGTCCATTGAATTTGATCATTGCATTGCCTAGGGCGAAAATGTTGTTAAAGGCTGCAAACATGATCCAAATTAATACTTTGAGCAAACTTTGATGGATTCAGATACATACATTACAAACTTTGACTATGTATTTAAGTCCACCGTTGGGTGATCCTCAAATACATGACTTTAATCAATAACGATGCTAATTAGATATACTTTAATAGATTAATCAATCATACTAGAGTGAAACATGAATGTTATCTTTGGACATACAATCATGTTTACTCAGTATATCAATTAATCCCCTTTAGTGTTATTAATTATAGGCAATGATCCATCTTTGGATGATCTCCTAACTTTATAATTAATAACTACAATTGTTCATGTACAACCTTTTATTAGCATCAAAATGAACAATTGAAATTTACGGTCATTCAAATTTTTCAAACTAGGCCACTTTGGTGACTAACAAGTTTTCAAAATTTTAATTTTCCATTCTGTGGGAGTTGACACAGGCCAACACACTGGCAGCGCATTTTTCCCGTAGTCGGCTTATGCCTTACGCCGATAATCACTCGCGATACTAACGACAACTACAAGTGACACAGGGTCCAGTGGCCGACGCACTTTTCCAGCCAGCGGTCTCCGGCAGTCCAGGATTCCGGCCGGAGCTCCTTCCACGCCGGCCAAACTTCCCGGCGCCGCCCGGATCCAGGCTCAGCCGGGCCTCTGCCGTGCCCAGCAGGCCGATCGGGTCCCGGCCAGATGCGCTCGCCGGTGGCCCTCGGCCCCGTTCGGGTCGGGCTTCGGCCGGTGCCCCTTCGGCCCCGATCGGATCGCGCTTGCCGGTGGCCCTTTCGGCCCCGGTCGGATCGTGCTGGCTGGTGGCCCTTTCGGCCCCGGTCGGATCGCACTCGCCGGTGACCCCTTCGGCCCCGGTCGCCTCGCGTTCGTCGGTAGCCCTTTCGGCCTCGGTCGGGTCGCGCTCGCCGGTGGCCCTTTCGGCCTCGTCGGATTGCGTTTCGCCGGTGGCCCTTTCGGCCTCGTCGGGTCATGCTCGCCGGTGACCCTTTCGGCCCCGGTCGCCTCGTTCGTCGGTGGCCCTTTTCGGCCTCGGTCGGATCGTGCTTGTCGGCGGCCCTTTCAGCCTCGGTGGGGTCGCGCCTCGCCGGTAGCCCTTTCGGCCTCGGTGGGGTCGCGCCTCGCCGGTGGCCCTCTCGGCCTCGGTGGGGTCGCGCCTCGCCGGTGGCCCTTTCGGCCTCGGTTGGGACGCGCCTCGCCGGTGGCCCTTTCGGCCTCGGTTGGGACGCGCCTCGCCGGTGGCCCTTTCGGCCTCAGTTGGGACGCGCCTCGCCGGTGGCCTTTTTCGGCCTCGGTTGGGACGCGCCTCGCCGGTGGCCTTTCCCGGCGACGCGCAGAAACACAGCGCTCACCGGGGTTCCTTTCGCCGTACTCGGATCGATTTGGATCCCGGCTGCGCCGACCGCTTTCTTTCGTGCGCCGGTTACCACCGACGCAAAAGGGAAAACAAAACAACGCAGTATTCGCAAAACATGCTCTGATACCATTTGTTAGTACTTTTCCAAAATTTTCTTTAACGAAAATTCTATTTCTATAATCCAAGATCTTTCTTTTAAACGAATACTAGCATATGAACTGTAAGGAATCGATATACCGTTGTCCATGTCGGTTCCTTCGCGGAGGTGAAGATCTCTTTACCGATCAGTGTCTGAGAAAATTGCGCCTTTCCTTTTCCGATTCTTTCCTTTCGTGTTTTCCTGCCTTTTCTGTCTCTCTCTCCCTCAGTTTTCTCCGACTCTTCCCTTTCCTTTTCCGATTCTCTGATGGTTGAGCGACTCACAGGAAAATTTTGATGATAACGTTTTATTTCCCTTTCCATAATTGTTATCATTAATTAGGAATTAATATCCTAATTAAATCATTAATTAGGGAATTAATATCCTAATCAAAACGTTACTCTTTCCTTCCGTAACGTTTATTTATCAACTAGGAAATTATCCCTCTTTTCCGATAACAATTATACTACCCGTAATCGTTATCTTTTTCCTGTAACAATTATCTTTAAATAGGGAGAGTGGAGGGATTTTAAACCCAGTGACCCAAATTGCCATTATGTCCAACCGACCATCATATTGGACCTTTTATATTGGGTCACACTTTAAATAACAAGAGTCACTCATATTAATTAATTTAACATCATCACCATAATTTTATATAGAATTCCAAGAAAAAGGATAGGTTGATACATGGGCCGAAAGCATGATTAGAAACATCTTGTTCAATTACACTAAAACCACGGTTAATTTAACTTGCTGCTTGTTTCTCACTGAAGAACCATAAGGAAGATGAATTCATAAATTTCAATGCTAGTTACTGGTGTCAGATAATTCCTTACGTTAGTCAATAATGATTATAATGTGTATTTGATTTGGGGTTTAGACGAGCATCTACACTTGAAATTAAGAAGGGTGCTGATATGTAAGTTAATTTTCTACGTGCTCTTGTGCGCAAATGACTAGTTGCAACATGAGAAGAAGATTTATTATGAAGAACTTAATAGCGATAATCATAATAGTTCAATAATTCAATGTGAATTGCACTTCGCACGCGTAAAATTTATTGTGTGCATAAAACGAAGCTCATTGAACTTTTAGTCTATTACTTCAACTTACTTTTGTCTTCTACATCAACTTAAATTTTTTGGTTGTTTTGCAAGTCTGTTGTCATCACACGGAAACCAATTCTCCTGTGACGAAATGATTGAAAGACATGTGGCCCAACCGTTAATTACGATGCCCGTAGATTGTGATATGAAATGCACAGAATCGCGTTAAGAGACTCTGAAAACAACTTGCAAAAAGACTGGCAAAAGGGTCACCTTTCTATCACCCGAGTACTTATTTGTACACAAGCTGAAACCGAAACGAGATCAGGACTTTTTATTGCAGCGTCATCTGTAATGAAAAGGAGTGTTAGCCTAATTATGTTATCATTTTCGGTAATAATGGCTGAAAGACCGCACATTTCATCTATTAAATGCGACAATGCAATTACATGTGCAAAGATTGTCTCTAAATTGCGGAAACGCGACAAGACATGTTAAAATGTTTTCCACAAAAATACTAATTGAAATTATTAGAATAAGATGCCAGATTAGACCATATCCTTCGTAAAGGTACAGTGTGGTGCATTTTCTCTTTGCGTGCATTATCAAGTAACTTGCTCTCCAACCCCCATAGTTACAACCCCCCCCCCCCCCAAAAAAAACAAATAAAAAAAAAGCCTTCCATGATAATCAAAAAGTAGCATTGTTGGATTTCCAAGGAAAAAAGATTTGAAAAACAGAATTTTGATATAACAACAAAGTGACCATATTTGACCTGAAAGTCTTAGTTTTAAGTGAAGAAAATAGTCTTCAAAAGATATATATATATATAATTTTTTATGTATGGTGTGTGTGTGTGTGTGTGTGTGTGTGTGTGTGTGTGTGTGTGTGTGAGAGAGAGAGAGAGAGAGAGAGAGAGAGAGAGAGAGAGGGAGGGAGAGTTGGGTCAGCATGGCTGGCTTAAGCACAGATGGGTTTTGTGTTTCGAAGTGATTGAGCCACCGTTTGGTCCATGGATCATTAGGGTCCAAAATCAAATAGTTTTGTGTAGGAACAAAAAGATCCCAATAATTCTGGAAACACCAGCCCACAGTGGTACAGAGTCCCACAGCTAGCCGATGTAATGCCATTTATCAAACCCGCCCGTATCCCTAGATGGGTTGACCCGTATGCCATGCACCTAATTGTCTAAGAAAATTTAAAATAATTCGACTCGAATTTAACTTACGCTTTTTATCACGAAGGTTGACCACCAGAGGCTCAGCAATAATGCAAAAATTGAGAAGACATTGCTTTCTCCGCTTCTTAGGCCCAACAAGAACAGCAAAACCGAACCCAAACCCTCTGTTCCAAACATGTCGCAGCCACAGGGGCTTCTCAACATTCGAAAAGCGAGCAGCAGCGAGACCACGACACCTGTTCTTTCTCTTGCTCAAAACCCCGATACCTCATCAAGCCACCCAACAAGTCCACTCTCTGTTACTCACCACCGGCTTATTAAACCAATCCTTGCAACTCTTTAACACTCTGGTTAGGTGCTATTCTCTCAGCGAATTCCCCCACAAAGCTTTCTTGCTATTCAAGCAACTCCAATCTTCATCAACCATCTCATTTGATAGCTTTACCTATAATTTCCTCATCGGCAGTGCCACGAATTCTCGCTGCCCAGTTATAGGCACTCAGCTTCACAGTCTAACAATCAAAGTGGGGTTTCAATATCATGTTCATGTAGAGACTTCTCTTGTAAATATGTACACAGCTAGTGGGATTTTAGGTGATGCTCTGCTCTTGTTTGACGAAATGCGCGAGAAGAATTCGGTTACGTGGAATGTTATGATCACTGGGTTGGTTAAGCTGGGTCAGCTTGGATTGGCACGTTCTCTCTTTGAGCAGATGCCAAATAAGAATGTCGTTTCGTGGACCGGGATCATTGATGGGTATGTGAGGATGGATAGGTGCAGTGAGGGTTTAGCTTTGTTCTGTAGAATGGCTTCTTGTGAGGGTATGAAACCAAATGAAATAACTGTTCTTGCTGTTTTACCAGCCACTTGGAAGAAGGGAGACTTGAAGGCTTGCAGGTTGATTCATGGTTATGGGGAGAAAAGAGGATTCAATGTGTCTGATATACGTGTTGCTAATTCATTTATAGATGCTTACGCAAAATGTGGTTCCTTAGTGAGTGCATTAAAATTTTCTGAAGAGATTTCTATGGAGAGGAAAAATCTGGTAACGTGGACGTCTATCATTTCAGGTTTTGCATTGCACGGAATGGGGAAGGAAGCTGTAGAATGTTTTGGAAGGATGGAGAAAGCGGGTTGGAAGCCAAATCGGGTGACGTTGTTAAGCGTTCTGAGTGCTTGTAGTCATGGAGGATTAGTTGAGGAGGGACTTGAGTTTTTTGAAAGGATGGTGGGCGAGTATCAAGTTTTGCCAGATATTAAGCATTATGGCTGCATGGTAGATATGCTGGGGAGGTCAGGAAGGTTAGAAGAAGCAGAGAAAATGGCTTTGAGGATTTGTCACGGGGTTGATGAGGTTGTGATTTGGAGGACACTTTTGAGTGCATGTAGCTTTCATGGGGACGTTGAGATGGGTGAGAGGGTGACAAGCAGGATAATGGAGCTGGAGAAAGGATGTGGAGCGGACTATGTGCTTATGCACAACATCTTTACTGGTGTTGGAAGGTTTCGAGATGCTGAGATGTTGAGAAGAACTCTAGATAAGAGAAATATATTCAAAGTTCCTGGACATAGTTTGGTTTGAACAAATATAAAGTGGGTAAGACACACCTATTGTCTGTTACTTGGCTCATTGCATTGAAGCAGATCTGGGATCACCACAGGGAAACTGCTATAATTGACTCTAATACCTCTATGTATACAATTATTGTTGTTGGCCACTGGTTCAGCATTGGTAAGTTGAAAGATGTCATAAACAGATATTGCTTATGTGCTGGGGAATGGAGCCAGGCAGCAGGTTGCAACTGATGTAAACTAATCTTCCCCTTAAGGTTTTATCAGTTTGGTGCTCTAAGAAGCTGAGGAATGAGTGACCAAGGGTAGCTCAACATGTGATTTGGATACGCATATCAATCGGTGCTCCTTTGACCACTGTATTGGTGCCTGGGGAGCAATAAAGACACAAAAGACAATTAGTTGCTACCTTCCCAAGATGTGCTTTCCTTGGGACTTACTCTTGAGTTGTTCTTGCACCTTGCATTCAAGCTCTACCACATCTCAACCGTACAGAGATCGTGCAGAAGCTGAAGATGCTTTAACGTACTCCAGGTGCATATTCCTCTCTGAATGAGGCAAATGGCCATACAACGGAATAGAAATTTGTGGATATGATCTCAAACCAGAACCTGCATAAAGATATATTCAATTGACATTTATGAGCTGAACCAAAAAGAATATAGCATTAGAATAATTAAGCAAATAACACTAGTGAGCTGTCCAACATAGCTTCTTTTAAGGGTAGGCACGAATGAGTTTCTGAGGAAACAATTCCAATGTGGAATTTGTTGCACTTCAGATTGTATGTTGTTGCATGGAGTTATAATGAATCAACCTCAAAACCTACTGTATCGAAATAGATCTCTTGTTCTGTTATGAGTCAGTTACCTTGAAACTTGGATTTTCTTGCCTAGAATTCCAACAGTCATGCCTAACCATATTTTCTTGCCTAACATGAATAACTAAGCAGCCTCTGCATTTTTTTGGTTTCCTCTTTACCTGATAAATGTTATGGATATACTGCCTCGACTCCTGCTCCTATTCTTAAGCAATAATCCCTTGGAAATGGGTTGTTTTCATTTATAAGGTTAGTTTGGTTCATTGTGCCAAATTTGTCTTAAATTCACCCTATAAATCATAACTATTAATGTTTACCTGTTTTGTTTTTCTTTGGAGGTGATGGGGTTCGCATTGTTCATGGCGAATGTGGCAGTTTCCTTCATTTACATATGCCCAATCACACCCACTTGTTTCATGACATTCACGAGATGAAATCCGTGCCAAAATTTGTGAGAAAGAACCTTATATAACACTGATCTGTTATCTTCCAAAAATAAATTTATCATGTATATTATTCCATGTTCTCAATTAATGTCGTTCCAGCAATTTGGATTATTGGAAGAAACTAAAATGAATAAATATAATAAATTGATAACAAGAACCTACGATTTTCAGAGTTTTGTAACGCCCCATAATTGTCCAGTCCAATGCAATTACTCTCCGTTCAATGTTGTGATTACAAAACGCAAGAAATTGTACGTTTTCTGTATACTTACTCTGCTTATATTAAACAAAGGCCTTTTAATTTAAAATATAATGTTTTAAACGCTTACAATTTCATTAGAGACCAAACAAATGACAACAAAGAAATCAAAGAGCTGTTAAGAAAATATAATCTCTATTATGACAATGATTTTAGAAGGAAAAATATGAGTAAATATACATATGATGAAGTTAAGTGAATATAAAAAAATCATTTTACATATAAAATTCTCTATATCTCTTTAATTCTACTAAATTTGTATTCATTGCATTCTTTTAGAAAATATTCTATATATTACTTAAAATATTTTCATAATAATATAATAAATATAATAAAATAAGTATTATGTTGATATAATATAATTTAACAAAAAATAGAAATATATATATGGTTGAATAAGTTATGTATTTTTTATTTTTTATATTATTATGTAATAAAAAATTTATTTTAAACATCATCAAGAAGTAAAGTATTATTAAATTAAAAAAAATAAATATACAAGCTGTTAAATAAATAAATTGTGCATTTTTTTTTTTTTTGTGCACTACGTTACCATTAAAAAGTAAGGTACTTAAAACTGTCGTCCAAACGTGGCGAAGGTATATCCAAATCCAATTACGAGATTAGAGATCGCCACGTGTCCCAGAAAACTGGCCTCATGTGAACCATAAAAACTGTCCCAACATGCGAAATCTTAAACAACACAAAACCTTATCCAATGTCTCAACTCAGTTTCTAACAAACATCTTCGGCCGTCAGATCTGCACCCCAACCAGATAATCCAAAGGTCCGCAGTCGATCCAGACACATTACCATTTGACGTCCCACAAGTGTCCCTCAGAATTCAGAAAAGCGTTTCTTTTTCGCCTTGACTAGCGCCTCCAAAGCCAGAGAGAACCATTTAATTGTCTATGCACGGAAAGATAAGAAAATCCAAAGTTAAAATCCTCCTATTCTGTGTTCTGACGAGGACCCATCACCGTTTTCTCATAAAGTAACAATCTTTCTTTGGTTCCTGTGGCCAAGTTTGGTTTTTTTTTTTTCCCCTTTTTTCTGTTGTTTTTAGGTTATTTCTGATCTTTGTGGGCTGTGGTTAATCATGGCGGATGTCTTGAGCAAGACAAATCTGGTTTCTCCTTCTCACCAAACCCAACAACCTACTGGCATCCAAGTTGCTGTTCCAAAGAGTTTTGGGCTCAAAGGGTTCCCTCTGGATGTCAAACCTCCAGCCTTGAGATGGCAAACGTCATCTTTAGGTACCCAGTTTAATGGCAGAAGGGTTGTTCTTCAAGGCAATAAAAGGAGGCCTGGAAAGGGGCTGGGGCTGTTTTCTCAGCCTTCAGTTATGGCTCAGGTTGGTGCTGTTTTTATTTAATATTGGGGTTAAGGTCTTCTTGTTCTGTTTTACAATTTATGTCTTGGAAATATTTATCCAATTTGGGCCATTATTTGGGATTTCAAGCTTTGAATCGCGTAGTAACTGGTGTTCAAAGCCATCAAATACTAAACTGGATCTCTATATCCAAGTATTTGTTATGGAGTCGAAAAGTTACTGAATTAGTAGCAACTCTGGAAATTATTTTTTCGGAAAAATTTTATATCTACACCATTCTTCAACAGAAAAATTTTTGGTTTAAATTTTCAAATTTTCGATTCCATCAATAGTTGGCTAAATTCCCAATTTGTTTACATTTAACAGTTCACATAGCTGACAGCTCTAAATTATGGATTTTTCCACCACAAAAGGAGATACTCCAGCCTTGTTTTTCCCATCTTCAATTGGTATTGCTAATTTGGATAGATGATCGATGAGCTTTTGTTATGTTGACTGAATCTTTTGGGGAACTTTCAGGCCGCTCTGAGACTTGGGACTGCTCAGATATGGTGGGAGAAAGGGCTTCAACCCAACATGAAAGAGGTGACCTCTGCACAAGAACTTGTGGACTCCCTTTTGCATGCCGGGGACAAGCTTGTTGTTGTTGACTTCTTCTCTCCCGGATGCGGTGGCTGCAGAGCTCTTCATCCTAAGGTATGATCATTCACTCTTGCCCACATTGCACGAAGTTGTGGATTATTTGGGAAGTGTGCATGGGTATAGTTTTGTTGGAGTGATTGTGGATGGGATGTTGTGTTTTGATAGATATGTCAGCTGGCAGAAATGAACCCAGACGTGCAGTTTCTTCAAGTGAATCATGAGGAGCATAAATCCATGTGTTATAGCCTCAATGTTCACGTCCTGCCATTTTTCCGATTTTATCGAGGAGCTCATGGCCGATTATGCAGCTTTAGCTGTACGAATGCCACGGTTAGTTTTGTCCTCTGTCTTGGATTATAATAATTGAAGTGAGTTTCTTTGTAATATGTTAACTGGAATTCTCAGTGTTGCTTCTTTTGTCAGATATTTTGTATGGGTTTTAATACTAGCACAAGCCAATTGATTGAATTTCTTGTTTGATTGAGAGCATTAAAACGAATGAAGGTTGGAATTAAAACGCCCTTCTAAATGTGTGTAGTTGAAACAATCTATTTTCGAAGATCCAAGACTTATCAACATCTTGAGGATTGAATTGTGATATACACGAAGAATGTAGTATCATCTAATTCTTTTGCTTAGAATCCAGTTGCCTCAAAACCTGGTTGTAACCATGCTAGATAGTTAGCCCCTTGGATTTGATTTGGACTTTTGGCTATTAATTTGCATAGAATGGTGATTATTATTGATGGTTTTACTTCAGATTAAGAAATTCAAAGACGCACTGGCCAAGCACTCACCAGACCGGTGCAGCCTTGGCCCAGCAAAAGGGTTGGAGGAAAAGGAGCTTCTTGCACTGGCTGCTAACAAGGATCTATCCTTTACTTATGCACCAAAACCAGCTGAACCAGAGCTTGCCCCCACACAAAAAGAGATGGTAACAGCAACAGCCACATCTCAATCGAACTTAAGTCCACCTCTTCCTATTCCTCTTCCCCTTCCTCTTCCTACGGTGACCTCAAATTCTGCCGAAGAATCAACGGAGAAAACCTTGGTCACTTCTGGGAGATGATGCAGTCAGTTTCTGCTGACCCCTACTTGTACAGTTGTAGTATATGTTCTAGTTATCATGTAATATCCATGCTGTGACCAGTAAGAGAGCAAAATGGTACGGGCTGAGATATGCCATGTCTGTTTCCACATGCAATTGCAGGCTTTTGGATTTATTTTTTTCATTCGTAGCCTGTAGTGTGAGTTGTCTGTGTGATTGTAAAGTGCTTTTTAAATTCTCTTCCACCCTATTTTTTTTTTGTTTTCCTTACCCACGTTGGTAAGACCACGAGTTGAGAGCTGTTGTAATGAATTGATGTTTTGGTCTGATCCTGCTGTATTCTTAACTAGTATGTGGTACTCTTATTTTTTCTCTCTTTTTTTTTTTGGGTATCAAGTCAAATTCAAGCATTTTCGAAGTGAATTGTTGCCATTTTTATGCAAAAGACCGTTCCAAAAAAAAAAAAGAAAGGTAAAAAACTCACCCCAATCTGAAATGAATGTTCCCTTTTGCTATGGTCCAAAAAAAAGGGTGGGGGGGGGGGAATGCACTTATTCATAGTTGCCAGGGGAAGAATTTATATACCAACTATAATAGCAAAAACAAAAATTAATTGTAATGTTAAATAGATTTTTAATTTATTTTGCTTGTTAACGAATGTAGGTGTGTTTCTTTTTCTTTTTTTGTATTTTGGACATAATAATAATAATAATTATTAATTTATTTATTAAAAATTAATATAAAATAAGTAATAAATTTGAAAATATAAAAAGAGCTTGATTATTATAAATAACTTGCAAATTTATAAAATGTGGAGGGAGCAGAAATCGAACTCCCATCTTCAGAAGCCAGGAAGTTCGTCAGGAAGATGGATATTCATTTTGCTTTGAGCCTTCCAGAGAAAAAACAAAAAGGGCTGGATCACTTGGGGAAATAAGAAAGAACTGTTAAAGGGACATTGAAAATTGGATAAGCTTGGGGAATTAACGTGGCTCAACTTCCTTTACACACTGTGGGTATCGTTTCTATGATTGATACAATTTTTAAGCATTCAGGATTCCAAAAAAAAAAAAAAAGGCCTCAAAGCACATATTATCTACTCTCTCTCACTCTCTTTCTCTATTCCCCTCTCCTCTCCTCCCAGGTGTCCTGCATTATTTGACAAGTTAATGCTTTGTTGGGTTGCTTATGTCAATGATTAGCACCGTTTGCAAGCAACCAACATTGCAAAACCCCTCTCTTGTCTCTCCACGAGTATATTTATTTGAATTTACCACTTTTAAATACACTTAAATTGAGTTTATATCCATTACAGAGAAAACAGGTAGCAGCTGACGGTATTTTGATTGGAATTCAATGTAGCTGGTTTTGCTCGTGTTGGCTTGATTCGTCTGGACATGCTTTCCACCACAGGCACAAATTGGACCTGGAATGGTCTATGGAGATGTAATCTTCTGAACAGTGAACCGACTGCTAATTCTCCATGTATCCACTCTTACTGGACGGTATATTATGATGAAACTCTCTTTCGTGTTGCATGTTTTTTATGACGAGGAATTCTTTTTAGATAGATTTTGTAATTATTAATAGGATACCTTAAATTACTAGCTTCAAAATTAAACCATGAAATGCACCAAGGAGAATTCAAGTTTATCTATATATTTAATTCGCACAATCTCAAGTTCAATCTTATTACTTTCATGTATGAAAGCTGACATTTTTCACAAACACCATTATAAAGGAAGAAAGGAAGGAAGAAAGAGAGATTGATGCCATACCCCTGTTACAAAATATAGTCAGTCCGGACAATCATCGGCCAATAGTGAAACTTTGCCTATCTGGCTGGCCCGACTCCGGAAAGTTCAAAGCCGAGGAAACTTAAAAGATGTTCACAGTAGAAGTAAAAAGTACTTGACAAAATTAACATCGACTAAAATAACCAACTAGATCGTGTAGTGGTGCAGGATAGAACTGTTACAATTCATAATTTATATGAGATAATCTTAATCATCTTTTTTTCTGAGAGTTGGTTTTGAACCATGATCTACACAAAAGACACAATGTATCTCTTCCCTCTCATGGAGTTGTAACACCTGTGGAAACAACAAAACCACCAAAGCAAAGAATTTCATATTGGCCACAAATGAAAGCGTTCAACTTCCCCCGCACAAGATTAAAAAGATACAAATGATGTTGCCAGTTAGTGACAATTCAAAGATTACTAAGACCGAGACTGTCAAGAATTAGGTCATGATGGCTCGGTTTCAAGCTGGACTGCAGCTCATACGTTAAACAAGTAGCATACAAGGGTTCCAAAGTCCAAAATGAAAAAGAGAACCAACTCGAGAATTTCAAGTGCATCACAGACCTAAATCTTCAATTGTACTTGCGAGTTCATTAAATACATGCAATTACTGAATAGACATTTGATGCCGAATTGGTTCCCGACCAGAAGAAGAACCAATCTTTTGGAACATCTTAGCTTGGGAAATGTCTTTACTGGACTTCCCCTTAAATGTCAAATGCCGTTTAAGACGGTTGGTTATCGAAAGACCGCGGCCACTCTGTTGCAGGACTGGCTGATGCCACTTTCTCCTCAACCCATCCTTAAGATAAGTAGGGGCTTCATTATTACTGTGACTTCCCTGGGCATCAGTTATTGCTGCCTCTCTGTTTCTACGTATGGATCTTAGTGCCATCTGCAAGGGTTCTGAAAAGGAAGAGGGTTCTTCGATCGGATTAACAGTTTTCATGCACAAGGGGCAAGGAGGGTCATGTATCTGGGTCTTTGGAGTTGCTTGTTCCAAGCATTCAGCATGGAACACATGACTGCAGGCTAGTACACCAGCAATCGGCATGTCACCACCTCTCATGATTCGATGTGAACTCCAGGGTGACTTCTGCCACAAAAGCTTTCCACAAACTCCACACTTTTGCTCAAATGCAGGACAACCAGGTGACCTCAAGCTTTCTACATCCAAATGCTCTGCTAAGTCAAACCTTTCTCCATCAAGGCCCATATCATAACTGCTTGCATTGCTCCATCTAAAGCCATCTCTTCTAGAGCATGCACCGGGTTCTGGTGAAGTCTCCAACTTTTGGAGCTCAGTGAGAGTCCTGTGGAATTTATAATCAACACTTGAACAGCTATCAGGCCAAGAAGTCGGTGATATCCTATCCTCACCAGGGGTCAACCCACCAAAACTGCTGATTTCAATGTCGCCAAAAGCTTCAGAGTCTGACACTGGGTTGCGGAAGACTAGTGGGTAAACAGCTTTTGACGTGTAAGGGCGCCGGCTTGAAAAATTGCAACTGGAGAAAGTGAATGGTCGCTTGCTACTTGATTCCAAGTTGCTGAACTCAGAGAGTGAGGATGGAGACCCAAAACTAGGGGATCTAACAACAAATTGCCTCTGAAAGAAGTAGCGAATAAAGAAACAATGTTAACAGATGTATTCTGGCCAATGTTACCTGACAAAATTTGTGACAAAGAGTACCTCAGTGGAGGAAGGAAACCAAGTAGCCTGGGATCTTGATCCTGCAATTGAAAATGTGTTGTAATGTATATGACACACAAGATAATATTGAGCCCCTAAAGACATTTATGATAAAAGCAGGATCCACCAAACATGGCACTGCAACAATCCAAGTAAATTAACAGAAATCTGCGAATTTCACAGGCACAAAAGCATGCACAATTTACAACTCTTCATTACACAAATTCCAGTATTCAGAATCAGCTTCAAATATGACACGCTGGGGGATCAAGAACAGTATAAGTGCTCAAAAAATGCCAAATTTCATGCAGTTATCACTGAACTGAAGTCCCACATCTACAAAAATAATTCTCTTTGAGATAAACAATGTTTCATGCTACCAAGTGAAAAAGCCATCAGAATCAAATAAAAAGAAAACAGATGTCATGAAGAATCTAACTTTCAAAGAAAGGTAAATGTCAAAAGGATGGCACATTTCATAAACTAGTTACTAGCTTAATAGGCATAAGAATTTCTTGTTCCAGTAAAGCTAGATGATCTTAATAAATCAATGATAAACACTATAACTTAGTAGACAAGTGAAACGAGTGAAATAATACAGAAGGAAGAAGAAGACGAAATCTAATTCCCTAATGGTACACCAGCAGGAAAGACGGGCTATTATGCTCATGTCAAAGTTAGAGCAATCTATGAGTAATGAGAAAATCAGGCAAGGTTAAGAAGTATTATTACAAATTTAAAACACAAGGACAAGACAAGTTAAAGCAGAATAGTTCGGTTTAAAGACAGCTTGATAACAATGACAACAAGAAGAAAGGAGAAAAAAGATTTTATACAGCACACTTCCAGCTGCAAGCAACACCTCTTCATAGGAACAGTAATAGACATGTTAATTAATTATGAGTGTACGATTGGAGAAGAATAAAATACCTCCCACTCCAGAGCCAGCAAGATCACCCAGATTAGGGTTTCGTACAGGTGAAATCCACTGCGGTTGCAGAATATTATCAGGCGGGCTATCGGAGTAAGAAAGCATGCCATCAGAGACAGAATGTTGATGGTTGGTATACTGTTCACTGCCTACCCACCTCCGGCTTCCTTTACCATCTGAGGATAAGGATGAACCATGAACACCATGAGGCCTCTGTGATATACCGTCTGACTGTAACCTACAATCCCACATCCTCAAAGGAGGAGGTGAGAAACTAGAGTTTATCCGCCAATGTGGTTCAACATGACTATTGGAAGAGTCCCTACCACCAGTAGGTGACTTCCCTCCATGTGGCCCAGCGGCCACACAACAAAGCGCACCCGTGTTAGCTATTTTCTATTTGGCAACAGTGAGGTTGTAGTGTAGTCTAGTTACATATATCAATGGGTGAAAGAAGCTCCATGTGCCCAAAGATAGAGATTAAGTTGGATATAATGGAGTCAGTAGTTTGGAAAACTGCAAGCAAGCCTCACTCAAACAAATGAAGCCAGAAAACATAGATAGTGACAGCTGCAAAGTTTTCTGGAAGTCACACAAGAGTCCTATCAAATTCCAAACCGGCAATACATTACAGAAGGCAGCACTCCAAAATTTTAAATGCTGTGACGGGTTTCCAACAAAAAATTGTAGTCTCCAACACCAAGTTCCATGAAGTTAGGCACTGTCCGCTACCTTTATCTGATTGCACCAGTTTAACATCTCCCATGAGACAGAAGGTCACTCAAGGCCAAAATGATTGTGAGTGTTAATCTTTCTCAAATGGTCACTAAGAGGATATGATATCAATATCTCACCCGGGTAACATCTGCCAATGTATAACCAAAGGATAAATGACATCAGATCATGAGGCACAACAGATACAGGGAGGAAAACAGAACAGATAACCAGATTTATGACATTTAATGGAAGTACAAAGACCATAGAAATAAGAAGTAATTGAAAATCTAAGACTAGAGTAGACATCCATGCTTTTTTTTCTGAGCATTAATATATATGCACTGTCAGTTTGCATACTTGTTTTGCTCATCATGCAAACTTGATTGCATGCAATCAAATCATAGTCTCTTCATTTAAGAAATTAATAACTTTAAAACAATTGTAGGCATGACAATGAGTGTTGGTGAAAATTGCACTCATCATGCACCACTATACAATAATTTGAGAAAAAAAAGTGTCGTTCTGAAATTAAAGGAAGTAGCAAACAGAGAAGTATAATCATTTATTAGCACTTAAAAGCGACCCAAGATTACATTCCACACTGTTCTACCTAAAAGACTTACTAATAGCTCATTAACAAAAGTAAACCAGCGCCAAAATCATTACTTTCCATTACAAACCATATGAAGGGACCATACTAACATCATAAAACTAAGCCAAAATCTTTCTACGTACATAACTTTTTGCCATATAAGAAACTAGGCCAAAAAGGCAAATTCTTTCGAACGCATAAATTTCCCTCAAAACCCTAATTAAACAACAATTTAATATATATATATATATATATACCCATCAAAAATTAGGCATGTACTAAGAACCCCAGAAGAAAACCCAGTATAACCCAAAATCACACAGACAAGAATAACCCAAATACAGATTGAAAGACAACCCAGAAACCCTTCACACTCATAAAACCCAAATAACTCTTATTTCAATCTCAAATCAACAGGGAAAGAACCTCCTAAAAAAAACTTTAAAAAAAAGAAAAGAAAAAGGAGATAACATTTTATAAATTACAAATGGGTCAAGAGAGACCTTACCTTAAAATTGCCAGCATTCGACAACTTGGGGCCTCGGAAAGGAAAGAAACGAAGAGAAATAAAGGAAAGCCTAGATCTTTGGGTCTCCAATGGTGGACGGCACACTGGGCGTGTGTATTGTGCATAGATATTAAATATTCTAAAGGAACCAAAAAAAAAAAAAAAAATCTATCTTTTTGTGGAGAAAGTGAGAAGAAAGAAAGGGAAAGCGTCAAAATGCTAAAGGTGGGAGGCTCGAAAGAGATGGGCACCAACGTTAAACCTTTACAAATACATAGATTTGTACAATAATACCGTTAGAGGTTAGTGTAAGTGTACAACAACAACAACAACAACAACAACTGTATGTGACTTTGTGTATGTCTCGTCTACAGTTATTGGACATATGTAATCACATTTGTACTTTGCTAATGAATCTCATTCGACCCACAAGCCTCTGTCCTAACTTTTTTAGTTTCTTTGGTTGCATCGTTTTAGACTTATGGAAACAGTCTCTTTTATTTCATCTTGTTTACTTATAATAATAATAATAATAAATATATGTAATTAAACTGAAAAATTAAAAAAAAATACTTTGTTGCAATTTTTTATATGTATTTTGTTGTTTATTTTGAATCTTTTTAAGTGTTGTGGTGCGGGTAATATTTAAAAAAATTGGAATAAAATTATAAATATTTAATTGTTATTAAGGTCAAAATACATATTTTTATCAAAATTAAAAAATATATATTAAGAATTTACAGATATTTGAGATTTAGCGTTTTTTTTTTTTTTGGGTACACGTACTTTTTTCGTTTTCGTAAAAAAGAAAAAAAAAATCACCGAAAGTCTATTTATGCTGACACCAATTTTGGGTCCAATTGGGCTTGGGCCTAAATCAAGACCAGGGGATCAGAGCCCAACAGAAGTACAAACAAACCTATCATTGAACAAAGGTCAAACAGACGAGAGAGTGATCCCAAGGGATCAACAACTCATCATCACCGTTGGGAGGGAAAAGGAATTGGTACCCAACATGATTAAATTATCTGGGGTTGGGTTTGTTGAGACCATGAATCAAATCTTTGGAGCTGAGACTGAGAATTATTCATTCTACCATCAAATAATATAACTAATAGTCATATACCATGATTCGTTGAAAAAGAAAAGGTTGGAAATGATACGGATATTACCCCATTTGTTAATTTTAATGGCACATGGCAGAAGGGTCCGCCATGTCAATTAAAGTAAAGAATGGGTGAGGACTACGAGCAACAACTTAAAAGGATGCGGCTGTCACACTTCACTAAAAATGACATATATATATATACGAAAACTCTTATAATATGAAATTTATAAAAAATATATATATTAAATTTATATAATTTTATGTTTTTAAAGAAGTGGCATTTAGATTTGTTTATGATTAACCCCAGTGGTAGCTGAAAACTTCTTTATTTTTTGTAATCTCTCTCCCCCACTCTTAATTGGTCACGAAAAATTAGAAGATACGGTTTTCTAAATTGAACCCTTTTATTTTACAACGTTTTTTCAGCTCAAAATTCATTAAGTTATTAACAAGCTGGAATTGGTGCAGCCACTAACAGTGTCTTTTCCTCGGTACCTAATCACGACTAATGGAATGGACCAACATTATCATGTCATGTCATCTAATTGACTTATGCCTCATCATCAAAGCCTATATGTGAGCTTTTATTTATGGTCAACGGATTTAAATATAATGTTAGCAACATTAAAAAAAAAAAAAGAAAAAAGAAAAAAAAAACAGGAAGAAGAAGAAACTAAGGTCTATTTTCCATTTCATTGATTTCATCAACAAAGATTTGAGAAGTAAAAGACTAGGTTTGGAGCCTCTCCTTCAGTCTTGGGCGCTTGAAAGTTCATCAGCCACGATCAAAAGAATATGCAAGAAAGGTTGCGGCTAAAGCCATTAGAACAATGAGGCTATCGAGTTTAAAAAAGAAAAAAAAAACAAGAAGAAGAAAAGAAAAGAAAAGAAGAAGAAGAAGAAGAAGTCAATGAGTGAGCTCGACTCTCAATAGGAAAAAATAGAACACTGCATCAAAACCAATTTCTTGCAATTTATCCTTCACTCTCCATTTGACCTTCCCAGTAATTTGAAGCTGCCTATTCAAAAGTGGCGCGGAGAAAGAGAGAGAGAGTGAATATAACAAAGCTAGAATGTTGAAGCATTTGAGAAGCGTCACTTTTTTTTTTTTTGGGGTTGTAGTTGATGTTGTTCTTCAATTTTCAATATATACATGTGGGCTCCGTGGAAGTGCAAGTTACAATGTATCCTGATGATTTTCCTTTGGGGTAAGCGAAGAAAGAAAATAAAGGTGCAAGTTACTAGAACGAGCACATTCATGCATGTTTTTTCAAGTTTCTAGCTATAAAGAGAAATTATTCTAAGGAGAAAGATAAGATTTTTAATGGAAATTGCATCCACATGATGGCAATGTTATTAGCTGACAAACTGTGGCATATCTTCAAGTTGATTATTCTTTAATCTCCCCAACCAATTGGTTTCCTAACAAAAACTACAACTCATCTTCGGTCCTGTTTGATTGAGAAGCTTGCAATCATTTAATAAATTTCAACTTTTTTTTGGGGGGGGGGACAATTACTGATATTAATTAATATCAAAATTATTACTTGTAGTCTAAAAAAAAGATAATTTTGAAAAAAAAGAAAAGAAAACTCGAGTTTATATATATAATATAAAGTTAAATGATTAAAGTCACATATTTTATATATAAACTTATATTACATAATTATAATTTTTACTCATTGTTACGAAAGAAGAGAAAAATTAAGAATCCCATGTATAGAAATCATTGGGTAGGGGCGGGGGGGCCTCTTGGGGCAGTCTTTAACCTTTACTTAATTGACCCTTTGGATCATCTGCTTGCATCGTGCGGTGACCATTTTAGCAACATGGAAAGAATTTGGAATTTTGAAGCCAATGGTTCTAAAACGACTCTCTCTCTCTCTCTCTCTTTTTTTCTGTGAAACCATGCATGCATGCAAGTCTAATATAATTAATTTCTTGAATAATTACCACCCATCCAATTAATACCAAAAAGTTCTATTATTTTTCTACCGTTGAAAGAAGGACATTAAATCATTTTAACTGCAGTATGTAGTTTACCAATGTAGATAGCCACCAGCCACTGACATCATTCACAGAGAGAGAGAGAGAGAGAGAGAGAGAGAGAGAGGGACCAAGGAGCATGGCACTTACAAATGCAGAAAGAAAGGCATTTTATCCAAGATATGGTTTATATTATTGAGTGCTATAATATGCGGGGCCTTGGTGCACGAGTCACTCACTTCCCTAGAATGAACGGGTCATGCAGAGACACCACCACCCCACTCCCTCACTCTTTGTGTCCTCATTGTGCATTTCTAAAAATGGGCATTTCCAGTAGATCCTTCAATATCTTGATCTGCCATCTCTCTCTCTCTCTTTCCCTCACACACACACACACACACACACACACACACACAGATCGACAAATTGATAAAAAAAAATAAAAAAGAAAAGTTGTGAGATCCATTGGTTGATGCTGTTTCTTTTATTGGTTTTGATGCCACCGTAAAAAGTATGGATTTGGAGTAGCTTTGGCCTTTCGGTAACCATAAAATGTCTCTTTAATCTTGTCGAATTTCAATGTGAGTTCCTTTGCAATATGGTTTGTATATGCTTTTTGTACCAAAAAAGAAAAAAAAAATAGTATATTGTATACGCGATTTTATATGGGTTAGCTAATATAAATCATAAATGTAACATTACTCCAAAGAGAGAATATTAATGGATCATGCATTTAGAAGATAATTTAATTGACTTCTTTTTTTTTTGTTACTTTCCCTTTTTTCCTTTTCATAATTCAATAAATAATTAGTTCAATCTATAAAATGTGCACTTCAAAATGTGGTGATATTCACCGGTTTATGAAAAATCTTCCAATACATTCATCTCATTGTTTGACTCTAGTATTTGTTACTATTAATTTTTGTATATACCTTTTTCCTCTTATATTTTCTTAATGAAATTGAATTGATTTACCATAAAAAAAATCACTTTTATACATTCTACAAAAAAAAAAAAAAAATTTTCTTGAAGTTTTTATTTATATTGAAACTTTAAATTCACCTTTATTTTATTATTAATTTTTTAAAAAATTAATTTAACTCACTTTTAAAATAAATTAAGTTAATTTGATACCATATATAAAAAAATAAAAAATTCGAATAAAATCTATTTGAAATTAAAAAATATAGTTAAAGATTAATTTATTATACTCAAATATAACAATTATTTTTTTTATATGATAGCTCCAACGAGTCAGAGGGGTAGAACAAAGGGAATCTTATTATCTTATCACTTCATTGAACAGGGGCCGAAATTTGTGCTCACATGTTGCTAGATCTGTCCTCACTGCCTCATTTAGCAGATAAATTGTTCCATACAGCAGCCATCATTTTATCAAAACTTGCACCGCATCCTTTGCTGCCTCTCCAACCTTCAAATCTCACTCACTCTCTCTCTCTCTCTCTCTCTTCATATATATATATATATATGAAGACCAGCAACCCCATTTCCTTCCATTCTCTCTTACGGATGCTCAATTCTCAATAACTTTGGTTGTTTTCTCAGTCTCACCGTGGCAGCCTTGCATGTGGGGGCTCAGAAAGCATGTAATGCAGCCAAGGATGACTTGCCGACTGCTTATTGTGGCTTATTGGGGTTCAAAACGCTGCTTAATAATAGGAGGAGAGTTGGCAAGTTGTTCTTGGCTACATTTTTCTTTCTGCTCCTCATGCTGGGCTTATGGTGATGCATATGTAATTCCCAGAAGCCCCTCCTCAAGTACGCTAGTTATTCACTAGAGCATAAACATTATTGTGAGACATGAACAGCATGGTAATGTAATCAACAATATTCAGTATATTCCGTGCATGAACTTACGGATCTCTGCAAGTCCTCTCTTCACTGTTAATGTGATTGTTAAGATCGAATTGATTGGAGCTCAT
Source organism: Bruguiera gymnorhiza (assembly GCA_020883675.1). Taxonomy (NCBI): domain Eukaryota; kingdom Viridiplantae; phylum Streptophyta; class Magnoliopsida; order Malpighiales; family Rhizophoraceae; genus Bruguiera; species Bruguiera gymnorhiza. The sequence goes on from JAIRCJ010001048.1 coordinate 916,476, forward strand.
TCATATATCTTTGTTATCATGTTCATGCATATAATCTTTTGTGCAATAATTTAGCTTGTTCTGTGCATTTTGGCATCTTCATTCTCCTCTCTAAGTAACAAGAAACCTTTCCATCTAATTGAAATTGAAATGGGATTTGTTGTCAAATGGGGTTTTTTCCCCTTTAGTTCTGTTCTTATATATCTAATGTTGGTTTCACCAACCAATTTATTGTTTCATTTAATGCACACTATAAAACATTATCTAACTGGACTTAATTTGGTTTATGATTTACCTTATTATGCAATAAAAATCATTTAAATACCTCTCCTGGGTGTACATGACAACTAAATTGTATTATTCCTTCCAGTTGATGAGTTGAAAACCAACTTTCATAGTTTTCCTTCGTTCCCCTCTTGTTTTGAATATATGCATGCTTATTTGCCTTCTGATCAATTCAACATCCTCAGACTACAACAATAATGTGTCCAGGTACTTCCCAACTTCTGCAATCCTAATTGCCATAGATGTTCTCTGGCTGATGGGTTTCGTATGTGACATTTTAGTAAAAGCCATGGCAAGTCAATCATCGGTTACTTCCTATATATGCAGGTGTTTGTACTAACAAAAATGTTAAGGGAGACACAAGAAATAAATGCAGACACTAGTTCATAAATATATAATTACAAATAATGCATCTTTTTATACTTAATAATTAATTATTATAATTGAATGATATAAATATATATTTAATTTCATATCTTTATAATAAAATTCTTATACTAATTAAGCTGGCTTGCTCATGACGACTTCTTTCGTGAATGTCAGACGTCTGAAAGATGCATGCGCCAATTCGTCCTTTAACTAACTTTCATTTGTTCTTCGTTTCAATATTTTTAATATGATCCTCCATTTTCTAATATTTTTTTTCTCAAATTTGGAGGGAATCCAATGCCTATTCGTGATTTTATTTGTTGTACTAAAAGGTGCCATTTTAAATTTAGGGAGAATTCAGTTGAGATAAATTTCCCATCATTTACATATTCTTTAATATAAACACGACAGAGAACAATTGATTTTTTTTTTCCTTTTTCTGAGTTGATTATGGTTCAAAGGGTTTTATTCATAATATATGTATCCAAATAATAAGCCCAAAACCAAAAACACAGATCTTATCTCACAAGGCCAGCCCAACATGTGCCTGCCTATCTACTAAGATCTGTGCAACGTCAGGAAACCGTATGGCAAGGGTAAAAAGTACCATTTCTTTTCCCAATATGTAATATTTTTTGATTAAGGGTCTTCTAGATTTCTATTACAAGAATGTGCTCAGGTGACAGCTCCCTAAAAGACTAGCACAGTAGATGTTAATCATGCCTTCTCAATCCTTTTAATATTGATTTCTTTTAACCCAACGGTGCCTTTCAATCACTCACTTTGCATTGTTAGGAAGGAGAATGTAGTAAGAGAAATTGAACCTAAATCAATTATATTATCATGAAATTAGATCTCAATTGTATTAATTTACGTGACACTTAATTAATATTATATAAGAAAATGAGCTAAATAAGTTAGAGTCGAAAGAAACATAAGAGTAAAAAATATAAAAAATTATATAAGTGAAAATTTTATTAAAAAATTTAAAATGTTTAAATATTTAAATATATTATATAAATAAGAGGTATAATCTATTTATATTTGTTCAAAATAATGTTATAAAATAAATTATTTTAAATATTTATAAAAAAATATTTTAAATAGTAATTTAAAATAATTTTTTTAAAAAATTTTTTTAATATATTTTACATAAACTTCTTAAAGATAAATACTTCCGCACAATTTTATATTTTTACTGTACTATATTTGTGCAGCAAACGGAACTGAATAATACAAACTCAATCTAACCTGGTTTCTTGTGCTCTAAGATGTTGGGTGGGACAAGAGGTGTTTACGTGACAGTACGCCAATTATGCTTAATAGTCACTAAACTCCCATGTCTACCGGTTAATCCTTTTAATATGCTACACAATAGACTCACAACATCAGCATATTGCTTTGATTGCCTAGCCCTCCTCTTAGCAGGAGAGTTTCCTCCACACACACCATATCTGAAAATAGAGTTCACTCCCCAACATCTTCTTCACCTTTTTCTCTAGTCTCCTAAGTTGGTTCCTGCCAGTGAAAGTTATTGGGACTTTCGACTTTGCAAGCTCAATCCCATCATTACTAGTTCGCAATTCGTTTTTCCACAAGACTTAAAGTTGGGTCTATCTGCAGTGCGTGAGATTGCTCGGAGTTAATCTACTAGTATCGCTAGTGAAGTCAAAAATAATTCATGGTTATGGAGGTGGATTGTCTAATGCACATGCTACCTTCTATGGAGGAGAACCAAAAGACCAAACAAAGCCGGTTTCCCAGCATCTCTTTTACTCTAATCTAGAAAAAAAAAAAAAAAAAGGATCAAGCAAATTTCAGTATGCCATAGGAGGAGCTTGTGGTTAAAGAACCTTTGCAGCCAATGTATGTCACGGCAACAACTTTTGCCCACCTAACACTGTCCTTCCAAGCAAAGCAGGAAGATGGTGCAATCCACTTGCACATCACTTTGATCTTTCTCAGCCTGTTTCCGACACGTAGCCGATCACAAAGCAGGAATTGTCCCAGTTCAATACAGAAGGTAAGCAAGCATTATTCCCTAAAAGTTCAATCTTTCTAGAGGAATTTTTTACGATGTAGTTTGAGAGTCCCTTTGACCAAAATCAGCACCGAAAAAGTTGCTGGTAGCTTACATTTAAAACCTTGAGGACTTGTTGAAACCGTCTGTCTTCTTAATTGCAGGGCTACTTGTACGAGAAATGGTGGAAATAGGTTCACTGTAAATGATCATTCATACTTGGACCTTGTTCATATAACCAGTGTTGGTGGTGCCAGAGATGTTGTGTCTGTCTTGATCGAAGGGTCTAGAGCTGGTTGTCAAGCCATGCCTGGCAACTGGGACCAAAATTAGACGATCAACTCCTACCTTAATGGCCAAGCAACACTCGCTTTTGAGGTCACTCTCCGACAACGGGTTCTTGGTCAATCCCTCACTGGGACAGTTTTAACTCTTGTAAGCCAAGCTAGAAAAGCCTCGAGTCTACTGTTTAACTGTCTGATAATTATACTGCTTAGATGTATACGATGTATAGTGATGATTGTGTCGGTGGCTGTAATACAATGGTAATGTTTCATAGCAATGGCCCCTTTAGGCACTGGCCCCGTTTGCTGTTGTTGCTTGCTTCACACCCCACGCTATGAGTTAAGTGAATTGTGCGAAGAAGTTGGCTGAAAGGCCTGTATCAGTTTTCGAGTAGCAACCCCACAAGTTGTGAGGTTGTTCACAGTGCAAAGAGGCTGTGTGGTTTCCACTTTTTATTTGTTTTGCGGAGAATAGTGTTGATTGCAAGAAAGTTATAATGGGAGTTGAATTGCAATAGGCTTTTATTTATTAGAAATAACCCTGTAGATTTGAACATCACCTGGATTCTTTCTGCTAACAGTCATACCTCTGTCATGCGATTCAATCACTTGGCCCCCTAAAATGTTTGCTGGTATATTATACACAGCCTATCATTCTAATTATGCCTTCTGATATATACCTGGCCGGACTGGCTCAATTATGTTTTTCTTCTATCAAGAGCGGCGAAATACATGAATTCCTTTTAGCACCAAATGGTTATGGTTTAGAAAATGCCTGGCAAATGATAAAAACTCCATTCTAGAATGGCCTCGGATGTCTCAAGAACCTGCTTTGAGTGATCTATTACATGTTGCCATGAACCCAATGAAGGTAAATTATGTACCACAAGGTCATTCTTTTAGTAAGAATTTTATTGAAGACAACGCAGAAAGAAACACAACAAACCATTTATTATAAGTCTACAAGTAAAATAGCAGAAGAAAGGCATCAAGAAAAGCACACAGCTGCTCCAATTGGATTTATAAAAATACCACCACAGAATACAGAGCAACATTGTCATTCTTGTTTATGTTGTTGCACATTATCAGACAAAATGAGAAATCTAAAAGCAACAAACAAACAAACAAACAATATGCACCTAGCTACTCACGTTTTATAAATCATCTAAGATTTCCAATACAAATGAACGAAGATAACGCGTGCCTATATCATATCATATACCAATGGACAAAGATCAGTAAACAACCAAATCTTGAAGAGAGGTAGAAAGTGAGTTCCCTCTTTGTAACCAACCTCACCGCGGCGCCGCCACCGCTGGCCATGGTCCCTTCACCAGCTGAGAGCCTAATAAGACACACCATTTTAAACAAAGAACAGCTAAACAGCGATACCACCCTCGAACGAACACAACCATTTGGAGCACAAAATATGTAAAAGCCTGAACATATTCAAATATGCGTAGGCCGATTGACTAGCATGCAGAGAAACATTTTCAAAGCACATGAAGCCATAAAAAATGAAACCCACAATTGCAAACAGCTCTATTCTTTTTTTCCATCTTTTCTTGAAGTGATATCCTAGCAAACAGGTTTTGCTCAAACATGAAATAACTGAGATCACAATTAACTTTCCCCCAAGCAGCTACATCTCAGGCTAAGTTTGCAAATTTTAAAACCATATATTGTAATTGTATAATTTGTATTCACTAAATTACTTAGGAATGGCCGATAATATGAGAAATCAAATGCACCCAAATCCCAACTATCTAATTCCAACCACCAAAACAAGGCCCAAAAAGGAAGAAACAAAAAAGACCCAATTTTTCAATTGAGCATGATCCAGACTTTCACACTGTAAAATAAAATATGTACATAACCTTACACAAGTAGAGACGATTAAATAAAATCCAGACAAGTAAACGGAAATAAGTAGGAAATTTGGGAATAGCCCGCGAGGCCATCACGGCCCAATCGATGAACGAACAGTGGGCTCTGACCGCGGGCAGTCTTCATCGCAGGATCCGGACCTCAATCGGGCAGTAAGCAGATGTCTTGTTCCCACTCTCACCGTCGAAGAGCCGCCGGCAGCCATCGTAGATGGAGGGTGGCTCTACCGAGTGAGAGCGCAAAACGGCTGCCCAGCCCGAAGAAAGAGAGAGAGAGGCCTTTCCCCTGCTCTGATAAGATCAAGTAGTGGGTTTTCTAGGGTTTTAGGGGTTTTGACTTTATATTGCTCAACTCGACGTTGGAAATTTTAATTTCTGGAAAATACCCTCATAATTCTCCTATATTTACTCGGTATCAACCTAGATTTCGTCCTTGAGATAAAGGGTATTTATGAGAAGCTCAAAAATAAAATAAAAAGGTCTCTTCTCTATTTCCTTTTGGGGACCTAGATTTTTCTTTTTCGGATTCCATTTGATAGATTTAAATAAATATAATTAAATTTTATATTAGATATAAATTATTTTATATATAATGTAAAAATTAATTATATCTAATTAAATTTATTATTATGAAGTTGACTTTTTTTTTTGGTCCATTGGCGTTGAGAATTTACTCTTTGTTAATTCTCCTAATAAGCAAAAGGAAACACAATTCCCATATAAAAAAGAAGAAGAAAAAAGAAGAAGAGGAAAGGCAATTACATTATATTAAAAAATTTTATTTTAATTTATTTATTTATTAAGAGAGATTTTATATGTTTAGTATTACTTAAATAATATTATTTATAAAAAATATGTATAAAATTGTGTATATATAATATTTTTATATATTAGTACTTAGTATTTTACTTTAAAATATTTTAATTTTCTAGGAAAGTCTTTCCTTGGTGCAAAGTACATAAAAATTCAAGTTACTTCTGGAGCAGAGTGTGTGATAGAAGCTGATGGGCACAGCCTTACAAGGAAAAATCAGAGAGAGACAGAGAGGAAAATGTGCCTCAGCTCTTTTGCCACTCCAATCATTGCTGGCCTATCTTTTGCTGAATCATGGATGCAACTAAGCGCAACAGCTCTAAAAGCCTCCAATTGCTGCCCTTTCCCAGGAAATGATCCCTCAGCAACAATGCAGGGATCCACCATCTCCTTAAATACATTCCTTTCTATACATTTCTTCACGTAATCTACCAGAAGGAATTCATCTCCAGTTTCGTGACGTGCAAGATCAAACGATCTCTGTCCAGTCAGAAGCACGAGCAGAAACACACCGAAGCTGTAAACGTCATTTTTCTCATTGAAGTAGCCTGTGTACAATGACTCAGGTGCGATGAATCCTACTGTTCCTGCCACAATATCCTTTACATATGATTCGCCTGCAGGAATAGAGACTGCTAAAGAGAAATCGGTCAGTTTGGCAATATTGTTACCCTCAAGCAAGATGTTTGAGGCCTTAATGTTTCTGTGCACGAGAGGCCTTGGAAACGCAGTGTGGAGATAAACTATTACATTGGCTATGTCTGCTGCAATCTTCAGCCTATCTTTCCATGGAACTGGCTGGAAATAAATGCTGTCACGGTCATGAATACAATCTGCCAGATTTTTATTCCTTGCAGGTTCGAAAACTAGAAGTGGGCATTGGGTTTCCAAGCAGCATCCTAACAACTTTAAGACATTCTTATGGGCACTCATTTGAGATGCGTATACAATCTCGTTCAATGCAAAGTTCTCCACTCTACAGTTTTCCAGGAACTTCTTGACAATTATCTGGCGGTCCTGAAGAAATCCCTTGTACAGTTCAAAGTAGCCATCCTTTTTTATAATTTGCTGTTTATCATAGTTGTTTGTCGCGGTCTTGAGCTCTTTTTTGGAGAAGTGACGGATAGGATTACTTCTGCCATTACAAAAGGCAACCTGCTTCTCCAGTAGCATGCTTCCATTGATCACGAAGGTTGTCTCAATTTTATTTTTCACTTCCCAATTCTTCTTCGCTCTGAAGCATTCCATTCTCTTACCTGTCAATCAAGCAAGATTAGATCAAAAGTTAGAACTTGCAAGTTTTTCAGTGTGCATCAGCAAACATTCAAGACTACCCAAGTACATCAGAACAGTTTCAAATATTATCTATTAGGCATCGCCGCCACCGAGTATTAGACTTACAATGTGAAATCTGCTTTTGAGCCGAGGACTTCACTTATATAAAACTCTGACCAATATATATACATATTTATTTTTTCTTTTACAATGATATGGAAAGTAGACAGAAGAATTTGCTTCAACAAATTGGGGTTTGAACCTGGCATCATCACATTTTAGATAGGAAATTAGTAGAATCAATGGAGGCTTGACACTTCAAGGGACGAGATCTATTATCCCTGGTCCTATGTTAATATAATATCGATTGTTTACCAAGATCCATTTATGCTTTCAAAACCAGAAAATACATACGGGCACAAGCAACAATTAACCAGATCAGCTTGTGACTTATTGAGCATCTCAGATATCCTACAAAAATGGCTCAAAACCTCTGTTCACAATTTCAGAATACCACAGATCGAAAACCTCAACAACATGCTAAATGACTCATAAAAGAGATGTACCTGTGGATGACCCAAAAAGGAAATGCCTGCTCCAACCCAGAATATGAGAGAGAGAGAGAGAGGCACTGGATATTAAGTTATTTGTAGATCCATGATTCTTACGAATTTATAGAAGTCAACCATTGGCAATGTAAGTCCAAAATTCACAGTTTGACAATTAGTGTGAACAAAGCAGGTCCAATGAATCTCCCAAAGATTAGACATTACACAATACAGTTGCTTCCTTAGAGTTTCTCTTTAATAACTTCTCAGCAGATTCCAATCTATCTATCCAATAAGTGAATTTCATATCAGGGACCTTGACATCTACTCAATGAGAAGTTGGTAAAATCTGAGATTGCACTTGTTGGGGAGGCAACGTGGTATAGCCAATCAATCAGATCACTTGTGGGGCCTAGCAAGAAAATCAAACACGTACAAATGATCTCCAAGCAAGGGAAAGAGGAAATAAAAAGAAAAAGAAAAGAAAAAGAAAAGGAAAAGAAAAGGAAAAGAAAAAACATTTTCAAAGCATATAGTTCAATGCATTGCTCTTTCAAAGACAGCATTCACTACCAGAATAACGAGATTCAAATTTGAGCCTAACCACATTGAAAGCCTATAACAAGTGAAAGGAACATTTTTTTTTCTTTCTATTTGTCTGTGACTACAAAAAAATATAATGCAATTTTCATGCTATGCAACCTAGACGGAAAACTAGAATCCAAGGAGACTTGATCACATTGATGGAATCTAATTATCAGTCCATGTCTAATATTCTCTTTTATGATGAGTAATCCCTTTTGTCAATCCCTAGGTTGTTAGAACAACTTCCACTGCTGCGGCTCTCACTCACTTCGTAGAATGCAGTTAGGAGAATTTAACCCAAGATCGTGATGTTTATCTCATACAATCCTAAGTTTGACCTTACCACTAGGCTAGTCATGGTTTATGTACCTTGATCACTCTTATTAGCCAACAGTCCTTTATGCTTTCTCAAACCCCAAAAGGCACACACATACACATTTGAAGAAGAAAATTATGCAGACTTTTTAGGCCAGTAAGCGGGAAAAGAACACTTCTTAAATTAAAGAAACACTTTCTAGTCATTAGCACCTCTAGTTTTCTATCCCTTGTTATTAGACAAAACACTCTTCAATGCTTTATGCAAAAAACATCTAAGGTTAACAGCCTCTTCGTAGGCTGTGCACAGTTGAACTTACTTAGACCTTATAGTATGGGAGCCCTGTGTACAGAAAATAAATTAAAAACTGAAACACATAAGAACATGATAAATGACTCAAAAGAGATGCATGAAGTGGACTACTGTCCAGAGGACTCAGTAATATAAAGTACCATTTATTTATGTACTTACTATGAGAAATGGATTGGTTTGGAGGAGGGAAGGAGTTGACTTTTGTAAAGGGAAACCCTTGTTGTGCTAGCTAGCTACATGGAAGTGTAAGAAAAAGCATTATGCTAACATGGGATCCCCATTTTTTTGTTTTTTTTTTTTAATTTATGATATTTATTCTTTCTTCTGGTACATTACTGTTAAACAATTTGCATGGTTGATAATGTTCTCTCTCTCTCTCTCTCTCTCTCTCTACTTTTTGCATGGTTGATAGTAGAAGTACTTTATAGATGACACTTTCTATCAAAAGTAAATTACTTATTAGTTGATGGCAAAAAAACAAAAAAAAAACACATTATTTGTTAGTTAGAAGAGTTGTTTGGCTTATAGAATCTTCTCTCTCTCTCTCTCTCTGTTTTTTAATATCCTTTTCCTCACATAATCAAATGCTATCCTTAAATTGCTAACCACACTTTAGGGATCCACCAAAATTTTAGCAGTCCGAAGCCTAATTCCAACTGGAAGTCATTGCTAATTTTCCTTCACTTGGTTGCATGACTATGTTTTCAGATGTCACTTTTGTTTTGGTTCATATTTGAACCTTAAAATTTGAAATTAAGGGTCTTATAACTCTACCATCATCATCAGATCAAGTCATTGGTGACTAAAATTACATCGTTTTGACGTCATACTAATGCCCACTTTCAGAAGATCATGGTGGCTCTGTGAAATATTCTTGAAAAGAACCAAGCATACATGTACATATCTTCTACTAGGCATTCTACATATGTGGATCTTGATGAAACGGTTCCCAATTAAGCCACATCATCAAATTAAGGCAGCATTTTTGCTCTCAATTGATTGGTATATTTTTACTTTATAAAGAGAGCTTCCATAGCTGCTTGTTATTCGAAGTGGTACCTTATTGGTGAAACTCCATAATAGTTGTCAATAGCAAAGCAATTACTTCATATGATGAATTTAATGATCTGAAGAACAAGAAATTACAAACGAACTGTAAATATTGTTGAACCTTAAGAGGCTTGACTTGTTTGATAAAGTGGTCAATTTAAGTTATATAATTGAGTCACACTTTGAGAGTTCGGATTTTGAAATTGCAAAGGCAAATAATCTACATACTTGAATCACTTGTCCACGTTATGTCTCACAAAACTAAGGAATTGATACTTACACGCAAATTTTATCCTTATACATGCAGAACCGTTGCCTTAGGTAGCCAAGACAATGGCTTTTATCCCTAAAGCATCGATTTTAAAGTTAAGTCAAGCAAAAGCCAGCATGCAAATAACAATTTCCCAAATCAAGTAGTACAACCGATTAATATTCAATTGTGAGTTCGAGTTTTAATTGCCAAATATAGGTGACTTGACGTAGGTACTAGGAACTTCTAAAATTCTAAGTAACAAAAGGTTACATTTCAAATGACTTCTTAGCTTTTTATGGTTGCCTTTTCTTTTGCTATTGTCTTGGCTCTTGGTCTTAATTGGGGATAGAATAGAATTGTTTTTGCTTATTTTTGATTTGCTCTCAAATGGAGATAGAATGTTGTGGTTGAATGACAAATATGGGGTCAAAGACGTTCCAGAAAGCAGACATTGCTCCAAATTGAGGAAGGATCCTTTTCATATAAACATCTAATCGAAAAGCTAATCTTTGCTGCAGAAGGCATTAGCATATTCATGTTACAATCATGTCAATTTGTTTTAGTAATTTTATCAGTGGAGACGGCAACTGAGGCAAGAAATTCTCATCCTTAATCAACTTTGGCCTGGCCCTTGTCCCATCTCATGCACCCCAGATTGGAACCATATTCCTTTCAAAGTGGCCGGCTTTACAAGATCGTGACAACGCACACATCTGTGCAAAATCTGAACCGTTATGCCTGTCTATAATTTTTGACAGGTGATGTTCTTCGGTGCACGAGGCTCCCACGGTGCGGTATCCTTAACGTTATTCATCTTGTTCAAATCCTATGAGATCATAGAGGTCACTTAGTTGTTGGTTAGCGTTGCTTTGTTAGGCTTAATTGTGGGTCAACCTGCAAAAGCTTTGCCAAAATCATACAGTGTCATGTCTAGCAAGATTGGCTTATACAAAAAGTATATTAGATTGCCGAACCAAACCGGTAACAGTGGAAGTTCCTATATTGGATAGACGGCAATAAAATCATAAGCCCAGTCTGCCAGATTTGTTGTCGTTCCTGTCAATAAAGAGCAGGTTCAAAATTGTGGTTAATGCAGGCTATATTATCTCAAATAAGACTGGACAAAAGTCCATGAACATGGCCATATTCTCCTTTACAAAGCTTGCAAATGCTAAATCACCAATGAGTGAGAGGCATCAAAACTATATTAGCCAAAAGAGGAAAAGATGGATGGGGGAACCCATTTTCAGTGGTCTTGGGTAGAGGAGAATAATTATATTCTTGACTTGAGAATATGACTAGTTGGCTTTAGTTTGAGCTTAGATTCTAGCACTCCAATTCTTAGAATCTTTAAAACTGCTTTATCCCCATCTCTCACTTCCTTTTATAAATCAGCCAATGCCACAGCATGCAAAGACAATCAACAAAATGCGCACAACAGTCAACATCTAACACATATAATTCCCCGTGATTGACCATGTCCTTAATATATGATTCTGATATGTGATGTGTTTCTCTTTACAAACCTTCCTTCTGTCCTGAAAAGTAAAATTACTTATTATGTGGAATCCATAAGAAGGAATGTAAGTACCGGAAGAACAAATATCCAAGTCCTCTGCTCTTACAAAGTGGAGAGAATATATCATCTATTTAGGAAGGTGACAAACTGTTACATAACAGATAAAAAGTTAACTATACTCTTGCACTTTACAAGAACAATCACCAAAGACCTCTAGGCCCTTGTCATTTAGAAGCAATTGTAAGGGCATTTTAGCAACAACATCAGTGTAAAGTTAGGTACTTCACATGTACCATTATTGGAAAGATTATTGTGTACTCTAGACGCAAAAATGAAAGATAATAAATTGTTTATTCCATTTCTGGCTAGTCATGAACTCTGCCAGTCTAATGATTGGCCAGCCCTTGAAACAGGACGTCTAGGACACATTTTATGCAATTATACCGAGGTATCGTAGTATGATCAACTGGTTTTTGATGAAGCAGCCCCCAGATGTATCAGTTACCGCTAAGCTTTAACTACTGATCTTGAGCATCATTTTCCTACATGGTATTATTTTTCATGATCTAGATCCTCATCACCAAATGCTCAGCTTATTTATGCTTGATATTTGTCATTTGATCCAAGGGATGCCGCATTATACTTTATGAGATAATACCATGTTCATCCTTCATATGTCCTGGGTAGAAATTTATTACAGCATAATGATCCTAGCAAAATTCACAAGAGAGTTGATGTTGAATTGATATGCATAGTGCAAAGCAATTTAGTTTTGTACCCTGCAAGATACATTGTCATATATATGATTCTCGTGCAATTATTCCTATTTACATGCCAGCTAACTATTTTGGAATTCTACTTTAGCACTTTACCAAATTTTTATTTTCATAGATTCTGCGCAAACTGCAGACAAAAATATCCGGCCATATCAGAATCTTGTGATCTTCCTAAAAAGGTCAATGGCAGCTACTTTGAAGTTTCTGTTCAAGGAAGGAATTTTTTTTTCTAGTTGAATTGAGGAGGAGAAAGTTAACTATGACTCTATGAGTGAGGTTTCAGGTTTGAACTGCATATTTCATCCTAAGCTTTTTGCTTGGTGGTTATTAAGCCATACTTAGTGGTTATATGAGCTTTTTTTGGGGCATTTGTTCAAATAAGATTCTCTTATACTTTCTAAGGCCTTGGCACTCCTTGTTTTGGATAGCTCTCAAGCACCCATCAAATGGGTATCAACATATCAGAAAAGTTCTCATTCTCAATTAATTATGTTTCTGTACCTTGTGGATTTAATATAACCTCAGCCTGACAAATCTATTCTCCATAACGTAGTGAATGGATGGCTCTTGATCGTGTAGATATTATTCTTACATTTTTTTTAATGCAGGTATAGTAAAATTCCCGATGATCACCTCAAGAACAAATCCATCATTGTAATGCAATACAACAGCATAAGCATAAAGAACATACAGTTGACACGTGCAGAATTTAGAAATGCAAATCCACAGAGCAGATCACACTATATTTTATCTCTCTTTAATGGTAGCAGAACTGCACAAATTATGCAGATTAACTCTTTCCTCTTAGGATATGACAATACTAACACATGAAAAGATTCATGCAAGTATGTTCATGTTTTCAAAACCTGTTGAGATGTATAAGTTAATGGAAAACTTTTCACCGCACGTGATGCATGTATTCCAAAAATTGAATTCAACTTCATAGAAAATTACAGATAAGAACATGCAAGACATTGTCTTTTTTATTTTTCGCAATGATCACCTGATAAATCTGCACAACCTTACAGATTTCAGTAGAAATAATAGAAACATGACAGCAAATTAACAAAGTAGAGAATAATGAATGTGTAGATTCAAGCAAGAGAATTTGGCCAACTACCCGGGATGAAGGGCCCGTTGTCATCTACATGGCAGGTCTTCGTGTCCCTCATGCAACGCAAGTATGGAGAAAAGTACAATCCTTCATTTTTCTAGCGTTTAATGGGTCCCAGGCACTTGGGATCCACCAGCATAGGGCCTGCTGCCTTGTGCCAGTTGAAGAATGTGAAGAGCTGGACCCTTCTATTCTAGGCTTGTGTGGGTTGAATAAGTTCCAAACTTACTGAAGGGGACAAAAGAGAATGTATTCTTTGTTCCATTCCTTGCCTCAAAACAATGTCCAAAAACAAGCATCTTTTCACCATATTTTTTTTTCGTGTGCATCTAAGTAACTGAGTCTGCGAGTTTTCCTGGTGCTCTAGTCAACAATGTTTTCTACACTCTCCATAAAAATCCAGCTAAAACAACATATATATTTTTTTATTGGGGGGAAGGGGGGTCTCCATCCGCTACACTTGGGATGGATATCACTGAATTTAAGTTCCATTTATAGATTCACCATGTTCAGTGACAATCGAACAAACCAATCCCAGGACCAAGGTGAGAGACCAAGATATACAAAATCTCAGAATCTTGCATCTGAATGAGAGGGTGAAGAAGAAGGTCTCAATAAAGGAAAGATAGTGGATTCCTGCAATCATAGTCTCAAAGATTATTCCCATGTCCTGGAATAAGATTCTTGCTTTTTCCAGGCAGGTGAATACAAATGCACACAACTGAGGGAACAAAAATCAACATTGTGGATCAATTCTGGTATCTAATGCAAGCCTGAACATGTTTTGGATGGTTATTGTGCAGAAGAATTCAAAAACTGTAGCACTGTCTTGGAATAGAAAGTGAAGTTCTAGAGGAGAGGCCCCACAGTTAATAAAGAAGGAAGGATCAATATCTCTTCAGAAGTCACTATGACTATTGGATTGGGTCGGGTGTTTTGTTGGCTTTGTCCGAGATTCTATGCCTCACTAGCAAGCCCCCACTCACCCAGTTCCGCTTTATAAAATCTCTTCACAAGCTGACCTTTTGGTTTGTGAGCACTTGCCAAGGGAAGAGAACTTAGAGGAAAGAGCATCCTAGAAAGTTCTGCTTAGACGTACCAGGACTTGTGGGGACTGTACCACAAGGAATATTGTATAATCAACTTCAACATTTTAGAGGGCAACACATTCGATCAGAAGGAAAAAACAAGACATCTGCAGGTAAAAGAACACAATGATTTTGACTGCAATAATTACACACTGTTAGTGCTTGAGCATCAGGCTAAACCTTGGGCTGTTGCTTTTCTGGGAGATAGAAAATGTACCGTTATCAAGGAAAGAGCATCCACTCTTCTTCAAGAAAGCCAATCCCCCCTGAAAGGCATTTGTTCTTACAAGGAGGAAATGGCCCTGGAGATTCCGGACTAGTCCTCTCTACCGATGCAAAGCCTAGATTAAAGTGGACGCCCGATCTTCATGAACGATTTGTAGATGCGGTTAATCAGCTTGGAGGAGCGGACAGTGAGTATGCAGAAAGCCTGAAAAATCCTGCAGCAGATATAATGGCAATTTCAGCATGTTTAACTGTCTGTCTTTCGCTTTGCAGAGGCTACTCCAAAAACAGTTATGAAACTTATGGGGATTCAAGGACTTACTTTGTACCATCTTAAGAGCCATCTTCAGGTAAATTCATTGTCAAAATATACACTGTAAAATATCTGAGAATATCACCTTTTTTTATTTGGAAATCGTAGGTGTTCACTTGTATTTTTTATATTTGTCTACTAACTCCACCTTTGGCCCAGCAGAAGTACAGGCTCAGCAAAAATCTTCATCGACAAACAAATAATGGAAGCAACAAAATTGGTGGGATAACAATGCCAAAAAGTTTCCTCCAGATAATTTTAATTTAGTATAATTAATACATTATCCTGCACTTGCTGGAAACAGTGATGACACAACCATCATGATGCAGGTGCTATTGCAATGGTGGGGGATATAATGCCTGAAGTAAATGGAACACACATGAATAATTTCACCATTGCCTCCCCATCGAACAAGTATGAAGACTCGATGACAGTCATTCATCAATTTCTTATATTGCAGACACTCTTTTGTGCAAAATTAATGTGATGATATAATGAAATTCTTGAATCCAGAGGCTTACATATTGGTGAAGCACTACAAATGCAAATTGAAGTCCAGAGAAGGCTACATGAGCAACTAGAGGTACAGGTTAATATGATGAAACATGCATTAACTGGCCCTGTCAGTATTAAAATATGTTTGTATAGGCTTAGAAATGGAATTGCTCATGATAAGCTGACTAACTCGGTAGTTCTAGATATAGAGGTGACCCCAGTCCGGTTATGCTTCAATTCCCAGTTTTAAAATAGACTAGTGAACATAGCACGTTGCATTGCATTTCGTCTTACAAAGACACTGGTTGTCTGGTTACCCTCCCGTAAAGAAATTGGTTTCCTTGTTTCATCATTATCTCATTGGAAATTTCATCAAAGGATTTTAGATGCATTCTGATAACTTATTTTGGACTGTTTCCAGGTGCAGCGGCATTTACAGCTGCGCATAGAGGCTCAAGGAAGGTACCTACAGTCAGTACTAGAGAAGGCTCAGGAGACACTTGGAAGGCAAAACTTAGGCACATTGGGGCTTGAATCTACTAAAGTTCAGCTCTCTGAGTTGGTGTCCAAAGTATCCAATCAATGCCTGAACACAGCATTTTCAGAGTTGAACGAATTGCAGGATTTGTGCAGCCAGCAAGCACAGACCACGCAGCTTGCAGACTGTTCAATGGACAGCTGCCTGACATCCTGCAAAGGGTCTCAAAAGGAACAGGAAATGCATAAAGCTGGAATTGGATTGTGGCCTTACACTGGCAATGCCCTCTTGGAGACAAAAGAGACTGCAGAAGAGCACATAGAAAACAATACAGAAAGGAGAGTCTTTCCTGCAGAAAGAAGTGCAGGAGATTTATCAATGAGAGATGGGCTCCAGGTACTGAACACAAGCAATGGAATTCTTGAGGGGAGACTTCGCGAAATGAATGGCAATGACAATTTCCCTGGTCAGACAAACAAAAAAACAGATTCGCTGAAAGTGGAGAACGGGAAAATGACAGAAGGATATAGGTCGCCTTGCCTTGCAACAAAATTGGATCTCAATTCCCATACTGAAATTGATGCTGCTTCAAGTTGCAAGCAACTGGACTTAAATGGTTTCAGCTGGAACTGATCAGCTCACATTTTTAGGGCAAGTAAATGGTACAAATCCATGACACAGACATCCAATTCCGGAATTTCACAGTGCAGGAGGAACTGCTCTCTTGCTGAGGGCAACTGTTTAGGAAACAGTCAAATTCAATGACACAAGAATAAGTTGCACCAACAGGGGTCGCCCCCATTTAGAACTATGTACTGTGCATGAATCAAAGACTAATTTCAGATTCATTCTTCATGCTCACGTCTTAGTAATAATTACCTCATCGTGATTTTGCAAGTTGTCGGAATTCTTTTAAAAATTAAAATTAAAATTATAGTACACCTAATTATTTCTTAAATTCTATAATCCATCGAGTGGATTAACATCTAGAAAACTTGCAAACCGACAAAGATGAAGTCCAAAATCTGCCATTGGTAGGAATTGTTTCCACTGAAAGCCGTCCACAGTACATGAGCAGGCTTGCACTTGAATATAATTATAAGCCAAGAACTTTATTGTATTAGCCAACTAGCCCGAAAGTCCTATAATCCTTTTGACTGAATTTTCAGTTTATATTCCATATAAACAAAAAAGAATTACATGTGCATGAGCAGAATATAATGTCTTTAATCTAACTATTTATTCTAAGTCCGGGCATAAGGTTAACCCAAAAAAAAATAATAATGATAAAAAACTTAAAACGGGATATAAATAACTTGCATGCAAATAAAATCATTAAAATGAGTTTTTTAAAAATAAATTTTATAATTTAGAAAAATGTTACATCAACACAAATTTTTTAACATTAGAATCACACACGTAATATTGTCGTAAATTCGTAATATGCATAAAACGGTAGTAATTACATATGCCACAGATATAAAATGTACACTCAACCGATGATTGTAGAAATATTAGTTTAAAAATTAATTGAAAATAATTATTGAAATTAACAAATGATAATTATAAATATAAACATTCCCCTAAAAATAAAAATTAAAAAAAAAAAACATATAGGCGTACGTATACTTTTAGGTAACAAAAAATAAAAATTATCAGATACAAAATATTGCCTCTCGCCTCGCAGTCTCGAATTAATAATACATAATATTTAATTTAAATTAATAAAAAATAACATTTTAAGATGTCTTTTTTATTATTATTATTTTTTGTGAAAAGAAATAATAATAATAATAAAAAACCCTAACAGACTACGTACGAAGAGCCCAGCCCGAGAACCCTAAAAAACCAAGAAAGCGCAAAACGCATATAAAAAACCAAAAAAAAATCGAAGATTCATCACTCGCTCCCTCATTCCAAAAAATAGGGTGAAGGAAAACAGGAAAAAAAGAGCAAAGAAAATATAAACTTTCGTTATTATTATTATTAATTTTGTATTTTGTTGTTGTTGTCGTCGTTGTTGTTGTCGTTGTGGTGAATTCAATGTTAAAAAGTGTTGAAAAGGCAGGGAATTAGGTTAAAGATAAACGGAAGAATTTGACAATGGGAGCGAGCCGCAAGCTACAGGGAGAGATCGATCGGGTGCTCAAAAAGGTGCAGGAAGGCGTCGACGTTTTCGATAACATCTGGCACAAGGTCTCTTGAGAATCTTTAGCCTATGTTTGCCTGCCAAGTAAATTCATCCATTTTCTTAATTCATAATGTTGAAATAATAATAATGTCAAAAATTGTCGTACCGTGTTTCTTGATATTGGAGTGTTTGGTTGCCTAGAAGATGCAAGATAAGGCAAGAAAAAATTCCTTTTCCAAGATTGTTGTTTTTTTTTTTTTTTCCTTTCCATTTAAAATTTATTTATGTTGTTGTTGTTGTTGTTTTGAAATCAGGATTTGTATTCTTGAAGTATTACGTGTCCCAGTAAAGATAAATGAATTGTTTGATGTTCTTCTTTGAATTTTGATTTCTTTTGATATCCAACCTTTGCTTGATTTACTTGAGTTTTGATGAACTCTTCTTGTGACTTTTATTTTTTTAGGTTTTCTTTTCTTTTTTTTCTTGGAATGGGTTGATTGTGGATGTGAACTTGCTGCTTTAGGTTTATGATACGGACAATGCGAATCAGAAAGAGAAGTTTGAGGCTGATTTGAAAAAGGAGATTAAGAAGCTGCAGAGATATAGGGATCAGATCAAGACATGGATTCAGTCCAGTGAGATTAAGGATAAAAAGGTTATTCCATTTTCTGCAACCCCGTGTTTGTAGTGGTTGAGCCATAATTGCTTGAGGTTTGGAGATATGGTACAATAATTTCACTTAATCCCTTGACCGGGATTGGATGGTTACTCGGTTTCAATTTTGCCATCTTCTTTATTAGAAAACAAGTTCTTTGCGCTTCAGATTTTCTTTCTAGTTCCGTGCTTTCTGTTACAAAATGAATAGAATAGAGAAAGAGAATTGCTACAGGGAAATGCAATTAGATTGAGGTAAGGCCTAGTTGAGTAGAGTTATGACCTTACTGTTTTGGAGGAACAAGGTAATCTTGGATAGATTCCTGAATGCATGCAGTCTCAAGATATAAAGAGCTAAGAATCTTTAGTTCACTATTTCCTCAAGTAGACTTGCACTGGGTCCACCAAGGTGTTTTTAGCTTTTAATTTTGTCTTTTGTTTCATTCCTGAAATAAGCATTTAGTTATTTTGGTCATCTTGTGTTAAGCTCATTTTATGTAATGTGGCATTGGCAGCTTTCTTTTATTGTATTTACTTTTAACAGTCATTACAGTGAAATTTAGTATTATTTTCCTTTCTGATTCACATTTGTGTAGATTAGCGCATCTTATGAGCAGGCTTTAGTGGATGCTCGTAAGGTTATTGAGCGTGAAATGGAAAGGTTTAAGATATGCGAGAAGGAAACAAAGACAAAAGCATTCTCCAAAGAAGGCCTGGGGCAACAACCAAAGACTGTAAGATTGCCAACTTTTACTGCCTAGTTAGTAAATTTAAGTTTGTTTGGATCTCAGGCTTGTTACTAGGGATTTTCGTGAGGCAAAATGTGATGCTTTCTCAAGATAACTAAAAAAATAATAACATCCTTTGTCTTAACTGCTACTACTTCCTTTGTTTGTTGCTGCCACATTTAACCATTCAATTAGGTGCTTTCCTGCCTAGAGTGCCCAATCTTGCAGATTTTGTTCTTATTTATCTCAAGTATATTTGTGTTTCTTTGTTTCTTTTTTTTTTTGGCACTGCTTATATTAGTCTAGGAAAAGGAAATGGTAGCAATAAGAAGCCTTGTTTGACAGATTTATACTGAGTTTAAATCTGAATTGTTTTTTTTTTTTCTTGTGTAGGGTCTTTTGGCGGCATTTAAATTGGTGATTATTGTTGGACTTCAACCATTTCCATTAACCAATTACACTAATTGATAATTGGTAGATTCATAGAATGAATACAAAAAAAAGAGAAAAAAGAAAAGCTAAGGCCCTATTTACATTAGGTTCTAACCCTAGCAAAGACTAACTAAAAAGAAAATAAATAAATAAATTAAATACTTAAATTAACTAAAACTCCTAATTAGGATAGAATACCCCCAAAAAATAAGTAAAAAGAAGAATAATCAAAATTACAACATAAATGGTAGAATTGTAGATAATAATCTTCATATCTTGTTCTACGTCAAAAACGTCCTTTTTACTCCTAACAAAACTTACTTTTGTTATCAAATTGCTTCTCATTATGATCTTCCTTGTACAGGATCCAAAGGAGAAGGCTAAATCAGAGACAAGGGATTGGTTGAACAATGTGGTATGTGGATAAGTTGTTCAATGGGCTTTCCTGCAGCATGGTTTCCATGGCTTACCTATATATACTAGACTGGTCTTATGTTGTTAAAAAGCACTTGTTTCTTTTGTCCATTCATTGTGCACTAGTGAGTAATAACTGGTCTGTCCTCTTTCTGCTTATTGCATGGGTTAGTTTTACTTGCTTTCTGATCTGTAAATCTTTTTCTATGGATAAAGGCTGTTATATGGTGCATAACATAAACATGAATTTAATGGCTAACTACATTTACTATGTGGTGTTTTGGCTTCACGATTACAGTCAGTGTCGTTAAAAGCGCTCGCCTTGCTCACCTAGTCTCTGAGGTGAAGCGCTGAAGGGGGCCCATGCCTCTTGACGCCTTGGGCGAGGTAGCTTCAAAGAGGCACTCGCTTTTAGTACCTAAGCATGAGGCGGGAAGCAAGCAAAGCGGGCGCTTCTCTGATTTATGTTTTCTTTTTTTATTATTGATAGGTAAATGTACTGTTTTATCCTTTATTTGTTTGTTGTTAGTTTAATTATGACTTGGGGCAGTAACTCTTCTCTTGCCCTTACATGGTGAGAGTCTGTGTAAACAGCTAAGAACACAGCCACTACTATTTCGTAGTTGACAAGTATACCCATTGCTATTGGTTTATGAAATTCTCAATTCTGATCTTTTAATCCAGAAATAAAGTGTCTCTACCATATCCATTCTTGTCTCTCTTTATAGTTTTGCCATATGATACCTAATGGGTTTTCTTCCAATCTTTAATATTAGATTTGTTGATTTCTAGTGACAAACATATGAAATCATATGCAAGAATGTTTTCTAGATATTTAAATACTTATAAACTGAAATTTTAAAAACAGAACAAAATTTATAATATCTTATGTCAATAAATTTAAAAATGACTAGATGTTTTACTACACAATCTGATAATTATGAGTAATAATACACCTAATATCCTTGCACCATTAAGTTTTTTGAGCCAACAGATTACTTGCCTTAATAAGACTTGTTTTGTTATATTTAGATCTCGTTTATATATTTTTCTTGAAAATTTACCATTATTTGTAAATGTGTACCTTGCTTCGTTCAGGCACGTGCCTGTGCTCTGCGCCTTGCACTTAGGCTTTACGAGCCTTTAGTGCTGTAGAAAAAACTGATTACAGTACACAATTAATTTTCTTGATCTTCTTGTAAGAATTAACATATTCTAATTGATTGTGTGACTTTTGTTTCTTGAATAGGTTGGAGAATTGGAGTCTCAAATCGATAGCTTTGAAGCTGAGATTGAGGGACTATCAGTTAAGAAAGGAAAGACAAGACCACCCAGACTGGTAGGACAGAAAGGAGTAGCACGCCTTTTTGAAATTGACATGGCCTTTCTCTAATTTTTAATATTTCTTCATTTGGCTTTTCAGACGCATTTAGAGACATCTATTGCACGGCATAAGGCTCATATAATGAAGTTAGAATTGATCTTGAGGCTGTTGGATAACGATGAATTGAGTCCTGAGCAGGTCAATGACGTTAAAGATTTTCTGGATGACTATGTGGAACGTAATCAGGTTGTTATTCTACTTTGTTTATTTTAACAGCATGTTAGACTAAATTATAACATGTAGCATAAAGAGTTGTGTGGATGTTGGACCATGCCTTATTTAGATATTTCTGTTGATTTTGTTTCCTATGCAGGAAGATTTTGATGAATTTAGTGATGTTGATGACCTTTACAACTCATTGCCTCTAGACAAGGTGGAATCTCTTGAAGAGTTGGTTTCTATTGGTCCTCCGGGTCTTATTAAGGTGAACTTTTAGGTCTTGAATCATGAATATTTGAGATTCAAACTCTTTTGCTGCCAGATGAAAAAAGATCTATTAAAGTGATGTTCTTATGTTGGGGGTGGAAATGATTTAGCTTTTAAATTTTTACTGTTTGGTCAACAGTTCCTTTTGTAATGACTAAAATTCCATTACCTTCCATAGGGTGCACCAGTTCATAGCTTGAAGACTTCTTTGGCGGCATCAGCATCTCAAATGCCTGTATGTATATTTATTGCTGAATTTTTTACTTCGAAAAATTTGAAGGATCTTAAGGAAATTCAAGTTGCAATTTGTAAATGATTTAGACATTTGTGGAAATACTTTATTCTTTATCCTTTTGTATTTTGGTGATCTGCTAGGCGAGGATTAGTTGATGTAATTAAACCACTGGATCAATGTGTTCCATTGTGGGCCTTGATTGAGTCAACAAGGGAGGTTTGCTTGTTTTCTTTAATGTTTAGTTGCACCCATTGTGCTAGGCATCCAACTTGTTATACAAGATTTTGTCTCCTCCTTTACTGTTAACTAAGAAAAAAGATGGAAAGTTCCTAATTTCATACAAACCCCTCAGCCTTTTTTCCTAATATCTGTGGGATTATGGTTTCTTGGGTTTAAGGATCCCTTTCTTCTTGGTTTGCACTAAAAGTTTTTTCATAATCTGTGAAATGCATATTTATCATTGACAAGTGCTATCAGTGACTTGCATACAATTATAGTTTCTTGGCTGTGCTATGTAATCAGAGGATCCTTTCCCACCTAAGGCATTTATGTTTCTATGTTCTGGTCTTAACCAACCAAAATTGCAACATTTTTTCTGCTACTGCACTTATTGGTTCATGCTTTGCCAAGTCCGTGCTTTGTCCACAGCCGATAGTGCTTCTATGTGCAAGTATGGAATGATGATCCTTTTCCCAAGCCACTGTCTCTTATTCTCATAATCAGGATACTTCTGTCCAGCTGCAAGCAGATGATACTGTTTCACAGGATAGTAATTCTGATATTACTGCAAAAACTCCACCAGCCAAAAGTAGTACAGTTGTTTCATCTGCTGCATCAACACCAACAGGGAATCATGCAACTCCAATTTCTGCAAGTGCTCCAGCTCATGCACTCTCTAGTGTGTCAATTGCATCCACTGCGATTTCAAGTACAACTGTTCAAGGTGTTCTGGAAAATGCATCTGCTGTGAATCCTCCAACATCTCCTGCAACACTGGCTACTTTGGCAAAGGAGGAAGAAATTGCCGGCTTCCCTGGTCGTAGAACATCCCCATCTCTTGCTGATGCTGCACTCACAAGGGGCATTGGTAGAGGCAACCTCTCTAGTCAGCCCTCATCTAGTATGCCTCTTACTTCTGGCATGGTTCCCACCAGTGGAACCCTCGGTACAGTGCCCTTGGCCTCTGACATAGCAAAGCGAAATATCTTGGGGACTGATGATAGAATTGGGAGTAGTGGAATGGTACAGCCACTTGCTTCTCCACTTAGTAATCGTATGATCTTACCTCAGGCTGGTAAGACTAGTGATGGAACTAATGCAGTTGACTCAATCAATGTTGGTGAAAGTGCTGCATTGGGTGGTAGAGTTTTTCCCACTTCTTTGGTGCCTGGCATGCAATGGAGACCTGGAAATTCTTTTCAAAATCAGACTGAACCAGTATGTAGTTCCTTACTCATCAATGTGTTTGAGCTCTAAAATAGGAACTTATTTATTTGGCAGTTGGAGAAACTTCAGTGCAAAGAATTTAATTTTCATGTATGATGTCCTTTTGGCTCTGTGGTATGACCCTGTGTGCCCACTAGATCTCAACGTCAGAGCATTTTCACATGGTTGCTCTGTCCCAACTTCAATCATTTTAGATTCAGGATATCATTGAACCTGTTATGATGCTTTTTTAATCTTGAACATGTTTCTCTTTCAGGGGCAATTTCGTGCAAGAACTGAAATAGCACCTGACCAGAGGGAGAAATTCTTGCAACGACTCCAGGCAGTCCAGCAACAGGGTCACAGTAACCTTCTTGGCGTTCAATCTCTAGCTGGTGGAAATCATAAGCAGTTTTCTGCACAACAAAGTCCACTTTTGCAGCAGGTGCTTTACTTCTTCTATCACCTTTGATCCCTGTCCCTTCACTCTTCTTCTATGTTAACTTATGAAGAAAGTCTTGCAATTGATCTTTGGGGTAGCTCTTTGATAATTTGTTTTGCACATCTATTTTGCATCCATCTGATTACATTTGCAGTTTAATCCGCAAAGCTCATCCGTCTCTTCTCAAGCTAGTTTGGGACTAGGAATTCAGTCACCAGTCCTCAATACTGTTACATCTGCTGCCTTGCAGCAATCAAATTCCATACATCAACTGTCTGGTCAACAGGTTGTGATGTCAAGTGGTGCAAAAGATCCTGGTACTCTTCAGTTAGCTTATTCTGTTGGACACTATTGGTCTACAATAAATGGTCTTTTACAGTCAATGAGTTCAAATAACGCAGATATTGCACATGCAAAAGTTGAGGAGCAGCAGCAGCCATCAAATATACCTGATGAATCAACCCTTGAACTTGCTTCGTCATCTGGACTTGGCAAAACTATTCTGAATGACGAGGAATTGAAAGTTCCGCTTGCAGCGGACACTCCAGTATGTAGTGTAATTTGTAATATTGCCTGCTGTAAATCTCGCATCTATCAGATCCATTTCTTTTGTATTGTGTTTGTTGTGAAGAATGGAAATGGGGAGGGAAAAAAACGTGAAAGAAAAGGGCCTCCTTATGTTTCTTTCCCCTTCCCATTTGTCCCTTTTCCTCCCTAATAAGACCTGCCTCCATTAAATGTATCTTCATCATCCCTCTTGACATGGGTCAGGATGTGGATGAGAGCAAAGAAGTAAATTTCTGGTGGGACAATGATCCAGGAATCCCCCATGCTAAAGCCAGCCTGTCACGATCTCCACACAGAACCAGTCTGGCACTTGAATGGTTTCCCCTTTCAAATTCTCTTCTATTTCATCTTGTAAGATTCCTCCCCAACCAGAGATTGGGGGGTGCTTAGCTGGAAACTACATATCTGATCATACTTGACAGCATGGGAACAAAGGTAGGAAGGCAATATTTTGCCACGGGCTGCTGGGCAATGCTTTTGCCTGTGGTGGTGCCCAAATTGTCCTGTGGTTTTTGGGGAAATATTTCACAAAATCTAACACACGTGTAGCTGGTGGAAGCAAAATTCCTTCAGTCAAGAGAACTGAACATGTCTCAATAGATAATTTTCACATGTCCAATGTGTTGCGCTCTGAACTGCTTTTAATGCTTCTTTTGTGCAGGCTGGAGCATCTAGTTCTTTGCCGGAACCCGTTCACATGGTGAGAGATATTGACCTCTCTCCTGGACAACCCATACAATCAAGTCAACCTCCTAGTGGCCTTGGAGTCATTGGCCGGCGAAGCATTTCTGACCTTGGTACAATTGGCGATAATCTTGGTGGATCTACTGTGAATTCTGGGCCGATGCATGACCAACTATACAATTTACAGATGCTAGGAGCTGCATATCACAAACTTCCACAGCCCAAAGACTCAGAGCGTGCTAGAAACTTCATTCCTGTATGGGTTCCCAGTAATCTTTTTCCAAGAGCACCTGTCAAATTTTAGGGAAGTGTCCAATAACCATCACTTGTTTGTCTTTGTAGAGGCACCCTGCAGTAACACCTCCTAGCTATCCTCAAGTACAGGCACCCATTGTGAACAATCCTGCATTCTGGGAACGCCTCAGCACAGATAGTCTTGGGACTGATACCCTGTTCTTTGCTTTTTACCATCAACAGGTGAATGGAAAATATACCATTTTCTAACCGTGCCATTTTCTTTCTTCAATAGATGGTGATGAGCTCTTTCTCAAGTTGGCTATTTCCTGCAGAATACTTTTCAGCAGTATCTAGCTGCAAAAGAGCTGAAGAAGCAATCTTGGAGGTATCACAGAAAATACAACACCTGGTTCCAACGGCATGAAGAGCCTAAAGTCGCAACTGATGAATTTGAACAGGGAACCTACGTGTACTTTGATTTCCACATTGCCAATGATGACCTTCAACATGGATGGTACACTGAATTTGACTCTTTTTTCTTACAAAATTTCTGATCTATCAGAAATAGCATCATATGTTTAGCCAAATCTCAATTTCATTTATGGTTTTAAGGATGACATAGATTGTTTCATCACATAATGCTTTCAAGTGGAGGGTATGCTTTACTAGGTGAGAGAGTATATCAACAATCAATGCAATTTTGACGAACTTGGTCCTATTTTGGCATATTTCATTGACTTTGTTTATCATTGCCTCTTTTAGATTTATGATCTACAGAGGTTTGATTATAGGATGACAATTTTCTTCTTTTGAATTTCAATCTAGAGACCATTTTCTGATCTTCATGATCTGTGTTTATTGTGTTCAGGTGTCAGAGAATCAAGACTGATTTCACTTTCGAGTACAACTACCTTGAAGATGAACTTATTGTTTAGAAGATGTGCAGTGCTATCAGAACCATGTCACATGCTCCTAGTACGTGTGATCCTAACCATGCTTGTTGATTTTTTTGTAAAGTTAGTTTCTTCCTTTCTCTCTTTCTTTCTTTTATATATATATATATGTTTTTTTTTCTTTGGTTGAAAATACTAGCATTTGCGCACAAATTACAATAGATTTTTGTAAAAGACGTTTGTACTTTCCAGTAACCTGTGCTGTTGTATTAAGGTAAACTTAATGTGTAGGAAAGATGACCGTTTGATTATGTAGTACCGTATTGGCTTCCTATCATCTGAACTCTTTTAAACTAGTTTTCTTGTTTTTACCTTTTCTCAGATTATGTTGGCGATTGGCTGTCACTTTGAGGTCCCTTCCGACAGTTCTTTGTTGTTTTTGATGCCCTGCAGTATGCAACCTTGGCAACGGAAGATTTTTCAGCCAAATATATAAAGCCTGTAAATTTATGGCCCGTCTTATTGACTGTACTCATGACCTACAACAATATTGACTTCATGCATTGAATGACTGATTAAGTGCATTGGATAGAGTGACATTTGCATAGAATGGATCATTTATGCATTTTCTTCAACTCATGATAAATTGGAGCTCATATTCAAATAAAATATATATAATTTCCTGTTTGATATGAACATTATATAAATATGATGTTTGTTCTCAAATTGAGGGGGGATTGCATTACCATCCGAAGTGAGAGTTTGATAGTAATTCGGTGCATTTACTCCAACTTTGGTTCAGTTTGAATCTTTGTTGTAGTGTTTGTTTTTAATAAACGAGAAATTATAGTGATTGCATTAGTAGGTTTTAAATTTGATGCATTATGATTGAGTGTGAGGAAATTTTACACAAATTATTCTTGTGAAGATAGTAAGTGTTTTCTTATTAAAAAAAGTTAAATTAAGAAAATATTCTTCTATTTGCTATCAATTTATCTAATCGGACCAGAATAAGAAACTGGCCCCAAGGGGAGGGCCAGACTAGATAAGTCGGGGCCCTAAGTCTTATGAATAAATCTAGTTCCTGACTCCGTTGTTCTTTTTATGTTTTTTTCAATTATTACTGTGTTTGCTGAATCGTAAAAAAAAAAAAAAAAAATTAACTATTACTATTTTGTTATTCTTTATAAAAAAAAATAATATCATAAAAATGTTAGTTATTATTCTTATAAATTTTAATCAAAGAATATTTTTTAATATCTTAATTTAGCTTTTCTGTTAAAAAAATTTGAATGATTTTTTTTATATATTTAATCATAATAATTACCGAATTTAGATGTTAATAGTCATTTTTATCAATAATTTCTTGCATTTTTTTGGGAAAAAGGTTTATCGAAGGGATTCAAATTTTGGTTAAGTGCGTAACGCATCATAACTACTAAACTCCCAGGTAAGATGGTATTATTACGATGCTGCCGCTGTTGTACCCTTAACTGATTTATATTATGCGTGGAAGAAAACCTTTGTTCCGATATCCTGGTTTGTATTGTTTATGGAGCCGAAACCGTTTTCTGGTTGCTTCGTGAATGTTATATAATCTCGGCACATGGACACCTCGCTACATCTAGCAGATGGAGATGCCTTGCAACCCACCCCCCCCCCCCACAACGGCTCTTCGATTGATACAACAGTTTTGTAGGTACTTTGATTACGTTGGAGACGCTCAATTCAGGTGATTCATTACGGGTCAGAACGTAACGCATCATCAATTTCTTGCACGATTGCTTGAATCCTGGACCGACACCATCCCATGAACGTTTTCTTTTGTTTTTTTTTTTTTTTACTGCTTCCCAAGTCCTAAGAAGCTGTCCAACGTGAAGCAATTGCTCCTCTGGCAGGTGCCAAGAACCAGATATACTGATTGGGAGGATTCCGGCGGAGGGAGAGTGGAGATGATTCATGTAGAGGTGACCTCGCTTGTGCTAGAGGTGTGCTTCGAGACCTACGAGCCTGTTGGCTGGCTGGCTTTTTTGTTCATAACATAGATGGCAAAACCCGTCTCCCAGAAAAAAAGCACCGCACCGCACCACTTTTCATCGGAGAGGTCCCCATCTAACGTTCTTATGTGTTAGGTCGGTGACCGACCCAACACAGGGGACGAACATTTCACTGTGGAAACAACTATAATCCGCCTTTTAAGCCCCCAAGCAAAATATTATAATAATTAAATAAATCTTTGTAATCTCTATAATTAATTATTATTATTAATATTATTATATATTAAAAATTTTAGATATATAATTAATAATTATAACATTACAATATATAAAATGTAGCTTTTTGGCAATAAAAAAGGATTGAATTTAAGAAAATAGGGAACACGCGCGAAAAAGAAAGCCCACTTTTGAAGACTTTCGTGGGGATACTGGTTGCTGCCAACTAAGTGGAGCCATTTCATTGTCGTATAAAGTATGATTTTGAGAATATTTTCTTTAGAATATTTTCAATTTAAAAAAAAAAAAAAAAACCTTGGTCTGGTCGGCCTTTCTGGGATTTAGTTTCTTTAACTGTTTCCCATAAAATAATTTTGCAGTTGCAGACGTGTTTCCTACGCGTGTGCATTGCGAAAAAAAAAAAAAAAAAAAGGTGTGCTTTTCCTTTTTTTTTTTTTGTTTTTTGTCTCCATAAATTCAAAAAATTTTCTTAGAATTCTAGACGTTACAGAAACGTCCTGTTTTCAAATCTCTCTCTCTCTCTCACCCATTGTCAAAGTTCTCTTCTTTTCACAATTTTTTTAAAATTTTCCCAATTAATATTATAACACATAACATCTCAAACACATTGGTTTATGGTGCGTCCTTCTATTGAACGTTACATTACTCTGTTTTGTTCTTCTTTTTCTTTTTCCGCTCAAAAAAAAAAAAAAAACATACACAATTGAATCCTCTGTGTTTTTCTTTTTTTCTTGTTCTTTTAAATCTCGGCTTTTGATCCTTTGCATGATAACTCCTTTACATTCTTGATGTTTACTCAAAACCCAAGTCTTGAATTTGATTGATTCGATTTCAATCTCTTTTGATTCTGTTTTCTGTTTCCATTAGCTCTGTTTTTGTTTCTCTGTTTTTAAAGCCTATTCCTTTTTCTGTATCACGATCTCAAAAATTTTCGGCCCTAAATCCCTATTTTTTCGCTGTTTTCGCGTACCCACCTGCCAAAAACAGTTGCTTTCCCGCTTTTTATCAGCAAAAACCTCTCAAAAAGAACACAAAAAAGAGAGAGAGAGAAAAAAAAAACAAGGGCTTTTACTTAAAGTTCTGTACCGAGAAGCTGCCTCAATAATGGGTGGTTCCTGGTTTCTCCATTGGCTGTTGTTTTTAGGCCTTTTGGGGACTTGTGTTAATGGTCTTGGTGTCAATTGGGGAACACAGGCTACTCATAAATTGCCACCAAAGACAATTGTGCAGATGTTGAAGGACAATGGGATACAAAAAGTGAAGCTTTTTGATGCAGACCAGAAAACCATGAATGCGCTTGCTGGTACTGACATTGAGGTCATGGTGGCTATTCCCAATGACCAGCTTGATTCCATGAATGATTATGATCGTGCCAAAAAATGGGTTACCAAGAATGTTACCGTTTACAATTTCAATGGAGGAGTTAAGATCAAGTAAGCCGCAAGCCTTATGCTTGATTTTTCTGTTTTTTTTTTTTTAATTTTTGTTATGGTTTTTCTGCTAAGGTTGCAATATTTATACTTGGTTTTTATTTTTTATTTTCTATAGTTTTTTAATTATTTTTATATGCAATATGTGCTGGTCTACCTCGTATGGTGCAATTTCAACTGGGTGATGTTGATAAAATCAGTTTCGAAGTCATGGTTTCTGTTGGCTGCTTGCAATGGAATTCTATATATGGGTCTTTTCTTTGTGCATTTAATCTTCTTTGTATTCTTGAACAACATTAAGATGTTTAGGGTTTAAGTATTTTGTTCTCTCTCATTCAAACCTTGATTTCGAGTATGATTACCGTATGTTAAATAAAATTTTCTGAATGCATTTAAATGAATTTCATGACCTTCTGATCTATGATGGATGCGGTTGAAAATCTAAGATCTGAAGTAGAGTGATTTCAAAAGATCAGTCTGGGTGAACTTTGATGATGATATTGTTGGAGACTATAATGTCTTTCTCTATCTTTACAAATTAGATAAACTGTTGCTATGCTGTCTTCATTTTGAGACTGTGATTACTGAATTGCTTCAAGAACGCGTCAACAAATTGCTCTTCTTTATTTTTATTTGTCAGAAAATTTTTACCTTGTTATATGGAGATAGAGTTCTGTGTTGTACTCTAGCTGTTAAGATTATAAAAGAATTTCCTCCCAAGACATGCGACTTCTATACTATAAAGTCGGGAAAAGGATTGGATGTATGCAATCTTGCCTTGTTTTTACAGCCAAAATGTATCTGCACTAACCTATTATAGTTGGTCGTTGGTTATTCATATAATCATACATTCTCCCTTTTCCAATATGAGGCGTGATATTACTCTTTTTCTATAGAATATAGTGTAAATGAAAAGGAAGTTTGGAATCTTATCCAGCAATCTAACTTTTCCTTTATAAACATTTAATTTATTTTCCTTATATTTTTCACATGGCAATCATCTTTTCAAATAGAAAGATTTTATTACTATTTTGCATCCTTTTCTTTTTTTATGAAACTCATGGAAAAAAATATGGCACAAAAAAAAAAGAAAGAAAGAGTCCATTGCTCTGATTATTTGGTATCAGTGGTAAAAGAAGTGTTCTTCA
This sequence comes from Bruguiera gymnorhiza, assembly GCA_020883675.1. Lineage (NCBI taxonomy): Eukaryota > Viridiplantae > Streptophyta > Magnoliopsida > Malpighiales > Rhizophoraceae > Bruguiera > Bruguiera gymnorhiza. The sequence goes on from JAIRCJ010001048.1 coordinate 947,923, forward strand.
TGCTATAGTTCTTAGGAAGCATAATAATTACAGAAATTATTTTAATAAATGACTGTTGACTTTGTGGTCTCAGCTCCTTGACATCCATACTTTGTGCTTGATGTTATGGGAGGATTAATCAGCAGGATGTGCAATTACTTTTCGTTAAGGTCCTCTTTTTGTATTGCACTAAAAAATCTTGAAGTACAGTCACGAATCTCCTGTACTTTGTGGCGGGATTTGAAGGACAATAAATTGAAGAGCTTGTTGAATGGAATGCCACACCTTTTGTGTATTTTGTATCCCAACCGCCAACTTCAATATACCATTTATTTTAGTTGTGTCTTTGGTAGAAATCATGACTGATTAGAGTGTGTGCTGTTCAATCATAATCTTTTTCATTGTTTTTGCATTCATTTTTAAATTTTTGCATGTTGGTTTATTCAAGGACAAAATTTCAACAAGTTTTGTCTGTGTTGTCATCTCCTCTGTCTCTCACAGATATGTAGCAGTAGGTAATGAGCCTTTCCTGAAGTCCTACAATGGTTCTTTTTTAAACATCACATTTCCAGCACTTCAGAACATTCAAAATGCCTTAAACGAAGCTGGGGTTGGAAACTCCATAAAGGCCACTGTACCTCAAAATGCCGATGTCTACGAGTCACCAAAAGGGCAGGATTATCCATCGTCGGGAACATTCAGGAGTGATATCAGTGGTATCATGTCCCAGATTGTTCAGTTTTTAAGCAAGAACAATGCTCCTTTCACAGTGAATATCTATCCTTTTTTAAGCCTTTACGGAAATGACGACTTTCCTTTTGATTATGCCTTCTTTGATGGTGCTCCTCAACCCATTGTAGACACAGGTACTGGGATTCAATATACCAATGTCTTCGATGCCAACTTTGACACCCTAATTTCAGCCCTGAAAGCAGCAGGCTATGGGAACATGACTATAATGGTTGGGGAGGTAGGATGGCCTACAGATGGGGACAAGAATGCCAACGTTGGTAATGCTTATAGATTTTACAATGGGCTTTTACCAAGACTTGTATCTAATAGAGGCACCCCACTTCGGCCTGGATATATTGAGGTTTACTTGTTTGGTTTACTTGATGAGGATGCCAAGAGCGTGGCTCCTGGAAATTTTGAGCGGCATTGGGGAATATTTAGGTATGATGGGCAGCCCAAGTTTGCTCTTGACCTCTCAGGTCAGGGCCAAAACAAGTTTCTTGCGGGTGCACAGAATGTGCAATATCTTCAGCAGAAATGGTGCATGTTCGATCCCAATGCAAAGGACCTTAGCAAACTTGCTGATAACATAAACTTCGCCTGCAGCTCTTCAGATTGCACTGCACTCGGATACGGCTCTTCTTGTAATGGCTTGGATGCAAATGGAAATGCTTCGTATGCATTCAATATGTACTACCAGGTACAAAATCAAGATGATCTGGCCTGTAATTTTCAAGGTTTGGCCATGGTTACAACACAAAATATTTCACAGGCAAACTGCAATTTCCCAATTCAGATAGTACCATCAGCTTCTTCCTCCCTTGGCCTCTCACCGCTAGGTTCATTGTTTGTAACATTATTAACATTTCTGTTACTATAGGTGCATTCTGGAAGATACCCTTCAACGCTGTTTACTCTTCATTTATTCTATGTTTCTTGAGCTTTACAACTTTGGTTCATTTGGTCGACTCCCCTAATGAGATTTCCATGAATTTTTAGGCTCCCTACTTCATGGTTTCATGCATTCTGCTAGGCCAGGAGAACTTAGTTATTTTCTAAAAAATTATTGAATCTATAAGATAAATTTATATTTATTCTCTTTTATTTATCTTTAAAAAATATAATTAATTTAACAAATATAAATCTAATTTATAAAAATAATTTATTTATAAAATTAATAATAAAATTACGTACATTTTATTTCTTTTTAATTTTTATAATTTATAAGTTGGGTACATTAAACTCCCTTTTTAACAATATGACTTAAGTAGATGCTTTGGTGTTTGTGTTTAATTGAAATGCTTTCAACGGATCATTGTGGGGATTAGCTCTATTGTTGCTGACAAGTTTGAGTTGTTTACTGGGAGGGGTCCAAGCCTCTCACACCCCATGCAAACTTGGTAGCCAAAGGTAGGCAAAGTGCCAAAGTCAATCTCTACCACTTCGCCAAACCATTAAAACACAGGCTAATATTTATAGTACAACAACCTATAGATCTAATTCTCAAAACGTTTACAATTCAAATTAAACAAATTTATTGTAGTATCTTCATTTTTTCAAACTCAAGGGATTGGTTAACTAGAGATAAGAAGTTGCAATGTGACCTAGTTATGTTTTTACCAAATATGGTTTGATATCAGTTAACGATCTGTGAGGCTACCTTCTTGGGGTTCATCTTCTGCGAGCCTGCTTCGGGCCCATTTTTTCAGGACCAGCCCGATCGTAGCTCTCAGTACAAGCACCATCGGCTGACCCATCTCCTTATGTTTCCAGATTGTTAATTAGGAATCAAAATTCTCAACAAGCGAGTACCTCGAGGTGCCCCTATGGCTGCCTACTTAGGCCCAGACCACATCAACACCCCATATCAAATTGGTCATCATCTTGGGCCTGTGTGAACACCATGGTTTTTTAAGGGCCTATGAAAAGTAACTACAAAACTCTCTCTCTCTCTCTCTTGCCAAGAGGTTTTAATGTTCTCAATTATATTTTGTATAGCCCTTCTTTTCTGGAACCGAAGATAATCCAATTCATCAACAAGTATTTGGGTGTCATGCCCAATTGGCTAATGTGACCAAACTTTTCTCTCAAAATGGGCATTTAGGTGGGATCCCACCTCACAAGACAAGCAAAGATGTAACTCGTAGTAGTCCCAATGTACCATTAGTCTCTCACAAATTCTTAATCATTCACCCTCAAGCCCCCCACCAACACAACAAACCCACTAGTGTTTTCTTTCATGGATAATCAACTGATACAAGCCCATGTGAGAATCCAGCCACCTGCTCTTTGCCTGCAGTCATATGTTTTGTCCACATTCCTACTATGTTGATTCTCTTGCCACCGATCAAGTCCTGTTTTGTCATATATGGATGGATTACATAATCGTAGGGTAAGATTTATGATTAGGAAAGCACTTTAAATCAAATCAAACTCAAACCCCAATTTGAGGGAATTAAGAAGTTATTAGCTTCTAATTCATATTTGAAATGCTAAAACCTTGATTTAACGTGTTAATTATGTAATTTTAACTATTTACTTTTTTATATCCTAATTAAATGAAAAGTCTTGCTCTAAGATAAAATTACTTCATTGTGATCTAATGATTATAAATACAAAACAAACATAAAATTGTATATATTTAATTATTCCTCAGACTTCCATAATATGTAAATTTCATACGCTCCAAAGCCCCTTTTCATGTCTCAATTATTAAAGCCAGATATAAGCAGTGTCCCATGACATTCTTTTAATGTAGTTGAGACATTCTTTTAACGTAGTTGGTTCTTGCAATTCCTATCTTCTCTCTTTTACACTGTGAGTTTGGACATACATATCAAACCAAAGAGATAAATATAAGGATTGGTTGAGGGGCAATTGGGTTGGCTTAGATTATTATTTTGGCAAATGAGAAAGGGAAAGCTAGCTGGTACAAGATAGGCTAACTAATATACTGTGTGTGAGTACAAGAATTCAAATTAAACAAATTTGAAGTATAGTACTACTACCTTTAATTTTTCAAATTCAAGGGATCGAAAATGCATTTTGCTAAAACAAAACGAAAATAAGTAGGCAATGAAAGCGCAACTCAAAATCAATATGGAGTTGCAATGTGGCAAGTATTTCTTCCATTTTGATGTTACTTGTGGATAAGTTCAAAATGGGTTATAATGTTATTATCAAACAAATTACTTACTACCACAAGAATGAAGTGGAAGATTAAACATTAATTGCCCAAGGTGTCCACCTCCCTCCTTTTCTTTTCTTTTTTTTTATTTTATTTTAGCAATAGGAAGGAAAAACATCCAATAATCACTCACAAAACCAACAACACTTCATTCAAACTGCAATGGGTTATAACTCAATAATAATATTTTAATTTCTCAAAAAACCTTTCTCACACATACCATCTGTCTTTGGTGGAACAAAAACACTTTCTGTAAAACCAACCAGAGCCTTAAATTGAATCACTGCAAACACCCATTTGCAATATGCAACCAGACGTTTCTCTTGCTTCTTGTTCCCACTCTAGGGTTTTTTGGGACAATGAATTTGATTTTGTGTTCATGTTCTTACATACAGTATATGGGTGCATGCACGATCAGATGATTACCAAATTGGGACAGCCATTGGATCTAACGGCTGATATATGCATCCCTACATACAAATGCACGACGCACCAGATTAAGGTTTTGCGGATTAAAACAAGTTTGGTTGATTCGGTAATGGGTTGTTTTGAAAGCGTGTGGCTGTGAGTCTGTGACAAGCACCACGTAACAACCGCCAACCATAATCAGATGACATGTCGGTTCAACTTTTTAGATTGGTTTAATGATTCTAACTTCCTTTTCTTTTTCCTTTTTTTTTTTTTTTGACAAGGCATTTGTAGGTATGTAAACCACAAGTTTGGAATATGAGTATTCATGGCAATTAGGAAGTTTTCCAAACGGGGGAGAATTGGAAAGATGGATTTCAATGTATATCTGTACCGCAATGTCTGCAAATAAAAAGTTTGATAAATAAATTCCATCCAAAAAATGAAAAAGTTCCATTTATAAATTACACAACCCCATGTTTTATTCTTGCAAAAAGATGCCCCATTTTTATTTGTGAAAAGAAGAACGAATTTCTTTGAATATTATCTTCCCAAATATATATATATTCAATTGAACCTGTGTTCATTTTGTTTTTTTTTTTTTGAAGTTTTGACTATAAGTTCAATCCTTCCTAATCACTGGATAAGATCAATTAACGCTTTTATATGAAAACACAAAGCACAAATCAATGAGTTATTATTATATCCTTTCTGACTTTATTTAATGACTAAGTTGCACAAATACATTAAAAAAGGGAGAGAAGTAGAGTCCCATAAAGAAATTTTCTCTTTTAGAATTTTTATTTTGTTAAATTAGATTTATCATGACCTGTAAAAATATTCATGCAACTTAATTATACCAGTAAGTCGTGACGGGTATCTTTATTCCAAAACAATTTACAATTGAATTATACCAATAAGATTAATCCAATTGATAAGGAGAAGAATCTCTTCCTTGTCAACCAGTGTTGGATTTTTTGTTGGCAGCATTTTAAGAGTAAAATCTTAAATCTACTAAGTCAATGTGAGAGGAATATACCCTTGAAATTGTCGGCAAACTTGCTTAAAATGGTTAAGACAAAAAAAAAAAAACAAAGTAATACAATTAGTCGTCTTGCCTCTGGAATCAAAATCAAAAACAATTTGTAGCAGTTAATTAATACATACCACTAGTAATTGTCCAATAAATTAATGGGGCTCACATGCTCTGCCGCGTTTGCTGGGGCGTAGAAGAATTTGTTGGTTTGAAATTTTGAATGCAGTAAGCTTCTCTATTATTTTTCTCCAACGTCTCCTTATCCTTTCTTCAACGGGTCAGTAGCCATTGATGCCACCTCTTCAACTTTTCCTTGAAAAAAGGGTTTTTATTATAGTGATTGGCCCACGATGTAATATGTGAACTTTGTTTCTTACAGTACCAGTTCTGTAAGCTAAGCGTAAACTGCTAGGTTCTCTGTTCCATGAGTTTGATTTTTATATTCATTCAAATAATGGGTTTGTTGGATGTGCTGTGATACAAAAATCCTTTTTTAATTAAAAAAAGAAAAAAAAATTATATTTTATATTTCTAAAAAAATGTTATGAATTATAAAGAAAATATCGTTTTAATTAATTGTTCTATAAGTTATAGACACTAAAATATATTAAATTGGTAATATAGACATCCAACTAGAGAGAGAGAGAGAGAGAGAGAGAGAGAGAGAGATTGAGCCAATTGGTGTTTCAGTCAATTACACGAGTAACTGAAAAAGAATCTGCCGTATGGGACAAGTATGGATTGGACAATGATACAAGAGTTAAGGGGGATATAAGAATACAGCAAACATGTGAAAAAAAAACATTGGTAATTGGATAACGAAGAAGAAGAAGAAGAAGAAGTGGAAGAGAGGACAAGGGCAAGAGGAGCATTTCAAACTGTTCCCCATTTTCACAAGAATCGATTGGCACAAAAAAGGAATAATGAAAAATGTCACGTTGCATGCTGGCTGGCGTCCATTCATCTCATCACTCATCCCATGGGAATGTGAGGAGCAGCCATCTTCCAATAATTGTCATTTATCACTAATTTAAAGGTTAGGTTTCTATTAACACACGGATTACACAATCGGCCGTTAAAGATTCTTAATTAAGAAAAAGATTATATTATGCACATACTGATTAGTTAGATTTGGCTAGTGGACTCATCTCTAAGATTCTTCTGAAAGTGCCAAGAATTTTTTTTTTTTTTCATTAGTAATTTTTTCTAATTTTATATTTTTTAAAATTAACATTTAAAATTTAAAAATTTAAATATTTATTTATTAGAGTGTGAGGGAAGAGACATGATATATATATATATATATAGAGAGAGAGAGAGAGAAAGAGAGATAACGGCATGGCCGGCAAAGGGACCTCATAATCGATGTAATGCATTACTACTTGAGAATTTGTCCACATGATTATAATTTCCTACGAGAGAGTTAAATATACCTAATAAATGTTGGGAATGCAACTTATCAAAGTTTACTTCTCACTAGTAGCCATTCTCATCTCCAAAACTTTCTTGTGAGAGTTGGAGTGCAAATGGCTCACGAAAGTAGGACTCTTGGCTGGTCTATACTCTGGCAACAACCTGCCAGACTTGTACCTCACTCCACATGCATTGCACAGTGTCTTGGGACCCAATGGTCCAGCCCTCCACTGAGGGGTCTTTTGTGCTAGGCAATGGGTGCACCTTCTTGGCTGCTGGCCATTGCTACTTTCCAACATGCTCAAACTGTCATTGCCACCAGCCCCTATTAACTTCTCTTGATCCACTTCAACCTCCATTTTTGCTATTTCTTGTACCGCACTGTCTCTAATTTCCTTTCTGCTGCATTTTCTGTTGTTGGGGCTGCTGTCTTCCTTTTTGGGCATAATGAGTTCACTATCGGCTAGCCAATATGCTTGTTGGAGCAAAGGAGGGTCTGAATTAGGAAAGGAAACATTTTGGCTGCTACAAGTCCAGCTGGTTAATGGGTTCCTAGTCTTGAGACTTGTGACCCTTTTCCTCTTGCTCCTTGCCTTGCTTGGTATCACAAATCTTTGTAAGGCAGATGAGTTTTGTTGGGATTTCTGCTGCAAGCTTTTTGGGGGGTTTGGTGTTTTACATGTTTTCTGGTCAATACAGTTTGCGGTGGGTACTGGAAGGCAGTTTCCTGTGCTTGTTAAGCAGTCCTCTACAAACACGGACAACCATTCCAGGCTTACATCTACCTCCTGCATACATTTAGCCATGGAAATAAAAAATGAAAAAAATTAGCCAAAGCCAAGTATGAAATATCCTTGAAAACCAAAATATCCCAACACAGAAAACATAGCATAAAACAGCTAAAACCAAGTAAAGATCATATCTCTTTGAAGTTTGTGGGAACCCAAACTAACAAGGAGCCTGTAGCCAAATCTAGCTGCAAGAAAGGCCTGAACAAGACCTAGAAAGAAAAGAAGCAGAAGAAACACCCCACTATATATATGGTAGAACAGAAAAGTTCAAAGAAGGAAACAAAAAGAAATTGGCTGTGGCAGCACACCAGAGCTCTGCTAGGAGCTAGTACATACAAAAGAAGCAGAACTACACGCACTAGAAACATAAAGAGAAAAAAGAAAAGAAAAGAAGAAAGAAAAGACCCACCAAGTTTTGAGCAGATAAAAGGTCATCAAGAGGGCTAGTGGATGCAGTCAGAGCAGCACCAAGCTTGGAGCAAGGGGGAGGGGAAGCAAGGAGCTGCTCTTGCTGGTGGGGAAACTCACCAGGAACTGTAACATTCAGGCAAAAATCCATGGCCAGGACAGGAGAGAAGAGGGAAAGGTTTTGAAACTGAAGCAAAACCCACCAGGAAATTTTTGGAGAGAAGGTGAGGGAAAGGGAGAAGAGAGAGAGAGAAGTTGCTCAGCCGTCTCAAGTGGCCCCCTTATATGGCCTGCTTTTCTGTCGGCAGATATAAGCTTAAGAAATAATCCAAGTTCATTTTGAATCACCAAAAGAAAAAAGAAAAAAGAAAAGAAAAGAAAAGAAAAAGACCACTTCCTATCTCACTATCTATCTGTATCTACAACAGCCTCTTTTTATGTAAGTTTCTGTCCTTCTCATTCTTTTGCTCCCTTCATTAGCCCTTCTTGGTTTTTGTAATGTGCATACTTATTTCAAGCATGATATGCTCTAGGCAACCGCACCAGTTGGTGCAATTAGTTTATGTTCACTTAAGCTTTCTTTTAATTAACATCATTAGTGCCAATAGAGGAGTACTTAATTCAAATATAATCACGAGAATTTGCTTAAAACTGGCATAAAATCAACATTGAATCCCTTTGCCGTACTCACAGGTAGACATGGCTTTTGGCTCCCTTGTTTCTCTGCGTTTGACTGTTATTTTGAAAGTTAAATTGGCAAAAGGCAGTTTTTAAGTAAAGTGGGATCCACGAGCATATGTCATTAGTAAGCCCACAAACTCATCACTGCTAACTCAGGCCTGCCAAGATGCCCTCTCTCTCTCTCTCTCTCTCTCTCTCTCTCTTTCTATGTGACTGTAGAGTGGAGAGGGAAATGCTAGTTTTCGTATTTGCAAACTGCACGGTAAAGTGGTAGATTACTACATTATCTGAATTAAGGGAAATTTTTGCTCTAGGCCCAACCGATCAAGTAAAACTGGAACCACGTCAAGAAATAGACTGTGCCTAGGTACCAGAGAACAGTACAGACCAGCTTTATCAAGTGATTTTGCTGGTTTCTTTTGAAGATCATATTCTTTTAGAAAAGTTAGTTTGACTGGCATACAGCAGCACAAGAGCCCGTAGATCAATCATGTCACTTGGGTTAATTGTATTACCTTTATAGTCTTAATTACTGGTACACTGTAACTGTGGTACAACTGTCATATATCCCATGTCCATATGAAAAAGTCAAATAAACGAGATAATTTAAATATTACCTCAAATATAAATCTATATATTATATTATTATAATTATTTAATTTTTTTTTAATTTTGTTTATGTATAAGCACAATTAATGATAGGGGCAACAGATTTGTATCAATGTCAAAGACTGCGTCCATGTAATAAGCTCATGCACATAATCAATAAGACCCAACATGAAAATAGACCCCACATGGGTAATTTTGATAATGGCTTATACACTCAGGTCTCTGTCATATCCTGGATAAAAAGTGTTTATCCACAGTGAAAATCAGTTCAACCAAAGTCTCCCGCCGACTTGATAAGCCATGTGAACTCTTTCAAATGAGAGGCCCTTCTTACTAGAATCCAACTCCTATTTGTGTCTTGGCTTGATCGCCCATGTGTTGTGTAAAACAAAAGCTATAATTCAATATTAGGGTACATATATATATGTACATTGGGTCAAGTGTCCAGAAAAGATCAAATGTATTTGGTATTTGGTTAACTCTCCAATCTATCCAATTCCAGAGTGCACCTTCCCTGCCTGCCTTTGCCTTGAATGGTGATTCATTCATGAATGCAAGCACAAAACTCAAAAAGAAGGGAAAGATAAAAGAAATGAAGATAAAAAAGATGGGGGAGAAAAAAAAAATATTTGCATCGAAGATTGGACCCCTTTTCTTTTTTACACCTTTATGCAGATTTGGTAAATTTTTCACCCTTTTTACAAAGAATTATTCTGAAGATGTAATGGTCTAGCCATGCCATACAAGGAAAATGGTTAAATTGAGTAACATGCTTAGAAGGAGTTCGGAATGTCTAGCCATCCATTGATGAGTTTCAAGCTTTTCATTGAGGGGGGGAAAAAAAAAAACAAAGATATGAAATGATTCCAATAATGCAACAAAAAAATTTTGGGTATTCAGAAACATAATCTATTGTTTCACTAGACTCCAACCATGTCTATATCCACGAATATTTTGACCAGCATAAAATCCCAATGATAGTACATCTATATAACACTGTCATATTGATGCTCATGTGATGGTGCTCAACTGCAAAATATGTTTGCATTTGAATTTTGAACCATTAGCTTGTAGACTGTTCTTAGCATTGATTGTCTATGAGTGGGCACACAAGGCTGGATTACTTTAAAATAATGCAACTGGGACAGGCCCATCCCACCTGCCACACTCATTGTAGCAAGTAGGACGCAACAAGCAATTATTGTAGGAGACGAGGGAAAGATGATGCATCTGAATAAGGTTAACAATAGTGAAGCAGAGAAGAAAATGTCTCAGGGGAATGATTTTGCCCCGATGCTTTGCCAAAAAAGTCTACAACCATGAGAGTATCTCTCTGCTCTTTCTGTTGCCCCAACATACACTTTAACATAAAATCCTACACAGGCCTTAGTACAACAGTATAGTCATTTCATTTGAGTTGAAGGTTACGAGTTGAGTTATAAAAACTGCCCCTTCGTATAAATAAGAATAAATTAGATATATCTAATTTTTTTCTAAATTTTACAGTATAAGAGTTTCATACACTGACTTGCCACATAAGGAAGCAAAAGAAAAACTTTAAGCTTAAGAAACCCACAAGTATACTAGAGAGTGACCATTCATCACATTAGACATAACTGCAATGAATAGGCATTGACATTTTTATGGTAAGCAGTTGACAAGAACCAAGAGCAAACTTTCATTTCATTTTTTCTCTCGTGAAGTTTTTGTATCAAAATTGGAAAATACTGTTTTGTTAAAGTTGACATGGCGGCAAATATTGGTTAAGCATTACCAATCATTCTGAAAGTTTAGCCTACCAATATGGCAGAAAAGCAGAACTGATGTAATAGCAAAAAATCATAAATTAATACAAAAGCACCTGCCCAGAATGCTTAAACACACCCCTTCCCCCTAATGATTGTGTCTCATTCAACAATAAATGAACAGGGTCAGTGCATTAAAATCTCATAAAAATGATCTACTTGCAGTCTCAGGTTGTTCCAAAGATTATGACTGGCATTGGATACTACTCGATCAATCTGTTCAGCATCACAACATATGGGAAAAACTGGAGAAGTGGTTGAAGAATGAAAAATGAAGCCAAGTTGCCAAGATTCCATTAGAGAAGTGTTCTATTCTACCTTGGCTATCCAATTCAACAGGAACAAAGGAATTCTGATTCCATAGACACACAGAGTTTTAGGTTCTTTCAAAAGATGTTCTTTTTCTTCATTGTCAGTAAAGGTGCCTTCATAAGACTTCGGCACTAATAGAGAAGACTATATGTACAAAGAATGAGAATGCACAAGTTCCACCAAGGATGGATTTTATGGCTCAGGCTTTGATAGATATTGACGCCACTCTTCAGGTGTGCCCTTTCTCATCCTCAGCATCTTCAGTGCTGCACTTGTTAGGGGTATGGCTAGTATGTCATAGTCTTTAGGGGCCTGCAAAATCAATGGTAGAAGTCGTTACTTTTTCATTCTGCACTTAATCTATTTGGCATTTCCATGACTTCTTAAAACTGATCATTGTTTTTAAAAGTCATCTGCTTCTTTGTTTGCAATTAGACAAAAAAAAAGTAGCATTGCTTGCTAGCTAGTTGTTTCCAAATACATTTTTCAAGCTCTTGGTGAAATGATTTTCTAACTTGTAGTCATTGGTTCCTGCAAAAGAGTGATATCCAACCTACAAGATACCTTGGGGACCTTAATCAGCTTCATGTTTGCTTCCTCCAGAGTTTTCTGGCCCTTCTTCGAATTGCATTTGGCACAGGCAGTAACCTGTGCAGGGAAGTCAACCTTTCTTAAACATAAATTCTACTACCATGCAGCTTGGTGCTGAGGACTTGACTGTGAAATGTGTGATGCAGATTTGTTTGCAGTACTTCTGCATTGTAGAAAAATTTTCAGTCTCACCAGATTTTCCCATTTCCATGCTCCTCCTTGTGACATTGGCAGAACGTGGTCAATAGTCAACTTCTCTTTTGAACAACAGTACCTATGGATGAAGGGAACATTACATTAGCACTTGATAGAGGAAGAAAAAATGAACTTTGGTTAGATGGCACTAATATATTTTACCTAAAGAGTTGATAACTTTAAAGAGAGAAAAAAAAAAAAAATGAAAGATGTCTCCAACATGAGCTATGGATCACAAATAGCAGTTTTGCTTCCAACCAATCAGAACAGTGGGCACTGAATTTCAAAAGAACATTGAACCTACCGATAAAAGAAAAGACCAACGGCCAGAAGGACAAGAAGAAGTATTCTTTTGATGGCATGACACATATCTCCACGTGTCTTTGAACACTTTTAAGATATTATGGAATCTCCACTAAGCAGAGCTTATTATTTAATCTCCTCACACGGTATATGGAAACAAAATTTTGAATGCCAGGCAAATCATAAAGAGAGAAACTAATTCTCCAACTTCAGAATTTAGGGAGTGAATTATGTTTTTCATCCCTGACACAGATAGACCATGCTTTTTAATGTATCTAAATAACACATTTTGGAACTACCTGCTGGTTGATCAATACCCTGCCAAGTTAATAGCATTCTGTAATTTGTCTATATATTTGCAATTATATGCTGCCTTGTGATATTACACATATGAAGCAACATTCAATCATCTTCATACACACAAAGTGTTCAAGACCTCAGCTACATCATCAATCATCCCTCTAACTCAGCCTAATGGGACAAACTGATCCTTATGTTTGCAAAGGCGAAAACTAAATAGAAGACCCTTCTGAACTTTGCTTACATTTCAACATCACTGGGTCAGATTTCTCCCTCCAATGGTAGAAAAGGTATCCTTTAGTACAGTGGCAGGCCATATTGCAAAATTGCTGAAGTTTGTGGTTTTATTAAATTTATCACACACACAATAAAATGGACCAGAAAGGAGTCTGCAATCTACAAAGATATTAGTAATTAAGTCAATCATCCATGCATCAAGACAAAGATAAAACTATTTGTACTCAGCTAGTCATTCATGTGTGAGAGAGCGAGAGGGAGAGGACAAACTATTAGGAAAGGAAGATCTCAGAGTGAAATTTTAACGAGTTAGAGGAGACAATAAGCTATTGGACTTCCATTTCACATGGGCTTCCACCCAATATTAAAGATTTTCAAAGTCGTAGCAAAGAAGCAATCAAATAAGTTTTGAATGCATTAACACAACTTCCATGCAGAAAATTGCCTATGTAGCCACAGAAATCCAATAAAGCTCCAAACAGGAAGATAGAATTGTAATATTCACAATACACCGGTATTCACTTTTTGATGCAACCAATTTAACTTGAACAGGCAGTCCGTAGATTACTTACTGACAGGTGTAATTGTCCCGATACAACACATTCTTGCGACTAAGATGGCTTTTAATTCTTCTTCTCTTAACAACTTGCAGTAGGTGTGGGACCTGGAAACCAGAAATATTAAGGTAAAATAGATGGAATCAAGTAAAGATCTGGGAAAAAAGACAGATATAGTAGAATGACAAGCAAAAGATGGTCCTCAGTTGCATACCCTTAATACAGCGGGAATGTAGAAGGATCCACTTGGAGAATTTACAGTTTGATCATAATATTCTAATACATCAGCCTGGATATCAAACAAGGATTCAGAATCTGAGAAGAATAAATCCATATTGTTGTTAAGTCCCAATAACAAATTTTTTGTGAAGAAAGCTATCATATCCTGGCCAGAAGACTCCTTTTGGGGCAGTCATTATGTATGCTGCCATTGTAAAATTGTTAATCAGGTTCACTAGCTTTGACCATGTTTGCAATACAATCAGTGTGAGAAACAAAACACCAGACAATTGAATTAAAAAGCCTAGAAACTACACACTGCTATTGTTCAAAATCTTGAACAGACAACAATCCAACCTTCTCCATGAATTCCAAGCATATAGCACGTCTCCAGCACACCACATTGACCGGCCTGCAGCAGGACAACAATAATGAGTTTCAGATAAAAATATTGATGGATTCTCAAAGCAAAATGTAAAACAATCCTTTCCGTACCAGATAAATCCTTAGAGCTACAATTAGACAGGAAGTTACAAGATTGAATAAGTGGAAAGTGAAAGAAAGGAACAAAACAAGCCACTGCCATATAAACTGACAGTAGGCATCAGCCTTGCAACTTACTTCATACACTTGGGACTTGGATAACATGAGACTATAGTATGCAATACCAATAACAGAGTCGCCTCCCCAGCTTATGCAGAGTCATTGTGAGTACAGTTAAAAATACTCTGAGTTTCATGCGCATTCATGATTATACTATTTAAGCAATGTACCATATCTACAGTAACATGATAACATCATGGTCATCAATTCCCTAATCATAAGACATACCCTGCAACTCATTCATGGAACTAGATGCTGAAACTAAAGCATAGTAGAATCTAAGTTGAGGCCGTAAACAAAACAAGCAAGAACTCCAATTAAAGAAGGAAATCACCAAAAAGTTAACTCAGAAGATAATTCACCTAAAACAGTCGTTTCTCTTAAGAATAGACAAGCCCCAACTTCAACACAAGGAAACCGGTCAAACAAACATTGATGAACAAATTGGAATCAGCACAACTAAATCAACATCAAACACATAATTATGGGAGGTGAGATCCATGACCTGTAAGAAATATCCAAGACCAGGCCTCTAAAGCAAGCTAAATCATCCCTCTCAAACTCGTCGTCACTCTCATCAATAATACCCTCCTCAGTCAGATTATAGCTTGCCTCTGCATAGGAATGCCTAGACTTTCTGCTCAGAAACGAAGCATGCAGCCTTGTACTGGAACCAACAAACCTGTGCTTTCTCTTGTGTAGCTCAAATGATCCCAACCCACCAGGGAAACCATTGCCGACGGGCTTACAATGAGCCCCATCACTGTTAAAGAGCAACTTTAGTCGGCCTAGTGCTGTGAACTGAGCCATCAACCCCTGAAATAAATCACAAGCAAACACAAACTAGAGAGAGAGAGAGAGCAGCGATTTCTAGTTCGTGCTTTTTAATGTTGTTGGGTTTAATGTAACGGGTGAAGCTGAGGTTGTTTTTACAAGACTCGTGCGGTTTAAAGAGAGAGAGAGAAGGCGTAATCGTCGCGAGGCAAAAAGGAGAAGAAAACTCAAACAAAGCAAAAGACTAGCGGAAAAAAACCAGTGCCACATGTTGTCGAGCCTGCTGTATGTTAAACCAGGAATATCTCCCTTCGATTCTGTTGTGGTTAGAATGACATATTTGCCATCCTCCAGAGCTCTGTTCGATAGTTCTGCACGTCTTTGCCACCCACTTCGAGTCCCTTCAACCACATCCTCTCTTGATTTAAGAAAAAGTTTGAAAATTGTGAAACTTTATAGGAGAAAAGTTTTAACTGAGAGAAAAAAATTTAACCTCTACCCTTAAGAACAATAACTAACACGATTTAAATCTATAAGCTCAGTTGTTGCAGTGGAATGAACTTCTCTTAATGAGAACAACGGAAAGAAAATCCAGCTGACTTCCCAGAGGAAAAAAGGGTAGGAAAAGTTCTGTGAGCATCTGCAAGCATACTCTTAATTTTAAATTTGATGGTTAAAACCAAACGTTTCATCTCTGTTCTTACTGCTCCAATTTCTTTGCCTGATCCAATCATTTTCAAGCTCGCCCGTTGACAAATATATGTTACAAAGGCATAATCACAATCATTTTCAACCTACATATACAATGCTTACATTCAGTCGATAGCATTCTACTAGCCACAGTTTAAAATGCAACTCCACAGCATGAAGGCATAATCAACATTGCTCCATCCAAAATTGGCACCCCGAGTTGTTAACATTTAAGTCGTTCAGGAAGTATTCCCCATGCCAAGATTACCAGAAGCAAGTCTCAAGCTCCTCCCCCCCCCACCCAACAACACTCCTGATCACAAGATTAATTACAGTTCAACAGCATTATTCCGCCCTCTCTAGGCTACCAATTATGGAGAACAAGGGACCAGATATTTTGACAGTACAAAGGACCACAGTAACAGACCCACGGCAGCCAAAAAGCCAGCAGACCTCCAGTATGCACACTTGAATCCACTTTTATCTTAGGACTATTCAACTCCCCAATGCCCATTTCTCATCTGCAACCAGGAAAAAACAAATATACAAAATCTAAGCACATCTATTTTAGTGGCACAGAGAGAGAGAGAGAGAGAGAGAGAGAGGTACCACTGCTGGACCTTCCTGAACTCTGTAAGGACAGGGTAGATGTTCTCAAAGGCCGTGTAAGTCTCATCTCTCACCTAAATGTCAGAGAAGGGAAGAGTTTCAGTTACCAAATCCAAAGAGCACGTGGCTTGTCTGTCCAAGACAGCAGCTGGACGAGAAATTGTAAATTCACCTTGGCCCCGGTGATCACAATTTTTCCAGATACAAATATAAGAAGCACAATCTTTGGCTGTTTCATGCGATATATCAGGCCTGGAAAGAGTTCAGGCTCATACTGCACAAATTCATTACAAGAAATCACGTGAAAAGGTTTGATTAATAGGACAATCAAGGAAGACTGCCATTATGTCTAACCTAAGTACAATTTAGTGTTACTTACACTTGAGAAAGCACCATGGGAATACGCAAGACCTTCAAGTCTTATCGGAAACTTAACATCACAGGAGCCAACAATATTCTGAATCTTGAAGTCCTGGTAATTGGAAAAAGAACAAGTAAACAAAAGAGAGTATTAACAGTGAGACTAACCCAAAAGCCAAAAGGAGACTTCTCATAAGGAGAAGACAACTGAAAATAGGCGCAGCTGTCATGAGAAAGATGAGGGAGAGAAATATGGAGAGACAAAGATGAGTAGAACCTTGAACTTTGCAGGAAAACCAAGCTTTTGGATGATTCTAGCATACTGGAACATAAGAATTTCATGTCAGATTGGTACATCTTTATGGTAATGTGAAAGGATGACTTTTGCTAGTTAGAGCAACATGTACCTTCCTTGCTGCTAGTTTTGATTGTTGTTCACTTTTGGCACCCGTGCACACCTGAAATGAGAGAGACACAGAATCTTTCAAGTAAATACCAAGAGAATACACAAGAACATGACTCACTTCTGTGGGAATGACCATTTTATGAAAGCAAGCCCCAAAAACAATGTCCAGCTCTTAATAACCCATTCTAAGAAAGTGATCCACGGAGGATAGTTTAACAGTCTGTGTATACCATGGTAAATTTATCAGAAATATATATCAATTCCCTCCAAACATATAACATAAAAAATTACATCATGTTCAATTCAAGTTATGCAATGAGTAAGACTATCCAAATTTGCTCATAAACAAGAAACAATTTCACTTAGCATAGAATAACTTACCATCTTTCCGGAGGCAAAAATCAATGCTGTAGTTTTTGGCTCTCTAATCCTCATAATGACGGCAGCAAAACGCTGCATAAACACAAGTACACAGTTGGCCATTAACTCCCAACAGGGGGAAAAACAGATGATATTTGGTAGACTCAAATGAAACCATTACTTACCTTGGGATTGTATTCTGCATTACGGGCTTGCAATGCTATTTGCTTAAGATCCAGCTTGCAATCCAAATTTACTGTTGATACAATGTTCCTAGAAGCATACACCATTAGCACAAAATCAAAATATCATACAAAATCACTATTTTGCACCAGTCAGCAAGGTCCACAGAGCAAGGATGTTGAATCTGTATAAGAAATCTGTCTATCTACATCTATATCTATCCATCTATCGACATAATCTACATAATACATCTAATCCTATGACATGAGTCTGCCACGTGGAAACTCTCTTTGCCTATTTTTACCTGTTTTGAAGAGTTTCCAAAGCAGACTTAAGATAATGTTTATTGTTTACACAAAATTATATCTCCGGCAATATATGTGCAATAATCCTCTTTAACTTTTCTCAATCGAATTCTCTATGTGTCCGTTTTACACAATAATGAATACAGTAAATAATTGAATTCCAAGAGGTTGAGATAGTCTTAAATTTCAATCACTCCAACAAGCCATACTCTTCAGTTCTTCCCCGTCTTTATGGATTAACTGATACTTGAAATTATTGTGAGACCCATGAGATTAAATGCACTAAGTTTGCAATCCTTCAAAAAAAAAAAAGAAAAAAAAGAAAACATGAAATGTTTGGATATACAAGAAAACTCAGTGGAACCTTACAAAATTCTCAACTTTTGTGTGTAGATCAATCCCTACAAATTCCCAATGTTTGGGGTGCAACTCCAAATTGTGTGCAACAAATCTTTCATTTTTTTCTTGTCAAGACCTTTCAAATTTTCATACTTCTAATAGACAAAATCCCTTTAATTTCTCTTTAACAGTACAATTATAAAAGAAAATTTGTTGAAGAGTCCCTTTAATTTCTTCTTAAGACTGCAACTATAAAAGGAAGATAATTGAAGACTCCTCTATATCTAACGTTGGAAAACCAAATCAAAAATAATAATTGATTAGAGGTAAATCTAACTAGCCTGAATATGTAATTATATGCCCAACTCTCAAGAAGAAGCCACCAACTTTGTTCACATTGAGAGGACCAAGATTACTATTAACAATCATGATCTCCAAACTTGGATTTGAGGCCACGGAAGCCTCCTTCATCCCTATGGCTGTTTTGGGTAAAGTCCTTCATCTATTCATTGTATATATTTCTTGGAGGATACAGATGGCTAACTCTCTTAACATTGATGAGATATAACTTATTTCTTGATTTGGCTAATTCCTCTACTTTCAATGGCAATCAGTAGAATAAATAATGGGTTTTGGAAATCTAGATTGCTTTTATAAAGAGTTTTGACAAAAAAAAGTTCACTTTTTGGTAAATT
Organism: Bruguiera gymnorhiza; assembly: GCA_020883675.1. Classification (NCBI taxonomy): domain Eukaryota; kingdom Viridiplantae; phylum Streptophyta; class Magnoliopsida; order Malpighiales; family Rhizophoraceae; genus Bruguiera; species Bruguiera gymnorhiza. The sequence goes on from JAIRCJ010001048.1 coordinate 967,010, forward strand.
TTTTTTCTTTTTTATAAACAAAATTTTCAGCACAAAATATAACAAAAGACTGTCGGTGCATGGTGTGGGCAATAGAGCTAGTTTAGTAAGTATCTTGAAAGCACACACATTTGAAGACCTTTATTACAGCATCGTCCCTTATATAACAGCCTAAGGTCTCGGAGAAGACATGAAACAAAGATTACTCACACACAATCTCTTCCTGTAAAGGATACAAAAACTAGAGTATTTTACGCCAAAAGATTGATAAATATTGACCACCAAACTCATTCCACCACATCTCAAGTCTTACCACCTAATCATCAGTGGCTAACAAATGGCCAATACATACCCACAGCATCCCTTGCATCAAAAGAGCGACCCTAAGTTAACAACAGCTAGAATGTTCTAAAATGAAAAACCTTAACCTGGAGCAAATCACAATACATCAAAAACTGTACGACTTTCAAAACAAACCATAAAAAGAAACTTACATCATGACCAACAAACCATTTTTAACCCATAACTTTGCAGCCATTCCTTTCCAATTTGCTACACAAGAAATACCCACAACCCCCGCTGAACAAATCGATTATACTGAATACCCAGCTAAAAAAAACACTCCCCTTTCAGATGAGCCCAGAAACCCTCTGTAGCCTAAACAGCCTCAGTCCACCATATCTCCTAATCCAAAACATCAACACAAATATACAACAAGGAGCAATTATGGGTAACCGGATCAAGCGAGGAGAGACCAAAAAGAGACTTACTGAAGAGTGGGAACAATGCCAGACGGATGTTTAGAAAGATCCACTGGCTGGCTCCCTTCCAGGCCTCCTTGGTCCGCCATCTCTGGCCAACCCCAATAGTTTTCTGGGTCTCTTTTCTCTTTTTTCTCAGGAATTAACCCTCTAAATCTTAAATCTTTTCAACAGACACAGCTAAATCTACACCAAGATTGTCGGGCATCAATAAGATTGATCCAATCCCAAGACCCAGAAAAGCTTTCTCGTCAAAAAGGAACAAACCCCATAAAAGGATCTGCCAAAAAAATCCCAAATCACAACAAACCCAGAAAGGAATCGACAAAAGAAATCGAGGATTTTCGGTTTTGTCGACAATTAGAGTGAAAAGATACGATCTTTAGAGGGAAAATTTTGAAAAGAGGTTTCTTTTATATATGGGTTTGTTGATTTACGTGCATATAAGAGGGAGGGAGGGAGCTAATAAGAGGGATCGGGTAGGGGAAAGAGAGAGGGAGCGCTCTCAAAAAGATCGGGTTTTTGTGGTTGCTTCTTGGGTCTCTCTCGGATTATGAGAGAGAGCGGGGCGCTGCCTCGCTGTTAAAGACTGTTAGAGAGAGAGAGAGAGAGGGGGGGGCACGGTGGGTCAATGGGAAGAGAGCTTATGTAGGTGGGGAAGGGTATATATAGAGGTGACTGGGACAGCCGGACAAGGGGGTGCCCAGGCTCCTTGTGAGAGGATTCAGTTTACTTGGTATCGCCGGTTACAAGGGGTAAGATTGGGAAAGTATGGACTTTGTTGGTTGAATTGTTTGTTTTTTCCTTTACTATTCTGGAGCTGGATTTGTGGGTCGAAATGACGCAAATGCCCTTCCTGGAGGATATTTCTGGGTGTAAAATCGGGGAGGCTCAGAATTGACAGGTGGTGTGGCTTGATTGGCTGGGAATCCAACAGGTGGGTCCTGGAGACTTTTTGGTTTTTTGGAAACTTGCTCGACGGTGAACGAATGACATCTTAGGACTGCATGCCAATCTGCTATGTTATAAGGAGGTCCTGTCTTACATGCAGACTGTTGCTACGATAATTACCAAAAAAAAAAAAAAAAAGTAAATGGTACTACTGACTATTATAGTATGGTCATTAAAAATTTTCGTTTCTACTATAAAATTATGCATTCAAATTCGTCTGACTCGATAAAATTGATGATTAATCAATAATTCTTGCTGAGCAGTCCGCGATTTGCCCCGTCGGGATTCAATGTACCTTACAATGCATTCAGTACAATCCTCCCCCGCAAGAGTACAATCCTCCCTAGCGAGACACGGCACCACTTTTGTTCTCATTTGGTAGAATAAAAAAAATAAATAGTACAGGTTAGATATAGTATATATAACACAGAGTTGTGCTTTATACTAATCTCAATATAAAAACTTATTTTATATAGAAAATATTCACCTCAAGCACAGAATTAATCCCGTCATCAAAAGATGGATGTCCTAATTGAAACTCTATGGTTGTATCCCATGCAGATTCTGCAATCCAGAAACAAATTTATCCTTTTTAAGCCATCTGTTGACATTAAAATTGAGGTTGTCTGAATAAGCATATAAAAGAATAGGTTGACCAGCTGCTGCATCGAAGATGCCCAAAAGACTCAGCAAACAAGAATACAGAATGTGCTAGAAACCTGAACATGATACAGATGACTTCCATGAAAGTATGCATCATACTCATGCAGACACATTCCTTATACTTTCCCAAACATTTGGGGCTTCAGGATGAGCATCTACAAAATACTTTACAAATCGTGCGTCGGAACATGCAAGGATCGTACTCAATGACAGCATTGGTTTTGCAGCACCTCTGTCTCTCAGCCAGGCATACATTTTAAACCTTTGATTAATCCTCTCCATATCATAGCATAAATATGTTGGGAATGCTGCCAATGTGTGGAGAGGGTAGCCTAAGCAGTTTGTCAAGCAATCGATCTTCTTTTCAATCACATCTTTGGTCAGGTTTAGCACCATTGGAGCTTGTCTAACTAAGCTCGAAACAACATGGCAGTCCAAACCGGCTTGTACCAAACAATCAAATCTCTCCTGTAACTGATCACCTCTTCCTCGGAACTTTTTTAGCGCTCTTATCATCTCATCTGAATTTTCAACATACCCCAGTTTCAATAAGAAAGTTGTTTTCTCTGCTCGGTTACTTGGAGCTTCGGAAACAACTTCTTTGTTGCTTTTGGCTCTCGACTTAAAAGATAAGTTGAAGAACTTCATTGGGTCTTCCCTTAAAATTTGGCATAAACCATCTTTGCTAAAGTCTAACTCTTTACAAATGGTATTTGGTCGTTTCAGTGAACATGAGCACAAGAGCTCTATATGGGTAGCTATAATGCTTCCAGTCTCTTCTACTCCCATTCCAATGTCTAAAAGGAAATCTACAGCCCGATCAAGATTCTTTGCACACTTCACTGACAAAACTTGTGGGTTTTGTATAAACAGAGAAGAAATGTCATTCATCTTGAGACCCAATTTAAATAAGCGGCCAAACAATACATAAACCTTCTTCCCAGAACCTTCAAGTACCAATGTAGGACGTGTCTTAAATAAGTAGTGCAACTGCTCCTTGTTATAACCCACTTTCTCAAGGAAATCCATCGTATCAAGCATTCTTCTCCAATTAAATGAGTCATGCTCAGACAAGTATCCCCCAATCCAGTCATTTTTTAGACCTAATCTATTCAATTTTTCAAGAACTGTAACAAATTCACAATCAACACCACCAACCAGGAGAGTCGGGCAACAACTGACAAGCTTAATAACTGTAGATTTCCCAAGACCCAAGTTCTCATAAAACTGAAGTTTCATAGCCAATGATGCATTCTCAACTGTGAATATCTCTCTCGCTTCCTTATACATCTTTCCCATCTTGCCACGAGGTATCCCATAATTACACAAAGCATGGAAGTTCTCAAGCAAGATGTGATCATCACTCAAAAATATCAAGTGCCGAGGAAGAAGAGAAGATGCTTCAGACGGGCTCAAACCCAAACTCTCAAAGAATGGCTCAAACTCATTAATAGGATTATACTGAAGGAATTTTCTCAAGGACCGAGTAACATCTTTGTCACCGTCTATCTTGAAGAGCAAATTTTGCAGGAACTGGGGTGAATTCTTGCTTATGTGTTCTGCATCCATGAAATTGTAACTCCTAGTGCTATGCAAGTAATCAAAAAGCACATCTTGTGCCTCAGTTCTTGCAACCCGTGTGACGCGGTTACAATTAAGAGAAGCATATGATCGAGTTGACACACGACATGAAATTTCTGGACTGTGGGCAGCTCTAACGCCAAAAAAGCCTCGATCTTTAAACAAATTCGAAAATGGTTTTTTTGTGATATACAATTTTTCATCAGAAACAGTAGAGAAGAGGGTAAAAGAGTTTATTCGAGCAATCATTTGACAGTATCTAGAGGACCCAATACAACTTCTGTTTCTAATCAGTATCACCATGGCAGGGAAAGACTGTTGAAGTACACATCAGTCACACGGATATACAAACAGAGAGGAGAAAAGGATTGCAATCGTCTTCAGATTAATATTGAATCGAGAAGAAAATTTTGGGTGTGAGCAGAAAATTGCAATGATTCTGCAGAAGAGATGACGGGGAACAGAGGAGCATTGAAATGATCTTAAAAGGTTTCAACTTTGGGGCTTTCTTACCTTCAGGAAAACCTCAGGAATCTTAGAAATTGGATTCTCCGGCCACACAAAAACGAAGCTGGCGAAAGATTCAAAAGACGAATTCCAGATTAGATGCTTCCTCGAAAAGAATGTGAATTTTGCCAATTTTTTTCGATGATGATAAAACCCTGGAGGAGGGGTTTAGGTTAACGTTAAAATCTTCTTTAGGGAGACGAACCACAAGAGAGAAGGAACCGACAAGTCGGTAACGCAGTTGGCTGGCTTTTTTGTCGGCCAGTCTTGTTTCTCAGCAATTCTTGTCGAGGGCCCTTGGGAGTGAAAATGGTTTTTCTTTTACAAGATGTTAGCGAGAGATGGGAAATTGATACATACCAACACTTTATAACTATTATTCTTAATTATAATTGATTATTAGATACCAAAAAAAACATTAATTATAATTAAAGATTATAATAAATTCGAATCTAATTTAATGTTCATTTTTCGTATTACTGTAATAAACCCATTTTCTTTGCACATGGAAAATCATTATGCAAAAAAATCACAGACGCTCTGGGGTCATCATCCTCACCACCACGACCTAATTGGACATGTTGCTCTGGAGGACATGCGTGGCTTTAGATGGGGACCTCTGTGGCCTGGCCTTCACCAATCCTAATTGTTGTTTGCACATACTTTATATTTTAATTTCCTTTTGAGCTCTGTCCATTTATTAATTAGACTAATCTCTTAATGTAACGCTGCACATGATTAAACGATGTATAGAAAATATTTCAGATGCCAGCTCTTGGTTAAACAACAAAAGTTCTTGTTCTCTCTAGCTCAATTCACTCTTCAAGGGTTTTCAAGACAAAAAAAATAAAAAAACAGTGTCATAAATTCAAATATATAATTATTCATCGATAAATTAATTTTTTTAAAAAAATTATTATTTTAATATAAGTAAATAATAATTTATATAATTTTTTTACATTTAAAACAAAAATTTCGTGTATAAAAACATTAATACTAAATATTTGAATTCAAATTAATTATATATGCAATTATATGTTTGATTTACTAAAAAAAAAATTCTCAGTATTTTAAATTAAGCATTTATACCCATGATATAAAACTAGTATACCTCCATAAATCATACAACAGTAGCAAATTATAGAACTTTTATTTGGAAAGATTTGGTCTCGACACGCCATTAATTAGAAACAAAGATCAATTGGCTTTCTCAAACATAGCCGCCATTAACGCCAATGACCTGACCATTGACCCACTCACTAGCATCGCTGGCCAAGAATCCAACAACAGGGGCCACATCCTTGGTCTCTCCCAACCTGCCAAGTGGGCACTGATCAATAGCTGATTTCACATGCTCCACGCTCCTGCCAGTGAAGAACATTTCAGTAGCAATGGGCCCTGGTGCCACACAATTTGCAGTGATGCTCGTCCCCTTGAGCTCTTTTGCAAGTATCTTTGTCATTGCTTCCACTGCTGCCTTTGTTGCTGTGTAGGTTGCTATGTCTGGCTTCAAGGACCGGACAAGCGAGGATGATAGCATTATGATCCTCCCCCCACCACCCCGTTTTATCCGATTTGCTGCCTCTTTGCAGCACAAGAACGCTCCTCTAAGGTTCACACTGTAAGATTAAAATAAACACCAAAAATATAAAAATTGGTCTTTAAAAAGCAAGATAGTAATCCTATCAATTCGTATATCTCCTCTTTCATCTCATTCAATAGATTTGAACCCTCTGCAGGTATAGCAGTTAGAGGCAGCTAGACCGTCAGTTCTACTTCAATTTGTATTGCCTAATGCAGGAACAAATAAAAGGGGTCAAATGGCAAAACGGTGAGTACAAACAAAAAGAGGGAAATAAGTTGGGATTAAATACCGTCATTAAAATTTTGAATTTACTGAAAACTTCGAATTAAAAAGCAAAGAATCTTATAAATATTATAAATCATATCAAATTTTTAAATATTAAATACATCTTTAACGGATATTCACCCACAAGCATATTATATATCTACCTGTGCTTAAAGAATACGGAGACAATTTGGCCCACATGAACTCTTCTCATCATTCTTGAAAACTTACATATAAAAAGACACCTAAAATTTAACGGAAACAGATATATATATATATATATAATCTAACGGAATAATACATGGTACCTGCAAATACGATCAAAATCCTCCACAGAGGTATTAGCAACGGTGGGGTACTTGATATCTGCAATGGCAGCGGAATTTACCAAAACATGAACCTGCGATCCAAACACCCTCTCTGCCTCATCAAACAGGAACTTAACCTGGGTAGGCTCAGATACATCAGCCTGGACCACGATAGCTCGTGGGGCAGTGCTATGATATTCATATCCAAGAGAAGACCAAGAAGAGTTTATTTCTTCAGCCGCAAGATCAGCTTCGTACTTGTTGGAAATATAATTAAACACTACCCTTGCTCCTAGTGAGGCCAAGTGGATGGCTATGGCCTTGCCGATGCCCCGGGAGGAGCCGGTGACTATGGCCACCCGATCTTGCAGTGGGAGTGACGGTGGGGTGGGGTTAATGGTGGTGGAGTTTGTGGTGTCCATTGCAGCCGAAGTCATTAACTGCTTGAAAGCTTCAGAGTGAACTGCGGCCGCTGGGAATTGTTATCCATAAAGGACATTTCTCTGGATGAGATCATTCAATACGTCAAAGAATTGTTAAAAACAGGAATATTGCTCCAGATGAGATCATTGTTTTGACTCCTTCGAGAAAATCTCGTATGGTTCTTTTAAATTAGATTTTTACTCTGATTTTTATTTTTTAATATAATTTATTCATAAATTTATATTAATAATAATTAAATTTTATTTTAAATATATATATATATATGATTATAAATAAATCATATTAAAAAGTATAATTCTATTAAAATTTATTTAAATTAAAAGTAAAATTAATATATTTTATCAAAAATATGACTTGTATTAAAAACTCTATTTTAAATTTTAATTTCATATATAAGGATTCTATTGAAATAAATTAAAAAATATTATTTTAAAAATAAAATATTTATAGTAAAAAATAATTAATTATATTTTATTTAATTATATAAGTAAATAAAGATTAAAAAAAGAAATTATTATATTATTTTTTATTATTCTTCTTACAATGCTTTATAAGTATTATTATATGGTAATAATTTTTTTAAAAATTTTTGGAATAAAAATCTGAATGATGTCGCACAAGGCATCATAATTTTCAAGTGAGACCTTGAACTGTAAATGTGAGAATTACATTCACCTCCTCTAAATTTTCTATTTGATGCATATATGTCAATGCAATCCCCAAAGACCTATTCATGGCAATTGAGGTCATTTAGCAAGGTGATTGGGCTTTCAACAAAAACAAAAACAAAAAAAAAAAACAGAGAGAGGCCCAGTCTAGGCCCAGCGATGCTCGCCGCCGATCCGAACATTATAATTTTTTTTCCACGACCCAAGCTAGATGGGCCCTAAAATTACCCAAACTCGATCTTCTTATGTGGAGCTTTGGGCCAAGCTGTCCAAAAAGCCCGCCGGCCTAAAAATGGGCCGAGGCTCTAGATGCCCACCCAACAAATCCACCCACTATCAATGCTTAACACAAACGCTTTTGACGATTTCCCGGTTACAAGGAAGATTGGAGTTATTAGCCTTATAATTTATACACCAGTTTGCTTTAAATATTTTGTTAATATATATATATATATATGACTATTTTTTAATAAAAAATATTATAATTGAGAGATTCTTTTTTTTTTTAGTTTTAACAATATATTTATTTTATTTTTTTATAATCTAGAAAAAAAAGAACACATTTTTCTTTTTAATTCATCATTAGATTACCAAAAAAATTAAAAATAAAATTATGTATATTTAAGTTTTTTTCTAAATTTTATAAAATATCTTACAAATTAAAAATATTTTTTCTGTCAAATTAATTAATTAATTATAATTTTGAAAACAAAAGTATTCATTTACGATTCTTTTTCTCCACTCATTATATGATATAATTTTTTTTTTAAAATACAAAGCGAATACAAATGAAAACCCAAACAATAGACGAGGAATAAACAACAATGATCCCATGAGATCCCAACTATGAAAATTAACATTTAGGTAGTTAATTAGACATTCTTAACGAATTCAATATTTTTAATAAAAATTCTTTTTATCAATCGGCTTTGATTACTGTCCTCACTCAATACGTTCAACATATATATATATATATATATATTTTTCTCTTATGTTTATTAGGATCATAATTTGAACCCTGATGCTTGGACCAAGGGTCTAAACCGAGTGAAATCTTCTTGTTTTTTTAAAGCAATTGCGCATTTATGTATATTTTTTGTTTTGTTTTTTTCCCTTATTTTTGTCTTGGAAAGAGAGCAAGGTACCAATAGACAGAAGAAAAGGAAAAGCCACGATCCCATTTACCAATTTAATTAGTCAGAAGCACAACATGAAAAGGCCAAGCCTTACATTGAAAAAGGGAAATCACAGAAAATGTGGAAAAAGAACGTGTGCCAATTCAAATATGCAAAACCTTAATGGTTAAGTATTGCAAGAAAGAAAGGACAGCATTAGAATCCAAGCCATTTTTCACGCATTTTCTTGCAGGGCATGGAGATGGTAAAAGAGAAGAAAGGGGGGGGCACTCGCCACTTTTTGACCACTCCTCATACATTCAAACAAGGACCACTTTCTCTCACGGCTCAATGATCATTGTAGATTCCTCAATTAACAATGTTTACGTAGCTCTTTAATCGGAGTTGGTATTTTTTTATTACTAATTTTGTTTAATTTTTATATTAATTTAAATTTAATTTTTTATTGTCATTTATTTCAAAATATAAAATAAATATTTATATGACTATATAATATTAAATTTTATACTCATTAACATTGAAATAAAACAAAAAATTGATATGAGTAAATTTAATAATATTTGAGTAATGAAAATATTAACTAATAATTTCTTATTTTAATTTAAAAGTGTGATAATTAATGCACGTGAAGAGTTCTTTAAAGAAAAAAAAAAAAAGGGGTTTACGCAACTCGGCAGCTTTAAACACAAGTGGAATCAGATTAAATATAGTTTAGTTTTAAATTAAAATGTCATTAAGTTTCTCATATTCTAGGAGAATTATGGATTCTATCAGTCTATCACCATTACAGCGAAATATGCGGAGGTAAATTAAATTTAAAAAATAATAAAAAAAAAAAGATAGCTTGGACGAAGCAAAGAGAAAAGTATTTTTGACGTTTAGAGCTGCTTTAAGAATCTTAGTGGTGAATTACTTCCGGAACTGGTCCACAGCACAACTGGGGTTGGTAGCTGGGAAAGACACCAAACAACAGTCCCAAAAGCAAATCCAGCTCTCCTCCATTATGCCCCGGTCATACACAAATTCAAGAAAACCATGAGAATAATCCTAGTTTGCCAAATGCTAACCGAAATGCTCCGTTTTTAGACTCAGCTATATCATATCCGGAACTTACCCACAAAAAAAAAAAAAAGTGACATCATATTACCATAATATTTGGTTTAGTCGTATATTTATAGTCAGTCGTTAAATACATGACAACACTAATAATAATAATAATAATAATAATTATTATTATTATTATTATTATTATTGAAACAAGAAGCAAACGTGTATCTGCCAAGTCCACCAAGCAGCAATAAAGCCAATGCCGTATAGCCGAGCGTCTCACTTTGTGAACTTTTACTTCCACTTTTCTCTTTCTTGTCACCTACTCCTCCTTCCCCGCGGACCCTCTTGCTTGTTTGCGTTGATGGAGAACAAATTTCCTTTAATCAAACAAAAGAATTACTCACTGAACGTTGAAAGAGTCTATAAAAGCCCCCCACCCCTTTCCTTCCTCCTCTGCTTCTCAATGCCAAAACAAGGCTCTTGTTCTATTTTTCTTTGCCTTCTTCCAACTGTCAGTTTAAGCCCAGTCAGGTCTCTTTAAAGCCACTCAGCTGCCCCATATAGGTCTTGAGTTGTAGTGTTGTACATATTGTACAAGCTTAAGATGAAGAACAAAGTAACTGGATTGTTGAAGAAGGTGATATCAGTGCTGACGTCCATGGCGAAGGCCAAGAGCTTGGCTCTCAAAGGCAAAGCCAACGCCTTGAAGACTAGGTTGATGGTAATGTATTTGCTCAGAAACAAGAAGATTCTGACGACCTCCATCTCTCGGAAGCTCAATGCTCTCACGAGCCACCACAAGCAACGCCAAGAATTAAAAGCTGATGATGATGACAAAGAAGAAAAAGAAGAAGAAGAAGAAGAAGAAGAAGAAAGCAAGAACATCATGCTCTACTCTAATGTTCATGACTTTGTGTACCTCCCTGTTCCCAGTCACTATGGCCATGGTTGCAATGAACAAGTTAAGAATGGTGATGATGAGGAGGACAAGTATCCGGACCTGACCCACTCGCTGTTCCAGACAGAAGATGGGGACTTTGAAGATCCGGGAGGCTCTGTGATCGATTTAGTGAAGAATTCAAAGGAAGAAGTTGGGGAGGAGTTCAGGTTGGAGGATGACATTGACCGTGTGGCTGACTTGTTCATTAAGAGATTTCATCGTCAGATTAGATTGCAGAAGCAGCTTTCTTTGCAGAAGAGGCATCACCAGTTATCATCAAGGTCGGATGCTTCAGAGGAGCATCTAATATCTTAATTCGTTTCTTAACTAAATTGGAATTCAACACTGGAATTTTTGTCCCCATACATTCCCCAACGCATGAAAGGCTGTGCAAGCACATAGTTAACCTCAACACATTTCATGTTTGGTTGTTTTTGTTGTCCTCTCCGCTTCTAAAACATGTTTTTCACATTATATGCATGACTCAGATCATATCTAAAAGTCTAGAAGCTCATCCATTAACTAATATGCTCAATTGGATTTAGAAAATGGGGTGAATTTAGTTTTTCTGCGGTGAAGCTAGAGGAAATCATGGGTGCCTGTACAACTTATACCTTTTTCCTTTTTCTTTTCAATAATTTGTACAAGTTATATCCATTGAGAAGCATGTTTATATGGCAGTTGCACATGATCCTGATCTCCTAATCCGGGATCTGGTGAGACCATCTTCAGTAATTTTCTGCTGTCGCAGAATGTCTCCTGTTACTTGTTTGCAACTTCTGTCACGTGGCCCGAGATTGACCATTGGCATCTAAATAGGGCAATCCTGAATTTCCAACTGAGTAAAACTTTATTTAGAATAGAAAAGGAAACAGCAGTGAATCATATTTAGTTATGGTCTTTATCACTGTTGATCTTGATGTCATGGGTTAATTTGCATGTTCCAACATTTTCCCTTTGCAAATTTGAAATCTTTGATGGCCACAGCTTCCTGGTTGCTACTAGATTTAAAGTTGAAGACTTTATGTAAAATAAGTTGGTACCTTAAAGTGAGAGCAGATGTTCCATTTTGCAAGTTAGAATGATTGCTCTTCCGCGCAGAATTTGCCCATGCTGTTTGATATTGGGTCCTTGCGATTCAAGAAAAACTTCTTGGTCAGCATATTAATTTTATTAGAAGCGAAATAACACTTTGATGTTCAAGGGGATGGCCCAAAAGTACAAACAACAGAAACACTTAAATCCTTGAGACACTTCGAAGTAACCAGTGAGGCACATTTGGCTACTCCTAAACATAGCCACCATTGACACGAATTACTTGTCCATTAACCCACTCGCTAGCATCAGTTGCTAAGAAACCAACAACAGGCGCAATGTCCTTCGTCTCACCGAGCCGGCCTAGCGGGCACTGCTCTATGTTCTGCATTATCTGCTCCTCTGTCTTCCCTGCAAAGAACATTTCTGTTGCAATAGGCCCGGGTGCCACGCAATTTGCAGTAATACCAGTTCCCTTGAGCTCCTTCGCAAGAATTTTTATCATTGTCTCCACTGCTGCCTTTGATGCTGCATATACCCCAAATCCTGGCTTCAGTCCACCAACCATCGAGGATGATAGCAGGATTATTCGGCCCCCACCACCGCGTTTGAGCCGATTTGCTGCTTCCTTGCAGCACAAGAATGCACCTCTGGTGTTGACACTGAAAATGAGGGAAGTTTCAGTGCTAGTATCACTCATAAACAAAAGGACGTTCCAATATATCAAACTCTCGTTCCACATGGCTCGAGGGAGTTTCAAAATAAGTGAAGGTTAGGACCATTCATGTTGCTTTAAAGTGAAAGGTGCGAAGTGATATACTATAGGTGGTCGTACGGTATGTGATTTTCCTCAATGATAATTGCATTGTATTTGACAGATATTTAGATGTATCAGTTTAATCACAGATGGAATAACTGAAGCTGCAATACGTCTGCAAAAGACCTGCCTTAGTGGTAAATAATGCCAGGCTCTAATAGTAATTAAGTGGAGGATTAGGCCCAGAAAAGAACCTAACATACAAACATTTGGCTTTAAGCAGACTTGTACAAATCAAACAGTCGATTTCAACCAAATTAATCACGAAGGGATTAAACTGAGTTTCGAAAATGTGGCTACTAATCCCCATAGCCCACGGCCTCTTTTCGAGTTACATATGTAGAGGGTTTTAGTTAAATCATAATGATTTCTTTATATAGCCATAACTATATTTAATTCTGACTTAATCAATAAACATGATTTCTATTCTAATATAAAAAGATTCTCCTACATCGATACAAGTTTTTGATATGGGTGCAATCAAAATCGTTAATTATATTTGATGTAAGATCATAAATAAGGAACCCAACAACACACACATATATATCAAAACTTGTATCCACCTAATATTTTCAAAAGAGTCTTCTCCAAAGCCAACAACTAACACACAGAATCTTTGCAAGCAACCAATGCAATGACTAAAGGGAGTACATTATGTTGGAATAAATTCCCCACCTCAAAAAGGTAAAATAATAATAATAAAAAAAAGAGAAAAGATTTTTTTTTTTTTATGGATCAATAATTACCTGAAAGTACTGTCAAAATCCTCCAAGGAAGTGTTGGCAATAGAAGGGTACTTTGAATCCAAAACCCCAGCTGAGTTAACCAAGATATGAACCTGCGTCCTAAAGACCCTCTCAGCCTCGTCAAACAAAGACTTTACCCGAGCCGGATCCGAGACATCGGCTTGGGCCGTGATAGCTCGTGGTTGCGTTCTCTCCAGATGGCGGGAATTGATCTCCTGGGCCACAGCATCGGCCTGGACCTTGCTGGAAGTGTAGTTGATGACAACTCTCGCACCCAGTGAGGCCAAGTGGGTTGCTATTGCTCTGCCAATCCCACGGGATGACCCTACGACTATGGCAACTCGGTCTTGGAGTTGTGTAGAGGATGATGAAGTGATTGGGCTGCCACCGGCTTCCATGGTTCTGAGTTGGGATGCGGCTATAATGACTTCACTTTTGTTAGTGACTTGATTTATAGGAGGGGGGGGGGCACGTCTCCTTGGCTATATGGACATGCATAAACCCTTCAAGATTTTCTACTTTTATAATTTTTATTTTAAATTTTATTTTTTTCGTATAATTCACTTATATAATAAGTTTACATAATATAAAATTATAAATAAATTATATTTAAAAAATACATAACAAATACTTTTAATTTTGTCGTCTTTTATCATCTATGTTATCTTTACATTTGGGTTCAGCGTTTGAAAAAAATGACCCGTACCAATTGTTGAGTAATACATCTCATCTTTATGTAATTAATTATTTTATTATATTTTCTCTTTAAAAAAATTTGGTGACAAATATTAAGAAAAATACATATTTATATAAAGTAATTGAGTGAAATATTTATTAAATTCAAAAAAATTAAATAGTATATAATATCAAACCTATTAAATCTCATATATCATCTAAGAGGGAATTAGAATTTGAGAGAAAAAAAAAAGTGGATAAAAAATTTTCAAAGAAATTAAGTGAAAAATAGGGTTGAAGAGAGAGAAATTAGATAAAAAAAAATAAAAATTAATTGTTTATTATTTTTAACTAATTTTATAAAATATATCAAATTTATACATATTATAAATTAAACTAATTATTACTTAGTAAAAAGTATTATTTTATTAAATATCTCTGATTTGTTTTTTATTATATTATTAAAATATTAAAAAAATTATATAATTTTAAAAATTACACCGAAATAAAAAATTTATATTAAAGAATTACTTGACTTGATCCGGGTCGGAAACATTGGCTTCGATAGCAATTGCTCGAGGATTAGAAGAGGACGAGGGATTGAACTCGGTTGCCAGGAGGTGAGCTTGGGTGGAACTGGAGGCTCAATTGGTGACAACTCTTTCACCAAGAGAGTGAAGATGGACGGCAATGGCACTGCCAATGCCACGTGAAGCTCCAGTTACTACTGCTACTCGGCCATCGAGTGGAGATGGGAAGTGGGTGGTGCCTCCCCAGTGACTTCACTGGCCATAATGAAGATTTGGCAAGTCTGGAGAAAATTCAACCCGGAACTTTTATTGTATTGGACTTACAGAGGTGATTCAGTTTGGCTGTGTTTATAGCTGAAGCTAAATGAGGATGTGTGAAGAAAATTCAACCTGGAACTTTTATAGGCTCAGGCAGGATAGGCCCATCAATAAGATACCGTCACTTTCTAACCTTGCAAAAGAAAATGGAGAAAAAGGAAGACATTAAAAAGTTGCTGGCAAATTACTATAACTACAGAAAAAGGAAATGAAGAAACTGATACGAGCACCTCAAAAGAATAAAGTTGAAGTAAAAGCATTAATAGATGCAATCTACATTAATAAATGCCACTCTCAAAATAAAAATGCCACCTGGAGAATTTACTTTGGACAATAAACAAAAAAGAGAAAAAGAAATGGGGAAGGAAAAGATAGCGTTTGCATGGAGAGTTCTGAAACACGAAGTGATGGGCTAGCAATGCAGTGAGGCAATAGATGAATTAAAAATAAAAAATAAAAAATAAAAAGATGAAGACACTTTCCAATGTACCGAGAGAGAGAGAGAGAGAGAGAGAGAGAGAGAGTGAGAGGATGGAGTCATTGCCAGACTTCAATGACAAATGAGACAAAGAAGTTGTGTGTCCTCGACTTTTGAACTTGAGTTTGAATCAATATTCTTCATTCAAGTTTTCTCACCAATGATTATAATCTCTACATGAACAAACACTAGCTTCAAAATGAAGAAAGGCAGTATGCATTCCCAGAAGACAATTGCCCGATTTGATGTCTTTGAAACAAACTTAATCCATGTGTGGCAATCACAACAGATGGGAAGATTCTTCATTACCTGTAAGGGAATTGTATCGGCCAAAATAAGGAGTCAAAAAGTGATAACCAACTTCTCACTGTGAATATATGCAGTTGGGTCCTTCTGCCCCATCTCAGCATCATTCGAAAGGCTATAATGATCTTGGCTATAACCCATTTCAGCTGCCCATCCTTTAAGATCAGCCAAGTATTCATATATTTGATCTAGTGGTGGACGGAGCCGATCATCAACATAGAATGCACAAACCAACTTCTTAACCTACATCCAGCTGCGACCAGGCTCTTTTTTGACACCCCTTTCTTTCATCATTTGCCTAGCCTGATCCATACATTCCCATTTCCCAGCCTCTGCATACATATTGGAGAGAAGAATATAAGTTCCCGAATCTTCTGGTTCCAATTCTAGAAGATGGCAGGCAGCAAACTCTCCAATGTCCATGTTCTTATGAATAATACAAGACCTTAAAAGGGTCCTCCACAACCATGCATCTGGTTTGATTGGCATCTCGTCTATAAATTTTCTTGCATCGATCAGAGATCCATCCCGGCTGAGAAGATCTACCACACAAGCGTAATGCTCGGGCTTAGGCACTAAGCCATGCTCCTTACTCATGGACTCAAAGTAGCCAAGACCCGTAGTAACCAAACCAACATGACTACAGGCAGATAATACTCCCAAAAAGGTTACATGATTTGGTGTCTCACCAACTTGTTTCATCTCCTCAAAAAGATTGACTGCTTCATTACCACATCCATGTTGGGAAAAGCCTGTGATCATGGCATTCCAAGAAATCTCATTTTTCTCAGGCATTTCATAAAATTCCCTCTTAGCGTCATCAATGCTACCACACTTTGCATACAATGTGATTAATACATTGGAAACTTCAATTTCTGAATTGAAAGCTTTTTTGATAACTGTGGCATGAATCTGCTTCCCTAGCTTTATGTTTGCCATATTGGCAGCAGCACTGACTGCAGAGCTGAAGGTGAATACACTGGCTTCTAAATTATCTCTATTCATTTGAACAAAGACCTTCAATGCTTCCTCACAGCATCCACCTTGTGCAAATCCTGATATTAACCCATTCCATGATATACTATCTTTAGCATCAAGTCTTTCAAATGCTAAATATGCTTCTCTAATTCTCCCACATCTAGCATAAAGACTAACGAGTGCACCAATTGAAAGATCGTCTGAATAACCCAAAACATAAGTTTGGGCATGAATTTGCTGTCCTTGTTTCAGGGCTTGAATGCCAGCACAAGCACTGATTGCACTCGAATAACCAATGTTATCTGATTGGATCCCTCTGTTTTGCATTTCTTGAAAGAGCTTAATAGCTTCATCAAACAAATCATGCTTTGTGTACCCTGCAATCATCGCCGTCCATGAAACAACATCTCTGTCAGGGAGTATTCTAAGAATTCTGAGGGCAACGTCCAATTTTCCAAGCTTAGCATACATATCAATAAGCACACTACAAACATACATGTTAAATTGAAAGCCACTTTTTACGACTTGAGCATGGATCTGCTCTCCTAAATCAAGAGCTCCCCATGAGGTACAAGTTCTTAGAATACTTGGGTAGGTGAACTGGTCAGGTATCAAGCCTTCAATCTGCATTTCTCTAAATATGCAATATGACTCATTTAAATTATCCAACTGCCCATAAGCCACAAGCAATACATTCCATAAAACCACATTTTCTGTCTTTGTTGTAAGAAAAAGTTTGCGTGATGTTTTAATATCAGAATATTTCACATAAAGATCGAGCAGAGAGCCTTCAATAATAATATCTTTAGACATTCCTGCTTTTATCACATAACCATGAAGTTTTTCTCCCGTGCAATAAGCCCCAGTTGATGCACAAGCACGTAAGAGACAGGCAATAGTAACACAATCTGGTTTCAAGCAATCAAGCTGCATTATCTCAAATAATTCCAAGGCCTTTTTGCTGAATCCCTGCTGTGCTAGCCCAGAGATCAGTGAGTTGTATGAAACCTCATCCTTGCACCGCATTTTGCTGAATACCAATCCAGCAGATATGAAGTTGTTCAAACGGGAATACAATGTAACAAGAGCATTGCACACATATGTTTCCATAGGAAATCCCCACTTGAAAATTAGGGCATGAAGCTGCTCCCCTACATCAAATAATTTTATTTTGGTGCAGGCACTCAAAACACTTGAGAATACATAAGGCGTCGGAAAAGTTCCAGATAAATGCATTTCACAGAACAAACGAACTGCTTCTTCTTCAAATCCGTTCTGGGAAAAGCCAGAGATCATAGCCACCCAAGAAACATTATCCTTAAAAAGTAACCTATCAAAAACCTTTCTAGCAGAAGATAAGAATCCATTTTTGGCATAAGAATCAATCAAGGGGTTACAGGCAATCGTACTAGTTTCATAACCATGATGAATAATCTTAGCATGGATCTGCTCAACATAGCAAAAGGCAGCATTACCGCTACTGCAAGCCCTTAAAACACTAGCAAATGTAACATCAGAGGGATTTACAGTTTCCTCCACCATTTGCTGAAAGAGCTCCAAAGCTCTACTGCTCATTTTCTTCGCAACAAAACCTAATAACACCTTATTCCAAGCAAGTACATTTCTGTTTGGCATATCCTCAAGAACCTTAACTACACCATCCAAATCACCTACTGCAAGATAAATATCAATAAGCTCATCACACAAAACACTTTCTCCGCTAAATCCCACTTTCAAAATCTTGCCATGAATCTTCTTGAATTCTATAAAAGACCCAAACTTTAAAGAATATTCCAAAAGCCGCAGATATGATTGACAATCCTCGATAATTTTACGCTCTTCTATTAAGTGCATGGATCCAATTCCGTTCAAATTCTCTTCGTTTCCTTGGCTAGGAATTTCATCGAATGGATAACCAGCTAATCTGAATCCTCTTAAATACCTATCAAACCGCTGCAGAATTTTTTTTTTAAAAAAAAAAAAAAGAACCAAGATCTTTCGTTCAAAAACAAGAACAAGAACAAGAAGCTATAAAAAGAACGAATGCTGATTTGGGTTGTACCTTCCGCGGGTTTTGGCAGAGTTTTAGAGGCATATGTAGTCGGACTTTATGTGGGAAGTGAAAAAGGTTGGATTTTGAGAATGACCCACGAAGGGAAATCGGCCCACAGAGGGAAATCGGATTCATGGGTCCGTCCTTGCAGCTGAGGGGCGAGCATCGACGGGTTACACCGTAAGGAAAGATACAGAAAGATGTAAGAATTATTGATCACTTTTATTATATAAAAATTCTAAAAACATGAAAAAAAAAGGTAAAAATAAAAATATCAAAATTATTATAATTATTAATTACAATGCATATGAAAAATAATAAATATAATATAATTAATAATTATAATAAATTGATGATAATAATCATGCTGTTAATATAATTTGAGTTATAATATAACTTACTATTGATTAAATTTTGATTACGCGTTTCCTGCAATTATGTCTCGTATGTCGTTGTTTTCGTGGCAATAATGGTAGTATGGATTACGGTTCATGCATGGTGACACCTGTGTGTGTTGTAGAAGTGAATCCTGTCGTGACGTAGATCTTTCCTTTTAAGCGGCAAAAATTCTGTCAGGTTACACAACTGGTTTTTGTCAGCCAAGAGAACTGCGTATTCAGGTTATCTAACGAATTCGAGCTCTTTAAATGATCTACTTTTGACCGAAATTGAAAATGTCCAGATACCATACGCATACTAAAAGACCAATTGTTGATAAGTTTGGTTTTTGAGAAAATGAAAATACTAAAAGATAAAGTTCTTTAATCTAATTATATCTCCTTTCTTTTTAGTGTATTATTGAAATTTAGTCGGTAAACGAAGTCCTGAACAATGACATTACTTGGAAATTGTGAGATCATTTGGTGGCAACAGAGAAAAACAAGTTTGTTGTCGAAGAAATCACGAAACACAAATGGTAATTCTTGGCAGAGTCTTCAAGGGGCATAGATTCAACCATACTTTTTTTTATTTTACAACAAAAATAAATAAATAAATAATGTTATTCATGAGCAACAATGTGCACACACACACACACACACACACACAGTGTTATTCATATAATAACATAATTTACAAACATATTGAAAACAAAGCATGCACTGTGAACAGGTTGAGAAATTTGACTGGTTGGTTCCAGGCTTCTGTTCTGAGGATTCTGTCTGTACTCTGTCCCCACCTTTGGAATCCACCGCGTCGAGCGGGCAAAAGAGAAGGAGAAAATACAAAAAAGAGAGCGGGAAACCAAATCATCCAAATTTCGGTCCCAAGAAATTGGAACTAAGGTAAGAACTTATACAAGAGATTAAATTGACGAAACTAGCCTCTCAACAAACAACTTAGCTCTCTATCCAAATCCAGATTAAATTGCACCCCACCAATGCAGATAACGAGAGAATGAAGGAAAATAAGAGCTTTTCTATTCAAATCTTAACTACCCAATACCGGGTTTTAATTTTTTTTTGAAAAAAATATGCTTATATGTCAAGAAATTTCATCAGCATATTTGACCCCAAACAAGTAAACTCATGTAATGTCTTTAATATCTAGTAATTTTATTTGATTGGTTGAAATGGTATTTATATGTAAAGAGAAAGAAAAGACATTGCACAAAAGAAAAGAAAAGACAATGGAAAAGGCTTGTTTTGTTCAACTGATAATTAATAGTTAATAGTAGATGACATATAATTTGTAATTAGTAACAAAAAGATTAGAGTTTTGGTAGTCAATAAAATCCCCAAATATATTGTATAAATACTTGCCCTTTCCTCCATTATCAAAATCCACCTTAAAAGGAAGATTAAATCAAGTAAGTTATGTAAAATGATTTTTTGTTTGACTTAATAATTAACTAGTATCAATGTATTGAATTATATACAATAACACTGATCTAGTCTTAACTTGATGGGTTACATGAACCAAAACAAAGAAAAAAAATAAATTAAATAGTAAAAAAAGAAAAAAAATATAAGATTTATAGTTGATAAATCAAGCGTTAATTAAGGTCGTAAATTCGGTGAACCTATTAATATTTCTAAAATCAATTTAGAAAAACTAGTGAACAAAAAAAAAATCGGAATAATAATTAAAAAAAAAAGAAAAAGAAAAAGACCACTTTCCGAAAGGTACAATCGTCCAAGAAGAAAATGATGACGTGGAACCCACTAACTGGAGGGATAGCGGCGGAATTTTGGAGAAAGATTTTGAATTGCAACCTACACTTTTTTTCAACTTTTCTACAGAAGAGAAGACGTAGAAGAAGAAGAAGAAGAAGAGGCCAAAAAAGAAAGAAATTCTCTTAAATTGATCCTTTAATCAATGGCTATGGAGGAAACCCAGAAACCAAAACTTATGTAATTCCTTGAAAGATAGCAGAAAACCCTTAAAACCCAAAAAAAAACAAAAGAAAAAAAAGGGTTGCTTTAGCACCCCGAAAGGCCCAATCTTTCATTTTGCTGCTCCATGTATCCCAATTCATTCATTTCTTTTCCTTTTCTGTTTCAATTCCTGATTGGAATGGGATCCTATATTTCCTGATATGCGTGTGTGTGTGTGTGTGTGTGCCAATAGATAACAGAGAGTGAACAGAAGAAGTATCATATTCCTTGAGAAGAAGAAGCAGCAGTAGAAGATAAAAAAAGGTGCTTTGGAGTACTTTACACAGGAAGGTTTTGTGTTACTGGGTCTCCCTGATTTTGATCCTTTTAGGCATTTTTATTCAGGTATTTTGATCCCTCAGGCCAAACCTGAGCTGTCCATTTGCTTCTTTTGAGTTCTTTGCTCTTGTGCATTGCAAAGTTTCGGCCTTTACAAATGTTCTTGCTTTGATACTTGTAAAGTTCTAATCTTTGATGTTTTTTTTTTTGTTTGTGTAATTTGTGGTGAGTATTAGATCATAGATTCGACTAGACATAGGTTATCAAGAAACCCATTTGCTCAATTGAAGCTTTTGTTATTGTGAATTTGCTCAAAGATGCAAGATGCGTTCAGATTGAACTAATGTTCTTTAATTTTGACTTTAAACTTGAATCTTTTAATATAGCAATCAATGAAAAGAGACTTCCTTTCATGTTGGGCCTTTTAAGAACATGTTGAAAGGGAAAAGAAATCGACTTGCGAGATCTTTGATGTTTCATTAGATTGGAACTTGAGAAAGCACGAACCTTTTAGCATTTCATTGGAGATGGCATTTCATATATGGTTCTTTGCCTTTTATTAAGTTTACCAGTAACATGATATAGTGGCTTTTTACAGAATTCATTAAAATATGTAATTTTGGCTTTTTATTTATTGGTTTCAGGTTAACAATGGGTAGAAATCTTAGTCCTATACTTCGTAGAGAATTGGCAAATCTTGACAAAGATGCTGAAAGTCGTAGATCAGCAATGAAGGCGCTGAAATCATATGTGAAAGATTTGGATTCTAAGGCAATCCCATTATTTCTTGCTCAAGTTTCTGAAACCAAAGAAACAGGTTCTTTATCTGGGGAATACACAATTTCACTGTATGAAGTTCTTGCCCGTGTCCATGGAATTAACATTGTTCCTCAGATTGATAGTATCATGACGACCATTATCAAGACCTTAGCCTCAAGTGCAGGGTCTTTCCCTCTTCAACAAGCATGCTCAAAGGTGGTGCCGGCAATTGCAAGATATGGCATTGACCCCACGACTCCGGAGGATAAGAAAAGGCATATAATTCACTCCCTTTGTAAGCCTCTTTCAGAAGCTCTCTTAGGTTCTCAAGAAAGCCTCACTGCAGGGGCTGCTCTTTGCTTAAAGGCTCTTGTGGACTCTGATAATTGGCGGTTTGCTTCAGATGAGATGGTGAATAGAGTGTGCCAGAATGTGGCTGTGGCATTGGAGGAGAAGTCCACCCAAATTAATTCACACATGACGTTGGTTATGTCTTTGGCAAAGCATAATGCTTTAATTGTTGAAGCATATGCAAGATTGTTGATTCAGTCTGGCTTGCGTATCTTAAATGCTGGGGTGGCAGAGGGAAATTCTCAGAAACGGTTGTCGGCTATTCAGATGGTGAATTTTCTGATGAAGTGTTTGGATCATAGGAGCATATTGTCGGAGCTTGACTTGATAATTGAGGAGATGGAGAAATGCCAGACAGATCATATGGCATATGTGAGTGGGGCTGCTTTTGAAGCTTTACAGACTGCCAAGAGAATAGCTATGGACAAAGGTTCAAAAGTTGAGAAGAGTTGTGGTTCAGTTACAGGGTCAAATTTGCGTAGAAGGGACCATAGAGGGGGGAATTTTTCCAGGCCCAGCGATCAGTCTCCAGCATCTCTATCACCTGAATCACAGACACTTGACTCCTTTTTGGGATATGACCCATCTGTGGAGTCACCTATTTCATCAGCTCAAGTTTCTCCCAATACAGAGTATGACCGTAGGAGTGTGAACGGAAAGCTCTGGAGCCATGAGAATGGAGGCGTCGATGTATCTCTTAGGGATGGCCTGTTTCCACAGATGGTGCAGGGAAGCCCCATGAACAATGCATTTTCTGATCATTTGGAGCACTATGAAAATGGAGGAGATTTCCTAGAAGAATTTTCTGGGTTCTCGCATAGAAGTCCTGGAAATGGACAGCTTAGAAGCACCACTCCAAGTCCCCAGGTAGTCCACTGACATATTTTTCCATCAATTGTTTACCTAGCTTCCTTTAACTTTCTTCCACCCTTAAGTAAACAGAGTGGATAAAATAAATGGAACACAAGAAAAACTAAAAACCATACGATTTAGTTATAGATAAGAGATGGTGCTTGATAAGTAGTTTGATAGATCAATCCAACTTTCTCTCTTGTGGAATCAATATTTTTCCTGTCCACTGACCTTGAGAGTAATCCTAAATTCTCACATATAAAGCTTGAAAATGTTGAAACAATGACCAGGTATTGGAGGCTAAAGCTCAACTACCTAGTTTTTTAGTTAAGGATCATTTGATAGGACTTTTCTCTTCTCCCTTGCCAATAATTTCCCTCTTTTCATAGTTGATGCTTTTCAACCTTTGCATTGGCAGGCTAGTGGCCTTGTCTCTGTCAAACTAGTTGCAGCTAAGAATCTTTTATTGTGATGTGCTCTTCCCATTTGTTTCATTCCAGTTGATGTAGATTGCTTGCAAACTTTCCGTAACTGTGATCTTTATTTGTTCGTGCTTCAGAGGTCTCACTCCTATATAGACGTTGGTAATGCTAATATCTTCACTACACCAAGGAAACTTATGCGCTGCCTTCAGGATCCTCATGATGTTAATTCTGACTTTTCTGAGAAGCAAAGCAGGAGGCTTGAAAGTCCATGCTCAACCAAATTTGATTATAGCCCAGCTGTGAAGTTCAGCCAAAATGGTTTCCACAACAATGCAAGTTATGAGGTCAGGAATAATAAGAACTCATGTGCTGGTGGTGATCAATTTGAATGTGCTTCCGAATCAGTATCATCAACTGATGACATTATAGTCAATGGTGGTGTGCAAGTTTCTCCCGATATGTTTTGTGGAAATAACAGTGGGTCTCCAAACAATTGGATCAAAAAGAGCAACTGGAAGACTTCTTCCAGGCTTATTGTTGTCCTCCTTTTTGTTCTACTCGCAATTTTCACCTCCTTAATGGGGAATGATAATGTGGATGGAGGCCGACATCTTGTTCCAACTTAGTTCAGTCATTGTCTTATCTTCTCTTTATACTGTGATATGTCACTGCAAGAGTCATATGTTTCTCTGTAACAACCGTTCCTGGTACTCCAGCCCTTTCTAGCAGTTTTTTTTTTCTTTCTTTTTTAATGGGGCTAAACATTATTTTCAGTAACTAGCATGCTTCTTTTTGTTATCTTAACTGAATATTGAGGTTAGAGTCTATTCTTCTGATGAGTGAACTGGATACAAAGAGAACAGTGCATTTCTTATTGTAAGCGTGTAGAATGTTGAGCTTAAAATTTCAATTATAACAGCACTATGGATAATGAAATATTGTGATCTCATTAGCCACTACAAACAAGCTTGAAGATTCTATCTTAAGTATCTATCAGATTCAATCCTTTGCATAGGACGAAACAAAAACAGAAATGTTCTCCATCTCCATGAGACTTACAGATTTGGGTTAAGCAAATGCTGCCCACCTGTCCATACATCTCTGGGACTTAGAATTACAGGTTTGAGGATGGCCGATTGACCAACACATATGTAAGAATACTTGCCATAGCTTTTATAGTCCGATCCGGGACTAAACATGTATAGTTCATTGAAACCTTCTCTTCCTATAGTAATTGAGTTCCGTCTTCCCTGTTTGATGATCCACAGAAAAGAATAAAACAAAAAAGGCCATATTTCATTATATTGAAATTGCAGGAAAGAAAGTAGAGCCGGCTGCATATAATTATAAATTTTGCTTAGCAGTACTCTTCAAGCTTTTTATAGGAAAATAAGAAGCATCGAAGTTAAGAAAATAACATTTTGCATGATAGTGTTGGATTGACCAAATTATGGTCATATTGATTTTAGATTGACCAGAAAGTTGCAGTATGAAGGCAGCTGTATCAGAAAAAAGAGAAAGGAATGCAGAAAAATTAGTGGCCAATGAAAGTACTCTGTCAATGACCGTGAAGTCCCGTGGTGCGCTGGTGTAAATCCTGCTCATTTGCTCTGTGAGATTCTTATAATTATCATCCTCTTCACCCTCCATTGTTTCCATACAATCTGCTTGCTGAGCTCCTGCTTTATCAGCTTTTCTCTGATTTCTCAAACCCCAGCCAGGGGCTTGGCCAGAGCCAAACGCATTTTCTTGATCAAGACCAGGAGGAACTATGCTAAAATTTGACATTAACATATGACTGGCAAAGAAATTTGATCTTTCTAATCCATATGCAAATGTAGCCTCTGGTGTGCTTACTGTTAAATGGCTAATAAGAGACCCTGTGAACCTGATTGGTGAAGTATTTATGTTTGAGACCACAAGTTCTGAGCTTAAGGTGTCTTCTCTGAGACTTACAATGTATCTTACATCAACCATGCCGTTTGGATCAATGCTTCTAAGTTCAACCTGCATTGCTCAAGTTCATTGTTGGACGGGTATATCAAATCCAAACATAAAAAAGTTCTCAAGTGAAAACACATGGGATAGAATTAAATAATATTGGTTTAGGGAAAGAATTAGGAGAACTTTTGGCAGTGAGCTTGTGAAACATTTTAGCTGAGTCTCTACATATAATTTTCAGGTTCGAGTATTATTATGGCAATTTGACCCTACAGAACCAATTTCCACACCAGCTCCTAATATTGCGCATCAATAACCATGTCTCTCTTTTAATGTCTCATAGGTTATCCTTTGCAGGCAAATCTAATAGATAACTAATAGGAAAGATCCAATTTTTCATTATGTACAATTTTAGGTCCAAGATATATTGTGGACAAACCTGAATGGTGTCTTGAGACCGTCCTCTAATGTCATCAATGCACCAGTTACTTGGAGACCATAGAGTTTCACCATCACTTTCAAAGTTGAAGTCTGGGGACACCCCTCCTTGTATAACAGCATTTCCATCCTTTCCCTCCAAGACTGTTGTTTGCAGCAACTCAAGTGTGCCTCCATGCCACATTAGAGGCTTGTATGATGTGATTAAGCCACTCGGCAGCATCAAACTGGCTGTGCTCCCATTAGTCAATGCCAACTTGGCAGTGTAAATGTCACCAAGACCCTCAAAGGTGACCCCATGGCCACTGAATTCTTCCTCCAAATATTCCAAGTTGAGGGGCTGACATGGGATCGAAGCCACTGAGGAAACTGGGAATTCTCTCTTCTTGCTACTGCAGTGAAGAGAACTAGAGGGAAATAAAGACTGTAAAGAAAATAAATATCTTATTTTGGAACTTGTGGAGGAAGTAGGAATAAAGTTTGATGAAAAGAGCAAGCTGAAAGCCATGATTATGCTCCTTGAAATTATGATTTACATGACATGGTGCACGAATAAGCAGATGATGGAACTATGCCTTTTTCTTTACACACAATAGGGGAGAGAGAGAGAGGAGTTGCGGGACCCCCTTATCCATACTTGTCAGCTTGATTGTTTGGTTGGTTCTAATTGAAAGCTACATTGATATTTTGAGATATCTTTTGATTTGCTTCCCCTCTTGTATACATTTTGGCAAGCTCATTTTCTTCTGCTGCTATCTAAAATACCAGGCTTGGCCAACCATTCAATCTTATCCTTTCGAGTAATGTAAATGAATTACCTCATTTTGGTTAGACTTCCTTGTGTCTTTTCTTTATCCTCGTTTTTTTTTTTTTTTGACTTTTTTCCTGTTTTTTGTGACACATTTTGGCTTGCTGCTTCTTCTATAACATCTCGAAAGGCCAAAGATACTGATCTTCTTTCCATTTCGACTCATTTACTTCTAAAATGCAATTTTCACTCATTGTTTATGGCACAACTTGTTTTACTCGCCATATCATATCATCCAATGTTGTAGTCAAGGCCTTTTCTTTCGAAGCCTAGCAGTCCCCGTGAAAAATGCACTATATCACGATAATTTTAGTGTGATACTAAGGCTTGCTCTTGAAGGGTGTCTCAGTACACGAAACTCCTACACTTTGAGATCAAAGAAAGAATAAAATGAACCTAACCTTACCTTTTCTTTCACAAAGAGACTGCAGTAGAAGTGAAATTTGATGGCATCCCCTTGTGTAGTGTGAGGTTCTGACTAAGATATTAAATACTCATTTTGGAAAGAACAAACCAACTTGCAGCAACAAACAAGAGAATTTTGAAGGGAAAAAAATGGGGATTCTGAACTTTAAAAATAAAAAAATAAAAAAAAAGATTCTGGATTTTACTATTAACAGATGTAATTACAGATTATCATGCTCAATAACTTGTGCTCCCCTCCACTCTTCACCAGGTGCCACAACAACAGGCACCAGCATTGCAGCAGGACCAGTGCAGATATAATACTCCCTACCATACTTCTCTGCTAAGGATCCAGGGCTTGATATATAAATGTCTTCGAAACCCATCCTTATCACCCTGAAGAATAGCTCACGTCCCTGAAATAGAGCAGAGATTATCAATACACGATATATATATATATATATATAGAGCTTCTCCAGGTCTAGATGATCTATTGACTTAAAATGCCTAATAAACTCTTTGCAGACTAACTATGACATTCTGCTTGCATATGTTAAAGGGTGTCCCAGTGCTGGAGTCTACCACATTGTGAGGTATGGGAAGAGTTAGATATCCACAAACCTTACTGTTATACCAAGGCTCACTCTTCATTCTGCTTGCATATGTGCAAAACTAAAGCTATTTTTGGGCTAAGGATGTACCAATGTACCAATGAACCAAATCAATTCTATTTGTTAAATCATTTTAGTTGGGTTCAAAACACTTGTAAGTGGAATAGTCATAGCAAACTTATACCTGATCCAATGTTTCATATTTTGAAGGTGGGGTGTGATAAACTCCCTTTAATCTCTCTTCTGGTGGAGCAGCGTAGGCCCTACTGAGTTTATGCTTCAAGATTGTGAAGGGAACATCCTGCACTCTCCATGAGCCCGGTTTCTCTTCAGGCTCAAAACCAAAATCAAACAGTCCGGGCGATTCAGTTTTCACTGCTTCAGCTGGTGACAAGATTTCGAAAGGTGAAGACAAAGGAGGGTGCGTGCAGTAAGAACACATACGCAGCCCATGAATCGCGGCCTTTCCACGTCTTTTGAACTTCAGATGACTTAGTATAGCACTAGTCAGAGTAACAGCTTTCCTCCCATTGTTCTTTACTATAACTGCTGTTGCCACGCTTACTGGATAGAGCGTAACAACGTAAGCTATGTCAAGATTCCCACTGCTGCTGCTCAATTCAACCTGCAACAAACCAATGAAACAAGCATCAAATTTAGTTAATGCAGAGGACGACCTTCAGAAGCAGAAGGGCATCAATGGCTTGAATTAAAGATGAGCAATTAAGCAAAGTACCTGAAGGGCATCAATGGCATCAGAATCAACATCACTCACAGTCCACTCAGAACCAGAAAGCAGCGACCCTTTGGAACCAGCTTCAGAGGCATCGTTGACAATCAAACCAATGCCACCCTTAGCTCTACTAGACTCCTTTCCAGTCCCGGGAACCGTGAAAAGCATTTCCTCAAAACCATCGTCCTTCCAGTACACTTTTGGCTTGTACGAGGTTATATGCGCATCAGGTATCTGCAGCCTTAAGGAGCTTCCATTTCTTACTGTAAGCTCAACAACTGGGATGCTATTGGATTCCAAGAATTTGATGCCCTTCCTGCCAAACTTCTCATCCAGGGTCTCTGGGGTGAAAAGGGTGGTGGCGGCGGCTGCTGTTAATGAAGCTGCTTTGATTATGCTTGATTTGGGAAGAGATAAGGAAAGAAGAGAAGCCATAGAAGAGCATATACTCCTAACCAGCTTCCGCAGTGCTACCAGTTTGCTAGGCTTATCTTTACTTCCTCAACCCCATTTGTTTGGATCTGTGTTTTGGCTTTATACTACGCACTTCTTGTCAAACATGGCTTCCTATTTTACAACCGTGCACTTCTATGTTTATTGGATGCTATTCCCCTCACGCTCCTAATTTCCCCTGCAGGTAGGGCTGTGATGAATGGTCTTCTTCGTAGGTAGGGTGAATTGTAAGTGTGCATAGTGGAAGGCCGCTGGCTTCTTCACCAAAAGAGAAAAATCAAATCAAATTTCTATGTAATTGGTGTGAAAAATTTGTTACTTAGGAAAAAAATTGTTGAAAGGTTCATCATTTTTTTTTTTGAGATTTTTATTTATTTATTTATTTATATACAAAGCACATTAATGCTTCTTAACCTGTTATGGCCAAAAAATACATTTAAATGATGCATAAATTTTCATTTATTATTATTATTATTATTTTTTATTTTTTTATTTTTTGTTTTTGGGCGAGGTGGCATGCCAGATCTGCTGTCATATGACGGTTTTCATGCATAAAAATATATAGTATTATCTCATAGACCATTATTTAAAAATATTTGTAAGATGTATTTATTTGTGACTTTTTTTAGTCAAACAAGATATAGAAGGGTCATAGGCCACATAATTTGGGGGACAGCTGGAAACGCTTATAGGAATATACTTTTTAATAAGGAGAACCAAAAAAAAAAAAAAAAAAACTAATATATACATATATGATAGTAATATTAGTGTATTACCATACACAAAAGAGAAAAAAAATTCCATATTTAAATCATTGTCGACGCCACTAAGAAGAGTCAAATATGAAAAATAAGGAGCAAAGTATGGCATTATAATTCATCCTTATTTTACATGACATCTATGTGGAGAAATTCCTAGATTAGGTTTTTAGATACATTTTCACTAAATAAAACAATAAAGAGTTGTTGGGTCGATTGACAAACAAGTCAAGACTCAGCTTTTATTTAGCAATTTAACGCTTTGACGGAATTTTATTTAGTACTTATTAATTGGTTCGCTGGATGAGATGTTTGGTTACTCGGAAACCACACAAGAAAAATGATCTTTCAATATTTTACTGTATAAATCAGAAAGTTTTCGCTTAAATCAGAAGTCACAATCAATATAAATGGGGTGACAACCAATGAATTATTAGAACCGTCTTGAAAAAGGTTAAACATCTTGAATTTAAGTTTCAATCAATGTTAATTAAAAATAAATTAAATTTTTTTAATTTATTAAATATATTAATTATTTTAATTAAATTTAATCTATAGTAAAATTTATTTATTAAATATTATCATATAAAAATATATATACATTAATATAATCTCGTCTTATTATTAAAATTATTAATGTGACATTTATTTTAATTTTTTTTTAAAATAAAATATTATTATTATTTTTTTATAATTTTTTAAAAATATTATTTTAATAAATTATATTATATTTTATAATAATTTTTTAAAAAAATTATATTTATATCTATATATATAAATTTTAATTTTTTTTATAAATTATTAATTTTTTATTTGTATCACAGTTAATAATATTTTAAAAAATTATTACAATAAATAAATTTATTAAATATTAAAAAATATATAATTATAATATATAATTTTTTTTTAAAAAAATTAATATCACGTAATAATTTCACTGACATAATAATAATATAAAGTTTAATTTATTACTTGATGATAATATGTCATTTACCATATGATATATGCACCATAGCTAATAATTTTTTTTAATATAAATTAAATTTAATTAATAAAATTAATATATAATATGAATTTTAAAAATATAATAAATATAATTATAAAAATCGTTTAAACATTTAATGCCAATTTATTATAGGCAATAGTTGTTTGGGTCCCTCATACGAATTTAGCCACTGATCACGTCCCGTCATAGAATGGACTCTAAATTCGCACTAATATATATATATACACTCTAAATATCACACCAAAATTTAAGTCAAATACCACACAAATAAAATAAGATGCTGCATGGTCTTTATCTAAGAAGAGAGAGTGTGTGTGTATATATATATAATATAATAAAAATTTATTAAATTATGAGTTATATGGTGAAAATATAATAATATAAATTAAATAAAGATTTAAGAAAAAAATATTAAAAAAATTCATAATTTTAAAAATATTAATAAATTTAATTTAGTATATAAAAATAACAATATAATTATCATGTAAATTAACAAAATTAATTAATATCATTAATTTGTAAGTATGCCACTTATATAAAAGATGAAAAAAAAATATTATATCAAAGTATTTTACCCATACACTCGCATTTGCATGCACATCTTATAATACTCACATAATTGTAAACATCAAAGATTATAGAATTTTATAAGTCTCTATCCTTTTATTATCATGGTCTCCATTCTTTGCAAAATTTCACCCTAACATATTAAATACACTTCTCCATTTGGGTCAATAATTAATCATTTATATTGAGAATAAGATATTTACAAATAAAAATCACTTCATTTCATTTTATAATCAAATTTTAATCAATGAGATGAGTAACACATTATATTAGTTTAATATATATATAAACATAGTGCTGTTTTATTAAAAAGTAAGTAATTTTGTGATTTTATTTTTAATATAAGAACAAATCAAAGTCCTGAAAAAAAACAGAGAGAGAGAGAGAACCGAAGACACAATAAATCAATTTGGTGTTTTGTCGTTATTTATTATACATTGTGAGAATGGGTACAATCATTTATCTTCCGTTAAAAATAAATTAAAAAAAAAGAATCAACTTCGCCTGCAAAATCAATATGTAAATTTACATATTAATATGTGGAATGGTATGTAAATTCAATAATTACCAAAGAGAAAATTATCAAATTTAAATTTACTTCCGTTCAAATATCGTTTGCACTACCAGCTCATACATTCATTACTTGAGCATGCATACACGCTCTGTACACACATCTACTTGTAAATCTTTGTATATTAAAAGGACTTAATTACGATAACTCATATTTTATGTACTCATTTGTACATACATAAAATTTTTTTTGCTAATTATACTGACGGAAAAAAAAAAAAAGCTAAAGTAATATTTGCTAATGCCCCCCCCAAAAAGGAAAGGGACCCATGTGATAAAAAATTAAATAATTTTTTTACCTATGATAATTTATTAATATTTAAATAAAATAAATATTATTATATTAGATAATAAATTATAATTTTATAATGTATACCATTCATATTTTATACTAAATAAAAGAAAATTAATATTATAAAAATATTAAATATTTATTAATTTAAATATTCTCCATGTTCATCATACTATAACAGTGAAAGGCAAACCGAAATATGAATTAATTTATCAAACTTTCATAATCAAATATACACAAATTCAAAAAAATTGAGTATAATAAAATTACTTATTAATAATATCTCTTATTTTTTAAATAATATTTTAATTATTAAAAATTTAAATTTATATTCTTTAAGTGAAAAACTAAAAACTTATAAGTTATTACAAAGCCAAATATGCATCGAGTACACAAAAAAAAGAAAAAAAAAACTTATCAAAAATATTTATTATTTCTCAAGAGAACATTTTAATAATTATTAAATATTTTATATTTTAATTTTTTAAAAATATATAATTTATAAAAATAAAAAATATTTTAGATAATTTGCTTATAATTAAAAAAACAAAAAAAAAATTTCTAAGCTAATACAAAGCCACGTCTGCATGATCCATGTTTTTTGAGGAAAATACAAGAAGACACAAAACTAGTAGTTAGTAGTTAGATGTATAATCTGATGTTCAAAATAAAGGTTACATACAATATTTTTAGAGAGAGAAAGAGAGAAGAAAATAATTTTAAAGAAAATTAAAACTTTTTGGAGTGAGAGACGAAACTCTTTCTCACACACACACACGCACACGCACACACACACACACACACACACGCACATATCCACCAGATACAACACCACCAACAAAGAACAACAACGCCATTTTCATCACCACCACCACCTTGAGAACCAACATTGCAAACCCAAAACGCAAGACCCCAAAGCACAAAACGACTGTCCTGAATCTCCCCGTCTCTCGCCTGATAAACAGCAGTAACAAGAACAAAAGAATCTATCTACTGTCAAGCAATCTGTCAAACCAAAAAAGGAAAAAAAAGAAAAAAGAAGAAAGAAAGAAAGAAAGAAAGCAGCTTGGTTGTCTTTCGGGAAAAGGACCAAAACGACACATCGTTTTGATCGAAAAACGCGATCTAGAGCGACAATCGGGTGTTGTTTTCCTTCAAGCTCCGATCTTTGTGGCTTTCTACAGGCGAACGGATCGATCTTTGGTTGCCTTTCTTTCTCTCTTCTCCTAAATTTTTTTTTTTTTATCTTTCTTGATTTTGTTGGTGTTTGTAGTATTGTTAGTGTCGGTTGCTCTTATGATCGGTCTTTGATGTTTCTTTTGATGATCGGATTAGATGATGTTTTGGTAGTTGATTATGGAGTCTGTGTTGGTTTTCTCTCTCTTTTTTTTTGTTTTTTTTTTGGGTATTTTTAGATTTCCTTCTTCTTGTAAAAAAGTTGATTTTTTTTCTTTGTTATGGATATTGCGATTGGTAAAAATTTATCTGTTGACTTGATTGTGATCTTTTGAAAGTAGTGGCTGATTGCCAATGGGGTAAAGGAGCCTTTTTTCCAAAATGGAAGAAGCAAATGCTCGTATTCATATGCATTTCTAGCTACATTTGCTTCATTTTCTATGCCTAGATTAGTATCCTTAATTGTGTAATTTGCTCTTTAAGTGAGCAGCTTTTGCTTTTGTTTTTCTTGTGTGCTTGATTCTATTATTGTGCTGTTTATGGTCATTGATACTATCATTTGTTTTTTTTTTGTTATTTAAAGACTGTAATATTATGATCACCAAAGTTGTTTGGACTCAGTGTCAATGTAAAAGGGTATGCAAACATTTTTAAATTTTCGTTGCTTGAATGGTTTCTATGTATGGTATATTGCCATTTTTTTCTGTTCTTCCCGCGCACCCAGCCACGTGTCTGTTATAGTTACCGCTGTGT
Organism: Bruguiera gymnorhiza; assembly: GCA_020883675.1. Taxonomy (NCBI): domain Eukaryota; kingdom Viridiplantae; phylum Streptophyta; class Magnoliopsida; order Malpighiales; family Rhizophoraceae; genus Bruguiera; species Bruguiera gymnorhiza. Next base: position 1,001,335 of record JAIRCJ010001048.1, read on the forward strand.
CATGGGCACCTAAGATTGGTCTTGATGTTTTTGGGTAATTAATGTGTATTTATATTTGGAACATGTGTTGGAATTGTTTATTGGGATAGCACTTTCCATTTACGACACCATATTGCTTTATGCTGGCACACGTGGTTTAACACGGGTGTGTGTGTGTGTGTGTGTGGTTATCTAAAATTTATGGCTTTTGGATTACAGGAGTCTTGAAGGCTAGCGAGGTTATCTAGTGGAATGTGACTTGCATGGGTTGAGGATGCCTGAGTTGAGAACTGGAGCCCGGAGATCAAAGCGTCTTGACGATCTTCAGCAACCTCAGCAGCCGGTAAACCAAGCAGATAATTTGGTAGCGCCTGCACAAAACAAGACCAGAAGGAGAGCTGGTGGTAGAGGAAGGGGTGGGAATGCCACAGGTGTAGCAAAAGGGGCTTCGCCAGCAATACCCACTAGACCAACTGCTGCAGGTAGAGGCCGCGGCGTTAGGTTGATCGATTTAGACCCTGAACCTTGGCAGGTTGAAGCTGCACCTTTAGGAGGCAATAATCGTGTAGAGGTTGTGGCAGATAAAGATATTGCAATGGAAGGCGGGAGTGCAGAGAAGGCAGTGGGAGTTGAAGAAGAAGGAAGCACTACTCCAGTTCCAGAAAGGGTATTGCCTGTTGCCTTATTATATAGAGTTATTGGGATTAATCCCGCACTAAGCAGCTGTTCATTGACTGTCTAGATGTGGTGGACTTGGTATTCTAAGAAGCAAGACTGCCTTAAATACGGCTCTGCTGTTGTGCTTTCTGGCTGACATTTGTCCTTAAGAAGTTGCTGACTTTGCTCTTCCTGATACGTGGAAGCTAATTGAAAACACTTAAAAATGATGATAGTTATTGCAATGTTTCTTTTTCTGAAGATAAAACCTTTTGGCTCTAATCCATTGCTGGCTTAGCTGGCATAGCTGGCAGCTTATGTGTCATTACTTTCCCAGTTGGATGCTAATTTACTTTTGTGCTAAACCTTCTAGTATCCCTATAAACATCTCTCCTAACAAACACACTGTTTCCTCTGCTTGGTGCAGGTGCAAGTGGGAAGTTCTCCTGTATATAAAATAGAAAGGAAATTGGGAAAGGGTGGCTTTGGCCAAGTTTATGTTGGCAGAAGAGTCACTGGTGGCACTGATAGAACTGGACCAGATGCAATTGAGGTAAAAGTAACTTAAAGGCTTCATTTCCATTCTGAGGATTATGGAGACAGAACCACGATCACTGGCAATTTCATGCTCTGAGTTTCTATTTTTGGCAGGTTGCATTGAAGTTTGAACACCGAAATAGTAAAGGTTGTAATTATGGCCCTCCTTATGAGTGGCAAGTGTACAAGTAAGTATATGCTTTTGCAGTCTGAACTTTCATGTCAATATAAAAGTTGAAACTGATCGGTTTTGCTGACACATTCCGTTTACTTTTTGAATTTAAAAGTACTCTAAATGGATGCTATGGAATTCCTTGGGTTCATTACAAGGGTCGCCTGGGAGATTTCTACATTCTGGTGAGAGTTCAATATGAGATACTTCTGTGAATTTTTAAATGAACTTCATGTGTCTGAAGGAAAAAGAATTAATGCTTCAGGTAATGGACATGCTTGGACCCAGTCTTTGGGATGTTTGGAACACCCTAGCCCAATCGTAAGAAGAGGATCTCCCTCTCTCCTCCTCGTTCTCCTCCTCTCTCATATCCGATGCATTTTTATGTTTATTTGTTGTTTTTTGATACAATAGTAACTCTAACAGGATGCCACCAAGTATGGTGGCCTGCATTGCTGTGGAGGCGATATCAATTCTTGAAAAACTTCATATGAAGGGGTAGGCACTGTTTACATTTTTATGCTCTTTTTTTTTTTTTTAACGCGCCATCTTTTGTGTCCTCATTCAATCCCATTGAACTTGCATTGAGTTGCCACCAGTCTTGACATTGTCCTCTGCTGAACTAAGGTTTGTGCATGGAGATGTGAAACCAGAGAATTTTCTACTTGGTCAACCTGGAACAGCTGATGAGAAGAAGCTCTACCTTATTGATCTCGGTTTGGGTATGTCGTTTTCCATTTTCTGTTTTTATAACAAGTTAAGAACTTGGATGCTTTTTATTGGGATATATCTGTGAAGAAGTTGTCCTTTACCATTTTGTTGAAGTTGGAATTACATTTGTTTGGTTCAGCTTCTAGATGGAAAGATGCATCATCTGGTAACCATGTTGATTACGATCAGAGGCCTGACATATTCAGGTGTGTGGATATTTCTATTTATGAACATCTGTAATTTGTGGTATGTGTTACATATTAACAGTTTTCCTTTGGCAGGGGAACAATAAGGTATGCAAGCGTACATGCCCATTTAGGCCGGACAGGTAGTCGGAGAGATGATCTTGAGTCATTGGCATACACATTGATATTTCTCATAAAAGGAAGGCTACCATGGCAGGGCTACCAGGTGAGTTTGTACTTTTTTCTTCTAGTTTTTCAATTAGTTTTAGGATACAGTCCCATCCTGACATCACTTCTTTTGGTATTATCTTGTTGCATATTAAAACCTGCAGGGCGATAACAAAAGTTTCCTTGTTTGTAAGAAAAAGATGGCCACTTCTCCAGAATTGATGTGTTGTTTTTGTCCTGCCCCATTTAAACAATTTCTCGAAGCTGTAACAAATATGAAGTTTGATGAGGAGCCTAACTATTCAAAGCTGATATCTTTTTTTGAAAGCATTATTGAACCAGTCTCGCCATTAAGGCCTATTAGAATTGATGGAGCTCTTAAGGTAATTCTGATTTGATTTCTTCTTCTACACTTATTTTGGATCCTCTAAAGTTTTAGAACTTCACCTGTTGTTCTTGACCTATGCCAGGTTGGACAAAAGCGTGGAAGATTACTTATAAACTTGGAAGAGGATGAGCAACCTAAGAAAAAAGTACGACTAGGTAGTCCTGCCACTCAGTGGATTTCTGTTTACAATGCTCGTCGGCCCATGAAGCAGAGGTAAGTTTACTTTCTCATTTGGTGGCTTGAAAACAATTGTTGGCTGTTTTGCTTGTGCTCTTAGTTGGTTATGACTTACCCTACCCTATGTGCCTCCAGACCATTGAGAGTCCCAAATGGTGTTTAACTGGCTTTATCACTCAGTCTAGATGCATGTGCAAGCCTGCAGTCCTCTGATCTTATGAAATGCGTACCGGGAAAAATTTGTGGGCAATTTTTGTGTTAAATCCTGGCTACAAGATTATGATGAGGTTTCTTTTAAAATTCTCTGAGCATAGACACAAATTTAAAGCTATGCTCTTTTGTTAGCTGAGCTTTGAAAGGTTTTGAGATGACTTGGTTTGCATACCTTTATGGTATAGGGTATCACGAGCAATTGTGATAGGGTTAGTAATGCAATATTGTGGAATAACATTAGTTATTCTGAGAGGGACCTATTAGTGATGGAGTAAATGTCTCATTATCATTAGTTGCCTATTCTGCAAAGAAGGGTTAAAATACTAAATTGAGACATCAAGATCATTTTTGCCTTTATGGGAACTATTGCTGCGCTTGCCAAAACCTTTGGTTACTCAATTCTCTGCTCTGCTTTCAAGCTGAGTGGCAAAATATGGCAAATTTCTGATTAAGATGAATTCTTGTTGGTAAATTTTAAAGTGCCAATCATGCTGAGGGCATAGTAGCTTATTTTTATTTTGATTAGAATCAAGGCTTTCTTCCTTCCTTTCACATAACTGCATATCTTCTTTCGAGAAGAGTTACTGTAATTTCATAGAGAAAAGGTGCTGCTGTGTCTATGGTCTGATAGTTCTTTTTTTTTTTCCTTATTTTACTAGCGAAGTGCTGCAATCTTAGTTTCCCAATTTGATGATTGAGATGATATTTAGTCCAAATTCAACCTTTTGATCATACCCATCTTACTTTATTTCTTTCTTGAATGTTTTTGAACATTTTCTGCAATTTTCAATCCCATGTTGGTCCATATTCCTGCATGGCTTTATGGGAGGACCGTATCAATGATAATAAGCCACTGGATTCTCGTGCTTGTTTCCTTCTGCTTGAAAAGGGACCTATTTAATGGAATTGCAGATATCACTACAATGTAGCAGACGCAAGGCTGCCACAGCATGTAGACAAAGGCAACGAGGATGGATTATGTATCAGCTGTGTGGCTTCTGCAGCTAATCTCTGGGCTCTAATCATGGATGCTGGAACTGGCTTTTCAGCGCAGGTTTATGATTTGTCCAACTTGTTCCTGCACAAGGTGATATCTGGGGACCCTAATTGCTATCATCTGCTTAATTTTATGAGTGGAGTTATTAAATATTTCTGCAACTGTTTGGATTTTGTCAGGATTGGATAATGGAACAATGGGAGAAAAACTTTTATATCAGTTCAATAGCTGGTGCAAGTAATGGGAGTTCATTGGTTGTTATGTCCAAAGGTCAGTAATTTGTTTGCACGACAACAATGGCATGATCCATACTCATGAATTTTTGCAAGCTGTATCTTAGTTGACGTTTCATTCAATTTCAAGGCTATGTTTCCTTTAATGAGAATGCCCGCAGAGGGAAAGAAGACCGTAAGTTAATAAAATCCTTACATCTTAAAGAGACATACTATTACCATCCATTGCTTGTTCCATTCCTGATTTGTCTTAGTTTTGCACTTACTACTAGGGCTAGGCATTGTTTACCATTTTTATTGTGATTGATTTGCTTGTGTCTAAAAGATCCTGCTGCATATATTGGAAATATAAACTGACTACTACCTTTGATTGGTAGGGGGCTGTATTACCAATCTACCGTGTTTCTGAAATTTGTCTGCTTTTTCCAAATTTAGGTTCAATTTCCATTTTGAGCCATTGGGTTGTTGGTTGTGCCAAATCCATTGTTTTACTCAGTTGATTTGAAGTTTTTGATTGCGCCTCATCTTGGCATAAGTTGGCCTTGATAGTTGATGGGGCTTCACTTTGAACGACACTGTGATTGAGATCCGTGGCATGTCTTGTTTGGCATTAATTTTTACATATCTATGCATTGATATGACTAGAGCACGTATTATGTTAACAGTTGCAACATCCTTATCATGCTCTCACCCAGATCAATCATTTTACCTGGTCTTTGTTGGGTACAATGCCAATCTAGATTATAAAGCATGCAAAATTCTGGTTGTTTCTACTAACATGGTCATCACATTACATGTCCCTAAATTCTTTATAGGCTTACAGGTAATGATATAGGTTCATGAGTAAGATTGCTGTGGATGTGTTGTTGTCTTGAAATTGAAAAATACATGGTGTGCATAGAGACGTATGAAATCTTCAGCCTGTCTGGTACAGTTCCTTCTATATACGAGTGTGTAGGCTATTAATTATAGAAGGCCATTTTAGCTAAGGACTTATACTGCATTATCATAACCAAATTAAATTCTGAATATTCTTTCATTATGTAGGGACTCCTTATACTCAGCAGTCCTACAAAGTCAGTGAATCTTTTCCATTCAAGTGGATAAACAAGAAGTGGAAAGAAGGTTTTCATGTTACATCCATGACAACAGCTGGCAGCCGCTGGGGTGTAGTAATGTCCAGGAATGCTGGATATTCTGATCAGGTATAAGTTGTCATTGCAAGTAGACAAGTAGTCCCATTTTTAGCCCACAAAAGTTGTACATGTGTTTTTGATTAGTATAACTGATTCCATCACTGTTTATTGTATTCCGTCAAAAAGGTTGTGGAGCTCGATTTCTTGTATCCAAGTGAAGGGATACACCGGCGATGGGAGAGTGGTTACAGGATAACATCTATGGCTGCAACTGCTGATCAAGCAGCCTTTATACTGAGCATACCGAGACGGAAAATGGTGGATGAAACTCAGGAAACTCTTCGCACCTCCGCCTTTCCGAGCACCCATGTAAAGGTGGGTGTTTTGCTTATCCCCCTTCTCCATGTTGCATCTCATGAATTCCATTTCAAATCCTTGGAATTTGGATTTGCTACTTATTGAGAATCTTTCTTTTAGTATAGTTGATGCACTTTTACTGTCTCCTTGTTGGCTTTTTTGTGAAAAGGCTAATCTTTATTGGTCTTCCCATACCCGCGCACCTCAGTTTTATCTACCTCACTGCAAAACCTTCTCTCGCCTACTGTAATTGATTGCTCGTATTAATACGTGTTCTGGCAGGAAAAGTGGTCCAAAAATCTATACATTGCGGCGATCTGTTATGGGCGGACCATTTGCTGATATCATAAGCAAGGTATCCTCTCCAAAAATTTGAGTTTCTGAAAGCTTTGTATTTTCGAGCCCTGCAATATCAGGATGAAGTGGGCTATCTTTTTTCTGCAAGTTATAGAAAGTCTATAGCTTTTCATATAGAACCTCCTCATATGTGGTTGTAAAAATGAAAAATGGAAAAAAAGTAAAAAAAAAACAAAAAAAAAGAAAAAAGAAAAAAACAACCCCCGGGAAGCATTGAGAGCTGGAGATCATGATGTTCCCTGAGCGAAAACATGAGCTGGTGGGACAACAGTTTATCTTGAAACAATTACATGATAATGCTGGTGATTGCCGCCAAAATGTTTTTGCTTGTTAACATTCGGCTGCGGTTATCATAAAATGGAGGACAAGCAATTTCCATTGTTATTTATATACGTCCCTCTATTGGTTCGGAAATACCCCTTGCTCGAGGGAGAAAATGAAAAAACACAACTTGAGTATGCCTACAAATTAAATTGTGGCTGCGTAATTCCTTTTGGTTTTATTTTAAGAGCCAAAAATAAAATTAAAAAAAAAAACAAGTATATATGTATCTCTACATCTCGCCTGTTAATTTTTCAATGCTTCTAAATGACAAGAAATATAAACTTGGCATACACACAGATGGGGTTTATAAAAAGTATCAAATCATAGTATCAACATTGTCGGTTGCAAGGTAACAATTTTGATGTATGATTATAATTAGTTACAAAAACCATAGACGTTCAATCAAAAAGGGATAAAAAAATATTTTTTTTTTCAAAAATATTAAATATATGCACAAATGTTATGTTATTTATAATAATGAAATAATTAGACAATCTTAATATTTAATATAACTCATATTAATACTTTTCAACAAATTATCATAAGGCAACGTATCAAGTGTTAGAGCACTAGTTTTGATTATTGTTGGATGATGATGCCCGCAATCAATTTTCTGTTTTTTTGATAGGCAGCCACAATGATTCAAGGACTGCCGACCTGCGAGAGATTGTACGTCGAATATGTAATTGTACATCCCTGAAATGGTCATTAACCTCGTAACAAATGTCAAATCAAAGATGTCCAAAATGTTCAAACTTAAAGCTTTACTATGAATAATGCTCTTTTCTCTTTTTTCTCTTTTTAAGGGTGTGTGTGTGTGTGTGTGTGTGTGTGTGTGTGTGTGTGTGTGTGTGTGTGGAAGGCTACTGCGTGTACCTTTTTTTCTCTATACATCGAAATTTAAGATTTTTTTTTTTGGTTGAGAGTTTGAGTAAATTGTTATTTGAAGAACACGAATACATAAGATCAATAATTATTTTGCATCCGAGAAGTTTGTCTAGTTGGGTGCACAAATCTGTGAGGACACGAATCATTTTACTGCTGAAACAAACACTTTCCGTTCGCAGTGCTCGGCGCCTGTTTGTCCATTTTTTATACGTTGAGAAGAATTAAATACTGCAGTTATTAATATCTCTTTGTCATTTGTAACTAAAACTGCTATGCGTAGTCCAATGAATACTCTACTTTTTTTGAATATTGATAACGTAAGAAGTTAATCGCGTTAAGGGAATATTGATAATGCCATTGAAAACTGCAATGGAGACGAGAATCTTTCAGTATGTGCTGTTCTACTACTTGCTTGGACCAGGTTTTTTATTTTAAGAGCTACCATTTCTGTCTGCATGGCTGCCTTCAAGGAATTTTGTTGTTAAGTAATTAACCTTTGTGTTGATAGATGATGTGCTGCTCTGTGTAATCTGTATATCCTCATGCCAGAGTACTGTATAATGTAGAAAAAATGGTGAAACTGCTTGAAGTAGTGCAAGACCTTCAATTACTGTGTTTTTTGTTGCACAGAAGCTAACGCCGGGTTTGAAGGAATCTATGCCATGCCTTTGCAAAGTAATGATATTGAAGCCTCTATAGATTTATAGGGCATATAAACAATTTACCCTCAAGTTTGTGAGAACTCGAAACTCGCCATAAAAGTGCAACTTGAGTGGAAGTTTAAGGGAATACTTGGAACAAAACCTCAGTTAAAGCTCACTGAAAGCAGGGAGAATACTAAAACTACTGCACGAGAATGAGAAGGGGTGGGGTGGCTTCATTGAAGACTCCATCTTTATTAATACTAGCAATATTCTCAGGCTTCCCAGCCGCGAAGAACTGTTGCTCGTGCTACTCGATTAACTCCCAGAGTGAAGGCCCCCATACGGAGATCGCAGTTGTGAGTCTTACACATGTCCTTCATCTCTTTGAAGCCCTTGGTCATGTAAGTCTTTAGTTCATTGTTCACCTTCTCCTCATCCCACATGAATCCTTGAATGTTCTGCATTGCAAAAACAGAAAAAGATTGCTACATCCATGGAACCAAGAGGGAAAACCAGAAAACGTAGCCAGTTCTAATATTGGCAGGCTTCATGCGTGCGATGTGGCGATGAAAGTTATTGAAATGGTGGGATTGTCAAATTGGAATTACTATATGAGATCAGACTTCCTGGGAACAAGTTGCAACGAATTCTAGGTAGGAAGCACAAGACATATGCAATACCTGAACCCACTCAAAGTAACTAACGGTAACTCCTCCCGAGTTTGCAAAGATGTCTGGAAGAATAACTACACCTTTCTTTGACAAAATCTGCCGACAGAGTACAACAGCCATTATGTCAGGATTTGGTATGCCTTCGAGTGATCGAGTAGGCATGTTCGTGTTTTTGTGTTTGTGTGTGTCCAACTGCAAATCTGAAGGATGCAACTTACTTCATCCGCCTCTGGATCAGTTGGATGATTAGCAGCTTCAACTATGAATTGGGCTCTAATATTGTTTGCATTCTCCCTTCAACCAAACAAAACAGTAACATTCAGTTACAAACTCATGTTGTCAAGCTCCCCATATCAGATGGAAAATGAAAGCATTTCTGTTAGTCCAATGAATCTCACACTATCGCAAAATGCGATTTAATATGTGAAATAACTTGGCCAGTGATATTCAGATTTTAGCTCAAGATCAAGACAGACCAAAAGAGGTATACGTGGACCTCAAGGGCCAAGAATATTAGGCTTAAATTCCGTTTATTCCTAGAAGAAAGGCTGCCATGTATTGGGATTCGTAACAAGAAAAGGCAGTTTTTATGCAAAATCAGACCTGTTGATGACACCGCCGAGTGCTGCCGGAATCAGAACGTCACAGTCCTCAACTAATATTGACAAGGAGTCGATGGGATCCCCTCCATGGAATCCTTTGACACCCTTGTGCTCCTTGGCATGTTTGATTAGGCCTGGAATATCAATCCCTTTGCTGTTTTTTATGGCTCCAGTTATGTCACTTACAGCAACAATCTTCCCTCCTTGCTCGCTGATCAATTGTGCAGCCCAGGCACCAACATTGCCAAAACCCTGAAATGAAAACATCTATTTTCTTAAGCAAACTATATCCATTCCCGGGGGACCAGGCTCTCACACTATGGGGTCTATGGAAGGGTTATCTATGTCCTCCTAAGTGCATTTTTCCGCAAGGGTTAGATCGCCTAAGGTAGAATAGCAGAAAATCGTACCTGTATGATGAATCGTTGACCAGATATGGTCTTCCCGTGCTCATTAAGCAGAGCTTCGGTAGCAAAGAGTACTCCTCTTCCAGTTGCGGCATCCCTACCTAAAGATCCACCAAGATCCTAATTCCAATAAATAAAGAACAGAAAAGGAAAAAACGGTTGTCACATTAAAGGGAGGGCAAAATTCTAGTGGCAACAGATCTAATCATGGCAATTTTATCAGATTATGGATAAAATGTTTAATTAACTTCAAATCTAGTACTTACAATAGGTTTGCCGGTGACTACTGCTGGCGAGTAGCCATGAAATTTTGAGTACTCATCTAGAATCCATGCCATTGTCTAGTCAATGTGATAGTAAGCACATGTCAACACTAGAATCAATTCAAGCATTGAATTTCTTATAATCAGAGAAAGAATGCCTCACTCCACCTTCTTTTTTCCTTTTGTTACTACGCAAGCAAACAATTTGCACCCAAGGTTGTCTTTCAACACTAACCTGTGGACCAGTTCCCATGTCTGGAGCCGGAACATCTGTGTGAATTCCTATCAGATCGTGTATCTTCTGAGTGAAAACCCGGGTAAGCCGTTCTAGCTCAGGCGTGCTCAACTCCGTGGGATTGCACCCTATCCCACCTTTAGCCCCACCATATGGAATATTTGCCACTGCTGTCTTCCATGTCATAAGCTGTGCTAGAGCATTCACTTCATCTGGATCAACCTATAACCATCCAATAGTCTAATGAGCATTGGAACTCTCAAGTCAATCAACAATCCCAATTTCAACTTCTTGCTTCAAAAAGTTTAAGCTACCTCAGGGTGATATCTGATGCCACCCTTCATGGGGCCCCTGGCATTATCATGTTGAACCCTGAACCCAACAAAGGATGCCAAAGTCCCATCATCTTTTGGGATGGTACATTCAACCTGCAATTATGTTAAAGAAATGTACACAAAGAGCGAAGTGGTTAAAATTAATCGTTGCCTTATAGCATTCAGCAACAACACACAACTCAGTACAAGCCCATCTAGAGTCACCTTTATTTCTCTGAAGGGAATAAGTAAACTTTTCTCAAGCTTGGAGTCCAACCCCAGCAGCCTAGCTGCCAGCTTAAAGTTTCTGTTAGTTGCCACTAGTGCATTCATGGTTGCTCCTGCGGCTGTTTGAAACGTCATTCCCAGAAATCAGTTATTTTTCTACGTACAAATACAAGAGAGATGAAGACTCGGGAACTCTAGATAATCATCAGAGCTTCAAATTCCTCTCTGCTACCCCTATTGCAATAAGCTGTAATGGGCCATAACTGCTGTGTCACCCATAATCAACAATGAGGTGGCAAAATATGACTCAAACAACTTAGTTTAACTTACTCGAAGCTCGATTTGATTCATAAAAAAATAAAAAATAAAAAAAATTAATGACCCAAATTCAAAATACACAAAAACTCAAAAACTTAAAATCAAATATATTTATAATTTGATATATCTAAGATCAGAAAGACTTTGAAATCTGAAATAATTTTATCTCGAAATCTGACATGAGTTATCTGTATGTTACCTCTACCAGAGAGCATTTATTATGATCATATAAGCCTGCATCGTTAGAGCAGCATGGTGCCACGCCAGTAAGGACTAAAAATGGAATGGGACAACCTGTGGAGAATGAGACTGGTGAAGTTCATATTTGCCACCTCGAGTCTCGACAGGGCAAAAGCTTGAGAAGCCGTAGTGATCTTTGCCCCGGCAAGACAAAGCAATTTTTAATCGCATTCCTTCCTTCAAATATTGTTTAGTCCGTCCGGAATCGTCTCTTTACCTTCTCCCAACAGGACATGACATATGTTACTGTTATCGAGACAAACTTGAACGATTTTCCACGTTACTCTGGACATGACATGTCCCTTTCTTTTGTTTGTTTAGGTTGAAGTTTTTAAAGTCGTACTCTTCCATAACTAAATAAAATTTGATTAATATAAATATTAATAAATTTTAAATTTCATACAATAATAATAATAATTATTGTTATTATTATTCGCGTACTAAATTCTTTGACGATAAAATCAGGTTGATAACAAATAACCCTTTGACGATATCTTCTCGATAGTAAAAAAAAAAACACTTTGCCTCGTAAAACGATGGCAACAATGACCGTTCAATGCACATCCCACAGCTTCCATTGTTTTTTATGCACAAGAGTCAAGAACGCATCCTGGAATCATCTACCATCGTGGTTTAATAACAAACAAAATTAGGTTATTGTCATATTAAAGTTTATACTTTCGAACTTTCCTCACTGAATTAAATATTGATTTTCCAGATTTACCTTTTTGTAAAGTTTTTTTTTTTTAACAAGATTCTCTGAAAAAAAATAATAATATATATATATATATATATATAAGAAACGTAGAAAAATCGATGTTGGATTTAGGCATTTAGGAGTGGACCCTATGAAGTTGGACAGGCTGTTTTGTTAAGTTGATCCTCTCAAAGATTTAATTCTTCCCTATCAGCCATGGACTAAAAAGTCTAAAAGAATGGAGCTGATGACTCCGCAAAGTTTGATGGGGCATATTCCCTGAGTCCGTATTATGATCATCTTTTGCACCAGTTCACACCTTCATTTTTCATATTTTATGATTATTTTGTAATTTCCAAAAACGTTTCATAGACCCAACTCCAATCGAGGGAGTTTATTGGGTAGTAACTCTATCATTAAGTGTCTTTTTCTTTCTTCCATGAAGCTTCCAATTTGAAACTTCAAATTCCTAGTAAAATTTTATTTTAGAACCATATAAGATAGACACCGGATTTAATGCATATTTATTATAATTATTAGTTATAATTAATATATGTTTATATAATAATTAATTATAATATAATCATTTTGTATCTATTTATAATGTTTATCCAATGCGACTCTATCGCTGTAACTCATAAAAAGCTTAGCCCTTCACCAGTCCTACCTATACCTTCCTGCCATCGTGAGTTTCAATTCTCCTCGTCCTCGAGTTGGGCCTATTATATTTATGCACAGCTTGTTTTCTTTGTTCTTGTATCATGTAATGGCCCTTTTGCTGTAACCTAGAATGCCACTCAAATCAAAACTCGCCCAGATGACAAGAGAGTGCAGCCTTTCTAGAACAAGACTTTCGCTCTCGGATTAGACCTTTATTTTAAATGTCAAAATGATATGAAATTTATAATAATAAGCAAATTTATTTATATTATATAACTTATAATCTAATAAGTATTTTAATATAAAAAAAATTGTAATTACGTTCCACTGTAGCACAGTAAGGATGTGTTTGGATGGGTGGATGGATAGATGATTAGTTGTGGGGAGGGTATAGGGTCCATTGGAGGTTAACTAGACCATGAACGATATTATATACAATGAGCAACATTCTCTGCCTTTATGTTTTATACATATTCTCCATTCCTATCAAATGGTTTTGAATTTGGGAAGAAGTTGAAACCTAAAGATTTAGCTAAATCCCCAAGAGACAAAAATCAAATACATATCCTTATTAGGATTCACTCTACATGGTTATGTGAGTATTAAATATTTTTTGATAATAGATAATATAAATTCAATTAAATAAAAATAAAAATAGACTTATAATTATTATTAAGTATTAAGTATTGATAAGTATGTATTATAATTTTTGAAAAAAAAAAGATTTTTATATGTGTTGCGATTCATATTTATTAGTTTATTAAATATTTTAAATTTAATATTAATAAATTTTTAAAAATATTGAAAAATAAATTTAAAAGATATATTAATAATAAATTTTAATTTTTTTTATTTATAAGTATATTTATAGAAATTATTTTTTTAAAATGATAATGGTTCATTATATTTTTTGTATTATTATTTTTAAATGAATGTTTTTGTTGGGATTTGAAAAGTTTAACGTTAATTAAATATACAATTTGTTGAAGGCTAAATTACATTAACAAAATAAAATTGCATATATTTTTATTGACTATGAAGATTAGTCTCTTAATGAATAAATGATAACTTCAATTCTTAAACCTTCGTGACATTGCAGATGCAGAATAAACCTAATTGTCACATACATCAATATTGGAAAAAAAAAATAGAGAAAGAAAACTAAGTTGATTCGATATGGTGGAATGAAAGTGAGATGAATCCACTTCATACCTTACCTTCATCAAGATCATTAAATGTTTCGATGATTATATTAGCAAAAATGGTTGAACCCCTTGGAGGAAACTTTTAGTCACAACAAGTTGAGAACAGAATCTTCCCTATTTGCTTCTATTAGTAGAGATGATGACAGAGATTTTTTTTTTTTCTTAGGGAGAACAGAAACAAGAATGAAAAGATAAATAAGGAGAGACTGTGGTGGAGACGCACAAAGAAATAAGAGGTGAACATGTCCCGAAAATGTATTGGTCGATGTGGATTTGCCCTTGGGATGGACAGTGACTGAAGTTTTAAGCTAATATGGGATGGAGGAATTGATGACAAATAATTAATTTTATTAAAAAATATTTTGACCTCTAAAATAATTTTGTTCGACAATTATGACAATAAAGAGATATTATTTATGAAAATTATTTATAAAAAAAATTTATGACAATTATTTAGGAAAATAAAATTCTATTAAATTGTATTTTGATGGTAGAAAAAATTTTTATGGCAATTATGACAATTAAGAGATTATGGAAATTATGGTAGTTATTGGTATGAAAAGTTGGATAGAATTAATTCTAAAAATAAGCATTTTTGTATTTTTTAAAATTTTTTTTTGTATAAACAATGTTGATAGTAAATTAAGAAAAAAATTTCTCTCAGTTTTTCTCTTTATATTATTATTGTAATAGGATTTCTATGCACTAAATAGCCTCGTTACACGACCACCTTTAATTGACAGTCTGATTTAATCTCCTACTTAATTTTATTAATTGATTGTATGTTGTTATATATCGTTCGGGTGCAAATATATATTATTATGATGTTTAAAAAAAATTAAAAAGAAATATCATATCAATATTTATTTAAAAATGAAGATAATAACATGCATCAGATGGATAATAATATGTATCTCATCAATAAAATCATAAGCCACCTTTCCTTGAGCTAAAAATACCAATAAGCCATAAAACTAAGGAAGTAAAATTAACTAATATAAATCAAACTCCTCACAGAATAAGATATGTAGAAGATGAGGCTTGTAGACAATCATACCAGGATAACAGCGAGCTAGCAGAAATTCCACCCACTTATCCAAATTCAGCAGCTATGATCCAAATTTAAGCTCTGAATCCACAAATAAATAGCACAACCAGAGACATGCGATGAGAATCAAATTCCATAGGAGTTCATAAGGAAAAACATTATATGTGCATGTAATCTCCAAATACTTTGGTGACACAAAGCATCCCACAATCCTGTCATATAAATACACACAAAGGCTAAAGCCCCTGCTTGGTGGGATAGATAATTGGAACCAATTGGGATCACCAACATGCTCTCTTTTCAGACAAGAATATGAATATGATGCCCTCAACAACCTATGCCTCTCTCTCTCTCTCTCTCTCTCTCTCTCTCTCTCTAATCTCTACGATTGATCATGTTGTACCGCACAGCATCAAACTCATCTTCCATTGATGTTTTCAAAAGGGGCAAAGAAAGAGGGAGAAAGAATATAATCATACGTGGAACACCACGACTGTAACTTTGGCAAATGTTACTCAATGAACGTGGATCCTACGCGAAACCCATATTGGACAGCCATCATTGCTGAAAAATTTTTGGAGAATAAGCAGTGTTGTGTGGGCAGACCAAGGAGTAGTTTTGTTTTGCCTTCAGTCGTTGCTATCATGGTGGTTGTTTTGGAGATGGTGGGGACTGTGCTGGCAGGGAGTTAATGACTCGACCATGTGGGATATAGTGAGATTGTAACAGATAGAGAGTGCGCAGTATCTGTCCCCTTCTATATGGGAAAAAAAAAAAAAACAAAAAAATAGGTGAAGTATGGTGGGAGATTGCTTATATCTTTTGGCATGAAGGAGACTATGTCAAGTGGTAGGCTCTTTTTATGGAGAGATTGAAGCAGAACGATAATAAATGATTTCTGATTTAGCCCATATAAGTAATGACTTACATTTTTGTGATTTTTTTTTTTCTTTCTTTTCCAAAAACCAGATGGAGAATGTGTATGCTTGTGGCCATTATGAGATATTTAAATCTTTGCTTTTCCATGAACCATAAGTTGAAGAGCCCTGTGGGGAAAGGGAAAAGATGCATGATTGACACAGTTTTAGATCATGACAAAGAAACGATCAAAGCCTTACATTGCTGAGGTTGGGTTATCTTGTTCCGTCGGTGGACGCCAATTGTTATTTGCCTCAACTCAAACTTAGCAGTTTGCATAGAGAGAGAGAGAGAGAGACACACACACACAACAATTGAAAGTGGTCAAAGTTTGTAGAAGTAAAGCTATCAGTTGAGAGTTGTATGGTAGAGCTGTTAGCTCTTAATTTTTGAAATTAGAGTTCTGAGATTGACATCAATAAACCAAAAAACAAAAAAGGTTCATAACCTGACATGTAATTTTGGTTTGCTGTAACCTAGTTAGTTTTTTCTTCTTTGAAAATTTATATACTTCATAATAGTAAATATGGGCTAGCCAATTCAGGAATTAACTATTATATGCTCGAGCTTGTATAAGTAAATAATTATGGCCATTTTTTTAAAATTCAACATCTAGTAGACTGGACGTGAATGCGCTTGGCTTACTACTATGTTTCTGTTAAGAATGAAGAACTCATACCCACACACTTTCAAAATTTTGAAAAATGAAAAGGTGATTAAGAACACCTTGCAACCCCATATTGCCTTAAAAGAAGTGATGATTCGTAAACATTACAAGTCAGGTCATATTATTAAACTCGGTCGAGAATTAAAAATAAATCTTATACTCTAAACAAGATTGCAAAATCTCACACTACCCTGTATCAGCAAATCTGATGAGAATGATGTTCTTCTAGAGCAAAGATAAACGAGAATGCAAATGTTAGGCAGATCCCCACCTGCCCTTCCTCGTTCCAAATTATAGCCTTTAAAGTGGGTAATTCCTGTGAAAGTTGAGATTATGGTAAATAGGTTTTTGTTCTTTAGTTTTTTTTGGTTTTCTTTTTGGTTGAAAGAGGACTAATAGAACTTGGAAGTGAAATTAAAGATTGGGTTCCACTAACTAGACCAACGTTTGAGACCCTATTGCCTCACATGTTTTGAGAGATAAATGAAAGATGACGAGATAGAAAGTGAGAAACCCACTAAGCCCTATACCTATATCCATAGAAGCATTTTTTCCTGATTGTGCATATATTATCTTCTAGGTCTTCCTTTCAGCATTTATGTTATCTTGATTAGTCTGTTTAAATAAGGTGTTGAAGGAATTTAAAAAAAAAAAAAAAGTTCCATTCATAACAAACTTTTCTCTAAATACTTTGAGATTTGAGATTTATATGTTCTTTGCTGCAAAAAAATAAAACAATGATAATAATAATGACCATTATAATATCATAACCTCTTTTGTACATCCAAAAAGTTGAGAGAATATATTACATCAGTGAAGTGGTAAGTAAAATTTAAAAGAGGAAAAAAAGAAGAAGAAGAAGAAGAAGAAGAAGAAGAAGAAGAAGAAGGAATAAGGTTTTATGATCAAACAATTATTGCAATTTTATCAACTAAAGGTTAAGAGTTTCAAGTGATTAGATAGTGCTACTTTATATAATGTCTACCATTGAAGGGGTTATTCTAAGTAATCAAGTTATTTTTCTTTCTATTTATTCTGGATAATATCACATTTGATATGATGTTTTTGTTAGTTCCTATCACTAACTAAAACCTACTATATGTATTCCCAACCTGGTATACTCAAACCGAGTTGATCAATCGAGCAATGAGCCGCCAAAAAAGAAAGTTCAATTGCTTCTTTCTGATTTCTCAATATTGAGCAAAGCAACTCAGATCCAAAACAGCAGGGAAAGCTTTGTAAGCCACATTTGAAAGGAAGCTTCAAATGGAAACTACGTGGGACCAGGTCGCTGTAAGCAAGAGAAACAGACACAGGAGTGCCACTAGTGAGAATCTTCGAGGATTCTATGACATAACCCCACCTCCATATCATCATGGGTCGTGCCAAAAAAGGAAGATTCCTTCTTATTTGGATAAGCACTTAGATTCCATTTCATAAAAGAAGCACTAGCGAGTTTTACTTTTTGGAAAAAAGTAAAATGTAGACTTTATACTAATTTCGCTTTAAATTAAAGTTAAATTAGATTGTAAATTAGTCCAACCTTCCTCGATATAGATAGAACCATAATCAAGAAGGAGCCCGGTCTAATCAAGATTTGAAAATTCTAGAGAGCAGTAAAGTGTAGTGTAGTAATTAAGTTAAATCAAATAAAACTCGTTAACCATTAAATCGAATTAAAAATCAAAATTAGACCTTTCTTCTTCTTTTCTTTTTTCTTTTTTTGATATAATCATATATTTTTTTATTTTTTGTTAACTAGTGAATTTAAATCTGAAATTTTCAATTTTAGAAACAATTTTAATCACGTCGAGCCATCGCTGATCGGTATACTTTCTTCGTTCGGGATACAATTAACCGATGCTTCGGCAGGCATCAATTCACACCTGATCCAGAATAAACAACACTGCACAATGTCCCTTTGAAGGTAATTGGGACTTCCTATGCCCAAGCCTGGCCGAACCCGTTTGGACTGCTTTAAAACGGCTGGTTTGGGCTGTGTTGGTCCATGAGGGATTCAGTGGCACCAGACCATAGACTAATGAGGCAATAACTGGACAGCAAAACCCACAATTTGGAGGGTCCTGGGCTCTCATTTTGATTCCTTTTTTTTTTTTTAATTTTAAATACATGGGTTTTTATCTTTGTTGAGTGATCAAGCGAAACACCTTGATTTTGGTTTACACAGCAAAATGCCTAGACTTGTTGGCTCTTAGTTCCAGTAACAGATCCAAGGTCCTATGAATAAAAAAAGCCTAAGTTTTTTGCTTTAGGTAAACATTTTGCGAATAAAATAAAAATAGCAAAAATTATATCACGGTGAAAAGAATTTAAATTTAAATTATAAAATTATTTTCGACAAGTAGGATAGGATGGATCCCTCTATATGCCTAATCCATGCCCTCATCCGTAGACAATGGTATTAAATTTTAAAAGATTATGTTAGAATACGTTAATTTAATTAATTTAAAACTAACAAATATCATATAAAATTTTAATCAAGGTTGTTCTAACTATTATTAGTTTATTTGATTTTTAATATCTCATATTTTAAATATATTAAAATTTAATTATATTATATTTTTAGTTTATTAAATTTTAAGTTTTAGATTAAGTTATTTGAATTTATACAAATAAATTTTCAAATCAATTAAATTTTTAATATTTTAAATTGGAAGTCATATAAAAAAAAAAAAAGATGTACAAAAGGAGGCAGCTAAAGATGATGCGACATTGTGGGTCTCACATTCTGGAAAACGTTTTTTTTTTTTTTTTAATTTTTTGGTCAAATTTCTTAACAATATATATGTAAAGTATAACAACAATAGTATAATATATAAGAAACATAATAGCTATACAATAAATTTATTAAAAAATAAATTTTATGTTCGTTATACATTGTGCTCTATTTTTGTTGCATATTAAATATTTTTACACAAACACATTTTCTTCTGATTATGTATAAAGAAAAAGAAAAAGGAAGCTCTTTTATAATGTTTGTTATTAGAAAATGATGGCCAATTCAGCAGCAGCTACAACCAATACGCGAAAAAGTAAGCGCTGAGTATGAAATGCACGTAGTAGGTGCACCCCCCCACATTGACTTTGACACCAATGACGCGTCTCTTTCTTTTGTGTCAGGCCAATTCCAATTTCCAATCCGCTCAGGCGACCATTTCTCACCATATACGCGTATACATCATGATCCTGGAAAAGGCGATGGCTCTCGTTGTTTAACACTCTCCATTCCCAACCATCTACGAAATCTATCCTTTCCTTCTTTGGTGTGGCGAAAAGGATTAAAAGAAAACAAAGAAGGCCGAAAGCCCTGTTGGTTCTTGGTTTGTCTGGTGGGTTGGAATTATGTGCCCGTTGAGATTCATCTTGGTGTTTTTCTCGGCAGTTTTGGCTGCTTACTGTGCATGGAGGACGTTCCGGTCGTCGTCACCGGAGATTGATGGCCTGGCTGCTGCTGATGATTCCATGGCTAACAAGGCAGCTTCATTGCAAGAAAAACAAGAATTCAATGTGAAAAGGGTATGTCAAAGTTTGCTTCTTTCTCTTGTTTTTCTGGCGTGTTTTTTAACCTCTTATTGTTTTTTTTTTTTTTTATTTGGTTCTTGGTTTGCTTTCATTTGATTATTTTAAGTTTGATGCTGTTGGGATTTCAGATGGTACGAAATGGATTCTGGGTATTCGTTGACATGGCCAGCGGTAGGTATCTGTGGAGGAATCTGAAGGAGATGAAGAGAGATGATGAGAAAGTGGAAAGCTGACAGAATTTCTTGAAGGGGGTGTTGTATTTGATCCTTTATTTTTTTTTTTTCTGCACTTCATCAATTTACCGTAGAGATTTTCCTTTCTATTTTCTTGTTTGGAAAGGGAAGATGGGAATCCGAGGTATTAGATTTCACAATATGCTCCATTTGTGGAATTACAATTACGAATCCCATCTTGGATCAATGGAAAGTAGGCTGTAATTTTGGAAATCATTGAGCACAAATCGACTCAATTCAGAATGACAACTTGTGGGTCGTGCTTTTGTGACTCGCAAAACCCTTATTTCAGGAACAGTTTTAGAAGAAGTCCCAGCTTCAATTGCTGATCTGTGATTTCTTCCTTTTAGGCCAATTGCCTTGAATTCGAGATTTTCAGATTTTGAAACAACTATACTACCATTGCGCTAAAGTTCATTGGTTGTAATATCTTCTTTACAGCTACTTTTCTAGTGAATTAATCAACTCTTTTCCAGAAATTGAAGCCAATAATGCTAAGTGAACAACTTAAAATACGGAGTCTCCACAATGCTATTTCGATTAGCAGACAAATCCGTAACAATATGAAATCAAGACCAAAAGAAGGATATTCAACTTTTCTTAAAAATACACAAATATCTCATCACAATTATTATACAATTGATGGAACGAGTACTTATTACAAATGGTGATGAATAAACTGTGGAAGTAAAGCAGCAAAAGATTCAGTTTTGGTCAATTTACAACATGATTGACATATGAAGAATGGTAAGGAGTGCACCAGAACGGCTGTACTGCTATTGGTCTTTCCACAGATGCAACTTTCAAATTCAGGATTGTAGTAATATTTCCTGTGGTATGATCCTCTTGAAATCTTAGCACTTGATCATACTGACTGAGCCCTTGTTGCTTCATTGGATGGTATCTGTCTTACAAAGAAGAGTGCATGGATTTGCAAATATATTCAACTCTCAAAATGGTCGCTAAGATCAAGCAATATTGTCTCAACACTGCCTGTCATCTTTCCACATTGTCTTTTAAACGTGGCTCCAGAAAAGTCTTCTATACAAGTTTCAAAAATTTGAGAGCTTCCACTTAGTTTTGCCGCAAGGTTCCACCATCCAAGAGGGTTAATATTTCTCCCTCACCCTCCATTTTTAAACAAACTAAATCAAGATTACCATCATCACCTAGAAGGTAACTAGGCATTGCTCACTTCATACGCATGATGGTTGCTCTTGAACAGTCCATCAGCTTGGGAATGTTTGCTGACGTCTGGAGGATGTTGCAACAACAGAGAACATGTGAAAAAAAAAAACCATTAGACACCAGTGCTCATCCAGGAAATTGAATTAGAACAGTTAAATTTAAAAGGGACATTTTTGGTGCACAATGCTCTACAGGACAATGTCTCAAAAAAATAAAACATAAGTAATTTTACTCTTATTTTTCATAAAATATTGTTCTTATAAAACGAAACTGATACTTACAAGTCGTAATAGAATGTTGAAATTACACTAAAACATACTCTTCAACAATGGAACTTTCAAAGACAAACTTGAATCTTGATGGATCTGGTTCATCCATTCCCTTTCATTGTCATTTTCTGATAAATCTCCATTTTGTTCTTTCTAATCAGTCCGTTATTTTCTTCTTCTAAAATAATCTTGTAGTGATCGTCCCAAGTTATTTCGCTCATTTCTTGTATTTAATTTGTATATTTTATGATATCAAATTCTGTAAGATATCGTCATGGGATTGATTTGTACAATTTTAAAAATATAATTCAGTCTATTTTTAATTTATTTTCTATTTTCTAACACAAGTTCATAACCAATTGATTATGACGCGGCCATTAGCTTCAGTTCATCATGTTTCCTTTCCTAAGCTGTTTTTCTTTTTCTTTTTTTATTTCACAGACAAGCCAATGGACATTTTAATTTGTTGGTCCATATAAAACTACACCAAACTCTAATTGGAATCTTTACACTTTGCATCTTTCATTGATTTTTTTAAGTTAGATATTCGTTTGGATGAAGAAAATTTACTATTAACGAGATTTACAATTATCAAATCAGGATAATATATATTTTAATATAAATTTCCATATTTAGTAAGGGGCTTACACATAATAAAATTAAAAATTAAAAAAAAATAAAAATTCAAACTTAAGCTAAGCAACCAATTAACCAGCGCAAAGCCACCAAGTCTACAAAATTTAGGGAGTTCAAAGAATAAAAAATTCTCACCTCCCAACCAAAATCTTTTGGCTTTAGTGAAAGGTTTAATTAGGGTTTAAAATACTCTCTTGTAATATATTAACTCAAAATAATCACTAAACGCTCACATTAACAAAAATAATTAACAGCGTTGTTTTTGATATACATTATGAGTTAGCACGTGTGATTTTGCTACTCGAAACAGAAAAAAGGGTGGCAACCACAAATGAAGGCGAGGACCGGAGATGGATGGATCATTATGGTCAACAATGGATCGTTGTTATATCTGAATCTGATCCCTCCATGACCATGTCGCCGTGCCTTGCTTTGCCCGTGAATTTCGAGCCTCTCTTCACATTAATGCCAAGATAAAACCACCCCCCCCCCCGCTTGTCCCTTTCTCTCTCACAGAAACTCTCCCAGGTTTTTGATCTCTCTCTCTCTCTGTCCTTTTTTTTTTTTTCCTCTCAGTTTCTCTGTGAACTTCAGGTTGGTTTATTGTAATGTGGGAGGACTCTGTTGTATTGCCTTTTGGGTTATGTTCATTTTTATTTGGAGAATTGAGTTTGTCTCCTGGACTTGCCAGAATCTTGCTTGTGATGTAACCTCACATCAGTTATATTTGTGGTGTTTGTTCAAAATAATTTATTTTTTGGTTTTGTCAAGAGAAATTTTTGTGGTCATTGTCATTGTCATTGCCTTTGTTCAATTTATAGTTTCAGACCTTTTTTTTTTTTAACCTTGTAGATGTGAACAATGGGTTTTGCCTAGAAAAGCCAGTGATCTTTGTTGAGCTTGCTTGCATTGAGGAGGTGGTAATGGGTAGTTCTGATGTGCTCAGGTTTATCCATGTGGATGCACATGGAAGAACTGTATTTGGTCTGTCTCAGAATTATGCATTGAGTCTTCATTAGGAATTATTGATGATTTCCTCTTCACTTTATGTAGAGATAGGAGCTGTGACCTGACGTAAATCTGAACCAGAAACAATTGTTTTGAAAAGGAACACCCCGATAGGCAACCAAGAATGCATAGAAATTTTTATTTAATGGAGATTATAAGGCATCTAAATGTGGACATTTAGAGATTGTGATCTTCAGCAGAATTTTTCTCCAACTGACTGTAGTTCTTGAATTTTTTATGATGTAATATGTGGGTGTTTTCTGAATTGTCTGGTAAAACTATATTTCTGCAGCTTGCACATTCAGACTCTTAGGGACTCCATTGTTTATTAAGACAGGG
The DNA here is from genome assembly GCA_020883675.1 of Bruguiera gymnorhiza. NCBI lineage: Eukaryota > Viridiplantae > Streptophyta > Magnoliopsida > Malpighiales > Rhizophoraceae > Bruguiera > Bruguiera gymnorhiza. The sequence goes on from JAIRCJ010001048.1 coordinate 1,025,147, forward strand.
AAGTGAAGAACACAAATCTACAATGTCTGCTTTGGGGAATTCAACAAATATATTTTGGCAGGAAAGCCCAATTGGGAAGTCTGAAAGGCAGAAACTACTTAACCAAAAGGGATGTGTTGTGTGGATTACAGGTCTCAGTGGATCAGGTTTCCCACTTTCCTCTTCTTTTTTACCATCATTTTCATTAACAATATGTGGATTGGGTCTGCGATGCCATTTTCCAGTAGTTTCTGATTTAAGTTATATATCAGGAAGTAGAGAATTAGAATTTTTAGCTGTTTAGGACTCTTTGTATAGTTTATTTCCACTTCAAGTTCAAAGTTTTTATAAGTGCTCTACACATTCTTTGAATTCAGCCAGCATTTTTGTGGTTCTTACTACTGCAAATGTTTGCATGTTTAATTGCTGTGTTGGGAACCATGCGCATCCCTTCCTGGTTCTTTGGAGTTGGATGAGTTTTTTCTGTTCTCATCCATTAAGTCCTAGTACCTAATACACTGTGGGTTTGATGGGGGTAGTCCTCTTTCTCTTATCCTAGGAATGGATGGGAGCTATGTTGTTTAGTTGAAGATGAGAGTTTGTGAACTAAGGTAGCTAATAACCAACTCACATTTGTGGAATCGTAGAGGGAAATGCGTAAATATGAGGAACCGCAGGATCTTTGGGCTTCAGCTAGTGCTGGTTTGTCGTTCAAGCTACTGTTAGAAGTTCACAGAGAACCAGATAAAATGGGTTCCGACAATGAGGAGAAACTAAAAGAAACAGTATTCATGCTGGACACCAGAATGCAATTCAGGTTATTTAATGCTTCTTGCAACTGATGACAAAGAGTTAATTGTAGCATGGGCAAATACTGACCTGTTTGCTCACCAATACACCATGCAATATGGTATGTCCTGCAATCAGACATATGCTGGCATGTTAAGTTGCTGACAACTTGCCACTCTGCCGGGACTTTATCGTCAAACTTAGCTGTTACCGAACAGGTTCACTGTAGGTTTTTGCAAATCTCGATATGGACACTTGAATATGACAATAGGAGTTTTCTTTTTCCCCTCTTGGCATCTGAATGGTGGAGGCATATAGAAGACTCAGTTGCCTCTAATACTGTCATGATCTTCCTACTTGTAGTACATATCCTCAAATCACTACTCAAATTTTCAGGCAAAAGCACTCTGGCTTGCTCACTAAGCAGAGAACTTTACTCTAGAGGGAAGCTTTCCTATGTTCTTGATGGAGATAATCTACGGCACGGACTGAACAAGGATCTTGGTTTCAGTGCGGATGACCGAACTGAAAATATACGCAGGGTTGGTAAGTGTGGTTCTAACATAAAAGATCAAATAATTTCAGATGAAGTTTTAGATCCTTTTATCTATACTTGCTGCAAATTTCTACGCTCTGACATGATTTTACTTGAGACAGATATTCTTGTTTTTGATGAGAAGATTGCATTGTCTCTAGATATTTGGACTTGATTATTGAGCATTGTTATTGAAAGAAATAGAATATACTGCAGTTTGTGATAATTAGAAGGCTAGCAGCCCAGAATATGCTTAACTTTAACTTTGGTGAAACATGTGGCTTCATGATAAGGTAGCTGATATCTAATGTATCTGTTTTGTTTTAGGGGAGGTGGCAAAACTCTTTGCAGATGCTGGTTTGGTCTGCATTGCTAGTCTGATCTCACCATACAGAAAGGACCGCGATGCTTGTCGTGCAATTGTGCCAGATGCAAGTTTTATAGAGGCAAGTTTCCTCAAGAATGGTCCTTCATAAACTGGGTTCCAATTTTTCTTACAGATCAAATGTGATTTAGTTATATTAATATAGGTTTTCATGAACACCCCTCTGTCATTGTGTGAGTCAAGAGATGCAAAAGGCCTTTACAAGCTTGCACGTGCTGGAAAGATCAAAGGTACACTTTTAAAAATATAAGGGGACTTCTAAACTATGTGTGGAAAATCTTTAGTTAAGAAGGATTCAGAATAATTAAATCTTATACCAAATTTATTTCATGATAGAATGAAATGATGAAAAGAGATTTATGTAACTAGTTTCAATTAAATTTTTGATCAAACTTGTTGTTGTTGTTGTTCTTGTTGATGATGGTGTCTAATTACTATATTTCACAGGATTTTATTCAATTTGGAGATTTTGAATTATGGGTTTTTAATTTTTAATTTTTTGAAAACACTCTGCCTTTTGTTTTTAGGTGTCCACTCCACTCTACTAAAATTGGAGTTAAGTGTAGCAAACACCTTCTGTTAAATGCAGCTTTGACAGTGTAGCAAACACCTGTTAAATGCTGCTTTGACAGTATGATGTGCTTCCTGTTATGTACATCATTCCCTGCCACAACATATGGTTGTAATGAATACAACAATGAACTAAATAAAAGAGAGCATTCTAAAGAATTGATTCAAAACTAAGGTTTATTGCATTCAGTTTGTTCCTTTTTCTTTTTATTTCCTGTGGTGAAATTAGTACCCTAAATAAACTCATTCTTCTCGCTTCCATATAATTTCCAGGCTTCGCAATAAGAGCATAACAAGAGTTGGTAAATACATGAAGGGGTCGCCTAGAAACATAGGCAGACTATATTGGGGTGATTCACAGAGCACAACTTTACCTGGTGCTTAATGAGAAGAAACTTAAGTTTAGAGTTAAACCAACGATAAAAACTTCTAACTATTCACAGTATTGCACATTTGCCCCCGTCTTCTTTATTCGCTTTGTTTAGATTGCTGAATGCAATACCCGAGCCTTCTTTCCAGCCTCTCCTTCATCCCACCCATTTAAAGTGGTTGCACGTTGGATTGCAGGTTTTACTGGCATTGATGATCCTTACGAGCCTCCTCTGAATTGTGAGGTACACCATTAGTTAAACCAGAAAACTTAGACACAGCCATATGCTTTTTTCCTTTTGTTTTTTTTTTTTGTTTTTTGGATGTCTCCTCTTAATGCAGTAGTAGTAAAACAACATCAAACCCAACATCTCACCTTTAATGCATTGCTTGCCTTTTCATGTTGACGTAAGATAATTAACTCACCTTCGATGCAGATAGAACTAAAACAGCAGAATGGAGTATGTCCTACACCAGCTGCCATGGCCGGGCAAGTAGTGGCTTACTTGGAGCACAAAGGATTCCTTCAAGATCATTGATGGATTCAGCTAATGTTCTTCCTCGTGCTGTTTTGAAGCATAGGACCTAGACTGAAAATAATCAGTTCCCATCCCCTCCCCCCATCCCCTCTAACACCACCATGGCCATCTATTAATAGATGAATAAGAAAGAAAGAGAGGGAAGATGAAGAAGATGAGTTGAGAGAGGCCATTTATCCTTGATTTATTTTAATAAATGACTACATATTTTGTTTTTTTATGGTCTGTAGCCCATTTTTCGTTCTTCTCATGACATGTCTGGGTTCAGTCCTGAGATGTGTTGTCTCAAGTGCTTACTTGGGTGATTGCTGGACTAGCTCCAGCGGTTCTATGTATATCTAGTTGCATACATAGAATGACTCAGCCTGAAAATTTTATTTATTAAATAATTTTTCATAACATAATCATGCCATCCCTAGGACATCAATCAAAACCTCAATATAACTCGTCAAAAAACCCCGCAACAGTAAGTACACAGTGTGATCATGTTCATATCCCTTCAATGCAATACAATAATATGTGACTAGACCAACTCCAAAAGGAGGTAGGAGTGTACCAGGTGCGGGTGCACGGTTGCAAGTATACCGTTACTGTTTATTGTAATCTAACAATTAAAAAATAATTTATACTATATATTGCTATTTATTGTAATTTAATAATTAAGAAATTATTCACAACATACAAGATATTGACTTGAATCTTATACTTGTACAATGAGACTTAATTTATTGTACAATGTGATTAACACAATTCTCTTTAATACCGTACCAAGGACCGAGAAACCAAAAAGATGCAAGCGTACAGCGGAAATGTGCGCAATTGGACAGGTTGAGTGGCTAATTGAGAGAAATTGAGAAAATTTTTTATTTCTCAAATTTATAATAATTGAACTCTACTTCTATACAACAAACACAGCATAGATTGGCTACCTATCTCACCTACATAACAAAATCCAACCATCCATCTTCATGATCTCCAAAAATTTAAAAAAAAAAAATCCAAAAATTTGAAAAGGTAAAAAGGCTTCTCTGCTGCTGCCAGTGAGGTAAAAGCCCTCATTCTGAATCACTATCCATACTTCCCATGGCTTTCAATCCTCTTGGTCTCTGCATTGAACACATGAAAAAATAAGATTTAAATTTTCTGCAACCCAAAAAATTAAAGAAAAAAAAAAAAACTCGAAACAAAAGATTTGTGAACAGTAAGACGTAGCTAATAATTAATTAGATGTAGCCAAAAATTATCAAGTACCTTTTTAGAACTCTTCTTCTCCCTAACTTCATACCTCTCTTGGCACATATCAGTCAACCATGCCCCAGGACTCACCAACTGCCACCAACAAAAGCCCCAAGAAAAATTAGAAGAGAGAGAGAGAGAATTAGAATTCTTTGAATGAATTGGGAGAAAAGACTTCAAATACAAAAAGACTTCAACTTCTCCCGTTTTCACCCCATGACAATCTTCATATTTTCAAGAGAGAGAGAGTTTCATCAAAAGGGCACTTACAAGTAAGCTTCTTTGAATGACCTTGGCTCTCTTTTTGGGCCTCTGAGGAAGCTTACAACCTTTCATAGCCATAAAATCCTCCTCTTTCTCTTTGCTTGACAAAGTGATAAATAGCTTTGGCCACACAAGTCCTTTCTCCTCTCCATTGTTACACTCCATTGCAACCTTGCCACTCTCTTCCACACCAACTGAACCTCTTGTGGAGTAATACCGGTCCTCCTTCTCTGGCGACCTTGACAATTTCCGGTTGTCAGTCACACCAGACCGGAGGGTCGCTGACTCAGAATTCCTGTATTCAGACATCACCACAAAAATCAATATCAAGATCCAAAATTTTATCAAAAAATTCAAGTCATTGAGCATTCATTATTAAGGATCCAACAGAAAGTCCTCCCCAGTATCCACAACCCAAAAAACAATTATAAGAATTATATGGATCCAGGCGCTTTTATCCTCTTCTTTGTTTTTCATTGCCCTAGTTATATTATATTTTCTCATCAACCAAACAGAAGATGGAAGAATTGCTTCCAACCTGTTCATATTTTTTGTTGGGAAATTCTTAATTGTCTATTCGGTGGCTGATAAAAAGGGGGGGAAAAGCAGATTAGGAAAAGAACACAGCAGAAATCAAACTGATAACAGTTTTATTTCCTCCATTAGCTTAGCTTAGCTTTCTCAGCAACCAATCAGAAAACACGAAAAGAACTTTCCAACCTCAATTCCTGAGGGTAATTCTCAATTCTCTGCTTGGTTTCTGAAGAAAGACAAGAGAAAAAGTCACATTAAAAAGCAATGAGATCTTCCATTAACCAAAAAACCACCCACCAAGTCCTCATCTACCAGGTAAACAAAATCCAAAAAAGACCACTAGCTGAGATTGAATGCCCATATGCTTTTTTTTTTTTTGTTCTCTTCCTCTCAATCAAAAACCAATAATGAGACACATAAGTCAATTTATCTAACCTGGTGAGGCGATTGGATTGAAGATGAGAAGCCACTTCTTTCTGTGCAGCAGAAGAGACCACAAATCTATCAATCCTAGATGTGTTTTTCCTGCGAAGCAAACCGTCGGATCTCTGCGCGAGGATTCGAGGGTCCCTAACTCTTACACATCTAAGCCTCTTCTTGTTCCCCCACTGCAAGAAGAATTCTGGCTCCAAGGCCTTGCACGCTTTCTGGTTTTCCTCTTCTTTCTCCATGTCTGCCAACAACGACAGAAACACCCAACAACATGAGAAAATGGAACCCACCCGGAACTTCAAATCAACGTAATTTCAGAAATTGGGAAAGTTAAACAACAGAAATGAGATTATAAAGAAGACCCAGAAGTGAAAATCCGAGAAAGCAAAGAGCTTTGCGGTAATAAAAAATCTAATCCACCTCAGAAAACGGGAAAAATACAAAGCAAAATTGAATTCTGATGCAACAACATCGAATTGTAGCGATGACCCAGAACTGAAAATCAAAGAAATCAGAAATGTTGAGACTGAAGAATGAGAGAAACAAGCAAACTGAGAAGACCCACAAGTGATAAATCAAAGAAATAATTCATAAAATGTTGATCTTTGAGAAGACAACAGAAATGAACTGCAGAGAGATAAGAACTCTATAGGTTCTTTATTTTAACTGAAAAATGGCAAAAATAATCCACAATAAAAACAAAAAAGTTGTAGCTGGGGAAGATTGAGTTGTTAAACTCAAGATCTATGAGCGTATAAGATAAAAGGGAGATCTTTACAAAAACTGTATAGACTGCAATTCAGAGGTCTGGCTTGTAGAAATACCAGAGGCAGGGAGAGAGAGAGAGAGAGAGAGGCAATGAAGGGAAGTATAACGCATGGTACCATGTGATAACTGCATGATGATGATAAGAGAATTGAAATTTCTTTAAGAAGAGAGCAGATATATGATATCTGTCTCTGGAGAACAAGCAAAATCTCTCTTCTTAACCAAATCCAAGATCGTTCCTTTTTCAATTCTCTCTCTCTGAAATGCTTCCTCTCTTTGATGATGTCTGTCTCTCAAGTCTTTGTTGTCTACGCCTATACCTTGCAATCCTCTCACTCTCTCTCTCTGTCTCTCCCTCTTTCTCTCTCTCTCTCTCCTTTCACACTGTCTTTCTCTTGGCCTCTTTCTGCAACCTTTGATTCCCTTCTTGTTCTTGTTCTTGTTCTTGCGGTGTTCCTCTCCCTCTGAATTTATTTCCGTCTCCGCCTGTTGATAAACAAAAACAAAAACAAAAAATTAAAAATAAAAAAAGCTGCAGAGTTGTTGTGACCGTTGGATTGAAATGATTGGAAATCTACGGTGAAACGAGCCTATCAGGATAGATATATTAGTGATTTTGGGTTGGTCTCGGTCTCAATTTGTCATGGGGCAGCAATCTGGAAGACCCATTTGGTCTCTCTACTTGTTGATCCATTCGGGCATATTGCTTGGGCTTCGATGTGCTTGTAGGATTTTCTATTGCAAACGTGGGGGCTCAGTAGTTACTGATCACTACTAGCCTTGCAAAAGATTGATGACCCTTTACTGCCCTGCTGAAAGTAATTTGTGTGGGATGATTGCTATATCAAATGGTTTTGTTTTCCTTCTTAATGACAAAAAAAAAAAAAAAACAAAAAGAAAAAGAAAATTGCAATTTGTATGAATACTCCAGCCTTGGGGTTGCACTGCGGCCATCACTTGATGATGATTCACCCAGTTATTTTTTAGGTAAAGTTATGCGGAACTCAAATGCGGATTATAATACATTGAATTATTATATCTATTGGTTGCATTAGAATTAATACTAAAATTATAAATATATATTTAATGACAATATATCTATTCGTGTTTTATAATTAATTGCGTCCTATAGTTAAGCACTGACCTAATCTTAACCCTATTCTCAAAATTTTATATTCTTACAATTTTATATAAATATTTTAGTCCAATCCTGCAATGCAAGTTTCGAGACAAAGAATAGAAAACATCCAATTGCTGCACGTCTTTACAAAATTTTGGGCCTAAAGCTTTTGACAACTCAATTGGAGAGGGACAAGAAAGCCGGGAGAAGAGGAGGGTTCTTGTAAATTTATAAATATGAAGAGTACAACGATGAATCCTCCTTGTCAATGTTGCCACAAGAAGAAGGTTCGAATCCTCAGTTTATAATCTCCCCTATTTTGCGGATTATATTCCACATTAATTGGCCAAAGTATAAAGCCTCCCTCCTAAATCATTTTAGGGTCAAAGAAATTAATTTTTTATATGTTCCGAGAGTGGACTTTTATAATTTGAGTTGTATGACAGCACATACAGGTTATTAAATCACAAAAATAAGAAAGATAAATAATCATTTCATATATATGAACTTACTGTCTTTGGCGTATTTTCGTTCAAAAAAACAAAAAAAACCTTGCACATTTTATATTTCTCTTGGAGAACTTTAGAAAATCAAATTCTTATAAAAATCATTTGCGGCAAACTACATGGGCCACCTCACATGCAAAAGCCATTATGATTAGACATTGGATCTCATTTGCACAATAGCTGGTGGTATAAGATATGATTAGAAGGGATTGCGATATATTGCTTGTCATTAATAAGCTGGTTAATTACGCAGATGGTGCATCGAATGGATCCAAGAATTTAAAAAGTTGGAGTGTGTTGTATGGTTATCCCGCAAATTTCTAAAGAAATTAAGACTGCAATTGAAGGATAGACCAATGCAATTGCAGTTAGTTGCTTCCATCGTTATAAATGCTTTTATTCATCCATACAATCTTGCAGCTTATTGAGAATAAACTTGCAATTCAAAATTGACATTATTAAACGGAAAAGGGAATGCAAAGAAAAGATTGAAGATGCCTTCAAAATTTTGATCTATGCGATTTGGATGACAGATAAATAAAATTTATATAATATTAACGAGCAAGCATTTGGTACAAACCGCGAAAGATAAAGAATTCATAAATTATAATGAGAACACAAATCACAAACAAACAAACCACGTCGATTATACAAAGGGTAACAACCAAAGATCATGGAAATGAATGGAGCTCATTGAAAAAGACCCTTCAAGCCCCTTTGTCCCTCAAAAGTCCCACCCTACCCATCAAAAGCCCTGTACAACATTTGGAACAAAGAAGGGCTAAGAATCACCAAAAATAAATAAATAAAAAAAAGGACATACCCTCGTTCAAGAAATCAAGAAAAGTGAAGGAAAAGAAAGGAACAATGAACATAAGTGCTTCTCGTATTTAGAAAAGAACCCCAAATGCAAGAGCAGCTAGAGAAGCCAAAATGGTCGGTACAAAGACATTGGCATCAGAGGTTGGATTAGGGCTCGGGGCTTCCGCGGCGGCCGCATTTTGAACGGCCGATGCGGCAGCGAGGACAATCACCATGGCCAAGAACAATCTGAGCTTCAATGCCTCCATTGTGAATTTTCTTCTTGTGGGACTGAATTGGAACTTCGCTGGAGGACCAAAGAATTTCGTGACAATGATAAGCTAAGTAAGGGGGTGACAGTGGCACAGCATGTCGAGGTGTTGGTTAATGCTTCAATATATAGGCGGTGAGAGAGGGACAGACGTTGTGGTTACGGGCAAGGCTGCCCGAGGAGACAGCCTATTTATGAAAGCACATGCACGTTGGGGGGGCATCAAAGATTCAAATGAATAATTGGGTTCCCACAAAACGCTTCTTGCCCTGGCCCCACTTGCCAATCTGCCCGTTAGTAGGAACAGGGTGGCCGCTGGCCCTTTTTCTGGTGCCATACAGGCTGTAGCCAGCGGTTTTGTGGGCTTTTCTTGACATTTCTTCATTGATTTTGTTCATTTGAAAAATCATGGTGGCCAATAAATTATGACTTCTGGACAAAGTGGGGTTAACCACTCCGCCTAACTCGAAGAAATCGTCAAGTTTTTGTGCTCTAGAAAAAAGTTAATCCGATTGAATTTCCTTACTTTCTCAAACCTCGCACGTTAAGTGACATTAGGATGCAATGCATCCATCCTTTTTCCAAGGTCCATGGATCTGAAAGACCTCTCCTTCAATTATGTCTAATAATTGTTATATTAAAAATCATAAATTCAAACTTGTACCTAAATATTTAGTAAAATTAAATCTATGTTTACAAAATGTGTTCTCTTAACGCGTAATTCTCACAAGACTTTCAGACACGCTCCTTCTTTCTCATCTCTTACAAAAAAAAAAGAAAGAAAATTCAGACAATGGATTATTTTCGAGTTAAAAAAAAAAAAACAAAAGGGTCATGTTGTGTAGCTTTAGGGTGAAGTCGGTGATGGCAGATTTATTGCTTTAGGGGAATTTTCTTCAGATTTTCTCAACGGCCATGGTCTTTCATTAGTACAAGATAGCTGAGGCGTGTGTGCTTTCTACGTGGCGTACGTGTGCTCACCGTTTTGGCTGGAACGCGGCAGGTGGGGCGTAGGTGTTTGTTTACCTGTATTATCTTCACCTCTCTCAAGTATTGATCATTTCTCCATGGAAAGTTATTGGCGAGTTTCACGTTATTGCAATGACGATTCATGAGTCTTTCCCAAGCAAGAGATTGTTTATCCTTTGTCCTCATTGGTTTCGGTTGACGATTCATCACAATAAAGTACAGCCCCCACATGGCGTTGCTAATGCCACCATTCCCTGCAACCGGAGGTTGCAGCGTCGAGTGGTTTTTATTGTGATTGTGTTGTTGCCTATATGATCGCGTCATACATTTAATTGAGATTAGAGTTTCAGTTTCAACCAATGCATGAGATTCTCTCGGAATTATTTAGATAAATATGGCATCGCGTGAGAATCATTTGATACCACTAATAATGCGCAAATTTTATTAATATTAAGATTTTTTAATCAAAAAATAATTTTAATTAAAATATTAACAAATAATTCCAAATTTATATTCGAATCATCTCACTTTTTTATATAAAGAAAATCCAATCAACAAAAAGGAAAGGTCAATTCTTATAAATAAATAAATAAATAAATAATGTACCGATTCTTTTGCCCTCACAATGCCCCAAGAGACATGGGCTTGGCAATAGGAATGTGGGTTTTCGTCTCAACCTCATGCCCGACTGGGGACCCTTTCTGTTTTGGAAAATTTTCAGTATTGTTGTCTTTTTAAGTATTACTGTTTTTATTTTTTTCTTTATTTGTAAACACCGAATTTTAAATAAAAATTAAGAATTTAGGTAATTTCGTTACTCGAACTCATAGTTGATGATGGCTCTTTTTTTAAGTATTGCTGTTAAATAGTATTATCATTTTTGCCCTCTAAATATTAATTACGTCTAGCTTTTCTGTAAATTATCAAAACTTTGCTAATCATAAGGAATAATGTCCTGGATTCTAAGAAATTATTAAAAATATAACAAGCCCTCCTGCTTTTCCTACTCTTTTTTTTTTTAAAGTTCCTTTCTTTCAGTTTATTCTTGAATTATTATGCAGTTTGGTTTTTCTTTCAGAGAAGACTGTTGCTGCTGCTGCTGCTGCTGCTTCTTTGAGTAGCCCTATGAAAATTCAAAAAACTTTTTTTTTTTTTGGAGGGGTCCAATTTCATATCAGGCTTAGTTAGAGGCATAAATCAAAATTATCTAAGGCCCTTTTGAGGGGCCAATGTGTTTTTTTTTTTTTCCTTTTATTTTTTAGCATTTTCTCTCACCATTCGGCCCCCAAGCAGCCTCAGACATTTCTATACCTCCATATATATTTGTGCGTGTTTGATTATGATAAATTCCAAAAGGCTTTTACATAAACGACACCGTTTGGTTCGGTCAGAGGCGTAGACTTGTCCGAATCGTGTTTGAGGGTGAGGAACTCCTTTTTCCTTGTCGTTCCTTTCCTAGTCGGATTCGCACAACAATTTTATGTGTGTGCTATATAAATTATTTATTTTTTTGTTCTTTCACTTCTTTTGATGTTCTATATAAATTATTTATTTTTTTGTTTTTTCACTTATTTTGATGTTTCTTGTGCACAATGATGTTTGTTTATTTATTTATTTATTTTATTTTATTTTTTGGTTAAGGATGATGCTTTGTTACCAAAGCTCGGATCTTTATTTTATTTTATGTATGCCCTGCAACACGTTTGCTTGTTTTTGAGGATTCTTTTCTTTTTTTTTTTTTTCGCACAACTATTGATTTTGTAAAGAGGTTTTGGGCCTAATGCGCGACTGCGATGTTAAGTTTTGGTATACTACCAAAATAGGAACCAACAATCAGCTGTTAATAATCAATAAATTTCATTAACAGTTATAATAGTATTGAAATCAATAATTTGTTTGTTTATTATAAAATAATTTATTTATTAAAAATTTATAAAAAAATAAATTATTTTTTATTATTTAGTTATATTGCCAAAAAATATTTTTTTATTTTAATTATTATAAAAATAAGAATAATAAAATTAAAATCTATAATCCAAATTAATTATTATTATAAATAAAAATATAAAAAACAAATCTTTAACTAACTATTTAAATCCACCCGATAACTTGAAAATGGTTTTTTTTTTCTCTTTTTAACTTGTATTTCTGTGAAAAGACTATTCTTTTTTTTTGTTAATTTTATAGTTATTTTTTATTAATTATATTTTTTAATTTGTTAAATACAAAAAATGAACGACCATAAGTTAAACTAAACACACTTAATTTCAAGGCCGAACTTCATGTGTGTTTTGATATTGAGTTTGCTTGGCATCGGTTTATATCGATTGCATTGGTGAACAATTAGTATTAGGTCTAGATGTTAAATGTTCCCTCGTGGGCTCGCCTATTAATATTGTCTAAACAAAAAGTTTCGTCTATTGTTTAAAAGGGAACCAAAAAAAAAAAAAAGAAAAGAAAAAGAAACAATCCCCAGACTTTTTTTTTTTTTAATTTTTTTATCTCTCTTTTGACAAAAGGCATTTGGGACCTGGTTGCTTGATGCCGTCGAGTGGATGTTCAGACAACTCATGATTTTTAGCCCTACTTCAGTTCTTGGATATTTTTGAAATTATATGATCCCCCCACAAGACTGCCCACCTGGCAATTCAACTTTGCATGAAGTCAACAAACTCCCCAAGTGCATTGTATCCCATGCTTGGCTCCAATGGTGACTTCACATCACCATGTAGCATCAGCATTTTTCCCAATTTGAGCAAACGTGTGGAATTCATTTTGGTCTCGTAAATCAATGAGCGAGACTTGTACTGTGAAGTGGGTCATGGCTCAATTAATCTCTTTTGTCTGGACAGAGGAGTGGCTTAATCAGTCATTTTCTTTTCCTTCCTCGAAAGTCCACAGAATAGAAATATCTTCATGAGCTTATTAGGGACGAAGAGGGTTATAAAACAAAAATATATTTCATCTCAAGAAGTTTGAGGCTAAGGGTTGACATTTTGACTGCATGATTATTATAAGAAATTTTAATTTGACTTTTTTCAAAAGTAAATTAAGTTAAAATTTTTAAATGAAAATTTATTGAAATAAAAAGGTATATAATTTAAAATAACAAATTTATTATACTTAAAAAAAATCGAATAAATATAATAAGCACTTTTGCTATAACTACAAAAAAAAAAAACAAAAAAAACAAGAAGCTAGCTATATCTTATTTGTGCACAGTTAGAAATTATGGTCAAAGATATTGAAGATGGTATGGAGGGCAAAGTTCTAGTACAAAATTCAACAAGTTCTAGACCCAAAAGAAAGTTCAACAAGAAGTTTCAATTATGACTTGCGTACTTGTGGTTTTGTTGACAATTCTTTGGGCCAATCTAACAACAGTAAGCATTTAGCCAGGGTTAAAAAGACACCAAAATCAAGACGCCTCCCTCTAATAATAAGTGGTTCATTTATAAGAGCCTCTCGAGTACAAACAGCAAGGATCCATTAGAATGTATACAGGCAGCATTATATGTTCTCATATACAAATATGGAGACCCCACATGAATCATGTATAATGCAATGGCAGATTCACCATCTCCAATTGACACAAAGGAACGATAGGGACATCTCTCTGGTAGCCACTGCTTTAGAGACCATTGTAGTAGCCACCATAAGTTACATGGGCTCTTGTAATGGGAACTCCTCTTACTGTTGAAATTGCTTCATTCAATTTTGTTGCATGGTGAACTACTTGCTTTATCCTCTGCAACAACCAGCATTTGCGGGTTTGATTAGAAGAAGTATGCCCAAAATTGGGTATTACCTGTCAGGTATCACTCCATTTCCACAAGAGAGAAAAATTTGGTGGAAACATCTTAATTCAATAAAAACACTGTTGAACTTAAACAAATAATAATAATATATAAACTGTTGGATTAATTGTGTGTCTCCCACATATCTCTTATTATATTGTTACCCCGTCAAACTCTTCATCGAAAGTCTAAAAAGAATTCCACTTCTTCATCGAAAGTTTAGGAAGAGTTCCACTTATTAAACGAAATTGTTCTAAAAACAAAAGAATAGTTATCAAATGGACATTATATGTGAACCATATTAAGTGATCTATGTTTATACTGGAAAGGGGGCATGATCTATAGACATAGTGCTAAAATATGCCAAAAAAAGACAATATATGTGTAAAAAGAAAAAGGGTACAAAAAAATTGGAAAAATCATAAACATAACAAACCTTGTCATCTGCATAAATCTGGAGCCTCAAATTGTGGTTCTGATGTTGCTGGTTGTTCTTTTGGTGGCTTCCCAGAATGATGATACAGATGGTAGCAGCAGCAGCAACACCAAAGGAGCAAATAGCACCAATCCCAGTGAAGCTCCACTTCCATAAATTCAAGCCTCCAGAATTTTCCTCCCAGATAGCCTTATCCTCCTCTTTTACATCTTCTTTTTCATTCTTGAATCTTGGGGAACTGACCTTGTTGTCCAAAGCCTCACCTTTATAGGCCTCACTTTTGCCCTCAAATTTGAAAGTACCTGCAGCAGCATCAATCTGAGGAGGCAAAAAGGCCCTAGTACCTGACTTCGGAGAATCCATTTTCATGTCGACAAATTCATTTTCCTTCATTTTCTTGAAGAAAACTTGAGAAACTGAGTCTTGATCAGCTTCTTTTGATCCCAAGATAGGATCTTTGACTCTGGGCATGATCACAGGAGGTACCACACTGATGTCAATAGGTACCTTTGTGACTTCTTTAAGCTCTTTCTCTTCTTTTTCCTTGCCGGTTGTGTTGGCAGTATCTAATTGGACTGGAACTGGGACAAGCTGGTTAGGCACGGCCCTTGATTTTTTTGGTGGTGAAGTTGGGCACATGAAGTAGTCCATGTTGAAGACAGTTTTTGGATTGGAGCTGCGCTTGCTTATCACAAAGATCTTCTTTTCAGCATCTTCACGGTAATCAAGGAATCCATCATGGGGAAGTATCTCCCACTCGTCAAGATCCATTTTTTTTTTTGTTTTTTTTGTTTTTTTTTGAACAAATCTTTAGAAGTGCAGTTGGATCAAGGAGAAGGGGTTATATTCTGTTCATATATGGCAAGTGTTTTTGAATGCTATTTTGTTGGTTAATTATTGATCAAAGAAGGTGGGCTTCTCTTGCAATTTTCATGAAAACTAAGAAGCCAAAGGCCACCGCACCGTGGTGTCCTCTTGCTCTTTGGAGTGAAATAATCAAAATCTGTGCAAGAAACACAGAACATGACAAGGTTTGAGTGCTTATCCTTCCCAAAAGTTGACAAGGGGAAGAGTGGTCCGTTGGGACCTACTTAGGAGAATGCCTTGATTGATGGGGCTTCTCGATATTTTTTTTTTAACTTTTATTTAATATATATATATATATATATATATATAAATATCTTCGTACTTAATACAAATTAAAATTATTTATTAATATTTTTATTTAATTTTTTATTAAAAAATTATATTCAAATAATATTAAATTTAAGTAAATTCTTTATACTTAATTTTAATATTAATAAATTTAAAATTAAATATTATATTTTTTTTATTTATTATGAGACAAATGACAATAAAAAGAGTTAAATTTGAGTTAATGTAAAAAAAAAAAGTACGAATAAATTTGATTGCTTTTGTGATACTTTGGATCAATTTAAGCAAGAATACATGCACATGGTATTCGGAAACGTGTTCAAAGTATGAAAAGAAACAATCTACAGGTCCTCTTTTTTGGCCTTTTTTTGGCACTTTTCATGAAATAATGAGAAGAAAACTGGGGGGGGGGGGAGAGAGGGCCCTTTGGATTCCTTCAAGAGCCTCTCTCCCGTGAGGAGGGGAAAAGAGAAACGAGTGTCGGTTGGTGGTTGCTTGTGAAAGTTTGCTTGGAATGAAAGTAACTGGGCAGGCCTTTGACGAGAAAAAGGAGTAATAGTGAAAGGGATGCAGCCCCACGCAGCTCTGAACTGTCTATGGGCTGGCGTCTATGGCCATCCGCACCATTAAAATTTGAATGAACTCGAAATATTATTATCTTACACATCTTGTTTCTTGTATGTATGTCCATGTTTGCCTTCACTTAATTTGCTGTTGTGCCAGACGTAATCTGGTAATGAATGAAGTTAGTTGATTAAAGAATAAATCCTGAAGACCTTACTTCTAAAGCACTTCTTTTTCCTCAATTGACAAATGGGAAAAAACATACGTAGATCCTTGTAAGACCACATGGCTTGTAATTCAGCCTTTGCAGCTTTCTGTAAGTCGCAATTTTATGTGACCTCAGCAACGGGGTGTTGGAACAACTGAAAAATCTGACTAAAAATCGAACGTAAATTTTAGTTAATTAAATTGAATTTTTTTTTTATAATTTTTTAGCAGTTTTAACTGTTTCAATTTGATTATAGTTAGATTCACCGGATTTGACGGTTTACCTTATAGACGTAATATTGGACCATCTTCTTGCAGCGTTGACAATTGTTTCAAGAGGGAATTTATAGCACCCTCCTCGATTTTTTATTTTATTATTATTATTATTATTATTATTATTTGCTGCGTAAACCAAAGTCTATTTCACATCAATTTTTAATGAAATATTTATTATTTGACGGGCGACACTTGTGTGCATTTTCTTCCTTCTTGATGGTGATATTCCAATGCTTGGCTTGTAGGGCATGCAACAATTATTTGTAATTTTTTTTTTTCTTCAAACATTTGTTTCCTTCTTATGTACATCGTGGACGTTTATGGCTTGCAAGTTAATGCTAGGAGGAGAGAGATTCCAATACAAAGTCATTTTCAATCAACAGTAGCCGAACACGTTGTTGAAAATTTAAGGGGGAAGCTTCCGCCCAAAGGGGGATGAAATATCGATACATGTAGGCTGGTCCACCTAGAAAAATTGGTGAATGGATTAGGCTTTGTTGCATTTTATCAAAGGAATTAAGCTCGATATTATGTGATTTATAAAAGAGTTAGATATATTCAATTTTATTTATATTTATATACAAAAAGGTTCTTTCTGAGACTTGAACATGTACCCTTGAAATCTTAATGAATTAACATTATCCTTGTACCAAAGCTCACCCTTCGCACCTCTAGTTTATAGAATGCGTACTATTCATTAAAGTAAAGTCTGGTCGAGGGTTAAGGAAAGGAATTTTGAAAAGCACAAGAAAATGGGATATAGGCCAGTGCTCCCTAGAAAAAGGATCACATGAATCTCAAGCAAATTTTGATGATGTAGCTTGGAATCAAGTCTGCAGAAAAGAGGTGAGATTTTGCAAGGGAAAGCTTTACCTTACACAGCAGGCTACACTCGTTCAGAAAAACAAACAGATAAGAGAGTCCAGAACCTGCCCTCAAAGTGACACGGTGAAGGTGGTCCTGTGCCCATGGTGTAATAATTGTGTCACGGGCATGCCTGCACCTCACGGAGTGGCAGCAGGCACCATCCAGGGGGGAAAAATGAACGATGCCAAAACATGTTGTTTTTCCAAATCACCAAAGTGGGAAAGGGGGCAGAAAAATGTGCATGCCACCGCGACAAAAGTTTGAAGGCAAGCAGTTTCTTGAAAGACTTGTACAAGACAGTGCTGAGATAACACAACAATTTGAATGGACAATGTCTACAAACTTTTACTTTGTTGGGTTGAGGATTTAGTGATCAAGCTTTATTTTTCAATATTCCTCTATTTGAGTCATCTCAACAGATGCTCAGAATCCTGCTGTTTTTGAGCATGTGTGTGTGTGTGTGTGTGTGTGTGTGTGTGTAGAGAGAGTGTATACAGAGAGGGAGAGAGAGAACAATATGGTTACATTCACTGATCTTCAGAAATGTTCCTCCAAATGACAAATAATATACACTAAAAGAAAAGCTGTTCTCAAATTTACATATGCCTGTTTGATTCCCCCCAAAAACCAAAACAAACTGCAACAGCTTCATCTATCATCATTATCACTAATAGTAAAATTTCAGCGAGAGAGAGAGAGGATTTCAGCGAGAGAGAGAGAGAGAGAGAGAGAGGACAGAGTCTAACCGTAACAAGTTCTAGAACATTATCTCATCCATCACCAAGATTTGGGTGTTGCGTTAGTGTTACGATCTAGCTGATGATGAAGATTTGCCTAGAGAAACAGAAGCCAGTGAAGAAGCCCAAACAGGACAATTTTTAGCTCTTTCATGGAAGGTCCTGGTCATGCTCAATGTTAGCTTGGTCCATATCCTCCTCACATCAACCATGTGAAGGATGCGCCCGAATAATTGGCTTGTCCCACCAAATATTTCCAAATTGAAATGTGGAACATACGAGCCCCAAAAAGCCTTGAGATGAGACAATAACTTGGGAGATACAAATAGCAGTAGACGTAAACACAGGAACAATGTAGCAAATACCAAACAGAGTTCCCTTTTCATTATCTGGTCCAAGGGAGAGCCATCCCATGGCTGCAAGATAGAATCTTCGTGACCACCCAAATTGCTTGGCTCATCTTCAACAAGATGTTGAACAGGTTCAAGCCCTGAATCACAAGCAGAGGTCACAACACATGAATTATAATTATGCTATTGACCCTAGACTATATGGTCAGTTGGTGGTGCTGGGAATCTGAAGTAAGCGTAGGGCACAGGCATTTCACAATACTGATGGGGATCCTCTCAGGTTAGCGATAATATCATGTTAGGTGTGTATGGATTAGTGAATTTGAAATAAAGGTTGAGGTTAGGTTCTTCCTCTTATTTTGAAACCAATGATCCATGTGCACCAAACACAGTAGATCATGTTATCTCTAACATGAAATGAGCTCCATCCAAATAACACACTAAGCAATTTTTATGATCTTCCTATACCATGTGCATGCGTCATCATGCTTAGCATCAAACAATGAGATCAATGCGTTTTTGGGTGGAAGCAAAATTGCAAGAGAAAACTTAAAACAGTTCATCAATTTACTCCCACAAAAAAATGAGTATGAACTCACCTGTTGTTTTCTCATGGAATTGCACTAGAGATTGGAGGTTCTTTGGGCCAAAGTACTGCACCTTTGACATTTGGTTGACAATGATGACTGAAGGCAAGCTGTGGATTCCATATCTTGAAAATATACTGCAAGACATCAATTGACAAAGTAATCTAATTAAAAAATTTTGGTGTTGGGTTGCAACTGCCTAAAATAACTAATTTTGACAAATTAAGTGCCCTGGCACCAGAAAAGGGTGTACTACTTATAGCCAAATGCTTTAAGGCAAGGTCTAAATAAATATCTTTCTTTCCAAACTGGCCAATAAGAAAAGCAGAAAGAATTTGGATAGGAAAATGCTTACTTGTGGGGAGTTTGCTCAGAGAACAAAAAAGGATAAATAAAATCACACCATTTATTACACAATAACTAGGAAGCTTCAACTCATATTCGCTCAAAAGGAACCAGCTGATTAAGGGAGGGACTGCTAAATACTTCCTAGAAACTGAAATAGGTTAGCATTCACATGCAGGCCTGGTTGCACACAAGGACACACATGCGTTACAGCATACAGTCTGGCGTTTAAGCACCAGTGTGTAAACCATTGATGAGTCCAACTTTACCATGGCCTCTTTAGCAATACTATCGACAATGATAACATAAAATTACAAACAGGTCAAGAAGCATGATACCTTGGCAGGGCTGAAGAGTGTTCAACAGCCAAATGTTCTATTTGAGGGAACATGGAACTAAGCAGCTCAAATTTAGGGCGCAGATAGCTTGAAAATGGGCACCAGGAAGCATAAAAGAGTACAGAAATATAAGCATTCTCCGGCATTGAAGTCAAAGCTCTGTCCAGGAAGTTTCCATCCACCTATTGACAAGAAATGGATATAAAACTCAGCAGGAGGAAGCAATTCAAATTTGGAATTTTTTATGACTAATCAAATACATGACAGGTGATCTTGTCAAAAAAGGGGAAGAGGTATTATTTTTGATAATGAATGAAAAAGGCTGAGTGATGGCCTAGTAGAGGAAATAAGCCATCATGGCATATTTTACCCAATTTATGAAATCTGGCATACAGATCCAAATCATTGTAAAAGAATGTTCACTAAAATTCTAATGGACAGCTGGATGAGTTTTGTGAAGGCAAAGATTAAGGGGAGAAAAAAAAAGCCTGAAGATACTCATCAGTTGTAAATTCAGCCAGATCTGATTGCCAGTATCACTTTCATTTCATATTAAGAACAATTAGAAAACAACAAAACTAAGAGCTGTGACATACAAGGATTATACTGCTACATGTAAATAACTAAATCCTGCAGATTCCAACTTGCTTCAGACTCTCTAATTTGATTAAAGAAAATTGAATAATCCCTTTTGCCCAATTAATAGGTTCAAAATCAAAGCTAACTAGAGTCAAAAGAACTAAAAATGCATATCAAATAAACATAAATACAAGAATAACAACCATCTGTTAACAATGAGAATTTCTGACTTGTGTGAATCTAACTCACTTTTTAAGCTGCCCATTAGAAGATTTTAAAGCAACAAGAAGATTTCCTTCCTGTCCTATTTTAGTGGGAAAAGCATGGGAAATCCCATTCGTACAAGCTCTTCAATTTTTGTTCTTTTAAAACAACACAATTGAATTGCAAACCTTATGAATTTTTGTTAATCATGAAGCCATTGAAATAAACTGCTAAAGAAGCATATCATCAATATTCAGTGAGCTTTTTGGTGGGATAACAGGCACTGCCAAGCTGTAACTGTGTATCTTACATTAGCAGTGGATCAGTTCAGATTTTGTCATGATATTATGAAAATGAACGCATCAAGTGGCAAACTTCATCTATAAAAAGCATTGGCATGATGCAAGTTGTCTGATTGCAATGAACATACATTCCACTACAAAGTATGGTTTATCACAACTTTAGAACTTGAAGGACCCCTAAAACTTGGTCACACTATCTCCTTCTAAATTGGTCACGTTAGTTCAGATTTTGTCAAGATATTATGAAAATGAACCCATTAAGGGGCGAACTTCATCTAGAAATAGCATTGGCATGATGCAAGTTGTTTGATTGGCAATGCACATACATTCCACTACAAAGTATGGTTTATCACAACTTTAGAACTTGAAGGACCCCTAAACTAGGTCACACTAACTCCTTCTAAATTGGGTCTCATGACCTCTTGACACTTAAAATTTTCTTTTGCTTCTAAGCATTTCATTCTAATATTCAAAGAAATCAGCAGCATCTAGTTCAACCTGCAGGTCACTTTTGGTGGGTAAAAAGATAATAACTTATAGAAGTGAAAAAGTGGCGCCCAAACCCTGTGTAGTAGCCAAAACAGCTCAAAGTTCACCACAAACCAAACCACCAAAAAACAAGCAAACCAAGCAATTTGTATAGAAATTCCACAAATGCTGCATAGTAGCCTAAACAGCTACAAAAGGCATTCCACTTATTTGAATGCTATACAAAAGTTCAGAGGATTTCTTGTTCCCTCTAAAACAGTATCAACCAGAGTGGAAACAATGTCATACTGAGGGCACCTTGTTGGTTCTCTTCTATGTCACTGACAATAATTAAATATTACTCAAGAAGTTATTATTTTTCAATGGCTTCTTCACCATAGCCAGAATTCCAGAAACCCACTGGAGGATGATTGATAAGACACAGGCAGGAGGGTTTATAATGGGAAAGGGAAAGATTGGAGCTATGATTTCACAACAAGTGGACAACAAGGTTTTACAGCAAGAATAATTGTAACCAAACCGGATAGAAGGCAAAAGGCTGTGTATTTCTGAGAACAGGCGCAACAAAAGAGTCAGAGATACTAAACCTAAGCTCTGATACCAACTTTTCCACATCTTTCAATGAATTGAGTCAAAAACCTCAACATTCAACAGGAGATATAACATGTAAATGGAACAACAATGCATCAAGATGAAGAACAATCATTCATGCACAGAAAGAAAAATTTGATGAGTGAAAATTCAAAGACAGTTTAGTGTTCAAACAAGAAAAACATTCCAATTCGAAATTGTGCTTTGTCTCAGACAGATGTTTCCATGTGCAAATAACAAATTGGTTTATAAATAATTAGCCCCTTAGCTCACCCAGAGTTTTGCACCAAATTCAAACACATATGCCTCTGTCTATTCTAAGCCAATCCACTCCTTTCCTCACAGCAGCATTTTACAACTTCTTGCCTGTCAAAGAGACTGATGTAATTTATTAGTTTATTGGAGAGAAAAATCTTGATATAATTCTGAGACCAAAGTATGGAAATTACACATATTTTTCCAGTTTTATTTTGCCTCTTTTTTTTTCCCCCAAATTTAAGCACTCATAATCAATCACACGCCCTAACAATAGAACAGCATGCTGAAAGCATCGTACAAAGTCCTTAAAAACATCAAGGTAGTCCCTTCCATGAAATTACATTTTCCAGTACAATAACTGGAGGGCAGAAAATTAAGAAAGACTCCCAATACCTGTACAACACAGCGCTAAAAGCTCTATATCTCCAACAATTTTTAGCAAGGTACCAACAAACAACATCTCTAGGCTAGCAGCCCCATGCACTTAATAGCATCCCTTCTCCGGTTGTAGAATTTGAGTTCAAAATGCAAACTACTACCTAGTCCTTTATGTACATTAAATCAACACGCAAAAAGTCTCAAACACATTGCAAGCCCTGAAGACCTCGCACCAACAAGATTGTTGATTTTGTACTCAAAATCATAATTAAACTCACCCACCCACAACTACAAAAAAAAAAAAATCAGAAGTTAACGCCCCAATTCACAAAGTCTTCACACAAAAGTGAAACCAGCAATTTTCACCCACAACTTGGATAATAAAACCAAGGGCAAAAAAAATTCAATTAAAACCCATCTAAGCGCTCATGAAAAAAAAAGGAAAAAGAAAAATGGAACAGCCAGGTCGGTCAAATAAAATTAAAAAGTGAACTACAAGAAAACCCCATCTTCTAAATAAATCAGACCAAGCACTAAGAACCCATCAATCCAAAACCAAAAAAAAATCTAATATGAACAAAATATAACAAAAAAAATTGATACAAATAAAATTAATTAATTAATGAAAAATATTTAAAATTCAAAAAAAAAAAGAAGTACCTCAAGAACAGGATTTGGGGAGATCGAGAGAGGGCATTGAGATTGAAGATTGTGCATAAAGAAATCGGATTCTTTGGAACACATAGAAGCCGATGCCGACATGAGCCCAAGAGAAGACAAGGTCCCAAAATAGAGCAAGAAAGAGGATGCCAGAGCCATTGGAGGAGAGGGCACAAACCGAGAATACAACGCACGACGGAGGGCAGAATAGGAATAAAAATTATTAATAAACCAAAAAACGTTTAGCAGATTACGATGATGAAGACTATGAGTACGACGATCTACACACACGCGAACGGACACAGACACGAACACAAGCGGTATACAACAACAACAACGACAACAACAACAACGACAACAACAAAAACAGGGAAAGACTATGTTTCTCTCTCTATCTCTCTCTCTCTCTCTCTCTGTGTTTTCTATGATATACTAATAAAGATAATAATTTTGGTGCCTTTTCTATTATTATTATTTATTTGTTATTTATTAAAAAATTATTATATTATAAATTTATAATAAATATTTTTTATAAATTTTATATTTTTATTTATAATTAAAATTATAATTTTAAATATAAATATATAAATTATTAATTACTGATTTTTTTAATAATTCTATAAAATAAAAAAATCCACCTTCTCACTGTAAAGGTAGTTTTTATAATTTTTTATTTTAATTTTCATTTTTAAGGTATGTTTCAAATACCTAAATGCATATTTTTTTTTTCTTTTCTACTTTTCATTTTAGCTTTATCATATTGTTATTATTGTTTTATTAATGTTGGCAGAGTCGAAAGTTAGATGGATTTTTTTTCTAATATATGTAACATGGGAGGACGCTTTTGAGAGAAAAAAAAAGAATTGAAATATAATTTTTAAAAATATATATATTTTAATTCTACCACAATAAAGAAAATTTTCTCTCTCTTTCTTCTTTTTTTTTTTTCCTATTTTATAAGACTTTACTCTTATATTTTTCATTCATTCCATTTATTGTGTGCATTTTAAAGTTCTAATCTTTGATCCCGAATTTATTCTTTTTGTTAAAGGAGCTTATATAAAGGTATTTACTTTACAATGAAGTAATGCTTAATTAATTTTTTCATCATTACAATAAAATAATAACATATATAATTTTTTTAATGTATTATTTTAAAATTATCTGATCAATTTTATATAACATTAAGCTAATCATTGATGATGTGATTAAAAAATTAACAATGCCAAAAGTAAAAATGTAATCATAAAGTATGAAATGAATTTAGATTATATAATAGGGTAAGAAAAGAAAAATAAGGTAGTTTAAAATTAAAGAAAATTTTAAATAATATTTAAGTAAATAATAAATTTATAAATTTAATATTATATTATAATTTAAAATTTTAATTTATTAATTCTATGAATTTTTTATTGATATATTA
This sequence comes from Bruguiera gymnorhiza, assembly GCA_020883675.1. Classification (NCBI taxonomy): domain Eukaryota; kingdom Viridiplantae; phylum Streptophyta; class Magnoliopsida; order Malpighiales; family Rhizophoraceae; genus Bruguiera; species Bruguiera gymnorhiza. Next base: position 1,049,757 of record JAIRCJ010001048.1, read on the forward strand.
TTTAATTTTTTTAATATTATATTTTTTAATTATATCATTTATATATTTATATTTAAAATTCTAATATTTTTTTAAATATAAATCTCTCACATATTTAATTTATTATGTTTGAAAGTGCTAAAAATTCATTTTCACTTCACTGTACCCTGACAAACTAATATTGTTATATTTGATATAAAGTATGCATTTACCAATATTTTAATAATCATACTTAATTTATTTGCTGAACCATTCACCAAGCTCGCTCATAATTTAACTTTACTTTACCTAATTAAAGTGTGCATTTGCTAATATTTTAAAATTCATGTCTAGTCTATTTATTAAATTATTAACTCTAATATCACTTATTAGAAAAATGTGAGAGCTAAAAACCTTTTAACGAATAATTAACTATGATCCCTCTTGTAGCCAAACTTGTTTGCGAGTCAATTTTATTATACCTTATCCAAAGTGTGTGTTCTTCAATTCTCTGAGAGTCCCACTCGATCCATTTGTCAAACTATTGACTCTAATATACTTGTCATGAAAATAAGGAAGTTTAAAATCCTTTACCAAACCTTATATCACTTATTAGTAAAATATGGACTCCAAAATTAAGGATAAATTTAAATAATATCAAAATAAGTAATAAAATAGTAATAAAATTATAAAATTAATATTATATTTAATTTAAAATTTTAAAATAGTATATTTATAAATTATTTTTAATTATATATTACTTCTATTTTTTTAAATAAAATTTCTTAACGGTATTACACACTTATATTTAAATTTTTAAAAATGTAAATTGTCAAAATGTAATGAAGATTATCTAATCTAGTTAAATTGCATTCATATATTAGATATTTTAAGATATTTTTATTAAATGTGATAAATATTTTTAGAATTATTTAATAATGATAAGACTAAAGAATTTATATTTGGTTATAAATATAAATTTGTGGTCCTACATTATGTTTGTTGATGACTTCCATGGTCATACATCAAAATATGATAATAACTGGAAATTAAATGTATCAAGCTGTAACTAAATAAAAATTACTAACAAAAAAAAAAAGTGAAAATACTCCACTTTGAGACAGCTTGCAAAATTAAAAGTTCCAGTTTTCCAAATTAAACCCAAAAAGAAAAAGAAAAAGAAAAAGAAAACATTTTGCGTTCCACTTGGTTGACGTTTTCAAAAGTGGCGCCCGGTCAAAGGTGTACCAAAAGACTCGATCTTTTATTTCATACAAAACAGGTACTGGTGGGATGTATTTATTGTCGATATTTGGTACACACGACTTTTACAACATTTTTTTATTATAAATTGAAAAATATTAATACATAAAATTATTTTTTGAAATTTTAATAAGCCCACGATACATTATTAGTCATTTTAAGTAATCAAATACTTAATATATTAATTATTAAATATAATCTTGTAATCATTACATATTTAATAGTTGAGATTTAAAATTTAAAAATTTGATTTTAATAATAATAGTTAATTTTGTATCTTTTAATAATTAAAATTAAAAATTTTAATTTTATTATATAATTTATAATTAAATAAGTCTCTTGAAAATTTTAAAAAGAAATTTCTCTTTTCAAAATTTAACTAAATCAAAGAAACACTTGGAAACATTATTATTATTATTATTTTTAAAGTTAATTAATAAGTGCTCGTTAACGGATAGATACATGTATTTGCCTAAATAAAAAAGAGAAAAAAGGAAGTAATTAATCGCCGGCCGAACCGAACAAAGCCGACGCGGGATGATCTCCTACCCCGGAAGGAGATATACGATATATTCGTCTCCAAACAGGCCTCGAAAGTCCCGCAACTGAAAGCAAAACTCAGCCAGAAGCGAGAACCGCCTCTGTGTCTCGCTCTGTACTGCATCCATCTTCTTGACGACGAGGTTCTCAGAAGAAGGCCGCGAAGGGGCCGCCGCAATCGGAGGAGTCTGGGGTGGTCTTGTGTGAGAGAAAGCGAAAGGAATTATGGAGACCACAGATAAGAAGGAAATGGACAACAACAACAATAATTCACAAACGGTGGCCGATTCAACCTCGGCACCCGTTAATAATGTTGTTGTTGCTGTAGATAAAGAAGCCGAAGAACGCCAGGCGCGTGACCTCAAGGCTGGCTTGCACCCGCTCAAGGTCTCTCCGCTTTCTTTTCCCTTACTGCGTCTCTTTGCTTGTTTGTGTGGCTGTCTTGGCGGCGGCGGATGCGGTGGTTGTGTTGGTTTTTTTTTTTAATTTTATGGTAGAAGGAATTATATTACAATTTTTATTTTGAGATTAATGAGAGAGAAGATCAATCAGAACAATTATATCTCACTGCAAGCTTTGAAGGAGTTAATTAAATTTGATATTAAGATGTTGTTGTTTGATTTTTAGATTTATGAGTGAAAAGATTGTACCTGTGGTGGCTGTCACGAATGTGCTTGGCGAGAAATAGGCTTTTTAGCAATTGATTTTTTATTTTTTATTTTATTTTTTAAACTCTATTTTGGAATGGGATGGACCTGTAAATTTGTGATTGCCCAGAGTTGGGATGGAGACGGCTGCGGTGTAGATGTTAAACAAAAAAAAAAAGAGAGAGAAAAGAAAATCTCGGTTGCAGCCACAATGCTGCAATGTTTTGTGGATGATGAAGGGCTTTTGTGAGTCTTTTCTAGCAGTTGGATTAGAAATTGGGGCAGGAGTTAAGATGCTATCAGTGTTAACATGGCTATTGACTTGAGGCATGTACCTTAGTTCATAGAATTATAAACCTATACTTTGTGAATCTCTCAACTGGATTGGAGGCGAGGCAGATGGTTTGCTTAAGTACATATATAAGTATCTTACCTTGCACTATGTGATTCGACAATAAACTGTATTTATCTTGAAGTTTGAGAGTGGAATATATTTGGTATGCTTTTCTTTGCTTAGTTTAGCAAAAGACATAGATTAAAGGGGGCATCTCAGATTAGCTGTGTTTGGGTCACCTTGCAATGCCCATGTTACCTTTTTTTCTTTTAACTAAAGGTTGAATTTTCACAAATGCAAAGCTCAATTCATGGGTATGTGCTGCTATTTTAGCTCTTGTTTTATTTGCTGAACTTGAAATTCATTCAGCTTTTTCTTCCTTTATGGTGGTGTTTCTTTTTGGCTTCTCAGATGCTTATACATGTTATCATGCAATGCACGAAGTTTTTCACCTTCAACAATAGCATTGTGTTAGAATATGCTTATCTTTTTCTTTAACTTCCCATTTTAGTTGGGCTTATTTTGTTTTTACTTGTCTATGATCAGCATAAGTTTGCATTTTGGTACACTCAAAGAACACCGGGAGTTCGGACGCAAACATCATACGAGGACAACATAAAGAAGATTGTTGACTTCAGCACAGTAAACATTTTTGTGATAGAATGCCTGTGAAAATATGTTATTTCTTACCAAAATAAAAAAAATTATTTTTGGTCCTGTTTTATGGATTTGGCCTCTACACATTCTTTTATGAAGGTTGAAGGTTTTTGGGTCTGCTACTGCCACTTGGCTCGACCTTCGTCTTTGCCAAATCCAACCGATTTGCATCTTTTTAAGGAGGGAATCCGCCCTTTGTGGGAGGTAACTTTCTGAAACTGATTTTGTAATAGATCTTGATCCTGTTTTTCTTTTCTTTTCTTCTTCCTTTTTTTTTTTGTTGTGTCCATTCTATATTTGTGGGTGGTATATGGGTCCATACTGAGCACAACATAAACGTTGCGAATGATTATTGTTTGTCAGGATTCTGCCAACTGTAACGGTGGAAAGTGGATAATAAGATTCAAAAAGGTCATATCAGGTCGCTTTTGGGAAGACTTGGTAAGAGGAGAGAAATACTTTGCCATCATTTTGCAATTGCTATTGTTGTTGTTGAATTACAGTTGAAATTTTTTATGTTTGTCTAAATGTTGTTGGCTTCTTGTGTCGTGGTGACCGCATTATGTACATTCTACTTGTTTATGGCAAACAAACACATTCACACATGCTCACATGATATGTTTGCATGCATGGTTGTCAATTTGAAATGTCCCTTGCCAGGCCAGCCTTTCATTGATCTACTGGAGTCTTTTCAAATGGAATATGTAATTCAGGAACTTGGATGTCTGATTCGCTTTGTTGTTGGCTAGAGAACATATTGCGTGATAATGACCTACTAACATTTCTGTGTGTTTTTTGTCAACAAAAAAAAAACTGAGTGCTTTAAAATTTCTTAGTCCTTTAATGAGATAAATGGTGTAGTCTGCATTCTTATTTTTCAAAACTTGGTTTTAATAACAAGTTGCAAAAGGGAAGTGTTGGGCCTTGTTCTGTTTGGATCCAAACTGTACTGCTTTTTGTTGCAACCTTTCTGTTAATTGGAAAATCTAACGTGATAGTAGAGTTTTTGTAGAATTTGACAGTAGGTGCTGGTCACCATTTGTAGTAGTACATATGGGACAAGGTGTCTTCCTTCTTCTCTTTTTGTTGGGTTTTTTACCAATTGTTGTACATGTGATGCTTCTTGCTGGCAGAAAGTCAAAATTGGTTTTACGTAGTAGGAGTGCTGGTTTTCTATTAATTTTCATTACTTGTTACGTGCAGGTTCTTGCCTTAGTGGGTGACCAACTTGACTACGGGGAAAACATATGTGGTGCCGTGCTGAGCATTCGGTACAATGAGGATATATTGAGTGTGTGGAATCGCAATGCATCTGATCATCAGGTCATTGTTTACTTAATTTTTGCCTTCCCCCCCCCCTTTAACAGTCTAAACGTGAACTGTTTAAATTTTTTGCTTCTTGTTATCTGTTCTTTATCTTGTCATGCTTGTTGCTAAAATATAATGCCTTAAGCCTCTCTCGTCTTTTAGGCTGTCATGGCTCTAAGAGATTCAATCAAAAGGCACTTAAAGCTTCCCCACTGCTATGTTATGGAATACAAGCCCCATGATGCTTCGCTGCGTGACCACTCCTCGTACAGGAACACATGGTTAAGGGGGTAGACATATTTTTAGTGATGCTGATTGATCTGAAGTCTTAGTGCTGAGGCCCGAGGTCCCTGCTTCGTGTTAAAAACTCCCTCTCTGGTCACGCAGTCCCATTTTGTATCATTACGGAGGCACCTATGTCTCAACATCTTGAAGGTTGAACCTAAGATCGTACCAGCGAAGCAAAATTTCTTCTTTCATGGAATACTGGATTTCCTTTTTGATGCAAAGCTACTTTGAATAAAGTACTGCTATCTGGACGTGAGTTCCATTTAAGAATATGATGTTTAGTAGATTTACTGTTAACCTTTTGTTAGTTGTCTAGGCTTACATGAAGTGTCTGATAGTTTGTGCGTGACTCGTTTGCAACATTTCCTTCTCCTCTTTAGAAAAAGTACCAACAAAGGCCTGACATCAGGATTTGTTGATGTCTGCCTGCTTTAAGTTTGGTGGTCAATCGGTTATATTCCCTCCGATGCGGCTGTGCCCTCCCATCCTCACAACCCACTTAGAAAGAGAAATCCTTATATGGTTGCTAGTGGTAGCATGAAGCATCCATCCTTAAAAAGAAAGTTTCTAATGGTCCATACTCTCTTTCATCTCTGAAAGATGCTTCGTTCCCACCATTATCTATCAATATTTGAATCCCTAACCTTGTCCACGATCATCAGGCCCAGCTGGCACAACGACAGCCCAAGCATGACTTCCACTCACTGCGAGCTTGGCACGTAAAATAAAACGGTGGGGTGGGGTGACATTCTGAGCCTCTACCCAAATTATATTTCTTTTTTGTTTTTTTGTTCTCTGATTCAAGTATAAAATGTCCGTGTCATTTAAAAAGAGAAAAAAAAAAAAAAAGAGAAGCATTGAACGTGGTGGAAACGAATAAAAATGTAGCAAACAAAGACAAATGATTATTCTAATTCCGAAAATTAGCTAGAAAGGCATGCGTAGAGGGTAAATAATGAAAGAACTTGACAAAAGAGCGATGGAGAGACAGTTGAAATTAATACTCATAAGTGGACCAAGCTGCCAAAATGTTCATCTATGTTTATTATCCATGAACCCCAACACTTTCTCTGATTCCACGAACTCGTTTCTTCTGGTTTCCTGTTTCTTACTCTCTCGGAGTTAAAAGAAGAAAGGACCAAAAAAAGGGTCACGACACCATCTCATCACCATTAGCAGGAATGATTATACATTGGCACTTCAGATTGCACCTTCGCGTGTTTTTTCTCTTTTGTATATACTGAAAATATTGTATATGCACAAAATAGACAGACAGAGAATTGAACATTTGTAACCCATCCGCCTTTGGTAAAGCATATTTAGGGTTTATCCCTCGTGACATGTGAAAACAAATTTGAATTCCAGTATTATAACTTTAAATACTGAATTAGATCCATTCCAACACCAATAACTCTAATCCAATCCACATTTTTTTGTTAATTGGCTACACGCTTGCATTGCATGATGGCAAGGCTACATGAGGAGATTTGGTGGAGTGGATGCTATAGCGACAACCTAGCCACCCATAAGCCTTGGAGATAACGGCATCAATAATTCAAACTATATCTTGACAATCAATGATAATAATGGACTTATCTTCAAAATTCAAGTATCATAATTCCTGCCACATCTAATCTTCCACCTTCCATGCAAGTGATGCTTTAACTTAATTAGTTTGAAAAAAGATAAGCTTGATGCACTAAACCCACTTTCAGCTAAATAAAAACGAAATACTATTTACAATAACAAAATTTTCCAAATAACAACATCAATAGAGTTTTAATGCTAAATTTTAATTCATATCCAACATAAAAACAACAACTTGGGTCTTCTTCTCTACCTCTTTTCATTATTTGCATGAGTTTGATCACTTCTATTAAATAGAGTATTTGTTAGTCTTACGTCAAATATACCCATAATAATGCAACATCACTCTTTCAATTTATTATAAACATCTTTATTTCTTATCTAGTCTTTCCTATCTTTCTTTACGCCGGAAAGGGGGGGGGAACAAGTTGATTTAATTTTAAAAAACCATGTGGAACCACATATGTAATCTAATTAATTTAATTTCTTTTTAATTTTTTTAAAAAATAATTAATAACAATTATTTAAAAATTTTGATTTTTATTTACGTCCCTCTAACTTACTCTGTGTGTGTGCGTGTATATAATTTTATTTTATTTTTTGTGCTGTTGTCGTGTGTCCCCGAGTGGTTGCAACAGTTCAGCTCGGTATGATTAAACTTAGTTAACGGGGGGCTTGTTTCATATGTCCAGCCTTGAATGAAAAGCTTCTTGTCTGTATCCTGTTTATATTTATGGCAACTTGTTTTATTTGATTCGACCTTAGCCATTATCCAGTTGTATCGTCGTGTGGCTTTGTTACAACAATTGCAAGCACTCCGCCGGCAGTGACAATAAATAAAAAATAGGATAATACTGTTTAAAGATGCATTTAATTTTATCAAACGTTTGGATTATAATTCAAATTTGTAATTTATATAATAAAATTTAATATTCAAATTTTAGATCACACTAATAAATAATTTTTTTTCTAATTTAATTGAAAAAAAAAAGAAAAGGTGTCAATACTGACAAAATCACTGCACAAAACTATACCTGCTTATTCCAAACTATCAACAACAAACAAAAAAAAACCATAAACGAGTAATCCCTCGTCCATACTTCCAAAACCATTTCCTCATCTGCACGTATTTCCTTCGCCATCTCCCATTCCACCCCAAGTTCGCCAATTGATCTGCCATGCAGTTTCAAATCTCCTTTTTGGGACTTAATCAACTCAATAACCATTTTTGAGTTTTTTTTTTTTTTAATGTGATATAAGATGTGTTTGAAATGAGAATTGAGTAATTAACAATTTAAATATTTATTTTTCTTAAAGTTAAATTTTGAAAAATTTGTGATTTACCCAAAAAAAAAAAAAAACAAAGAGGAAACCATTCGTGGGGCTTACAAATTTAATGAATTTTGGTAGCGCAAAAAACAGGGTTTAAAAGCATCTCTCTCTAAAGACATAAATCAGGTTGCCGCCAAGCTTATGGGAGACAGCGAAACCGACAACGAGCCAAGCTGGCCGAAGAATCCGACCGCCGTGCAGTTGGCATCATACGATGGAGGAGGGACCCACTTGAACCATTATGAGCGGCAGATGTTTATTTTTCAAATTTCAAAACAAAACTTTCCTCTCATATTTTTTTATATTATTTAATTCACCCATTTACCAAATTTGCTCTGTATAATAATAACATTTCCAGTTCTCCACTCCCAACCCAACAAGGCATAGAAAAAATTCTTCTCTTTCATCTTCTCTTTCTGTCCTTTGAAGCAGAAAGAAGAGAGAGAAAGAAAGAAAGAAGCTTTCTTTGAGAGAAAGAGAGGGACTTTTGTGATCTGCAGATCCATCTTTACAAGAAAAAGAAAAAAAAAAAAAGAGCCTTGTGGTTGTGGAGAGAAATAAGGAGAGAAAATGAGGGAGGTGATAAGCATACACATAGGGCAAGCAGGGATCCAAGTTGGGAATTCTTGCTGGGAGCTTTATTGCCTTGAACATGGAATTCAGCCTGATGGAACTATGCCCAGGTATCCCTTTTTTTTGTTTTTTTTTTCTTTAATCTCTTCTTTTGTTTTAATGCATTTTTCTGCAACCCATTAGAGACCCATTCGTGTATTTTGTGATTTTAGGGTATTTTTTGGGTGTAAAATTACATATGCAATGTGATGATGTCTCTTTTCTGATAGACCCTTTTGTTGGTTGTTTGGTTGGTTATCTTGAGATTTTTCTTTTCAAGATCTTAGCTTTTTTTGGAACGGAGTAAGTTATTTGTGATACTATGGCATTGGATCATTGTGGGTTTGTTAATTTAATGGATCTTGTACCTTTCTGTCTCTTTATTGTTCCATTTTCTTTTCCCCAATTAATGTAGGAGAGTAGGCTTTTAAAGTTGGTTTCTTTCCTTTTTTTTTTTTTCTTTCTCTTTCTATTTCTTTTTAAGAGACAAAATTGCATGTATTTATGGGTTTCCTGTTCAAGATGAAGGTGTTTTCCTTTACATATGTGATTTCTATCATGAATGTGGGACAGTTTCAGAAAATGTGTTTTTGGGTTTGTCGTGCAAAGAATTCCTTGCCTGCTCATGTTCACAGTTCTCTTTGATTTTGAGAAACAAAAAAAAGATTTTGCTGGTAACGTGAAATTAAAATCCTGTTTGATAATCAGCCACAAGCCGTCTAAAGGCTAAAGAATCATGCCGTTCAGCTGTTTTCTTTGGGTGGATTCTACAATGTTACAATGGAGTTGGCAGAAGTGTTTTTGTGGGTGTATATTATCTGTTTTTCGACATCTATGGTTACCAATGTATCTCCATTTTGCTGTATTTCTGAATTTGAATGAGTGTGGTCTAGACTGTCGAAGCAATGTAGGAATTAAGTGGCTTCATGGATCTTGTTAACATTTATTCACATTTTGGTGGTGATTGGTTGATTTCTATTGACAACAACATACATGCATTTGGGGTTTAGAAGAAGATGACAATCTCACAATTTTTGTGCTGAAAATTTTATTTGTTTTACTTTGCTCGAGGATATTTCTTATTTATTACTTTTTGTTCATTTCTATTGTACCTAACGAACTTCTGTTCTTCTGTTGCAGTGACACCACTGTAGGCGTTGAACATGATTCTTTTAATACCTTCTTCAGTGAAACTGGCTCTGGCAAGCATGTGCCCAGGGCTGTATTTGTGGACCTGGAGCCCACTGTTATTGATGAAGTTAGAAGTGGGTCTTACAGACAACTTTTCCACCCGGAGCAACTTATTTCTGGCAAGGAAGATGCTGCTAACAACTTTGCCAGAGGGCATTACACTGGTAAATACATTTGCACTGCTCTGTTAAATTGGCAATCTCCTTCTCATTGTATTCATCGACTGAAAGTTACTCTATTGCCCTGGAATAATGCAGTGGGGAGGGAAATTGTTGATCTCTGCCTCGACCGAGTGAGGAAGTTGGCAGACAATTGCACTGGTTTGCAAGGGTTTTTGGTCTTCAATGCTGTTGGTGGTGGTACCGGTTCTGGTCTGGGCTCACTTCTCTTGGAACGTTTATCAGTGGATTATGGAAAGAAGTCAAAACTTGGCTTCACCATCTATCCTTCTCCTCAGGTTTGTGTTGCAAACCTCAAGGACAACTATAGGGGGATAAATTGTAGAGAAAATTTTCTACCAAATATGAAACATTAATCAGTTCATAAACTTCTCTCTGCCTGACATTATCATATACTAGTTTGTTATTTTAATCTAGATAAATCACTTTTTTGTGCAAATGTTGAGGCAAATGATCTGCAAACTAAACTCATGAATAGAAACTTAGTGAATGTAGAGAATCCTGTGTAAAGAAAACATTCTCTAAATATTTTTAAGGGAAAGGCTAATGTACAAAGCCTGAGCTTGGAAATTAAAACTTGTTTTGATTGCTTTAAGTTTCATGAATTTGGAATTGAGTTGTACAGATCTCCAAGGCTTTCTCCTCACAGAATCACAGGATATCTGTCTGACCTTGTTGTTACGATAGACAATGGATGGTGAATTATGGCTATTTGTGTGTGTGTGGCCACATGTTAAGTGCTTTATCTTTGGATTGAAGTACCAGCTTGAAGACCTCTTTCAGCATACTTTTACTCATTTCGCAGGTCTCTACTGCTGTTGTGGAGCCTTACAACAGTGTGCTGTCTACTCATTCTCTTCTTGAACACACTGATGTAGCTGTGCTTCTGGACAATGAAGCTATCTATGATATCTGCAGGAGATCATTAGACATTGAAAGGCCAACATACACCAATTTGAACCGCTTGATATCCCAAATTATCTCTTCCTTGACCACTTCCTTGAGGTTTGATGGTGCCATTAACGTGGACATTACAGAGTTCCAAACTAACCTTGTGCCATATCCTCGCATCCATTTCATGCTCTCATCTTATGCCCCTGTAATATCAGCTGCTAAAGCTTACCATGAGCAACTTTCTGTTCCTGAGATTACAACCGCTGTGTTTGAACCCTCAAGTATGATGGCCAAATGTGATCCAAGGCATGGGAAGTATATGGCTTGCTGTCTAATGTACCGTGGAGATGTTGTCCCAAAGGACGTTAATGCTGCTGTTGCCACCATTAAGACAAAGCGGACAGTGCAATTTGTTGACTGGTGAGTTCATGTGCTTATGTTTTACATGCAAGGACCAATTTTGGCAGATACCTCCTGCTGCAAAGCTGAGATTAAACTCATTTTATAATTGTGCAATTGGAGTTGCATATGCCAGCTTCAAGTAGTTATGACATGAATTTTGAATGGCTACATTCACAAAATGGCTGAAGCATATATAGCACTGACAATCCTTAACAAGAAGGCACCATAGATTATCCAGAAGCCATTCTTAGGATTGCCGAATTGCCTTTTTCAGGAATTTATGTAATTCTGTTTCCCCTCTTGCTGTCATAGACTTTTTCCAAGATTTGACATAATTAGTTTGAGAGTAATGACACACACTGCAAAAATTTGACTAGTCAAGAAGGAATGAGATTGATTATTGAGGTAAGAAAATAAGGCATTTGAGATTGGCAATTGTGTGGATTGCACATTTTTATTCAGGTTATTTTGTGTACATGCTAATAATTGACATGGTACTTGGTGCTTCTATACGAGAGAATCTTTAGCTTTCAGTTTGGGCTATTGTACCATTATCTTACCAAATGGACAATAATGTTTGTGTCATGAACACTGCTATTATTCTGGGACCTGTTTGGCAGACAAGGAATTTTGATTCCCATTGTGAGGATTGATGTACGCTGCTTATAAAGAAAATAACTTCCACAAATTACAATAGAAAAGAAATCAGATTTTCTATAGATTGACTATACGAATGTTAAACAGTTGTTTTGTTTGTCATTTCTATTTTGATGATCCAGCTAATGTCATGTGATGTGCTCATACTTTAGGTGCCCTACTGGTTTTAAGTGTGGTATCAACTACCAGCCACCGACAGTGGTGCCAACAGCTGATCTTGCCAGGGTGCAGCGTGCAGTTTGTATGATAAGCAACAATACAGCTGTGGCAGAGGTTTTTGCACGAATTGACCACAAGTTTGATCTCATGTATTCAAAACGAGCATTTGTCCACTGGTATGTTGGTGAAGGTATGGAGGAAGGTGAGTTCTCAGAGGCTCGTGAAGATCTAGCTGCTCTTGAGAAAGATTACGAGGAAGTTGGGGCAGAAGGTGGTGATGAGGAAGAAGAAGAAGGAGATTACTGAGATAGTCTTTGATTGGGCAACCCAGCCCTTGGATGTCTTTCTGTTTCCATTGCTTGCTTGTTTTCTCTAGCTGTATGTTGTGACTATCATTCATGCGATTGATCTGAATATTACCTCCTTTATGTTGTGGCTTTCCATTCAATGTTGGTTTTGGAAGTACAGTTTTTAAGACGTGTAACTTTCAACATCTGCAATGTCATGTCATGTTTCTAAATTCACTCTCTTTTAGTTTGAACTAGTCCATAGTATTTAGTTACCTGCCTGTCTTTTGAAAAATCTCAAAGTGTGAGTCTCGGTGTAATGGTAAAGAACTCCACTCTTTTATGACATACAAGTTAAATGTAAGATTGTGCATATCTAAGTTCTGTTCGCACTTTGCAGTATGTCCTTTGAAAAATCTTGTGTGACCCTTTTATGGATGGTATAAGGAATTTATGCAGGATTGTAGCTCTCTGCCATTGCCGTGAGGAATAGCCATCAGACCCGATTCGACTCCTAATAGGTTGTCCTTGGATATATTCTGCCTAGAACTTGCTCCAGGAAAGTCAATGAAGAAGGTACTACGTTGAAGATCCTAATCATTACTAGTTTTTCTGGGTTCATCAGAATTATCGCTAAACTATTCCTTTATCTTCTAGATGTCATAATCAACTATCACTTGTATTGTAGCATGATGGGAGATATTCTTTCAAATTCTTGGATCTGTTGGGAAAAGCTGAAGTTTGTCCTTCCCCGATGTTCCCCATTGACCAGTTCTTGGAAATATACTTTTTGGTATTCAGCACCAGAATAGTTGGTGTAGCCTCATTTGGGTTTTGTATATCTTTAGTTCGTTGGATTTAGGTTATTTGAATTTTGAAGTGCTAATATTCAAGTTATTTACGATTCTTGTGAATAAAATTGCAGATATTAAAATTTTCTAATCAATGTGAATTGAGTCTAGTTAGGTTTTGAACAAGTTAAGTATGATTATTTGTGTTAGCTCGCCACCCAGCTAAGATGCCCTCTTGCTCGAAGATGGGGATACGCGAAGATTGGCTCTTGATTCATGCTCATAAAGCTCCTGGCACCTCTATGGTACTTAAGAGTGATTAGGTAGATTTGGACCAACTTGCCTAAAATAGTCTGGCCAAGCAAGGGAAAGGCTGCTATGTGTCTGACCTTCTGCAAAGTTTTCGTGTACCTTTTAGTTTGTAGATGGCATCTCTATGCTATATTGGTGGGGGATTGATGCCTATTACCCGGTATACCGCTATAATTGGTTGTAAGTAGGTACAAGCATTACTTTTATAACAGAAGAGTTCACAATGGTAAATTTCTGTGTTATGAATCTCTCTCTCCTATCCATCTCTCCTCAAACCCAAGAAAGGAAAACAAATTTCTGTTCCTTTTCCTCTCAACCAAACAGCACATGAAATGGATGAATCAATTTCTTTCCTCGGTCTCCCCTCCTAGCTTGTTATCCATCTCTTCCCTCAATTTTCTTCTTTTCCAGTAAGCACAATGCCAAACAATAGCGTGTATCTGTCATCCATGAATTGGAATCCTAATGGATATAAAATGGTCTAACAGGATTAAGAAGTTTCGTGAATGTAGATGTAGACACCTGGACAAATAACAAATGTCTACATCTCTCTCTACGGCATACTAGTCAAGGTGAAGTCAATATCTTGTAAACCAACTCTCCAAGGTTTTGGATGTCATAATCAATTTTCTACAATAATGCATGTTTTTAAAGAAAGAATGAATTTAAAGAATGGACAACAATTGGACAAATGTTTGTCTTAATTGATATCATGTCATGTCTGGCTTCATCCAGATCTTTTAAAACCCCCCCAAAACAGTGGCAAGGGTGATATTCTCCTTGTAATTTGTTGGCACTATTGAAATTTAATTTCAATTGCATCTCCAACTGTGGTCTCTGTCTCTCCAGTGGATGCATTCTTCATACTGGTGGAATGCATGCAATAAAGTTGGGAAAAAAGAAAATCAATTTATTGGCCATTAGGCTCCTCAAATCTGAGAGAATAATTAACATATTGGTGGGAGATCCCAGAATAGAGTTTCACTAGGATCATGGAAGGTTTCCATATACTCTTGCACTCCATTTATTGCATACAGAGATGCTGATATCTGTCTTTCCACTTTCATCCTGTCAAATTCTGAAAACTGCAAGTCACTTGCCCCTGACAAAGCCATATTTCCAGGGAGATCCAAAACTTCTTGTATAAACAAAAACCGATCGATCCCAGGTCCAAAACCTCCGGAGAGAACGGAATGATCAAATTCCTCAGTACACTTGCTCATATCAGGCTTGTATCCATTGTCAAAAAACCGAGTATCCTGAGTTGTTTCATCACTGGTCGGAGAATTGCTATCACTGGTGTCACAACCGCCGGTGCTACTAATATCACTGGTACTAGTAGTAACAAAAGTACTAGGTGGGGCAGAAAGTTCAATGGTTTGTGCACTTTTTGCCTGCTTTCCTCCTTTCTTCTTGTTGAGAAGGTTTTGAATCCTGGAAGCCATAGGAGAATCGAATGACACATGAGTGATGAAGTTGGTGCGAGTATTGGATCCACGGAGAAGGCAAGCAGCTTCATCATAAGCACGAGCAGCTTCTTCAGCTGTCTCGAAGGTGCCTAGCCACATCCTCATCTTTTTGGTAGTGTCCTTGATTTCTGCCACCCATCTCCCAGAAGGCCTTTGCCTAACCCCAACAAACCTTTTATTGTCTCTGCAGCCTTTTGATCCTTTGAATTTGGTTGTCTTGCGAATTGGAAGGCTTGGCCCTTGGTATTGCTGGAAGTGATTTTCCATAGGAAATGGACCAAGAGAAAACACGGGGGTTGCCTTAGAAAGAAAGAGAGGTTGGTTCTCAAAGGATGTTTGCAATGCTTGTGTTTTGTTTTGCAATGCCCGCGCGCACACACACACACACACACACACACACCCACACCCACACCCACACCCACATATATATGGTTAAAAGTTTCCGCTCAAGTTGTTCTTTTTTAACAAGCAATCTGATGCTGAGATCGCAAGAAAGTATAAATATCACTTTTCTCTTATGTTAGTGTCGGGATTTGAATCATAATTGTTAGAATTAGAAGTTCAAATGCTCTATCATTACACTACGCAATTAATTAAAAAAAGAGTCCATTTCATTGTTGAGGGTGTAAGAAATTAACAATAACGTTGGAGCTTTATGGACTAAGTCCTCCCCCCCCCCCACGGTGATTTGGTCAACACATGACGAGTGGCTGTTGAAAGCACGAATTCTCGCCACGTGGAAGCACCAGAATTATCGTTTAGATGGAAAACAAGGACCAACTTCCCAAAGAACCATTTTTGGCTTGAGATAAAAAAGACCCAGCTCCTCAATAATCAGACAAAGAACATCTTTTCGTGCACGCTGCGTCGGTTCTACCCTCTACCTCTCTGCCGTGCATCATTAAACCAAACCAAAACTGTTGCTGTTGCATTCTATTATTCCTAGATTCCTTGGTTACATTCGCAATAATTATTTTATATGTTTTTAAATATTTTATGGACTTGTAATGCTCGTAGACTATAGGATTGGCCTATTCATTTGATGCTCTCGCAAAAGTTTATTTTCTTTTGATTAATGTAATAGTGGGAATCACACAAAACAAGATTGTTTTCCTGGCTCCTCTCATTGTTCATTGATGTTTGTTGACTCGTAGATAAGAGTGTTGGTGCTTAGGCGGGGAGGTGGCATAGAGACAGATGGAGTTGGACTTGGATTAGCTCGATTCGGGTCTTGAATCATTCAAATTTTTGGAAATCATCTCAAGTTAATCAGATTTCAAATATATTAAAATTTAGATTTAGTGTTTCAGTTAATTGGGTTTTGGTTTGTTGAATAAGATTATTCAATCGACCAAGTGAGTGTAAAGAGCGCTTCTAAGGTAGTTGGCCATTTCTGATGGTTTAGCCCTGTGGCTCCCCGGAAATTTGGGCTGCTTTTGTGTTTCTTCTCTCTTTTGTTTTATTGTTTTTTGTTTTTAAGAGTTGTACGTTTCTTTTCCTCAATTTCTTTGTTATTCTATTGCTTGGGGGAAGAGATTGGAGGGCCACAAAACTAATGCTGAGAATCCACTCAGCCCTCCAACAACTCCACCATCGAACGAGTCTGGTTGGAAACAGTCAAAAAGATCATGTCCTTTTACGAAAATGTTTTAGTTAAATTTGGTCTACCAATATGTTCATGGATCCAACACCATGTGATATGCTGGATCCACTCAAGCACCTTTCATTGTTTACAGTGTTGAATATGACCAGTCGGTTCTATCTAGCATTTGAAGAGGGATAAGGCGTTCAAAAAATAAATAAATAAATATATAACTTATGAATGTTAGTTATCTTCTTGCAATTTTAATTTGAAAATTATTTACTGATATTTTAATTTAATTTTTATATAAAAATTTAATGCTTAAATAATAATAGTTTTTAATAAGTATTTTACATATTTGATTATAATATTCACTGAAGTTAAAACTTAGTAACATATATTTACTGTAAATTCCTATCATTTCACGGAGAGAAGCTGCAGAGAAATTGAAATTTAAATCAAATTGGTGAAGACTGCCTAAAATAACTACCAAATTTTTATATTGGATGGTAAGTCTACCCTCTTTTTTTTTTTTTTTTTAATTTTAATGGTCAGAGATGGTAAGACTACCTTCCACTCACTCTACGATCTAACCACAGGTACACAGTGCTGACCAACGGATTAAAAAAAAACTGCAAAGGATGCAATTCATGACAAGTGGCAGTAGATGTTTGAGGAGTAAAATATTCCATGGTCCAAGTCCAACCTGAAGGTACAGGTTGTCTGGATTAGATAATTGTCCTGCTCTTCTAGTCTTCCTTCTAAGTGTATATTATAATGGCTGAAACCTTGTCACTTTGAATACTTAAAATATATGAAATTTGTATATCAAAAAATTGATAAAAAAAATTAAATATACATAATTTTATTCTTATTTTACCAATCAATTTATTTGCATGATGCTCTTACAATTTCATATATAAAGTAGTATTGTTATGATCCAAAAATTTATTTGCCTTATTTTATATATATATATATATATATATATATATATATATATATATATATATATATATATTATTTTTGGTGACTGGAAGTGGGTGTAGATCATATGTCATCATCTCCTGCAAAAAGACTGCTGCTCATTAAAAAGCTAGAAGACTGGTTTTTCTCCATCATTTTCTATATTCCCTAAACACGATCATTTTTGACTCTAGAAAGGTTGAAATTTTGTTGTGCATTATTGCAATTTCATGCCAGATGTTACATTAATGCGGGATCAAATTTGATGACAATTTTTAATGATCTGGCAAAGGCATCAAGCTTGTCATGTGTGTATTGTTACATCCTTAACATCTCACTTTCTTGAAATTGTATCTTCTTTTTTTTTTTTTCAAAGATTAAAATTCGGAAATTTAAAAACAAAAAATTTAAAATTTTAATTATTAACCCTCTCTTGAGAAACTACTTACAATTTTGTTGCCCAAAAGGGTCTAAAATCAGGCTATAGGGGTTTAGGCCCAAGTGATTGCCCTTTGGTTATATGTGCTCACTCAAAAGCACCGACCACATTTCTGGGTCTCAAAGTTAGCCCTAGCCCAGCACCCAATTTGTGTTTTTTTTTTTTTTTTGGGGGGGGGGTTAGAAAGGAAAATAAAATTACTAGAATTTAAAGAATCAAAAGGTTTTAATAAAAATATTCCGATCAATTCTACTAAAAACACAAGACTAGTAATCATTTCGTGGGTTGAACTGGGCTCAGAATGCCAAGTCCAGTAGTCTTCGCGTTATCTTCACAGGGCCAGCCAGCCGTGACTGTGATGTGCTGGCGATAATGCTAAATCAAATCCAACCATTGAATCAGCTACTGCAGAGTGATCTGACGCCTGGCTTGGGCCAAAGCGCACGGGGGGACCCACGAAATGGATAAAGTGGGAAATTATTCACACGATAGGTTTAATTGTCTTAACCGTTAAGCAAGTTGCTGCAACGCGGCAGCTGGCAATTGGTATATATATATATATATAATTAATTAAATAGGGTGTTCAAAAATTAATAAAATTTATTCAGTAATGTTTTGACTTTTTTCATCTTATTACCGAAATGAGCACTAAACGAGGCCCACCGAGCATCGCCTGCGCATGGAAATTAACTAATTATTGAAAATATATAAAATTATAATTCAATTATTTAATTTATATTCGAACATTAACTTTTAAATTTATAATAAATCTAAATTAAATTTAACATTTTCATCGTTGAACTCTAATTGTCCCATTGTTATTATTTTAAAATAACAAAGTAAAAATGTTATAGATTTTACCAAAGAACAATAATTCCTGATTTGTCTTCAGAATTTAAAATTATTAGTTTAAGTCTTAGGTGAAGACTCATAATCCATTCATAAAAATAAAAATAAAAGTGTTATAGGTCACATGGGTTAGGAACCAAGTTCTTAAAACACGCCACCCTTTTAACGATCGGACCAATCGCCATCACTAATTGTATGTGAAAATGCAGATGTACCCAACGTATGTAACGATACCAATTCCCCAATTAGACGGTCTTTTTGCATGTTGCCCTAAAATTTGAGAAAGACATGCAAACCAGTAACTGCTCTCTTGTCTGTTGGACACCGTCCGGACAGGTAATTAGGATATGTGTTAAGCACAAATTTATTATTACAATTTGGTGATTATCATGACAGAATTACTTCTAAGACTTGCACCATTGAACACTTTGGTCAATTAAAGTTTCATTTCAATTACTTTGGTTCATAAAGGATTCAAATGTCCACAAAGGCAAAAAGTCAATTTTAGGGACTAAATTGTTGGAATCTCTTTTTCGATAATTTGACAAGTTTCTCTTTGATTTGAAGGGAAAATTCACGGGTCTTGATCAAAGATTAACATTGTAGGCTCGCAAAAAAAGTTCGAGCAAAAGTGTTAAGAATCAAATTTTAGTGGATCAAATTGTTCAATGGGACAAATTTCAATCGATATTTTTCCCTAGAATTTTGGAATAAAATGCTTGGTAAATACATTTATAAACAAGAGATAGATGTAGTAGAGAGGGTACATGGCTAATCTAATGTTATGCTAACCTAAGCATACTCAGCAATTATTAACTAAGGGGAGTAAGTGGTATATAAAGCATGTCTCATTATTCATAGTTTATGTTTAAGATAGTGTGTCTATGTAATGAGATTCGAGTTTTAACTTCTTTTGTTTTTTTTTTTTCTTTTTATAAGTATTGTCTTTGCATCTTTTTTTTTTTTGAAGGGGGGGGGGGAATCTATGTGCCTACTTTTCCCCCTTTTTTGTGCATGACTTCGAAGTCCTTGACCTCCTGTATATGAAACAGATCAAACTTTCCGGCCGCGGAAGGTTAGAACTTTTAAAGAAATAATAGACGAATGATGTGTAGATCAAGCCTACAAAAAAAAAAATGTTGGCTGTATAAGTTGTAATGGTTCACAAATAATAAGGAAAATTGCAATTAAAATAAATATAATTAATAATTATAATAATCTCATTTTACGTAAGTTTGTATATGTATGTATGTCTTGTAAATATACATCGACTCTTTTCTTTGTTTTTTTGGTGGGTTAGTAGTAAAATTTTCTGACTTTCCGTCCCCAGTGTCGAGAGAAATAAATGGGCCCATATGAACATCAACATCTTAGCAACTTGCTCGATTACTTTCTCATCCAAAGGTGTCTATTCCAAATTACTAGGGCATACAAGAAGCAGCAAAAATCCTCCACGCCAACCCCATATAAAATATAAAACCTTTTTCCCTCTCTTCACCTTTTACGTCTCCTCCATGGATATATAGCACACCACCGTATCTCCATCAAGACCTTTAACCTTCATTTCTTCAAAATATGGCCAAAAAGTAAGCAAACCCGCAAAAGTGCAAGCAAAGAAGAAGAGAGAGGTATTAAAAGCTATGAGGAACCCATCTTCAAGTGCACCAAAAATTAGCATCAGCAGCATCAAGCCAACTAGTACTACTACACCATGTTGCAGCAAGGTGGGGATAAAGAGAGGGCCATGGACGCCAGAGGAAGATGAGCTGTTGGCCAACTACATCAGGAAGGAAGGCGAAGGGCGGTGGCGCACGCTGCCAAAGCGGGCAGGGCTGATGAGGTGCGGCAAGAGCTGCCGCCTCCGGTGGATGAACTATCTCCGGCCTTGTGTTAAGAGAGGTCGTATTGCCCCCGATGAGGAAGATCTCATTCTTAGGCTGCATAAGTTGCTTGGTAACAGGTGGTATACAATTAAATTAAATTGTTATGATTGGATTGTATACATATTGGTTGATGCATTTTTTTTGTTTCATAAGACAGATCAATTTTATTAAGGAAGAATCAGACAAATCCGAAATAGAAGAAGATGTCAGTCAAAGTCAGAGGGTAAAAGCCAGACAATGAGATTCGGTTGTTTAATAATACATAAACATGTGGAAGAAGCATTTTTTTGTGCCAATTATATGTGAGATCAACTCAACATATTGGTGTTCTTCTCACTTAATTAGTTTGAAAATTCGGGTTTTGCTGGTCTCTCTCGAATTAGGTTACCTTTCAAAGAATATGACAACTTGAAAAACAAGCTCCTATTGCGGCATATCACCTGGCTTTTCCTTTGTTTGTGAGACTGCGCCTGTCTCTCACTCCACTGAAAATAGATAGATAAAT
The DNA here is from genome assembly GCA_020883675.1 of Bruguiera gymnorhiza. Lineage (NCBI taxonomy): Eukaryota > Viridiplantae > Streptophyta > Magnoliopsida > Malpighiales > Rhizophoraceae > Bruguiera > Bruguiera gymnorhiza. Next base: position 1,070,845 of record JAIRCJ010001048.1, read on the forward strand.
AAAGGTTGAATAACATTGCTAAATCGGTACATGTTGAGATTCTTGTATGTCATACACCCTTTGGTCTTAATTATCTAGTCACTAAATAATTTTAGTTTCAATATTTATTTTGTTCTTCTTCTTTTGTTTTGTTCTTTTTTTTTGGTCTTTTTGGGATCTCATACAATTGCTTGTTCAGGTGGTCTTTGATAGCTGGAAGGATTCCAGGGCGCACAGATAATGAGATCAAGAACTACTGGAATACCCATCTCAGCAAGAAGCTCATTAGTCAAGGAATAGATCCAAGGACTCACAAGCCATTGAACCCTGACCACCCTAGTTCCTCAGAGATTGCACATGATCCAAATCAAAGATCAAACCACAAATCTTCCCAGTTAGAGGAAACAGGCAAAACCTATCGGACCATAGCCACAAAAGTAAGCCAGAATTTCAAGGTGACTAACCTGGATCAGCATCAAAATCAGGTTGTTCATGATGTCAGTGGCACTGAGAATTGGCCTTCTTGCAATGGTCTTTTTATGGAGTCACAAGGCGGCCTTGGAGCAAGCAATTCAGGAGATTACTTAGGAAACATTGGAAATGAAGATACTTTCTCTTCTTTTCTTGATTGTTTGATCAATGACAATGTGTTTGGGAGTCAACAAGAACCTCAGCCAAATATGGTTGCACCATCAATTCAACCCTTTGTTTCTTCTTCAGAGACTCCGATCATTCACAACGCTTCCCTTTGGGAGAATGAAGTTTCAATGGCAACCTTAGCTAATGATCAAGACGGTACTTTAAACAATCGTCCCGCTGCCTGATAGTGCATACAAAAGCATAAAGAAAGTGATCAAGATTTAGCTAGAGGCCTAGATTATAGTTTTAAACAACTTTGTGTAATTTGGTTGCTCGATGTTGTGCCCACTGTCCCATTATAGTATACTATACCACTACTCATGTACTATGAAACTTTAAAGGGGGATGTTGTTGTTGATTGTGATTAATTTATGTGGTGCATCATAGATGAACTTGACTTGTGTAATGGGATGTTTTATTCTCAGCAAGTCTTTTATTTGATAGACGAAAGATATGATTTGAACCTTCCGGTTTGTTTGTAAGGCTTAAATTTGTGAAGTTCAGGCAATACTGTAGTTACTCATTACAGTCAATTGTGATGGTTCTATCAATGCGGTTGTGACTGCAGCTAATCTGGTATCTTGGTAGTGATTATCTTATCACAACGTTGTGGGCTCAATTAGGGTTCTAAACACATTTTAAGATTGTTCAAACGTTGTATAATTCTCTAGTCTTTGTTATGGGGAAGTTTGTGGTGGTTCAAAAAATAGAGGAAGAATGTACTTATCGCTTTAGGACACAAATGCACCATTTTCAACCTTATAGTTCCTTTTTTTTTTTTTTCTTCTTTAAGGTTTTGAACATGTAAGTATGTAACCTTAGGCATCTCAACCTTGTAGCTCCAATCAAGCAGAAGGTCTATAAAAGAAAAACAACCTAGTTATAGAAGAATCTTCATGATGGTGGATGAAGCTCATTCGCAGTCAATAATGCTAAGCATGACGGATAATCACAACTATGAGTCTATAACTAATCTTTAATTTCTTAATCTTGTCAGGATAAAACTATGCATGATTGCATACAGTCCATAATATTTCGAAAGTTGTTCCTTTCATATAGCATTTTCATTTTCCACGGAAGCCCTCAATGCGCAGATGACAAATGGGCATGTATGTTTAATTGGGTACGAGGATAAAGTGGTGAAAACTAGAACAAAGTTCAAAAAAGAATAAAAATAAAATAAAATAAAAGTTAAGGAAGGCGAAGCTTTAATGAGCAGATATAAGTTTAAGCTAATTCGAGGAGGTTGTAATATGCAGGAGAGGCAATTTTCAGTCAACTAGTAAGCACGGAAAAATGGGGTGTTAATGCTAGTTGGTGTTTTAAAGACATTAACAGGAGTTCTAATTTTATAGTGAATAATTTGGCTAAATAAGATTTTAGTAGGTAAAAATGATCTCATTGTCTAGATTTAGGTTTTGTTCCGTTTAGCACTTTATACTGCATTGACCCTTATTCGACGTAATAAGACTTAATGCGGTCTATAAATAATAATAATAATAATAAAATGCATCAAATCATGGATCAATGTTGCGATGTTGATACATCAAATTCTGTAAAACAGACTAAAATGCATGACGTATATATGCTGTTAGCATACTACCGAGTTTTAATTCAAAGCCTGCCGTTTATTTGTAAATCTGCTAATTTTAGACACAAACGCTTCAGTTTTTCCTAGAAAATTTATACAAATGAGCCTATCGCCGCCAGTGTTATCCCATTCTTGGTCTTTTTGTCACCCAGGTCTATGCTACAATTATTATATGTCATCTGACAACGAAATATCGAACACAGAGTGCATTGAACTTTCAGGTTAAATAGTTAATGCTTACGCCAGCTTTGTTGAACAAGCGAGGCTGTAGAAACTGCAGATAGCAGGTTATTTCTTTCCGGAGGCATCTTTGGCACTTTGGTCCTCGAGATGTGGCTCCTTTCGTCCTTGGGATGTGCCTCTGGAGTCGTAGACACTTCACTGTAATATCAGCTACTTGAATTAATATTTAAAATGACATGCTAAACATTTTACGAGACACGAAAAAAATCTAGCATGAATCCATTTGCTGAATCTAAGAATAATTAAAAAAAAAAAACAAATTCGATAATTCATGTCCATTAACAGTAACAGGTCCACAACACATAGTAAAAAGGCACGCACAATGAATTTGTCACAGTTGTATTTGTAAGGACCATAAGTCAATAACTACGTTAATGGACTGGAATGAATTAAGGGTATTGTACCGATATATAATCTATCTATGAAGGAAAAAGGAATATGTAGATTTGATAAAAGGTAATATGTATGCAATTTTATTTATATTTTTATAAAGATTTGCTTTTTTTTTTTTTTTCTAATTCGAACTGTAACTTACACATGCAATGAAAGAAGTAGTAATAGAGCAAGCAACTTACTCATTACATGGAAACTCACGTTTCTAACAACTACCTATGAGATCATTGATTTTGATGAAGAGATGCCGCATGGGGTGCTAAGTAGCAAGGATTGCGTACCGAGAAAGGTTTAAAAAAAGAGCTTATATAAAAATATAGACAGAGTGAGAATGTTTTCTTCCTAAAAATCTCGAAGAATATTTATTTTAAGAACAGCATGATCTAATCATCAAAAAAAATTTATAAGACCAATAATTGGGTTCAAGGCATCTGTCTGTGTTGTTTATATTAATGGAAAACCTAAACAGCAACAGCAGGCACGGCAGCTGTCGAACTGGGACTTCTTCAAAACCTTTCTTTGTCCTACATAACAACTTGTAACTCTTAAATGTTAATTCATTCAGCTAACAGTGGTGTTAATTTACATGCTGCCGCTGTTTTGTTAAGATCAATGTAGCCTAGTGGTAGCTGTTTATATCATTGATAGCTGGTTTGCTCGTGGGATGCTTTACAGCTGAGATGATATGTTTCGGCTTTTTGTGGGGGTTTTTGTTTTGTTTTGTTTTTAATCTTTCTGAGATCTCCGAGTGGACTTGTTCGACATTAGTGAAACATCTAAAATGGAAAAAGTTATATATGAAAAGGCCCAAAAGAAAAGAAAAGGTAAAAGAAACAACATAATTGTTTTATGGGCCCACGAAGAACCTTTGAGAGACCAAGACATCAACACTAACTTTGCTGTGGTGGGCTTGTTCAACAATTTATAAAACGGTGTATATATATATATATATATATATATATATATATAATATAAAAAATTAAGTGTGATATTTCATAATTTTATTATAAGAAATTATATTTTTATATTATATAATGAACTGAAGTTTAACTAAATCTACAAAAGAACAAATTTTATATAGCCAAGCACGGTAATTTAGCCACCCCACAAATATACATATTTAAAGATGACATTTAATTCTGTCAAAATTTTAACAAAAAACTCAAAACTTATTTTTTCACATAAAATAAATAATATTTTTATTATTGGTGTATTCTTGAGACAGACAGATACAAACGTAAGTAGGTGGATCACACTCCATTTGACCCATGGCTAAATGATCATGCATGCCCCGCTCTCGCACTTCCACCCACCATACTACTTCTACCCAACCCTTCCGGCTCCATGCCATTCCAACCCCTCACCGTCTACCACCCGGAAAAACAAAAAAATAAAAAAGGAAAAAGTTTAAAAAAATTAATCCTAGGAAATTAACCTAAATCAATCTCATCAGCAAACATTACAAATATTTTTCATTATAATGACTTTGTTTTATATACCTAATATTTTACAAAATATGATTAAAAATATTAAATTGAATTGTATTTGCAAACATCACTATGTCACTAATTAATTATGATGGCTATCTAGTTAACAATCAATGTCAATCTAACACTTAAGGACAGGAAAAAAAAAAGTATATATTTGATTCATATTTTCCAAAAAGGTCGAAAAACAATAGATCACTGTAGTCATCATCTAAAGATACAATAATCTATATCTATACTATCTATACGAATTAGTCTATGAAACACCCTTGAGGAACAAAAGCTCAAAGAAAAAAGCAACGATATATACCCTATAATCTATATCATGAAATTACATAGAACTCAATTTGGATGATATGCCAATGCCAAAACACATAAGAAATGATTAATATTAATGCAACACGTGATTAACCATACCTGGTATTCGTGTGTGCATTCATAAAAAACGCGTTCATATGTGTGTCTAATTTAGCAACTAACCTGGAAAGATTAACAAAGCTGCTCAACGCTCTAGCTTGGCAACATGGGATTGAAACGAAACCAAAGTGTAAAATGAGTTTGTGTGGGAGGACAAATGGGTGTCTTCAACACCCGGAGAAAAGATCGAATGCAAATTCGAGATGAATAACGAAGCTGTTTTTTATGGTCATCAAGTGTTAGATTGTTTGGCACATGACCTGGCTAGCTGGTCGAGCTACCCGCCAAACATTCTAAATTCTAGCGGAGAAATAAGTACATCAATGGATGGGATCGACCTACCCTTCTTCTGAAACTACATAGTATATCAGTTTCTCAACAGCCCATTTGTTATGACTGAGAAATGATCTGAGTAGATGTGATTGACATTATAGATCATATGAATACCCACTTAACATATGTGCTATTGGATACTATTTCCAGGCTTGGATAAGATAGATGTTTATTAATATCATGTCATAATTTAATTCTCCTTTAATTAACCTCTAATAGTTAAGATAGATGTCCATCAATCTTTATATACATATTAAGTTTTTTTTAATTATTCTCATGATTTTTTTCATATTTAATGTAAATACGACATTGCACTTGTTACGAACTTATCACAAAACTCAAGTTCAAAGACACTGCAAAGTACAAACAACTCCAAAAAAAAAAAAAAAAAGACTTTTAAATCTCACATTTTGTGGATTTTTTTAGGCTCCTGACTCGTTCCATCAACTGAGTTTTGGGGAGGGGGGGGGATTTCGACTAGCCCAGATGGTTGACTATTAGATGTTAATGAGGAGTCAGCCGAGATTGGCTAACTATTAGATGTTAATGAGTATTTAATTGTTATAATGACAGTCATAAAATGGCTTCCATTAAAAGAGAAGGGTGGGGGCAGGGGGAAGTGGAGGGTGAGCCACTAAGGACAGCCGGACGGACAGGGCCATAAGAGTTCCACCTGTCTCCTGTTCTTGTTTTGGCCATGGCCAACACTTCGATGCTTCTATACTATTACAGCCACCGCCGGTTGCCGCCATCATTCAGCCCGTTCTTCTTTATACCCACATGCTTAGCCCTCTTCACTTCTCTATTCATTCTCCTTTACATCTCCTCTACCTCTAATCTCTTCTTTACTCACCACTATCACCACCCCATTCTTCACCAAAGGCCGCATCTTTCACTTGGGTCCGTAACCACAACCCCCAAAGTCCTCTCTTTTCCACTCCACAAGCAGAATTCTAGCAACCCTTTTGTTCATTTGCCTAAAAGCAGTCGCTTTGAAGAGAATGGTGGTGGCAATGGAAATGGAAGTCAACGGTCTCCTGGGCCTCAATTGGATTCTACTGGTATGTAATATTGTCAAGCACTTTTCTTTTTAATTTCATTATTGAATTTGGATTCATGTTTTAGAGGGGGTTTTAGGGGCTCGATTTGTTGTTTTGCATATCTAGTGCACATGAATCCAAATGGCTTCGAGATTGAATTACCTAGGATTAGTAATCTATATACGGACATTTGGTTATCCAATTTCAAAATATGCAGCATCAAGCATTTTTCTGAATTTACTGGCATAAATGGATGTGCAAATGGAGATGCCAGGAAGGCTAAGCAGAAAGGGTGATCCAATGCAACTTGTGGGGTCTGAGAAAGTATGACCCGGAGGTTACAATGCATTAACCTTAACATTATTATAAGGCACACCCGCCCTTAGCAAGACTAAGTAGTAATTCTTAAAATGTTGGAAACATAACCACCCAGGTCTGTTTGGGTGGCCACCTGGTCAAAGGCGAGGGAGGCGGCAGGGGTTCGAATCTCGAATCCTCATCCTCCTCCCCTCCTGGGCTTGGACCCTGCAAACAGACTAAAAATGAAAAAACGCTGGAATCATCCAATATAAATTTTAGGATCATAATAGTTATAAACTGAGATAAAACTCCAAGATGGATTCTGTCCTGTGTGATCAGAATCATGCATTGATGTTCTTATATTTTCATATGGTTCCACGGGCCAACTGTAGCCTCAGACACACATCTGTTGCTAGAATTAAGTACTTGTCACTATTGATTGAGTTCTTTGTCTTTCCTACTATAATTATGATTGCCTAATCTGGGATTCTTTAATGATTGAAAGCCAAAACTCCATTATCTGGTGTTTATCAATTCATCTGGTCATTTTTTTCCCTTTTTTTTGGCATTTCTTTTATTTTGATTGAATAGAGAGATTGTTTGGGATTGAATAGAGATATTTTACTTAATGCTGATGGGGTTGTTGGAGAGGCTGAGAGTGAAAAACAATCTTTGTATAAACGTTTGTCTCTGATTTCCAGGATCTGGAAACTGTTGGTTTTTATGGTTCAGGAACCCATGTGAATAACGAGCTCTTCCATGATAAAGATGTCTTTCTGGAAGACTATAAAGAAATGAATAGGAGCTTTAAGATATATGTTTATCCTCACAGGCCAGACGATCCTTTTGCACATGCAGTCCTACCGGTGAATTTTGACCCTGTGGGTAACTATGCTAGTGAAAGTTACTTTAAAAAGGCCCTTATGAAGAGCCATTTCAGAACTAAGAATCCAACAAAGGCCGATCTTTTCTTCTTGCCCTTCTCAATTGCAAGACTGCGGCATGATCCTCGAATTGGTGTATTAGGTATCCAAGATTTTGTCAGGGATTACATCTTCAACATAAGTCAGAAATATCCTTATTGGAATAGGACAGGTGGAGCTGATCATTTTTATGTTGCTTGTCATTCTGTCGGACGGTCAGCAATGGAGAAGACAGAGAAAGTGAAATTCAATGCCATTCAAGCTGTCTGTTCTTCAAGTTATTTCCTTTCTGGGTATATTCCTCACAAGGACACATCTCTACCGCAGATTTGGCCCAGAAAAGGAGAACCTCAAGAGCTTGCTTCATCAAAAAGGTTTAGGCACTTTATTGCATTTCATTTTTCCTTTTTGTTTTTTTTTTGGTATTGGATGCCATAGAAGCAGTCTGCATTTGTCTTAGTGCACTTAAAATGCATCTGGAACTGCCATTGCAACTACAAAATGGTGGAATTTTTAAACCTCTATCTGAAATGTGATTATAGGAAGAAGCTTGCTTTTTTTGCTGGATCAATAAACTCTCCAGTCCGTGAAAGGCTTCTTGAGCTTTGGAGAAATGACTCTGAGATTTCTGCCCACTTTGGCCGCCTCAAAACACCATATGCTGATGAGCTGCTCGGGAGCAAGTTTTGCCTCCATGTCAAAGGATTCGAAGTAAACACAGCCCGCATAGCAGATGCACTGTATTATGGATGTGTTCCAGTTGTCATTGCCAACCACTATGACCTTCCCTTTACAGACATTCTAAATTGGAAGAGCTTCTCAGTAGTTGTCACCACTTTAGATATTCCATTGCTAAAGAAAATTCTTCAAGGAATAAGCTTTGACCAATATCTCATACTACAAAATAACGTGTTGAAGGTGAGGAAACATTTCCAGTGGCATCTTCCTCCGGTTGATTACGATGCTTTTCACATGGTTATGTATGAATTGTGGCTTCGACGGGGTGCCTTGAGGATTCCATTGAGTGATTCACTACATCCCTCTCAATGACAATGACTTTCTCTTTGTTGAATTTGTGGGTCATCATGGCATTGGGCATTTGTTCGTGTTCTGATTGTTTCTTTTGACTCTACCAGGAGCTTCCAAGTCTCAAGTGGGACATAGTAACTTTATGTGTAGTACAGTTGCTGAGTAGCATATCAAAGGAAATCTCGGTCAGATAATTGAAGGCTGAATAGCTGATTGTGTAAACTTGCCTTTACTTCATTTGTTTCCTTTTGCCAGCTTGCTGGAGAACAGGAGTGTATGTTTTTTGGGTGATATTCAACTCTTCATGATAAGTATATCGTTCCTATCCAGGGTACAGAGATGCCTCTGATAGGTGAATGTTCCTTACCAGAAACTAAAAAAACATGGCATCAGCAGCTACCTGTCTTTGACTAATGTTCATCTTCTGCTCCTCTCTAAAGAAACATCTCAATAATAAACTGTGTGATGTCACAAATATACTTCCTTGTAATATTATTGCTTCTCTACAATAAATCACCATTTGCATGGCGTCATTCAAAGCATAAAAAACGTCCAAGATAATTACGATGGGCGAAGGAAACGTTACTTTGTAAACAAAATAATACTTGAAAGAAAACTTGTTTTTATGGCACATAACCTCGTTTAGGAAGAACAGCTGGATGGGGCACATTCTGTTTTTATTTCCCTTAAGCCACAAAGTCAAGCATGCTTCTGCTTTGTAATCAATTCAATAATGAAGATCGATAAAAGAAAGCAAAAGGGCGAAAACCAACAAAGATAGTTAATTTTACAATTGCGGAAACATACAAAAGGATCCAGAAATTGCAATAAGTTCATGCCTAACACGAAATGGAGAAAAACTGGACCCTATGTTGTGCATTGCATTTTATGGCCTTCGATGAATCTACAATCTTCTTCATATTCCTTTATTATTATTATTATTATTCTTACTACTTTTGCTGATTTGTCAGGCCTAAAATCTATGGCAAAGGATGGAGTTTGGTGATTCATCAAAATGTCCCTTTTAACATGGAATCTGAATGTTAATATGCAACCCAAACTAGGTTGACATGATAGTCACTTGATAAGCCAGACGTGAACATTTGAATTGGACAGATATGCTTCTCACGCTTCCATCTTCATTCTTGCCAGAATGATTGTACATGTATTAAACGCTGGAAAACTGATTGCAATCATGCGTCCGACTTGATTCTGGCCGGAAAGATCGTAAAGAATATTCATGTTACAGATAGATAAAGCACACACTCAAATCGTGCTCAAACTGTTTGTCATACATAAGGCTAAACAAGCAGAAATCTGAACATGGACTGGATGGAAAATATTGATTGACATTGCTGGGAGAGATCAAAACGTCATTTGCAGTATGGCTCATATGTATACAATGTACAAAAAGGTATAAAAGTCAGGCACCCTTGTTACTCCATGGCTTGAGCACAGCAACAATGATGATCGCAATGATTATAAGAAGAATTATAATACCAATGCACATCCATTTCCTGGAGTTCTTTTGCAATGATTTGGCCTTTTGGAGGGCAGTGTTCCCTGACTGCACATGATCTACAGCACTTGAGACCTTAGAAAAGAGGAAATTGTGAGTAAGATGCCTGAGTCACAGTAATCAATTATCTCAGAACTATCCATTATTCTTTTAAAAGTTGACGTCTAGTGTTTTCTACACTTCAAAGAAGTTGCGTTTTGGTAATGAGTCCAGTTACCTGTGATTCTATGTTGTCAAGCATGTCCCCTTGCGCATCGACCAAGACTGCCATGTCCAGGAAAATCTGCACATGAAAAGTGACTGGATCCATAAAGACCAAAAACCATTACTTTCCCTCAACCGTTTCTTCTCTTTCTATTGAATTGATTCCCATTTATGCGAGCACATGCATGGGCATGAGAGACGCAATACAGTGGTGTTTCATCTGAAAGTTAGCATCAATGACTTTTAAGTGGTGGTCAGCCATTATATAGAAGCAAATAAGTGGTGGCCAGCCATTACGTAGAAGCAAATACTAGAGTTACCAACACAGGCGTGTTGGCGATGTTGAAGGCACATTGACTGCAAATTTTGTCTAGATCTCACAAGAGGAAAGGCCATTCTATGTTTATGGTCCACCAAAGTATGGCCTTAGAGAGACAATAGAAGGACAAGCCTACCATCCGGTAATTTAATGATGTTTGCCTTCCAAACAGGAGCTTAAAAACAGAAAGGGAAAAAATGACCACATCAGGCATCATAAGTGCAACCTTTTGGTGCAAATCCAGGACTATAGCCATTGTATTATAAACAATAGTCAGTTGTCAACAAGCTTACTTCATAGAAGCTATCAAAAAGTTCAAAATTTTATATGAACAGAATATATTCTTGAGCATTTTGTTTGTCCTTTCTCATTTCTCTTTACTAGAAAGTAGAGCATGTGGAAATGTTCCACTAATGTTCCTTAGCAAAAGCTTTTAGTAGTTATTGGAATATTCCAATTTTAAGGAAAATGAATGTGTTTTTAAAAATATGGTAAAGCAGTACAAAATATTTATTCACATAAAAACTTCCAAAACCCACAGATGGAAAATAGCAAACCTTTGTTGGCTCTTCTTTCTATGAGACTGGACTGATCTAAAAAGGGAGTCCCAGTGGACCAGGCTACACTAGGAAAATAGAAAACAGAACACTTCACATGTCATCAACCACTTCATTAACCTAAGCAAGCCTCAACTTGAAGAAAATTAATGGGAAACTCAATTTTGCGTAGCTCATAGATATCCCAAGAGAGTAGTATACACATTCGCGATCCATTACAGGTTACCCCAGGACCAACTCAGCAGTGCAATCATTTTGAAATAATGTACAGTTGTCTGCAAATGTTGCACAACTACAATTTAATGTTCTCACAAAGGAGATTATTATTACAGTAATTGGGGTGTACCTGTTGTAATTCCAGGAGTTTCCTCTCCAGATCTCTAACCGCATCATGCCGCTCCTGAATTTCTGCCAAAGTATCCATTATCTGCAAAACAGATATAGATATAAATGCAGTTAGTCACAGACAAATAGCCAATTAAATGCTAAACCACTAAAACAAAACCTTGTTGTTTCCCTAGAAAAATAGCAACTGATGTAAATGTTCCATTGTTAGAAAATATTGATGCTAATAAATTGATGAAATTCTTATGTCAAGAAACTAAAATCCTTTTCGTCCCCAAAAGATTGACAAGTAAGCAAGGGTGCAGGGGGGAAAATACAAGAACAAACCTGGCCTCGCCCTTGCTCCTGGATAGCTTTCTGGAAAATTTGTTCACTATCTCCAGTCTCAATCAATTTTTCAATTGTCTGTACATTGTTCAATATTCAGAGTATGAGCTGGGAGGAATAAAATTTCTCATTAAATTGCCTATTTTTAAAGTTAACAAGCTTCACCTCTTCATCTGCTCTTGTTCCCGTCACTAGAAACAAGTGAAACCAAGTAATCCAACCAATTAGCACCATGTCATGGAAAACTTCAGGCTATGAAAGTAATAGCCATTGAAGGACAGGTAAATCAAACCTGTAAAAACACGCCTCTCAACAACCTCACGGTACTCTTGATGAATGGTCTCCCTCAGAGTCTGCCAGTTTACAGTTACAAAACTGAGATCGAAGATGCCCAGTGGAGTAAGACTGCTAGATATACACTAATGTTTGCAAAAGCCTCCATATACCCACCTGAAATTCAGCCATCTTGTCTTTCAACTTCTTTTTCAAGGCTCTGCACAATAATACAGTGGCAACTAAAGTCAGATCTGGGTAATCCCATTCAATCTAGGCCGCAAAAAATTCTTTCCAAAGAGAATTTACAAATCTCAAACAAATTTATACATTTGCTTCATGACCCCAACAAGTTGAACTTTGGAACCAGTAGATGTATTAGCTTTCATTTGAGTATCCCAATGGATTGGTTAATGTAAAAGCTCATATTCTTCTAGTAAATCTTTCCTGCAATGAATTATTGATGTAGATACATTGCAGACAACATTTGGGATAACTTATCTCATAAAAGTGATGTCCATTAAGACAATACTATTTTGTGTAAGATCTTTTTGAAATGCAAAAAAGTGATTGAGAACCAGATATTGCCATCTTATGAAATGAAATTTCTGAAGTAGGCAAAAGAATAAGAAAAGCACATATCCCTTCAACACACCAAATTGGGCTAGACCTTAGTTGTCATAGCAGAAAACATCCAAAAAACAAGGTGGCATAAATATGGGCATTTATTTTAACTCAGCCATGCATGAGATTCCTGTGTCATCTAACAAATGAGAAAAGGAACCCCCAAAAAAATAAAAAAAAAGCAAGAAATGGGAAGGATATTGGAGATCAGAGTCAGAGTGTTGATTACATAGTTGTTGAGGTTCTTGACCGATCCACACCCGTGCCTTTACCACATCCTGGTTTCTGTCTGTTTGCAAAATTCTGGATTTCATGAAAAAATAAATAATGTAGGCCATGTAGAAGCAGCAAATAAACAATATAGAAATGACTGGTTGCCTACCTCTCTGTCAATTTCCTCAAGTTTTGACTTTATTGAACGAGCAATTTTTCCTACTTCATCAACATCTTTCTCCATTCGCTGCTTAATTGCTGACAATGCCAACCATACCAATAATCAGAATACATAACAAAGCCGATAAGAATTCAGTCCATGATAAGGAAAAGGGGATAAGAAGCACAAAATCAGAACGAAAGCATTCATCCAGACTCAATAACAAGCTTGAAACATTGGTCGGGCATAAACATCAAAGTGACATTCATCTTTCCTATAATAAGTCACTGCTAATTGACTTTAAGCATAAACATCAAAATCACATTCTTCTTTCTTATAATAAGTCACTGCTAATTGACTTTACGAACTGTTGTAACTCACCAGAGTTACAAGATTACAGAAAATGAAGAACTGATGCATGTTCCATGAACAGGCATGGCAGGTCACGGTTTGTTTGTTAATATAGTTTCTTTGTTGCGTACATTTATCATTACCTCCACTCCATCTTATTTCTTTCTACAATTCCTATTTCAATGGGGAAAGAAAGTAGAAAGGAAGAGCAACTTATGTACATTTCTTCATTTAGGATAAAAAAAATTTATTTGCACAAACATCAACAGAAACACAAGTTAATGATTACCTTTCATGGCAGGAGCCTTGGTCACAGCCTTTGACTCCTCATGTGCATTCTGCACACAAGATTTGCAAGAAAATGGTAATAACAGCAAACCTTAACTAATATTTTGGTCACTAGGAACTTTGTTTATACATGCTGCAATACATTCATATATTCTACACAATTGCATTGTGCCAGATATGTTGCCTAGTAAAAATTACACAGAAGTTGGCTCAACTTGCACAACAATGTGTTGCTCAAAAAAAAAAAGGCACAATACCTGGAGCTTCTTGAGTAGCTTATCCAGCTTCTCATATTGTTTATCAATCTCTTGAACCTAGGAAAGAAAGACATGAGGATGGCTGACACTGTCAGAGATAATTTGAAAGCAAGAAAATAAGCCATTAAAGGCCCCATACAATACTATACAAAAGATTAATTATAATCCAATTAATTACAAGGCATTTAATGACAATCCAAAGCAAGATGAAGAAAGGAGGAAATCTACAACACCTTTCTAAAGAAATTCTCTAAGGCCAAATCTCCAGAATTCATTCCCATCTCAATATCTCCACCTCGAGAATACTGATCCCGAGGGATATCAAATGAATCCTGCAAAATTAAATCAGGAAATTCATAACATGCAACTCAACTCAATGCAGTCCTAATACAAATCATTTGGCAATTCCCCCAAAGCAGTGGCTATTTGATTTTGGCAAAACAACAGTGCACAAAGATTTGATGCCAAAATGATTTGATTCCATAGCTTACAGCAACTTAGAAGACAACAAGAAAGAGAAAAATAAAACAATAAAATCAGCCTCGTATACACTAATAAATTGCTAGAATTGGCAGATCTCAGTCACATAATTATACAGAAAGCAGAACACTGAGTGATGAAATTACATGACAGTATCCAAACAGTCAAGTAGCTTCAATGAATAGAGGCTAAAAGCATGATTCAGCAGAACAAGCATTATTATTCCTTAAAAAACTATTACGTGATCAAAATGCCAAAAATCTGAGCAGCAGTATAGACTCAAGATCTTCATTAATCATGAGAGACCGGATTAACTTAAGGCAGAAAGATTCACTATAACATATCGCAAAAGTAAAATTGGAAAAAAAAAAGATCTAATTTCTTTTCCCACAAAAAGAAAGGTTTTTTGAGATGCTTACTTCTTTTGTATTTCCTTTATTCCACTACTAATTTTTAAAGGGTCCCAGGTTTCCAAAACCTGTGATTCAAGATTTCCAATTTCCTTCATTTTATTTGCTGTTTCTCAGCAACCAAACAGAAAAATACCAAAATTTTAGCCAAGAAGGCCTATAACTAGAAGAAGGCCTATAACTAGAATCCCCAATTCCCTCCATTAAGCAAGGATCCAATAAATTAAATTCAATGTGGCAACGATAAAACCAATGAATCAAACGAATTTATCACAATCAAAAGGGCTCAGATCAAGACAAAACCCAACAGAAAGCAAACACTAAAGAAAACAAAAAATGAAAGACAAAACAAAAACCCATCAAGAATTATCAATAAAAAAACACCATAAAATCCAAAAGAAAAGGGATTACCGTTAAAAGGTCGTTCATTGCCGAAGATTAAGCAGCTCAGAAGAACCCCTTTTTCTCTCTCGGAGTGGAAATTCAACAAAATGATACAAAAGATAGAAGCTTTGGAAGAGAAAGAGTATAATAACGATGTCCAAGAATTGCTGTTTTTTCCATCCAAAAAGAAGAAAAAAACATGTTAGAACCTCAGACCTGGTTTTTTAGCAGAAACCCAGGTCCCAATGAGAGTTCTTTTTCTCTAATTGATAGAGAGAGAGACATAGAGAGAGATACAGATGGACAGTCAGAGCAGCGAAATCACGTTAAGCATAGGGAGAGAGGGAGAGAGAGAGAGAGAGAGAGGGAGCGGGGGGGGGGGGAAGGCGTATTGGGACGAAGATGCTGCTTGTTGCATTTGCTGACATTTAACACATCTGGACCGTTGGCTTTTGCATTTGCTGACATTTAACACATCTGGACCGTTGGCTTTATGTGGGTCCCAAAATCAATAAGGTGACAGGTTCAGTTGTCTTTTTCTTTTTTTCTTTTTTACAAATTTTTTAATTTTTCGGTGGAATGTTGGAATGTTTTTAGAGAGGAAGAAGCATATCCTTGTCTTCTCGGGTAACCAAAAATGAGAAACCGTAATGATTATAGTAATAATTGAGGGAGTAAATGTCGTATTCCCAAAAATAAAAATAAAATAAATAAAGGGAGTAAATGTGGAAGGTGTAATGAAAATCGGATCATGAACCAGTTAATGGTTTACGATTATGGTTTTGAACCATAATCAGAGAGGAGTTGGGTCCGACCACGATTAATTTTTAATTCATCAGCTCGGTCCGAGTATGCTAAGGCTTGATGGGTAGACCCGAAAATTGGAAGGCAGTGGAAGATCCTGATATCAACTAATATGAATCTTTAGAAAATCACACGTTAAAAAACAAACTGTTAAAGTAAAAGAGTCTAAATTTGTATAACTCTCGCGAAAGTTTTATTTTTTTTGATATGAAATTTAAGTCTTATACCTTATATAACAAACTTTTTCTGTAGATATGGTATCTAATGAAATTCACAACTCAATTGCTTTCAACAAACCATTGAATTCGTCCGTATACTTGATTTGTGTTCAGAGTTTACGTATGGTTGATTAACTGCTTGCAGCTAATAAACAATGTCAAACATGTAACTTTTTTTTTTTGGGGGGGGGGGGGTTACATAATGGGTAAATATCAAATATGTAACATTCTATAAGAACAGAGAGAACCCCCCCCCCCCAAAAAAAAAGATGACTGCTGTAAATGTTGATGAAGTAATCTTACAGTATGGCCATTCAATTCAAGCTCAACAAATTACAATGTTAGTTTTGTTTCCATATGCTTACTTTGGCAAACTGTTTTCACTGTAACAATTTCGGATACTAAACAATATAGAAACGATCCATGGATGCATGCACTTCCATGTTAGCATCTTGAGAATTGCTTTCTTCACCCATGACTGTCGATGCATCTCTTAGAATCAAAGGGGCTGGGCTATTAAACTCAGAGTCCAAAGAGAATGCTCGTATACACTTGTTATCATGGGGATTCAAGTTCATCATATTTTTAAGTCTACCTCTAAGGAACAAGTAAATGAACTATCTTTCTTCCTAATAACTTGAAGGGAAGCGGAAAGTTCACATGAACTAATGTTGAGTAGAGTTTTTATTTATTTTTATTTATTTATTTATTTAATTTGTGTTGCAAATTACACACCTGCAAGGATAAATATATAGTTTGTCCAAAGTTCCTCTAACTTTGCTGTCACTGATATGACCAAAATAAAAACCTAAACATTGGGGTCAGTTCAAAATTTGTTAACTAAAAACATATTGATAAGCAAAAACTATTTCTCTTTGATGAGTTCTATCCTTGAAATTGATAGGCAATTGAAAATTTCATATGACGGATATGCACAATGAGAATGGATTTATAGCTGATATGGAATTAGTAAATCTTTTTATGCAAAGAAGCTGTGATATTGTTTATCAATAAATCTTTTTACTAGTTTAATTAGCATCAATTTTAATTACCTATTTCTATAGTAGAAACTTTCTTTTTTTTTTATTCAGCGATTATTATTATTAAAAATTGGATGTTTAATTGAATAGATGATAGTTGGGCGATTGATTGTTTAGTTGCTTACGTTGAGAAAGATCAAATGATTAATTTTATGGCATATGAAAAATTTCTCGAGGTGAATTGTAATATGTAATTGGCCTTAAAAATAATTTTTAATGAATTTATTTATATATTTATATATTTTATGTTATAGTAATAGAGTCCCCACTGAGACTCTCATACCAACTAATAAAAAAGAAAAAAAAGGGTTCAATTCGTCGTTTTAAATTGTTTTTGTTTTGATGGTAAACCTTCAATTTAAATTGTTAATTACGTAAGATGATCCAATTACTTAAATATTTTCTCTATATAACAATATTAAATGGGTTACAGAACTTTTGTGAACCTCAGTAATTTTTGTCGGTTTTTATGAGACAAATTAGATTATATTATGTGGGCTAAAGAGATTTTTTTTTTTTTAAAATTTTCCATGAAGCTTCAAAAGAAAAATAAAAAAAATGTTTATTTTTTATTGTTTTTTTTCAAGAGCATGACATTTCGTTTTTCCACTAATGTTAGCCAAATCATGTATCTTTAATCAACTAGATAACTTGGAATATTTAGGAAACACACACACACACACACACACACACAAAGGAAGAAGAAGAAAGAAAGGAGGCAAAAGGCCAAAGCCATTGAGGATTGGCAATAACATGTATGCTTAATCAATTACAGTGATGTAATGAGAAACATCTGCCAGCAAGTGGCTGTTGGAGAGGAGGGGATTATGGGGCTGCATTATTAGAAATAGGCCATGAGGGTTGCCAAAACAGTTTAGCCATCAGCCGCCAGCCATCAACGAGAAAGAAGAAGAAGAAGAAGAAGAAGAAGAAAGAAGAAGAGGACGAGGAAGAAGAAGAAAGAAAGAAAAGGAAAGAGATGGAGAACCAGCCAAAAGGGGTTCGCTTTCCGCCCTCCGCTGAAGAGCTCATCCAGTTTCTTGCCAAGAAAGCTAATGGAGAGCCGCTGCAATGGGGTTTCTTGAAGGAGTGCGATCTTTATGGAGAAAAGGAGCCTTGGTTGATGTTCGACAAGTTTTCGAAGCAGGATAACTATGTCTTCACTCTGCTGAAGAAGAAGGGCCGGTTTAGGAGTCAAAGAACAGCTGGTTCTGGGACTTGGGTTGGCCAGAAGACTGATAAGGTTTATGACAGCAAAAATCAACACATTGGGTTCAAGAAGCTGCTGATCTTTGAGGTGGCAGAGGGTTCTGCTTTGAGGGACAAAGACAGGACGGATGGGCACTGGATCATGCATGAGTTTTCGCTCTTGGATCAGGATCAGCAGCGTGTGGTATGCAAGATCAGAAACAGTCAGCCGCAGCCGCTGGCACAGGAGAAGAAAACTGATATCCGGGCGCAGCCAGGGCCCCAAACTTGCAGAATTGCTGCAGCAAGGTTGCGGCCACCGTTGGTAAGAGTAACTGATTTTAAGGATTCGGGGCTGGAAAATAATATCCAACAACATAAAGAGGAAAGTCAACCACAGCAGCCAAAAAGGCGACGGATTAGTAGCATTACTCCAGCAGAACAGCCACAACAATTGGCAAATTATATGAATTTGCGGATGCAAGATGTTTTCCAGCCCCGGGAGGAGGCAACTAAACCACAACCAAAAAGGCCTCACGACATTACTCCAACAGACAAACCACAACCTGCAATTCATCATATGGATCTACGGCTGTGCAGCACTTGCCAGTCACGGGAGGAAATGGCACCGCCACTTCAAAGGCTTTGGACTTGTTTTGTTGCTGCAGCAGAAGAGCTGCAACCAATAGCTGATAATATGGACTTTTCATCATGCAATATGTGCCAGACAGAGGAAGTGGAAACTGAACCACAGCTGAGTATGCTCCAAACTAGCGACATTGCTCCACCAGAACAGCCACGACCTGCCACTGATTATATGGATTTTGGGCTGCTGCACAGCATGCGGCGGCCACAAGAGGAGGAAACTGCACCACAACTTCAAAGGCCTTGGACATTCGCTGTTGTTTCAGCAGAAGAGCCAACCGATTATATGGATTTTTGGGCTTACAATTTGTGCTGGACAGAAGGAGAAGCTGAACTGCAGCCAAATATGCCCTCGACTAGCAGCATTGCTCCACCAGAACAGCCACAACCAGTAGCTGATTATATGGATTTATTCCTGCACATTACTTGCCGGCCACAAGAGGAGGAAACTGAACCACAGGTTCATAGGCCTTGGACTTGCAGTGTTGTTCCAGAAGAAGAGCTGCAATTGACAGCTGATTATATGGATTTGTGGGTGAGCAACTTGTGCCAGGCACAGGAATCAGAAACTGAACTGCAACTGTATATGCTCTAAACTAGCAACATTGCTCCACCAGAACAGGAACAACCAATAGCTGATTATGTGAATTCAGGGCTGCAGAGCACTTGCCCATCCATAGGAGGATTAAACTTCAACAGGGCTTCAAAAAGCCTCAATCTGTATATGGATTTTTGGCCGAGCAACTTGCCAGCTGCCAATAGCCTATTCCTCAACAAGGCTATTGGGATTGATTAATCATTAGAATAATGTTTCGACGTCAGGCTAGTGTAGAAGAGAAGCTTCTGTTAAAGAGATAATTGTACCGTTCTTTTTTCTCAAATGAAGATGTAGTCAAATTTTTTTAGTATCTTAATGCAAGAGATTAATTTTTGAGAAATAGATGACTTGTCAAGTAATTAAGGAAACTAAAAGCTTAATTAGCAGTACCATTTCAACTTAAAGTAGTGGAATGTATCATTTTAGCATTGACAAGAATTTCATATTATAATCCTGCAATGTTCTTGTCAAACGCAATCAGCTTACCTTTACACCTTGTTTCACAAATACAAATGAACATTTACTTCAGATGTCTAGTTCTATAGGAGCCTCGTCAGTTATCAATAGGTGGCTCTCACGCAAAACTTAGAGCAAGCTCACACATTGTTCTGAGCCAGTTTACTCATTATCCTCAGATGCCTGGGTTGTTGGATATCAAATGAAATCCATAATGAAGTTGTTCAGTATTCTGATAACATGCAAATGCTTTTTACCAAAGGAAAAACAGGCAAATCCGGAAGTTCCTCTGATAACTTAATTGGCTTCTATGCTAATTTTCAGCAGTTTCCATGTAGAATTCTATTTGTTCAATTAAAAGCTTACATGCCTTGTATGGGAATCTTGTCCTGTGAAAACCTGAAAGCATATTACTGTTGCAGCAAGCACTCGAATGTGCAATGGCAATGTCTAGTGTTTACACAAATTCCCAAATTGGATTATTTTGTGCTCCTCAAATGTGCAATGGCAATGGCTGGTGTTTACACAAATTCCCAAATTGGCTATATCTACTTGGCCTTGTTAGGTTCGGTAGTGAGGCCAAAACCAAATGGGAAGAGGGGGTCATAATGTCTATCTCCAACATTCATGGGCAGCTGATCAACAGTTTTAAACCATGTCCGTGGAAGCCTGCCTGTAAAACGGTAGTCACCAAAGAGAACATCAGCAACACCTTGGCCTTCGGTTCCAGGAAGCCAGGCAGCGACAAGAGCATCCACCAAGCTGACATAAGGCTGGAAGACAACAGGACGACCAGAGATGATGATAACAACACATTTCACAGCTCCGCAGACATTTCGAATTGTGCTTGGACCGGGGTCAGGGATGGTCAAGTTCAGGCTGTCACCTTGTGTCTCCGCATATGGATGCTCACCCACTACAACAATGGCATAGGAGAAGTCACTGGACTTGACAAAGTCTCTGTCAGGGTTCTCCTTGTAGACAACATTTGTGTTTGAATCAACTGTGTTTTTTATGGCAGTGAGGATCGTAGTGCCTGTACATAATAACAATCATGTGAAACTTGATGTTTTCTGTTGTTTAACTGACACTGCGTTATCAGCTGAATGGCCTGATGGGTGTTTAGAGTATTTGATTAACCTGATTGTTGGGATGATCTAATGGGAGGCGATCTTGACAAGAAGCATTTCACAAAATGCCCTCAGCTTTACTTGGATGAATGCATAAAATGTGTGATTTTAACAATTGAAGAAGTCTAATTGAAATGATTTGACAACATACCACTTGTCAGGTTGTTACCACTAAGTCCTTGCCACTCAATTGTCCATCCACCACACTGATAACCAAGATTATTAGCATGGGTACCAGCAACAAGTATTTTTGATGCTTTCTTAGGAAGAGGTAATAATGGCTGATCCACCGAATTGCCATTCTTCAGCAGCACAAGAGATTTCCTCACAGCTTCCCTTGCCAGTTGCCTATGCTCCTGTTTTATGGATAGGCAACATCAACTACATTTCTACCCACACTAGATATATTGTGGGCAAGAAAATAACAAGCAGATAACTAACCTTGCTTCCAAGCTGGTTGACCAGACTGTAGTCAGCCAACGGGTTTTCAAATAGACCCATCACAAACTTCACTCGCAAAATTCTCTTTACTGCATCATCAATTCGGCTTATGGGGATGAATTTATTCTTTACCAGGTATGTCAGTGTGTCAATGAATTCGGTGTAGTTATATGGAACCATTATCTGAAGCATTGCCAAAACAAGAGTCAAAGCTAGCAGCAAAATGCCAAGAACCTGAAAAAGCGTTAACCTTGAAGATAATGATTTACCATGTCAATTCCAGCACCGATTCCCATTTGAACGGAGTATGTATAATTAGCATGGGAAGGTGTGGTGATTCTGTCAATACCCTTCCAATCGGAGATTACAAAGCCCTGCAAAAAGAAAATTCCACAACATAGCCATGTAGCTGTTAGATTGTTCTCTTCAAACTTAGCAGAAATGAGTGTTAACCTCTGTCTGATTGGTCAACAATTAAGCTAATAAGTCAGCTATATAAGTTTTTGGAGCTTTGTGGTCAATTAAGTCTATGCCAACAAACGTTCAAGTTTTGGAATTCTCCTTGTGTGCTTGTTGTGTCCATTTCTTGTCAATTTCTCTGCTTGCCAATTACCAGTTTATCTCAGGGGTTTGTCACAACGATCAGAAAGATCAGGTTAGATTTTCAGGACATCTTCTTACCCTGAAACGAAGAGTTTTCTTAAGAAAGCCAGTAATCAGCTGACGGTTAGCATGCATTTTGACTCCATTCCAGCTAGAGTAAGACACCATGATGGTTGAGACACCCTTGATAACTGATGTATAGTAGCCTGCCATGTGGATGCTGAGCAAACCATGCCTGCTTATCACTGTATTGCCCTCATTAATTCCCTCAGTTGTTCCACCATCACCCACATAGTGCTTGGCACATGCTGCAACTTTTTTCCTGCGTCAAGCAGCAGCAGATAGCCGGGAATCAACGGTTGTTTAGTGTGAACCTAACCACAGAACTTTCAATGTAACTTGAAAATTGACTATTTAGTATAACATATAGGGATCAATTTGGACAAAAATAAAAAAGGTTCCCTTCCACATCTTTTGTTTTAATTAATTAAATTGGGCAAGGTTGAATTAAGACTTGTCACATGAAGATATTGTAGACAGAAATTGTGTTGATTGCACCACATGCCAACTTCCTTAAACTCCCCCAGATGCTTCCAAAGTACAGGAAACAAAAAGGGAAAAGAAAAGGTCCCACTGAGTAGGTCTAGTGGACGTGGAGACCAGAACATAGATAATGAAGTTGAAACTTCCAAGTCTGGAAGTAGGTGTATGATTTCTATACGTTGTTATTTTGTTTTTCCCATCGATATTAGTAGTGGAGCATGGACCGTGCTTATTATTTTCTCTACCTAGCACCGTGGTCCAAAATAGTCTCCATCATTCAAACCTTATGGACATGTTCATTATCTGAAAAACCTAAAACAAAAATCTTTATTGTCCTCAGGCTAAGGACCTACATCGCATCTCACATCAAACATCAAATGATAGCAAAGTTTGATTTTTCTTTTTGACAATGAGTACAGTTGGACCACCAATGAGGATAAGGCATATTCCAAAACACACATGATAAAGAAATTGACTAATAAACTCAGTGTACAGAGCAAATTATGGTCACAAAACAAGCCTAAATCTTTTATGGAGTTCCTAGAAATGCCTAAACGCAGGAATTATACTCTCAATCTTTTCTTGTCAAGAAAATCCACAAAATTTTCCCCCTTGTGGCAGCCCAAAAATTCTACTGCTATGTAAAGATCAGAATTTTAAGATTCCAATTCAAGAGCTAAAGCCATCTTCCATGTTTGGTTTCCTTATCAGTTTTTTTAATCTGAACTGCTTTGGTCTATGATACTTCCCCCGAATTCTGACAATGTGTGATTTTTCCACCTAGAAACTGAATTAGTTGAAGATCAAGAAATAAGCTTTATCAGTCAAGATGATATAACATGAAAAGTACTTACTTTCCTGCTACATAGGGAACACCCTTATGGGAGTTAGAAGGAATTTCTCCTTGAAATCCTGGTACAATCTCTGTCATGGCCTTAACAATCCCGGGATCTTCACTGAAGCTTTCATAGCACCGACCCCATCTCGGATCTCTGCAAACCTGTATACAGTATAGTAGTGAAAGACTTCAGAATTATGAAATGTAGGATTTTAACTTGATGTAAACAACATGTGGGGACTAGAAATTTACCGCAATACATGGAGCGAAAACATATTGGATGCCCGTAGCTCTGACTTCAAGTGCAGTGGCAGCACCAATTCTCTTAACAAGTTCAGGATCCCTAGATGATTAATCGCTAAATAATATTAACTTTGACAGATTTGAAAGCTAGGATCAATACAAAATATCATATGCCCACCGAAATTTTATACGAAGATGTACCTTATCACATCATACTCAACAAATGAAATAGATCCTTCAAACAAATTTAAGTGAGTGTGATTTTCTAGAGAGACATAGACATATGTCATTGACTGAGAGAAATTTTTAATGCAAGAAGTCCATCAGTTAATTGGCTTAAAATTTCATGTATCTTTATCAGTAACAAATCTTAGCAGAGATACATTTACTTGCCTAGTAGCTCCAAGCCCAATGTTGTGCGGAAAAATTGTCGCCTTGTAAACATTGTTATGTCCATGAACGGCATCAATCCCATAAATCATTGGAATTCCAAGTCTTGTTGATAAAGAACCATTTTGAAAATCATTCACCATGTTAATCCAAGTTTCTGCAGGAGCCTGCTTAGCTGGAACACTTCCCCCTCCACTTAATACACTGCCTACAGAATAGGGGAAAAGCAAAAAACATTGCTTTATCTTTGCTAATCACTGATTCCAGTTACTGCACAAGTCGAATTTATCTTAAATAATCATGAAAGAAGAGACATCATATGTATGCTTACCAATGAAATACTTCTTCATCACCTCAGCAGATGCAACAGAGCGGTCAATCTGCACCATTTGGCCTATTTTTTCCTCGAATGTCATCCGGCTCATTAAGTCCTTGATTCGAGCATTTAAATGCTGTTTTGGATCTTTATACTTCACGTATTCTGCATCTGCAAAGGCTGACCATAAAAGAGCCAGCCCCATCAAGAAGATGGGAATTCTAGCCATTTCTACCCCTCAGAGGTTTCCCTATTGACAAATGCTGGGTCAGAATCCATGTCTCAGACTTTGAAGCTGGAGCATTTAACATGTATTATATGTACTAAAATGCTGAAGACAAGCCCATAAAACACTCAGAATCTTGAGAAGAAGGAACAACTTAGGCCTGAGACATGGGAATCACAATTTCATGGCATATATGCTCATGAATAGCAGTAATGAGAACAAATCTGCGATCATATTCTCAAGAAACATGAGAATTAGGATCCCATTTTCACATTGTAGTGTCATATATGAGGAATCAACCACCAGCATTGATGAAGAATCAAACACAGCCTTAAAGAACTAACAGAAGGAACATCTACTAAGAAGTGTGTGTGTGTCGGTATGAGAGAGAGAGAGAGAGAGAGAGTGAGAGACTTACAGAGGAAAAAAACAAGAACCCACAACAGCTTCTGCACTGTTGGGTGTGTAGAGAGAGAGAGAGAGAGGGAGAGAGAGAGGGCTCTTTGCTTGAAATGGTAAGGTGGAGGTGGTGGCCTCTTATAGTGTCTGTTTTACAGTTTAACGTTCTGGCACCTACCCATATTTCTACTTTCTGGTATCATTAATGACCATGTAAGTATCTATCTAATGTTAATACAATCACATGGCTAATTATTATTAATAATCCCGCAGTTGGTGCGTTGCAGTCTTTCTCTGCTTTTTTTTCTTCTTCTTCTTCTTCTTCTTCTTCTTCTTCTTCTTCTTCTTCTTCTAATCTTTTGCTCTCTAATTTTAATGTCGTTGTTCTCAATGAAATTATTTATACTACATCAACATGTCAATGAACGTAACGTTATCTTTCTAATGAAAGGCATACTATAGATTGATCAGTCTACCGTCCATGTTGCCCTCTAAAAGTTGTAGCACTAAAATTTCTTGATTTTACTTCCAATTATATTGCAACAATCGCACAAATTGCAATGTAAACGCGTTTTTAATCAACTAATGAATTATGACATTAATGATTCAAATTAGTCACTGTGATGTTCCATAAATTCAATAACCCCTTTGCGAAATTAAGAGTGAAGTTGGGTTGCGTATATGTATTCATTATTATATCTTTTATATCCCACTCCACAGTGTGGGACTGCCGTGACACCCTGGTTTTGCAAGGGTGGGTCACTTTTGAACCCTTCCTTGGATTCTTTCCTTTTTCTCGGATCCTTTCCTTCACGTACATGAAATGTCGTAATCTAACAGCGAGCGCACAACAGTCGTTTAACAATCAATATATTATATCTATGAGAATCCAATTTTGTTGTTTTTTGCACAACTTCAACACCCCTGATTTTGCTAAGAGAAGAACTCAAAACTCATATACGATGAAGTACTAATTGTGACTAGTTGGGGACACCCTTAATAAAATTTCTTAATTTTGCGACTTTATTCCTTTTTTGTGACTTCTCTCTCTCGTGTGTGTGTGTGTGTGTGAAATTGTGAGAGTGACTTTGTACCGAGTGATGGATTTGCTTGCTTTAACCATTCAATCTAGAAAGCACAAACTTTATTTTGTAAAAGGAAAAATAAAAAAAGAAAAGTTGTCCATTGCTTCACGAAGCCGGTGAGTTGCAGTGACGCCGTGTTCGGATCGATCCAATCAATCCGCCATGTTAGGAAACGACTGTGCACACATGATGCCAGTGAAGAAAGGTTTTGGGTCATCCCAACTCAAGCTCAAGGTTCCCTTTCCTCCCAAATTTTCCCGCACAGAATTTTTTTACCCAACCCCATTGACTTTTTTATTTTGCTTGGAATGTGGGTAAGAATCACGTCTTTGTTGGGTCCAAAAGTCAAAGAAGATCAATCTCTAGAGTTTCCTTTTTTTTTTTTCGGTTGTTGTGATCTCAATATTCTTATCAAGTTCAAGAATGACAACTGCACATATAGCCGGCCAACACTGCATAAATTGTGATCTTCTTCTTCTGATTTTCATCTTTGTACCTCTTTTTCCATGAACTTCAATAGCCGCCCTTGAAATTCTCTCCAACTGAGCCGGCCAAATTTGAAATTCAACTCCCTAATTCTTTTTTTTTTTTCTTTTTTTAATCACTCGAGCAGCCGTTCATGATTAACACGTTTTCGACATATAACCAAAATATTCAATGACGATTTCCTCAGCAACTCCTAGTCACAGAGTCTTCAAGCCAACTGGTTTTTTTTTTTTTTTCCTTCCAAAAAATGATTCCGTTATCGCTTTCAGTCCTTTTTCTTGAGAACAGAGACTTTAGCCAATGGGATGGTTTCCAAGTGACCAATATTCAAATATAACCCCGTTGGCAAGGCAAGAATTCTGCTTCTAATGTATAAATTGACGGGAATATTGATTCTAAAGTTATTATATAAACTAATGAAATAAACACCAAATTATATACAAATTTATCATAACTATTAATTATAATTATTTACTATTATGTTAAGTTATATTTTATAATCTGTATCTATTTTACCTTGCACAAATTTTTTTATTGTTTCGAGAAAAAAAAAAACAAGAAAAATCTGCTGGCAGGGGAGCCTGGGAAAATCACAAATTAGTGGCACGATAGTTATGTTGTTATGTCTCGATGAATAATTTACACCCATATCACCTAGCAAGCACAATGAAAGACAACATCACAACAACCTGCAAAACATATCCTCACAAACTATGAGAAAAGGTAGACCTTGCATTACGTTGTATCTACCTTGCCAGTGCGGTCGATTCACGCCAGGATTAAGAAATTACTTTATTGTAGTCAGAAACTATGAGTAAAGGTGGCCCTTGCATTACGTTGGATCTACCTTGCCAGTGCGGTTGATTCACGCCAGGATTAAGAAATTACTTTATTGTAGTCGCAAACAATGAGTAAAGGTGGCCCTTGCATTACGTTGTATCTACCCTGCTTCACGCCAGGATTAAGAAATTACTTCATTTGTAGTCTGATCCTAGAAATTAATGTTTGATCAAGAATGGAGATTTCTACGTTCACTTTACTAACAGGGTTCATCTTAGAATTTTATAAAAAAAAAAAAAAAGGTGTCATCTCTACATAAAATTTTTGTACTATGAACTTTGAAGAAAAGTCTAACGTAAATTATTTTTTACAACTCAAATTTATAATTTTCTCATCACGATGAAATAATTTACCATTACACTAAGAATCGCTCTTCATGCTAATCTCGGAATGCAGCTCTAATGTAAGGTGCCTACTAGACATGTTAGAACTAGTCAATGGTATCCATGTTAGGAAGTTAATATATTAGGTGTTACAGGTACAGATTATTGCATCGTTGAGCCAATAGCTTCTTTTTCGTGTTGCTTGCGTCTAGACACATTTGATTTTGGGAATCTTAAATAGGTTTCAGGAAGTGGAGGATGTCTGGACCACAAAAGGAACAAAGCCGTTGACGAAGGGGGGCGAGGGGGGGGGGGAGGAAATCATTTTACGAAGGTACTACTGACCGTCCCTCATCAGGTTCACCGACAGCAAATGTCCTCTGCCCTGTGTTGTCAATGGCACGAACTTAAGAAATGACAATGAACCTGATCTCAAGAGGGAACGGCTGTGTCTATATGTATGTATTTTGGTCCCATTCGAATCTTCCCTACAGCCTTGCCTAAATTTCAAAAAAATTAAAGAGATGCATACTTGACATTTTGGTAAATTTTAAATTTAATATATTGTAATTAAAAATTAAAAAAATCACACTTAAAATTATTATAAATCAAGTAAATTTTTTTTAAAATTAAATTAAAATCTAAATAAATAATTAATAATTTAAATTTGTAGAACGATATATAACATTCTTATAATACTTTTTTTAATAAAAAAAAACTGATCCTTAAAAACTCTTTTAATTTCAAGGAGTAAGTAGCAGGAAAAAAAAAACAATAAATAATTCGAGACTCAGGCACTCCCTCTCTCTCTCTCTCTCTATATATATATATATATATATATTTATTTATTTAATCCATGATTGTCGATTCTTGTTGGGATCACTATTCTAGTAGAAAAATCTTCAATTTATTAGGTCGATTTGGGAGAGTGTGCCTTTAAAATCACCAAACGAGGACCTCAGTCTCGATTAACACAAAAATTAGTGAGAGAATATTTTTAGTGTAAAAACAAAAAATAAAACACACAACAAATTATAATCAAGTCTCGAAATAAGGCTTCACTTGTTTTTGGTACACAAATTAAGGTAGATCAGTCTTAGAGTTTGTGTTTTTGTTCTTTAATTTTGAAGGGGCTGAGGAAATAATGCAAGAAACCGAATATAGAAGTTCTTGCTTCAAACATTGTCCTTTCACGCGTTACTTAATAAATTATTATTCCAATCAAAAGACAAATTTTGGTCAACAAATGCAGTCTCTTCCATACTTTCTTTTTTTCTTTTCTCTCTTAATATCCTCATCAATTTCAAGAATGATCATTGCATACATAGGTGGCCGACAATATATATATCATAAGGTTCTTCTTCTTCTTCTTCTTCTTCTTCTTCTTTTTTTTTTGTTTTTTACTTGAATAGCTGTTAACAAGTTTTACACGTATGACCAGTATTCACTGATGATTTCCTCAGTACCCTCATCCAAAAAAATCTTGAAGCCAACTGTTTTCTTTTCTAAAGTTATTTCGATATCTCTATAATTATAATTATTAATATAGTTAATATATTTTGTTTGTACATAATAATTAATAATTATGATTAAATAATATGATCATGTACAATTTCTTGTATCTCCGTAATAAAATTTTATTCTAATATAAACATATTGGCAAGGTGCGAATTTTGCTTCAGATGTATAATTGATGGGAATATTGTTTCTATTGTTTTGAGAAAAAATAAAATAAAATCTGCGCCTAGAACAATGGCAGAGCGACTAAAACAATCATAAATTAGTGGCACTCTAGCGCTGTTGGTGTGTCTCGATGAATAATTTACGTCTATATTCCCAAGCCAGCGCAATGAAGGACAACATCACAACAACTTGCAGTTCATATATAACGGCAAACCATATCCTCACAAACTACGAGAAGAGGTGGATCGATGCACTACGTTGTATCCACGTTGCCGTGTGGTCAATTCACGCCAGGATTAAGAAATCACTTTATTTATAGTCTGATCATCAATAATGTGGATTGTACATTCACTTTACTAACTTGGTTCATCTTAGAAATTAAAAAAATAAATAAATAAATTATCAGTATATAAAACTCCACGCTGTAATATTTGAAAAAGAATAAGATGTTTCTTTGACTAGAATATGCAACCTTCTCGTCACAATGAAATAGTCTAACATTACCATTACACCAATGGATTCTTCATGCTAATGTCAGAATGCACCCCCAATTTTTCATGTGTGGTAGACGACGACATACAGCTCTAATGTAAGGTGCCTACTAGACATATTAGAACTTATCAATAGAATCGAAATTAAGAAGTTAATATATTAGGTTACAGTTATAGATTATTGTACCACGGGACGTTTAGTCAGTAACTTCTTTTTCAGGTTGCTTGTGTCTTGATATAATTGATATTGGGAATCTTAAATTGGCTTCGATAAGCGGAGGATGTCTGGAGAACCTAATGGCCAAAGTTGTAGTTTTTGGAAAAGGGTTTCGTTTGATTCGGGAGAAGGAGGGAAAAAAAAAAAATCATTTTATGACGTCATTCTGAACCTCCCCACATCAGGTTCACCGACAGCAAACGTCCTATGAAGTATGACCATGTTAAACGGGAATTATGTCCTCATCAGGTTCAGCTACAATCTGATATCAGTTGCTTGTAATATGAATAGAATTGCTGGAATCGACAATGTGGCAAGACATGCCTTTAAGTAACGAAGAACATGACAATCAAGCATGATTGAATTTTGGCTTTTGAAGCAGTGATCATTGCCGTCTTGAGAATCAATGAGGCCTGCAAGACAACAAATACTACATTACTAATTGCCGTCAACCGAGATCAGGGTTTTTCCTCTAAGTTGGAATTTGAGGCAAAACAGAAGTCAAAACTCTGAAGTCAGCTTACTTGCTGCAAGAGGCCATTGAATTTCTCAGGTTTTCATTTCAACCTTTCATCGAGGCAAAGCATGATTGAACTCCATAAGGTTCAATAATAAATCCCACATTAAACTCTTACATGTTTCCTTATAATAAGAAACCACTTAACCCGAAAGTTTAACTTGAGGGGTGAGATGCAGGAATGGAATATTTATTAACACTTTTAGTGACAATTAGGTAGGATCATTCGCTAAACACTGACTAGTGCACGCCCAAATTCACAGAAGGGCAATCTGGTTGGCCTTGATAGGTGTAGTAGTGAGGCCAGAGCCCAAATGGGAAGAGGGGGTCATAGTGTTGATCTCCAACATTCATAGGCAGGCAGCTGATCAACAGTCTTTGTCCCGTGAAACCATAGTCGCCAAACTCAACATCAGCAACTCCTTGGCCTTCAGTTCCAGGAAGCCAGGCAGCGACAATAGCATCCATTATGTTGACATAAGGTTGTATGACACAACAGGACGGCCCGAGATGATGACGACAACACATTTTAGACCTCCACAGACGTTTTGGATTGTGCTTGGACCAGGGTCAGGGATGGTCAAGTTCGCTTTATTGTCGCCTTCTGTCTCTGCATATGGGTGCTCACCAATTACCACAATAGCATGGAAAAAGTTGCTGGACTTGACAAAGTCTTTGCCTGGGTTCGTTTTGTGGACAACTTCCATGCTTGGATCAACAGTATTTTTTATTGCAGTGAGGATAAGTGGTGCCTGCTCATGAAAAATAATCCTGTCATTGCCACTTAAGTTGTCTACTTAACGAAGTGTAGGACCTGGGAATGGAGAATATCGACGAAAGAAAAAGTGAAAATAAATATGTCAAGAAATCATTCAAACTCAAAAGTTGGATTAAATGCACTGAACTTCCTTTTGCACCCTAGGAGCCGTGTTTTCTGATTTTTGCAATTGACAATTGAGATACGTCGTCATGATTTTGTGCTCATCCCACCTAATTGAAGTGCTTCTAGCAAACTAGGAGAGCATTTAAAAGAGATCATAGAGTAGAGATTGTAATATAAAAAGTTAATAAAACTGAGGAAATTGCTATGAAAGTCATATTGGGCCGACGAAGGTGGGATATTATTATAGAAAGTTTAGAAATCATTGCTTCGCGGTGAGGAATGGTAACATGGGATCCATCTTGTGTTCTGCGATATCTCTTCAATTACTCTTTAGCAAAATTAGGAACAAAAATTGAAGCTCTGGTCCGCTGCGGCCTTGGCCTAAAATATGTCATTACAAGACCCCAGGTTGCAACCAGCCTACATGATTCGATCAGACAGAGAAGGAAGTCTTCTAAAGAAGTTCAATGCCGGCGATGGCATTCCATCCCGGAAGATCGGATGGCGGAAATAGTAGAACCCAAATGCCATTGCCGCCATTTTGGATGGCACCGAGTACAGGATCAGAGCCACCACAAAACAAAGCCCCACGAAAATCCCGGTGGCACGTGGGTCCCTCCACGTCACCAATGCTTGCACGCGTTCACCTTGCGTGGCAAAATCTCCTAGCACCGTCTGCACACGTGCCCCCAGCGTACGTAACTTATCGTACCTCGCCCGCACTATATCCGGGGGTCTGCTACTTGGCACCGGGTCAAACTCTTCGTCCAGCTCGACGGGGTCAACGGTATCAGCCGACGACATCTTGGGATCAAAATGGGGAAGTGGGTCCCTCGGCCGGAATCTATAATTCCAAGCGCCGATCGCGAAAATGTAAAAGGCCGATGTGGGGACGATCAAATCGGGAAACCAGACGAGCGTTATCAGCAACGCGTGCGCGAGCATAGTGGCCGTTGGATTCTTCCATGTTCTCGTGTCCTCTATCCACCGCACGATATCAACCACACCCGCGATCACGTTCATGATCCTAAACCAGTTGGCTCGCACCTTTCGCATGCTGAAGGCGTGCGAGTCTAGATCGAGCATGTAAAGAACCACTTCCTGTCGAAGCGGCGGCTCCGATCTCGATAGGTGTGCGGCTATGATCTTGACCGTCGTGTTCCTTAGCATCTCTTGTTGGACCACACCCAGGGGCTTGGTATGGTGCATCAACGGCAGCAATGGCTGCGAGTACACGTGTAGAATATCCAACGTTGGAGTTGCACGGACAAACCTCACGGCCACTTCAATGTCGCCCATTTTCTTCACTCCATTGCGAGTCAACAGAATCAACGGATAGAGATTTATGTACACCCTACCGGTTTGCAGCGTAGAAATACGAATCCGCACTTTTCCTATACGAAAGTCTGGACGCGTGGCGATTATATGGCCGTCGGTTTCGAGTACTCCCCAGCTATCAAAGACTCCAATGGTCAACACAGTGGACGGATCGTAGACCTTCCACGTGTACTGCTCGTTCCATTTAGGATCCAAGCTATTGCAGACAGTTCTCGTGCGTACCCATTTCGGGCCATACTTGGCCACGCAATAAGCGTCCGTACAGCCCTTGCCGCCCACCGCTTTCATCGGCAACAGATTCTTGCAACCAATGAGACCCAGCTCGACGGTGCCAACCGGCGGCCTCCAGAGCTGTCTCGCCGTCGGCCGGTAGTCGCTGCACACGTGCGCCGCCTCGTCCATCACGTGGTACCCGCCATCGAAGCATAGCCTCAGTTGAACCCTCCCTTTGTAAACCACTTTCTTTCCATGGTTTGGATCTTCGAAGTCGAACCATCTCGCCGTCACTTTCCGCTCATCCACCCGCCGTTCTATGGCGGTGAGTGGTACTCTGGCGATCCCTACGTTTGCCGGCGCTTCGGGTAGCCGGTTCTCCAGAGTGACAACCAAATCATCGGTAAACGGCTCGGCGGCTACAAAGAGCAAGTCTTCGTTCCATGACGGCGTGCCGTTACGGGTAGCGACGGGTTTTGTTTTCTGGACTTGGAAACCGAGCTGTGCTTTCAGTTGAAACGAAGCCTCCTTTAACGACGTTAACGGCCAGACGTCTTGTGCTTCGAGCACGGTGGCTCTAAGGTACCAGAGCTTTGGAGAGAGGTAGATTTTGGCTCTGGAATTGACGTTTCCCGCCGTGTCGATCTTCCAAGCATCCGGGAACGACTCGTCGGCTTGGGTCCCGACCCACGTGGCAAGCATAAGGTCCCCTCTGTGGGCTCCACCTCCCTCCAGCCTGTACCACAGCGGGGCCAGAGGACTGTCGGGTGGGTCCCGCAACGGAATCTCCGTGACGTCGAAGCAAATTGCACCCAGAAATACGTCGTCGTCCCAGACCGTGACTTCGAGGAGGGAGGAAGAATCTAGTCGGTCGCGTCCGAAAGCAAACGTCTGGTCCCACTCGAAAAATGAAGTTTTCCTTGCTGATTTAGATTGGATGCGGCTGCTCGAAGCTACAATCCTGACGATCGGATTCCCATTGGTGGGGAGATATCGGGCTTTGTCCACCTTGACAAATAAGTAATGCATCTTTTCCACGAGATCAAATGACGACCGTTCGATTGACATGCTCTCCTGTGGGTCGAGCGCGTAGCTCGTTGTGGCGGGAGCCACCGGCCTCGAAATGGGATGTGGAGCGTCGATGCCTCCTGCCACCTTGATTTCCGGTACCGACGACGATACGGCCACTGCCATTATTTCCGGCTGGTCCCATTTTTCTGACGTCAGCGTGGGCTCCAGAACAGTGTGCCCATCGGCAGCTTGCCGGGCGTCATCTGACGGTACTGCTGGCGCGTTCCCCGGGCTTTCACTTGCTTCTTGGGGCTGCGGCGGCGGAGGTTCTGTTTCCGCAGGTTTCTCAACCTGAATCGGCGCCGCTGTTGTGTCTGGCGACGGTGCTGCACCTCCCTCTGGCTGCTCTTTAACTTGAACCGCCGCTGCCTCTGTGGCGGGTGGTTCTGAATTTGAATTTTCAGATGCTTGTGGAGGTGGTGGTGGTGGTGGTGCTGCTGCTGCTTCTCCATCAGCTTTGGCTGCCGCTGATGGTTGTGACTGATCACGACTTTTGTCAGTCCTAGCTTCCTCTGCCGGTGCTTGCGGCGGCGGTATCACTTCGTGATCCTGATAATAAATCTTCAACCCAATCTCCCCTTGAATCCAGCTAAAGAAATACTTCTTCTCGAGCGTATAGTAAATCAAAGCCTCTTCTCCTTTTCTAACAAATTGGCTGGAACTCAACTTTATTCGACCGAGGTGGTTGTTCCTCCGGGTGGGCCCGTATTTCTTGTCGTGGTAAACATCCAGTTCAAGCATGTCGCCAAACACTTTAGATGGCTTGCCCACGTTGAACTCCAGCACTTCGGTCCACGTCGGGTTCAAGTCCCGTATGGCCGTGTGCGTCCGCTTTCTTTGCCCGTAGAAGTCGATCACAACGAAAGGACTCGAAGTCCCGTGGCCGTCTTTCGGCAAGAGATTTCGTGCATCCACCACTTCCACCATCAGCCTCTGATTCGCACTCATTTTTTCTTTCTTTCTTTTCTTTTTTCTTTTTGGGCGTTTGCTTGCTTGTTTGTTTTATGAATCTCCTTGGGGGCAATAATATTACATTGTACAAGTAATGGCATTTGAAGTGAAATAAGAAGGGAGCATTGGGTTTGGAGATGTTCTGTGATGTGAATGTGAAAGAGCTGTGGTAATTTGCTTATAGGGATTAGGCACAAAAGTGGATAAAATTTAAGTTATATAATGGTGTTCGGGTATGCTCGAATGTGGGCAAGAAAGCAATTCCTAAAGTGAAAGGATTGAAAGGAGCGGTAGAATTAATGGGGAAGGAAGAATATATCATTAGTGGAGGATTGGTAGTTTTTGTTGTGGATGAATGAGAAGGAAGAAATAAAGCGGGGAAGGGTGAAGAAGTGCTTTACTTCATGTGCAAGAACATCTTTACACCATGTAGTGTTACTCCAGAACCATTGATTTTTAGTAGCTCTACTTTGCTTTATTTTAATCTTTCCTTCCTTTTTATTCTGCCGAAGATTCCTCTATCCTGTCCCACCTTTTGCTTTATGGCTAGCTCGCCGTCCCTTTCCTGTGCTCATCTCCACGGAAGTGCGAGCTTTATTTTGGTTTGGTGGTTTGATGACTTAATGCTCACCAATCAAAAGGGCATGAATGGATGCTTTTTTCAAGGACGACTCTATTTTGTGTCACCGACCTAAGGGGTTTTATGTCACCTTATATCCTTTTACAGTCCGACGAAGATGACACATTAGCTACTCACCCAGCACTCCTTTTTGTGACTTTCCCACACTTCAACGAAGGATAGTGGCAAATGGTCATGGGATTGGCTTTTCTTGCTTCCTTTCCAATGTGGTTCTGGATATACACAACGAGCAGATCCAGCACATGTTGTCGTCAGGATGGAGGTCGCGTCTGCTCAATTGAGTAATTGCTACTATATTATTAGATGCAAAAGCATGCAGAAGCCTAAATTTTGCTATAAATGTTTCATGTACTGGAACCGGCTGGAATTCTAGTCTAAATGTAAATAATATATGCATAAATCTAGACTGCCATGCATGTTGATTATGACTTCTGCTCGTTGCATGCCTTGATCCACTACTGTCCGAATAACATTTCATATTGAGCAAGGGAAGTAGTAGCAGTGATACTGTCTTGTTCTGATGGACACTACTAAAGAGTTAAAAGAAGTTATGTTGGATTGTTCATTAAAAAAATTACCGTCTTTACCTCCCACCCTCCCCCTCTCTTCAAATAAAAAAAAAAACAAAAAGAGATCTATTGGGGGTTGTGGAATGCAGTTGACACTTTTCTTTCTTTAATTTTCGTTGCTTTTTCTTATTTGTCAGTGGCAAAGAAAAGCTGGGTTGGTAGGCAAGGGAAGGAGAAAAGAAGGGGAAAGCCAGACGTGGACCATATTCGCTATAATCATCTAGGACAAGCATTATTGGTATATATTAATCTGCTTTTATTGAAATCCGAAGTTTGGTTAGAAAATTGACTCTTACATTCAAAAAGGGGAGAGGAAAACTTGAAAATGGTGGAAAATTTGAGCTCACTTTCATAGCTTCTATTCTAGTATCCGAATGGCCAATGCACGGTGATGATTCTAAGCTCCCAGGATGACATGCACGAAATGAAACACACACACACACATAAATCTGTCAAAAAAATAAAAAAACTTAGCAATGGAGTTAATAGGTGTTGACCAATAAAAATAATAAACAGTTGAATAACATAAATTAAAATGGAAAACCCTCAAATTACAATATGTGACTAATTTAAATAATTAAACTATAGGGTCGTAGAAATTAGAAAATCTTTTACTCGAAACGATAACTACCCTATCTAAGGTTATGGGCCTTGAGAGATGGGGCTCAGAATCAGAAATTTGCATTGGAGCTTGCCCATTGTGTTTTCAGCAATTTTCATCCATTAGGATCAGAATTTAAGGCTGAAATCAAGAATTACTCCTCTCGTTGTATTGTTTGATTTAGATTTTTTTTTTTTAAATTACTTTCCTCGTTAATATTGTTAATTGAAAATATCTTTTACCTTCACCTTTTCCTCTATGTTCGCCACGTGACTTTTAATCAGGTGCTTCATAAGACTAAGAATGTTTATTAGTATGACACATCAATAATAATAATATTAATAATGTACATATTTTAAAATTTTCTAAAAATATATGTTCTTAATTGTTAAATTCAATTTTTTTAAATAAAAAATAAAAAACCTCATTCTTAATAATTGAAAAATAAAGGAAGAATATTTTAACTATTCATGATAATAATTTTTTTTTCAAAAATTGAATTTAACAATTAAAAATATTTTTTATAAAAATTGAAAAAAATATTCATATGGGCAATGCTAAAATTCGTATATAATAATGTTGACATATCATTTCAATTAATATTCTAAAATTTACGTGACTTTTGATTGGAAGTCATCTGGCATACTTAATGAAAAATTGAGGATGAAGGCTTTTTTAATTAACGGTCTTAACATAAAGGAGGAATTTTGAATAAATAACAAAAGAAAAAAAGAAAAGGTCCCCACAAGGTCGAAAAGCATGTAAAGTAGGGAACAATTCTTAATTTAAGTTCAGAATCTAATAATGGATAAATGGTCTTTTTTGTCTTTTCAAATTTTGTACAAGCAATTTAAATTATGAAGATTTTTCAAGAATGCTATTTTATTTCTAATTTGGGGGGAATGGGAATTCAGATGTTCATGATTTTCTGATACACAGACTGGTTGGAATTGATTCACAAAAATTTGAAAAACTGCAGGCTTTTCGCCTTTGACTAGCAAATAATGAGTTCTGTTTTTTTTTTTTTAATTTATTATTATTATGGTCCATTAAATGCTTTTGAACATTGGTTACGCAATAGGTTAACCCTCTCTTATTTTCATTCATCCACTCCCATTTTATTGAGTAATTTTGAAAATTCGAGGAACCTAATAGGTGCACTGTTTCCTAGAGGGAAAAAAGCCTTCCCCGCTGTTAAAACGATTTTGAGAATACCGAGTGCAACATACATTAAGAGAAAGTAATTATAGCACAACTTTTTTTTCTTTTTTCTTTTTCTTTTTTTTTTGACTAACATTAAATTTGCAAGTGTAGACGAAATTAAGTTTTTTTTTTTTGAGACCCTCTTCCTCTAGGGATAAATTTGTAGCTTCAGACAGACATGACCGTGCAGCTATGGTTAAGGAAGGCTAAGATATGATGTGTTTCGTTTCCTCTTTTGTCACCCAAAAACCCCAATAAAAAGGGCTGGCCTGGTCCAAGAAACTCGTCTCCAAACTTGACACTCAAGCTCAAGTTGACTAGAATATTTGTGATTTGTAGTCCAGATAATCTGAATCCGAGATCACTTATACTTTAATTGAATAAAAACACAAAATTTTCTAAATCCAAGTTTGAACAACCCATTCTTGTAAGACCTGAAACTTGTAATATGCATTGTTTCTTCTTCCCTTTTCTTTTTTTTTTTTTCTAAATTCTTAATTTTATTATACTTGTATGGCAAGCATCACGATTTGTTTTTTTTTCTCATATCATCTCTTACATTCCATTCGTATAGACACTTTTGGTTTTGATCGCAAGTTTCCTTCCAATATGTATGATGTGAATAATAAATGCATTATGCATTGCCAGAACGGAGCATAATTTACATGCATCTCATTTCATTTAACAAGAACATTTCTACTTTGAATTTCATGAGTGCAAAATTTTTATAATATCACCAATTCTAGGAGGAATATGTTGTAGTATTAATTGACTGGACCTATTTATCACCCGAGAAATTTAGATCATATCAAAGAAAATAAATGTCGTATGAAATTATATAGAGAATTATTTTGCATAAATTGATCTTGTTGAGTAGAGATCTATTGTTTCTATGTGACTGGAAGTCATTCACTCTCATCATATACTTTAAATTGCACATAACTTAAGACCTCTAATATAAACCAGTTTAATATATCAATGTCCTTTCATGTTGTAAGGATATGAATTTGCCCCTCCATGACTTGTTTCTTATAAATCATATCATGTCGTTTAAATAGACCCAATAATCAATTGGTGAGTTTCCTCAATCAAATAATTGGTTAATGATATTGATTTGATGAGCATGCTATGACCAAACATCTAATTGAGATGGAATTGCTGAACAGTAGGGTAGCCAACATAATCAATCTATAGCTCCCTTACATACACCAAAAGCCGAACCTAGGGCAATGGGCGAGATCTGCACAAGTGACAAAGAGGCCAACATAAAACAAAGGAAATCAAATTGCAACATTATTTGTTTGGGAACCTGAAGACAACACCATGTATATCAAATTCTCGTCAAACAGCTAATATATTCAAACCCTTCAAAATCACTACACAAGAATAAGTTTTTTCAAAAGGTAAATCAAAATAACAAGCATTAAAACCAGGTCATAGAGATGTCCTTTACTGAATTTTTGATACACTAGCTAGTGGCTACACATCAAAATAGATGCCCAGTTGGCCCTTGGCTGAAGATCTGCAGAAACATTATGTGGTACAAAGATGTGGACCGTAAAAAGTACAGTGCACAAATATGCATAGAAGCTGCTATATAGAGGGTGTAGTTGGTGGATTTTTGCCAAATTATTTCACCGACGCTTTAAACCGCTGCATTATATACTTTCAGTTATCATTTGCTAAAAATGCTTTATGTTGTAATGATGGAGGACATGGTTGCTAAATTAAACATGTCATAAATTTAATAGGACTACACTTTGTACTGGGAAAAAAAGAAAAGAAATTATTTTCCAATATACCAAAAAAGAGAACTAAGTCCGAAAACATGAGCCAAGCTAGCTTGGAACCTGACAGGAGATATATACAGTGTACTAGTTGAAAGTTTACAATGGCATCATTCTGTTTTCTGATTAAATCATTATTCATTTGTGTCTTATATTTATTGTCTGAGAATCTCTTCAATAATGGGTTCGGAACCATTCGTCTTGGTCGGAGGGCAGGCTGCAGGTCATGGCGTCAAATTAATTGAAAAATGGGAAAAAAGATAAAAATCATAAACTAGTGTATACATGGCAAAAAAGTAAAAAAAAAAAAAAAATCACAAAAGCTTAGTTACCAATTGCACATTGAAGATGATTGCATGCACAGTGAGGTAATTAGCAGCTAGCAGCAAACACGAATAAGCAGAAGCACATGACTAGTTGAGGGATCTTGTTATGAATGTTCAATACGTAGAATACATAGCCTTGTAAGATGTCAAATTTACACACTTATCCGTAAACCTTCATGCATTATAT
Organism: Bruguiera gymnorhiza; assembly: GCA_020883675.1. Lineage (NCBI taxonomy): Eukaryota > Viridiplantae > Streptophyta > Magnoliopsida > Malpighiales > Rhizophoraceae > Bruguiera > Bruguiera gymnorhiza. The sequence goes on from JAIRCJ010001048.1 coordinate 1,111,419, forward strand.
TTCCTGTGGAAAAAGTCTGATACTGAGAGGTCATATTTACATATACATACATATATATGTGCATACCTATATGTTTCGTTTTCTAAAACTTTCATAAAACTATGGCATACTACAACAGTACAGCTCTGACTATATATTCACAAGATCTCAAATGGAAGAGAGTGATTGGAGATCGACTCATTCCATCAAAAATATAGTAATCGATCAAAATCCATGATATAAAAAACATGCAAAGACTGATTAACTCATCAACAAAAATTACAAGGCTGAGAGAGAGAGAGAGTGTGTGTAGATATATATGTGCGTGCACACACGCACGCGCACACACACACACACACACACACACACACAGGTCTCAGCAACAATTGCGCATGTACCTCGGAGCCTTGTATAGTAGTATCTCAGCAAGGAAAAATAAGGTGTGAGGAATGAAGCCTGGTCCGAGATTCCGAGATCAGTACCCATGATCTTGATTAATACACACACACGCACACATATACAGAGACAAGGGATAGAGGGATCCTAATTAATCAAGCCGTAAAAGAGGTATTCTCTACTTTGATCTCTCTCTCTCTTTCTCTCTCTTGTTCACTCTATGTTACAATCTCAACAAGAAAGATCAAAAATCACGGTTTAAAGATAAAGATAGTACTGAGGATCTTGGATCAAACTTCATTCCAAACACCCCTTTTCCTTCTTCCAAGGAATTCAGCTCCATCCCATCATATTCACTGATGATGATCTGTTTTGATGATTCAGCAATTATTTACACACACCCAAATATACAACACAAAGAGCAAACCACCACATGATTGGTATCTATCAAAGTGAAGGTGAGAGAAAGGGGGGATGGGGGAGCAAATAGAGGGAAAGGAGTAAAAGATAAGCAAAGATGGAAATATGAAAAAAGCTAGCACATGATAGACAGGTCATTGCAAGAATAAGATGGTGAAAAAAGCTGGTGGCTTATGCAGGGATGATATTGTCTTCTTCTAAGACAAATGGCATTATTATTATTATTATTATTATTTCCTGTGACGATGAATCCTTTAACATAAACTCTTAGTTGCTAACACGTTCTCCATTGTTGTGGCTTTTACTTAAACATTGAATGTACTTAAGGAAGTCAAACTTATATCCATAAAATCTCAAATTTTTTCTTATCACGGAGTTAAACATGAGAGGTTAACAAAGCCAAAAAGCTTTATTATTAATTAAAAAAAAATAGTTGACAACACTTATAAGGATATATAAAAAATAAAAATTTAAATTAATTTTATTTTTTATTATAGATAAATAAAATTATAAATAAACATTATTCTATTTTATTTTTTATATTGATATATATATGTCAATAAGTATTGTTACTCAAGCAATACTCTATTAATTATAAAAGTAAAGTGAGTGGGTTTACAGAGGCTTTTACAGGCTATCTCTCTGTGGAAGGAAGAAAAAAAAGAGAGCTTTAGCACTGAAAATAACGAGGAGATGGGACCAAAGAGAAGCATGAGGGGGAGGACATGGGCCTCCACAAGTGCATGCTATTTAATTATTTTAGTTAAGGACTCCATTTTCTCCCACTCCAACCGACAAACAAAAAAAAAAAAACAACCAAAAAAAAAAAGAAGAAAGAGACTGAAGTATCCCATTATTGTTTTTTGTCTTTTGGTAATGGTCTTGCAAGAAAAGCCATAACAACAAAGAAGATATCACCACCATGAAGAAAAAGAGGCCCACTTCTCCTCAGATCAAAACATGGCACCAGAGCTAGTTGTTTGTTTTTATATGTGTAGAAGTATACTGCAGGAAAAGTGAGACTAGCTAGCAAGCACACCAGTACCGAACCCCACATTGCAAAAAGCTTTTGCTAGCTATTCGAGGAATCTCCGTATAGCATATACACTCTATTCTTTTTTCTTATTTAATTTTTTTTAGTCTATGTTTTTTTAATAATTTTATTAGATTGTGAATTATATAAAATGAATACATCCTTTGCATTTTTGTTTTTTTTTTTAACTCTATACTTCTTTTCCAAATAAGAACACGAGACTTTGAAAACTAAAATGTAAGTTTCTAAGATTCGGAGTGTTGAAAGACCTTAGTCTATGTTATTTTTGGCGTGCGCAAGTTGAGGCTTTTTTTGATACTAAACAGGGATTTGACATTTATGTAAATCAATGATTTTTAGTTTTTTTTTTCTTTTAATTTTTACACAAACTCTGTCCAAATTCAAACATGAGATTTGAATATGACAAGTGAGACTACAAAACGTGTTATGTTAGTTTGTTAAAAACTTTTGGATCCTTGTTCGTTATTCAGTAGATGTAGAGTATGCATTGTGATTGTGTTCCAATTCTTATTGTTGTTTAGACTCGGATGAAATTTTCAAGAGTTCAACCATTAATGCGTATACGTCTCTCTCTCTCTCTCTCTCTCTCTCTCTCTCTCTCTCTCTCTCTCTCTATATATATATATATATATATATATATATACACGTATGAATGTATATAATCAAATGAATCCAAGTGTCCAAAGCAACCAAGGAGATTCATTCTATTTTGTTGTTTTGTCATTTTTTATTGTGAATGATTTGCTTTTGATGGGAGACCTAGTTTCAAATGATCCACACTAAAAACGAAGAGAAGAGGGACAAAAGGCAAATACTCTTAGCCATCTTTACTTTTGTTTGTTTTTTTTTTTTTTTAACGAAAAGAGGATTTTTTTTAAATAAAATATTTATTTAATTCTCTTTATTTTTATAAATTTTACATGTTTTTTTAAATTAAAATTTGAAAAATTTAAAATAAAAATTCAAATATTTAAGTACGAGATATTTTCGAGAGAGATGAATGAATATTTTAATCATAGGAATTTCCTTTTAAAATCAATGTAATGGAGTTTTTCTCTTGCCCGCTTCCAAATGGGGTTGTAACCTTTCACTCTCCTCGAGTATCCCTTCTCTACCATAACAACAGGACCACAGCGTTTCCAATCTACGTTCACTTTTCCACTCTTTCACTCGCACATCTAAGCTTTATTTCTCTTGTCTCGGTTACAAAAGCGAAAGAGGGCAAGATCCTGTTGTAATTCTGGACTGGTAGGTTCCACCACCTTTTGTCCCAAAGGGCTTCAGGATCAATGGCTACGTGTGCTTGTGCACCAGTCCTTCGTGGGGTCTTGCCACCGTCTTGCCTATCGGCAACTTGTATGATTGGGTTCTTAGGTTTGTCCACCGCAACTTTGCTTGATTAACACGTGTAAGTATAGTTTTCAACTCTGCAGTAACCAAAAGGGTTTGATAGAACCCTTTATTTCTCAAGGACTGAGCACAAAACACAGAACAAAACCATTATTGATGAAGTCAATGAGCTCTCCACTCTTTGCCCATACAAACAATGTTGTTGTCCGCTCTAATAAGAGCTTTGACATGTCGCATTGACCTTCGCCTTTCACACGTGGCTTTGAGCTTCAGCGGACCAGTTGATTTGAATGCGTCCGAAGCATAGAGTTTCTTTTTTTTTTTTTTTTGTTAATCAAGAAAAAGAAGAACATTTGTGGGAATGTTAATTATTGTTTTTTTTTTTATAAATCTAAACTAAAGTCATTCATTGTTGTCTTATTTTAATTTTTTCTGTCAAAAAAAATAATAATAAAAGGAACCAACTACTCCAACAATAAATGTAAAATTTATCAGAAACACTCATAAATCCTTATTTATTAGAGAGACATAATTTTAAAAATTCAAATTTAAACCAAAGTGAAAAATATACACAAAATTACAACCGAGCTCTCAATATCGGACGGTATTTCAAGCACAAATTACATCATCAAATCCATTCAATGGAATTTTTAGTCATTATCACTAATTTAAATTATGTACCAAAAGATTAAAAATATATAACTAACTATCAATATGATATAAATATAGTATAATATGTAAACTTGCATACAAGATGAATCAATTGATCGCGTTTATGTAACTTCATGGCATTTACAATCACAATGTGAAAAACGCTTGTTATGAACAGTCGTGTTTATAGAAGGCATCTCTTATCGGGGGAGAGATTCACCGTTGAGTTACAATAGCCACGTACATAATCCAAATAGCAAGAGGAGTGCACGGTACAAAATGGCCTGATCTGAAAATACAAGCTTAAGTATGTCCTCAGTGGCATGATATAAACAAACCCTTGTGGCTGGCAGCAATATGCTAATGAAAGCTATAACCATACAAGAATGACATAGGATGATCATGTACTCAGTTTTATAAAGAAGCTTAAAAGAATGGTTCATTTTTTATAGAACCAGAAAGGTTCAAAGATGAAATGAGTTTGATACAAATTTAATTTCTTGTTCACTTCCCTGGCCCTCAAAAGAGGAATATGTAATGAGAGCATATCTTAAACTTTTTATTATATGTCCATGGAGAAAATGAACAAATTGAAAAACAAGCTAAAACTACTCTAATCTAAAGATTGGTAGAACTGAATGTACAAGGAGATTGTCTATACAACTCAACGAAAGTGCATTAAGCTGCAGAGAAACCAGAAGAAAGAAGAGCCTCAATATGCTACATACCAAAGCAAACATCATCCGGCCTTCTTATGTTGTGTTCTTGACTATCTTAACACTGCTATAAATGCGCTTGAGGTCTTTCATAGCCTTCTCCTCGATCTGTATGGAGCGAATTGATGATGGCGTCTCAACATCAGGTTTGAACCAGCGGTTCATTCCTGGGGAATCTGAAGGCGAGCCCTGACCAGTGGCTATGGAGAATCCAGTCATTCTCACCTTTGGACTATGGGAAATACTACCCTGCTGTTGTTTTCCCTGATATTGACAAGCAAAAGAATTTATCAAAGGAACAAGTTTGACAGGCCAGAGAAACACATAAACAGACTCAAAATTTTAAGTAATAAGTATATACTAAATAAAGCAAAGACAACTATGCAGCACAAAACAGTCATTTTTCCGACAAGCAGAACATCTGACATGAAAACATGGAGCATATAAGACGGGCAGAAAAGCTTTATGTATTCCATTGTCATAAATAAAAGCTAACAGATGCTTCTTAACAAAATATCAGGTAAAACAATCACCAGAAAAGGAGAGAATGAGAAACGGGTGAATACAGATACCTGCTGCATTTGAATGTCTCTAAGAGAAGGCCGAGAAGGAAGAGGAGGAGTCCCAGAAGCCCAAGGAGGTGTGCTTTTCTCTGCATCAGATGCCTGTGACGAATGGGCTGTGGGCACAGGTATTGGTTTGGAAGGCAGAAATGAACCAAGCAACACTTTCCCTTCACTTATACTATCAGAAAGATCCTCCACCTGATCTTTGCTTCTCATTGGTTGATTCACCTTAATCTTGCTCTGTTCATCCTGAATTTCACGAAGAGATGCAGATCCCTTTGAAACCTTAGCCCCACCCCATGCTGGACCCTCACTCTTGGGTGTTAGTGGGGGTGGAGCATCTTTGGGGGCGTCATCAAGGGCACCACTCAGGAACATGGAAAGCCCACCCTTTCGGTTCTTCTTCTTGGATGCTGCAGATGATGCACTCTTACCTTTTGTTAAGTTAAAATCATCTTCCTTCTGAACAGAGGTAGGAAGCTCTTTAGCGAGATGGTTCTCCACACTTCCCTTGGCCATCATTTTTTCCTCCTACCAAAACAGTTGTAAAATTCAGTTAATGTCACTACCCGACTGAAATGTGACTTGAAACTATGTAGAGACTCAAGACAAACTTCTCTTGGAGTACGAATAAGTAAACAGCCTTGTCCACAATGATGGAAAAAAGAAGAGAAATGGGTAACAAACAAACTTCAATGCATTATTCTTGGTGCTTCAGTGTTTCTTGGAAAGTATTAACAGAGAACCTCAGAAGACTTTACCTGAGTCACAGAAACTTCCGAGATCCCAACATTCAAGAGATCCTTTGCAATGTTTGATTCCACCTCATTTCCACTAAAGTCAGGCGCCATTTCTGCTTGTGCACCCTTTTGCTTGCTTCTCTTTTTATGTTTTCTTGAAACATAAGCCTTTTTACTCACTTTAGCATCCGAGGAAACTGAAGCTGATGCTTTTGCCTCTGCTGTCCCAACCAAAATACCAAGCTCAGATAATGAACTTTCAAGAGCAGACCTTGTTTTCAGCTTTGCAATTTGCTGGTCATCGAGAAGATGCCCATTGGCTTGCTTTGCCTCGAGCATTTCAATCTGCTGCAATTTCTTTCTTACAGCTCGGACTTGTTTGGAAATACTTCGATCGAGATCATCTTTGGGTTGTAGAAATGAGTCTGGTCGTTGGTCTACCCCACCTCTTAAGGTGGATTTCTCACTGTGGTTGTCACGAATTCTTGGAATCTCACTTTGACAATCCTCCTCTTCACTATTGATAATAACAGGAAAAGTAGCTGTTGGAGTTGGAAGCCTACGATAACTCCAGGATTCAGATGACCTCAGGTCTAATTGATTTTCAAGACCAGCTACAATTTCTGGTGAAGCACTAGCAAACGCTTGTGATGAGACAGTTAAGATGTAGTCAAGGTTGTGAATAGCAATGTCCTGCAACATAAGTCACAACTGAAGGTCAAAATACAGTCCAAACATGGCACCATATTGACAACAATAAACGATACAAACCAGCAGTGTGTATAGTCATATACTTCAATTCAAATATCACATCTAGTATGAAAACCAAAACAACAAGCATATGTATCATCAAATATTTCCCATCAAATATCACATTAAGTACAAAAAATGACACTGGAAATAGTTGTATAATCCACAAGACAGTGTTGAACTAAAAGGTTCTAAATAAATCCTAAACTGCTAAAGCAACCACCCTAGAGGGCCACCAGGCACCATATTGCCTAGACGAAGGTGCACGATCAGTCAATCAAGCCCTGAGAAATGGCATTTTTATTTCACAATTGAAAAATAAAGGAAAAGGATATACTTGCTTGTTAGAGAATGCTTCAGCTAGCAATACTTACAGTAGTGGGCAAGGACCTAAATGTCATTCTTGGCCTTCATGGTAGCCAAGAACATAACAAATGTGCAAACATTGCATTTTAAAGAATAAACTAACAAATCAACGGATTATTTTCAATATAGTCAAAAGCGAGACAATTAAGCTTATTGCGTAAATTTTTGAACTTCCCCACAAACTATGGTCATCACAAGAAGTACCTCACAATGCTTGCGCAAATCATCTGCTCCAAGTGAATCAGCAATTTCGAGCATTTGTATGGCATTGCGTGGCTCAACTAAACTTTCTGCTGCCACTTTTTCACACAAAGTCTTTAAGCTTGGTACAGGCCTTTGCCTGCAGTCATCCTTCCATGTGGTGGATGAGACATGACTAGAATCTGTATCACCAATACTGAAATCTTCATCAAGCTCTTCAACTTGATCCACAGCTTGCAACTTCTGGATCTGCGGATTCTTGGCCATGTCGGGAGCATAAGCAGGGTGATAGATAGAACCCACAATCAACAGATGTGTTTCACCAACCGAAACTGTAGTAGCCCTTTTTACACCATGTAAGCGAGTGACCACCGGTGTCTTACCTTTATCCTTTTTTCCATCCCACATGTAAACATCACCTATAGCTGTAACTGCAGCATTCCAGTACTTTCCTGCAGAAATGCTCACCACACTTTTTCCGCACAATGAATATAGCTGAGAAATGAAAAAAGAGATGGTGATACACATGAAAAGTCAAAAAGAGATTTTCACAGAGACCAAGTTCTCCCAAGACAGACCTGTTGGCATCTAAGATCAGGATCTGCAGACAGCCAATAAAATAGTGTGCCATCATCTGTAAGAGCCAAACTATGTACCATCCCTGCAGCAATAGCAGCCACATGTAGCCGTTCCATGCGATGAAATTTCAAAAGGGTGCTCCCACTTTTCTTTAAATTTCGAGTAATAATAACACGTCTTGGTGTAACGAGTCGATGACCCCAAGTATATACCTGCCATTCAATGATTAAAAAAATGCTGAATGGTAACAAGAATCCATGAATCCAAGCCATGGAAATAAGAAACATCAAAATCCCTATCCAAGAGACAAAAGAACATCCAAGGGAACAATATACAGTTGGCCACTGTTAGAGTTGAAAAAGTAAAGAAAAACTGCTAGTAATTACCTCTCCCTCGGCTCCCAGAACAACAGTGTGATATTTTGCTGCAGAAACTCCAGTGAAAAACTTGCCTTTTAAGTACTCAACTACTCTTGGTGTGTAATTGGATGCTGAATTAGATGTGCCATAACCAAGTTGACCCTCTCTGTTAAAGCCCCATGTGAAAACTTCACCAGAATCAGAAACCACAGCAGTGTGTTTGTTTGCTGCAGCAACAGCAATAATCCTAGACCTGAGAGAAGTTACTCTCCGAGGTGTGGGTTGAGTATCAACAGCATAGCCAAGCTGACCCTCTACAGAACATCATATCACATAAGTAAATGACCTACATGCAGCGAGATCTAAATTGACAGAACAACATACTTTCATCCTCTGAATATTATACATGCAACATAAACTGACAGAACAACATACTTTCATCCTCTGAATATTATACATGCAACGTAAACTCACAAATAAGGGCAGAAAATAACAATATTCTCCATATTCAGATCCATAGAATGGTAGATTACCAATAGAGAACCATGCCAAATTTGAAAACCAGATATTAATTGGTTACCCATATTTTGTTCTTTGTGATAAATACTCAAGAAAACAACCAATAATTTTTACCTCTATTGGATCCCCAGGTGAAAACCTCCCCACCCTTTGTAACAAGAACAGTGTGATGTTTAGCAGCTGCAATCGCATTCACCTGGCGGGACCCTAAACCAGAAGTCACCTGACGGGGAGTAATAACAGCAGCTTGACCACTGGAAAAGTAAAGAAAATAAAACTCAACTGATTGTCAATTTCACAAAATCTTTAAAAAAATAAAATGCTTGTATCATTTTCAGAAGTAGGAAATGCAGGAATTTTCTTTCTAATATTGTGACATATCAATACTCTCCTGTCCAGCACTAAAACAGGAAGAAAAAGAGAAAAAAAAAATCAGGCATATATTTCATTGGAATTAAGTGATAGAACTGAAATTCATTGAAACAGAAACATAGAATGCGAGAAATGATAACTAATGCAGGCATGGATAGCGCATATACAAGCCAGTATCTAGTAGCAAGCAGCCAGCTAATATTCAAAGTTTGGCATGGCTCACATGCAAAATAATTCCATTCTTTCATAGCTCAAACCCTAACCATATATGTGCAGTCTGTGGCTAATGTGTATAATGTAGACTACCTGTGGATATCAAAGTCAGGATGCCCAAGGCGGCCACCCCTTCCAAATCCCCAAGTGTAGACTTCTCCATGCGCACTAACTGCTATGCTGTGAAACTTTGCAGCAGAGACCAATTTAATAAAGGATCCATGAAGTGCATCAACTTTGCAAGGTAGTTTTTGAATGTGAGCATTTCCAGTTCCAAGTTGGTAATTGGCACCACTTCCCCAGCTAAAAACCTCGGTAGCTACTAAAGACAGAAGAAATAAACCAAATTCATCACCAAATATAAACAAGCTGAGTTTGACGAACACAAACATATTCATCAATCATGTTATGGGCTGAGGTAAATACCTAAATCACGTCCATCTCTAACCACCTGCAAGACAGGCCCAGACAACAGATCGACAGGTATACGCAATTTAGAGTCCTGCAATGTAATGGAAGCACCAGATTGAAGAAGGGTACTTGCTACCACGAGATGGCCAAAATGCAAAGCTCTGTGAAGACTACTCCATCCTGACTCTCCGTCCTGAGGTACAAAAAAACAAAAGAAGCTAAAAGCCATTCAAGCAAGAGAATATAGACAATCTCAGTTGAATTAGAACAATGAAAAGCAGTTTCAGGGATTCACCAACCGAAAGCAATAATATTGTAACTACATAAGACTACAGCAATCACCTTAACAATGGAGGTACGGATATTTGAGACTATAAAATTATTATGGCAGTTCAAAAGATAAAACTGTTTGGGTTGAGAAATTGTAAAGAGCTTTAATTACATCTTTTGGCACCTATATGCATGTGAGCATGTCTGTGCAACTTGGAAAAAGCACAGCTTAATTACAAAGGGAGAGAACCTTGAGAGAAACTAGAATCAGAGGTTACCTAAAAAAAGAGAAAAAAAAAAAAAGCATTCGAGGTTTCCAGAAAAATGCAGGGAGTTCATTGAAAGGTCAGCTACAAGATAATTTGTAGGTACTCCAATTATCAAATTAAGTGTTCACTAATTAACTGTCTGTTCTCTGTCGATGCAACTCTAATTAAATTCCAGACAAGATTAGCAAAACTTAATGTTAGCCATTAAGGTTTCCAAGCAACAGGATTCCATTCATGCAATATATGATTTGACAGTCACAGGTAGCAAAAATGCTTGTTTCAGACTTGAAAGCACTGAAATGTGGTAAATAAGGGATACGAAGAGTAACATACCCTAGCATCAGGGTCAGCACCATATGCAAGCAGCCTCCTAACAATAGGGATGTGGTTTCTCCATGTTGCAATATGAAGAGGTGTCAGGCCAAATGTGTTCCTTGAATTGATATTACCACCATTCTTCTTCAGTAGAGCCAATGCTGAATCTACATCAGCCAAAGAACCCTGTCGCACAACAAGCCACAAATCTTTTTGGGAACCACCATGTAGATTTCGAGCAGTTGATTGCATATTCTGCTTATATCCTTGGGGTGAAGCCAGTGTCTCCATCATTCAGAATATTCAGTAGATGATTTAAACTACTCTCCCGATGTTCAACAAACCTGTCGCTTTTATTGATACACTGCCAGATACTATTTAACTTCCCCAGATGACGAAAAGAGCCAGATCCAGATTTTGTTATCAGAAATTAGCTACCCGACAGAAAACTAAGCTGGCCCTTGAAGAAGTAGATTCATCCTAGCACATCTTTTTTTCTTTCTTCTTTTTTTGGGATCAAGAGAATTAAAAAGAGATTTCCCAAATGATGAACAATTCAAATCAACTCACAGCAATAACCCATCTTCATCTCCATCCGTATCATGAACACAAACCAATTCCAGCAGCCACTCACAAACTCCCATCAGACCATAGAGAACCTGCCGAGAAGCAAGCTAAGTGACATACTCCATTAGCAACTAGTTGTCCAGAAGCACGCCAGCAAGGGGGGGCATTAACTATTGAAGCAAAAAAGTACACGAAAATATCAGAAAATTGACCAACAAGCCAAAGAAAGAGCATCTAACTAGAGGCATCAAAGAAAAGAATAAAAGATAGGCAATCTGAAACAACCAAAAGCACTAAAATTTCATCTCCAAAGCAAGTTTCATGTAAGAGAAAAACCACATTGGGGGATTGGCCTATGCATTTCTAAGACCTAATTTTATTCCCGTTCCCACAAGTAGTCAAAGAAATCGAAACCAAAGACAAAAGGGCACCTAGTCACTCTCAAATCAAACAGACAAAAAGGAAAAAAAAAACTTAACATATAGATCCAATACCAAGCATATGATCATAGCCAATATCAATTAACGACACCCACCAAGCGAAGACACAAACTTTCAACTTTAGAACATGGCAAACACGACTACCACCACTACACCCATCTACCTAATTCAATAAGCACCCAATTACCAAAATCTCAGCAAAAACTTACCCATTTTTAAAAATTCCGAAAACTCGAAGACCCCAAAAACAAAAAACCAACATAAAATGAAAAATTATGTATGTGAAGACACATGTAACCCACCAAAATTGTTCAGAGAATGATGAAAGATTCCCGTTAAAACCAGACATAAGACATCATCATCACCTTAAACTTTACCTGCGAAAGAAAATGCTCAACAAAACCGAGAGTGGACGATAACTTAAACGTAAAACTGTTCGATTCGTGGCTTAGAGTCAAGAGAGAATCGAAACCCAGAATATACCCCAACTAGAGACCCAAGGCATCCCGAGACCGAGAAGAGAGAGAAAGAGATAAGGGCAGTTTTGGAAATCTGGTGACGAAATTGCTCCTGTACTTTCCTCAGATCGACGTGGGACCCACGAGTTGTCTGCCCGCGAGCTTCCTGTTACGTTACACCACGTACGGTAAAGTGCGTGTAACCGTCATTCTCTGCCTGACACGTGGTAACAGTGCGCACCGAGATTTGAGCTGGTTGGATTTGCTTCAATTATTATTTATTGACATATTTTCTGTTTTATAATAATAAATATTCCTTCTGGGTAAAAATAACATCCTATCTATCCTTCATAATTTAGTTCTCCGATTAAGCTCTCTTTCACACTTGCAGTTAAATATTACTGTTTATTTATTTATTCATTAAATATTAATAAAATTATATTTGATTCAAAATTTAAATCTTTAAATTACATTTATAATTCTGAATACACTTAAGTTGTACAAATATATTAAAAGAAAAAAATAGAATTAAAATATAAAATTTTCTTTTTTAACATTTTTATTCTGTCAAACTAAATTTGTTTGCATTATTTAAAAAATTTATTTGTGTAACTTATTCAGGGTAATAAGTGGGTGTAAATATTATTATTATTTTTATTATAATAATGTATTTTAGTAAATAATTTTGTTTTCTCGAGTTTCAGAAGAAGAAAAAAGGTTCAATGTTTAGGAAGATTATAGAGAAATTCTGTATGAATAGAGACGTTGGCCAATCGTTTGTAGGGCTTTCTGCTTCCCAACAGCATATACTCAATTTTTGACATACTATGAATATAATTTTATATTATATAATTATAACTTTTAATTATATATTTATATATTAAAAAATTAATAATTATAATAATATAATATTACATAATATTTGTGAAATTTTTGTACAAAAATTCGAATTTCATTAATAATCAAAGCCCAAAACGAAAATAGCTTGTGGGTTTATTTATTAATTCCAAATCTAAAATAATTTATACTACAAGGCTAATATTTTTCTTTTTTACCACATAAACAAAACCCAATGTTATAAAAGACATCAAATATTGGTATAATTCTAACAATTTTTTTATCATATTATGATCATAGAAAACAAAATAATTTGTATTAATTTGTGTAATTTTTTTACCCTGGAGTACAAATGGGCCATGATAATTGAGTTCAAGAAAGATTTTTTTTTTCTTCTATTACAAGAGCGAAACATTGACATTTCCTAGAAAATTTGTACAAAAATTTCGAATCCGCATTTAATGTACATAATTCTCATGACAGAAGTAAAGGGCCAATGGTATGCTTTTTCTTGCTTAAAAAGAGACATAAAACAAAGAGAATTGTTGATTTTAGAAGTCTTATATGAGACCACAGAGACAAATGGTTCACATAATTTCAACGCTTCTTATCTTAAGACTTTTGATAAAAATAAAAAATAAATAAAAAAAGACATCCAAATGAATAATCTTTGTGGCCTTAATATCATTCTAAGCGATAACACCGAAAAGTTACAAAGAATGGACAGAATTTTGTCAAAGACGCATTAAACAAGCGACAGTTTTTTTTTTATTGTCAAAAAAATATAAAAAAAAATAAGAATAATACCCAATAATTTCATCATATTATATAATAGGCTAGGAGTACACACATTTCATGAGTCCAGTTGAAAATCACCTCAAACTCTGTATGATTAAGACATATATTTAACTTTACCACTATACTCCAACGTGACGGTAATATTGAACTTCTATGTGCCCACAGGACCACAGGCCCTTCTACGGAGAATCCCAGCCAGAAAATTGCAGACAAGACATGGTTTATGAAGAGGAAAAATGAGATGATGATGCTGTGGCTAGGTTAGAATAAAACATGCTTGGTTATTAAACGCCCCCCGGGGCTGTCCATACCCGGAATGTCCCCCAGCATAAACCCCTTTGCATTATTGCTTGGGCCATTCGAGCTAAAATAAAGATATTCATCCCAACTTAATAGCCTTATTAAATTGTACGAATAATTTTTTAATTAGTGTAAACAAGTTTAACTTGATAAAATATAAATAATAAAAATAAATTTTTTGAAGTATAACTACACCCCTTTCCTTTTTAGTATATTCGTTTCTTTTTTTTTTAAATATATTCTTGCAACTCAGTTGTGAAACTAAATAGATAAAAATAGTATAACTCTTCGAAATACAACATTGAAAATGGGGGTGCTACAAATCGTGATCTCGTTAGTGAACCTAACCAAAAATTTTAGTTTTGCTATTTTATACATCAAAATTAAACTAAAATTTTTAATTAATAATGTATTAATTAATCGAATATTTTGATTTGTTTTAATTTTTTAAATTAAGTAATATATTGAAAATTAATTTCAATACAAAATTTTATTTGAATGCAAAAAAATACAATTTGATGTATATATTTATAAAAAAAACTTATAATTATAAATAAATAATTATTTAAGATATGATAATAATTTAGTGTTATTTTTGTGATATACAATGTTGTATTAGTAATCAAGGGGCAGCATAAGAATCTTCAAAATCAATCGCCACCCGTGCATCCACCCAAAAATTGTGCACCGAAATGTGCTTCTAAAGATAAGCAAGTTCAAGAAATTTATGTTCTTTTTTTTCTTTTTTTTTTTTTCTCATTATGCAGTTCATTAGGTGTAAATTATATAATAAAAATATATATTTTTTATTTTTATAAAATTCGTACCTTCTCTTTAAAATTAAAATTAAGATATCAAGAATAAAAATAAATATTCTTAATTAATGAAATGTTCACGAGGGACAACTCATACATTCTTTGCTTCTACGTTTCGTGCCTTTCGGCTCATAAAACTATTTCTATACAGAACACAAAAAAGAACAACTCAGATCTTAAACAGCTATACCCTCCTCGGCTGTTAAGATTCTTCCTTTACGAAATGTTCGAGTCCATGTGAGAATGTTCTTCTGTAAATGTCAACATAGGCCAATCCTTTTTTTTTTTCCTTTAACACAAACATGTACTCGAGTAAATGGGAGAAAAAAAAATGTACCCCATATATATATATATATATATATATATATTGCCATGGAAACTGAGGAATCTTGAGCAACAAACAACAAAAACGACAGGCGGCGGATAAGTAGAATTCTGGGAATGACAGTATTCCTTCCCATTTTGAAATTTTTTCATTCCAAATTAAATTAATGTTGTACCCAAAAAGTTAAAAAGGCAGCCAAAGGCGTAACATCCTAACAAGCCAAAGAATACTGAGGGGGAAAAAAATAGTGTTGGATTGACACAATAATTTCACATATCAAAATAAAGATGAACATGCATAAGGGGGTGAGGCAGCATGGGCATACAACGACGGGAGTTTTCTTCAATTCTTTGTCCAAGCTTGCAACTGCAATTCTTGATCCCATTCGAACAACTTCTATGCTTGAGGCACACAATGGTCCGGTCATTCTTTCTATCACAAGATGTGATGATTCTGACTTCCAACGATGCAAATTTCTGGCTTACACGGCAATCGGATCATCCTGAATTCAACAAGACAAGGACACATTAACGTAACAAAAAGGGACTATGCCAATGCTACCATGGCATAAGTTCATAATTGTCTCTCTAGCATCACCTTCAGACCAAGAAAAGAACAACGTGACACAGATATATTTTAAATTTGCATCCTAATTTTCACCTATTAATGACCAAAAATGAAAAATTAGATATAAATGACAAGATATATTTCATAATCAAGAAACAGATGGATGACAGTGCAACCAGAATATACCTTGGCAGTCATGTTTGAAACAGCCAAATTGAACTTTTCTCTGGTTTTTGTACCAGCAACCTGCCCAGCCCTTGCCGCTTTAGTAAAAGCACCATTTAGCCAAGCTGTTCCAGCAGTCACGTACCTGTCCAGAATCAAAACAGATTTCATTTATTCACTTTCCTATTTATTTTTTTATTTTCTTCTCATTCAACTAATGATATCACCATTCACCACTGAAATCACAAATTATATGTATATGATGTGGACCACATAAATATAACACTTCATTCAACATCTATTGCCCATCATACAAGTTGGTGAAGGACAAACCAGAGGATCAACTGGATCTGCTTCCAAATGGAAACTCAGTTCAACAAACTTGCCTAAGAAACTCATGGTCTACCAGCATATAACTCTCTCAGGTAATGGGGCTCCGTCAAAATTAGAAAACACTTGAAAGACAATGTTATGATGGACAAAGAGCAAGAAAAGTACACACTGTCACTGCCCTGCACTTGAAATTCCTAGGTGAGGAAAAATGGCAAGCCAAATAGATCCCAGCTCCAACATGAAGTCACCAGTTGGCCACTCTTTGGATTCTAATGACACAGTCAAAAAAGTATTTTAGGACAGGGTGAGACAAACTCTGTGATTTTGGCTTTGATAGAAAAAAATAGTAATCATTACTGCACAGCACAAAATTAACTGGAGACCTCAAGAAATAGAATTAACTTATTACATAGTCTCAGAAAGCTAGGATTGTGTACCCTTCCTAGTCTGAGCCATTACATGAAGCAAGCAGAAACAAGGAACCTCCAATCCATGTCAGCATTTGTACAAAACTAAGGATATCAATATAGTTAGCAGGCGAACAAATTGCCCTTGGCAAGCAATTAGGGACAGAGAAGATGTAACTCCAATGAAGAAATTCAAACCTGCTAGATTTGACAGCTGATCCTGTGTCATTTATCTTTCTCTCTGCTGCAAATATTGCTGCCATTGTTTTATCTGAAACATGAAATCTTTGGTCAACAGACTTCACTTTCTCATTTACTACTGAGATGCCGACTGTCAACTTCTCTGTGAGGCCAACCCTTTGATCAAAGGAGATCACCCTGGCAGATGCATTGGCAGTCAACCGATGTTTCTCATCAAATGCCTTGGCCTTATTCACTGCATCTTGGCGAATAGCCAAACCTTTTGCCAGCATATTTGTAACAACATCTTGTGCTTTAGTGACATAAATTCTGCCATTTCTGGATGGACTTGTTTTACCCTGCTAGAAAAGACAGATCATTTTTTACCATAAGCTAAAAGAGTTTAATCCTCATGTGAAAATTACTATTTATTAACCGATGCATCAGCAAAATGTGAGATTTTTAACCATAGGCATTTGCAAGATTTCAAGATATTTCACTACATGCATATCAAACATGCCGAGACATTTATCATTTGCCAAGACTTCAGGCTTATGAACAGAGCTTAAGGAAGAAATTAAATAGAAAAAAAAGCTAAATCTCAATTAATTAGCTGGCTAAGGCAACTGGAAATTTTCCAATATTTGACCACATTTAATGTACACCCAGAAAGCTGACTTTAATGTAAGCATTTCACAATTTTTCCATTACTGGGCCATATGATACCTACATTTCAATAAATATATACGATAAATATTAGTGAAGATTAGTCCTAATGATCTTTCATACCTCAAAATCTGATGGGAAGTGTCCGGCATCCACAACAGATATAGAATTGTCCACCCTCCTTTCTTCCTGCATAAATTGGACATATGAAGATGACTACTTACCAACAGTTGCTTGCAATGATATTGCAGAAGCTTCCTCATGGACTTACCTGAAGCTCTTTTTTCAGCACGTAATTTTCGACAGGAGTTATGCTAACAACTTGGTCCACCATTGTTGCTCCCTGCATGGCATATGTACATTTTTACATTCTGGAGCTGTGACATTCTTAATTCTTCATATAAAACAGAAAATCATTGTGAATTACAAGTTCAAGATCAAAAGCCTAATGTTCCAGAGCCTTTCCACAGTTTATGAATATAAAGCACATGTTGAGACTTGAGAGCAAATGTCCAACTTTCCCCCAGCTCTAAGATTTAATGATGTCTCAAATCCAAATGGTACACAGGCTACTCGGAAAAAAATTTATTGTTCATCACTACTGTTGTTTCTAGTTACTTTTTATCCTTAAGTTTACTGAGCCCATAACAAATTGAAGGTCAGAGGCTCAGAGCTCACCAAATTAAACCACATTAAAGGCAGGAAACCAGAAAGTGAAACAGACCTCATTTTCAGAATAGTTCAAGGACTGACATTCCTATGCTTGTGGCAAATGGCTCACAACAATATCCCCTGTATTTAAGAGTTTAAATCCCTATCACACCCCGAAAGAAAGGGGAAAAAAAAAAACAAAGAGGCAAAGCAAACATCTGAAGTTTGGTGCCTTTGGATGTTAAAAGATGAAATGGCTTCCTTCTCCATGTCTCCTGCAATACTCTTTTATAAGAGAAAGAAAATAGGTGGGAGTGAGGGCCGGAACCCTGAAGGAATAGTCGCCTCCTAGTGAACAAATAAACAGATGAAGTTCAAATCCAGTGACACACTATGACACTACGTACCAACTTTAGTATCTTAAACAAGCCCAATTCTAATTAATTTGGCACCAGGCAAGTGCAGAATCAATTGAAACTTGGAGGTGGGACAATCATAATCTGGCAGGGTAATTTTGAAGAAAACCTTTCTCCTACTAATATCTCAAGGAAAGCATTCAACTCCTTAAAATTGGTTATACTTCATTCAATACAAAATTTAAAAATGTTCACAAAAGTCAAGTAGCTGAGAGATAAAATAAGAGAAACCAAATAAAAACAACAAAATTTTACAGCAACACTCACCGATAACAACAATGCGATTTCCAGTGCTTTAGGATCCTTGAATGTAACAAACGCAACCATCCGTTGCCCCTGTTCATTGCACCTACAAACAAAGCAATATCAAACCTCAAAATGCCAATATTTGACTAAAATCAAATCGAATCCGTATCCAATTTTCACAGCCATTTCCTACATTTAACATCAACAAAAAAAAAAAAAAAAGAACGCCCAATTACAAATGCGCACAACAAATTCACTCAACTGGCTTATTACTTAAACTCGCAAGAAAATAAAAAAAAAAAAATCAGATGGCATTTATACTATACGCTGAACAGTTAAAATGCAAGAAACAATATTCCAGTTTTGCAACATCATTCCATTTTCCCGCACTTTCTCAGCATCCAGAGAGCGAGTCATTAACCTAACTTAAAGAATAAAAAGTTAAACAAAGAAAAAACCAAAAAAAAAAAAAAAACGCAAAGAAAGAAAAGAAAGGCGCACCGTTGGATCTCAATGTGTTCGATTTCGCCGGAGAAAGAGAAGAACTCGTAAATCTCTCTCTCGCTCGCTAGATCTGACAAATGCTTCACTTCAACCGTTCTCGTCGTCGTCTTCGTCTTCATTGGCCACACACCAACCACAACAAAAAGGAAAATAAACATCACCAAAAACAAACAAAGAAAAGAAAAACAAGAAAAAAAAACAAGAAAGAAAGAAAGCATTCAAAAAAATTCAGATGAATAATAAAGAAACCGAAAGCAAATTATCCTTCTTGATTACAAGAAACTGAACTGACCTCCATTATTGTGCTTCTGTAGCTGCTTGTTTTAGAAAAATGGAGTCGTCTTTTATTAGAGAGAGAGAGAGAGAGAGAAACAAAGAGAGGGAGGGGCATTTATGGAAGGGACAGAGACCTCAGAACTGACGGAACACGAATTGAAGGAATGCGAGTGCAACGAATGTGCGTTCTTTTTACCATAATGTCCCTAGCTTTCCCATTTATCTACTACCTTTGTTGCCCCGGCTGTATTTTTAACTTTACCCGGTTGGCGCAGGGTTTTTAATGAGCCAATTTTCTTAAATAATTAATATTTTTATATTATCTAAAAATAAATAAAGTTAAAAATATATATATATATATAAGTATTTTTATAGTAAAATAACATAATTATATATAATTTTTTGAAAAAAAATTAAAAAATAAAAAAATTAATAAAATTTATTTAATTTATTAATCTAATCATTTGAATCAAGTAAATAAAATAAATATTTTTTAATTTTTAGTCTCATCTAATATTTTTTAAAAATTAAACTTAATTTATGATTGAGTTACTTATTTGTTTGGTTTAATCGTCGGTGTGGTTTAATTTTTAAAATTATGCATAATAGTATTTGTTGAGAGTTGAGACCGAGAAAGAGTTTCATAAATAAGAAAAGTTGTTCCACGTAGGTTTTGTGGTAGGTTATAGTAGTAAATGTCTTAATTGAATATTGACTTTTATATAAGTATTGTCCTAATTGAATCCAAACATGTTTTATGATGGAGTAATTTACTATTATATCAAATTTAGTCGTCTTTATGGTTAAATATTTTATAGGTTAAAAAATGATTATTTTTAATTTTTTATTTTTAACTAGGGTCTAATACTAATCGCGTTCTACAATTCATATCAGACGTTGTCCCTTGGAATCCAAATTCGGAAATAATAAGGAAAAAAAAAAAGTGGTGCAGAAGGTTAAAATAGTAAAACTAGAAAAGTGACAGCCAAAAGAACATAAGTCTCGCTGTATATTCTTTCCTCGGTACAAGGACAGCATGACAACGAAGACTTCGGAATGCTGAATGGGATCTTTGTTGGGCTTTATCCATCTCTTTCTTCGTTTTGTTAGGTTATGTTTAACTTATTATAAAAAATTGTTCTCTTGATTTTCCTGCAACTCCCTTTTTTTGTTTGCTTTTGTAGCCCCTAAAACCCACCTAAATCGGCCTAATTTCATATAATGGTCTAATATTTTCTTATAACAGTTGGTTGAAAAATTTAATTTCAGTGGTGTAATTCCTTTTTGAGGTCAAATGTTTGACTGCTCAAGGGCAACACTTTTTGTTCTTGTACCAAGGCGATGGTAACATGTTGACCACTAGCTTGGATTTTGGCCTATGTTTTCCAATGCTCGTACGGATTTCTTGCCTTTTATTTTGATCTTATTTTATACCAGCTGTCTACATAAACGAGAAGTGTCATTTTTTTTTTTCTTTTCTTTCCGATGTCTTATAGATAGATCCGTTTCTCTTCATATGGTGGTGAGTTAATGATAAATCTTCCAATCATTGCTCTCAAATAAAAGTATATTATCAATTGGACAAAAGTTACTTAGCGACTGTAAATAAGGTTTTCTTATTGATAAAATGGCATTGATGATACTTAAAAAAAAAATGACTTCAGTATAATGATATTTAATTAATAAAACTTTTTTAATATTAAATATAGATCTTTTTGTAATTGATTGATTATTGTTGGATTATTAGACAATTTAAAATTTTTTTTCATTTTCTTACTTTTTTGGGGCAAAGTATTATGACATTGGAAGAATCTCTCATTGCAAGCTTTTTTGGAATGTTTGTTGTCTTCTTCCTCTGATTCTTCTTCTTTTCATTTCTTTCTTTTCTCCAAAATGACAATTCCAAAGATTAAGATCATTGCTCTCAAATGAAAGTACACTATCGATTGGACAAAAGTTAATTAGCGACTATAGACAAGGTGTCCTTATTGATAAAATGGCATTGATCATCATCGGGTTTGCAATTTACACCTCATTGATACATTTTAAAAAGGTTGAAGGATTAGATCAACAATAATAAAGTTTCATGAATCGATTAGGAAAAGAAAGCGAAAATTTGGAAAATGGTGGGAGGCCAATGGAAAAAGCTGTGCTGCTGTGGCGATGGACTTGTTTCAAAAACCTGTTCCAAAAAACCCACTAATGGAAAAAAAAAGCAATCTTCTTCTTCATCGATTGGTTTTCGCTGTTTAATAGATGAACCCATATATTTTTTTTTTAATTGTTTTTATCAAATCCTGGCTTGCGAGTTAACATACTAACTATAAAGGACTTGTATAAGTGCGCCCCGACCCGAGAAATTCAGCTATAGACCAAGTGAAAGATGGATCTCCCCGTGTTAGCAAAGGATTGTAATATTAAGCTACCAGTGCTACCATTTAAATATTATCCAATCCACCGAAATTACAATCCTTTAGAATCTATGAAGATCATAAAACTGTAAGGTCTTCCCCTCTTTTCTATGATGGTTTGTGAAGACTTAGAGATATTGGCATTAAGAGATTTGCTCTTTTTTCTTTTGATTCCTTGAGCAAGTGATGGGAAATTACCCATTAAATAACAAAACTGACAAACTTGCCGAAATTTTGTTAAAAGTCAATATGTCAATAAAAAAAAGTAAAAGAAAAAACACAAAGCACCTTATAAACAAGATTCCTTTTAAGTTGAAAACGTTTTTCATGCATCGAAGGAACACAAAAGCCCACATAGAATTGGCTACCTCCCCTTAATTAATGGCATACGTAAACATAGTATGATTGATTGCAAATGGACGTAATAGAACTGGGGTACAGATCTTCCAGCGCTTCAACAACCCCTTCTAGCTAAGTTGGGT
This sequence comes from Bruguiera gymnorhiza, assembly GCA_020883675.1. Lineage (NCBI taxonomy): Eukaryota > Viridiplantae > Streptophyta > Magnoliopsida > Malpighiales > Rhizophoraceae > Bruguiera > Bruguiera gymnorhiza. The sequence goes on from JAIRCJ010001048.1 coordinate 1,133,759, forward strand.
CTTGTCTGTCGTTTAGTTTTTGTGGCGATTAAAGAAATGAAAGACAGTTAAATAGCAACAATTAATCATATATTTTGTACCTAATTAGGCATCGAACTCCATGATTCTAAAAATCTCACTTTTATAAATGAAAAAAAAAAAAAAACAATATGCATACGCTCCAATCCAAACTTACAACTCGGTGAGAGTTACACATCTTAACACATAGGCAAAGCTAAAAGCAAGCTCAATTAATGGAACTCTTTCATAAAATAAAATAAAAAAAATACCATTACGTAACAATATTTATTTATTGGGTACATGTAGGCACTAAAAGACTTGTAATTTCCGAAAGAGATGCGATTGGTCCTTGTGTCTCTCGCGTGCCTCTGTAGATGTTGTCAACTAGCATTTCCCTTTGTAAAACTCAATCACCCAAGAAGTATATGCACGGCACACAAGCTTCATAGCTGCAAAACCAGCCCCTTTGGCCAAATTTTCCAGCTCCTTTTCCGTTCTTTCTTTTCCTTCATTTGCTAAGAACATTGCTAGGTCGGAGTTGAAGATGTTCTTGGATACAAGGCTGGTGTCTGGAAACTCTGAAACTACTGATTCAACTGCTATTACCCTTCCAAGTTCCGGCAAGGCATCATAACAATTCTTCAATATCTTCAGACATCGGTCGTCATCCCAATCATGAAGCACCGACTAAAAAAGTTTTGTACAAGTATCTCTCAATTAATTAGGTTTTTCTTTCTGGTTATAATATAAATGTAAAACTAACATATACGTCAAAAAAAAAAAAAAGAAAAAAAAAAGCCACACTAAAATCGGGAGACACGATCATGAAAATAAATTATGCTTTTGACCCAATACTGAAGAAAAACTTAATTAATGAGACTATACTAACCTTCATAAAAATAACTTCTCCTTTTGGAACGCTGTGGAACATATCTCCGTCAACGTGCACAACGCCTAAGAAAGGAAAGAGGGTGCAAGAAAAAAGATTGAAAATGAACAAATGAAAAGAAAACTGTTTAGGTGGAAATTAACCGATAAAAATTCGATATTTCTGTGACAGATTCAAACAGCTAAATTGATATATACCTGAATAAGATGGGGCTTCTTTGATCACATGAGGCAAATCGTAGTTGATCCCCTTTATCTGCGGGAATTTTGATACAATTAGTCCAAGATTTGCACCAATTCCGCCACCCACATCCACCAGCTCCTTTATGTCCTCGAAGCCCTTGTACGTTTGAAGAACTTTTCTCATGATCATCGTGGTATTACTGTACATGGCTTGATTGAACATGTTGTTGAATTCATCATCTTCAAACTCGAATATCTGCTTCCCGTGTGCCCTATAAACTGCATTACCTCCCTCCAATGTGACATCTTTTAGATGGTACCTATTCGCCAAAGAGTTTGTCCCCATAATGTTACCATGCTTCAAGTAAGTATATACGTGCATTTAATTACAAGCGAAGCTCCTTAGAACAAGGAGCTTCTGTGCAAACAAATCGTATTGGACTTGCATATTTCTTTCCGCTTATATTTTCTCAAGAAAGTTGATCTGATTTATCCAAAAAAAAAAAAAAAAAGGGAACTTTTCGGGATTTGAATTAAGAAAAATAAACAGAGCCATAATTTGGTGGGGTAAAAAGAACGCAACTTACCAAGTATCCAAAGCATATTTGCTATTACTCGCCATCAAGAATGGGCCAAAAGATACTCCATCTTCGTCCTTAGTAAAGTACTTGCAAACAGGAGCCAGACCATACAACCTCTGTGGTTGTCCATCTTTGCCGGTGACAAGAGTACATGTAAAGATAGAATAACTAGCCAGGAGGCGTAGCATCCGGTCAATGACGAACGGGGCATGTGGGTTCTTAGCGGCAAGGTGAGAAGCAATCTCAGAAGAAGTGAGCTGGGCATCTTTGCCAGCTTTTGCAATGATCTCCAGAAGATCAAGCTCAATCGCGGCTCTCAGAGCCATAGGAAGGACTGCAGCAGAGCTCAGTTGCATGGCAAATAAGCAATCCTGATCCTCTTCATTGTCTGACGATGGTTTCACTTGTTCATAAAGAGATGAACCCATTTTTGTATCGGCTCCTATGTATGTGTTTGGAAACTGGTTGATTTATGCACTGGAAGGTTAATCGAGTGAGAGCAATGGAAGGGATGCTTACTTATTTATAGATTGGTTCATCTTCTGTTTTTTTTTTTTTTTTTTTTCTTCACATTTTTTGAACTCGGTAATAGACAGTTGTTAAATATGAGTTATTACTTGAAGGGGAATGCTTTGCACCCAAAATCCCATTTATGCGCCCTTGAATTCTGAGTTCTAAACTCAAATCTAGTGGTTTTTCAGGTGGTGAAAATGATTTATAGAAAATCACCGTATCCGGAAAATACTAGTATAGAGATAATGCAGTAGAAATTAAAAAAAAAAAAAAAAAAAGTGGTCCCCCCTCATATTTTTTGTAGTTCAAAGGACGAATGAATCCAGTTACTATACATTTTGGGCCAAACTTATGTTTTTTCTTTTCTTTTCTTTTTTTTTTTTTTGGTCAAATTGAATTTGAGTTTGAGGTTCAAATTTCACATACTCTCATTGTTATATTTAATGATCACTAAATTACAAACACATCTTTCATTTCATCTGGAAAGAACCAGACACCAATTTATGCTCTTAGGCCATAAAAAAAAACAAAAACAAAAAAATCTCCTTTATTTACTTTTTTTTTTTTGGTGAAAATTGGGCCCCTCTTGACTTTTCTCAACCTTAGTATCCTTGGCACCGACGGCTGCGTAAATGACGTTTTTGCTGCTGTCCACTATTATAATATGTTATTTAATAAATAAAGTCCCCCCGTTATTTTTTTAACTCAAAAAAAAAAAAAAACAAAACACCTTAATAATATTAATTATCATTCTCGTAAATTTAGGTCAAAGTTACCTTTGATATCTTAGTTCGAATATTTTCATATAAAAAAAAAGCTAATCACCCAATAACGATGACTTTAAAAAGATTTTTCTTCACTTAATTATTGTATATGAAATTTGAAATTTATATGTGTGTTAACTATAAATTTTTCTAATTTCATTAAAATGAGGGATTGCTTCGGGTGAACATTGTTGTTTTTTCTACTACTTCCATTTTTCAGGTCGCAATCAGGTGGCTGTATAAGTTGATTTTATCATATTGGACCAAGTCATGCCCTCTGGTCCGATCAAATCGGTCTACAGCCGCCTGCCGTTCATAGACTTAGTCTACAAAGCTTTACATCCATTCGTCAAAGCGACCATTTTATAACAACATGCGTTCACCAACACTATACATCAGACATCTGCTCCAGATCTCTTTCAAACTACGAATTCGGGGAAGCTTCGGCATTTTCTGCCAGGTAAATGGAAATAATGGTGGACATGACAGTAAAATTCAACATTTCGATTTGAATTATGATTTAACGTGTGAGACTTGCAATTCAATCATGTTTATATAGCCGAGCATCTAGTAGACTGTGAGTGATCGACTCATCATCTAGCTTTAGAAAAATTCCTTTTTTTTTTTTTTTTTTTAACGAGGAAAAGTTTCCACACTGCAACTCTCGCTTAAAATATGAAAGTATTTTGAAAAATTCGAATTGACACTAATAAGCTAATCATGGCCGGTTCTGGAAATTTTCTTTACAAAATAATTAATGTCCAACTTCAAAATTTTTCTTAACGGGGATCTTCAAACTTTAGAAAAATTTTCTCTCCCAGAGTTATAAAATGACCTTTTAAGAATTCGTCAACGGCCCTCCAATCTTGAAATTGTGTTTTTTTTCTCTTGTTTTCTTTATGAATTCATTAATGTCTCCAGCCCAGAGGAAGGGGCGTTTATCTTCAAAACTTGTCTGGCAGCATTTGAAAAAGATTGTTTTGTGACGTGAGATCACAAATGTAACTTTATTATTATACTAAAATTCAGTTTTTATCTAATTAAACGAAATAATAATGATATCATGGGGTTAAATTGAAGATGTTTTTTTGATAAAAGTAAATAATTTTTTTATAACTACTGATGAGTTACAGTCCAATATTATTAAAGAGTTAAATATTTTTAAATTTTGCAGTCTTTAAAGAAGCCAAATTAACCTTATTTTTATTTTTATTTTTTATTTTTGCGATTAAACAAAGTGATTGTCCATCAGGAATGTCAAATAATCATCCCTTCAAAACGTACACTGTTGCAGCCATTTGATCAATAGTGGGAAGCGAGGGAAATATTGTGATCATTACCAATTAAGACAAATTACAGAATAACCAACTCCAAGCAACCACACGAACAATTCCTCAAAAAAAAAAAAAAAAAGGAACAAAAGATAATCAAGTTTCATGGCTTCAAATTGACCTCATTCCAATTACAAGATTTTTGCTCTTTTTTCATATGTGTTTCTTGATGCAAGTACTTTAACAATCTTGTAATAACCTCTTTTGCCTTTTTAGCTACCAACCATGCAGTCTTGTGAATAAGAATTCAAATCCTAATACTGACCAACAGAAAAAAAAAAAAAATCTGATTATTGAACTAGTCTAAAAAAGTGCACTGCACCAAGGGGCCGGCTATATACTTTAAACCTTACCAAATTTTTGCTATGTTTACATTTTTATAGATGGGAGTGGGGCACAATTTTATTTATTTGTTATTTTTGGGTCGAAATTTTAATAGGTGAGCTATATGCTGCTTCTGTGTCTGTTTCCCCCTCTCAATTCTATTTGCTTCTTGTGTGTGTGTGTGTGTGTGTGTGTGTGTGTGAGTGTTGGAAGAACAAGGTTTTATCCAAGAATTTTCCATGAAAAATGCATTACGAAATTTCTTTGGCCTAAAACACTCGATTAAATTTACTAGGTTTGTTTTGACTTGTCATATAATTCAACAGTTGTTTTCAGACTAACATTAACTAGCTAGTAGCTGCAACCATTTATTGTGTGTATATATATATATATATTTCCTATGTTATCAAAAGCCTGGTCTAGTGATCATGTTTTAATCCTGAGAACAAGTCCCTGGTACTGATGAAGATAAAAATTAGAAAGAAAAATATCATGATTCCAATTATAAATCTAGCTTTAATCCAGAATACAACCAAACTGCTTGCAGACACATAAAATTCCAAAGCAAAAACGAAGACTCAGACTTCTAACTTCCAAACTGAAACCAGTCATTCTGGCAACCACACCAAGCGTGGGCCAATATAGAGAGCCTAGTAAACCAAGTAACCATGGCCACTGAAGTCGCCTATTGCAATCTTCACCCCCGGAAAAACCTAATAAATGGCCTCTTTTGAGCAGCCGGTGGTGCGGGAGCAGCCCGCGGTACGAGTGGAGCCCATGGTGCGGGGGCAGCCCATGGTGCAAGAAAAACCGGGAGGTGGCTAGGCCGAGGTGCTGGGCTTGGAGCGAGCCATTGAGGCTGAACATTTATGACAAGCTTTTGGCCACTCTGACAGTGCTCCCCGACCCCACAAATGTACCATTTCCTTCCTGGGGTAGCCAGAACAATTGTGTCATGTCCGCTCGTCAAGGCATACTTCAATGGTGGTTTCGTGCAATTTTGGAAGACACTTCCATCCACTTGGAACACATTGTGAGCACCAGGAGGATACCTGAAGACTGCAAAATTTTCATTTCAATAGTCAATTAATCAAGCTTAACTAATTATGCAAGAATAAATCGAAACTCAAGTGGGAAATTTGGAATGAATTTACTGAGTCTGTCCCCGGCGCGAAATGTCTTGTTGCCCTTTGCCCAAGCTTGGTAATCAACCCCTACGGTCCAACCTTTATCATCCCCAACTACATAATCTACTGCCCGAATTGTCGTTGGAACAATTGCGGCAAGGAGCAGGAAGACCATGGATAATGCACCTTGAGAAGCCATTATTAGCTAGCTCGTTGATCCTCAGATACTTAAGAGAACACTTTTGCAGCTGCAGCTAGCTAATTGTATTCAGATTGTTGATGGCTATACACAATGACAGCTTCGAGGCCTATTTAACAGTGTCTTTTGCATAGCAGGTCCCGTCACTTTGTGAATTCAACTCCCATGGACGGCATTGCAGCAGGCTAATTGTTGGCCTGCATTACATGTCTTTTGAGGAACGGAAATAACAAAGTTATGGAGATTGTTACGAGAAGCCAGAACATTTGAACCGTTGTCATTTACCGAGATAACTTAAATTCAGCTTTTCCTTGTTACGTTGCACATTTTGATGTGGAAAACGTGGATCTTTGTTGCTGAGAGTTTTGACTCAAAATGGACCCGCAGTCTGCATGTGTCCATAGAATATATGTTTTTCTTTTTTTGCCATATCAGACCAAAATTGTTCCGAGTGCCCATCAGAGTACACGATGATGACGAGAGTTGCTCAAATTGCATCTAGTAATTAATATTATAAATTTTTATTTTAAAAGTTTTAAAATTTAAATTAAAAAATAAGATTCATAAAAAATATATATAACAAATTATTATTGTTATATAATTAATAGTTTAATAAATAAAAATAAATTCATAATTAGTGGATGTGCCCACAAATATTATTAAACAAATAACCCCAAAAAAGGAAGAAGAAGAAGAAGAAGAAACCCCACTGCTGGGGATAAAATGTGTCAATTTCAATGTGTAAAAATATTTGCAACATGTTCATCAGCCACTTAATAACACAGCATTAAACTTCTTGATGTCATTCAATCAACTTCATACGAGACATCTCTAGCCTGTGAACACTCCTAATATGGTGTATTTTACTATCATTCAGAGATCTTTTTTCTTTCAAAGAGAATGCAGTCGCCTAATCTCACAGCCTAGCTTACGCGCATCGCCGTAAGCCTATTTTTTTTTTAGTCTGCTAACGATTATTTTGACTTAATTGACTTGAAACAAAGAATTAAATTGTAAGTGAAATACGAAAAAAAAAATTTCAAATCTTAAATAGCATTATCAAATTTTATGCTAGGTGAGAATTGAATTATACATAATAATTCTTAACTAAAATTATTTTATATTAAATCCGATACACTCTTATCAAATATTAATAAATTTTATTATCTTGTACATGTGACACATCTTTTTATAAAAAAATTTAATATATATTTAAATATTATTAAGACATATATATATATAAGAATAATAAAATAATTTTATCTATATTTGTTGAATGGCTTAAAATGTTCTTTATTTTCGTATTTTCTCTGAATGGAAGTTTGTTAAACCTCAAGAAACGACATCGTTTGATTGGGCATTCATTCATCAAAAACCTTCTACGCTAAAACCCTTGCGTTCCCTCTGCCCAGCCTTTCCTTAGCGTTCGGTTGTCACGACTGGCCAAAGTAAAACAATGGTTATGGACAAAGAAGCTGCTGGGAATTCTCGGCGAGAGAGGCGAAAAGAAGCTCGAAAAGCCAAGAATGTGAACAAGCACCAATCGTGGCTCCAACATCAGGTGAAAACAAAGAAAAAAAACCTGTACTTTCTTTGTGCATATTGTTTTTTAATTAATGTGTTTGTGTGTTTTGAACTCTGGAACTGGAGGAGTAATGGTTATTTGATGTGTACAGAAATCACAAAAACTTAGGAATTCTGAAATATCTAAGAGAATATTGAAAAACCCGAAACCTGAATCAAAGAATCCTTCAAATGATGATTTCAATGAAAGAGAGGGTAGACAAGAGGTTGCTGATGTGCCAATGAAGTTGGAGTTGAAATCAGAATCATTGGAGCATAAACGTTCTGCTGATTCTAAGATGGTTAGGGGAAAGAAGGGTTTGAAAAGGAATTCGAAAACGAGGTTTGAGGAGTTAGTTGGAATGGATATGAGAGTCGCTGACAGATTGGCACAGGAAGATTTGAGCATTGAGAGGAGGCTTGCAAAGAAACTCAAGGTGAAAGATGGGAAATTGAGGGGTGTGGATGATGAGATCAATATGATAATTGGGGGGATTCCATCTACGGTTGGTTCTTTCGAGGAGGATGAGACCCCAGATGCTGAAGAGTTGTCCACTGGTATGGTTGAGAATGATGCTTCTAATAAGAAACGTAAGAAGAAAAGGTCTTTGGAAGAATTCGCAGAAGGTGAGGTTGAGGGTGACCTCAGTCATGTAGTTTCCGAGCCAGATGAGACCTCTGGTGCTGACTTAGGGTTGGAAGAAGTTGCTACTGACAGAAATGCTTCTAAGAAACATAGGAAGAGAAAAAGGTCAAAGCAAAAGCAAGATTCCATTGTGGCAGATGACACAGAAAATGGTGCTTTGGAGCCACTGCTGACCCACGATGTAGATATAGAATTGAAGGATACTCCAACTAAGGTGCCTAAAGTTGCTGATAGTTTAAAATATGTTGCCCCTCATTTGAGATCTCATGCAGGAAACGAGTCAGAAGAGCATATGCAAATTCGGAGACGTGTCCGTGGTATGAAATTGCACTTTTCTATAACTTTTTGGCGTCTTATAACCTCCATATAAAATGTCTTTCTAATTTTGAACATCTTCCAGGTCTTCTAAATAAGCTATCTGAATCCAATGTAGAGTCAGTTACAAGAGAAATGGCTACAATATTTCGTGTATGCTATTCTTATCTTTTGGACTTATTTTTTTGATGAGATCTTTCTGCATGCCATTGGAAAAAAATTGGGAAAGGAAAAAAGAGAAAAACAATCACAATGACAGTTGCCTTATTTAACATCACTAGATTTGTAAATCAAAGATCTTGTCTTTCCATTTTTTGATGTGCAGGAAATTTGTGCAAATTCCATACTGCTTTAAGATTGTTCAGGAGTATTTTAGATTATACCTCTATCTGTTTCAGCCATTTGAAATAATATGCCAAATCTTGACTATCCCAGTTTCACATTATGTATGAGAACCTATTCTGTGGCAGCAGCAAATGACAGCTTAAAGTCTTTAATGTTATGTGCTTGCAGTCTGTTAGCCCCAGCGTCAGTTCTCAAATTATCAGTCAGGAGGTGTTGGTGGCTTGTTATAGTGGCCCCCGTGGCAGTGAACAGTAAGATGGTCTATTTTGCTCTTCACTTAATCATTCTCTTATTTGGTCCATTCATTATGAGCTCAAGCTTATGAGAACAAGTTAAACAATAGTTTGCATGATGACCATTCTTTTCTTAATTTCTTTATATTTCAATCTCACCTCTGCTTATGCTTAACTATCCTTATAGTTTTTCATCTAGTGATTTGTTTATTTACATTGACTAGTTCTTTTTTGGCAGTTGCTAAGCCTTAATTTGGTGGCCTTGATTTGTGGTTGAACTCATTTTCTTAGTTGATTTTGTGCTGTCAAGGCTTAATTAATTAGTACAATATAGCAATCGTGAAAAAAATAAAATAACAAAAAGGTTCGAACAAAATGTTCTATTATATCAATAGGTGGCTAGAGGAGCTTCATGTTGATGTTTTGTTCTGTAGAGAATTTTCATAAAAAACAATAAAGAGGCATCGATTTTATTGCCTTTTAAACTATTATTGGCATTCTAGTGTATTATTGTATTACATGTTCTAGTGAGTAGTGACTGGTTGATTGCAAATTTATGCTTATATATAGCTCCTACTAAATTAATCTTCCAACCATTGCATCTTTCCTTATGATTGTATTAGCATTGATTGGTGGAAATGTGGTTTCTTGTTTGGGTATAATTATTCTCTGCTTGAACTTGCTCTTTTGTTGTCCTGCTTCATACCATTAAATATATGATTGATATTGTGGATACTTTTTTGTGAAGGTATGCTGCTGTTTTTGCAGCTTGTGTTGCAGGCATAGCTTGTTCTGTTGGGTTAAACTTCAGTGCAAAATTTATGACTTTGCTTGCTAAGTCTTTTGAGGTAACCTAATCCATTTGACTATATCACTGTTTTCATTTGTGGCAGTAATTATGGCTGGTTTTTAGGTGGTATAAACCTCAAATGTAGGAAGCACCATGTTTGTAGTTGTCCTCCTTCCCTTGAGGACATTTAGATCTTTTGTTTTTTATGTGTTTTCAAACTGTTTAAAATTAATTGGGGAAATTGTTGTTTGACATGCAGGACGAGTACCTAAAAGAAGATGATATTTCCTTATGCAATCTCAGTCTCTTACTTTCCTATTTGTGCATATTTGGAGTTTTCTCAAGGTGTGCCACCTGTTGAGTTTTGGTAAACACAATCTTTCTGAGAGACTATTTTAAGGAAGTACCAGAAAAACTTGTCTTATAGCTGCAGTTTGAGTGGAGATACTGAAGTAGGTGATGTGTGCCATGTTTATGTCATAACATGAATTGGGGTTACCCTATTATTGTTACATGTGTGATCTATGGTCAGAAAAGTCCATGAATGATGTGACAGAACATGCCAACAGAATTTTAGCGCTTCTTTTTCACTTTTTTTCTTTTCTTTTCTTTTTTTTCGTATTGACAGTGCTCATATAACATGCCAAATGTTTATATAAATTTTGGTGACCAGATGACATCCAAAACCCATTTGTTTGTCAAATCCCTTCTTATTGCAAGTTTCATGTATTCTCATATCCCAAAATTTTGTATTTGAATTTCCTTTATATGCAATCACATTTTTTATCCTGTTTTACCTGTTCTCAACTGATTGCCACCCTGTATTCTTAGCAACCTTGTGTCTATTTATACATTTCAGTGACTTGATATATGACTTTCTAATGATGTCGAGCAAGCGGTTGACAGAGACTGATGTACCCATTATCTTGACAGTTTTACAATGTAAGTCTTGTTTCGCCCTTGGCATACACAATATGGTTGTGCTATCCGTCAACTTGGCACAATTTAGTGGTTAAGTGGAGAATCTATTAGAGATCCCACTTTTTTGTCAAATGATTGCAATTTAGTTACTTTGCCCTGTAACAACTTCTTTAAGTTGTTGGTGTGATCGATAGTTATTTTTCCTATTTTATTCTTAGTGAATTTTCAATATTGCAAAGGGATTTATCTTATTATTATTAATGACTTTGTGAAGTAAGCATGTGTATGCATTATGCAAACAGTAATGATATCTTCTCTAATTGTGTTGGATGGAAATCTTTATTGATTGTAGGCTGTGGAATAAAAATACGGGCTGATGATCCAGCTTCCATGAAAAACTTCATTCAGAGTGTCCAGAATAGGGTGATTGAGTTGAAGGCCTCCTCTAGAGAAGACCAGACAAATATCAATGGAAAAAGAGTAAGATTTGTCTCAATCATGAACATCTCTCGAAAAATATTTTCAGCTTTATCTGCTTTGATCAAGATTATCTTGCATTGTACTTTTTGCAGATGGAATTTATGCTCAAAACCATAACTGATATCAAAAACAACAAGAAAAAGCCAGGGGAGGAAACCGTCCAACACACAGGAATAAAAAAATGGCTGCAGAAGGTATTGCTAGTCTGTTTGTTTGTTTTTCCAATTAGATGGTCTCATTGCTTAGATTGGATTTCTTTTCCTACACAATTTCTTCATAATCTTGATGATGTTTTTGTGCCCAGACTTGGGTGGCAAAAGAAAGGTGATGAGATCTGCATAAAACAAGCTAGTGCAGAAAAAGATAAGATGTCCTGATATCTAATTATGGTTCTCTATTAAGCTAGAAAAAGACATCAATTATTGCCATGATTTTAGGAATTTAGTGTTTCCTAAGACACCTCTTAAGACAATGAATTTTTCATGCTTATTGTCATGAGCTTGTCATGTTTCTCTTATTTTGCCTGATTCTTGTTACATCTCAGCTAAAAGTTGAAGACATTCTTATTAGAGAGTTGAAATGGAGCAAGCTGCTCGATCCTGATAAGAAGGGTCAATGGTGGTTGTCTGGGGATGCAGCTAGCATGGCAGATGATGTTCAAGAGGTTGCCAATACAATTGATAAAGAAGTTTTGGAAGCACAGAAGATGCTGCAGCTTGCTTCTTCACAGAGGATGAATACAGATGCCAGAAGGGCAATCTTTTGCATACTAATGACTGGAGAGGACTATATTGATGCATTTGAGAAACTTCTGAGGTTGAATTTACCTGGAACACAGGTGTGCATCTATTTAATCTTTGTACTTAAGCCATTTCTCCTTTTACTATGGTCTTTCACATTGGATTTTTTGTGTTTGCATCAACAGGACAGAGAGATTATGCGTGTTCTTCTGGAGTGTTGTTTGCAGGAGAAGATTTTTAACAAATACTATACAATTCTTGCTTCAAAGTTGTGTGAGCATGACAAAAACCACAAACGTACTTTACAGGTATGATGTTTTTAGACAATAGAGTGGGGGAGCCTTACCAAAAAGGAAAAAAACCAGAATCTATAAAGTCGATTTCTTTGTTGTATGTAAGTCTGTTTGTTTTGATACTTCATAAACTTTGACTCATTGAAGAGAGTGTGTCTTGAATCTAATTTTACAGTATTGCATCTGGGACCAGTTCAAAGAGCTCGAGTCAACACAGCTTTTAAGATCAATGCACCTAGCAAAATTTGTTGCAGAGATGTTTGTCTCCTTCACACTCTCTCTTGCAGTTTTGAAAGCTGTAGATCTAAGTGATGCCAGCCTGCTAACTCCCAAAAGGATTATGCATTTCCGGATGCTATTTGAGGCCATATTTGAGCATCCTGATAATCTTGTATGGAACATGTTTACGCGTGTGGCTGTCACCCCTGAGCTGGAAGTTCTTCGGAATAGCATTGAGTTTTTCATCAGCGAGTATGTTGTTAAAGATAATAATGCCATCACTAAAAAGTTCAAAGTTGCCAAGAAAGCCCTTAATAATGCCGAAGGAGTCCTCATGTGAGTTGGATTGACCAAATTTGGGAGTTTCCCATCATTCAGCGATTTTGATTTGTGATGTAGTTGAAGATTTGACAGAATTCCTTGTAAATGACATGAAAGCAGAGCAAAATATATGTGATTTTATCTTCTTCGCTTTTGCCTTTTTGTGAGTTTCAGGTGTTTAAAGACAGTATATAACATGGTAGTCTTAAACAAGAAAGTGGGCACCTTACACTTGTGCCATCATGAGGCCTTTTATTGATTCAACGCGCACTCTGCAGCTTCCAGTAGCTTGCCTTCCAATTCGTTCACATATTAAGGACTCTAGATAGATTTAAATATTGAGAGGGTAAACGAACCAAATCCAGACTTCCTATTTCATGATTTGGATTAAATTTGTCTGACCCCTCAGAATTTGCCAAGAGATTGTTCATTCCATTTTCCTTGCTCGCCGTAAATATGTAAAGTTAACCAAGTTTATTCTACAAAAAGATGAACAAGAACACAATGGCGGGATTATCCCCATGTTCTATCGGAACCCGGCAGCTTTGAAAAGTGGAAATACTGAAACCGTACATCTGGTAACTCCCCGTGTTACTTCACTCTTTATCTTTCCGGAGCAAATTCGGGACCGAAATTGTTTGTTTCTTATGATTTACAAACTTCCTGGCTGTATATTCGCTTCGGTATACTCAACATAGCCAGGTGTTCTCAAAAGGGTCTAATCCCTAGTATTTGACTGAGGTAAAATCTTTACGGCAGTCCAATTCTCATCAGTCATTGGCAATATAGTGCTGTCTGGAGGATATGTCATTTTTGTCTCGCGTGGATGGACAAGTATCTTAGTATGACGAGAAGTATTTGTTGCAACAAAACCCTTCTCGCTGGAACGTTTTGCCACATTTGGGGATGCCTCAGAGCACGAAGGAGATAAAGACGAGCCATCTATACATGAAGGAATTGGTAAGCCAGATGAGAGTGAAGACTCGAATGTAGCTGAACTGCTAACCACTCCTGAAGGCAAAACTGGTGAACAATTACCAACAGCTTCAGTGTTCAAGGGGATATAATGACTGCTAAAGTCAGAAATCACTGTTAAAAAAAAATTTAAAATGTAATTCTGCTGAGACATATATGGTTTTGTGGACTAGAGAACAGTATAAATGTTAGTCGTCTCCTAAAGACAGAGACCTCGTATCCACCACATAGCGTGTCTATGCATGTGCATGCCTTTATTTGTATGTAATTAGATAACGATAGCTAGTATAGCTTCCTAACAACTATAAGAGTACAATCTACAGAGAAGCTCAATAAATCATTTTCAACATTAAGGTCATAGACAATGCCTAATCACAAGCATCAAACATTAACAGCACTTGAGTCTAACCTGGAAGATGATACTCAACCTCTTTAGTTTTGAGTCATTCTTATAAAGCAATGTTGTTAACGGTAACATTGTAAGATATATTTCATTGTAATATATGAATATGATTGTGTATTTTTACGGTGAACTACTAACTAGTAGAATATCATCTGCAGTACAAGGTATACACTAGGCAAGAGACCCCTTCAGATGCAACAGTAAAAGTCAAGCAAGTCAAATCTCTGAGTTCTCCAAATTCATACATGCCAATTTAAGCCTCAGGAGACTACATGAAGCCATATGGATGGATAGACATTAGGCTGTTTCACATATAAACCTAGGTAATGATCTATAACCCAATTTCTAACTGTGAGCAAATTTTTGCATGCCATAACACCTATTCAAGCATCAGAACCACTATTTTTCCATTTCAGTCATCAGCACTTGAAAAGTTGGAACATCACAAAAATATAAAAAAGAAAAATCACATTTAGATATAACATGATGTGCCCTACATGTGTATTTAAAAGCTCATTTTAGACGAAATATGCGCTCTTGCATACACATCCTAAAAATTTTGCAGTTCAAACCTCCTTTAAAACCATACCTCGCTTCTTTCACAAATCTACTAAATGCATTTAGAAGAAACATGCACACATAGATATGCATTCACAAGCCACAGCAACCACCACCACCTATCCTTCCTGAAAACAAACTCCAGTTCTTTGGCAAGCCTAAAATGTAAGGATGTCAAATTATGACCATTGGACTTGAGCACAGCAATTCAACATAGGATTTGAATTAATAATGCTTGTGTCAAAGTTGTGTCATATTCGGGTGATGGACCCAACTCAAAGCTACGATTTGGGAGCTTTTAGAAAAACTTCACCCCTATCATCCTTAATTTGTTGACCAGGCAAAGGCACTTTGGGCTGGAAATTTTGATTGAGATAAGCAACAAGATCTGATTGTGACATAGAAGATGTTAATGGAAGAGTTCCAAGCTGGGAAGCAGAATGAAGAGACACACGGCTTTGGCTTGGGTTCCCTGATAAGAAACCATACGTTTAGTTAGAAAGAAACAGCTTAAGTACCATACAGAGATCCCACTTTTAACAATTTCTATGTGACCTATAGCTTCCCCCCCTCCCAACCCCCAATCTTTTTAGATGAATTGATTATACACAATGCTCGAAATATTTGAAAGGTTGTCAAATTATTTTTTCCTGAAGTATATATTACAAAAGTACTTAAAAATGCATGACACAAATGCCTGTGATACATACTTTGTTTCAAAGCCTTGTAAGCAGACTTTGCTGCGTTCAACTCAGCTTGTTTTTTTGTTCTTGCTTCTAATCCTGTAAAAACCTGCCCTTCCACCTCCGCAGTTGAAACAAAGGTTGGTTGATGAGGTTGGCCAGATTTACTTGTATGATAAATTGGCAAAGGATTACCATTCTTCTGAGCCATCTCTTGTAAGAGGTTCTTGTAACCAGATTCATCCTAAAAAGAACAAATAAACAAGGAAAAAGTGATAAAAAAAAAAAAAAACAAACTAGAGAAAGAAATTGCATTGACAACAACCATACATTCCTGGACACAACAATCAAATGGTAACATTGACAATGAGAGAATAAGTAATAACAAGACTGACCTCTTCAATTCCATTTGGCAATAAAGACATCAATGCAGCCTTTGCAGCAGCATGTTCTGCTTCAACTAATGTGGGAAAAATTCCTTGACTCTCATAGGTTTGGCCATCAATTGTAACATTGCACTTGAAGCGACTAGCATGAGAACGAACCCCACGCTCCCAAGAATATACAGGAAGAGAGAGATTTCTCTTTTGAGCATAGTTTTGCAATAGATTTTTGTACGAAAGGTGCTCATCTGTAAGCCAGCAAAAGAATTTCAATAAATGCACGATGACTTGTCATGGCAACCATGGACAATGTGTGCAAGCCAAAAAGCAATATTGCACAAGCACTAATGAATTTTTAAGCCTTAAGTATCAGTTGCATCTTCTTCACACAAAATTCAGCTTTTTCTTGCTACTGTTGTTACCATGGAACACATAAGACATCAAGTACAACAGTCCTTAACTTTTCTTCGACAGTCAGATATAACCTTAAATTTGTCTCACAAACTCCTCCCATATCTGCAGATCATTTTTATGGATTTTATAGAACTTTATAGACCATTTTTCTCAAAAACTAAGTGAGACAATGATTATAAACAAGCATAAACATCCCACTTGAAAAGGATAAATTGCTAAAACAGAAACATGGCTTTCAACAGTAATTCTGTGATAAGTGATGACCACTGATGATGATGTCATGCAATGGTTGCTGCCATCATGGTGGCAAAAACTCTTTCAAACTAGAAAATTACCTTTTAATGCATGGCTCTGCAAGGTTTTGATGAAAAGTACACAAGACTACTACTTATTTAATTGAGCTGTATATCTACCATAAAAAGATGTTTAAAATAAAACACAGAAAACAAGTATTAAGAAAAAAGAGGGAACTTAGACAAGAACTGATTTCCACATTTTTTTGGAAATTAAGTACACCTTAGATCCCTTATACAAGTAACAATCGCTGAATGCTAAAAGATAAGAAAAATATGGCAAGAGGAGAACTAAGAGTCAAGATACCAAAAGAAAGGGGAAAACAGATGGAGGGGTTTGGTGCTATGGCCCTTCCACAAATGGCCATCACAGCAGCCACCCTTTATTCTCCACATATTCCATTACTCAATGAGGTGTGACATAATGGGGGTTCAAAATAATCCAGTATTCATTACACTATATAATCACTGCTGTTTAAAACCAATTAGTAGCTATCAAAACACAACACGTTGACACAGGATAATGGCCCTTGGGAGAGACAAAAAACTATAGGCCTTTTTTTCCTTTGGGTAAGCAGAATCAATTATAGCATGCTTAGCACACCAATTTTGGGCTTCCTTACAAGAGTTTAAGGCTGTGGGTGCAAATGGGGGAATTGCAACAACCATAGTTTGAAAATGACAACTATAACATAGGCCACGTTTGTTCATCATGACTAATGAATCCCACGATTTGTAGGAGGACAACTACTCAAGCTGTGCTTTTATGTCATTCATTCAGCCTTATACTTCATTTTAAAATGCAAGAGACAGATCAATTGAGATTTGGTAAAAGAAAGATGGCCACAATTATGTTGCTGGAGTTCTGAGTGAAGATAAAACATAGCTTCCTTCATTTGAACAAAATTAAGAAAGAAAGGAAGTTAATGAAGTAGGACCCTTTCGAACTCTGTGACATTGCAAAATAGCCAATGACAGCCCCTCTAGAACCCCCTGGAGCAAAACACCAAATCGAAACAATGAGAACAATAATGTGCATAACCACATAACAGGAGCTGACAAAGACTCACAATAATCATTCTAGCTCAAATTCTGATTTCAATGCCAAAGTATTTTCTGACCAAGGATTCATTTCCTTAATAAGATCTTAGTTTGATGACTTTAATCTCATCTTATAACAAAAAACTCAAGAAGTCCATGATTAAGATAATGTAGCACAAAACTCCCTCATTTGCACAGCTCATTACCTAGTTTGGATGACGAATTGTTGCATGAGATAATAAACTACATCTTGTTCACCACAAAATTAATAAAAAATGCTACAAAAACTCATCCTCGCGTTAAACTCCATAAAGCCAAAAGATGGAATCAAGATAAAGAAAACAAATGTATGAAAATAAATTCTTGCCTCCAAATCTGTCATCATCTCTGCAAGCTACAGAACTTTCATTCCCATGACAAGTCTGACCTATTTCATGCACATTCACTTGCAATGTACCTGCAGGAATGACAACACGACAAACCTCCAATCATATAACAAAGATATAAAACTAAATACAATGGTTATTTATATAATTATATCAAGAAATGCAGGTCACAGACTACATTCATGTGGAAGTTTGACTTTTTTTTTTTAATTTTATGAACTTCAAGTTATTGTGGTTATTTGTTTCATGACAGAACGATAAAAGAATGGTTTTGACCAAATGGATACCTCAAGGTGCCAAAAAACACCTATAAATGACAGTACATAAACGCAACCTACATATAAACTTACGCTGTGTTATAGCAGTGTATGCAACCTTTGCTGCATTCATCTCCGCCTGCTTCTTAGACCTTGCTTCTTGTCCTGTAAAAAACTCTCCTTCCACCTCCACAGTTGAAACAAAGGCCAGCACATGAGCTTTGCCAGTTGTATTTGTGGAATAAGAGGGGCATTGGCAACCTTTTTTATGAGCCAATTCTTGCAAAAGGTTTTTATATGCCAACTCCTGCTGAAAAGAAAAGTGAACAAAGTAAACTAGAACAAAATATTTGCATGCAAAATAAATAAAATTTCTTGGCTGTATGCAAGGAAATGATGACAATGGCCATGATATTCAAAATAATTTGGGGAAAAAAAAAAGAAGAAACAATCCAGAAACAAATTTCTCAATATTTAGCTAACTCAAGCATGCAGCTGCAACACTATATTTAAACATTGGAAGCAGATGAAGTTGAAGAAGCTAGTTAGGTGAAATCCAAAATAAGAAGATCAATATTTGCATCCGCATCACATCAAATTCAATACAGCCATAGAATTGAAATTCAAACCAAGTGATATAAGTTTTACATACATTTGGTCTAATATTGTCATCAGTTTGGGTTACTGCAGAGGTTGCATTTCTTGGAGGATTTTGGTTTTGCTGTTGGTTTAATTGCAATAAGCCACCTAGAGGAGACATACTTTGTCGTTGTTTTACCTGCAATGGACCTCCAATGGACTGACTACTATTCAATTCAGTGTCTGCACCCGAAAAACCTGCATGAATAACGAAAAATGTCACATAAGAAAAATCAAGCATCCAAATAAACTAATAACCTTAACTGTGGCCCCTTTAACTTAATACTGAGGAAGTATCATGGAATCGCTGTTCGATGCCAATTGCCATAGACATGGGAAACAACTCATATGGGGTTACTCCCCAACTCTTCTCCATCACCTTTCCCAATCCCACTTCCCCTCAAACACGTATCTATTAGTCATAGGGATTTGGGTTATGAGTTGTGCTAGAATCTCATGGGACTATATGTTAGCACCCTGTGAGATTATGTAATTTTTAAAAATTTTCTTCTTTTCTTAGGTTTTTATCAGACTTTGTGTCTGGGTGCGGGTGTATTTACCGGAAGAAGAAGCAACGGCCGGAGGAGAGCGTATTGGGGAGGCGGCGGCGGCGGGGGTGGCGGAGAGGTGAACGATGGCGAGCTTAGCGGCTTCATTATGTGCCTCCTTGGCCGAACGCGCGGGAGAAGGCGAGTGAAAGGAGAGGCCATTGACGGTGACGGTGGCCTGGAAGCGGAGGTCATGGCCTGGCCCTTCTTTCGTGGTCGAGTACTCCGGCAGCTGCCACCGCCGACTCTGGCATAGCTCTTGTAGCTTCGTCTTCTGCATTATAATTTCTGACGTCGTCTCTCTCTCTCTCTCTCTCTCTCTCAGGTGGATTCAGTAAGACCCTAACTGTAACCGACGATTTATTCACAAATAATAAATAGAAAAAAAAAACAAAAAAACAAAAGTTTAAATTAAATGACATATAAATTTTATAAAATAAAAATTTATTATTTTTTATAAATTATATTTTTTATCAAAATTTTAAAATTTAAAAATAATTATTTTTTAATTATATAAAATTCACGTATTAATTTATCTTTAATTTGTTTTATAAATACTTTTACTCGTAAAATTACACCCTTTCATAATTATGAGCTGACCTAATATTTTTTAAGAAAATATTATAATTTTTTTAATAAAAATGTATAATATAATAATACAGTGTATTGGGCTGTTTTCTCGTGCTTTTGTTTTTTTTTTTCTTGAATTCTCCATCAATTGTGATCTTGACGTTAGGATTCTTACGTGAGAATAAAATATAGAATCGTTTCGAATGAGTGCTAGCCTTCACTAATTGCCACGTGTAGAACAATTAAAAGAGTAGAGGGGAGACATGTTCGTATTAAATAAAAGGATTAAATATATATCTAAATATGGGACAATAATTAGATTTTTCGTCATTAATTTAATTCATAGTCCAATTCATTATATAATATTATATACTATGAAGACAAAATTGTAAAGTAATAACTCTATTTTTTTTTCTAAAAAAAAAAAATTAAACACAAAAAAATAGACAATAAATTTTGGAGACAAAATCGTGGATCATAGAATTTTTCGACGGTACGATAAAGATGAATGACAACTTTAAATATCCAGGAAACATGGAAATTAAGTTCTCAGAAATATCTGGTAGTTTCATTTTCAGACAAAAGA
The DNA here is from genome assembly GCA_020883675.1 of Bruguiera gymnorhiza. Lineage (NCBI taxonomy): Eukaryota > Viridiplantae > Streptophyta > Magnoliopsida > Malpighiales > Rhizophoraceae > Bruguiera > Bruguiera gymnorhiza. The sequence continues at coordinate 1,154,271 of JAIRCJ010001048.1, forward strand.
AAACAAGAGACATGGTGGTGTGCATAACCGAAAGGGTAGGAAAGAGAAAATGGGAAGGCTGAGCTGATACGATTGATACACGAAACTGGTAATGGCACTGCATTGATTTCCATAGCAAAGTTACACTTCGAGCAACTTGATGCCTTTCAAGCAAACTTAAGGCAACAATGGCAATACAAAAAGATTGTAGGGAAAACAATATAAAAGAAAAGGAAATATAACCCAAAAATATTCAAGGCCCTCAGGGCATTTTTACACCTACTGGGATTCAATCATGAACACAGTTATTGAATCAATAATTCCCTTTTTTTTTTTCTTTTTTCTTTTTTGTTTTTGACCAAGATTCAATGGATATTGGATTCAGGATGATTATAATCTAAAAATTTTTTGAACGACTCACTTCACTTCGCGCTGGCAAGCTGAGTGCGGAGAAACTTGGCAGCAGCAACCATGTTCTTGAGAGCTGGGTTCACCTCAGCATACTTACGAGTCTTCAGTCCACAGTCAGGGTTAACCCACAAGATGTTCTTCTCAAGCACTGCAAGCATCTTGTTAATTCTGTCAGCAATCTCTTCTACAGACGGTATTCTGGGAGAGTGGATGTCATAGACACCAGGGCCAATTCCAGCACCGTACTTCACGCCCTCACGGAAAACTGAAAGGAGCTTCTCGTCGGAGCGAGAGTTCTCAATGGTGATGACATCGGCATCCATGTCAATAATAGAGTGGATGATGTCATTGAAGTTAGAGTAGCACATGTGAGTGTGGATCTGCAAGTAAGGAGAACCTCAGATCAATGCAAAATCAAAAGCAACACAAAAAAAGAAAGTTTGTGTTGTGAAATTCCAAGATGAGGAGTAGGATACCAACCTGAGTAGTGTCCCTAACCCCATAGTTGGTGATCCTGAAGGAGTGGACTGCCCAATCCAAGTAGAACGCTTGCTCAGATTTCCTAAGTGGTAAGCCCTCTCTCAAAGCGGCCTCATCAATTTGGATAACATTAATACCAGCCTTCTCAAGATCCTCAACTTCGTCCTTGATGGCCAATGCAATTTGATAGCATGTCTCAAATCTGGACAATATGGCAGATGTGGCAAGGTTAAAACAAGTGACAATACAACACATGGCAACTAAAAGAGCAATCTTTTCAGGTTCCCTACATATTTAATTTTATATTATAGTAGTCGATACCTGGGTTGATCATTGCGAACAAAGGACCAGTTGAGAATGGTGACAGGGCCTGTAAGCATCCCCTTCATTGGGCGGGTGGTCATGCTCTGAGCTGTAGACGACCAGAAGACAGTCATTGGCTTCGGACGGCTCACGTCACCATAGATGATGGGTGGCTTCACACAGCGAGATCCATAAGATTGAACCCATCCATTAACGGTGAAGGCAAATCCTGACAACTGCTCTCCGAAGTATTCAACCATGTCATTCCTCTACAAAGACAATTACCAAAATTTAGTTGGATATCACTGGGGATAACCCCAAAAGTTACAGACCCTATTATTTGTTTTATTGTACAACACTAACACAAATTGAAAAACTCACCTCGGGCTCCCCATGAACCAGGACATCAATATCAAGCTCCACCTGGAGTTTAACAACTTTGTTGATTTCCTCCTTGATGGCTTTAACATAATCCTCCTCAGAAATTCTACGGAGCAGCAAAAGAGGTAGTTAATAAAACATCATCATTCTCACACATACAGGTGAGAAATGCAAATTATTAGAGCAACTAACTTTTTGGCCTTGTATTCACGGCGGACTCTCCTGAGTTCCAAGGTTTGTGGGAAGGAACCGATCGTGGTGGTTGGGAGAATTGGAAGGTTGAGCTTCTTCTGCTGGGCATCTAGTCTGGCACTTACATTTGTAGCACGGCGGTGATCAGAACCTTTCAAGGCAGCAGCCTGAAAAAGCAGGAGGAATCACATTAAGTGCAAAGGTTCCGGGAGAGAATCCAATTGATTGCACCAAAGGGACAAATTCTGAAGCAGCACTTACAGCCTTTTGGACGGCCTCATTAGTCACTCTTGGAGAGGACTTTCTTGAGGCCAGAGCAGCAGCATTAGCAGAGAAGAAAGCCTGAAATTGAAACAGTAAAAAAGATGAGCCTCAGGGTGATGCCATGAATTCTTTGAGTAAAATATTAGAAGGCAACTATGAACCAATCTGTTAGGAAGCTAAACGCAAAAGTAAATATTAATCAATCCTAATCAACTTATAAATAAATATTTAAATATAGTTGTTGCGATTGCATCAAGAAAGTGATACAGATGATAATTTAGGTCTCTCAACCAAATTCCCAAGGCCAACAACCACCCTAAATTACTTGGGCTAAACGTGCAACATCAAGCCCGAGATATGTTCTCTTCTGAGACTCTTGAGAAACAACATTAGTGCTCATATTCATATGGTATAACAGCCAGAAAAATATCTATATATACCTCATCCTTATGGCCAGTCAATGCCTTTGCCAATGCATTTACTTCAAGAATTTTCTGGGCTGCAAATGAAAGCCATGACTTGATTTCCTTGTCCAGCTTGGTCTCATTGACAAGATCGACAGCAGTGTGAAGAAGTGAGCAGGAAGTGGAAACAACAAGTTTGTCTGCCAAAAAAATTAAAAGCCAAAAAGACATTGATAAATGCTAAAGAACATTTAGCAGTATGTGACAAGTGCAAACAGAAATGAATACCTTTGCCTACAATGCCCTCAAGAGCTTGCAGGGTGCTTACAGAACCAGCAAGATCATTAGCCCAGATGTTCCTTCCATCAACTACTCCAGCAAAGAGATATTTCCCCTTGGGAAAATCACCCTTGATCAAGTCAAGGGTCTTGGTTCCACGAACCAAATCAAAGCCATATGCAGTTACACCCTTCAAAGAGGTAAGGGTCTTGTATGCCTCAGCAGGAACATCAGCAAAGTAGGTTTCAACGAGAGCATTCAAGCCAGATAGAGTAGACTCTAATTGAGAGTAGGCATCAGTAAATGCTTTCAGTTTGTGTGAATCAAGATCCAGAACAAGTGTAGGCTCGTCAAACTGAATCCAAGATGCACCAGCTGCTTTAAGCTCTGAAATAACTTCCCTGAAGGCAATCATTTTTTGATTGTGAGCAAGGGAGTCTGCATTAGCATGTAAATCAAAAAAATTCACTAAAGGGTATTTGCAGTCTGAACTCTTACTTGTAGACTGGGATGATTTTTCCAAGAAGAGAGAGAAGAGAGAAGGTCTTCTCAACACCCTTTGCAGGTTTTGATAGCAACAAATAGGAGACAGGACCAACGAGGACGGGAATGGTATCTATTCCAAGCTGCATCATAGAGATAGAAGAGGGTGAGTTAAGACTGATATTAATAATATACACATTAAATAAGCAACACTGGAGCCTCGAACACAAATATAGGTTTCTTTTAGCAACTTGCAACTGTACTTACAAGTTAGAATTCATTAGGCTTACACAGAGATCCATAAGAAAACTGATTCAACAGTTTCAATACCAATATGAGAGTTCTATAGATATATTGAGCAGATGACTTGATTGAAGGCACATCAACAATGTTTTCAAAATTTTGCTACTACCACACTACTTCAAAAATACGTGTCCTTCACAGATCATTACAATTGCATGTCTAGTTCAATTTTAGGAAGAGTTTCCTGCACATACCGCCTTCGCCTCCTTATATTCGTTCACTGCCTTGTGAGAAGCATATGAGAATTTGACATCGGGTCCCAATTCAGGAACAATGAAATGGCTGAATCACAAAAAAACCCAATAGTCCTTAGGTATTTTCAGTCAAATATCACAACAATTACATGCCATTACCAACTGCCAGCAATAATTTTAAATGGTAAACAATGCAAAAAGAAGTCATTACTTACTAGTTGGTGTCAAACCACTTGGTCATTTCCATAGCAGGTACAGAGGCATTTCCTCTAGCCATAGAGAAATAAACATCAAATCCAATCTCACCACCATTCCAGCCATATCGAGGTGGAACAGCACCAAGCATTGCTGTTGTGTCGAGCATGTGGTCATAATAAGAGGAGGTGTTGCTGGGGACATATTTGATCCCACAATCAGCCATCTGTTTCCAGTAAGATGACCTGAGGTCAGCTGACACCTTTTGCAAATCCTCGGAACTGCTCTTTGAATCCCAGAAAGATTCCAATGCAAACTTGAGCTCCCTCTTGGGGCCCATGCGAGGGTATCCAACAATGTGAGATGCCATTTTTCTGTTACATTTTATCAAAACGACAAGAAGATTCAGTTTCCCAAATTCAAGCAAAATAGACCAGTTAAATAATTAGAGATGCTTTTTTTTTAATTTTTTATTTTAGAACAAAGAACCAAAGCGCTGACCACGTGAACCATGACACATAGTAGCTTATCAGCAGGTTCCATCTAACATTTACTTCGTGTGTATCAAATATCTCTGATTATCATTCGAAAGGAATCAAAATTTTCTTTTCTACTGAGATTCCAAAAAAGAATTTTTAAACTATCCTGCCCTAATCACACGTTGATTATTTAACCTGCCAAACTAGTATCACCTTCAACCGCAAAATTTTATAGACAAACCCCAATTGAAATGCTAAGAAAGAAAAGGTGTGATTAATTCTGCCATTAGAATGGGATCTATGGTATACTATAAGATCCACAGAGAACAAACAACAGAGAAATAGCGACTCAAGAACTATGTCCCAAGAACCCAACAACGGAGATGCAGAGCCAGTATCTCCAGAGCGAAGTATGACTATGATCTGACAAGTTTTAAATGAAACAGAATATAAGTGGCTAAGAAATGGCTAAAAAAAAAGATAACATCTTGTACATTTGCCATTACAGGTGATTGGATAGCTGGCGAAAATTGACAACAATACAAGAAGCATGCGGAATTCAAACCGTCGGTAACCAAAGAGACCGAAAGCCTCTAACTCTTATGTATTGAGAATCAGATGCGATGACAGTACAGATATCAACCACAAAAAAATAAAAACATAGTGCACCAGGAACCAGGTCTACAGAATGTAATAAAGATCCACGACCGGAACTATAAGACCCGAAATCGAAACAAACTGGATCTGCTACTCAAAAAAATAAAAAACAAGCATAACCAACAGACACCCACTTCACAAAAACAACTTCTTTTAACGAATGAACGACAACAACCGAAAAAGAACAGTTAAAACTCAAGTGGGGTACCGACAGAGCACTCAAAGAACTAAGCTTTTTCTTGTTTGTCCTACGTTAAATCGCAAAGCAATGCACACTCACCAGATCCAATGCAAGAAAGAGACCAAGTTCGGAGCAAAATTGGATTGACTATACAACAAAAAGCATGATCTTCGACAAAGTTGGGGAAGAAAACAACAAAAAAATGGGGCTTGAATTAAACACCCCAGAAAGAGAAGAATGTGGGAATTGAGAATTGAATGACAGGAACCACCGTACCTCGCGGAGATGGAACCGTAAGGTGAGTTAGACTGATTCCCTTTGAAGCGGCGTTCTCACACACACACACACACACACGCAGAGATGGGAAAGCGGACACGGCAGAGGTGGCTGTGGTGTTGTGTGCCATTTATAGAGAGGGCAAAATGCCTCTGGCTCTGAATTCGGAGACGTGCTTCGATTTCTTCCTCCTCCTCACGCGCTCATTTTGGCGCGTGAATCTCCAGGATCTGTGGGTTTGGTAAATCATGTGAGACGCGCACTTTCTGGCGCGTGAATTTCCAGGATCTGCGGGGTTGGTAAATCAGGTGGGGACCACATGGGATGCGCAGCAATAAGCTATATGCATCGACTAAAAATTAATTAATTAATTAATTAATAGTAATTAATTAGCGATTTAACAGTGTGAGAATGAGTTTAGCTCGCATGATTGGATTCGAACTCTTAAAAACACCTTCTTGTAATAAGTTTAAAATTATAATTGAACAGAAAAAAATAAATATATATAAAATAGATATAAAATTATTGCTTGTCTAAACAAAGAAAAAATTATTGGTTAAATCAGGTTATATTTCATGTGGTGAAGTAAATCAATTAAAAACTTATCATGTGCATCAAATATTGAATTGCTAAATAAAAAAATTAAAAAAAAAAAAGACGTAGAACACAAAATTAATAAATCTTAGATTGATTAGCTTAATTTCGTCATGCACACGAGAGGAAGACGGCGCAGAGAGAAAGGAGAGTGATGACTTCCCTGAGGCGGGGTTGGTGGACAATTGGTGCCGGGCGGGCACTTCTCATCATTTTTGCTTGGAGGGTTACATTTAAAATTAATTTTTGTAAGTAACCCCAAAAAAATAAAAATAAAAAAGTCACATTGTGCCAGCAAAAGTCAGGACATTTGGTTGGTTGGGGGAGTGGGTGAGATGGGACCATTGTGTTGATTGTACACAATACCTAAAGCACGTTTTGAGGGTCGCAACAAACACATTATTACGATGCTTTTGCTGAAATTGGTATTTACACCACACAAAATCATTGTTTCAGATGTCACCAGTGACAGATGTAAATTCTCAAAATTGAGTAAAAGAGACTAATAAACTAATTTATAAATAAAAAAAAACATATTATGTAAATAAAATTTGAATCTGATATCTGTTAAGAGAAAAATATCATTTAATTAACACACTAAATAACTAATATAATAAATATTTAGTATATAGATATATATTTATAATACCAAGTTAGAGTTAAAGGGAATAATTGCCCCTTTCGTCCTCACCCGAATCCTTCCTTAGACAATAAGTTTATTATTTATGAAATGAAAGCATGCATGTAAATAATTATTCCTTTATTTGGCAATTGACACTATTTCCTTTAAAAGCCAAGCTTGACACTCCATAATTTATGGATTTAAGAATATTTCATTTATTCTATATCGTGGTATGGTCAAGATAAATCGGGCAAGTCTTTGTCTTTCCAATTATTCTTAAATAAATTGGTACCAATAATATTTTTCCCCAACCCGTTCGGTTATCAATTGTTGGACTAGAAGTAAGACTGGTAATTTCTGGCCTAATTGGTTTTTTTTTTTTTTTTTTACAAAGAAAGTTATAATTTAAATATAAAATTAAGAGATTTTTCAAAAGATGTATCAACCAGTGGTACTAACAATCGGTTCCGTCAATTAGCATCTGTTGACATGCATGCATGCATGGTCCACAAAAAGTTAACTTCATCGTAATTTTGAATTTTCACCCAATTTTTTTAATCAAAATATTAATTTAGAATGGGAAAAAAATAATGGGGAGGTGCCAATTGTCCAGGGAATGTGGGTAGGGATTGTCTCGGTATGCCTTTGTACTTCAAGTCTACTCTTTTAGTTTGGTGACAGAAGAATCTGCGCCAAAAAAATAAAAAATAATAAAAGAAAAGACTTCTTGTATACTGTTCTTCTTACTTTTCCTTGGTATGAGTATGGTTACTTGGAATATAATTGCATCAATGAAATATATTTCAAATAAAAATTGTAACTTTTTCTATATAATATAACGTGAACTTTGATGAGTAAAAACTTAAAAATTAATTTTTTTTTTTTTTGAAAAACAAGGGTAAAGCTTTATTTACAATTAATGGTGGTTTTAATAAATTTTTCTGATGTAATTTCCTATAAAAAATGTGACAATTGAATTTTCCAATTCTTTTTTTATTTTTTTTGAGCCAAAAATTGTCCAATTCACTGAGGGAAAGTTCAACGGCATACACGAGATGGCCTGAAAATGCAAATGTAGATTACGCATCGACCAAAAAAGCTAAATTGGTAGAACCCGATTAATCAGAAATAAATCACATATAATCAAATTGATGAACTTTAAGCAAACTTATCTCATTCGTATCGTTGGGGTAATAAAGCTTTCGTAAAATATTTAAATTCAGCATAAAAATTATTTTCAATGAAATGTGCCATTCATGTAAAATGTGACAATATTTAATAGTCATATATATTCATCAATTATGTGGTCAAATTCTGAATTAAATTATTAATTAACATTCACCGATACTTGATCGATATTTATGACTATTAAAATAATATTAAATTTTTCACCAGCTGAATAAGAAAAAATTACCTGGGCTTGTTTGGCCTACCCACACGCAATGTATATATAATGTATAAATAAGTAAAATAAAATGTATAAAAAAAAGATATCTAATAACAATAAAAAGTGTTAAGTAGTGTTAAGTACATATATTTTTTTTTACGTTGTACTAAATATATATTATATAATAATTATTCACATATTATATAATTTTTTTTAAATTGCATGAGACCCATGTGAAATTCACATTGACACGTCATTACATTAGGGTTCTGGTCAAAAGTTCTAGTCTTTTTTATTTTTTTGAGTATCATTATTTGAGTATAATTTTAAAAAAATATAAATAAAAATACAAATTTTAATTAATTTTTTTAAAAAATAAGAATAAAAAAATTTTGACTGATTATTTTAATTTTTGTTATTTCTTTTGACTTTAAATTAACTAGTTCACCTGACACACTTGTGCATTTTGGCACGCACATCCACACGAAACATTCATTCTTACCCAACGCGCCTTTCCAGATGTGGTCACGCGCTTTACCACGTCAGCATCATCAACACCAGCAGGCCACGTGGGAAGGATCCATGCCACGTCTTGACAGCCGAATTTTTTCCAAGGAAAATATTTTACAAGCACAGCTTTTACTAAGTCCATTGTAAATAATTAATAAAGTAATGATTTTATTAATAAAAATAATATGTCTTATATTAAATAATATAAAATATCACTTTGTTGAGTCTGTTGCTTGATTTTGGTGCTTTTATTTATTAATTTAAAATAATATATTTACTAAAAAATATGTCAACTTAATAACTCTATTTATTTTTATTTCTTTTTGTTCTTTTACAATTAGCAAGTTTCCAATTAACAAATTACTATCTATTGCTAATTTTTTTGAGTTCTTATTAGAGATACACTCAATTGATTTTTACAGTTAGTATTAAAATTTAATTTACTTGTTAAATATAGTATTACTACATGTTTGATTATTAATTTAATTTATTTTTATATTAATTGGGTGATATTAAAAATCTATTATGCTATGCTAAATCTTCACAGGCTTTGTAGGACATTGCCTACCTATTTTAGAGTAGAAGTGTATGGTCAAAATTAGGTGGTGCTTTGATTCTCAAGCCTGACATGGCCAATATAATATATATTTTTCTCTTGTCGTTTGTAATTTGTATCTCCATTTGGTATTCTACACCAGTACAACCCTCACAGCGTCAGGGTAGGTGGGGGGAGGTAGGAGGGTACTTAACAATACCCGTTAATCTTTTTTTCTTTACTATATCGTGTCTAGCTTCTTTTTCTCATATAATGATTAGTTATATGGAAAGTTGAAACCAAATAAGAATAAACAATTAAATATAAGTATAATAAAACCTAGAGAGAGGAGGACCGAAAAAGAAGTGTAACAGCAAACGAGAGAAGAAACAGGAAGCTGATGCTTGCAATTTTGTAGCTGTTCCTACACAGTCAAAAAAGGCGAGGTGATATAGTTAAATCTCTTAAGTATTCTTAGGCTGAAAATGTTGAATTACAAAACGAACAATTGACTTACCAATGAATTATAACAGCTGATTGATGTATAAGTTGTCTTCAAAAATAAAGTTCTGACTTGAAAATCCCCTTGCCTGCCGGGGTAGGTGTTAGTCTACCAAAAGCCACCAAAACCTGAAAAAGGCAGTCATCTTCCGTGGTGGAAGTAACCTTTTAAACGTTGCTTTCACCACCAACCACTGATTGGTACATGTCACTATCCCCCACCATCCTCCCTTGTTTTCAATCTTTTGAAATAATCCTTCTCAACCTCCAAAATGGGCCCCAAGTTTCATGCTCACCATATTTAAATTTGAAGTAGCCATATAATCCATCTATAAACGAGGCCCTCCCAAGAATCAGGATCTTTTGTCTAGTTCGCATTGGCATATTTGGGCTTCGCAATTAAAGATTTGTTGCAGAGTTGCTGAAGGGTAAGAATCTATGCTTCCCAAAATCCTATCATATTTATCGTATTTGTAGATTTGCATAATGTAATAACTGCCTATGTACTAAAGGATATTATATAGCTATCAATCAAACTTATGGAACAGGGAGTATCAATTGGAGGCATTCTACATGAATTCTTCTTGAAGTCACACTTGTTTAAGAAAAGGAAGCAAGAGAAAGGTAGAAAATTTTGTTTTGTGACACGAATATTTTATTTGTGTTTTATTTAATTTTTCTGGGGATATTGGGTTCAGCTTTAATACTAGATATCACTGATCGTTTCCCATGGCAAGACAGGCCTTTTTTTAACAATGCTCTTGTATTCACGAGTGATGAGAATCGTCTTTGTGGATATTGATGTGAGTTGAGTCGAAATCCAAGACCTCCAAAACAAAAGGGAAACTAAGAGAGGTTGGATCGGAGCTTAGCATTAAGTATACGATGTTTAAGTCTGTAAAAAAAGACAAGGGAAGTTAGAAATGGAAGGTGAAGTACCAATGAAAGACTTAACTCTGTGGAGAACTAGAACCTCTTATTTATAGGGTATTGAAGGATACTTAGGGTGTTGGATTCCACTCGTTGAGGTGCTAAACACAGGCGAGAGTTGGGGGGCATGCTTTGAAGTTTTGGAAAAATTTAGTGGTAACATAATGAAAGTATTGCAATGAGTTCGCATTAAGATGTTATAATTCAATAAAAAATTTATTAAATTAAATATATATATATATAAACTATTAGATAAATTAAATATTTTATATATTTACTGTATTGTTACGTAGCCAAGGCTTTAGGTTTTTATATTAGGGAGGGAAAGCCGGTGGAGAGTGACATGGGCAAGTGCAAGCAATCTACCTTTGCATATGGACTTGGATCGACTTGGGCCCTGAAAGCCTCGGCCGATTTCAACAGGATGGACTAAAAGTATCTCTGTTTTTCATTTTCTCTAAGCTATCATTGCTTGCCTTTTGTTAATTTTCTTTTTCAATCATTAACATCTCTCTCTTTTCTTTTGCTTTTTTTTTTTTTTTTCAAAAGCGTAAATAATTATAATTCTAATAATTCTTTCCTGTTTAATTGACACAAAATTAAATACTCTTATCAATTGTTTCCAAAAGAAAAGGAAAATTACTGCTTAGAGCCTCAGATTTGTTGCCCTTCAGTATTTCCCACAATTGAAATTTGGCTTCAAAAATTCTCATTTCTATCACTATCCAGTATCAATATCTTATTGATCAGAGTCCATCATTATCCACAATATATATGTATCTATATATATATATATATATATATATATATATATGTTAATCCCATTTGATCTGTTACTATAGAGTATCGATATCTTATTGATTAGAGCCTATAATCATATTATTAATTAATGGACTATATATATATCTTCAAAACTTCTCCAGTCACGGGAAGAGAAATTTAACCGTTTAATTTGCCTGCAGTCGCTAAAAGTCGGCGTGCATAAGACATAGATTGGAACCATCTGATTTTCCAAAGTTTGGAACTTCAATTTTTACTTGCTAAAGAAATCCAAAGGCTAAAATATCATATTAGTCCACCACATTTTAGGATTTGTATAATTAAATCCATCACTTTTTTTTTTTTTTTTTCAAACCGGTACTCTGTTAAATTCGTAGTTCAAATTGGGGGTTTGCTGTTAATTTTGTCCGGGATCAAATCGTTAATTTGATCTTTAATTTTAAATAATTTAGGGAAAAAAATACATAATTATTTTTTTATTAAATCATAAAAAAACTAATCAAATATGTGTTGACATTAGATGGTTCACAGTTCCCCCCCCCCCGGGACAAAATGAATGAAAAACGATTTAAACCAACAAATTTGACATGAAGTACCGTGAACATTAAGAAATACCTACACACACACACACACAGATGATGGAATATAATTGCATAAATCCTAAAATATTACGGGGCAATGTGATATTTTAGCCAAAACCCAAAATGTGGTATCTTCTTGTTAACTCCACCTTTTGGAAGGACGCTAAAATTCTGTTTTTATGGTTTATAAATTACTGCTTCCAAGGGAACGAACTCATGTCGTTTATGGCACTGGAATGATCCCAGAACCAATCACCTTGAAATCTCCCCACAACGACCCCACCACCCTCTTGCTTTCATCTCCGCCGACGCTAGCTTTTGTGAAAGAGCCCATCGTGGCCCGCCAAGTTCTTTGATGGTTGTACCCCGGAAAGAACTTCCTTTTTTTTTTGTTTTTTAATATAAAAAATATCTTATCACTTAATGAATTAGAATATGATGTATGAATTATAATGACAGGGTATATATGTGACTCAATTTTGATATATACACTGAATTATGGGAAGGAGATCATTAGCAAAAACTTGGTACTTTTTTTTTTCTTTTGCTAATTATTGAGGTGCAAACTTTGCGCTTACAGAACATTTATATGACTATGAGTAGCCTGCTTGATTTACCAAGCACTTGGATTATTTGTAATTAGAAGTTGACCTTCGCATTGCACATTAATTATTGAATTTCGATAGTTTATATAAATTTTGGAGAACTATCGTTCATTAAAATAAAAGTAGTCTTACAAAATTTAACACGCACGCCGTTTTTCTATTAAGAAAACAGTCGGATAGAGATAATCCTAAAAGAAGAAGAAGAAGAAGTTCACAACGAATTGAACCATGTGTTAGTGGTATATGTGAGCAGTTGTATATATATGTACATAATAACTAGTTAGACAATTCATTAATTCCTAGATAGAGTAACATCTAAACTGTTGAAGAAGATGCTTGGCACGAGAGAAGTTTGCACTTTCTCTTACTGTTAAATTCATTATATACGTATGATATAAAATGCATATTCTGTTTTTTCTTTCTAGATATAATCATGAGCTGCTGACATCTTCCGCCTGATATAATAAACCTTGAAAGATGATTGGTGTGTACCCAAGAATGAATTCAGCATCCATCGGGGGTGGAGAATTGGAGTATGGCAACTCGTTGAACACTTATTCATGAAAATTACAATGGTACAGCGTTATAAATCACATTACAATTACAAAAGACGCAAACAATGTGAATGTTTCACATTAATTTGCTGAAGGAAACCTATCATACAATACATCCCAGGTCATAGACTGAGCATAGTTATGTGTATGAACTCTGAACCTATGTATGATCTTTTGTCCTGCCCCCAAAACCTAGAAAGAATCGATTTAAAGGGATCTAAATGGGAGGAAGAAAAGCTGGCCTAAATCAGAACTCATCAAATCCCATTTCCCGGTTCTATGATTGATCATATATATCGTCAAAATCCTACAACACGGCTAATGGCACTGACCGCTCAAAGCTACTCCGCATGGCTCTTGCCTCGGTGGTCCTCTTCTTTGTCAGCTTCTCTGGCTGCCTCCCAACCGTGTCATACTCGAATGGAGCCCATGCCGGCGCGGCCTTTTGCGTGGAACCATCTTTGGATGCACCCCCGACAATTAGTAGCCTAGTGATACCTGAATAATGCAAGGACTCGGCAATTTGTAAAGGGGACACACCCTTATTAGTCCTGGCCTCAACATCTGCACCTTTCTTGACCAACAATTCAATTACATCTGCGTTGCCGGACTCCGCTGCACAATGCAATGCAGTGTAGCCTTCTTCATCTTTGGCATCAATGTCAATTCCCTTGTCAAGCAGGGCCCGAACGGCATCCGTTTTTCCTTTGAATGCTGCTCTATGCAATGCAGTCCACCCGTGTTGGTCTCTGCCATTGATTGCTGCCCCATTTTCGATCAACCTGTGGATAGTCCTCACCTCTCCTTTGCGAGCCGCAATACACAAACTATCTCCCAATTTTAATGGATCAAAGAGGCGGCTGTGGCCACATTCCGCGGCAATATCATAGGCAGTTTTGCCAAATTTGTTACGGATATCTTTGTTGGCTCCCTTTTGGAGTAACAATTTCACCGTATTTTCATCTCCAAGTGCTGCAGCTACATGTAACGGGGCGTCACCGTCTCTTGCATTGCGAATGTCAGCTTTGGCACCACTGGCTAATAGAAGACGCACGCAATCACGCCTGCGTTCCTCGACGGCGAGGTGCAGGGCAGTGTTGCCGTCTTTAGTGAGAGCATCAACATTGGCACCTTTGCGCAAAAGAAGCCTCAACACCTCCAAATGGCCGCCGCCCGCAGCGAGGTGGATTGTACCCCGTGCGGAGGATTCTGATCTTTCTGTGCTGGCGCGATGGGCCAATAAAAGCTCAACTATGAGGGCCTCACCGGACCCCGCAGCGGCCTCCGACGGGCTAGCTCCGCTCCGACTCCGAAGCTCCACATCAGGCCCAAATTCGAGGAGCAGTTGAACAACATCAGCACGGCCTCGAGAAATGGCAATATGAAGCAATGTTTGACCATGAGAATCAACCGAATCAACTGAGTTCCAAGCCGGATCGCTACCATCAAGAACTTCTCTAATCTCATCCATTGATCCATTCTTCACAAGCTGAGCCAGCACAGGCGACCCGACAAACATGACCTTTATACCACTGTCAACAAACACTTGCTTCTTTTTGGTTGTGAACCAGTCATTAGGAACTGCATCAACCGTGGTCGCCGGGTCCTTAATCGCCACCCCGGGAACCACCACGCTGTGCAGAAGAAACGAGTCTTCGCATCGAGGGAAGGATTCCGGAAGAAGCGACCCTGGTGCGGGGTGATATGCAATCTCCACATTTAGCGTTGCAAGTGGTGATATGATTCCTGACTGAGGCTTCACCGTGTAGCGGCTCTTGTTCACGGCTTGGATCCTGAAGGCCACCGGCATGGTGTACATAACGTTGCGCAGAGCGAGCTCGCCGTAGCATTTCTGGCCTGGTTCAATCCTGACAGGCACCAGGTTTGATGGCTCCACACTTATAAGCCTGTCCATGCTGTTGTTTTTTTTTCTTTTATTTACTTTCTCTTTGGGTGTGTGTGACGATGAGCTAAACTAATTAAGCTATGCCTCTACTTCTTCAATTGGGTTCTCGTTTTGATTCTTGGTGGGTTTTGAGAGAAAAGGAAAACCCATGAAGAGAAGAGACTTGCAGACAATGAAAAAAACATTTGGAATTGGACAAGAGGGTCCGGTCAGGTTGGTGTATTTAGAGGAAGGAAAGGAGAGGCCGGCTCTAACAGGATAATGGCAAATGGTGGTGTTAACAACAATGTGACCTTGTTCCGTTCGGCCAACTTATCTGTGAACAGTTGTGTAAACCACATGCCTATGAAATAAAAATCTGTGTCACCTTTGTGTAAGTTAACGAAAATGGAAGTATTTTTTTTTTTTCCCCAACAGCATGTTTCAGCGCTTTATACTGTGTATCAAAACAGGCACTAGGTAACAATTTGTATTGTTATGGTGATCCCGCACCAATAACTAGTCATTTTCCATCACATATAATTAATTTATTAAAAAAGAGTCTTGCCCTTAGCCAATGTAAAATGTCATTCCGAAGAAAGAAAAATTTGTAAATTTTGATCATTCCAGAGCTTCCCGAGTTTAAGAAGCGAATCAGTAACACGCCCCCTTTGTAGAATTTAAAGAAGTTCTAATATCAGGCTAAGAAATTATTCAACAAAAAAAAGTTAAATTGTTAAATGAATTTTAAGAATATATTATATATATTAAACTCTAAGAAATAAATTTCCTTATTTAAAGAGAGTGGATATGAATTTGAAAGCAATTCGTAGTAGGACCTGGTCTATAATATAATCATCATTCTAATACAAAGTCGGATCTTGCATATGAAACTCATCCCATACAAAATAGATCTATTATGGACCATGCCCGTGAACTAGGGAATCTAAATTATTACTTACTGAGTTACTATTCAATACTATACCTAGATTCATTATTAATTTGTTGCAAAATTGATATCTTTCGTGAGCAAATATGGCAAATAGATAATTATTTTAAATTTCAAGTTCGTTGAGTATTGAGTATTTTGAGTTATAAATCCATTTATGTTCTATTATATTAAGTTATGAATTTAGTAAATTTTAAATTATTTAAATTAATTAAGTATTTAGTCAACTAAATGTTGATTCAGTTTAATTTTAGATATTTCAAAATATAGATTATTGAAATTTTTAATCCGGCCAAGTCGAGTAGAGCTTTGAATGAAGTTAAACTAAATCAACTTTTATCACCTTGATTTGTGATGCTGCTTTCATTCTCTCTTCCTCCTCTCATAGAAGGTCCATGTGTAGGTTGATGTGCTGGTCTTGCAGCAATTCGGACATGATTTTTATTTTATTTTATTTTATTTTATTTTATTTTTTTTGTTACGACGTGGGTGTACGTAGCATAACATCACTTTGTACGTGGAGGGTCAGGTGGTTCCCAAATGGTACTTTCATTTGCTGTGCCAGCAAAATAGCAATTGTGGCCATGCCAGTGCACGCACGCTTGGTCATTGCAGAAGTGGTCATGTTGGTTTTTTTCCTCCTCGCAACGCGTTCAATTAATTGAAAGTTTCACTTGCATTGCCTCCGTCTAAGCATAATCGCCTAATAACATAATCCAGAGCCCTACAAGGAATCTAACGTGCCATGTGGACTCAAATTAATTTGAGTTTGACAGATTTCTTGCATTGTAGATTCTAATTCGTTGTACCGTTGGATCATTCAAAGCTAGCTAACTCCTTTAATGCTTAATGTAATGTAATGTGATATATATGAGCTTTGGTACATGGACGGAGGAAAATGCTAGAGTTGAGACATATTTGCTTTATATTGATGTCAATGTTATTTAAATATTAAAAAAATTAATTTTTTTTTTGAAAATTTAAAATTTTCATGAAAAACAATGAATATGCAATATAACTATTTTGAATGTGTATTAAAATTAATAAAATGTAATTAAGTTTTTTAATAATTTATTATCTATTTAATCGATTTTTTTTTGTATATTTAAAATAATTGTATTACATATTCGATAATTATTTTTAGTAAGAAATTTGATTTCTTTTTAAGAATAATTATTTTACACAAATAATTTCAATATCAAGAGTGTGTCTTTTTTCTTTGTCTATTTACCTTTTTTTTTTTTTTTCTTTTTTGGATGATTTATATACTCTCAAAAGAATACCCATGTTAAAAAAACTCAAGAGTCAGAGGCTTTCAGTTGAGGGCTCGCCACTCCGCGCCTGCAATGTACCTCTTTATTGATGATAAATGGCTTGGTAGGAGACTGGTCCAACGAGTCTACTTTAGTTGTCAAGGAAAACAAAGTCAGGCTCTAGAGCCAGTGAGTAACGTTCGTGGTGGGGACTCTTCTGTCATAGGTTTAGAATTAAGGTAGATTAATTACATTTTATTTAATTTTATAATTAAAAAAATTAAATATAAAAAAATTATTATACATTTTTTTTTGTTTTTTGTTATTTACGTGTCATTCTCTATGTATTACCATGCAGTAGCACTCTTTTATTAATCATGAATTTTGGTAAGAAAAAGTTTTCCTCTTGTAACTTTAGAATTTGTTACCGTAAGATCAACTTTTTGACATAAGGATTCATTTTGCTACATAAATTTTGCTGCTAATTCTATTATCTCTAGTCATCATTTTAACCTCTAGGTGTCGCAGTGCCTCGAGGAGCATTCATTTTAGTTTTAGAATTATTTTTTTTATATTAGATTTCAAAGGAAAAAAGAGAAAGAAGTAACTATATAGTCGTTTTTCAAAAATAGCTTACATCCCATTTGAAACATAAGTAAGATGTTTTAAATAGTTATTTTAATACTTAATAGTAATCAAAATATCAATATAATTAAATACTATAATTTTATTTTATTCACAAATAATAATAATTAACTATAATGATTAATAACAATAGCCAGTAATAATAATGGACCCGTAAAGGCAATAAGTGAAGTAATTTCCTTGTGGCCTTGAATGTGGGCATTAAAGAGGGCAAAAAAAACAAAAAAAAGTGAAATGTGATTCAAAAGTACCCATAGCTTGGCTGGACCACTAGAATGAGAGGCCATCGGAATATGCGTTAATTTCTAAACAAGTTAGGAACAAGATGAAAGGATACAATATCCTCGTTAAGCAACAGGGAAATTTTTAGATCTCTCATGTAAAATGCCGGGTGTAAACAAAGAACTTTGTTTTATTTACATAAGAACATCTCTGTAATTGTAATTGGTACGAGAATATACCAATGCATAAAACAAATAAATAAATAAATAAAAAGGCAAGGCGCAGGGATTTGGGCACAAGGTCATAGTAGTTTCCTTCCTCCTACATTATAAAAGACTGGGGAAAAAATAAAAAAGGAAATAATAAATAATTAGGGCATCAGAATCTGAGATTCAAGAATATTTCTTCGACCAATATAGTGTGATGAACACGATATTTGTATATATGAAGTGACAATAATTAGGCACTCCAATTCAGTCCAACTGAGAGAAAGAATGCTTTCAAATTCCAATCCTTTCGGGTAAAAAAAACAAAAAAAAAAAAAAAAAGTAAGTTTCTTTCAACATTTTTTTTTTTTTATAATTCTCGTTCCGCAATTAAATTGAATTTGATGACAATTTTATACGTGACATCTTTAAAGTTGATAATATGTATATACTGCATTATTATAATGATTTGTTTATTATTTTATGAATTGTGTCCAACTTTTTTCCTTTATTTTTTATCTATCCAACATTTTTCTAGTTGATAATAACTGATTAAGCTCAGGGTGGTTAAAAAGAGAGAGGCAATAAATTCATTGGGTCGACCTAAAAAAAAAAAAAAAAAGAGAGGGGGAAAAGAAGCTACAGCTGCCAGCTGTGGTTTGCTAGCAGAAAAAGAGTAGCCGGAGCACAACAATTCCAATCAAGAAGACGCCGCGCATTTTCGTTGGTAATGGTAGATAACATTTAAGTATTGATGCTTCTCTTGAGGTTGCAAGATACAGGAATACATCTACTTTAGTGCTGCAACCTTTTAATTAACTTCAATGGAGATAGACATTGGCTTGAAAAGGGGAAAGAAATGAACAAGACAAACAAATGGGAATAAGAATCTGACCCCATAAAAAAAAAAAAAACCTAGTTCCCCACAAGTTCCTTATGCAGAAACTTCACGGAATCATGAAGAATCGTAGAAAGAAAATAGAGACAAGGTGGGATCGGAAAAAAAAAAATACAAAAACCCCATAATAAGAAACAAAAGGCCCCAAAATAATTAACTTCCAAAGATGGAATGTATTTTGTTTTGTTCACTACATGAGAGGCAAAATGAGAAACCTTTTTAATCAAACGAGGGCAGATAATTCGTATTGAAGATTTAAGAAATACTTGTGAATTATCTCCCGAAAGCTTAATGCTTGAATTTAAAAAATTGGAACATCTACTACCAACCGCGTAGTAGTAGTACATATAGTCATGTAATTTCATCTATCTATTTATTTATCCTGGACCTCTTTGATTTCCACCTACGAATTGGGTCAGCTACACGACGAGAACCGATGTAGTTACCAGAGTGGCAATTGACTACTACACTGAAAAATGTGCCAATTTAGCAGTTACTTGGTAGAAAGAAAACCCATTAGCCGAACCAACTTTTGCTAATAGTTTCTTCGTTCTCGTTTGATTGAGAAATGGACAGACGGATATATAGTTGTGTGAGAGAAGGAGTGTTAATTTTGGTTTAATTGAATATGCCGCTAACAATCTTCAGGAAGGGCTGACTGTCACCACCTCCTGACCCAAATCTCAACGGCTAAAGCCCATGGCTAGAGACCCATGTATGGGCAGATCTCGTGGACCTATCTTCCGGAATGGTGTACACTTTTTACTGCTGAACAAATCAATTTCGTTTATTTTCCATATAAACTTCATTCACTCTTGTCCAGGATTCAAATTCTTGATATAGGTTACAGAATCATTATAAAGTCACCATCGTGTTGTTTTTTCGGTTCAATTATTAAGATTCCGGATATTTTCCTTTTTTGGGTATTACATCGATTTTAAGTGGAATTAATTTTTAAATAAATTAAATTATTTAAGTTGAGTTAATTTTTCTCAATTTGGCCTAAAATTAAAAGATCCAAGTATTTCACTAATAGAGTGTCCAAATTAACAAGACAGAGCAAACAAGAAATAGTTGTCACACAAGAGATATTGTTATTGGTCTCCTTATTATACATAACATAACATAACATAACACTAGAAGACTGAAGACGCAACTCGGACATGGTTCCCCTCCATGGAAACCTGCAAGAAAACATAATATTTCACTAGTTAAAATTCCAATTTAAGACATAATTCCTGAAATGTTACACAAGGAGTAGGAAAGACGTTAATCAAGATCATAGCTACCCTTCCATTTCAGAAAACCGAAAAGACGATTAAAAACATAAAAGAAAAAGAGACAAAACAATGCCTCCATTCAAACAAGTGAAAATAATTTGCTGACAACTTGCTCATTTGTATACAGTCATTTGTTTTGATTCAGGGGTTTTGATCAAATTCGCATGGTGTGGACTCAGATCTTTGCAAAATGATACTTTCAAACTCTTTATCCACAACAAAAGAGATGATTTTTCCTCCTGTAATGCCAAAATCATCACTTAAAATTACAGAGTCTCACATATATCGTTGTCCTTCTTTCAATTTCCTTCAAAGAAATTAACCTTTTATCTCATTTTCATTTTAAAATAGATAACAAGTGTTAGTAAGATCTTGTAAGCCAAATGGGTATTAAAACTTTAGTGAAATGTACACGAGAAAATAACAAGGAGATATACACACCTAGCTAGAGATATCTAGTCATACGAGATGTGGGGGTAGATCTAATCGCTGTCGCTGTCGCTGCTGCTATGTCCATGCTCATGGCCATGCTCATGCTTCTTCTTATCCTTCTTCTTCTCCTTCTTCTTTTTCTCCCCATCATGGCCATGCTCATCTCCATGGATCTTCTCCTTGATCTTGTCCATGAAACCCTCCTTGTGCTGCTCACCATGGCTGTGATCACCCTTGTGCTCATCATGGTGCTGGTGCTCACCTTTGTGTTCATGATGCCCATCGCCTTTGTGCTCCTCTTTGTGGCCTCCTATGTGGAGGGTCTCCTCAATCTTGTGCATGACTCCTGACATTTTTAATAACTCCTCTTATCTCTCTTCTTTTTCCCAGAAGGGCTTTTTTTTCTTCTCTTTGCTTTGACGATGAAGAAGAACAGGGTCTCGGGTCCCTTACTTATAGGCACCTCGACGTGTGAATAAAGCAAAATTTATTTTCACTCGTCTGTGCTTTTTTTCTTTTTTTTTTAATTTATTTATAAAATGATTCAAAATAATTTAATAAAAAATAAAAAAATAATAATCAATATTCTTTTGTGATGAGCTATTCTAACTCATTACCAAAACAAAGATAATTCACGATCTTGTGAGACGAAAATCCCATAAATGTTCCTTACGTGACGCGTAGGGCACGCATAAATAGGGACAAGAATACCCACTAAAGTTGCATATGCCCCTCCTTCGAAAGCGCTTTTTCTTTTTTATTTTTTAATTCAATGTTATTCCTCAACAAAAGTTTTGAATTTATCGGAACAAATATCAATGAAGACATTTAAATCTAAATTAATATAAATTAAAAAAAAAAAAAAACAAAATTACTGATTAGATCACTGGCTCACATGATTTTTCTTGGAAAGTTGTCATCCGATCTCATGGGATGATGACAATAGATAAAAGCATTATTTACGATGAGACTGTCGTCCAAAACTATACCCTGTTCGCACGCGAAATAAAATGTCCATGGCCACGTAACATCGGCTGCCGACCACCACCCACATTCACGGTGGGTTTTGACTGGCGGTGCCCACGTACATGGCTTCGGGGAATTGTGGTTGTGGATGCTTTGAAACATTGGGAAGATGCGCTCATCTTTATTGTAGATGTTCACATGTATTCTGACAACAATGCTTTAGGAATCAAAGAAAATGTAAACGTACTCCTTTCGATTACGTGTCTGTTTTCTATTTTCTCTAATTTTTTATTAGAGGTAATAAAAGTTAATTTTATTTAAGTAATTTGATTTCATTTACTGAAAATTTAAGTTTATTTAATTTATATTAAATATAAAAACCGAAGATATGTAATTTAAAATATTCATAATTTAAATAATTTAAATTTAAAATAATAAAAAATAATTGATATAAAATTTAAATAATTCGAATACTTAAATTTAAAATTCATAAAAGACTGAAAATTAATTTAAAATATTTATAATTAAAGCTTGGATTGGCTTCATTAATCACTTTTAAAAGACAAGGATGGATTTTTAAAAACGTTAGATCTCCTCCTTTCTTTTTTTAACTTTCATTCCCTTTTTTTTTTTTTTTTTTTCCCTTCTTGAAACTTATCCTATTTTCTTCCTTTCTTTTCGTGACCACGTGGCTTCTCGAGAAAGAAAGATAAGCCATGAACGCGTAGAATCGCTAGAGGCGCCGACAAGCTGGCGACCCCCAAAAAAAAAAAAAACAAAGAAAACAATAGGGTTTTCCTTGTGGGACCCACTCCGTGAAGGGACACGACATAGGCCGAGGGCCCCACGCGCACCCTGCATTTATGCGTTTCTTTATGTCCTTCTCGCAATGACAATGATGCTCTCCGCCACCTTCGGTTGTCTCCGTTGACACGACGAACCTCTCTTTATGCTTCCGCGTCCTATTGGAAGGACACGTTGACGGTTCGCGACAGCTTTGCCGACAGACCAACCCCGGAGTTCCAAAAGAGCTTAATGGTAAGATCGTGGATGAACTCGGGGGAACCGATATAAATCTTTAATTTGATTTGATTCAGTTAAAAACCAATGGCGCTCGACATGCATACGATCGTTTACATCACAGGAATCCCAAGGATGGATGTGCGGCAAACAAAAGAGATTTTACTCGCAAATAAAAAAAGATTAAAAATATACTTTAAGCTCCACAGAGCATACATAGTTTTGGAACAGTATGTCACCGAATTGCTCCGAGCAGATTGGCACCGTCAAGCTTTGCACCATCCAAACGCTGACGAGTTAAAACAAAGTCAACAAAAAAAAACAAAAATGGTGAATTGTAAAGAGCTATACACAAAGATGAACGGATTGTAACATTTGTGTCCTATATAATCTTCCAACTTATTAACTAATTAGTCTTTAGCTTAATTGATGGCAAGAACTTTAATTCCCATGTACCAAAAAAAACAAAAAAAAAAAACAATCTTCAACTTCTTAAACTCTGATGGTCTGATTGGATAAGACATCACCTTCCAGTTATTAATAGTGGTAATTAGTGCATGGCAAATTCTTGCACAACAATCATTTTCCAATGCACCTCATGGAATTCAAGGACAAACCTTCATAAACAATCAAAAGGAAGTGGAATGACAGGCACCACATATGTTTTTGGCATGTTCAGGGGCTCTACTTAACTATTAGTGCTCTTGATGATAGAGTTAAAATGATTGGAGAGCATGTCGTATGCTGTTGTGGACATATGAACAAACCCACTGATACAGGAGATTATGCAAAACTAAAACATGAACGGTGACAAAGACAGAGGTATCTGTTTAAGGCACGTGACAGTCAGCCATACCCACGTAAAGAACATGTTCAATGGCAGGTCTTCTATGACATGTAAACTTGAAAAAGTGGAGAGGACAAGAAAGGTGCCGGGGAAGCACAACTTACTGCATTTTGGAGATTGACCTGTCGAAGATAAGCTCGCTGAAGGTTTGCACCTTTCAAATTGGCATTATTCAACTTTGCACCCTGGAATAAGTGAGGTTTTAACAAATCAGTACATTGGTTACCAGAGAAACCTGAGACTGAAATGGCTGTCCTTCAAGCACTCATTCTTTATGACATGCCCTCCTGTAATTAACTAGATTAACCTATGGCCTTTATTCTCTTAATCCCATACTTCCTAAAAGGCATCAACCAGATTACAGAATTATACCTATTTGCTTAACAATTATTACCTTTAGATTGGCTCCTTCCAGATTGGCACCTTCCAAGTTTACGTTTGTCAAATCAGCAGTCTAAAATTCAGTGACCATCAGGTAAGTCTATCAAACTCCAAGCCAATGGTTAAGAGAAAAGACAAAAAAAAAAAGAATGGTATCAAACTTTACATCATGAATAAACACTTACAAAAACAAATGACAAACTAGACAACTATAGACAAAACTGATACATCCAAAGCTGCTTGTTTTAATAAAAAGATGTCAACTAATCTTTTGCCCTATCCCTTTTTTATTTTTTTTATTTATTTGTAGTAAAAAATCATGGACTTATGAATGCCAAAAAATTATAAGCTAAATATGCTTTACAAACTTGAATGAGCAGAAAAGAAGCAAAATATGAATATCCCATGCTATTCAAAGACTGATGGATGCTGAACCTGCAAGTGTGCAGAGCGGAGATCTGCTCCACAGAAACTGGAATCTATCAAACAAGCATCTGCAGCAGAGTGGCATCAAATCAAATTCAGTACACTTCCATGATCTAAACAGCAAAACTGAACATTGATGGCATCTGATTAATAATTAAATAAGAGAACAGGAAATGATCAGGTAATATGGAATATCGAAAATTCAATCATTCTCAAATGCATGATAGGATGTATAGAACTGCATCTAGGGCCATGACAAGCTGCCCACTACTTGCATTACATTTCCGAATACGGTACTAGATGAGCAGTGTTTGTCTATCCAATCATCTAACAAGCTACTAAGCAATTGAATTTCGTAATTTCGTCAAACAAGAATGCCAACTGAATTCAGATTTCTAGCAGCCAAATGCCTTCCAATTTCCCAGAGACATATTCCAGTTAAATAGACTGGTGCTCCCAAAGAATTGATGTACTTCCCTCATCAGATCAGTAAACCAACTTTAATTGTCAATAAGTAAGCAATGACACAGATAAAATACATTCCCTCCTGCATATAATACATCCACTTCATTTTTATGTGTCCAAAACACGTTTACCAGAAATAATAGACCTCTACCTTGCAGGTTTGCACTCTGAAGATTAGCACCAGCTAATAAAGCTCCACGAAGATTTGCACCCGTAAATTCACATCTTCCCTAGGCATGACACAATCATCAGAAAAACAATATATGATGCAACATATCTTAAGAAAGGAATCCAGTGTTGCTTTGATTATCTTACTCTCGCAAAGTTGCATTATGGAAAATGGAACCCTCAGCATCCACATCCTGTAATAATATCAAATGTTTTCAATATGCACATCAGATTGACACTAAAGATAAGCCTAAACAACATACAGTAGATCTCACAAATGAATGAGCAACTCTAGAAACAACTTCATCACATAACACTGCGTGAAGAATTTCCACAAATAAACTTTCCCAAATTTCCATCCACTAGAATTTACTTATGAGGATGGGAACTTATCATCATCATAACATCATATGTCAATAACAAAGTCATTTAATTTTCCCCCTACTCTAACATCAACTTTCAGTGCAAATTCCCACGAACATTGTGGTGCTCCTAAGGTTATGCAGAAGTTGGAATAACAACAATTAAATCATAACAGTTGAGCAAAACTAATGACAATCCCTCAACCAGAAAAGCAAAGAAAGTGAGAAAGTTCTTGCTGGAAGGTGTTCTGTCCACATAAAAATTAGGCATACTCGGAATTTTGCACACTGAAGGTTTGCACGTGAAAAGAACACATTTTTAAGATGTGCATAGCTGAAGTCAACAAATGAGAGATCCTGCAAGTAAATACAATAGATATTAGAATCAGTGTCATTACTGAAGGCAAACAACTTCAAGCAAGCTAGAATTTGTGCTTTGCAGTCTTCAAAAGCTGATAGAACATAGCATTTAGTTGCAACACCCATTGAAACAAGCAAAACTTCTCCAAGAACCAAACTCCGGATGAATAGATGGGTGTATCAAGAGTTTTCTACGGCAATTCAAACAGGGATAATTGGGATATGGCTTGGATATAAAGAGCTTTTGAGCAGTGGGACCAGCAATGTTACCAGTTTAGAGAGATCAAGGCCAGAAAGATTAACTCCTCGAAATCGGACTCTTTCAGACTGTATACACTTGATGACATCTGTCCGTGTCAACTCAGTATCTAATCCGTCAATTTCCTTTCTCGCATTCAAAGCAGAGTTGATTCCCTCTATGAGTCCCTAATACACAAAGAAATAGGCAAAGAAATTAAAGCTGCATTCAGATTTTAACAAAATATTGGCCACTGTTTCCTCATGCCTGAGAATGACTGCTCTCAAAGGAAAGTCTAGCTCTCTGGATAAAGTTGAACAATTTTCCTGGCCATGCTTAGATGCTTAAATTCCCTAAGGAGATAATTAAATGTAGATGCATGAATATGAGCCTGAGAAAAAATGAGGAAACAGATTAAGACTGATCAAAGTAAAAGCAGACAAGCTGATAAATTTGATTACTCCAACAAGAAAAGCAAACAAAAAAGTTCTGTTAGGATCTTGCGAAGCAAATAAAAAAACATCATGCTGCATAAATCCATGAAATAGCCTCTTTGAAATTGAAGATGATGGATTCACAAGTGGAAGATATAAAATTTAAGAAAAAAAAAAAAGATGCCTGTTCATCCAAAGTGAAAAGTACACATCATCAGATTGCATATTGACGAAACATCTGAAGTAACACAAATACATTTGAAGCACCAAATGGAAAGAAGAATTTCTTGCATCCACATACAAGTAGCTGATAATATTCTGCCTCCCGCATGAACTCTGAATATTCACCATCTGCCAATGTGGGAACCACGCCATCTCTCAACCAATTTAGAATATGACGAAAGTGTTTCCCATCCCTATCAACAAAGACATATCCCTGTGACAATTTAAAATCATAAAGATCTGTAACCTATTTTATTAACCAAAACAATAACACTTGTATGAAAAAATTGTGCAAACTGCAACAATGTAGTTTCTTTACATTTCTTCTTTACGAAAATTTAAAAGAAAAAAAAAATCAAAAACTGAAGCAAAAGGAAAGGTCAGGGATTGAAAGAAGAAATAAATTCTTATTGAAGAAGACAATGCCCATTGCAATCTGATCTACTTACATTCCAACCTATTTGGGTGGAAAGGTTTTGGAGAAATTTGGAGGAGTAGAGATCCTGCCAAATCATTATTATGTTTCAAGGTACACTAATTCTGCAATAATGGATCAAATATTTATACCAAATTCTCCTCAGTTTTCTTTCTCACTGAAAAATCAAGGCATATTTCCCCAGCAAAGCATTTAATCTTTACATACCCGTATCAATAGTAAACCAGACACTCATCACTCAGAGTCTCTGAAGGGGTCGTTTCAGATATCTTAAGGAGCAAAATGAAGATGTAGCATACAGCTAGTGGCAGAAAACATATCCATTTCAACCTATCAGCTTCGCAATCCTTATTGCTTTAAAATTTTCACTCACTTTCCTCCAAATTATTTTATAAGATAGGGATTAAAAAATCTAAGTATGTAGCAAAACCTTGTCAGGGTCTTCACACACTGTATGACGGCCACTGAACATTGCAGCAAGCATCGAGTCAGGTTCACGTTGTGTCAATGTATCCACGGTGGTGCAAAATTTCTTCCCTCCTGTAGATACAAAGACACAAATATCATACAATCTTCAGCTATGTAACAAATGCATTGATTGAATAACTCGGAAGAACTAGAATCAGACTATATAACCCCATAAAAAATCATTCCGTTAGTCTAACTAAATCCATAAAGCAATAATTCATTGTGACATACCAACCAATATAAATTCTAACTCTTTGTTTGTATACAAAGAAAGTGCAAGGAAATGACTTTATAACAACTTCCAGTCAAATATATGTAAGTTAAAGCTCAGTCAACAGTAGCTAAATTCAACTAACTGGACTATAATTTCATCCATTTCCAAAAAAATGGCATTCTTAGTGTACGAGGCTCCTACACTATAGAGTTTGACAAGGGTCAGATGTATAGAGTCTTATAACGTTCTTTCACAAAAAATTGAAAAAAAAAAAAAAACGATTGTTTTTGCGACTCCATTCTGCACAATATAATAACCTTTACCATTACGCTAAGGTTCTTCCTTGGGAAATTTTTTCCATTTCCAAATGATACAGAAGAAAGGTCCAAGAGGGGAACATAATCCACGTAATTGCGAATTTGTTATGTCAATTTTTCCTCCATTCTCACAGCATCCAAACACAAGGCGGACAGAAAACTAGAGCTAACTGGCTTCCATAAGGGAAATCAAACAACCATTCAATCAATCAAACTTATAATAATAAATTTACAATGGAAAGAAATAGTGAATTGGGGTTTTTTCAGTTTCCTTCAAAATGGGAGATCTCACGCTCATCTCCCACAAACAGTCACAAAAACAAACACACACCCCCCCTACACACACACGTACGTGTGAAGATTAGACACGCGTGGAGGAAAGAGACAGAGAGAGAGCTGACCGATGTTAAGGCGAACTGGAGAGGAGCAATTGGTGCTCTTCGCCATTGCTGCTTGGAAGGGAGAATCACTTTGCCCTCCGAAAACACCAAATTCAATGCAGAATAAATGAAATTATAAAGGTTCCCCTTTGCTTATTACTTTTATTATGACACGGATTTTCGAACGACTAAAATTTAATTTTAAATTTTAATAAATATATAAAATTATTAAAAACAAAAATAATTAATAATTTACTAAATTTGCAAACAGAAAAAAAAATTGAACAAAATAAGTATCCATAAAAATAAATAAATGTAAATAAAATAATACAATTTACTCTTGTTTCATTAACTTATTTTTTTATATTATTATTATTATTATATTTATATTACTTTATTAAGCTATCTAATTATTTATAATAAAACTAGAATAATGGTTGTTAGTTATTAATTTACTCCCAATATATATATATATATATATATGGTGATAAGTGAACAATTTTAAGAATAAAATAATACACTCAATAGGTATTATCTACACTACCAGAAATAAACGGATGGAGAGCGCATAATTTGGTTACTCTATCTTAAAAACGATATTCGAAACTCTTATCTCTACCTCACTTTCTTTCTTAAATGATGGTATACAATTATCTCTTTTTTTATTTTTTAATATAATTATGATTTGACAACTTATTTATTTACTTACCTATTCTCTATAGTCAAAATTCATGGTATTATTGTTTTACCGTTAATGCTAGTCAAATAGTGCTTTGAAATTTTAATATTACCCTTTTGCTCTCTCTCTCTCTCTCTCACTCTCTCTCACTCTCTCTCTCTCTCTCTCTCTCTCTACATGTATCTAATGAATGTCGCTAAATCTCAAATTTATTGTTGTGTGATTTCCCTTTTAGTTCATAATTTCGAAACAATGAACTTTAATTGTTAACTATAGGCCATGATATACAGAATTGATGTTTTGTTATTACAAATAAAAGCTTTTTTGAAAAATATAGCATGTGATCTATGGAATAATAAAATATTAACTTACACAGAATAAAGTTAAAATTAAAAAAAAAAATACACTTGCGGAAAAACTAGCCGGCTGTTGAATGGACAGACCCCTGAAGCAGGTGCTGCCTTGATAGATTGATACTAATTGACATCTATCCGCCAGGGCAAAAGATGTCATTCATATTCATAGATGTGCCTTGTGCATCTCTGTTTTCCTTTCCATTTATATATTTGCATACAAGGGTGGTTGCACTTTGTTGATGTATGATAATATTTCTCTCCTTATGGTATATTCCTAGCTTGCAGCTGGCCTTGTTGCTGTTGATAGAAGCCCTGCGATGAGCCACTTATAGAGGGTGTGACATCAACTACTTATGTCCAGATTGATTGTTTAATTTCCTTGTTTCTTGATTATCTCTCGAAATGGTTTCTCTCCTGCAATTTCGTATTTGTTCAACCCACAAAGCTAGAAAGGGAAAAAAAGAAAGAAAGTTCATATCATTAAAGCATGCAAGAAAGTTGCATTTCCAAT
Source organism: Bruguiera gymnorhiza (assembly GCA_020883675.1). NCBI lineage: Eukaryota > Viridiplantae > Streptophyta > Magnoliopsida > Malpighiales > Rhizophoraceae > Bruguiera > Bruguiera gymnorhiza. The sequence goes on from JAIRCJ010001048.1 coordinate 1,184,351, forward strand.
GGCGTTTGTTCCATTTGATGGCTTGATTCTTTTTTGATTGTTCTTTTTGTTATGGGGTTGAAATTTATGTTTAACTATATGACGTTTATTGGTTGGTTGTAATTTCTGCAGGAAATTAGATACTACCGAGCACAAGTTGGCGGAAGGGTTTGTAGCGGGATGGAAGCCTGAAACAAATGATTACCCGAGGAAACTGCCTCAATTTTGTTGCCTGAAGGCGCTTACTGAAGAGTGTAAATACACAGAGGAAAAGATTAATAATGGGTCATTCAACCGGTTCAACATGATGCTTGCTCGGGAGATGCCCGGCTCCCAGGACGAGGAGTCCCATATGGTACAGCTATATGTTTATTTACCATACGTTTATACACAGCCATTTGTTAAAGGAATTTCTCCAGGATAACGCTCGAGACTCTTCATTGATAGCCAGAGGCCTGAACTTACGTGTATGATTTACGCAAACATACACTGAAGCAGGAAACACGGGACTGGGTGATTTCTAAGTTGCAGTGAAACAACCTCATCTTACACTAAAACTCGTCCTTCATCGAAAACACACAAGTAGTAATAAAAAGTTTTACAGTGATGCAGATTATAAAAGTTTATTACAGGCGGATTCATTGGTGGTGGGTGTCTTTCCAGTAATAGGGGGAAATGGTTCTTTTGTGTAGACCAAAAAGCAATTTACCTTGGGATCATTTTTGCAGGAGTGATAGTACACTTGTAGTTTGTGTAAACATGTCTGTATCCTGGCCAAGAAAAATAATGAAGCGCAGTATGTTCGATCGTCCAGAGACCATTTCTCATTTCTCTGTTCCATCATAAGCAAAATCATCAGTTTGCTCTTTGCTTTTATCTCTGATGGTTTTACATCTCGTGGCATTCGTACAGGAGTATACAGGAGTGTGTGTGAAAGGAATGAGAAGAGAAAAAGATACCTGCAGAAGTTTCCCAGCAACAAGACGACATCCCTCTTTTCTATACAGACCTTATGTCTCTTCTTGTAAGAAATTCATTTTAATTCTTTTGCTGCTCGTAGAGAAGGCACTGCATTGTTTTACATACATTAAATTTTTGACTTCAGTTTATGCTACCTATGCTATATTTAGTTCACTTACAATGATAGGTTTAATGATGAGCCAATTGGTGGAGAAGATGCGTTTCATAACTCTGTTAGAGGGGATTGATCGTAGGATGCCATTATAAGCCACCTAGTGCAGTAATTGCAGGCTCCTCAACATTGGCAAGCAAAGTTTGTGAACAAACTATGCTAGGAAAGATTGTGGAAAACAAGTCAAACTTTAGGAGCTCAAAATAATTCCAGATAAGTTCCGCCATTGGCCAAGGGCCGGACCAACCCAACTCCAAAAACCAAAGACTAAACTCTGTGTTACAGGAATTAACTTGGCTTTTATATACAAACTTTGTTTTGAGCTTTTTTACCTATCGTTGTCATAGTTCAATGGAAATTCCATTCCCCGTAATCACTTGTTGGTACTTGGTCTTCACACCCTTGCCTTCTCCAGATCCGGAAGGTCTGCAGAATGTATCTAATACTGTCAGATATCACATGATTATCATATTTTGTGACAAGAAAAAACTAGACAGAAATGATTAAACCATGCATCACAAGTTTTCAAAACTAAAATCCAACTGCACGGATGATATAATAACTGAAACAAACTTTCAGCATTTTTAGTTTAAAAAGGCATTATGCAACAGAAACAATGTGTATTGCCTGCAAGTTTGTCATTACGGATGTTCAAAAATTATTCAAGGACAGGTATTGAAACAATGCAATGAAGCAGAGAAATGCTGTTCTATGCACATCAGAGCATACAAATAAGCTGCTCAACATGCAAAATTTAATTATTTTTCACAAATTATTAAGTTCTAACTTACAAAGCATTCCTTCGCCATCACTGCTCTCACCATTGTCATCACCATACTGCAAAAGCGCAGATATTACATTAGTCAAGCACAGACATGAGGCACTGGTAATATTGACTGTCTACGCATTAATAACAGAATTGGGAGGTAAATAAGATTACCGCAACATTATCGTTGTCTGAGGCCAAATCAGCTGCAAAGGATCACAAGCATTCACATCAGATGCATTAAATATTTGTTGCAAGACTAAAGTTCTAATTAGCCACTAGCAATGCGATCTGATGGTAGAGCAGTTGGGCTCTTAATCCCAGCAACCAAGGTTCAAATCCTAACACCCATGAAAAAAAAAAAAAAAAAAGCTCAAGTTGTAATTTATTGCATGCTGGATAATTATGTCATGATAAATTTGTTGACACTAGCCTACAGCAGCCGTAGGCACAAAGCATAACCGTGTCCTCAAATTGAACCATATCATCAGGTCCAAATCTAACATCAGATCAAGAAAAGCATTCAATTTATGGATTGCAAACAAGTGCCCCGAGATTGCTTACATATTCTATGCCCATCTGAAGCTCAGAGAATGAGAATGGCTAAGAATAAGTAGTTTATTCACACATATCCAAGCAAGAGTTTATTCATACAATGAGACTGATATCAATTTTGATCGATGTCTAATAACATGCAGGGAAAAATAAGCAAATAGCTTTAAGAATCTTTTAGAATGGATCTCTTCTTCCCCTAGCTAAGAAGAAAATAAATGAATACCTCTATATATAAGATTGTAAAACTGTAAACAAAATGGGAAGTTTTTGTCATAGCTTAAACTTAAGTTCATCAAGAGAAAAGAGGTCCCACGATGAGTTTTATAACAGTGCAATGTATAAAGGAGAAACCTAAACTCATTCCCCAGTCCCCACCTCATTGAGGTATTCTAATATGTGCAGAGCAAGCAATAGCCAACATAAATACATAATAGCCATCAAAAGGGACTGCAATAGGCCCTATAAATAAGCAGGCAAACTCACATGACATGTACAGGGACAAGATCTGGTGATGTCCCTACTTGACTGAAATATTTCAAAGCAAGCAAGAACTAACTTAAAAGGGACTAGGAAGCTACCAATGGGATAGGATCGAATTAAGGTTATAAGAAGGCAAAGCCACTTAGCATTCCCCAGTTGATTGGAATACTAAGATATATGGAAAGCAAGAATTGAGATAACATAAACATAGTTGACTCAAGAACTCCAATAAATCAAGGTATAAGCAGACAAAATCACTTTGCATTAAAGCAATCTGAATGACAGTGGCATTCATCCACCCCATGCAGACCAGGCACACACAGACTAGCCTTTCATTTTCCAAAATCCATGAACAAGACAGGATGCTAGTTAAACGTGAGTTGAACTTGCAACTAAGCAGTTGCACCCACACAGGTATCCAAACTAAGTCAGTTCCAGAATGACAGCTCATACATTAAAAAGCCAAAAAAAAAAAAAAAAAACAGGGAGAGAGAGAGCTTACATGCTGACTCTTCATCATCCTCATCACACCATTTGTTCCAATCAACCTTAATGTAAGGTGCAGGCTTTTCTTCTGACTTCAGTAATCTTTTCCACCAGCCTTTCTCTTCTTTCTGAACCGAGCTTATTATGTTCCTTAGCCCAACCTTAGTTTTACAGCCCTGCACCAGAAAAAGCAGAAGACTCAGAGCATGATATTAGAATCTTTGGAAGACTTGAACTGAAGCACTAGAATTGCAAGAAATTAAGACCAAACCTGTTATTGATTGAAAATTTGAAAATCTCCCATGCAAAATGATTAGATATGGAGTAGAAAGTTCAATGTATTCAAAGCAGCAGCCATCTAAAAATAAAGGAAGATGCTTCAAATATCGAGGATGATCCATGAGATGGATAAGAAAATTTTGTGACAGAACACGAGTACCTAATCAATGATGCTATGTACACAACCATGGTTCTGGCAAATGTTTTGTCAGATCATCTTATAAATGTGATCTTACACTGAATAAACTGACAAAGCTCAATGCAAGTATAGAACTCCGTTGATCTGTCATAACCCTACAATGCTATCTATGCTGAGCAGAAAACAGAAGCACGGCTTCAGAATGTCTCTCTTCACATATCATTTCCCTATCAACCCCCACAAGTCTTTTTGTCGGACAAGCTCTGGTAACTAATCCTAACAAGTAACAACTAAGGCACTAGGAGCAATCCAGAACTTATGATCTCACTTCCCAATTATCCCCTTCAACTCCAAAGAAATCATATCCAAGGAACCAAAGATCAGAACTTTACCCTCAAGCAATTCATAGATCTCCAAAATCCCCAAACCACCTTCAAATTTCCTAACAAACTTTAAAAAATCCCAAAACTCCAAACGAAAAGACCTCTGCCCACTTAGCTAGTGACCAATCAAGCCTCCACAAGCAGACATCTTAAAGTAGTAAATTTCAGCAACTTAGCTCTCTACGCAAAATAAAATAACTTGTATAGCAAAGCTGAGACAGTTACACGAGACCCATTAACAAGCGGTGGATAAACATTGAGTATGTCATAAGGGCGTTCTCCGAGAAGGGTAAGATACAAGCAAGTCTTAGCCTTGTATTTTCACAAAGAGACTATTTCCGTGACTCAAACCTATGATCCTCGGGTCAAAATAGAATAACCTTTACCATTACACTCGCCCTTTCTGACCTAGTCACAGCCTAACAGTGGAAAACACACAAAGCAGAGGTTTACAGCATAGACAGAGTAATGGGGGCAAGAGAGAGAGAGAGAGAGAGAGGTTGACCTGAGGCAGAATGGATCCATAAAGCTGCAGAGTAAAATCAAAGGATTCGCCTTGGACACCAACAGCCGAGAAGCTAAACAAACCCTCTGGCTCACACTTCACTGATATGTCTTTCGCATCCGGTAAAGCCACCGTCAGGTACACCTTGTCCGATCTCTGCGCCCACAAAACCTCCGGATTCCGGCTGTGTACATTACCCAACCGAAAAAGAAAGATCAGAAATAAAAAAAAAAAAAACAATAAAAAGAGCACGTACAAGTAAGAGAGAGAACCTCATATTGGGAACGGCGGAGGTGGCGGTAGAAGCCCGGAAGAGGAAGAGCAGCCTTTTGAAAGGCTTAAGTTGAACGGGGCTCTTAGGCAGATTGAAGAATCGGGTCGACTGGTCAATTAAATTTGGGTCATTTTTTCTTAAAATCGGATCCATCTAACATGTTACTGTTTGGATATTTGTATATCGGTAAATTATAAAAGTTTTCCTTCATATATTTTTTACGTCCCATTATAATATAGCCCATTAATAAAATATATTTTTCACTATTAGTTAGTTGTGTAAATTATGCTTATGCACAAATTTTTAAATTTAAATTTTTATAAGTTAAGTTAAAAATCGTAAAAATAAAAAATGAAGATATATTTTATTAATAAATTTAAATTTTACTTAAAAAGAATCTTTGATATATATAAAAAAATTAATCAAAATGACATATATATTTTTTTACGTGTATCTCAAATAATTATGTAAAACATCAAAATATTATTTTCTTTTAAATTAAATTATTTAATGAATTGACTAAAAAAAATTATTTAATGGGACAAATTTTTGGAATATATTTGTTGATATCAATGTACGAGATCAGGTCATAAAATCTATGTAAAGTTTACTTGAATACTCGTTGAAAATATTAAGCCCTTTTTTTTTTCTTGTTTTCTTGTTTTTTTTTTTCCAGTTGGAAAATATAAAAACGTGTTTATCAGATTTTCTTTTTTTTTAATACATGAAAATACTGTTAATGTTAACAACCAGAATGCCAAGAATTGTGGTTATTGAGTCACAGATGGGAGATTTGATTTGCTAGAACTTAAAAGCTTTGAATTGGTCCTTGGAAAGTAAGCACTGGGGTACAGCATTCTTGATAATGCTTTCCTTTATCAGTGTGCATGTATTGGATCTGAATATTCTGAAAAGGAGGGAAGATGAAAAGCAAAAAATAAAGAAGGAGCATTGAGCAAATAAACCTTTTTTCTTGTGCAGAAGACACAATTACTGGGAAGCATTTGTCACCCTCAACACAGAAAGAGAGCATGAACATCAACAAGTCCAGTCTAAGCTGGCAAACGGCCAGGTACAGTGATAAATACGAGTCACGCACACAGCAGAATTGAAGAGAGAAATAGATCATTTTGTTAAAGGATCAGAGGCTTCACTGGCGGTTCCACCGAACCTTATTGAGAAAGATAAAGATATGACTTGAGTCACTCTTTCAAGACAAAGTCGGCAATGAACTAGGCCAGAAAACAGTGTTCAAACTTATCAGAATTAAACAAAAATAAAGGCTGCATGCATCTAGCCCCCGGGAAACAGCATCCATTTTCAGCTCCCTGCAAAGCAAATAAAGGGAGTTAATACTGGGAACAGAATAACCATTCATTACATAGGGATAATTCAATGGAACCCACAAAGACAGACACAGAGATGGTTTCTACAAGAGAAGTCATCTGTTTCATGTCGATGAGCAGCCAGTGGAATGTAGAGTCACATGTGCACTCGTCTAATAGAATCAGTTCTATGGCATTATGCATGGAAAAGTGGACTATTTATGCAGCTTCTAGACTGCAACATATCTACTCTGACTTTGTAGGAATTGCTAACTAGGTTCTCACCTCGCAGTCCAATCCACACTATCCGGCTTTTCTTAGTATTATCCGTACTTCGGCGAATCAAATATGCGCACAATATGTGAATGTCTAAGCTACAAGACAATGTAAACTACTCACAGTGGTTTGGCACTCACCATGTCAATTAGAAGCAGCAGAACTTTCTCCCTCTTCTATCTTTATTTTTGAATTTAGTCCTGCAAATGTTATGGAGCACGAGTTCTTCAATGTTAGATTGACGTGCTTTGATGCTGCATAAATATATGGTGAAGTCACCATACCAGCTAATAAAATTAACTAACCTCTTCTGCGCAGATAACGTTGAAACAAAGATACAGGGAATGGTCTCTTCTTTGAAACTTGTGAGGGTGAAGGAGTTCCACTGTCGTCAATTTCCAAGTCACGTATGTCTTTGATCTTTTGCCACTCTCGACCAACCTCCTTTCTGCATTGTTTTGCCAACAACGGACACTTTCGGACACACAAATGCTGGAGAGATGTTGGAAGGCCATCTTCGGGAAAGAATTCGAGAACGGGGCATCCCTCAACGTACAGATCCTTGAGTGAGTAGAGGCTCTTCAGTGTCTCCTTACAGCCTAGAGATCGCAAATCATCGCATAAGCCAACACGCAAACACTCGAGTGCAGAGGGCAACCTTTTTGGTAACTTAACAAGCTTTTTGCAGCCTTGAATGGATAGCAGCTTGAGAGATGTCAGGCTTGGAAACGATTCTTCCTCTTCTACTTCAGACAAAGACTCGAGGTCTTCGCAATTGTTAATGTACAAAACCCTGAGTCCCGGCAGGTGTGGCCATGCTGGAAGCGTGACCACGTTTAATACGTTGGAAATCACCAGGGAATATAGAGAGTTTGTGGGGGGCAGGGCCCGTAGTAAAGTCCCGTCATTACATGTGTCCATTGCTAAATGCAGAAATCGCTGTGCAAAGTCAGGAGCTGGAAGTGACGTCATCAGTTCACAGTTGCGAATTTCGAGCCTTTGTGGAGCAAAGATTCGTGGGAGCCCACGCAACTTAGGACAATTGATGACAGTCATTTCAATAAGGTTGAGAAATGAATGAATTTCTCCAGCTACAAGTTGCCCTTCATCATTCTCGATCTGAATTTCTGCTTCTTGCCAATCCTCCATAACAATGTTGTCGACAAGCTTCAGAAGCGTCAGAGATGGTGTAATTGGCGGAGCTTTAAGTGAGTTGCACTTTTTAATCCGGAGGACTTCTATATTAAGAAAGAAGCGAGGCAACTCGACCAGCTTGGGGCAGTTGCTGATCTTCAGCCTCCGCAGGGAAAAGGATGGAACATCTAGCCACTCTTCCAATTCCAGCAACCCTTTGAGGGTGAGATGCCTAAGGTGAGGCAGCGATCCGAGGGTGAGGACTTTGCATTTTGTGCAATGATTGAAAGAAACTGTGCTCAGATTCTGTAGCGTCCCATCTGTTATCCAATGTGGAAAGTTAGATCCCTTGTAATGGGAAATGTGGAGCTCCTCCAAGCTGTGGTGAGGTTGGAGATCTTTAAGTACCCTCTCCTCTTTTGCTTGATCTTTCCCATGGACATCTCTGCTTCTCCACCCAAGCACCACCTTTCGAAGCCTCTCCTTCCCTTTCAAATTAGCTTCTGCTGCATTCACTGCATTCTCGAGATTTGATATGTGCAATGCTCCGGTGAGAAATCGCATGTGCTTCAATTCTACGATTTGGTATCCTCTTTGGCGCCCGACCTTAAAGGCGTGCAAATCACGCAGGCTTGCCAGATTCCCAAGTCTTGGTGGCAAAGAGGTGCACTTGAACCAGAACATATCATCCAGCTCAAGATATTCAAGGTTCACTAGCTTGCTCAAGTCATCGGGAAGTTTGAAAAACCAACGGCACCCCAAGAGCTTCAGGGTTTGTAAATTGTACAGGTTGCAAACCGTGCTGGGAAGCTCTTTGATTTCGGTCCTTGAGAGATCGAGGTAGCGCAACAGCTTCAACTCTTCTATCGAGCTGGGCAATTCAAGCAGTGTGCTCGAACTCAAATCCAATGTGCGGATCTATTTTAGGGAATGAAATAACCTCTCAAGGGCCAGCCCGAAATTCTTCAAGTATCCGGTAGGCAATAAAAACGTTCGCAGCTTCTTGGAGTGGTCAGCCATCTCCAGGCAAGGCTGCTCGACATCTTGACAAAGTACTGAAACATGACGACAACTAGCCAGGCAGCTGCATGATTTGCTATCACTGACAAGGCAGCAATACGGGTTTGAGAAAGATTGTGCCAACTCGTGAATAAAATCGTGCATTCTGCATTGCTCCGCATCCCCAACTTTTAAGGGTTGAAAGAAGGACCTTACCAGCAAGTCGTCGAAGTATTCAGCCCCAACATCCTCTGCACTAACTTGTCCTCTGGGCTGAATAAAGGCCTGTGCCATCCAGAGCTTGACCGTATCTTTCTTATTGATGAGATGGGCCTTAGGAAATATGGAACAGAATGAGAACAGTTGCTTTAGATGAGGAGGCAGGTGGTTATAGCTCAACTTCAAAGCAGGAAGAATTTTAGGCGTATTGGTATTGGAATTCTGATCTTCTAGCTGCCATGTATCACTTGCCAATATTCTTTTCCATTTTTCCACATCAACATTGCCCCGCAAGAGACCCCCCATTGCCTTTACTGCCAAAGGCAGGCCTTGGCACTTTGCAATAATTTGCTTGCCAATGGCTTCCAAATCACTCCGAAGACGACCCGGTAAAAAACCTCTCTTGAATGCCATTTTTTCGAACAGTAACCAACCATCTTCCTCGGACAGCAAGCCTAAGTGGTGGGGAGGCTGTGTGCCAACGGCATTCGAGACCGCTAGGCTCCGAGTGGTAACTAAAACTTTACTGCCTTTTCTTGCCAGCTGCAAGAGTTTTAGAAGCGGCTCCCAATGCTTGACATACTCTTCGGTCCAAACGTCATCCAGAACAATGAGATAACGCTTTCCTGACATGAAATCTCGAAACCGAGACTCCATTTGCATGTCAGTTATGTCAGGAGAAAGCTTTGCCTTCTCATAGCTCTCCATGATTTCTCTGAGGATTCTTGTCATGTGGAAGTCAGCGGTGACACAAACCCACATCTTAGAAATTGTAAAATGTTGATCAATCCTTTCATCATTGAAGACAAGCTGAGCAAGAGTTGTTTTTCCAATTCCTCCCATCCCAAAAATTGGAATGACAGAAACATTGCCTTCTGCGTCAGAATTCTCTGATAACAAAAGCTTAACTATTTCTTCTTTGTCCTTCTCTCTACCAAAAACATCGGTTGGGTCCACCACAAAATCCGTCAATGGATGTCCTCGTAGGGACCCAGAATCAAAATCGCTGCTGCTGAGTTGAAAATTCTGTCTTTCCTTGGCAATTGTGTTTAGTCTTTCTGAAATCTCCTTAATCTTATGAGCAACATCGTACTTGAAGGAGAACTCACCTGGCCTGAAAAAACGACAAACCTTGCTGCCTAGATTCTGCTTTCTCTTCCAAGCAAAACTCTCTGTCGCAAAAGCATCCAGCACGTCTTCAGCGTCATAAGCAGCATCTTTAAGTTTGGCCAGCCAGTCTCTCAAGCTTCTGTCGCCGAGCTGCTTCTCTTCTGCATCGTTGAGCACGGCCCGGATAGCTTTTAGATTGCTGGACAGACTCTCCACGGCATCATGGACACCGCAGACAAGAAGAAACTCTTCGTGGATAAACGTTGTGATGATCTCGATCACTTTATTCACAACAGGGCTCACAAAAAGGGAAATTGGGTCACTCATCGCTTCTCAAAGTAAAAATTTTTGATGCCACACACCCCGCAGAGAAAACCAACTGGAAATGTTAAAAAGAACCAAAACAGACCCGAAAGAAAAAAAATGAGGACTAAAGAAGAAAGTACTTCAGCTTCAAGGGCTAAGAGAACGGAGAAAATGATCGACAACAGCAATATGCAGAGCCCTGCCAAGGACAGAGACCACTCACAGGAGGGTTTCAACTTTCTAGCTAAGTTCATGCGTTTATATTCAAAAATTAATCCTCTTTTTTCCGCGATGCTGTGGAGGTTCTTTCCTCGAACTGTAGTGCTAGAAGCCTGTTGCTTTCCTTTTTCTAGAAACAGATTTAAGGCAATACGCTTGTTTGTTTACTTTTTCTTCTGGTAAGGTTACCGGAAAATTAGCAAAAAATGACTTTCATCAAGCTTTTCCAACGAGCTTCCTGGAATACGACGGAGAAGACTTTCGGGCAGGGCTGGGGACCAGTTCCTAATCGTGGTTGTCAAGATGTTTGATGTAGCTATTTAATTTCATTATATTTTACTTTTTTAAGCTATTTCATCAACTGAATGTTTTAATTAGTATTTTCATATTAGCATTGGCCACAAGGTTGTGGTTTCACGCCACGTCAAGAGGACTTTTTCAATCCTATTGTTTGCAAGAAAGGGTCGAGAAAGGAAGCGTGCTGAAAATATATAGCCTACTAGTCCTTGCGTCCCAAAAGGAATTCATGCAAAAAGGTTAATTTTTGTGCTCTGTGGACAAGGTTTTCTCCTAGGACCAATCAGGTGCGAACCCATGAACAATATGATTACACAGATGCTCGGTTTGTGTTCTTTTTTCAATGCTGTATGTATCCATTATTGCTTGGTACAACTAGCTTTTAAAAAAAAAAAAAAAAAGTAGAAGTCAAGTAATTAATATTAAATAAAAATATATGTATTTTTAGTAAAATTTAATGAAAATAAAAATTATTAAATTTATTGTATGAAAAAGAAAAAATTTATATAATTAATTTGAAATATATATATATAATTTATTTGAAAATTTGAATATTTATTTAATTAATTTCTCTTTTTATAATTATTTAATTATTAATGATAAATTGAAATTTATACTTTTATGATAATAAAAATTAAAAATTAATATTTACAGTAACAAGTTATTAGAACTCTCAAGTTAAATACTTATTCTACGATTAAACTTGTATAATTCTTTCCCTGAAACTACAAAAGTCTTATACACGGAGACTAGAAGTGCAAAGCAACAAAATCCAGGGTGCTAAACTTTAAGAAAAGATGAATGGTAATCAAAGTTCGATCAGTTTCAATGTTTTGGCCTAAGAATGACACCTTGAACAATGAGTCCAAGTTTCCAATGTCCATCAAGCTCAAAGGAAACTTGGCCCGACTCTTCATCCCTCCTTGTGAAGGTGCCTACACTAAGCTCTAGCCATTCTCCTCTTGGTTTTTCCAGGAGAGTAACTTGCCGTCGACGGACCTCCGCACCGAGGACATACAGGCTGAGCCTGACAGTAAATTCCCACCCTTCTGCTCCCTTCGTCAACTTCACCACGTACAATACTTCATACTCGACTCCTGGTGGGATTTCTGTAATACTGAATTTTTATTTCCAGCCAACAAACAGTTATCAGCTTGGCTACTTCAATGATTTCGTCACTGCAAATTAATTAAGAAACGAATTATAACTGTCAGGCTTGACTGATAAACTTGACTGATAAAATATAGTCATTTTGAGAGGTTTAGATTTAGTGGTGATAAAAATTTATTTGAGTTAGATACTATTGAACTAAAAAAAAAAATTATGAATTAAAATAATTAAAATTAAAATAAGATGAAATTTAAATAATTTATAATTAAAATATCCTAAATCAAATTAATATGAATATTTCAAAATTTAAATAATATAAACTCAAAAATTTTAAAACCTATAAATTCAATTATATCAAAAAAATTTTAAAAATTATAATTTTATATTTGTGAAATTTGAAAATTGTAGAACTTAAAATAATTAAAATCTTATGAAATTCATAAAGCAAAAATTTGGAATCTAAATGACGGTGGATCGATGACTTGAGACCGAAACAACTCGACCCAAATCCAATTCTACACACATGTTTGCAACTTTCATCTTGATCCCGTTTCATTTACATTTGGAATTTATGAGGTCTATGAAAAATGAAGTGTTATTCTTTCTTGCGTAGCTCCAATCAGGAATCCAAAACCCCACATCCTCCTACCCACTTCATTAGAAACGGAAAAGCATTACATTACTAGAGAAGATTATGCTCGCAATCGCATATATAGTCAGTGGGTACAAACCTGGTTTCCTTGAAACAATTCCAAGTCCAGTAGTTTGAATCAGTAATCCAAGAAATGAGCAATGATCTAGCGTACAACAGGAAGCACTCATGGCCACACTTTTCATCAATCCATTTTTTCTGTCAAGTAGTTTAATACGAAGGGAAAATCAGTCTTGCATCAAACAAGTTTTCTAAGCGTAAATCTATCGGTCACAATTCAAAAGCTATAGCAAATGTTGGAAAAGCATGTGTTTGTAGAAAGTGATTAGCAATTTGAAAGACTTCCACAATGTTGCAAACATGGTTTTTGCAGATTAGAAACTTGAAGAATCAAATTTGTTCAACAAGCCATGAGAAAAGGTGCAAGATGAACAAGCCATGAATTATTTTATTGTTTGAAGCAATAGTACTAGAAGAAAAGAGAAAAGGAACATATTGGAGCCTGACTAACAAAGAAATCTTGCAGAACAAAACAGCCTTTTCATTTCATTCATATATGAGAGAGATCGGAGACCTTTCTTTTGTGTTCCAGAAAGATTGGAGAAGTTTGCTTCATGGAACCAGCATGAATAGTTCCTGACAACCAAGATTTTATTTTGAAAAACATCAAACCAAAACAAAGGGATTACAGCGGCTGCTATAAACCCAAGTGCACAAGATAGAAGCACAAATGACTCAAGAGCCTGCAAGCAAAAGAAATGCAGCAATTAACTATATTTCAACTTTCTGGAGAAAATGAGGGAAAAGAAACTTTCTCTACCAAAAAGCTGCATAAAAAAGAAAAGTATCGGCACACAGGTGATCTATACCAATGATCCACATCCACAAAAACAAAAAAGAGAAGGAAATTACAGCTTAGCTGGACTAAATTAACTTTGAGGACAATACATATACCTCTTTTAAAGCAGGAAAAGCTTTGAGAAGCATTATAGGGTCGAGAGGCTGATTCCAACGCTTTTCAGCTTGCCTGGAAGCTCTCTCTCTTTTTTTTTTTTTTGAAGGTGTTTTGTGGAGGCCAATTTGTCTACTCAAACCAAACCCTGTTGACCAACTCCTCCGGTTGCAATGTACTACTCTATTTGTTCTTTTATTTATTTTTTATTTTTGTCAGACAACGAGAAAGAAGGGATGGTGTCTAATCGTCTGCTTCCTACTACATTATAATCATGTGATGTGATAGGAAATTTTATGATATTTAATAAAAATTATTTATTATTTTTAAAATTATATAATTTACAGATAAATATGTTATTTAATTTTATTAAATATTTTTAAAAATATATTTAAATTCATAATTTTTATAATAATTAAATTTTAATATGCATGCCGTGATACTCCATCTATTCTTTAGCATAATAATATCCTCAAGATATGTTCTCATATATTTAAAAATAGACAAGTTGATTCTTCCTGTTTTTAATATCTAGTGAAACGTCGACTTGATCGAGGATGGGACCTATCCGACTTGGGAGCCTTGGACAAGAGAATTACCTCCCCTCTGTATTTTTCTTTTCCGTTCTTGATTTTAAAAATTATTTACTTTTTTTTTTTTTTGTTTTTTTGATATGGCTCCATTTACACTGGAAAAAGAAGTGAGGGGAGAAAAAAAAAGAGAGAGAGAAGAAACAAAATCAGAAAGAATGAAAAATGAAAAGAATGAAACTTTTGGACCCTTCACTTCCTTGTCTTCGAATATCTTCTTGTATTTGGGTGTAAAGATAAATGAAAGAAAATTATAAGTTATATTTCTTTGTTCGCGCATAGCGAAATAAATTATTATTCTTTTTTTTTTTGGTTAAGATGTATATCTATTTATGAGTGATTAATTAGCTCAACAAAGATTGAATTTTATAATTTTTAATTATTGATATATTTTTTGAAGGATTAAATTTTATAATTTTTAAATTTCGTGTATATTTACACTAGTTTGTAGTACGGAAAAATCGTTTTTTATTAAAAATTTTAGATATTTGTTCAAAAAACATGGATAGACAGACAAAAACCAACTACCCAGCACCGACATAACAAGAAGAAATAATGATTTCATCATCAGGATGGAAAAAGCTACTACGCTTCAAAGTACATGTCGGGCCAAACTTAGGTCCGAGAAACTTGATGGGATCACCAAACCTACAATTAAGGAACGTAGTTCATATATAGTCCCGGACTAAGCTCCGCAGATTTTCACCCTAATTTGATCGAATATCATATCAATTTTACTCTTTACTAATTTGATTGCATGCATGTTTTTGTCATTAATTGACTCTAACCGTAATTTAGACTCAAAACACTCAATTATAAAGACATTTTTAATATTATTAAAATATAAATCATTGATTAAATTACGTACATGTTACATGTATTGAACTTTTTTTTCTCTTGATAACGTAGATATAATCATATTTCTTTTTCTTTTTTTGTATAAGTGACACTCCATGTTATTTTGATGTAAATAGATTATAGATATGTGACTAAAATTCAAGCAACACTGTAATTTCTCCCTTTAAATTCTATCATTTCATTTTAGTTGGATTTCAATTATTTTTTGTTCAGAAAAAAAAAAAAGGGGAAAAGCACAATGTGGGGTGGCCATTGCCCATTAGTTCCGATGAAGCGAGGTAGTTTTGGTTGTACGCGAGATACGTGGACATGGATCTCCTCTCCCGCTCCATCCCCTCCGAACCCCAACGCGATCTCTGGAAAGGGTTCTCTCTCTCACACTCTCTCTATATATCTATCTATCTTGTTTTATTTTATATTCTTGGTTATGTATTGGTAGATCTACCTCTCAGTATGAAAAACTAGAATTCAAGAATGGTACTATAATTTTAGTTTTAAGCTGAGCCTTCTCGAATGTGTTCAGAAGTCTTGTACACCTTCGGATATTGGATTTTCTGTCACTAGTCTGTGAATCCTAGAATTCGTTTCATTTCTTTTTTTTTTTTCCTTTTTACTTTACAATCATTCATTTTGAGTAGCGGGGAACTTCCGGTTCGCAGCATCATTTATAAGAGATCTTTTGTTTGCTATGCAGTTCAACAGCAAGTTAAACTCCATTCAATGAATTGACACAAGATTTTGCCCGTTGATGTGTTTAAGCGGATTGTTTGCAACCCTTCGTGGTGTCACATTTGGTGGTATAATTAATTGGACTTGCATTTGGATCGTGTTTATGAAGAATTTGTCTGCAAGTATTTCTGCTTTGTGTTGTTGATGTCAAAGTGACTAACTTTATATTTGAGGGCTGACACTATCGACATCAAGTATCTGCGAATGTTTCTAACACTGGTCCTCTTGTATTTCCTTGTGAGGTGGAGGGGATGAAGTGCTTCTTCGTACGTAAACCAACAGCTTATACCTTTGCTATTCTAATAGAAATATTTCGTACAATGTCTTGTCTAGAAACAAAAATCATACAGGTATGACAAGGAAAGGATACTAACCCTTTCACATGTAACTAAAAATCTTTGGATACAGGAGTATTTTTCCTCATTTTGTAAACCAAATTGAAAATCGGAAAAGCTTTACGAGAGGATCAATATTGGATGTTATGGTATTGCGGAGAGGAGCAGGTCTGAACTCTTCTTCTCACTACTCTATAGGTGTTCTTTCAATATACAGTCTATTCATCTTCCAAGTTCTCGACATTTATTCAATAACTGATCTCTTTGCCTTCATTTGAGTCCCTCGCTTGGTTTTTGACCAGATTACATGCACTCTTTCTGTTGTCGCCCCTGTGGACATTGTTGGAGCCACTAATTCCCAACACGCCTACAGGGTACTTCGGAAAAAGAATAAGAACGTTGCGCTAGACAATTCATTTGAAAAGTACCAGATTTATTTTTAAGTGATTTTTATTTTTCATTAAAAGGTTAATAAATAATTTTTTTATCCTCACAAATTTCGTTAATGAAGTTTTTTTTTTTTTTTCTTCTTTTTGTAAGTCAGGCATGGCAGTTGTTGATAAACAAACCCAGAACCCTTTTAACTTCTTTGATTTTGATCAAGATATAATTTTACACTCTTTCTTAATTAAGTTATCATCACAGGCTTTACTTAATGGTAAAGTTTAAAGCTATACAAAATGCTAATCAGGCAAGGGTGGGGTGCGGGATTAGCTATAATACTTTTCACAAACAGAAAGAAAAAGAAAAAACAATATCTAAAACAAAATTTACGGTACTTTTTAAAAAAACATATGTGCATATATATATTAAAAATATTTTGTTTTTCTAATTTTGATCCGCCAGCTTTCCGGCTGGCGCTTGCGGATAACAGACTAAAATTTTTGGCATGGATCATTTTGAGGTTAAAAGTATTACACGATAAAAAATTAGGAGGACACAACAAATAAATAATAGTTATTATAATTATTAATTTATTTAATTATTATGTAAAAAAAAAAGAAAAGAAAAGTTAACTATAATTGATAGTTATATATAATAGATTATACCTATTTTGTGTCCACTTATCATGTCCTCTAATAGGGCTCAAAATATTATTTGTTTGCTTATCCATTGTTCTTCGACTTTTTCTTGATTAATTTTTTAAGCACACCGTGAAGCAAGGGGGCCACCGAAACTACCGGGGGAAAACGCTGGCGCCGACGCATTCAGCCATTCTCTTGCACTCAATAACCCTTCATTAGCCACACAAAATTTAGTAGCATAACCACATTATAAATTTTCACAAATTAACAAAAATAAGATAACATAACTTACAAAAATGAAATTAGATATTTTACCTATAAAAATGTTAACAAAATACTTTATATTTTAAATTAAAAGTTATAATAACAAAAAAAAAAAGTGGAGATGTATTTTTTTAATAAATATAAAATTTATTTATAAAGAATTTTTGATATAAAAAAGACAAATATGCAATTTAAACAAAATTCTATTTTTCCATTAACAAATATTCTATTTTCTCTATAATTTAAAAAAATGCCCAAATGTTATTTTCTTTTAAAGTATTTAATGGGTAGACTACAAAAAAAAAAAAAACCTATTTAATGGGACAAATTTTTGGAACATATTTGTTGGTATCAATCATATAAGATTTACTTAAAAATTTGTTGAAAAATATTAAACTATTTTTTTCATATTTTTTTTTGATAATTTTTTGTCAGTCAGATAATGAAAAATATGATTTTTTTAAAAATATGATTTTTTTTTTTAGTATATGAAAATAATGTTAATGTTAACAACTAGTATGCCAAGAATTGTGGTTATTGAATTACAGTGGGGAGATTTCATTTGCTAGAAAGTGTGAATATGGAACTTAAAAGCTTTGAATTGGTCCTTGGAAAGTAAGCACTGGGGTAAAGCATTCTTGATCATGCTTTCGTTCATCAGTTTGCATACATTGGATCTGAATATTCTGAAAAAGAAGGAAGATGAAAAGTACAAAATAAACAAGAAGGAGCATTGAGCAAATAAGCTTTTTTTTCTTGTGCACAAGACACAATTACTGGGAAGCATTTGTCACCCTTTACATAGAAACAGAGCACGAACATCAATTAGTCCAGTCTAAGCTGGAAAATGGCCAGGTATAGTGATCAATACGAGTCATGCACACAGCAGAATTGCAGAGAAAAGCAGATCAATTTGTTAAAGGATCAGAGGCTTCACTGGTGGTTCCACTGAACCTGATTGAGAAACATAAACATGTGACTTGAGTCACCTTTTCAACCCAAAGTCTGCAATGAACCATGCTAGAAAACAGTGTTCAAACTTATCAGAATTTCAAAAAAAAAAAAAAAAGGCTGCATGCGTCTAGCCCCCGGGAAACAGCATCCATTTTCAGCTCCCTGGAAAGCAAATAAAGGGAGTTACTACTGGGAACAGAAAATCAATTCATTACATAGGGATAATTTAAAGGAACGCACAAAGACAGACACAGAGATGGCTTCTACAAGAGAAGTCATCTGTTTCTTGTCGATGAGCAGCGAAAGGAATGCAGAGCCACATATGCACTCGTCTAATAGAATCAGTTCTATGGTATTATGCATGGAAAAGTGGACTATTTATGCAGCTTATAGACTGCAACACATCAACTCTGATTTTGTAGGATAGTGATTGGTAACTAGGTTCTCACCTCGCAGTCCAATCCACAATATCTGGCTTTTCTTAGTATTATCCGTACTTCAGCGAATCAAATATGCGCACAATATGTGAATGTCTAAGCTACAATACAATGTAAACTACTCAGAGTGGTTTGGCACTCACCATGTCAATTAGAAGCAGCAGAACTTTCTCCCTCTTCTATCTTTATTTTTAAATTTAGTCCTGCAAATGTTATGGAGCACGAGTTCTTGAATGTTAGATTGACGTGCTTTGATGTTGCATAAATATAAGGTAAAGTCACTATACCAGCTAGGAAAATTAACTAACCTCTCCTGCACAGAACACGTTGAAACCAAGATCCAGAGAATGGTCTCTTCTTTGAAACTTGTGAGGGTGAAGGAGCTCCACTGTCGTCAATTTCCAAGTCACGGATGTCTTTGATCTTTTGCCACTCTGGACCAACCTCCTTTCGGCATTGCTTTGCCAACAACGGACACTTTCGGACACACAAATGTTGGAGAGATGTTGGAAGGCCATCTTCGGGAAAGAATTCGAGAAGGGGGCATTCCTCAACGTACAGATCCTCGAGTGAGTTGAGGCTCTTCAGTGTCTCCTTGCAGCCTAGAGATCGCAAATCATCGCATAAGCCAACACGCAAGCACTCGAGTGCAGAGGGCAACCTTTTTGGTAACTTAACAAGCTTTTTGCAGCCTTGAACGGATAGCAGCTTGAGAGATGTCAGGCTTGGAAACGATTCTTCCTCTTCTACTTCAGACAAAGACTCGAGGTCTTTGCAATTGTTAATGTACAAAACCTTGAGTCCGGGCAGGTGTGGCCATGTTGGAAGGGTGACTACGTTTAATACGTTGGAAATCACCAGGGAATATAGAGAGTTTGTCGGGGGCAGGGCCCGTAGTAATGCCGCGTCATTACATATGTCCATTGCTAAATGCTGAAATCGCCCTGCAAACTGAGGAGCTGGAAGTGTCGTCATCAGTTCACAGTTTCGAATTTCCAGCCTTTGTGGAGCAAAGATACGTGGGAGCCCTCGCAACTTGGGACAATTGATGACAGTCATTTCAATAAGGTTGAGAAATGAATGAATTTCTCCAGCAACAAGTTGCCCCTCAGCATTCCTGAACTGGCATGGAATTACTTTTTCTTGCCAATCCTCCATAACAATGTTGTCAACAAGCTTCAGAAATATCAGAGATGGTGTAATAGGAAGAGCTTTAAGTGAGTTGCACTTTTTAATCCGGAGGATTCGTACATGAGGAAAGAAGCTAGGCAACTCGACGAGCTTGGGGCAGTTGCTGATATTGAGCCTCAGCAGGGAACGGTATGGAACATCCTGCCACTCTTCCAATTCCAGCAGCCATTTGAGGGTGAGTTGCTTAAGGTGAGGCAGCGATCCCAGGGCGAGGACTTTGCATTTTGTGCAATGATTGAAAGAAATTGTGCTCAGATTCTGGAGCGTCCCATCTCTTATCCAATGTGGAAAGTTAGATCCCTTGTAATGGGAAATGTGGAGCTCCTCCAAGCTGTGGTGAGGTTGGAGATCTTTAAGTACCCTCTCCTCTTTTGCTTGATCTTTCCCATTGACATCTCTGCTTCCCCACTCAAGCACCACCTGTCGAAGCCTCTCCTTTCCTCTCAAATTAGCTTCTGCTGCATTCACTGCATCCTGGAGATTTGATATGTGCAATGCTCCTGTGAGAAATCCCAGGTGCTTCAATTCTACGATTTGGTATCCTCTTTGGCGCCCGACCTTAAAGGCGTGCAAATCACGCAGGCTTGCCAGATTCCCAAGTCTCGGTGGCAAAGAGGTGCACTTCAACCAGAACATATCATCCAACTCAAGATATTCAAGGTTCTCTAGCTTGCTCAAGTCATCGGGAAGTTTGAAAAACCAAAGGCACCCCAAGAGCTTCAGAGTCTGTAAATTGTACAGGTTGCAAACCGTGTTGGGAAGCTCTTTGATTTCGGTCCTTGAGAGATCCAGGTAGCGCAACAGCTTCAACTCTTCTATCGAGCTTGGCAATTCAAGCAGTGTGCTCGAACTCAAATCCAATGTGCGGATGTATCTTAGGGAATGAAAAAACTTATCAAGGGCCAGCCCGAAATTCTTCAAGTGCCCGGTAGGCACTAAAAACGTTCGCAGCTTCTTGGAGTGATCAGCCAACTCCAGGCAAGGCTGCTCAACATCTTGACAAAGTACTGAAACATGACGGCAATTAGCCGGGCAGCTACATGATTTACTGTCACTGACTAGGCAGCAATATGGGTTTGAGATAGATTGTGCCAACTCGTGAATAAAATCGTGCATTCTGCATTGCTCCGCATCCCCAATTTTTAAGGGTTGAAAGAAGGACCTTACCAGCAAGTCATCGAAGTATTCAGCCCCAACATCCTCTGCACTAACTTGTCCTCTGGGCTGAATAAAGGCCTGTGCCATCCAGAGCTTGACCGTATCTTTCTTATTGATGAGATGGGCCTTAGGAAATATGGAACAGAATGAGAACAGTTGCTTTAGATGAGGAGGCAGGTGGTTATAGCTCAACTTCAAAGCAGGAAGAATTTTAGGCGTATTGGTATTGGAATTTTGATCTTCTAACTGCCATGTATCGCTTGCCAATATTCTTCTCCATTTTTCGACATCAACATTGCCCCGCAAGAGACCCCCCATTGCCTTTACTGCCAAAGGCAGGCCTTGGCACTTTGCAATAATTTGCTTGCCAATGGCTTCCAAACTACTCCGAAGACGACCCGGTAAAAATCCTCTCTTGAATGCCATTTTTTCGAACAGTAACCAACCATCTTCCTCGGACAGCAAGCCTAAGTGGTGGGGAGGCTGTGTGCCAACAGCATTCGAGACCGCTAGGCTCCGAGTGGTAACTAAAACTTTACTGCCATTCCTTGCCAGCTGCAAGAGTTTTAGAAGCGGCTCCCAATGCTTGACATACTCTTCGGTCCAAACGTCATCCAGAACAATGAGATAACGCTTTCCTGACATGAAATCTCGAAACCGAGACTCCATTTGCATGTCAGTTATGTCAGGAGAAAGCTTTGCCTTCTCATAGCTCTCCATGATTTCTCCGAGGATTCTTGCCATGTGGAAGTCAGCGGTGACACAAACCCACATCTTAGAAATTGTAAAATGTTGATCAATCCTTTCATCATTGAAGACAAGCTGAGCAAGAGTTGTTTTTCCAATTCCTCCCATCCCAAAAATTGGAATGACAGAAACATTGCCTTCTGCATCAGAATTCTCTGATAACAAAAGCTTAACTATTTCTTCTTTATCCTTCTCTCTACCAAAAACATCGGTTGGGTCCACCACAAAATCCGTCAATGGATGTCCTCGTAGGGACCCAGCATCAAAATCGCTGCTGCTGAGTTGAAAATTCTGTCTTTCCTTTGTAATTGTGTCTAGTCTTTCTGAAATCTCCTTAATCTTATGAGCAACATCGTACTTGAAGGAGAACTCACCTGGCCTGAAAAAATGCCAAACCTTGTTGCCTAGATTCTGCTCTCTCTTCCAAGCAAAAGTTTCTGTCGCAAAAGCATCCAGCACGTCTTCAGCATCATAAGCAGCATCTTTAAGTTTGGCTAGCCAGTCCCTCAAGCTTCGGTCGCCGAGCTGCTTCTCTTCTGCATCGTTGAGCACGGCCCGGATAGCTTTTAGATTGCTTGACAGACTCTCCACAGCATCATGGACACCGCAGACAAGAAGGAACTCTTCGTGGATAAAGGTTGTGATGATATCGATCACTTTATTCACAACAGGGCTCACAAAAAGGGAAATTGGGTCACTCATCGCTTCTCAAAGTAAAAATTTTCAATTCCACACACCCGGCAGAGAAAACCAACAGGAAATGTTAAAAAGAACCAAAACAGAGCCAAAAGAATAAATATGAGGACTAAAGAAGGAAGTACTTCAGCTTCAAGGGCTAAGAAAACGGAGAAAATGTTCACCGACAGCAATATGGAGAGCCCTGCCGAGGTCAGAGAGGATGGTTTCAACTTTCTAGCTAAGTTCATGCCTATATATTCAAAAATTAATCCTCTTTTTTCCATGAAGCAGTGGAGGTTCTTTCCTGGAACCGTAGTGCTAGAAGCCTGTTGCTTTCCTTTTTCTAGAAACAGATTTAAGTCAATACCCGTGTTTGTTTACTTTTTCTTCTGGTAAGATTCCCGGAAATTTATAAAAAATGACTCAGTCCAACGAGCTTCCTGAAATACGAGGGAGAAGTCTTTCGGGCAGGGCTGGGGACGAGTTCCTAATTGTGCTCGCCAACTTGTTGATGCAGCTATTTAATTTCATTATCTTTTACTTTTATCAAGCTATTTCATCAATTAAATGTTTTAATTAGTATTTTCATATTAGCATTGACCACACGGTTGTGGTTTTCACGCCACGTCAAGAGGACCTTTTATATAGCCTACCAGTCCTCGTGTCACAAAAGGAATTTATGCAAAAAGGTCAATTTTTATGGTCTATGAATAAGGTTCTCCTAGAAACTATCCGCTGCGAACCCATGAAAAATATGATTACACGTATGCTCGGTTCGTGATCTTTTTTCAGTGCTGCATCTATCCATTGTTGCTTCGTACACGGCCGTGGGGCACGACGGGTTGGAAATCATCTAAATCCGATTTATCTAACTTCCTTTCTTTTTTTTTTTTTAATGCAAGTTAATTAACATTAAATAAAAAATATATATATATTTAGTAAAATTTAATTAAAATAAAAAAATATTATATTTATTATGGGAGAAAGAAAAAAAATTATATGCTTAACTAAAAAAAAAGTAAAAATCATTTAAAATTTTTAAATGTCTATTTAATTAATTTCTCCTTTTATAACTGATTAATTATTGATTATAAATTTAAAATTTATGTTGATATTACAATAAAAATTAAAAATTAATATTAACAATATGACGCTAGTAGAACTCCCAAATTAAATACTTATTCTACGAGTGACCTTGTATAATTCGTTCCCTGAAACTGCAAGGCCCGTATATACGGAGACTAGAAATGCAAACCAACAAAACCCAGGGTGCTAAACTTTAAGCAAAGATGAATGGTAATCAAAGTTCGATCGGTTTCAATGTTTCGGCCTAAGAATGACACCTTGAACAATGAGTCCAAGTTTCCAATGTCCATCAAGTTGGCAAAATTCAAAGGAAACTTGGCCCGACTCTTCATCCCTCCTTGTGAAGGTGCCTACACTGAGCTCTAGCCATTCTCCTCTTGGTTTTTCCAGGAGAGTAACTTGCCGTCGACGGACCTCTGCACCGAGGACATACAGGCTAAGCCTGACAGGAAATTCCCATCCTTCTGCTCCCTTCGTCAACTTCACCACGTACAATACTTCATACTCGACTCCTGGTGGGATTTCTGTAATACTGAATGTTCCTTTTATTTCCAGCCAACAAACAGTTATCAGCTTGGCTACTTCAATGTTTTCGTCACTGCAAATTAATTAAAAAACAAATTATAACTGTCAATTAGAATGGTATCCAATGAACTTGACTGATAAAATATTTCCATAGTTATTTTGAGAGGTCTAGATTTAGTGGTGATAAAAATTTATTTGAGTTGGATACTATTGAACTAAAAAAATAAAAATAAATAAATATATATATATATATGAATTAAAATAATTAAAATTAAAATAATATAAAATTTAAATAATTTATAACTAAAATATCCTAAATCAAATTAATATAAATATTTTAAAATTCAAATAACATAAACTCAAATGTTCTAAGACTTATAAATTCAATTATATCAAAAAAAAAATTAAAAGATTTATAATTTTATACCTGTAAAACTTGAAAACTATAAAATTCAAAATAATTAAAATCTTATAAAATTAAGAAAGAATGAATTTGAAATCTAAATGACGGTGGATCGATGACTTGAGACCGAAACAACTCGACCCAAATCCAATTCTACACACATGTTTGCAACTTTTACCTTGATCCCGTTTCATTTACATTTGGAATTTATGAGGTCTATGAAAAATGAAGTGTTATTCTTTCTTGCGTAGCTCCAATCAGGAATCCAAAACCCCACATCCTCCTACCCACTTCATTAGAGAAAGAAAAGCATTACATTACTAGAGAAGATTATGCTCGCAATCGCATATATAGTCAGTGGGTACAAACCTGGTTTCCTTGAAACAATTCCAAGTCCAGTAGTTTGGATCATTAATCCAAGAAATGAGCAATGATCTAGCGTACAACAGGAAGCACTCATGGCCAGACTTTTCATCAATCCATTTTTTCTGCCAAGTAGTTTAATAAGAAGGGAAAATCAGTATTGCATCGCACAAGTTTTCAAAGCGTAAATCTATTGGTCACAATTCAAAAGCAATACCAACTGTTGGGAAAGCACGTGTATGTAGAAAGTAATTAGCAATTTTAAAGACTTCCACAATGTTGCAAGCATGGTTTTTAAAGATTAGAAACTTGAAGAATCAAATTTGTTCAACAAGCCATGAGAAAAGGTGCAAGATTAACAAGCCATAAATTATTTTATTGTTTGAAGCAATAGTACTAGAAGAAAAGAGAAAAGGAACATATTGGAGCCTGACTAACAAAGAAATCTTGCAGAACAAAACAGCCTTTTCATTTCATTCATATATGAGAGAGATCGGAGACCTTTCTTTTGTGTTCCAGAAAGATTGGAGAAGTTTTCTTCATGAAACCAGCATGAATAGTTCCTGACAACCAAGATTTTATTCTAAAAACATCAAACCAAAACAAAGGGATCGCAGCTGCTGCTATAAACCCAAGTGCACAATATACAAGCACAGAGGACTCAAGAGCCTGCAAGCAAAAGAAATGCAGCAATTAACTATATTTCAACTTTCTGGAGAAAATGAGGGAAAAGAAACTTTCTCTACCAAAAAGCTGCATAAAAAAGAAAAGTTTCGGCACACAGGTGATCTATACCAATGATCCATATCCACAAAAACAAAAAAGAGAAGGAAATTACAGCCTTGCTGGACTAAATTAACTTTGAGGACAATATATATACCTCTTTTAAACCAGGAAAGGCTTTGAGAAGCATTACTGGGTCTCTCTGTTGAAGCTCAAAGTTCACAGCTTTTTGTTTTTTTGGCCAGTTGAAGCTGTTCTGCTAATACAAGGGGGCGAGAGGCTGATTCCAACTCTTTTCAACTTTCCTGGAAGCCCTTTTTTTTTTTTTCAGGTATTTTGTGGAGGCCAATTTGTCAACTCAAACCGCCTGGACCAATTCCTCCAGTTGCAATTTACTATTCTATTTGTTCTTTTATTTTTTTTTTTTATTTTTGTCAGACAACGAGAAAGAAGGGATGGTGTCTAATCGTCTGCTCCTACCACAGTACAATCATTGATGTGATAGTAAATTTTATGATATTTAATAAAAATTATTTATTATTTTTAAAATTATATCATTTCTAGAAAAAAATATATTTAAATTTATAATTTTTATAATGGGAACAAATTTTTTAATAATTAAATTTCAATGCGCAAGCCGTGATCCTCCATCCATTTCTTTAACATAATAACATGCTCGAAAGATGGTCTCATACGTTTAAAAATAGACAAGTTGACCCTTCCTGTTTTTATTATCTAACATCATCAGTGAAATGTCGACAAGATCGAGGATGAGATCCATCCGACTTGGGAGCCTTGGACCACGCGGTTTGAAATACCAACTATCCACCACCGACATGCCAAGAAGAAATAATGATTTCATGATCAGGATGGAAAAAGCTTCTAGGCTTCAAAGTACATGTCGGGCCAAACTTAGGTCCAAGAAACCTACAGTTAAGGAACATAGTTCATATATAGCCTCGGACTAAGCTCGGCAGATTTTCACCCTAATTTGATCTAAGATCATTTCAATTTTACTACTAATTAATTTGATTGCATAAATATTTTTGTCATTAACTGACTCTAATTGAAAATGAAATTTAAAATTTTTAATAATAAGAACGTCTTTAATATTATGAAAATATAATTTATTAATTAAATTACATCAAAAAAAAATTCTCTTAATAATATAAATGTAATTATATTTATTTTTTCCTTTTGTACGAGTGACACTCACATTATTTTGATGTAAATAGATTACATATATGTGACTAAAATTCAAGCAACACTGCAATTTCTCCCTTTAAATTCTATCATGTCATTTTAGCTGCATTTCAATTAGTTTTTGTAAAAAAAAAAAAAAGAAAAATTAAAAGAAAAAGCCCAATGTGGGGTGGTCATCGCCCATTAATACGGACGAAGCGAGGTAGTTTTAGTCGTAGGCGAGATACGCAGTCGTTTTTGCCTTCATTCGAGTCCCTCGCTTGCTTTTTGACCAGATTACGTGCACTCTCTCGGTTGTCGCTCCTGTGGACATTGTTGGAGCCACTCATTCGCATCACAACCACTGTGTACTTGAGAACAAGAATAAGAACTTTGGCCTTGCCAATTCTTTTGAAGAGTACACGATTTATTTTCGAGTAATTTTTATTTTTCATTAAAAAGTTAATAAGATAATAAGTTATACAATAATAATAATAATAATCAATTTTTATTCTTATAAATTTATTCTCAAAAATTTTGTGCCTTTTTTTCAAGATTACAACTTAAAATCGCTAAATAGAGATTTTAATTCTTAATTAATAGAGTGTATTTTACAGAATATTTTTAAGTGATGAAAATGACATGGGTGCGTGGGATAATATTTGTCACGTACTCCTCACTTTATTCTCGGACGTTTCGACCGGGTGCCACGCTTAGCCCTGACCAGATGAATCCAGCCAATTTCATGGATGGATTTTGGCCCCCTGACGATTAGTCAATGACAGTGCGAAGAACATAGAAAAAAAATTCTGTGTAATTTAAAAAAACTCATAACCGAGCCTATTCGCACTTGTATTAGTAAATTCCTTGTTCTATTCTGTCATCTCCCTCGTGATTTTGACGTGGGTTAAACTCTTCATCTACAGTATCGAGCGACAATCTCGAGAGACCCCAGAATTTAATTTTTAATACTATTGACGAGCAGCTCCCCAAGAATGATACGTGGGAGAAATCAACGTAGTTGGATTGATGTGGAGGTTCTCCCAGAAGAGGCCCCAAAGGTCCAGGCGAGAACCCTTTTGTGTCCACTTATCATGTCCTCTAATAGGGCTCAAAATATTATTTGTTTCCTGTTTCCACATTCTCCATTGTTATTCGACTTTTTCTTGATTAATTTTTTAAGCAAACCGTAAAGCAAGGGGGCCACGGAAACTACTGGGGGAAAACGCTGGCCCAAGACACAATTGTGTGACCTTTCCCATTATCCGCAGCAAGGACAAGGACGCATGTTCGAAGGACAATTTAAAAGGTGGATACCTGGATTTACCATTATGTACAGCTTCTCGTAACTTAATACCGAATAGCGCCAACGTTTCAACAAAGAGATGATGATCATGACTTCGAAAACTCTCTAGAAAATAGAAGGACCGTGTGGCAAGCAGACAATCAATGTGGGTTGTAGTTGGTGAAATCTGAGTTGTGATGGAAGAAGGGTCACCTTTGTAACTGTCGTTTCATGAGTCCGAAATATATGAAAAATATGGCCTATTTCTTCATCATGCAAACGAAAATTTTATTTTTCTTTTTAGCAAATGTTGTCGTGGGGCTTGATTGAATATCCTTCCAGCACGTAAAAGTTACCAAAAATCTAGTATATACTATATCTAAGCATTGCAATGTGATGTGCATTGAACTTGGGCCTGTTTTTTCTTGATGTCTTAGCAATTTGGATAGGCCTCGCGCATGCCCACTAACCAAAAATTTTGCTTTGATGTCCCGAAGGTGCTTGATGTGATCCGAAGACTGTTTAATCGTTGAAACAAAAAATTGCTTTGATTCGGTAAATTGAAAGTATTTTATATAGATACCCGCATTTTGTATCACAATGATCGTTATTCATGGTTTACTACCATTAGTTAATCGTACATTTTTGCTCGTTGGATTCACAAATCGTTAGACGCGCGTACAACAATGACAACAAATCGTGTTGAGTTGACGGCCTTGTGTAATAGTTATTTTTGAAATTAACTTTAAAGACCGAACCGAAGTCCCCAGCCGCCGACGCATTCAACCATTCTCTTGCCCTTTATAACCCGTCGTTAGCCACACAAAATTTAGTAACATAACCACATAAATTATAAATTATTAATTATTAATTTTAATCTTAATTTTAAATTTTTACAGATTAACAAAAATAAGATAACATAATTTAAAAAAATGAAATTAAATATTTCGCCTATCAAAAATGTTAAAAAAATACTTTATATTTTAAATCAAAAGTTATAACAAAAAAATGGAAATGTATTTTATTAATAAATGTAAAATTTATTAAAAAAGAATTTTTGATATGAAAAAGGGAAAAAAAAAAAGAGAAAGAAAAAAAAATTGGTCGGATGTCTTATTTTTTTCCTTAACATACACTCAACGTATTTTTCTATAATTTAAAAAAATGTCAAAATATTATTTTTCTCTAAATTAAACTATTTAATGGATTGACTAAAAAAAAACCCTATGTAATGGGACAAATTTTTGGAACATATTTGTTGGTATCAATGCAAGAGATCGGGTGACAAAATTTATCCAAGGTTTACTTTGAATGCTGGTTGAAAATAATAAGCTGATTTTTTCCTTTTTTCATGTTTTTTTTTTTTGGTTTTTTTTTCAGACAATAAAAAACATGATTATTAGATTTTTTTTTTTTGAATATATGAAAATAATGTTAATGTTAACAACCAGTATGCCGAGAATTGTGGTTCTTGAATCACAGTGGGGAGATTTCATTTGCTAGAAAGTGTGAACATGGAACATAAAAGCTTTGAATTGGTCCTTGGAAAGTAAGCCCTGGGGTACAGCATTCTTGATCATGCTTTCTTTTATCAGTTTGCATACATTGGATCTGGATATTCTGAAAAAGAAGGAAGATGAAAAGCACAAAATAAACAAGGAGCATTGATCAAATAAGCCTTTTTTCTTGTGCACAAGACACAATTACTGGGAAGCATTTGTCACCCTTTACATAGAAAGAGAGCACGAACATCAAGAAGTCCAGTCTAAGCTGGCAAATGGCCAGGTATAGTGATAAGTACGAGTCATGCACACAGCAGAATTCCGGAGAAAAGTAGATCATTTGTTAAAGGATCAGAGGCTTCACTGGTGGTTCCACTGAACCTTATTGAGAAAGATAAACAAGTGACTTGAGTCACTTTTTCAAGCCAAAGTCTGCAATGAACCATGCTAGAAAACAGTGTTCAAACTTATCGGAATTAAAAAAAAAAAAAAACAAAAAGACTGCATGCATCTAGCCCCCGGGAAACAGCATTCCCTGCAAAGCAAATAAAGGGAGTTAGTACTGGGAACAGAAAATCAATTCATTACACGGACAATTCAATGGAACACACAAAAACGGACACAGAGATGGTTTCTACAAGAGAAGTCATCTGTTTCATGTCAATGAGCAGCCAATGGAATGTAGACTCACATGTGCACTCGTCTAATAGATTCAGTTCTATGGTATTATGCATGGAAAAGTGGACTATTTATGCAGCTTCTAGACTGCAACATATCTACTCTGATTTTGTAGGATAGTGATTGCTGACTAGGTTCTCACCTCGCAGTCCAATCCATAATATCTGGCTTTTCTTAGTATTATTCATACTTCGGCGAATCAACCATGCGCACAATATGTGAATGTCTAAGCTACAATACAATGTAAACTACTCAGAGTGGTTTGGCACTCACCATGTCAATTAGAAGCAGCAGAACTTTCTCCCTCTTCTATCTTTATTTTTGAATTTATTCCTGCAAATGTTATGGAGCATGAGTTCTTGAATGTTAGATTGACGTGCTTTGATGCTGCATAAATATAAGGTAAAGTCACCATACCAGCTAGGAAAATTAACTAACCTCTTCTGCACCGAACACGTTGAATCTAAGATCCAGAGAACAATCTCTTCTTTGAATCTTGCGAGGGTGAAGGAGCTCCACTGTCGTCAATTTCCAAGTCACGTATGTCTTTGATCTTTTGCCACTCTGGACCAACCTCCTTTCGGCATTGCTTTGCCAACAACGGACACTTTCGGACACACAAATGTTGGAGAGATGTTGGAAGGCCATCTTCGGGAAAGAATTCCAGAAGGGGGCATTCCTCAACGTACAGATCCTTGAGTGAGTTGAGGCTCTTCAGTGTCTCCTTGCAGCCTAGAGATCGCAAATCATCGCATAAGCCAACACGCAAACACTCGAGTGCAGAGGGCAACCTTTTTGGTACCTTAACAAGCTTTTTGCAGCCTTGAACGGATAGCAGCTTGAGAGATGTCAGGCTTGGAAACGATTCTTCCTCTTCTACTTCAGACAAAGACTCGAGGTCTTTGCAATTGTTAATGTACAAAACCTTGAGTCCGGGCAGGTGTGGCCATGTTGGAAGGGTGACTACGTTTAATACGTTGGAAATCACCAGGGAATACAGAGAGTTTGTGGGGGGCAGGGCCCGTAGTAATGCCGCGTCATTACATATGTCCATCGCTAAATGCTGAAATCGCCGTGCAAAGTCAGGAGCTGGAAGTGTCGTCATCAGTTCACAGTTTCGAATCTCGAGCCTTTGTGGAGCAAAGATACGTGGGAGCCCTCGCAACTTGGGACAATTGATGACAGTCATTTCAATAAGGTTGAGAAATGAATGAATTTGTCCATCTACAAGTTGACCCTCAGCATTCCCGAACTGGCGTGGAATTACTTTTTCTTGCCAATCCTCCATAACAATGTTGTCAGCAAGCTTCAGAAACATCAGAGATGGTGTAATAGGAAGAGCTTTAAGTGAGTTGCACTTTTTAATCCGAAGGATTCGTACCTGTGGAAAGAAGCGAGGCAACTCGACCAGCTTGGGGCAGTCGCTGACCTTCAGCCTCCGCAGGGAAAAGGATGGAACATCTAGCCACTCTTCCAATTCCAGCAACCCTTTCAGGGTGAATTGCTTAAGGTGAGGCAGCGATCCCAGGGTGAGGAATTTGCATTTTGTGCAATGATTGAAAGAAATTGTGCTCAGATTCTGGAGCGTCCCATCTCTTATCCAATGTGGAAAGTTAGATCCCTTGTAATGGGAAATGTGGAGCTCCTCCAAACTGTGGTGAGGCTGGAGATCTTTAAGTACCCTCTCCTCTTTTGCTTGATCTTTCCCATCGACATCTCTGCTTCCCCACTCAAGCACCACCTTTCGAAGCCTCTCCTTCCCTTTCAAATTAGCTTCTGCTGCATTCACTGCATTCTCGAGATTTGATATGTGCAATGCTCCGGTGAGAAATCCCATGTGCTTCAATTCTACGATTTGGTATCCTCTTTGGCGCCCGACCTTAAAGGCGTGCAAATCACGCAGGCTTGCCAGATTCCCAAGTCTTGGTGGCAGAGAGGTGCACTTGAACCAGAACATATCATCCAGCTCAAGATATTCAAGGTTCACTAGCTTGCTCAAGTCATCCGGAAGTTTGAAAAACCAAAGGCACCCCAAGAGCTTCAGAGTCTGTAAATTGTACAGGTTGCAAAACGTGTTGGGAAGCTCTTTGATTTCGGTCCTTGAGAGATCCAGGTAGCGCAACAGCTTCAACTCTTCTATCGAGCTCGGCAATTCAAGCAGCGTACTCGAACTCAAATCCAATGTGCGGATGTATCTTAGGGAATGAAATAACTTATCAAGGGCCAGCCCGAAATTCTTCAAGTGTCGGGTAGGCAGTAAAAACGTTCGCAGCTTCTTGGAGTGATCAGCCATCTCCAGGCAAGGCTGCTCAACATCTTGACAAAGTACTGAAACATGACGGCAATTGGCCGGGCAGCTACATGATTTGCTGTCACTGACTAGGCAGCAATATGGGTTTGAGATAGATTGTGCCAACTCGTGAATAAAATCGTGCATTCTGAATTGCTCCGCATCCCCAATTTTTAAGGGTTGAAAGAAGGACCTTACCAGCAAGTCGTCGAAGTATTCAGCCCCAACATCCTCTGCACTAACTTGTCCTCTGGACTGAATGAATGCCTGTGCCATCCAGAGCTTGACCGTATCTTTCTTATTGATGAGATGGGCCTTAGGAAATATGGAACAGAATGAGAACAGTTGCTTTAGATGAGGAGGCAGGTGGTTATAGCTCAACTTCAAAGCAGGAAGAATTTTAGGCGTATTCGTATTGGAATATTGATCTTCTAGCTGCCATGTATCGCTTGCCAATATTCTTTTCCATTTTTCCACATCAACATCGCCCCGCAAGAGACCCCCCATTGCCTTTACTGCCAAAGGCTGGCCCTGGCATTTTGCAATAATTTGCTTGCCAATTGCTTCCAAATCACTCCGAAGACGATCCTCTAAAATACCTCTCTTGAATGCCATTTTTTCGAACAGTAACCAACCATCTTCCTCGGACAGCAAGCCCAAGTGGTGGGGAGGCTGTGTGCCAACAGCATTCGAGACCGCTAGGCTCCGAGTGGTAACCAGAACTTTACAGCCATTCCTTGCCAGCTGCAAGAGTTTTAGGAGCTGCTCCCAATGCTTGACATACTCTTCGGTCCAAACGTCGTCCAGAACAATGAGACAACGCTTTCCTGACATGAAATCTCGAAACCGAGACTCCATTTGCATGTCAGTTATGTCAGGAGAAAGCTTTGCCTTCTCATAGCTCTCCATGATTTCTCTGAGGATTCTTGTCATGTGGAAGTCAGCGGTGACACAAACCCACATCTTAGAAATTGTAAAATGTTCATCGATCCTTTCATCATCGAAGACAAGCTGAGCAAGAGTTGTTTTTCCAATTCCTCCCATCCCAAAAATTGGAATGACAGAAACATTGCCTTCTGCATCAGAATTCTCTGATAACAAAAGCTTAACTATTTCTTCTTTGTCCTTCTCTATTCCAAAAACATCGGTTGGGTCCACCACAAAATCCGTTAACGGATGTCCTCGTAGGGACCCAGCATCAAAATCGCTGCTGCTGAGTTGAAAATTCTGTCTTTCCTTTGTAATTGTGTCCAGTCTTTCTGAAATCTCCTTAATCTTATGAGCAACATCGTACTTGAAGGAGAACTCACCTGGCCTGAAAAAACGACAAACCTTGCTGCCTAGATTCTTCTTTCTCTTCCAAGCAAAAGTTTCTGTCGCAAAAGCATCTAGCACGTCTTCAGCGTCATAAGCAGCATCTTTAAGTTTGGCCAGCCAGTCTCTCAAGCTTCTGTCGCCGAGCTGCTTCTCTTCAGCATCGTTGAGCACGGCCCGGATAGCTTTTAGATTGCTGGACAGACTCTCCACGGCATCATGGACACCGCAGACAAGAAGAAACTCTTCGTGGATAAACGTTGTGATGATCTCGATCACTTTATTCACAACAGGGCTCACAAAAAGGGAAATTGGGTCACTCATCGCTTCTCAAAGTAAAAATTTTCAATGCAGGAAATGTTAAAAAGAACCAAAACAGAGCCAAAAGAATAAATATGAGGACTAAAGAAGGAAGTACGTCAGCTTCGAGGGCTAAGAAAACGGAGAAAATGATCAACGACAGCAATATGGAGAGCCCGAGGTCAGAGACCACTCCCAGGATGGTTTCAACTTTCTAGCTAAGTTCATGCCTTGATATTAAAAAATTAATCCTCTTTTTTCCATGATGCAGTGGAGGTTCTTTCCTGGAACCGTAGTGCTAGAAGCCTGTTGCTTTCCTTTTTCTAGAAACAGATTTAAGTGAATACGCGTGTTTGTTTACTTTTTCTTCTGGTAAGACTCCCGGAAATTTATAAAAAATGACTTTCATTCCAACGAGCTTCCTGCAATACGAGGGAGAAGTCTTTCGGGCAGGGCTGGGGACGAGTTCCTAATTGTGCTCGCCAACTTGTTGATGCAGCTATTTAATTTCATTATCTTTTACTTTTATCAAGCTATTTCATCAATTAAATGTTTTAATTAGTGTTTTCATATTAGCATTGACCACACGGTTGTGGTTTCACGCCACTTCTAGAGGACTTTTTATATAGCCTACCAGTCCCCGTGTCACAAAAGGAATCTATGCAAAAGGGTCAATTTTTATCGTCTGTGAATAAGGTTCTCCTAGAAGCCGCCGGAGAAACTTTTGGACAGGGCTGGGGACCAGTTCCTAATTGTGGTTGCCAACTTGTTTGACGTAGCTATTTAATTTCATTATATTTTACTTTTTTTAAGCTATTTCATCAATTAAATGTTTTAATTAGTATTTTCATATTAGCATCGGTCACACGGTTGTGGTTTCACACCACGTGAAGAGGACTTTTTCTATCCTATTGTTTGCAAGAAAGAGTGAAGAAAGGCAGCGTGCTGAAAATATATAGCCTACCAGCCATAGGCGTCCCAAAAGGAATCCATCCATGCAAAAAAGGTAAATTTTAGTGCTCTGGGGACAAGGTGGTGCGAACCCATGCACAATATGATTAAACAAATGCTCGGTTTGTGGTCTTTTTTTCAATGCCGTGTCTATCCATTATTGCTCGGTACATCTAACTTTAAAAGATAAAAATAAAAAATAAGTTAATTAATATTAAATAAAAAAATATTTTTATTAAAATTTAATTAGAATAAAAAATTATTAAATTTATTATGTGAAAAAAAAGAATTATCTACGTAATTCAAAATTTATTTTAAAATTTCAAATATCTTTTTATAGTTATTTAATTATTAATTATGAATTTAAAATTTATATTCGTATTACCATAAAAGTTAGGAATTATAATTAATAATATGAAACTATTAGAACTCTCAAGTTAAATACTTATTCTACGAGTGACCTTGCATAATTCGTTCCTGAAACTGCAAGGCTCATATATACGGGGACTAGAAATGCAAAGCAACAAAATCCAGGGTGCTAAACTTTAAGCAAAGCTGAATGGTAATCAAAGTTCGATCATCAAAATGTTTCGGCCTAAGAATGACACCTTGAACAATGAGTCCAAGTTTCCAATGTCCATCAAGTTGGCAAAATTCAAAGGAAACTTGGCCCGACTCTTCATCCCTCCTTGCGAAGGTGCCTACACTGAGCTCTAGCCATTCTCCTCTTGGTTTTTCCAGGAGAGTAACTTGCCGTCGACGGACCTCTGCACCGAGGACATACATTCTCCTCTTGGTTTTTCCAGGAGAGTAACTTGCCGTCGACGGACCTCTGCACCGAGGACATACAGGCTAAGCCTGACAGGAAATTCCCATCCTTCTGCTTGTGAAAATTGACTCCGATTCTTCAGATTCGTCAATCTACCGTTCACACAACCGTCCAAAGATTTTTGCAGTGTGAACTTGATGTAGCCACCACAACCTACTGTTCACACAACCGTCCAAAGATTTTTGCAGTGCGAACCTGATGTAGCCACCGCAACCTACCGTTCACACAACCGTCCAAAGACTTTTGCAGTATGAACCTGATGTAGCCGCCGCAACCTACCATTCACACAACCGTCCAAAGACTTTGCAGGTCATTTGTCTCATCCTCTTGTAGTATAAATACCTGCAAGTTATGTAACAAAAAATAAGAGAGAAAGAAGGGTGGTGTAGTGTGATCCTGTGTAAGAAAACTTGTAGAGGTTAAAACCTCTGAATATAAGGATCCGTTCCTCCCGTAGATGTAGGCAAATTGCCGAACCACGTTAAATCTTTGTGTTCCCGTGTGTGTATTGTGTGTATGTTCATTAGATCCTAACAAATTGGTATCAGAGCCTGGTTAGAAACATACGTACCAGATCCGTCCGTTTTAGGGTCGTCATGTGCTGCTATGCCAGCCCATTCCGTCCGACCATTGTGCACCATATCATCACCAATCAGCCACAAGTTCTCGCTGCTGCAAACCAAGTCACTGCCCATGGTTGCACGAAGCAGCTCAGACACCGCCGGCCTTCCGCGCAGCAGCCTGGACTTGCCTGGACCTTCCCCACGTCATCAGACCGCTGTACTCCTAGCAGTTATTGCAGCTGTCAGACTCCACACGCCGTTGTCGAGGATGGCTGATCCAAAAGGAGCTGACATGCAACTTTCGACGTCTACCACCAGTTCGTGGCAAAGAAGTTCAATGTCAAATGTAAAATTTGATATTGAGAAATTTGACGGTACAAACAACTTCGGCATGTGGCAATGCGAAGTCCTGGATCTGTTGTTCCGCGAAGGATCAGATATTGCACTGGGGCCCAAATCGGTGAATATTTCTGATGAAGATTGGAGCTATGTGAACCGTCGAGCCTGTGGCACTATCCGGTTGTGTCTTGCCAAAGATCAGAAGTATTTTGTCATGAAAGAAACGATGGCCTCAAGCCTCTGGAAGAAGCTGGAAGATAAATACATGACGAAGAGTGTAGAGAATCGACTCTACCTGAAGAAAAAACTCTTTTGATTCCAGTATAAGGGAGGTATGCCTGTGATTGAGCATCTCAATAATTTCAACAAAATTTTGGCTGATCTGCAAAATTTAGATGTTGATATTATTGATAAGGATAAGGCATTGTTATTATTAAATTCTCTTCCTGAAAGTTATGATCATTTAACCACTACCCTGCTGTATGGAAAGGATGAGGTTAAATTCATAGATGTTTCTAATGCTTTGGTGAATAATGAGTATGGGAAGAAAGATCAGAAGGACTCCAGAGAGTTGACACCAGAAGCATTAACTGTGACCCGAGGAAGAGAAGACAAAAGGAGATATGGCAGATCTAGTGGGCAAAATAAATCTCGCTCAAAAACCAAAGGAGAATCAAGAAGAAGCCTGGCAAAAGATGAATGTGCCTACTGTCACCAGAAAGGGCACTGGAAGAATGACTGTCCAAACAGGGATAAATCTGTTGCAAATGTTGCAAAGGAAGCTGACAATAAAAAAGATTCAGCTTTCTCAGTTTCGCCTACAGATATCCAGGTAGACAAATGGATTCTTGATTCTGGCTGTTCTTATCATATATGTCCAAATAGGAACTGGTTCACAAGCTTTCAAGAGCTTGATGGAGGAGTCGTGATGATGGGTAACAACAACACATGCCAGACAAAAGTAGTAGGCACTATCCGCCTAAAGATGCATGACGGTACAACCAGACAACTGACAAATGTCAGATATGTTCCAGATTGAAAGAAGAACCTCATTTCACTGGGGGTCTTAGACAACAGTGGATACAAGGTGACCATAGAAGGTGGAGCCTTGAAAGTTGTACGAGGTGCATTCTTGGCAATGAAAGGTACTCGACAGGGAAACTTATATTTCCTAGATGGACATACAGTTATAGGAAGAGCAGCTGTTGTCAAAGCTTCTGACAACGAAGCACCTGATTCTTCCCAACTCTGGCACGTGCGTTTGGGACATGTCGGAGAAAAAGCCTTGCAAAATTTGGTGAATCAAGACCTACTGAAGGGAGCCAAAAGTGGAAAACTTGACTTCTGTGAGCACTGTGTCTTGGGAAAACAGACACGAGTCAAGTTTGGCATCGCCATTCATTCTACCAAAGGAATATTGGATTATTTTCATACTGATGTATGGGGACCGTCAAAGAATTCATCTTTGGGAGGTAAAAATTATTTTGTTACCTTTATTGATGATTTCTCACGTTATGTTTGGGTGTATATGATGAAACACAAGGATGAAGTTCTAGACATATTTCTTCGGTGGAAGAAGATGATTGAAACCCAGACCTGCAGGAAGATCAAGAGACTTCGCTCAGATAATGGTGGAGAGTACAAATCAGATCCCTTCAAGCAAATCTGTCATGAAGAAGGGATAATCAGACATTTTACAGTTCCTGGAACCCCACAACAAAACGGTGTAGCAGAAAGGTTGAACCGTACTCTGGTGGAGAAAGTGCGATGTATGCTTTCTCAATCTGGCCTGAACAAGGCATTTTGGGCAGAGGCTTTGATGTATGCCTCTCATATTATCAACCGGTTACCTACTTCTGCACTTGATGGGAAATGTCCCAAAGAGGTATGGTCTGGACAACCTGTTTCAGATTATAATCGGATATATATATTTGGATGTCCTGCGTATTTCCATGTTACAGAATCCAAACTGGATCCTAGAGCCAAAAAAGCTATCTTCTTAGGTTTTAGTGAAAGAGTTAAGGGATTCATGGAATCCTGAGTTAAAGAAGATCGTCCTAAGCCAAGACGTAACCTTTGATGAATCGGCGATGCTGCAAAGGACTACCACAAAAATGGAGAAAGAGAATCAAAACTCTTTCCAACGGGTGGAGTTTGAGACTCCAAAAGAGCCAGAGGAGTATCTTGATGACCAGAAGGATACCTCAGTTGAGGTGGAAGTTCCATCACCAGCACTAGACCAACAATCAGAGTCTATTGCCACTCACAGGCAAAGGAGGGAGATTCGGAAACCTGCTAAATATATTGACATGGTGGCATATGCACTGCCAGTGACAGAGGATGATATTCCCAACACCTTCAAAGAAGCTGTTCAGAGTATGAAGAGTGATAAATGGAAGCTGGCTATGGATGATGAGATGCAGTCACTTCACCATAATTAGACGTGGAAATTAGTACCACTTCCACATGGAAAGAAAGCTATTGGATGCAAATGGGTCTATGCTAAAAAGGAGTGTGCCTCTGAAAAAGGAAGCACCAGATATAAAGCCAGACTAGTAGCAAAAGACTATGCTCAGAAGGAAGGAATAGACTATAATGAAGTGTTCTCGCCAGTGGTTAAACATTCGTCTATTCGGATTCTGTTGGCTCTAGTAGCTCAATTTGACTTGGAGTTAGCTCAACTTGATGTGAAGACAACATTCTTACATGGCAACTTGGAAGAAGAAATCTATATGTCCCAACCTAAAGGTTTCAAAGTCACCGAGAAAGAGAATTGGGCTTGCAAGCTAAGCAAGTCACTGTATGGCTTGAAGCAGTCACCTAGACAGTGGTACAAACGGTTTGATAGCTTTATCCAGAAGCAGAAGTACACACGCAGTCAGTTTGATCATTGTGTTTATCTGAAGAAACTCCAAGATGGTACGTTTGTATATTTGCTCCTATATGTTGATGATATGTTAATTGCATCTAGGAGCAAGGTGGAGATCGACAGGCTGAAGGATCTTGGAGAAGCCAAGAAGATTCTTGGTATGAAGATCAAGCGTGACAGAGAAAGGGGCACAGTCTGGTTAACTCAGACTCAGTATCTGAAGAAAGTACTCCAGCGGTTTGGCGTAGATGGCAAGACTAAACTCGTTAGTACTCCATTGGCCTCACATTTCAAACTAAGTGCATTAATGTCTCCAAATACAAATGATGATCGAAGACAGATGAATAATATTCCATATGCTAATGCTGTTGGAGCCCTGATGTATGCAATGGTGTGTACACGACCTGATATTTCACAAGCTGTCAGCATGGTAAGTCGATATATGCACAATCCCGATAAAGGACACTGACAAGCAGTTAAGTGGATTCTACGGTATATTCAAGGTACTATGGATATTGGCCTGAAGTTCCAAAAATATAAGACGATGACCAGTCGTCTAGTCGGGTACGTCGATTCTGATTATGCCGGTGATCTCGACAAGCGTCGATCAACTACAGGTTATATGTTTACTATGTCAGGAGGACCAATAAGCTGGAGATCAACGCTTCAGTCAACTGTTGCTTTGTCTACTACAGAGGCAGAGTATATGACGATCACAGAGGCTTTCAAAGAAGCAATTTGGCTTCATGGGTTGATTGAAGACTTGGGACTTATTCAGGAGCACGTTGAAGTCCACTGTGATAGTCAGAGTGCCATTTGCTTAGCAAAGAACCAAGTTCATCACTCCCGCACAAAGCATATCAATGTCTGGTTTCATTTTATTCGAGAAATTATAAATGAAGGAGATATTCTGCTACAGAAGATTGGTACAGAAGATAATCCTGCAGATATGCTCACAAAGATCGTTTCAGGAATCAAGTTCCAACACTGTTTGGACTTGGTCAACATTTCTCGAAGTTGTGCACCTTCGGGTGCTTGACGCCTTTCGGGCGTATTGGAGGAACGGTGATCATGTTTGGATGAAGAATCATCGTCAAGGTGGAGATTTGTGAAAATTGACTCCAATTCTTCAGATTCGTCAATCTACCGTTTATACAACCGTCCAAAGATTTTTGCAGTGCGAACCTGATGTAACCGCCGCAACCTACCGTTCACACAACCGTCCAAAGACTTTTGCAGTAGGAACCTGATGTAGCCGCCACAACCTACTGTTCACACAACCGTCCAAAGATTTTTGCAGTATGAACCTGATGTAGCCGCCGCAACCTACCATTCACACAACCGTCCAAAGACTTTGCAGGTCATTTGTCTCCTTCTCTTGTAGTATAAATACCTGCAAGTTATGTAACAAAAAATAAGAGAGAAAGAAGGGTGGTGTAGTGTAATCCTGTATAAGAAAACTTGTAGAGGTTAAATCTTTGTGTTCCCGTATGTGTATTGTGTGTATGTTCATTAGATCCTAACACTGCTCCCTTCGTCAACTTCACCACGTACAATACTTCATACTCGACTCCTGGTGGGATTTCTGTAATACTGAATGTTCCTTTTATTTGCAGCCAACAAACAGTTATCAGCTTGGCTACTTCAATGTTTTCGTCACTGCAAATTAATTAAGAAACAAATTATAACTGTCAATTAGAATGGTATCCAATAAACTTGGCTGATAAAATATTTTCATAATTATTTTGAGAGGTCTAGATTTAATGGTGATAAAAATTTATTTGAATTAAATACTGTTGAACTTAAAAAAAAATATCTATAAATAAAATAATTAAGATTATAATAATACAAAATTTAAATAATTTATAACATCTCAAATCAAATTAATATGAATATTTTAAAAATTAAATAATATAAATTCAAATACTCTAAAACTTACAAATTCAATTATACCTAAAAAAAAATTAAGAGTTATAATTGTACGAACGCTAGAATTCAAAATAATTAAAATTCTATAAAATTCAAATAAGATGAATTTGAAGTCTAAATGACCGAGAATCGATGACTTGAGACTGAAACTACTCGACCCAAATCCAAACAACAAATAAGAGAAGTGTTTTTATGACTATTTATACTCTACTACCCCTTCTCCCCCGTCAGTTTTGCTGTACGAGTGGGCGAGAGGCTGATTCCAACGCTTTTCAGCTTGCCTGGAAGCGTCTTTTTTTAAGGTATCTTGTGGAGGCCAATTTGTCTACCCAAACCGTGTGGGTCTCTCTTTTATTTATTTTTATTTTTGTCAGACAACGAGAAAGAAGGGATAGTGTCTAATCGTCTGCTCCTACTACGGTATAATCATGTGATGTGATAATAAATTTTATGATATTTAATAAAAAATATTTATTATTTTTGAAATTATATCATTTACAGATAAATATATTATTTAATTTTATTAAATATTTTAAAAATATATTTAAATTCATAATTTTTATAATGAGAACAAATTTTTTAATAATTAAATTTCAATTCGAATGACGTGATACTCCATCCATCCATTAACATAATAATATGCTAAAAATATGGTCTCATACATTGAAAAATAGACAAGTTGATCCTTCGTGTTTTTAATATCCAGTGAAATGTCGACACGATCGAGGATGAGACCCATCCGACTCGGGAGCCTTGGACGAGAGAATTACCTCCCCTCTGTATTTTTCTCTTCCGTTCTTGATTTTAAAAATTATTTACTTTTTTGTTTTTTTGTTTCTTTCTTTTTTTTTTTTGGTTATGGCTCCATTTACACTGGAAAAAGAAGCGAGGGGAGAAAAAAAAAAGAGAGAGAAGAAACAAAATCAGAAGAATGAAAAATGGAAAGAATGAAACTTTTGGACCCTTCTCCTCCTTGTATTCGAATATCCTCTTGTATTTGGGTATAAAAATAAATGAAAGAAAATTATAAATTATATTTATTTGTTCTCGCGTAGAAAAATAGATTATCACACTTTCTTTTTTCTTTTGTCAAGATGTATACTTATTTATGAGTGATTAATTAGGTTAAGAAAAATTAAATTTTATGATTTTTAATTATTGATATATTTTTTGAAGGATTAAATTTTGTAATTTTTAGATTTCGTGCATATTTACACCTAGTTAATAGTACGGAGAAAATCGGTTTTTGTTAAAAATTTTAGATATTTGATCAAAAAAAAAAAAAAAGGGGATAGATGGACAAGTACCAACTACCCAGCACCGACATATCAAGAAGAAGTAACGATTTCATTATCAGGATGGAAAAAGCTACTACGCTTCAAAGTACATGTCGGGCCAAGCTTAGGTCCCAGAAACTTGATGGGATCACCAAACCTACAATTGAGGAACATAGTTCATATGTAGCCCCGGACTAAGCTCCGCAGATGTTCACCCTAATTTGATCTAATATCATTTCAATTTTACCATTTACTAATTTGATTGCATGCATGCTTTTGTCATTAATTGACTCTAACTGTAATTTAGACTCAAAACGCTCAATTATAAAGACATCTTTAATATTATTAAAATATAATTTATTAATTAAATT
Organism: Bruguiera gymnorhiza; assembly: GCA_020883675.1. Taxonomy (NCBI): domain Eukaryota; kingdom Viridiplantae; phylum Streptophyta; class Magnoliopsida; order Malpighiales; family Rhizophoraceae; genus Bruguiera; species Bruguiera gymnorhiza. The sequence continues at coordinate 1,227,673 of JAIRCJ010001048.1, forward strand.
ACGTACATGTTACATGTATTAAAAAAACAAAAAAAAAATTCTTGTAATGATGTAAATGTAATCATATTTTTTTTCTTTTTTTTTTTATAAGTGACATTCATATTATTTTGATGAAATTAGATTATATGTGTGTGACAAAAATTCAAGCAACGTTGTAATTTCTCCCTTTAAATTTTATCATGCCATTTTAGTTGCATTTCAATTATTTTTTGTTAAAAAAAATTAAATTAAATTAAAAGGAAAAGCCCAAGGTGGGGTGGCCATTGCCCATTAGTTCGGATGAAGCGAGGTAGTTTTAGTCGTGCGCGAGATACGCAGTCGTTTTGAAAATGGCTGCGTCGAACGCATCTGCGTATGACGCGGCACCGGGTGATTGGCTAACTGAAGTGTTACTCCTCCACAGAACCCATTCGATCGCGCGCTAAAATGCAAACGCTAATCCAATCTATCTCTCTGCCTTTTCTCTCCTCTGATCTCGAGAGAGAAGGGAATCGAAAAAGTGGATAGAGAATGGCGGCGGCAATTGAAGGCGGTGGAGGCGGAGGAGGAGGGACATTGTCGGAGGTATATCACAGCGCGAAGAAGCTGCTGCCGAGGGCACGAGACGGGATCGAGAGGCTAGAGCGACTGGAGAGCACTGCCGCTGCCAACGGTGGCTTGGATTCCCCCAAGCTCTCCTTCGCCGGCGAGAAAGACATCTCCCTCCTTCACTCCCTCTCCGCCGACATGGATCGCCTCTCCCGCTCCATCCCCTCCGAACCCCAGCGCAATCTCTGGAAAAGGTTCTCTCTCTCGCTCTCTCTGTATCTATCTATCTATCTATCTATCTATCTATCTATCTATCTATCTTGTTTTATTTTATATTCTTGGTTATGTATTGGCAGATCTACCTCTCAGTATGAAAAACTAGAATTCAAGAATGGTACTATAATTTTGGTTTTAAGCTGAGCCTTCTCGAATGTGCTCAGTAGTCTTGTACACCTTCGGATATTGGATTTTCTGTCACTAGTGTGTGAATCCTAGAATTCGTTTCCTTTTTTTTTTGTCCTTTTTTACTTTACAATCATTTCAGTTTGAGTAGCGGGGAACTTGTGGTTCGGAGGTCTGTGCAGCTCAACGGCAAGTTAAACTCCATTCAATGAATTGACACAAGATTTTGCCCGTTGATGTGTTTAAGCGGATTGTTTGCAACCCTTCATGGTGTCACATTTGGTGGTATAATTAATTGGACTTGCATCTGGGTTGTGTTTATGAAGAATTTGTCTGCAAGTATTTCTGCTTTGTGTTGTTGATGTCAATGTGCCTAACTCTATATCGGAGGGCTGACACTATCGAGATTTTTTTTAGTTTGGAATTTTGGACGTGGCCTGCCCAGTCTCTCTTTCCCCTTCATTCCACCTGGTTTTAATCCTTGTTTTGTGTTTTTTAGCGAGTGATTTCAAGTTTTAATGGCACCTTCTTGTCTTCTTGACGAGACAATGCACATTTTGTTTCTCAGAAAGGTGGAACAAGTAGCAGAAGAGGCTGAATCATTGAAGGAAAGTTTAGATGAGTACTTTTTATGGAATCAAAGACGGATGAGCGAAGCTCAAGAGAGGGCAGAATTGGTTGGAAGAGCCGTATATAATCTACCACTTGTTCAATGCATCAAAATACTCAACAGAGCTTTGTCCCTAAAGGCGTCGTCTTCAAGCCATCTAATGGATTCATTCATATTTTAGAACGGCGATTCAGCTCATGTTTTGAGAGTATTTGATGATGAAGGTCAAGCTATGACATCACTTCATAACTCAAAAAGGATGCTGGAAGAGTCTTTATCAGCTGGATCATCTATCCTTACGAAATATTTGGAACAAAGGGAACGCTTGAAGGTATCTCAGCAAAAGTCTTTGTATACTATCTTGCTTCTAACTCTCATCAAGTAATGTCAGTGCAAGCATGTTATAACATCTAGGCTAGCCTCTTTCTTTCTCTCCTTTTTTTTTTTTTTCATATAATTTTTTTTCCCAATCAGGAAAAACAGTCAGCGATCTTTAAAATAATGGTAGACCATTATATGAACTCCTGTCAGGAAAGGAAGGTTGCAAGTTTCTGTGGATTGTAAGAAGCAGAATTGCAGCACCTGGATGGTGCATCTGCTTCAAGAACTATAAATGTTTTATGGTGATATTACTTTGCTACACCGTTCTAGGAGTTCTCTATATGCCAATCCTGAATCTGATCTCATGGTGAGAAGTTTTATTAGGTCGGGATCGTTACTAGCCAGCTGCACAAGTTGATGAGTTGCAAATTTGAAAATTATTGATTAGGAAATGCCACCAATTTCTTTGGCAAATACCAAGCAACGCTGCTTGCTCAAAGAGGGGACTACAGTTATAATTATTCATCAATTAAAAGGTTGTCGCAGAACTAAATTGATCGGGGATAAATCTAGTTGTGTGTGTGAGAGACACTTTGTTTAATAGCAATGTATTTTTCTTAAATGTTCTCAACAAATTTTATCATGGTACAGAGGGCACAACGAAAGGCTTCAGACATTCTCACCACGGTGGGCCTCTCCAACTCTGTACTGAGGCTCATTGAGCGGCGAAATCGTGTTGATACGTGGATCAAGTATCTGGGAATGTTGCTAGCACTCGTCATCTTGTATTTCCTTCTGAGGTGGAGTGGTTGAAGTGCTTCTTCCTAAATAAACCAATAGCTTTTACCTCTGCTATTCTAATAGAAATATTTCGTGCAATGTCTTGTCTAGAAACAAAAATCATACAGGAACGACGAGGGAAGGACGTTGAGCCTTTCACGTATAACTAAAAATCTTGGATACAGGACTCTCTTTCCTCATTTTGTAAACCAAATTGAAAATCGGAAAAGCTTTACGAGAGGAGCAATATTGGATGTTGCGGTATTGCGGAGAGGAGCAGGTCCGAACCCTTCTTCTCACCACTCTATAGGTGTTCTTTCAATATACAGTCTATTCATCTTCCAAGTTCTTGACGTTTATTCAATAATTGATCTCTTTGCCTTCATTTGAGTCCCTCGCTTGGTTTTTGACCAGATTACATGCACTCTTTCTGTTGTCGCCCCGGTGGACATCGTTGGAGCCACCAATTCCCAACAAACCCTACTGGGTACTTCGGAAAAAGAATAAGAACGTTGCCCTCGCCAATTCATTTGAAGAGTACAAGATTTATTTTCAAGTGATTTTTATTTTTCATTAAGAGCTTAATAAATAACTTTTTTTTTATTCTCACAAATATATTTTCATAAATGTTGTCGTCTTTTCTTTTCTTAAGATTACAATTTAAATTTATTAAACAGAGATTTTAATTATTAATTAATGGAGTGTATTTGAAAGCATATTTTCAAGTGATGCAAATGACGTGGATGCGTGCACGTACATATTTCGAGTGATGGTAAACGGTCCTCACTTTATTCTCAGACGTCTCGACCCGGTGCCGTGCTCAGCTCTGACCAGATGAATCCAGGCAATTTCATGGATGGATTTTGGCCACCCGACAATTAGTCAATGACAATGCGGGCGCAATATTGCAAAGAGCATGGGAAAAAAAATTCTGTGTATTTAAAAAACTCGTAACCGAGCCTATTCGCACCTACATCAGTAAATTCCTTGTCCTAATCTGTCATCTCCCTTGTGATTTTGACATGGGTAAACTTTTCGTCTCAAGTATCGCGCGATAATCTCGAGAGACCCCAGAATTTAATTTTTAGTATTAGTGACGAACAGCTCACCAAGAATGGTTCGTGGGAGAAATCAACGCAGTTGGATTGATGTGAAGGTTCTCCCAGAAGAGGCCCCAGAGGTCCAAGCGAGATCCTGCACTAGAGTGCATAGTTAAGGATCAATAAGTAGATTTTCACGTTAACATTCCAACAATCAAATCAGTGCAAACATTAAGAGTTCTTAATTATATAAAAAGAGTTCGGTCATTTGTTTTGTCCAAGTACAAGTTTAACTTATTTATACCTATTGAAATTCAAGTTGAAGGAATTGTAATAATAACGTGATAAGTGGAGGCAGGATTCTCGAAAGTAAGATCTACCCTGCAACTTAGTAGTGTAGTCGTACAGGCTTGGTTAAAGGATTTGGAAATTGGGCCCAGTAAGGCTCGTAGTCGCTTTCGGGCCTCTCATCAATTAGCACTAAACCAATAATTCTATTACGAGACGACGCACTTGATGATAATTTTAAGAAACTTTATTGATGAAATAAAAGCCGAACAAATTAGTAGACTACTGTAACCTTAAACAAATTTCGTTAATTAAGTCCACGTTGTTTTAAGTCCGCCATAGCAGTTGTTGATAAACAAACCCCAGAACCCTTTTAACTTCTTTGATTTTGATCAAGGTATAATCTTACACTCTTTCTTAATTAAGTTATCATTACAGACTTTACTTAATGGCAAGGGTGGGGGTGCGGGATTAGCTATAATACTTTTCACAAAAGAAAAAACATTATCCAAAATAAAATTTACGGTACTTAAAAAAATAAAAAATATATATATATATATACTATTATTTTTCTAATTATGATCCCCCAGCTTTCCGGCTGGCGCTGTCGGGTGACAGACCAAAATTTTTTGGCACGGATCATTTTGAGGTTAAAGGTATTACACAAAAAAAGAAAAAAAAAAAAGGACACAACAAATAGATAACAGTTATCGTAATCATTAACTTATTTAATTATTATGTAAAAAAAAAATGTTAACTATAATTGATAGTCATAATAGACTATAACCATTTTGTGTACACTTATCACGTCCTCTAATGGAGCTCAAAATAATTATTTGTTTGCTGTTTCCCCATTATCCATTGTTATTCGACTTTTTCTTGATTAATTTTTTAAGCAGACCGTAAAGCAAGGGGGCCACGGAAACTGCTGGGGGGAAACGCTGGCCCAAGACAAAATGGTGTGACCTTTCCCATTTTTAGGAGCCAGGACAAGGACACATGCTTGAGGGACAATTTAAAAGGTGGATAACTGGATTTACCATTATGTAAAGCTTCTCGTAACTTAATACCGAATAGCACCAACGTTTCAACCAAGAGATGATGATCGTGACTTCGAAAACTCCCTAGAAAAATAAAAGGACCGTGTGGCAAGCAGACAATCAGTGTGGGTGGTAGTTGGTGGAATCTGAGATGTGATGGAAGATGGGCGCATCTCTGCAACCCTCGTTTCATGAGTCCGCAAAATAGGAAAGATATAGCCTATTTCTCCACGATGCAAACGGAAATTATATTTTATCTTTCTTTTTTTTTTAGCAAATGTTGTCGTGGGGTTTGATTGAATATCCTTCCAGCATGTAAAAGTTACCAAAAATCTGGTATATATTGTATTTAGGCATCGCAATGTGATGTACATTGAACTTGGGCCTGTTTTTTCTTGATGTTTTCGCGACATGGATAGGCCCCCCTCCCCCGGCGCATGCCCACTAACCAAATTCTTGCTTTCATGTCCGAAAGGTGCTTGATGCGATCCAAAGACTGACACGTGTTTCACGACGATATAGGAGGTGGGCAAGGCTGTTTAATTGTTGAAACAAAAACAATTGCATTAATAATGGGTAAGTTGAAAGTATTTTAAATAGGATTCTCACGTTTTGTATTATAATGATCGTTTTTCATGATTTACTACCATTACTTAATTGTGCATTTGGGTTCGTTGGATTCACAGATCGTTAGACGCGCGTACAACAATGATAATAAAACGTGTCGTGAGTTGATGGCCTTATATAATAGTTATTTTTTTAAAATTAACTTTAGAGATCGAACCCAAGTCCCCAGCCGCCGACGCATTCAGCCATTCTCTTGCCCTTTATAACCCGTCAATAGCCACGTAAAATTTAGTAACACAATCACATAAATTTTTAATTTCTAATCTTTACAATTTTAGAAAAATAAGATAACATAAATCACAAAAATACCGTTAGATATCTTTTTAATAAAAAATGTTAAAAAATACTTAAAATACACCTAAAATAAAATAAAAACTCATCATAATTATTAATTATAATTAATTATTATAAAAATATATTAATTACAATAATATATATATATATATATATATATTATTTTTTTCTTTTTTCTTTGTCCTGTAATAAAACTCCTTTTCTTTTTTCGTTTTGCACATTTTTTTTTTTTTTGTTTTTAGACATTTGTCAGTGACTGCCAGTGTGGCCAACAAAACTGGGGGTGGCATTAAAACTGCCAGTTTCCACGCTTCAATCTTGGGGGCGGAAATTGGACTCACAAACACAAGAAAAAAGAAATAAAAATAGAAGAAAACAAATTGGCAGTTTTTCTAGTCATAAAGTATTAAAATTGGAAGCACCTCGTAAATTAGCCCATGGTTTTGCCAATTCTAGTGATAACTATACAATGGTCCCTGATCCTTGTTTCGTACAATCCTCCCCTCAATTCCTTGCCCTGTCATATATAAATATATTTGTGTTCATTCAGATTGATCTGCTTTTCAGATCTTTCAGACACCCATCGGCAGTTTTTCTATTCTTTGCCAACTTTTTTGCAAGGAAACTGTCTGATACAGTTTTCCTTGTGTTCTTTTGTGTCCTCGTGGGTTTTGCTTGTTTGCTTGTTGGGTTTGGAGTTTAACATCAATTGCCAGCCTTAAATCTAAATCATTTTGGCAAGTTCGCACCATGCCCGGCAATTTTTCTTGGTGGGTTTTCTAAATTTTTGTGCGATTCATTATTCCTCACAGGTTTGATCTTATTGGTTGGTTGAGAGAGAGAGAGAGTGTGTGTGTGTGTGTGCGTGTGAGGGAGAGGTGTATGCCAATGACAATTAAGGACACGGTTGCACGTAGTAGACATCCTGTCGGGCCTTCACGCAAGGTTGGATATGCCCGTGGCAATGGGACCATCAGGAAGAAGGGATGCAAAAGAAAGATAAAGAAGTCTGCACCTGTAGCCCCCAGTGCACTTCAGCATCTGTATGAGGCAAGTAGAGAAGTGTTTAAAGGCCCCGGCACCGTTCCCTCACCACAAGATGTAAAGAGATTGTGCCACCTACTTGGTAGGTTCGCCCTCCGTATTTATGGCTCTGATGTTGCATTGATTGTTGCACCATTCTCTCACTACTGCTTAGGATTCTAATAATGATGATTGATATTTTTATGCGATGTTCGACCAAAAAGCCCACGGAACTCTTCAAATGGGTGTGATTGATTTGTTTCAGTCTGTTCTTGTCGTGAACTCTCTCGGGCAACTTTATCTTGGTGTCATGTCATGCTAAGATGCATGGGCTCTCTTGCATCTCAGTCTGTTGCACATTTATGGTCCACACGATGATCAGAAAAGATTAAAAATGTGCAATAGACCAGTGTCAAATGTAACGTTTCTGCAACTGCATTTCACAATTGTACCGGGTGCAGTATGCATGCACGTTGGTGGAAATTGGTTTTCTAGCAATTAGAATGAGAGTTGCTCACAGTGGGCATATAATGGTTATAAGTTCCTTTACTTCTCACAAAAAATGGGGCCACGAGCTCCTTTTCACCATGGAAAATATTTTGAGTGTAATGTTCAATTTTCTTTCTTGAGAACGATAATTACCACAGAATTGGAGACTTGAGTACTTGTAAATTAAGTTGTACAGTGCGGTAAATGATGTAGATTTTTGCCAATGATGATGTGTCTTCTGGCATTACGCTCTGGGCAGCTACTTTTTCTAGTCCTGTTTTATGTTTGCACCTCCTCTTTTTTGCATGGTTCATATGATAAATTTAGGCTTCGCTGGTTTTGTTGGAGAAACGGGAATTTATCTGGTTTCAGAATTTTGGTGCTCAATATCGTGCGTTTCCAGGAATTAGGGGTGTCATTTATGGTAGATGATATATATATATATATGTACAGCATATCTATGTATTCTACATTGGAAACGGGTAGCAATGGGTCACCTTAAAAAAGTCAACCTACGGGAAATGAATACAAAATAGCATGAGGTTCATTTACAATCAACACACACACACACAAACACATTTTTTAACTATAATTAACAGTCAACAGTTATGTTATATTACAAATCTTGTATTGTTGTGTTTGTAAATGTTTTTCGCACACAGGATGTTGGATACAATCTCGGATGTGTTGGTATGACGTGTGCCACATATATTTCTTTTTTTTTTGGTTATTGTGCATGGATGTGTGTCCAACGAGCCCTATTTTCCGGGGTAATTGCCTTTGTTTGTGTGTGTCGACTTCTGTATGCTTAAGTGGAGGAGGGATTCTTCTAGATGATTGTATGCTGGGGGCGCGCATGGATTTGCAATTGCGTATTGACTATGGTCTGGAACATTAACTTTTCAGTAAATGGTCATATTGTCACATTTGTACATCTTGACGAGGTCCTTTATTCTTGTGATATAAGGTATGAAGTGGCGTAATTTCCATGGCTTATTTTATACTATGTTCAATTGTGCAAGTGATACTCTCTTTGTCTTCTATAAAGGTGAGTAGTAATAATAAAATTTTAATCTCAAATTTAATTGGAATTTGTGGAAAATATATTGTTATAAATATTTTTAAATCAATATATATCCTCGTCTCCCTCTTCTGTTCTGCATTTTTTTGTAGATTCAACCGGAATCATTGTCCGATTATTGGATATATAAGCTATCATAGCTAAATGGTTAAATTAATGGCATATTTTGATAACATGGTATTTGTGCTAACCATCTTTTTTTATAATGCTGCAGACAACATGAAGCCGAAAGATGTTGGGCTAAGTAGCAAGTCGCAGGTCCTTAGTCCTAAAATAGAAGCCAATGAGACTCCAAGGATCACTTGCACAACTGTATGCAAGAGCGACAACTTTTCGGTATTGCTCTCTGCTATCCTCCAATTATATATGTTTTTACTTGCAAATTCTCTTGAAAAAGTTGCTATTTCTTGCGGAAGTTTGATTCATTTTCGTGTTAAACTTGTGCAGATGTGCATTTTTTTCTTCCTGAAACTGCTGTCATTCCCCTTCATAACCATCCGGGGATGACGGTTTTTAGCAAGCTTTTACTGGGAACAATGCACATCAAGTCATATGATTGGGTTGATCCTCCCTGTGCGGATGACAATTCGCAGCCTTCAAAATGTGAGTTTCTATTATTTTTCTCCTGTGGGCCTTTTATAGAAAGCAACTATATACAAGTGAACCGGGCTTGTTCATGATCAAAATGCGATGGTTGTTTTACAGTGAAGTTGGCCAAGTTGAAAGCAGACGGAGTCTTCACGGCTCCATGTGACACTTCTGTGCTGTATCCAACAACAGGAGGCAATATGCATCAATTCACAGCCATTACACCTTGTGCAATTCTTGATGTGCTTGGACCTCCCTATTCTAGAGAGGACGGTCGAGATTCCTCATACTTCAAAGATTTCCCTTGCCACTCCTATCCAAGTAAGTCACCATACTCCTGTCCAAATTTCCATCAGTTGTGATGTTTAAAGAAATTTTAGTTGCTGCCATGTCACCGGATAGCTTGCACCATGATCACAAGACCACCCTTAACCTGTTTTTCATTCATTGTCGGCTATGGTTGGCGAGTCTATGAATCAATGCCTAAATATAAGCCTCTGCCATGCTATATGTGCCTTAACAGTAGTGGGGTCAAACATACAGGTCATGTCAGATTCAGCTTTGGATCTCAAGTTATTCCAGTTGGTTATTTCAGGCTCTTCATACATAAGATTTTGAATACAGATCTTTTAAATTATGAATTTAGATTATTTGAATATTTAATTTTTAAAATTTATATTATTTGAATTTGAAGTTTATTAAATTATAAGTTATTTTAAAGCCATTTTGAATTTAGATTATAAGTCATTGATGTTGATATTTTCAGAACTCTTGCCACCTCTAGTTCCGAGGCTTGTTCAATCTAGAACTTTATCCCCTCCCTTCTGTCTCTTTTTTCTCTTTTTAACTTTTCCTGTGCAGGTGGAGATAAGAGGTTGGCAAAGGAGGAGGAGGAAAAGGGTGATTCTTATGCATGGTTGGAAGAGATTGAGATGCCCTCTGATTCACAAATGCATGGAATTGAGTACTTGGGTCCACAAATTGAGGAAACTATAGATGCTACTGTTAGATGAACTGATAGATATATAGATGCCTTCACGACGCTAAAGTGTTAAAGTGCTCTTCTTCTTTTTTTTTTTTTTTTTTTTTTAAATTTTATTTTATGCTTCCTTTTTTTCTCATTTCTTTTGCCCTTTTTCTTTTCCTCTTTCTTCCATTTGTTTTAATTTTGTAATTTCCGAACATTGACACTTCGCGTGCTGATAGTTGAAACTTTCCTTGTTTTATACTTTCCCCTGTGCGTTACACAGCACAAGTGTCAATATTTTTCTCCTCGCAGCAATGATAAGTATGGAACTACAAGAAGGCACTCAATCTGACCAAAACATTCTGTATTTTTAAATTGACTTGATAAGAACGTGAAGTCAAGATCCTGCGATCTTTAGAGACAGCTCAACATCAATTCATTAGTTACTCCCGAGGCTTTATATAACCTAGTGGCTCCGGTACGGATTATTTATTTATTTATTTTTGTATATTTTTATATAATAGTAAGTTTGTTAAATTATAAATTATATAATAAAAATAACTTGTTTTATTTTAATAAATTATATACTTTCGTTCTAAAAAATAAAAATTTAAAATTTTAGTTATAATATTATTCTTAAAAAAACTTGGTGTTTTTAATGACCAAGAGTCTCTCATATACTTAAGAAAAGCACAACAGAATATCTCATGTTTTGGTGATGGAATTTGTTGTACCATTGGAAGCTCAGGTCATACCGAAAAACAGACGCAAGCACAAACGAAAGAAGACTAGCACGGCCACTTAGATGTACGCCTCCTGCCAACCTGCTCCATTTCGTGCAGTCTGATCAGAAAGAACCCTCGCTCACGGATGTTCTTGTTAATTCCAATGGGCGGTGGTGCTTTGCATGGTTACGGCAACTCGCCGCTGAAAGGTCGCCTAAATATCATAATCACGCATGGCCCCAGCTTCCAATTGGTTAGATGAACCGTCATTATCGCACTTAGACGCAGATGGGCCAAGTAGGGACATGCACTTGCTTTATTACGACTACTGCTTTACAAATATTTTGCGTGTTTTTTTTATTAAAAAATTTATTACTTAATTTGATAATAATTTAATATATTTTTATTACTTTAAAATTAAAATTTTAAAATAATTATTTTTGAATAAATAAATACATTAGTATATTTTAAATTTAATATACAGTAATTAAATATAAAATAAATTTAATCTAAATTATTATTATCATTTAAAAGAACGAACTTTTTTATATAAAAAATATCAAGTCGCAATATTAATGAATAATTTTTAATTTAAATTTATGGTGGCAGTAAATAATATTATTACAATTTTTGCTTTCATATACGTAATAATATGTACTAATGTAGCCAACTTCATCTGCATTATCATTCTCAAACGGCGATTGAGGAGCGTTAAATTGCAAGCAGCGTTGGCACTCGGAATTCAAATCAGGAAGTTGCCAAGAGAAGTGGTTGAGAGGAGAGCAGGAGGTGGAGGGAGAAACTGCGTTCGTGGGGATCTCAAAAGGTCCTGGGTAAAATAGGAATGGAGGGCCATTTCGTTGGTGGAATCTAAACGTGAAGTGACGAGCATTCATACGTGCTAAATGTCCCGGGGACCCTGATAGCCACTCTGAACTAGTAAAATGTGATTGATGTCTCTGCCCATTAATGGTGTTCCCGAATTACTCGGACCAACCTGATCGAGTTATGCAAGGCAGTCCAAAGTTTAAGGACGAAGGTTCAAGGGGATTAGACCCGTGGGGCCATTTCAAGTGGCCCGAAGTCTAATTAGGGAGGTCCATATCATCCAGCAATAACGTACTGTTTTTTTGTTTTTTTTTTTTTTTTTTAACACAGAAATCATTGGTGCTTGGTCTGCTAAGTATCGGTGAAAAAAACAAAAAAGAATGGCTCCAAAGATATTGCAAAGAATACAACGTGCTCTAAATACAATACACTCTACTTTGATCGAACGAAAAAAAAAATAAACTTAAAATCATTATTACTTCAATAATTATAAAAAAATTAAATTTAAATATCAACGAATTGATAATAATTATGATTTTTTTAGTGTGTGCATATATATATATATATATATATATATATTGGATAATAGATGATGGCCAACCATTTGGATGTTTTTATAAAAAGTATAGAAAGCCAAAATTGAGAAATGAAAAATAGAAAATGATTGAATAAAAAACATAAAGAAACAAAAAAAAAAAGAAAAAGAAAACCGTCAAGCCCCTTCCCTGACCCAAAGATGCATCATTTAAAAATAGAACAAGGAAATTCAGTTATTTATTCAGTAATAGGCCCCCATAAGGGGCATCCACAATCAGTGCTATTTTCCTGCAGGGCCTAATAAATCTCCAATGGGCTCACTTAAGCAGATCGAGGTACACTTGTCTATCTCCAACAATTGTTCTTGTAATCAAAGTTCCCGAATTGCAATTGGGAGTGACGGCTCTAATTTGTTTTGGGCTGCGCCAGTGTTTAGAACCCTTTAAGACAATCTTTTTCTGTGCCATTGTAATTATTGAAGCTCTAGATTTCATGTACGACAAGTCCTTGTTTCCAGCTGGTTCTTGACTTCTCGATCCTCGAAGTTCCAAAGTTTCCAAAATATTACGGAAGGATTAATTGTCAGTGTGCTCCTTGAAGTTATACATTTTTCCCATGACACCCTCAAAAACCTTAATCGCAAAATTTCAACATTTTGGGCTACCTAAGTATCCTGATATGGCCTCTTCTTCTGTGAGAACTCCACTAGAATTCCATAATAGAAGTACCAAAATTTTGAAATAGCTTGCCTTCTAACATTCAATTCTCATTTAGTTGTTAGAAATAGCTTGTATTTTCCAGGATTTAGTGCTTAATACCTGGCACCTATTTTAGAGATAGAAAGGAAACATTCTTAAATGGGAATGTTCGTTCAGGAGCATGTGGGAACTGCTCAATTCTTGATACTTTTGGGACCCAGAAAATTATTGAGCAATAAGGGAATTGCTTCGTGGAAAATTTCGATAGTGAATGAATCACTTTAGGTAGTGTGTGAATTATTCAGAAAAAGGTACAATTATTAGAAGCAAGTTGGGTGAGTGCTAAGCTGGATGGCATGGAAAAGAAAGTTCATATATTCATTTTATTGTCAGTTTATCACGTCAGATGCAATCTGGCCAAAAAAAAAAAATCCCATTTTTTTGTTTTATTCTATGTTTAACTTTTTTAAAATAATTTTTATAATTGAGCACTTCACATGATTAAGAGATTAGATCTCAGGCTTGGAAGTCAAATTTCCAATCCTTTGCCTTTTATGGTAACAATGAACATTGCTAAGCTTTTTTTGTTTTTTTTTTTAATTGTTTATGACTATAAGTGAAACTTGAATTTGAGAATTCCCAAAGTATTATACAACCAGACCTTGTAGCGCTCTAAAATTAATGAGGAGGAATCATTAACGTTAAATCAAATAGGATAATTACTCATGATCTGCGGTAATCAGGATGCCTAGTGCAGCAGATAGAATATGAAGAAAAACATTGCCGAAATGCAAAAAGGCCAGAGAAAGATGGTCCAAGTGGCATTTTCTTTACTCTAAATGCTTCGGCAACTAAAATACTATACAATTGCTAGTATTTTTGTTTTTTTTTTTCTTTTTTTCCGTGTATTGGATCCACCGTAATTAAATAAAAAAGGAACATAAACTCCCTTTAATCAATTCATTGTCTGTGCTGTTAGCAAGTAATTCATATGAGATAATTCGGATAATTATGGGGATTGATTGGTCTATGTGTGGTTTTTATGATGAGAATGATTAGTGTTTCTCACCATAAGATTTGTACATTTTAGCAGGCATAATCACAGTTTTGATCTCGAAATTGAGGAAGAGTGATTCATTTAAGATTATCTTTTTTTTTTATTACTAAATTGAAAGAAAAATTAAATCAGAAGAACCAAATTAATGGAACTGTCAATTTGAACTGACGAGTCTAAGAAGTAAAACAAAAGAGCCATTCAAATAATTTTAATTTTTTTTTTCTAAAAACAAAAAGAATATTGGACCAAGCAAGTATAATCAATCAAACCAAATTAAAATAAAAGCAGAAAATGCTTACATTTCAGCATATTTGTAGCATCTTCTTCTATCATTAAGCCCTTCTATTGGATGCTAAAAATCAAAATTCGTATTCAAATTAAAATAAATATTACTTATTTATTTCGGAATCCCATCGTACAACTCGACGGTGACATCAAATATTGTCCGCAGCAGCTTGCCATGATATATATCCACAGCGACAAAGAGGTGGTTTGTTGCTGTAACAAAAAAAAAAAAAAAAACATTACAACTTCGATTCTCGTTAAAATATTTAATAAAATTAAATGATTTTTATTAACAGATGAGATCATAAAATATTATTTTCATTTTTTTATGAACTATAAAAAATAAAAATTTTTAAAATTTTTTGTCTCTTTTTAAAATAACATAAGTTAAACTTAATATAAATGAGGTGAATCCAATTGTGTATAGTTTCATTAACAAATGGTGTTACTATGTTAAAGAAATTTTATATTTAAATGGTAAAACTCATACATATTGCAAGTGAGGATCAATCAAAGTCAAGGGAACTCTTTATTTGTTAATTGTTATCTATGTGAGATTTATGCTTTTAACAATGATAAAGCGATAGGATGTAGCTTGACCAACCATTTAAAAAAGAGAAAACTTGTTTATTTGAAGATCCAATATTAAAAAACTTTTATTTTTGTTTGCTAGCACTCTCTACATCGGTCTATTTTATCCTTGTGAGAAAAAATATAATATATATATATATAGTATAATTCAATTAGGGCCATAAAGCTTAGTTTCGAATCTTAAATCTCATTTTAAATTTAATATTTGATAGCTAATAAGCTATTGCTAAATGCTTCGAAGACTATATGATAAATGACCAAATCAAATATATAATTTCAGAAGAAAATGAAGGAGCAATTTCTCACTCACTGTCATAGTTGCAGAGAGAGCAAGAAAAGAGCCAAAAACAGCAGACCATACACGTAGAGCCAAGCAATGGGGTCGTGACAAAAGCTGTGAGGACCACAGCTCACCGGACCCAGAAAGTGAGACAATGCATTACAGTCTGTGCCTAAATGTGTCATGCCAACTATTAATATCCCTACATCTTTATAGATAAAAAGATGCATTCTTCAATAATATATAATATGTTAGCAAACAACAACAACATCAAAGATCACAAACTAACCTGTTACATGCATGCTCTGGAGTCTTTGAGAAGGAATAAAGGCTTGTTTTCTGCACCAAGAATCTTTTTCTTTTGCTTTCTCTTTTTCAAGTCTTTCTTTTGAGACCTTCTCCATAAGATGGCACAGAAATGATGGACATGATGATATCATCAGTTTTTTTTTTTTAATTATTGTGCAGAAAAAAAAGATGGTATTGGAAAAAATGGGATGGCCTATTTATGCTATTTCCAGGTCACTTGGCAAGTGGATTTTTCCTCTACTCTTTTGGCTGTTAGAAGTTTTTGTTGAACCCGTGTCACTAAATTGTCTTTGCCTGGAGAAAGAGGCTCGTATGTGTCAGTAAGATTTAGAGGCCCTCATTGACATGTATTTGAATGTATGGTTGTTGAAATTTTTTGGGGTTTTCTTGTTTTGTTTTGAGGTTGGGGGGGGGGGGGGGAGTTATACAACTTGAAGAGACTTTGATGTGACAATTTTGCTTTTTCTCTTTTAATCCTTTTAAAGATTTGAGGTGGTTGTTAGTTGGGTTCTGAGTGTGGTGAAGTGTTAAATGCAAGTAAACGTGCACATTCTGAACTAGGTTTAAGGCAGTTTGAAGAATTTTCTCTCAAGAGCGTAGTGTTTCTTTGAGAGTTTGTTGTTGCTTAGAAAGAAGATGTGGTGGGTACATCTTCCTTTGGAAGTCATAATCATGTGTTAGTATGTTGAATTGACTTCTGGCCACAGGGTTTGAGCAGAAACTTGTAGGGCTTGGATTTGCTACACCTGCTGTAATATTCTTGTTGATTCTGAGGGGAAAGGATACGCAGTTTTTCTCCAGATCACTAACTGGTTTTCTTCAATTTTTTGAGCTGAAAGGTGCAACCAACTTTCCCTTCCATATCAGTTGAGGTAAGTTTTTTTTCTTTAAGTATTCATAAATTGCATGGCCAACAATGAATTGAAGAGTTTGAAGGGTAAAGATGCTTGAACTGGTTGTCAAAACATGTTTGCTGTTCCTGTCTTCAGAAGAAGAATGACCAATAAAATTGGTTAAGATGCAAGGTCAATCTAGTTGCCAGAAAAGATCTCCCCTGTTCATGCTTCTCCATTTTTATGAACTGTTGGTTTTCTTTTGTTTTTTTTTTTTTCTTTTGATCAATCTGGGCTTTAACTTGCTTTTTATGCCTGATCTTTTTTGCAGGCTTTCTATATGTGATCTTGCATCAGTTGTTGAAGCTCATGCTTGAAGCCAGTTAGGATAAGCCAAGAACGAGCTGTTCTTCTCTGGCAACTTTGCAGCCACTATTCTTGTCATAATTCTTTGATACTCTGTGGATATTCACAGCTTTACTCATTTTAAGTATTCTATTTATACAACCAATGACAAAGCCATTGCAGTGTTCTGCAGTCCTACTTTCAATGATCATTTTGCTCTCAATCAACCACTCAGAGCAACTACAATCCTCCCAGGGTCAGACCCTTCTAAGGATTCAGCGGCTTCTGAACCACCCATCTGTCTTGAGCAGCTGGAACAGCTCCACTGACTTTTGCAACACTGAACCAAATCCATCCGTAACTGTGGTCTGCTACGGGGAAAGCATAACCCAAATACATATTATTGGCAACAAGGGAGCTACTGCTTTGCCAAAACACTTTTCAATCGATTCATTTGTGACTACACTGGTTAGTCTTTCGGAGATGAAGGTCCTGACATTAGTTTCTCTTGGTCTACGGGGTCCTTTGCCTGGTAAGATTGCACGATTATCGTCATTGGAAATACTTAACATGAGCTCCAATTTCCTGTATGATGCTATCCCTGGCGAGCTTTCATCACTATCTAGCCTCCAAACTATTGTTCTCGATGATAATATGTTCTCTGGTGAGCTACCAAGTTGGATAAGCAAACTTCCAGTTTTGGCTGTTTTGAGTTTGAGGAAGAATATGTTTAATGGATCATTGCCAAATTCATTTAGTAATTTGGAGAATCTTAGAGTTCTGGCACTTTCATACAACTACTTTCATGGAGAAGTGCCAGATTTTAGCAGTTTGACAAACCTTCAGGTGCTTGACTTGGGAGATAATGCCTTTGGTCCCCAGTTTCCGAAGCTGGGAAACAAGTTGGTTACTCTTGTACTGAGCAAGAACAAGTTCAGGGCTGGAATCCCTGTTGATATGAACTCCTACTACCAGCTTCAACAGCTAGATCTTTCAAGAAATAACTTTGTTGGACCGTTTCTATCATCATTAATCTCATTGCCCTCTATTACTTACTTGAATGTTGCGGATAACAAGCTCACAGGGATGCTTCTTGAAAATCAAACTTGCAGCTCTGAACTCGAGTTTGTGGATCTGTCCTCAAATCTTTTGACTGGGAATCTGCCCACTTGTCTCCTGCCAGCTGCTAAGAAGAAAGTCCTGTATGCTGGAAACTGTATAGCCAATGGAGATCAAGATCAAAATCCGTTGTCTCTCTGTCGGAATGAAGCATTAGCTGTAGGAGTTTTTCCTCATCAAAAGAGAAGGAAAGAAGCTTCTAAAGCAATTATGGCATTGTGTATAGTTGGAGGAATTGTTGGAGTGGCAATTTTTGTTTTGAGTTTCTTGGCTATTAGAAAGATGAAAGGTAGGAAGACAATGCAGAAACCTCAAACAAGATTAATTTCAGAGAATGCATCAATTGGGTACCCCTCAAAGTTGCTGTCAGATGCAAGTAAGCTTTCACCTCTCCCTATGCTCTGTGTGCACACGTGTGTGAGAACACATGTCATGGGTATAGGTGTATGCTGCCAGACAATTGCGTAACTTTATGTAGCCATATGCATGAGTGTGCCTACACAATCTTGGTATCCTGTTGATAGTAGACCAACCTCTGAAACAAAAATTAGAATGGAATGCTCAGTTTTTTGTTTTCAAAAAATATCAACCCTATCCATTATACATCAACTAGATCTATTTGTGAGAATAAGAGATTGCAGCCGAGTCTATTGTAGTGATTGCAAGATCTAAGTAATCTACTTGGTTTCATTCAAGGACTTGGTGTGGTTAGTAAAAATGTAATTGATTGCATACTGGAAATATATTTGCATGGGAAAAAGAATTTTAGATGGCCAAGGTAAAGGATTGAGATGGGTGATAAGATCTTGACTTGGATTATCAAGCTGAATATAAGCCAGTTTGATTCCTGCTTACTAATTAACATATGCGAGAACCCAATCATGTTACCAACTCTTTTCCACTGCACCTGAAGGGTATATATCTCAAACAATGAAGCTGGGAGCGCTTGGCCTTCCACCTTACCGTACGTTTTCATTGGAAGAGCTTGAGGAGGCTACAAACAACTTTGACACATCTTCTTTCATGGGGAAAGGATCTCAAGGGCAGGTATGCCAAACTGGGTAGAACATACACCCGAAATCACTTTTACATATCAGTATGAAATATTTTATCATTCCAAGCTTGAGTTTTTCTCACAACTACAGCATTCATAGGTTAGAAAAATATCTGGCCATGTCCCAGACTCCCAGTGGCAATTTCCTTGAATGTGTTTTTCCACAAGAGTATATTGGATGCTAGTTTCTTTTACTTGCCATTTCTGCTATTATCATTATGTTAAGGCACTCGGGGCATTTTGAATGCTATGATTTTTGTTAGCCATTCAAACCATGAATTACAAGATTTCTAAGGGGATGTTTCTGTATTATTCATCGTGTGATTTCAGATGTACAGAGGGCAGCTCAAAGATGGCTCCTTCGTTGCCATTAGATGCCTCAAAATGAAAAGAAGCCACAGCACTCAAAACTTTGTGCACCATATAGAGCTTATTTCCAAGCTCAGACATAGAAATTTGGTCAGTGCCCTTGGGCACTGCTTTGAATGCTACTTGGATGATTCCAGTGTCAGCAGAATATTTCTTGTATTCGAATATGTTCCAAATGGCACGCTAAGAAGCTGGGTCTCAGGTAATCTTTATAATCTCTCAATTATTATCCCAGGATGGAGAACATAGAAATCATGCAACTTTCATAATTCCCCATTTCTAGGGTCTTTTCGTATAGATCTCATTGTTGACGGAATGGGGAAGATTGGAATTTCCTGTATAACTGTGTCAACTGGTCACATGAGTTACATGAACTTCTGATGAAGTTGATTCAGTAATGCTATGGCTAACTTACGATAGTGTATAGTTTACATTCTGTCAATGTTACTCGTGTTATGACTCAATACTGTGCGAGGGAGTAAACAAGGTGCCGCTAGATGTCTCTCCATCCTGTGCTATAGTTAATATTTCTTTACTGTCGTTGGTCTTTATGTCTTTTTAACATTTTCTTCCTGCTAACAGCTGAATGTGCCAGCCAAAAACCCAATTGGTCACAACGTATAGCGGCTGCAATAGGGGTAGCCAAAGGCATCCAGTTTTTGCATACTGGGATTGTGCCTGGTGTATGTTCAAACAACCTGAAAATAACAGATGTTTTACTGGATCAGAACCTTGTTGCAAAAATCAGCAGTTACAACCTGCCCCTACTAGCGGAAAACACAGAAAAGGTATATTCTCATGCAAGGATGCGGTAATACATTTGACACTTAAGAAGATTGTTTATTCTTTTACATTGAGTAAATACCTACTAAAGTTATTCTCGTTCAGGTTGATCATGGAACTTCATCTGGTGGATCCAAAGTTCCTGGCTTGAATGCAAGGTTGGTGCTGACTACTGGCAAATTATGGGTGTTATGTTCTCACTTAGATCTCAAATTACCTCAAGGGAAAATGCATGCTAATTAAGATATCAGCAATTCAAACGTGGCTCTTTTATTTTTTATTTTATTTTATTTTTATAGTCTTTTTTAACAGGTTAAAACGAGAAGAGAAGCTTGATGTTTATGACTTTGGAGTAATATTGCTTGAATTAATCTTTGGAAGACCAGTGAAATCTGGGAATGAAGTGGATGCCCTAAAAAATCAGGTAAAAGCAGTTCCCAATATTCCCTTTACTTCTTTTGTAGAACAATGAACAATATATAAAGTACATATTATTCCAAAAATCATGCAGTTAAGAACAAGCATCACAAGCGACAATGCAGCTAGTAGCATGGTTGATCCAGCTCTCTATAAGGCATGTTCAGATCAATCACTAAAGACAACTGCGGGGATATGTATCAGGTGTCTGCATAAGACCCCAGAAGATAGACCTTCAGTTGAGGACCTGCTTTGGAACTTGCAGTTTGCTGCTCAAGTTCAAGACGCATGGCGTGGAGATTCCCATAGCAGTGAAGGGTCTCCGGATTCAGCTTCACAACCTCGGCACCTGCAACTTACTATTTCTTAACAGCAACATTCAGGTTCACATGCTTCCATTTCTGCTGTTTATACCCTTCTAGTCTTACACAACTATAGGTCTGGCATGGCACAAATTAAGCAAATATGTTGAACATCTAACCTCAGAGATACCTCCATGTTTTCGGGACTTGAAATGATGAACCTTCTAAAACGAATCATCCATCAACATGTTTTTTTTTTTTTAAAGGTGAATTTCAATTTTATTGGCAGATCAAAACATCCAAAATCAGCTAAGGGGCTGAAATACAGGACAATCATCCAACAACATGCTACTTATCTTTTCATTTCACAATCTTGTACTGCAGGAAATGGTTTTCACTAGAGAAAAAAAAGAAGCAAGATTGCACATCCTATCCTTCAAATGGCAGTTGATATCTGTGAATGACAAAACAACAGATTGCATATCAAGCATCTCCATAGCCTCTGCCCTGTTTCTGTTTCTTACTCTGCCCTCATAGACTGTTATGATGCCTTGGCTAGGTTGAGCAATCAGGAATATCATTCAAAGGCTTAAAGTTAAATTTGCACCACATATGTGCTAATCTTTGCTTCTTTACCGTGTACTTTAGCAATCGTCCTAAAAAAAGGGGTGTTTACTGTGCACGAAACTATTGCACCATGGGGCCAGGAGAAGGGTACGTACTCTAGTAGTGATCGTAGTGGTCCAAATTGGATAAGGCAGCTAAAACTAGGTCCACAGGCTGGCCTTCAAAAAGCTTACTACTGCAATGTATGACACAAAAGTTTCAGCATTTAATGGATCAGCTTCATTAAGTTCCTGGAATCAAAATACATGGCTCCTTGGCCTAATTGATTCCCATTCTCTAGTCATTCTCCAACCCCAGATATCTTTTCTTCGATTTTGGTAAAATTTATTAGAACTCCCAGTGAGAAGAATTATTTTACCCATTAAATGTATTGTGACTTGCTCATCTCCCTTTGCAGATAAGGTCTTGGCCTTGATGACCTGGAACAGAGTTGTCCTTGAGGTAAATTGCAGTCGTTGGACCATTCATCCAACCCGAGGATATGGTACAAGTGAACCAAATTCTAACTCAGGAATATGCCATTAAATATTCCACGAAATTCATGGATTTCCATGGATCCAATTTCAATTCCTGTTAAGTATTTACTACGGAAGGCAAGCTATGCTGCAACCGGTAAAGAAAACTTCATTGTGATCTAAAGGTTATGAGTTTAAGTTGTTCAAATAGTTTTGTGCAAAATAAAAATAAGACTATATACATCTAATCATTATATATATATGCCCTTTAAATATAACTCCAAATTACAAAATAGAGAAAAATTAAAATATAATTTAATTAAATAATAAATCATTAAACTTAATATTTATTTTAATTTAAAATTTAAAATTATTAAATTTATAAATTTTTTCTCAACTTTTAAATTATATATTCTAATATATATAAGATCTTTTAATCATATAACTTATACTTAAAATTCCAACACAAACAACTGATTTTAGAACCTTAACCTCTTATCCTCAACATTATCTACAGAATATGCCTAAAAACGACACAATCTCCCAAGCAAAATGCATGCTTTTTGGTCAACAGGAGGACAATTGGATCCTGAAAACCAGTTAAAAACAAGAGCAGGAAATCAAATATGCACAGATGCTTTCATTTAAAATTTTTGTGCCGAAGGCTAATGCTTTATCTCGGTTACTAAGACCTGTAGAACTTCAACCGTTTGGCAGAGCTGGAAGGACGAACCCAATTAATGGTACTCTGACCTGCTTCAAACAGAGCCAGGACCAAAATGACATTCCATTTTGTAGTTGTAGAAGTAACTTTAAGAAGAAAGGCAAATCTTGGTGCAACAGTAAGGGCCTCGGGACGCCTTTTGTGAGAAGTAAACTTAACTGGTTATAGGGACATACAGGTCCACCAGTTGCCAATTTCTTTACAATTAAATCCTAAATGTCTTGACGGACACTCAATGGCAAATTACAAATGAATGCATTCTTGCTTCTGAAATGTAACACAAAGATTAGACTTGTGTTTTTGCCCAAAAAACAATCATATGCTAAGATTGCAACGAAAGCCTTGATCTTTATACCTAATGGTCAATCAAACCCAAATTTTCTGGTATGTTAACATAGATAAATCTAGTTTACCAAAGCCTCTCAGGATTAATCAACCAGCATTAATTTTATACTGCTATCCCTTATGGGATCATATGGTTGAAAGGTTTTTTTTTTTTTTTTTTTTTGAAAAAAGAAAAAAATCGGACATATATGTTAAAAGTTGAAACAAGTTTCTTCTTTATATCATCTAAGTGACCTAAAAATCTGAAGAAGAAAATAAGATCCTTAAAAAAAAAAAAACTTACTAACATTCAACTCACAGACTTTAATTGTTAATGAGATCAAAAATGGATTATATAACACACTTTAACACAGCCTCTTATGCTAGATTTGGCTACAAGTGTGAATAAAGCATATAGTATCATTATCTTGTGCAAAAATTTACAATTAATTAAAAGTTTAGGGATAATTTAGTTTGTACTTATGATCTCTTTCTATCGCATTAATATTCTATTTAATCCAAAAATTAAAACTGTTGGACAGAGTATACAAATAAATTATAAATTAAACTCATAAAAAAAAATTAAATTTATGAAGACAAAATTCTCGACTCCCGTCTTAAAGCTACCTGTCATCACACTGACATTAAAAAATCAAAATCAAAATCAAAATTCAATGCAGGCTTCACGAGCTTCTAAAGGAGCAAGTGACAAAGGATTCCAGGTTCAAATTTCCGAATTAAGTTTTAGTGGAGCCCTGGCCCCTAAAATCTTTTGTAATGATAACTTATTTGTCTCTTGAGTTCCACCAAACCTTCCTTACAGACAAATGTCCTTCTTTAACAAAAACTTCATCCATAAAATTTGGATGGATCTCTTCATAAATGAATCAAACTGCAAAATTGGATCTCCATTATTTTTTGGTAACATTAAATCATATTGAAAGTATTAACCTGTTATTAATTTGCATGGATCATGAAGCCTGAAGATATGCTTTTGCGTCTATGGTTTTAACCCCTTATATTTAACTAAGCATTGAATTCTATATATTTCTACGACTTAAACCAATGATATTGTAACCTTACACTAGAGCTCGTCGTTCATGAATATGATGGTTTAGGAAAAAAAAAATGTAGAAATTAAATATTGGGCATGGCATAGATAGGATATAACCATAATCCACTGAGAATACCATGTACTGAGTTTGTAAAATGTGTGTATTGTATTCCATGATACCATCAAGACGACTTTATCTATTCTCTAAAGCTAAAATTTCACATAAAACCCAAAAGCTCATCATGGGTGAATTATCTCATTGGCGAAAACGCTTGGAATCTGACTCTCTTCCTCATCGTCTTCCTCCTCGTGGGATGCCCGCGAGAGCTGGAGAGGCTCCATGCTCTGAGAAGAGGGTGCAGTGGTAGTGTCAGTGACAAGGTCAAAGCTTGAGGTGAAACTGTCCATGTTGATGAGGTTAGCGGAAGCTGAGGAATTGTTTGAGTAGGCTGGTTGAAGCATGGCAACATGATGCTGCTGTTGGTGGTGTTGGTGGTGGTGGTGCTGCTGCTGCTGCTGTGAATTTTGAAGAACATTGGCCACGGCAAATCTACTGTTTATTAGTTGAGTTTGGACCATTGCAAGTTCAGCTTGCAAAGATGCCACCTGCACAAGCATTGTAAATTATAATCGAGGTGATTACTATTTTGACTCTTTTTTCTTTTTTTTTTTTTAAAGCGAGACTAATTAAGACTTATGTTAGAAATGAAAAAGAAAGAAATAAATTATAATTACAAGAGAAATGAAGAGAAGTGCATAACGTTAATTTCACTGGAGGAAAAGATTTGCTTCTCCTAGAGGATTCACGCTTTCCTACTTTATTGTTATGAAAAATTACAAAAAGCAAGTTGGAGCAGCGGTGAACCATGCTAATAATTTTGAATTTACCTGAAAGGTAGTCTGCTGTCATAAAATAAATAAAAGAAGCATAATGTAATAAAACCACATGATGGAGTGACATTATTGCATCTTTTATCGAAGAATATTTACATGACATGTAACTGTCCGAATGGATTAATTATGATGTGATTTTATAATCGACTACGTAATCATTTTATATATATAATTAGATATATCTTAAAGGAAAATAAATAAATCATTATCCTATAGTACACTTTCACTCAAAGAAATACTAACATAATGAAATGAAACCATATTAGAATTTCCCAGGCTTTTTCATGTTTCCTGTGATGTACAAATCCTTTTATATGGCTTTTCATTGGGGAAAAGTCTACAAACTAACTAAAATTACAACAAACACAGACAAATACACATCTTTATACACACTTCAAACAAAAACACCTAATGGGTACAAAAATCAGGCAACAAATAAATAAAGATGACTTCTCCATCTACAAATTTGTTTCTTTCTCAAAAGGGTTTAGCTTAAAGATATCATCTGCAGCAGCACCCCTTTGTTATTAATTAATGAATTAATAATCTATACGACTAAATGGAAATTGAATATGGTATATGTGTATATATGTATATATATGAACCTGTTGTTGCAACGCAAGTATTGTAGAGACGCAACCATAAACAGGATCAGAAAGCCTTGCTTGAGCCTCATATGATATTGTAACAACAGCTTCTTGCCGCCGGTGAACCGGAATGTGAAGCAATAGCTTGGAAACGTTACTAGCGCCAAAAACCTTATGAACCGCCGCAAACCGGGCTGCGCCCTGGTCCGAACCAAAGTGAGGTGCAAAAATACACCCGCTGATGCATTTCCTCCTCAAGAACTTGCATGCACCACATGGGGGCGATTGAGCTGCCATCTGTGAGGCAGGCACTTCGTTCGGCTCGGTGGTGCCGCGCTTGCCGACGCCCTTCCTCCGAGTTTCTGACAAGGCGTCAGAATGCGAGTTGGCCATCGATGGAAGAGGATAGGGTTTGAGAGAGAAGGAAGGAGGGCACAAGGGCTAGCAAAAGAGAAAGGTGGTGATGTTGGTGGTTATATATGTGAAACCAAAATGGAGGGGGGGCACGTTGGTCTCGTGAAGGGGTTGGCAAGGTGAATGTGGTAAGCTTCTTTTTCTTTGTTTCATATATATATATATATATATATATATATGAATGAGTGCACTACTCCCCCTTAGATTTCTTTCTTACAATAGAATGCAGATAAAAGTAATGAGATTCATGTAACCTACTACCGTTAACATTGATATACATATTGTTGGGCGTGATGATCAGGTGGATTAGTCTGACTTCGGTGCCTTCCAAGCGCGAAGCAAGTGAGAGTCATAACGGTGGGGCATACTAGCAACCCCGGGTTTACTTGTAAGGTATTCCTAGTCATAAAAAATAAAAAAACAAAAAAATAAAAAACTTACTTTTATGTGGTGGAAGTTAAGATGGGTCGAGTCATCAATATCGAGCCATTACATTGGAACTTGCTAAGCAGTTTAAGAATATAAAGTTTTTGTCTCCAAGTAACTACTTGAGTTTTTAACATGGTGGCAAGCTTTATTGTTCCCACAATATATGGCCTATTTTTAGCCGAATTCAAGAGAAGATTTCAATCTTATATATAAAAGTTAACTCAAGATCCATATATAAAAGTTAACTCAAGATCCATATATATGTCCAATTTGTTGGTGATTGAATTCCCAGAAGAAAAAAAAAAACAGAGAGAGAGAGAGAGAGAGATAAATAAGTACACGAAACTTTTGCAAGTAAATAACAAGAGAGAAGGGAGCGTTACAGTAGGTAGGAGAGGAATTAGAGCTCTCTGGTATGGCAGGCATGGCGGGGGGGTGTGGGGAGTGCGAGAAGCACGTGCAAAGGGAGGGTTAGAAATATAGTTAATTGTGTTTCAGTTAATAATAATTATATGCTCAGATTAAACTAATACAGAGTGTTAAAGTGGTGTTGTAATATTATAATGGTGAATGACGTTTTGTGTGTTTAGCTTGAAGAAAGTTGTCTTCTTGGGAAGGCACATGAATTGTGCTGTGCTTGGCGTGTGGGATAGTAAGCTCAAGGAGGACGTGACGTGCTTGAGTGTTACATGTACCATCCGAGGAAACATAACTCCATTGTTTGTTTCTTTTTTCTCTCTTTTTTTTAATTATCTTTATATGATAATGAAGTTTCGTTCTTTTTTCTTCCCTTTCATTTTTCTCCGTTTCCTTTTTCTTTTTTCGGAAACAGAGACTACATCATTAATAAAGAATATGAGAATATTCACAATCTTTATAAAGACGGCACATTTCTCACAAACACACCCCTCTACTTCTTAAATAAATGGAGAAATAGAGAATGCCTATGAATAACTTCATTAATTAAATTAGAGTCCTAAGCCTAAAAATATGTAATACGTGTATACCTTTTTTAATTCAAGCAGTTAAATACAGTTTATAAACTTTTAATTTATTCATAGTCTTAAAAATATCATTTACAGGCGGATCGGTCGAAGAGATCAGCCCTTTTATCTTTATTTTTGCCATTGTCCTACATTTGATCCATGGCTTTTCATCGAACATGCAAACAAGCAGAAGAACAAAATTCCCAAGATCAGTCAACCGAAAGATCATGACTATAAGCAATTACATGAAAAAATAGCGAAGCAATTACAAATTCAGATGACCCCTCTTGCTGTTTCTTGATTATCAGTTTTAATCTGTCAAAATTGGCTTTTATGGTATGTCATATACCTCAAAATGTTGTTACGAGGCCTATACCCAACTCCTCTGCAAGCTCATCCCACACTGGAAGGAGTGTCAACCCAACTAGGAGAATAGCCGTTAGCACAGCTGTTTTTTTCCATGTCCCGACCTCCGTCACGTCATTTAAGCATGGTTTTTCAGGAGCCCTCTGAGCAAATATATTCCAACCAAAATGAGCAGAGAAAAAGGGGAAAAAACGGCAGAGAAGCGGAAAGAAAGAGAGGATTTTAGAGGTTGAAAAACAACCACTTAATAATTTGATATCAACAGTTTCTTAGAATCTCTTGTAGTTTGCACACCTGACATATCAAGACATATAGTCCCCAAGGAAGTGACAGAGGTCCACCAAGCTGAGACATAGAGAAAAAATGGAGTTCAATTACAAAAAAATAAAAAATAAAAAATTTAAAAAGTACCATTGACCAAGCAAAGGGAAATATGTGTAGATTAATATGAGCACCACAAATACATTTAAGTCAATAAAAAAGACTCGGCTCAAAGGCAACAGGGAAAGGCCATGTTGTAGATTAAACCTCAGTATTGGAGACTCATATACCAATTCCCTGGTTTACTGAATCCACCACAAAAAACAAACCACCGTGAAAGAGTACATATGGGTGTCATCTGATGCCCCCAACAACTTAGTGTTAATGTGCTTAAGATATATCAAATCAAAAACAAATTGATTCAAATAAAAATTGACTTCCATGCAGCAAATGCCATTGAATTGTTTTGATAACAGGACTAACAGAGATTAGGCATACCACTCCAAAACCAAGCAATGCATAGGTTATCAATCCAAATCCCATTAGTGCAGTTTTTCCAAAGGCACCCTGCAGAAGCATGTAGTCAAGCATGTGAAAATCAAGTAAAACCTCTTCCAAAGAAAATTTCCTTCGGCAGTATTTTTGTTTATTCCTTTGTCGAGAGAGTGACAGAATACCTGTACAGCTCTTCCACCATCCAGAGACCCAATTGGGAGCATGTTAAAAGCTGTTGTGGTTAAGCCACACCTGCCATAATTACTTTTAAGTATAAGCATATTTGAAAATGCAAAAAGAAGAAAGTAGTCAAGGTATGATACACTACCAGCCTGCAATCACCAGAGGATGAATAGAAACTGTTGCAGCATGCATTGCTCTGAACATTTATAACAGCAACATGTCACTAAAAACTATCTAGACAACACGTGCCAGATAAACAAAAGAGAATTAGAGACACCAAATCTACGAGGTAATTAGTTTGAAACTGAAGCTTCAGCCCCAAGGACAAAAAAAAAAAAAAGCCATCAATGCATAAAGAAGAAACATACGCATAACCAAGAGTCGCCCTACTGATTAGTCCAAGAAGCAAAGAACCTTGAAACAGCATGCTTGGAACCTGCACCAAATCTCCAGCAGCAGCGGGATTTGATGAGAGCAGCAGACCAGCAGCAAACATTGAGAGAGAAAGTGCAGCACCAGCAAATGGACCAGCAAGTGAAATATCAACTTTTGTACTCCGATCAGGAAGAATAGATTTGAACTACAAAAAAAAAAAAAAAAAACTTCCACTCAGCAACAGACAGGTTCAGCTCTTTTATTCTTGTATGGTTAAGGTTATGGGTAGCTCCAAGCAAAACATAATGATGGATATTGTCTCCAAAGTTTTCTAGTAAAATGTGAACCATAACAAGAACCTGAGATCTCCACAGAAGAATTGAAAATGTGTCACCAAATATAACTGGTAAAGCATGACAACTGAGCAGAAAAGGAAGAATTTTTCTAGACACAGGAACAACAATAACCATATTTCAAACTTCTGCATAAACCAATTCCACCCATAATTGCCTTGCCTTATCATACAAGTAATACCATCAATGCTCCACTGAGTTATCTCCCATCACATAAGGAAGGGAGAAAGAGATTTGACCAAAAAGAAGGCCAAAAAAGAAAAAAAGCCATAGAGACTTCAATTGAAAATAGCATTTCCCAATTTATTTCCATTTAAAGACAACTAACATTTACCTGAGTAATTGCACCAAAGCTGCCAAGTGTAATATTAGGGATGAAGAATGGGATGCTTAGTTTTACTTTCTTAGGGAAAGCAGCCAAAAAGTGTCCAACCTCCTGCACATGACCAAGCTCCATCAGTACAAAGAAGGAAAATGACCAAAATGCAAATGATTGCATCATAAAATATGTACCAGAATTCTGATCAAAGAAATAGTGAAAAAATGAAGAAAAAACTGCTAAATGATGGGTCTCAACTCCATGCCATTGTAAAATTTTTGAAACATAGGATTAACTAGCACATTGCTATTGATGAATATTTGGCATTGGAAGTCAGAATTTTCATCCTAAGATGGTTCAAATGGAGTTGAACAAATCACATGACATTGTTTGCAACACTCACGCTACCATCCTCCATATCTCAGGATAGAATTATGAACAAAAGGTCTCATAAATTTGAAAAAAAAAAAAACCCACAGCAACAAGTAGAAGAGCACCAGTTATTCTGACAGCACAGTCCACGACCCAAGATTCTGCCTAGCATTTCACATAGCAATCGGCAATGACAATATACAGGCTAAATTAACAAATTTGGGCCTACTTAAGTGGTAGTCATGTATTTTTTTATGTTGGGGGCTGCCATTTTTCAACAGAACATGAAATAATTAGCGTTTTGCTTACATGAAATAACAGAATTCCCAACACACCATAAGCTAAGGGCAATGCAGACTCCACAAATGGATAAAGCAGCTCCATATCTGGTGGTTCAATGGCATTCGGATCAGTGAAGTACTTCACAACCTCTGGAGGAAGACGATTAATCTGTTAGAACACATGCAATCAATGCATGAGAAGAAATTAAGCATTCAAAAACATCATCATCAACATCCAAAAAGATACTACAATCATAAAGCATACAATTATCCAGAGATCCATTTCAATGGCATATAGTAAAGAAAAGAAGGGTCGTTAAGTTACCTGAGATGAGATTCCTAACTCCACAGAGGAACCAAAGGTTAAAAGGAGTAACAGGAGAGCAATCACATATTGCCAGAGTGTTGTTGGCCCTGGTTCTGAGACCTCTTTCCTGAGCAAACCAAAGCTAACTCGGGGCCCACCACGGGGATCTGGTCCTTCGGAATTGGGTTCCTCCACCATAAAAAGATTGTATTTATTGCCCGTGACCTCAACCAGCTGATTCTGGAGTTTGGCAAAAACATCCTCTCTCTTTCCTCTTAAATTCCCAAGGAAAAGAATGCCCTCACCAAAGTCTCCAAACGGCTCTTCCTTTGTCACCCAGAAGGTTGAATATCCAAAAAGCTTATCCTTAATTAGCTTTACATCCGATGGATCAACCTTCTCAGGACCAAGAAGCTCCATTAATTTGAAAGAGTCAACTTGGAAACTGTTATAACCTGGTCCAACTGGGGAGATAGTGGGTGGCTGAAGAAGGAAAAACATTGATGTATCATAATTCAAAGAATTGATCATATGAGTTACTAGATTTTGCATACTGCTTCAAATTTCAGCCGTCAATTTTTTGTGCAAGATCTCTCCTATCTCAACAGCCAGCTAGTAAATTCAAAGCGGTATACTTGGAGACAAAGAATTGACATATTAGCTACTAGATTTTTCCATACTCTACGTGCATTGTTTGTCAATTAACCAAGTAAAAAGCATGCAAAAAGTTCCTGGTTAAGAACAACTTTGGGACGTTCGAATGAAGCTGCCACTAAGTTTTACTGCTCACAAGGTATTTATACCAGAACCCACTAAAAAATATCTTTTCCAGGTGAATGAAGACCAAGTATGATTTCCCACTCTCTTTCAATTATTCAGTTTCTATTGATTCTACAAGTAAATCAACTAACGGGGAAAGTGTGAATCTCGTCTAATCTAAACTTAGCTCCAATAGTCAAAATTTCCATCGAAAGAAGCCAAGGCATTGAAGTTTCATCTAAAACAGAGACTTCCAATCATAGTAATATGAAATGAAATGATTACTTAAAGAAATTTCAATACGAAAATACAGAAAATTCGAATTAAAACAAAATTAATATGAAAAATGGGGGAGGGGGTGGGGGAAGAAAGCAATGTACCCTTGAAGAAACGGAACCGTACTCGCTGCCAGTCCTCTCGTCTTTTTTCTCCTCATGCGAAACCGTTTGGACATTCGAATCTAGACCGCCGTCATTATCATCAATGTCTTTGCTATTTTCTCCGCGATTATCCCCGCCATTATTGCTACTAAAACATCGAATTTTAACGAAAGTTCTAATCGGGACCACTCTCTTCGAAGCTCTTCTTCTACCTCTACATCTACACGGAAAGCACGAAGAAGAAGAAGAAGAAGAAGAAGAAGAATTCTTGTTCGGTTTCTTGCGCTCGAGTGCTCGAAGAAATCTCTCCCGGAAACAACCGCCGACGGCGGGGCCTGTACGGAAGTTGAGACTAACGGCGGTGAAATTGCAGCAGCTCGTGAAAGTGGCCATCCGATCACCGAGCTCCCCCGAAGCCAAACGCGTGTCCTGGTTTCCTCTGCGAAACGACGCTCAGAGATTGCGCTTTGCTTCCTTCGTCTCCTTTTTCTTTTTTTTTTTTTTAATTTCTTTTTTTGAGGGGATGGAGAGGAGCGTTAGTTGTGAGCTCTCTGGCTTTCGCTTCTGGGCAGCCGAGCGTATCCTCTCCCTTTCTTCGCCGGATTTTTCACAAATATCTTTCTTTTTTTTTAAAAAAAATAATTAAAAATAAAATATCTCCATATTTTCCACAGTGGAATTTCAAACATTCTTTAAATCTAATCACCCGCACATTAGATAGATGCCCAACCATTTTACTATTTTGCAATGACATTTTTTAATTACAAAATTTACCATAAAAGTGCGTCTGATAAACACGAAATACGATAAAATAATACAGGGCATCATCTTATGTATCAAACACACGGTACGGAACAGTTGGGGGGGGGGAATTAGACTACAAAGTGAAAGTCAGCTTGCACATCAGCCACGATGAAAGTTACATTCTGAATAAGTTCAAAGATGAACACGAGCCACTCAACCACTCATTTTGATCTGAAATGAAAATGAAAAATGTACAATCTTTTAAAATAATAAAATCGCATCAGTGACAAAGTCAGAAAAACCTTTCTTGCCTATTCATTGGGGCGTCTGGACTGCAAATTTGCAATCCTTTTTGCAGTTAGATGCTTTTTTTCTTTTTTCTTTTTTTTTTTTCCAATGGAGAACAATTGTTTTTAGGCTAATTGACATTTTCCCCAGGGTGGTTAGCAAGCAACATGAATTCTGTCTTTCAGTGCACCATAAAAACTTAAAACAAAGGGAAGAAGTGTTAACACTTCTTGAAAACAGGTCAACGCGGGGGGGTGTTAGTATTGAAGCGTTAGTGGGTCGGGACGCTAGAACGCACCGACCATTCCCTCTTGTTTAGATTTGGAATTGTTAGAATCTGATCTCTCGAGGCAAAGGGTAGAAAAATCGAAATCTTTGAGAGAAGGGCCTTCATCCATTCTGTTAGAATTTTTTTTCTCTCGATGCAAGAATGGAAAGATCGTATTACAATTAAGGGTTGGACTGCACGTTGAATTCTCGGACGAAAAATAAAAAAAAAAAAGAAAAGAAAAACTGAGTCATTTTGTGACTTTTAATTTCCATTAGTTGAATATGTTCTTTGGCTAAATCCTTATTTTTAGACCCGAATTTTTAACGTTTTCAAGGAAGGGAAATCCCCAAAAGAAAATCTGTGTTAAAATTAACAACAAGAAAAAGAAAAAAGACGAGAAACGAATAAGTAAAAAAAAATAAATAATACGAGATTTAAATTATTAATTACAGATTAAAAAATAAAAAAATGTATGACCCTAAACTATACTGACGGTTCAGACAAAAATCTTTTATTATTATTATTTTTTTTTTTCTTCTTTTAGCGCAGCCACCGCCATGGACAATAATGCTTAATTTTGAAGCAAAGTAAGAGGCCAAAGCCCAAAACGGTGGGCAGAAGAGGGAGCAAACGGATTCACAACAATGGACACTTTCGCCCAAAAAAACAAATAAAGGAAGACAAAACGAAAGTTTTAAGCGCCCAAAGTGTTCTCCGAACGCGACTCCCTGCCTCTGTAATTGCTTTCTTTCCTTCGGTACTATAGCGAGCGAGAGAGAGAGAGAGAGAGAGAGAGAGAGAGAGAGAGCGAGAGGAGCAGTGAACGCAATGGGCTGCTTTCCTTCTTCGTTTTCTGCTCTTCTGTCGCTTCTCTTCGTATCTCTCGCTCTCTGGTTCGCTTTCCTTTCACGCGCCTCCCGCGATTCCTCTCTCAAAGGTATTTTCTTACAAAACGCAACCCCTTTCCTCTTTTCTTTCTTTTTTTTTTTCTCTTTTTCTTTTTCGTTTTCGAATTTTTGTTAGGGACTAAATGGGGTTTTGGGTCGATTCTTGTTAATCGGTTATGCAGGGTGCTACAAAGTATTGAAGTCTAAACCGGTTTCTACGGGCAGCTTGCTTTGAAATTTTGGTTGCTTGTGGATATTTGCCAAAGATTCATTTTTACTTGTGGGGTTTTGGCTGTTGGGGCTTGTTGT
Organism: Bruguiera gymnorhiza; assembly: GCA_020883675.1. NCBI lineage: Eukaryota > Viridiplantae > Streptophyta > Magnoliopsida > Malpighiales > Rhizophoraceae > Bruguiera > Bruguiera gymnorhiza. Next base: position 1,261,727 of record JAIRCJ010001048.1, read on the forward strand.
AACTGCGTTTATTATTTTCCGTTTGCCTTTGGAAGCATATTTAGGGGTAGTTTTAATCATCCCATTTCGGTAACAAGCAGTTTATTATTTTTGTTTTTTTTTGGAATCAATGACATTCTTCATACGGGTGGTAAAAAGATTCTTTTTTTTTATTTTTTTATGTTCAGCACACTTTTCTTCCTTGTGTTGTATAAGACTAGTGATGCTTTTATCTGGAGATTGATTTAGCATACGGAGTATGAATTTTCAAAGGCAACTTTGTAGTTAGACATTTATTTGAATGTGTAAAAAGAGAAAAAAGATATTTCAAAACCATTCGGAAGAGGATGTTGTGTGTGGTGAAGTTGCGTGGGAGTTGCTTTGTACATAGTACTTGGATCGAGATTTTTTCACAATGTATTTGATTTCCATTCTTGTTTATTCTGAGTTGGAAGGACTCAGTTGAGCATTCTTTTTGTTTTTTTGGTTGAAGTGCATTTGAATATCAGCATTGCATTTTATGAGCGCAGGTGTTGACATCGAAAATCCAGTCCTGGATATCACTCCATTACCCTATCATGTGCAAACCTTTGATCTCGATTCCAAAGATGCTTTATTCTGTGAACGAGTTCGAGTTTCTGGTCGTTCAAGATTGAACCTTGGGAGCTATCCTAATTCCTTTCACGTTACTGTGGTTCCATCTCTAGTAATCCCAGAGAAGTTGCACAGTAGAATTCAAGTTTGCTTTCACCTGTAAGCAAATTTCTTTTCTTTTCTTTTTTTCTGTCTCGAACTTCTTCTATCTCATGCTACTTGACTTGTATTGCAAAGTCAAGATTTTATTTCTCACTTATGTGTTGTTTGCAGGAATGCTTCACTTGGTTTATGTGATTGTGGGAAGGATGAGTGGAGAACTGTTCATAAAGGGTTGTGGCAGTCTATTATGTCACCTTATGAGGAGAGATATCTTGATGTGAAATTCATTGGTGAACTTCCTGGTTCTGTTGCCATCTCTGTTTCGGAAGGTTTACTTTCCTCCTATCCTTCTTTATCTGCAGTATTTTATTCTTGCAATGTATTTATTTTCTTTCATTCTTATTGAATATTAATTTTCATGCAGATCCACAAGCATGGCGCCTTTTTTGTCTAGCAATGGGGTTTGTTCTACTAATGCTGGCACCAATAGTCAGCAGTTGGGTTCCTTTTTATTATAGCACCTCAATGGCAATTGGTGTTTTCCTTGTTATTATAATCATTCTCTTTCAGGTATTTAAACTCTACATTCATTGATTTCTATTCATTGTGTTCTTTTTCCTGTTTTGTTTATGCTTTTGAACTTCTATGTGTTGGGCTGAGCTAGGTAGATTATTGGTTGAGACTAGTGAACTAAAGCCCTTTGCCTTGGGGCGTGGTGTCCTTTGTGGTTGGGCGAAACTTTCACTGCCAAAAATGAACTGGAAATTGTTTGGATTAGGCCTAAATCTAACACCTGTTGATAAATGTTGGTTGCACATTTCCCTTGTGAATGCAATTACCATAAGCTTTTATCCAATCCCGAAGGACTGGGTGGTATCAGGTTGATTTCCTCATTTTATTAACTGAAAAGGTTGGAAGGAATTGTCACTTGGTAAATTTAATGTTTCAAATTGGTTGAAACTTTTATGTGATCTCTTCTTGTAATTTATTGACTCATATTGTCAACAATTAGGGGGGTACCATGCTTTTCAATATCAGTGTGTTATGAATTGTGATTATTTCTTTCATGTTAGCATGTGGTTGTTGATATGCAGATAGGTGACGCTGTTTTTCCTGGATGTAATATTGCAGGGAATGAAACTTTTGCCAACTGGCAGGAAAAATTTTTTTTATCTTTCCATTTATGGATCAGTGGTGAGCAAAGTTTTACTTTAGTTTTAGCTTTATATTCTGTCTGGTGTGCAATATAGAAGTTTCACTCTTCTTTTGATACTGCAGCTTGGAGCTGGCACATACATATTCCATCACATCTCAATGTTGGTAAATTCAGTTCTTGTGAACTTTGGACTGAGTGAAGAAATGCACAATCCAGTAAGTTGTTGTCTTATTGATTCTACCAGCATCAGGATGAGTTTGATTGTTTCAATGTCATCAACATCCTGAAACTTTCCTTCACTTACTTTCATGTATAATTGTCAATTTTGCTGCATGCTATCTGTTATTTTTGCCTTTTTCCTTTTTCATTCCAAAGAGCCAGATTTCTTGTTATTTGTGTGAACATGAGCATAATGATATTCTAATCCACAGTACTTTGATCAGCTTTTCTTGATTGGCATTACTTTCGCATAAGATAAATACATGGTCCACCTTGTGTTTTTATGACTGTATCATAATCCCCCAAAAGAGGCAAAAAATGACTCAGCATTTCCTTGTTTTGTTCACAGGTCTACGTATTTGTTTTAGTGGGGATTGTTCTCACAGGAGCTGCTTTAGGGTACTGGATTGTGAGGAAATATGTGATCTTGAAAGATGGAACAGTTGATGTTGGTGTTGCCCAGTTTGTAAAATGGGCAATGAGGATCATTGCAACCACTTTCATTTTTCAGGTTGCTACAGTATAATGCATTTGTGTAACGTTTTGATGTGATATTTAACCTATAGGTCTCAATGGTTGCTTGAGTGCCCCAGGAATGAAAATATGTTGAGCAGCTGCAGCAAGTGCTGCACCAGTCTGCAGACATTCCACATGTTGCGTTCCCTCTTCAAATTTACCGTAGATACCCCTTCTTAGTGCATGGTTATTTTGCTTTTCTTCCTCAAAAACATGGTACTAGTACCACAGTTTCAAGCAATCTTTTCTTTTGTGCATGATATTTCATGGAGCCATTTTGTGAAATTAGCCCAAATGTCCAATCACCTTAAGCCTGAAAAAATCCTGGGATTTACTTAGGACACTGCATGTTTCAAGCCATCATGACTAGTCCCCAGTCCAAGTGAAGTAATGGTTGAGGGCCTTGAGGCATAGGTCAATCTATACACCAACTCTAACTTTACTAGCTTATCTCTTGCATATGCTCAATAAATTGCATAATAAGAAGTCATGGGTAATTAAATATCGCTCCAATTTGTCCAGTTTCTTTTGATCAAGACTCAAAACAGATAATTAAAAACCTTCATGAAGGTCATATTGCCAGGTCCTGCTAACTGATTCTAAAGCTTTAAACTTTTGTAGGCAGTTTGACTGCAAAGCATGGCATAACCTGATCCAACTATTGAGAATATGCTGGATAGATAAGATTAGGTCGCATGTTGGGGTGAACAAGAATTATGCATTGGCTTGCAATTTGTATTTAATTTATCATTGGGTGAACTCAGCTTATTTGCAGCATGCATGACCAATTATGCACTTCTGTTAGTCAAGTTAGCATGCAACTCCTTTTTAGGAGAGGAATTACTTACACCTGCAATGCACACCAGAATGACGTGGTAGAAGACTTGGCCTCATGCAAATATGATATGTTATTTCATTATTTCAAACACCAATCATACTGTCTTTCCACTTCATGTTTCACAAGCTGTGGCCTGATCTTTTCTTTTGTACACAATCTCATTTACCAATTGGTATTTGTGTATAATTTTGATATTCATCCTTAGTAGTTTTTTAGTCAATTAATTTCAAGTCTAGAAAAAACTATTTGTTGGCTTTTGAGTCTCCTCTTTTTTTTTCTCATATTTACTAACCTTGTATTTCTTGCTCTCCCAGAGCACTCTTGATACTCCTCTAGCAATGGTTGCCTTGGCTGCTTCTGCTTTCATCTGCTTTCATGTAACTAAGTGGCTTGATCAAACGTAAGTTTCTATGAGTTTTAGCGCATTTCTTTCATGGCATTTACTTGGTTTGCTATGAGCTCTCTTTACTGTTAGTTCTTTTATAACAACTGAAAGTAAATCCTTTTGTCTGGAGGACTTTATAATTGCATTCATTTGTTTTTTTCAAGTTAGTTTTTGTGTATCTCATGTTTGGGGTAACTTTGATGTAGTCTATGGGCTCCAAAGCAAATGGTCCTTTTGTTAAAACAGATTGAGTGATAACAATGAATCCAAGGAAAACAAAGTTGAGGTGACTAGATAACGGCACTATGATTATTAAATAAGGTAAATATGATGGGTGGTTGTCTAAGCATTGCGTTTGTAATTTAATCTCCTACTTCTGCATGCAACTTTAATTTCACTCAGGGATGGGGTATACACTGTGGGTGGAAGTCCCTGGCCAAAATCAGCAAGACAGGCTACAATAAAGCAGAATCGTGCTGAATTCCTGAGCAAGTCAGCAAAAGTCAGCCCTGCAGGGAGGATGAGTAGTCCAAAGAGCTCATCTGGTTGGGCCAACTCTCCTGTTAAAGGTACTGGTTTTCTGTGCTGACTCTCTTGCTTTTGTCCTCTCTTTTTTTTTTTAATTATTTTTTTTCTCCTCCCCTTTTTGCTCCTTCTTGGTAGTTAGCTGTCTTATTGCTCAAGGGTTGTTCGTACTGCAATTTTGCTCTTATTGTATGCTTTTCTGCATATTTGTTCTTTTCAGCAATAGCTGAATTATTATATTTACTAGAAACAGCATCACTGATTTTTGTGTAAATCCCTCCATGAGTATTATTAAGTTCCTCCAAGAAGGTTCAAGGATAAACTTTTTTGAGTTGTGCGCCTCAATTTTGACTGAAAACTGTCTCTTAGTAAGTTATGGCAGAGTAGGAGGATGGAATTGGCTATTGCTATTTCATGGATGGAATGTATTGGATGATCACTAACATTTCTCCCAACACCTCCATTCATGAACACATCAACCCCTCTCCTACCCCTCAACACACCCCCCCTCTCAAAAAAAAAGAGAGAGAGAGAACAGGAATAGGAAGGACAAGCACCAGGATCCCTTTTTTGGTCTTCGTTTTTCCTCCTGTCATGAAGGCATCTTACCTTTGAACCTAGTGGCTTTTAAACAGTTTCTAATGCTTTTTGCATAATGAAATTGCATGTATCTGTCATGAAGGCTTATGTGTAAGCCCATTCTGTGATTTTTCCATTCAATTCCCTACACGGTGTGAATTTGTCACATTCAATTTTGCAGGTTTAATATCACCAGCTGGGCATTCAGGTGCAATAGATCGGCAGGATTATTACTCAACCTTTCACAAGATCCCTAAGCAGAAAAGGATGACAAAAAGAGAGTTGAAGGAATTGACCAGGGAAACAACTCGGAAAGCTGTGGCAGAATGGGCAGCATCTCCAGAAGTCACCAATTGGATCATTGAGAATGCCGGCCGAATTCAACTCCTTCCCAGTGATTGTAGTTCAGAAGAAATAGTGGGAAGTGAATCAGACTCCACAGATGAGACTGTTGTGGAGAGTAGCAAATGGTCCAGCTTGTTTTAACTTGTAGCAACTGCAATGGTAAGTAACAGCTAGAGTTTTTGGTGGCAAGGCTGTGTAGAATAGCATAGAGGGAAGGCATAGATTTAGGAGTTTTAACTTGGTCCGTTGCATTGCTAGCAACTGCTGTAAGTGGTGCAACAATTTTTTCAGAGACCATTCAACCATCAGGGAGTGTAATTGAGCTGCTCGTTTTTCTACTTGGCCAATGTAATTCTACCAAGAGATGCAAAACTGGCTTTGTAAGCTATTGATTTCATTTCACTTATGCCTCAAACGTGCAATTGTGTTCTTAATTCTTCAATTGTATGATTGCCCCCGTGTTATGTTCTGTGGAAAGGGGCTTGAAAACTCAAACATAGATTTCAGTATTGCCCCTTTTTTCCCTGATCATTAACTACGGATCAAATTTAATACCCAGCACAGGATTTTAACGCAAAAGTAACACAAGCTGATACAGATATAAACAGAATTGTTAGTTTTTATCACAGTATGTAATTTTCTTTTTTTGTAAGTTAAGTATGTTAATTATCATATTTATAAATCGCAATTAGTTTAAGGTCTGGTTAGAATTGAAATTGAAATTGAAATTTAAATTTAAATCAATATTAAGGAAAAATGTCAAATCAGACACTAAATTAACGCGTTATGGGGTAATGAAGTTTTACTTAAAAAAATATATAATTAGTATTATTAATTAGGATTAAATACTGTTATAATGATGACCCACCTCGCCTCTTGTCGGTCGCCCTGTGAAAAAGCCACCGCTCCTCGAAGTTCCATCTCGCTTCCTCCCTCTCGTATTTAAAACCTCTCCGGTTCCAATCTTTCCCCTCCGAAATTCCGGCCACCCAAACACGCCCCTATGCCAACGACCGCATCGCCGACGGCATGCTCCCGGACGGCCTCCCTCTCCGTGACGGAGACCATAAACGGGTCCCACAAGTTCACAATCCAGGGCTACTCGTTGGCGAAGGGAATCGGCGTCGGCAAGCACATCGCCAGCGAGAACTTCACCGTCGGCGGTTACCAGTGGGCCATTTACTTTTACCCTGACGGTAAGAACCCGGAGGACCACTCGTCGTACGTCTCCGTCTTCATTGCCCTCGCCAGCGACGGCACCGACGTCCGCGCACTATTCGAGCTAACCCTCATCGACCAAAGCGGCAAAGGCAAGCATAAAGTTCATAGCCACTTCGATCGTTCCCTCGAGAGCGGGCCCTACACCCTCAAGTATCGTGGCAGCATGTGGTAAGCCATAGATTTTTTTTTTTAGCTCTGTTTTTTTTTTTTAGTTAATTTTGTTTTTAATTATTATTATTATTGCTATTTTTTGTGTTACTGCTTGTAGGTAATTGTGCAATTAGGAAATAAAGATGATAAATTGGCCTCTTGAATTTTGATTTCATTTTAAAATTTTAAGTCCTTATGGCTATGATAAGGTAATGGAAGCTTTGATACAGGTAAATTTGGGTCTCATTGCATTGAATTGTAAAGGTGGCATGTAGGAATTTTATTTTATTTTTCACTGCCAGTTTAAGCAATGGATATGACAATCTTTATAAGGCCATAATCTAAATTTGTGAGACCATGACACCCGGATATTGGCAGTTACATCAAGTTAATAAAAACTTGGCATATTAGTTTTGGATGTCACGGCATTTTCAGTTTGCTTCGAGTGTGAACCGCTTGTGGAAAGTAAAAGCTGGAGTAAGGTTGCATATCTCTCACCCTTCCCCATACCGCATCGTGTGGGAGTCTCGTGCACTAAGATGCCCTTTTTTTAGAGTGCGTGTGCCCTACTTGATAATTTCTCCCCCTACCTCATGAGGAGACTTTTATTTTTCTTTAGATTGAAATGGCTGGTTGTTGTAGACAATGCTGCTAAATGTATGTGGATCGTTGGCTGCATGTAGGGGAGTTTCTTTGCTATTGCTATTCCAGTATTCTTGCAACTTGGTTAATTGAGCTGTTATTATTTTATGCGATGTTTCTATTAATTATAGGCAAATTTTTGTCTGCTTTTCTTTCAGGGGATACAAGCGTTTCTTTAGGAGGGCAATGCTTGAAACATCAGATTTCCTTAAGGATGATTGCTTGAAAATTCACTGCACTGTTGGTGTTGTGGTTTCTGCAACTGATTGCTCAAGGCTGCAGCCCATAAAGGTTCCAGAATCTGATCTTGGGTCACATTTTGGATTGTTGTTGGAGAATGAGGAATGCTCTGATATCACCTTTGATGTGCGTGGAGAAAAGTTTCATGCCCACAAGCTGGTGTTGGCTGCTCGGTCTCCCGTATTTGAAAGTGAATTTTTAGATGCAATGGAGGAAGATAATTGTGAAATAGTTATTACAGATACTGAACCTAAGGTTTTCAAGGTATACTTTCACCGTATTTTTTTATTTTCAGTAAAAGGAAAAAACTAAACCATTGCTCTGAGAAAATGTATTTTTGTATTTGGTCCATTGAGATAACTCCATAACTGGAAAAATGAAAAGAAGCATTTGAAATGATATAAAACATTTCCAACTCAGCTTGAAATATAACTTCATTTTGTACAGACAACAAAGTCCAGCCCTTGAATAGATATGAAAGTCCATAAGGAAGAAAATATCAAAGCTGGCATGAGATACAGTTGAATGTGTGCCCTTGTAACACATGCATGGCAAAATTTTCTCCACACTAGCATTACAGCATGATATATTTTGTTCTTTCTCTTCGTTTTCTTCCGTTGTTCCAATGTCTCAATTATTAAAGTCTTAAAACCAAATTTCTTCAATTCAACTCTTGAATAGGAAGCATATGCCTTTGTAAATCTTTCAAACCCTGATTTCACCTAAAACCTTAATTGGCAGCAAACGTATAATCTACACTGCTTTGTTAATAATCATATCCTTTAGACATCTAATCCCAAGCCTCCCATCCCATTGCCCTAATCTATTGATGACATAGCCTTGCATTGTTATCCTGCCTTTAACTGATGAAGCTGTCCCTTCCAACCCTTTCTGATGAGATGATCAGAATTTTCGATGCAAAGAGGGAGTGGTGCTTGAAATTTCTTCCAATGAATTCTAATAAGATGATAGCTGTTGGCTTCAGGTAGGCACTAAGGTTTCTGTTGGACATGGGATGCAGAAAGGGTGGGCAGTGTCCGATTGATGATAATAATAGGCAGTTAGTGGCCTCATAGCTATAATGAGCAATGTTTTGTATCAAAAAGTTCTAGAGAATGAAATGCAGGCAATAATACAGAGTGGTTGTACTTGTGAAATTTTGGTATACTATTGTGCATAAGTTTTTGGAATATGAAACATAGAAGTTGGTTGCCTAATCTGTGTTTGACCATCTTTCTAATATTCCCTTCCATGCATATCCGAAGGCTTTGCTACACTTCATATACCGGGATGCACTCATGGAAGATGAGGATACTTCTCTTTCAAGTTCATCATCCATGCCATCTGTGTCAGAAACTTTAGCTGCAAAATTGTTGGCTGCAGCAGACAAATATGACTTACCCAGACTTAGGCTAATGTGTGAATCTGTAATTTGCAAGGATATATCTGTGAATTCTGTCACTGAGATTCTTGCTCTCGCCGATCGTTATAATGCTATGGATTTGAAATCTGTTTGCCTAAGATTTGCTGCTGAAAATCTGATAGGTAAGCTCCTCTTGTTTGAATTTCTGTACTCTAGCATTCCATTATTGAACAATTTATACATTGTGACCTACATCTAAGAGAATGCAGTATTGATGATATATTTTGTTGAACAATGTCTTGTACTTACCGTAGTTTAATTGAATTAAATGGCCAGCCATTTCTTTTTGAGATACCTATGTCTTCATGAGGGTAGTGCGACTTTACTTCTGGCATATGAGTTAGTGTAAGCAAGCTGCAGATTCTTATTTTCCTGTATGGCTGTTCTGGTATGAACTAGCAGCTGCTGTTTTGGAGGTCTTTGTTCTGTTCTTCTTTGCTCTAGGACAGCTATATGCTCGGGCTAGGTCCATCCGATGAAAGCTTCTGCATGAAATATATAAATTATATTTGTGTGCCACATGTATGAACAAAAACACACACCCACACACACTTCTAAACTTACATATGCACACTACCCTCATCATCATTGTGATCTGCAGTTTTTGAAGCACAGCTATGCCTGGAATGGTGGTTGTCTTTCAGATATTTCCTGTGTCAGATGAGTCGTTCTATGTTTCTAGACAGTTCTAATTTGTATTGAAAGTTGAATATTGTAACTTTGTCAAATTTGGTATTGCCTTACAATGCAAAATCACATTACATGAACTGCTAATATTTTAGACCACAGTAATTGTTTTATGGGACTAATTCATTTCATGGTAGTTGAGTAACTGCTAGTATTTTAGGTCATGTCACAATAATTAGGTTTTTTGTATTCATTAGCTAACCCCATCAGGGATACTGATTGCCGTTTTTAGCAATTTTCACATTGGAGGGAAATAGAAGATTATTAATTTCTTCCTTTGCTATACCAAACTTTAAGGTCTACTCTTTCCATTTCTTTAAAACCAAATTTGCCAAATCTTTGTTTGTTTGGTTCACAGGTAGATTTGATTAATTGTTCCCATGGTTGGCTTGATAGGACCTATACAAACAAAAGAAAAACTTGCCTCACTCTTCGTGGATTCATGGATATTAGCAAGCTGCCTTTGTTAAAACTTATTATTTTATCTTTTTCACAAATAAATGTCTTGCATAACCATATGAATCATTATTAAATAGGCCAGAGCATTATGAGCACAAGGGCATCGAATCAAAAAATGAATATTGTTTAAATTATAAAATCTAACTGCTGTCACTTGAAAGCTATTCTCTTCCAAATACTGCCAGCAACTGATTTTGACCAATTCATTAGCTTGTCTGCTCTCATGGAACATGGACCTGTAAACACTTTTGTTCACTGTTTGACAGCTTTAAAGGTCTTGTTTTTATTGTTGTGTTTATTGTCCTCGGTTTAAGTATTTGAAAGACTATCAACTGACTGGTGCTATTCTGTATGGGTGGCTGGTACACATTTATTTTCATTGAAAGTTGGCATTTTAGATTGAACAAAACCAGAATGAACAAAACCTGTGAGCTTCCTTTTTTATGAGGATCAATAGTATCAAACCAAACGCCCTTGGCTGGTTTGTCAACCTTTGCTTTGTCCATTGTGCTTCTTCATCAACGTTTCAATACTATATCTACTTAAGAGGCAGAAAGGATTTTGAGTAAGTTTTCTTGGTCAAATTCTTGATTTAGTTTTCATTCCGGCACTGGGTTTGAAGAATTGTGAAGTCAGTGCCAGCTGCTTCAATCTCGTGGTATGAGTATATGTGGCATTTGTTTTTCCCTTGCTTTGCTCTGGTTGCTTGTTCCAGTGTTACCTGCCATTGGCCTTCACTAATAACCATCATTTTGTTGCTAAACTTTCATGAGCTTGTTGATCTTAACAATATTCTGTGATGCAGTAGCTTGTTATATATATATATATATATATATTTTCTGATGATATTGTTGGATGCAGCTGTGATGAGCTCTGATGGTTTTCGGTATCTCAAGGAGAACTGTCCCTCGTTACAGTCTGAGCTTCTAAAGACAGTGGCAGGATGTGAAGATGATTTAATTGGAGGAGGAAAGAGCCGAACTGCATGGGCACAGTTCTCTGATGGTGGTGACACGAATGATCGGTGTGTGAGCCAACAACCCTGGGAAAATGGAGGGGAAAGAAGTCAGGGCTTGTGGGCCCAGCTTGATGAAGGTGATGCCAATGGGAGCCCGAGGCAAGAAGACTGAAACTGGAAATTGCATAACTATAACCTGTAACATGACATGGGTGGCATGACGGGAAAAATAGTTAGGGGGAAGACAAAGGCGGACAAAGAAAAGTTGAATTCACGGGGAAATTGATCTTTTCTATGCCTTTTTGTTGTGTGTTGAATTTGTCTAGACAGTATCGTCGATGCCAGGAGCACTTACAACCCACCATTGCCTTTTGGGTGTAAAGCTTTTCAGTTAGTGAAATGCCCTATTAACAGGTTGCGGAATTGCCAATTACTAGTGAAAGGCATTGCAAGCTAGGGGCTGGCCAAAAAATGAAAAAAAAAAAAAGTGTTAATTACAGGACAGGAGTGATGTAAGTGTTGTTGCGTAACAGTGATCAATTTGCAAATTGTATCGTACGAGGAGGCATATCAGCATATCTAGGGTTTTAAATGTTGACAAATTTTATGCACATTACATTGTGTAAAATTTCTTCCTCAGAAGAAACCAAAATAAAAAAAATAAAAAAAGAAATCATAAGAAATAACATATTAAATAAACTTCGGGGAAAAAGGATCTACAAAATAGAGAGTGTAGAATGATCTGATCCCTTCGAGATTATCTACCCTTGACATTGCAACTACAGCGGCGTCTGAGTAGCATTTTCTTTATGCATAAAAGAAAGGAAAGCACAAGGAAAATTTTAAAGGGAACAACGGGGAAAGTTTTATCGTTATAGATAGATACATAGACAGATAAGACTTTAGTGTATTCAATTTACTTACTTTCCAATTAATCAAGGAACCGTCCATTTTCCATTGTCAATCAGAAAATAAAGTGCCGTGCGGAATATTTTAGTTTCATGTTCCAATTACAGTGACTTTATTTGTTTTTTTTTTTTTCTTCTCCCTATCACCTCCATTATTAAAAGAAAAAAGCTGAGCATCAAAATTCCCGTATGTCAGTTACGTTATAGTTACTGCCCAACTATACTGATAGGTCCCTCTCCTTGTTCCCAATCAGATATCATCTCTGTCTGTGCGTGTGGAAAGCAAGTTTTGGATTTTCATTGAGATACAAGGGAGATTGAGCATTTGGGTGTTAACCCCAAATCGAATACAAGCCAACCCACGTTTGGAATTGCATAAAGTTTGATTCTTTTTGTAGGAGGAAAGTGGGAAGGTAAAGAGCCAGGAGGGCTCTGGTGTGTATTGTTAAAGGGTGTGGTTGCTGAAATGCCAAAGCATGGGGCAGCAAAGGGTTCCTGGGGCCTGAGCAACTTGATTAGGAGAAAGCAAGTTGATTCTATTAATGTAGCGAGAGAGGGTGGCCATCAGCTCGCTAAGAAACTCTCTGTTATTGACCTTATTGCTATTGGTAACTCGTTCAGTCCTTCAAATTTCTTCTCTTAATTCCCAACAAGTTTCAGTACATTATTTTCAGGTTTTCATCTTTGTTTGAAGGCTTAATATTCATTCGTGAACCAGATGTCTGTTCTCGCTTTCCCTTTTAAATTCTGTGGTTTTGCTGGTTGGGCTTATAAAATATGGTAGCTTTGCTTTCTGTTTAAATTTCACTTTTGAATTGTGTGATGAAGCAATTACTAGAAAATTTTACCCACTTCCATTGTCTACGTGTCATCAGTTGTTATATTCATGGTAGTAAAGCAGACACTATTGTAAATGTATCCTCGAGACAGTCAGTTATCTTTTAATGTTTTGTTAAATTACTGACAGTGACACAGTTTTATTTATTGATAAAGTTTTATGCTACAATTTGTTACTTGAATTTGTGTATCTTTGTGTTTACAACATTACTGTTAGCAGATGATATTTACTTGACTTAGGTCCTTGTAAAACAAAACAAAACGAGAAAAGATTCATGTAGCTGTCCCCAATTAAATTTGGAATTAAGGCTTGGCTGTTGTCGTTGTTGTTGTTGCTGTTAGATGATATATTACCTGCATTTCCTTTTGGGTGTGCTTCCATTTATTTCTAAATCCAAACATGCAACAAAAATGTTAGATGTTTATAAATGATTAGGAATCTGTTCTTTTTGTCAGGAGTAGGAACAACAATTGGAGCTGGAGTATACATTCTAGTTGGCACCGTTGCAAGAGAGCAAACTGGACCTGCTCTTTCTATTTCGTTTCTCATTGCCGGAATAGCAGCCGCTCTCACGGCATTTTGTTATGCAGAACTTGCATGTCGGTGCCCGTCTGCTGGAAGTGCTTATCATTACGCATACATTTGTATTGGAGAAGGGTAATACGAAACTTTATGAGTCATTTTAGCTTTAAATATCAGTGCTTATATCCAAACTCATTATTGTTTTAAAAAATGACAAAAAGAATTATAAAGGACAAAATCAATAAGCTTGTAAAGTTATAGGATTAAGCTGATGAATTATTTTTGTTTAGGTTCTGTCATATGTCTTCTTAATTACTTGAGCATTTGTCTTATAGTGCTGCATGGCTGATTGGTTGGGCACTGATTCTGGAATATACTATTGGTGGTTCTGCTATTGCTCGTGGCCTAACCCCAAACCTGGTATATAAAGTGGATAAGATTTACCTCTAGCTCTTACTTTCCTTTTGCATATTCTAATTCAAGCAAATTGATTCAATCTTTTAATTCCTTTCATTATTTGCAAAGAATTATCAATCTTAGATCTGCTCAAAACAATTGTTGATTCCAAGTGTTTAATGGGTGGTTGGATAACATTGCCCATGCCTGTGCAGCCAACTTGTGCTGCTTCTATTTGAATAAAATGACTATGGGACTGAAAAGTAGATGAAATGTACGAAAATGTATATACATTCTTGCTTCATCTATATTAGCTAAACTTGCATATGATCTTGTTCTCATCCATTCCTTTCAAAGTGAATTGGATGAGACATAGACCATACAGGAGAGATTTGTTAAAGAGCTGACGTGATGGAAGTTTGGTTACCATTTCTGTTTATGTATTTTTCTTTTCTCTTTACGACACACACTCTCTAATGATCATCTCTGGCATGCTGGCCCACTGGCTCCAGCAACCACCCATCTTGCCTGGCAGCTCAAAAATTGCCAGAACTCGGTGGGCTATTGGGTCATGATAGGAAGGCAACTGAAGGTCATGTGGACTTCACTGTGGTCCTGTATAGCACAAATTTTACTGTTTCTCCATAAACTATAGTCCATATATCTGTTGTCTTAACTGTTAAGGGCAAAATAAGCATTTTGTGCTTTTTTGACTTTTTAGCCCGTGACAACTTAGTTCTGTTAAACAAATTGTTATAATATTAATGTTTATGTTTTAAATTATTTTAAGTGTGACAATTTGAGAGAATTTGGTGTCCTTTGATTTTACAAATCTTATGCTTTTGTCTTCATCCCATGGCTGCTTAATATATTGTCCGGTGATGTTGGACACTGCATAACTTATATGATTGCTCTTTTCAGGCCTTGTTTTTTGGGGGTCAGGATAAGCTGCCTTTTTTCTTAGCCCGCTACAGCATCTCCGGGCTCAGTGTCATGGTAGACCCATCTGCTGCAGTATTAGTTCTTGTTGTGACTGTTCTTTTATGCATTGGAATTAAGGAGGTAATGCATTGCTTTCTTCCTTTCTCCCCAAACATAGAAATTTGTAAGTTATAACATGTGTTGTTCTGTTTGTTAATGTATGCTTCCTTTAATTGCTTTGGCTGAGTTCTCCTTTTGCAGAGTGTATTAGCACAAATGATTGTTACAACAGTGAATGTATGTGGGATGTTTTTCATAATAATAGCTGGTGGTTATTTAGCTTTCAAGACTGGATGGGTTGGATATGAACTTCCTAGGTAACAAGTGTCTTCCTTTATCTGCTTTCACTCAATATCTACACCAGATGTTTTCAATTTCCTTCCCTTTTTATTTATGTACAGGTACTTTCCTTTTGGAGTAAATGGGATTCTTGCAGGATCTGGAGTAGTGTTTTTTTCATATATCGGTTTTGATGTGGTAGCTAGCACTGCTGAAGAGGTAATAACTTATTTTTCTTATTTTCCTTCTTTTGCTTCAGGCTTTATGTAGTTCATCCTACCTGTTTCCCCGTAAAATCAGGTGTTGGTACTGTTGTTGCTATCATACCATTCAAATATATCACACTTATTAAGTGAGATGTTCATTGCAAATAATTTCTACTCATATCCCTTTCTGTGTGCATGGGCCATAGTGAAGGCTGAGTTTTTCATCTCATTGTCTCGCACTGCTTTGGCCCCTGCATTGGAATACTTAGTGTGGCTTTTGAACTTATACCAGACTTTTAATCATTATGACAGTCAAAAAATCCTCAACGAGACATGCCCTTTGGTATAGGGATTTCTCTGTCAATCTGTTGCATTCTGTACATGCTGGTATCTGTTGTCATTGTTGGTTTAGTTCCATACTATGCCTTGGACCCAGATACCCCAATCTCTTCGGCATTTGCTTCTCACGGAATGCAATGGGCAGTGTAAGCAAGAAATTTTTGTTCTAGTTCTTGAATCAATTTATTCTGACTTTAAGGGCATTTGCTTATTAGTTTTGGCAATTTCTGTAATTGCAGGTATGCCATAACAACTGGTGCAGTTACCGCACTTTGTGCAAGTTTGATGGGTTCTCTTCTTCCACAGGTACATATGTCATAAGCAATCATCATTAATCACTCTAATGTCTTCTTTGAACTTAAGCAAACTTCCCTGAACTAGAATGAATGCATAAAATTCTATAACCTCCTTTTTTGTTTTCGCTGCTGTATTCTACTTTAAGCTTTCTTTTAGGGCTTGTACAACATCTTGCATGAAGTTTCTCATCCTTGTGTTCTATACAACTGTCATTTTTCTTCATGATCAGGCATGATTTTTGTTTTTGTTTTGATCGGCGGCAAAAGATTAACATTCATTTCTGCCTTTTCTTTTGTTTCAGCCTCGACTCTTCATGGCAATGGCTAGAGATGGATTGCTGCCGTCATTCTTTTCAGATATTAACAAACACACTCATGTTCCTGTGAAGAGCACAGTTATCATTGGTATCCTTGGTGCTGCCCTGGCCTTTTTCATGGAAGTTTCACAGTTAGCTGGGATGGTAAGTTGGGTGTTTGAGATTGGGGAAGACCATATCTTCCTCTGTGTCACCATTAATTCCTGGATATTAAAATGGGATGGATTCCCTATTTTCCTTTCCTGGTTACAGGTTAGTGTGGGCACACTTCTTGCATTCACTGCTGTTGCCGTTTCTGTCTTAATACTCAGATATATTCCCCCAGATGAGGTGCCTCTCCTATCATCATGTCAAGACTTGGCTGATTTACTGCCACTGCAATTTAGGGATGATATTTGGGCCAGTCCAAACTCAAAGGGTATTGTCAACTACTGTGACCACAGTCATCATTTACCTGATGAAGGGACAACATCGGCCATACGCCCGCTTCTTAAGAAACACTTATCTCAAGGTACAACACTGTGTTTGATCTTAACTTCAGAGCTCATTTAAATGCTTAAAACAACATGATGAATGTAATTTAAATTGATAAGCATTGATGGGCTGATGTTTACATTAAAAAAAAAAGAAAAAGGGAAATGCAATCTAGATTATCTTGGATCAGCAGCATCTCGGACAACCAAGGTCAGAACGACCCCGTGGATTTCTCTTTGCAAGGAATGTGAAATTCTTAATTGCTTTATCTTTTAACTCAGGGTGCCATTTGTTGTTTTTCCAAAGTCTTTCTATTTCTTTAACTCGAGTATTATTATGCTAACAGGCCTCCATACAAATTCATAAGTTTGCTAACTCATTGGTTTTAATTTTAGCCGTCAATTCCACAGATCAGCTAACTCAACACAAGAGACGCAAAATTGCCACTTGGAGTATAACACTCGTATGTGTAGGCGCTCTTGTCCTTGCTTCTGCTGCTTCATTTGAGAAGCTTCCCAGGTTTTTCATCCGTTGGCAACCCATATATATTCTTAAGGTTCTATACTTGTATGTTATTATTCTGAGAGTACAATTTATGCCTTGGAGTCAACATAGCTTAATGTTCAACATTGAACTTTAAACAGAAAATGCTCAGGGCCAAAGATACCGGAAATAGAGAAATAAGTTAATACGGTCTATTTAGACACGGGTTTCTGGAAGGCAAATCCCATAATCTCATATTAAGAAATTTTTATTTAAAGTGAGCTGGTGGCATATGAGTCTTAATACGTGTGAAGCAACAAACAAGGGCAAAATTTTCCAGTATTGTAGTGGAATATTAGAACATGCTGTGTTTTTTTTTCTTTTTTTCCCCTCGTGGCAATGCTTAATCATACTCCCCAACTGCAATTCCTAACTTCCTAATTTTATTCTACAAGCATTCTTCGCTTCACATTGGGTACAGTTGGTGGAGCTCTTCTGTTGTGTAGTTTGGTTGTTCTAGCTTGCATATCGCAAGACAATGCTCGGCACAGTTTTGGGCAAACAGGAGGTATTTTCTTCTAATGTTTTCCATTGATGATAATCCGCCAATGGGGGTTTTTTCCAAGATGACTTACCGAACTCCTACGCAGGTTTCATTTGCCCGTTTGTTCCTTACTTACCAGTTGCTAGCATCCTTGTCAACACCTACTTATTAGTTAATCTGGGGTGAGTATAAATAAATAAAAAGAATCATCTGCTTACTTCTCTCATTAGAGATCATGAGCCCAGCTCAACATCACAAAAATTTTCTAGAAATCTTTAATGTATGCTCATTGCCTTTCGTGCAATGCACAGGGCTGACACATGGATGCGTATTTCGATATGGCTGCTGATAGGAGCGTTGATTTACTTGTTCTATGGATGGACTCACAGCTCCCTGAGGAATGCGGTTTATGTTCCTAGTGCTCATGCCACCGAGATCTGTCACACCTCGTCTCATCATGCACAGTAAGATTTTGTCCATGACATGCGGCATAGCCACATCGTTTGAGGTCTTGAACTACCTTCTCCTTTTAGAATTGGCATCTCACCATTTTATTAGACAAATGGTTCTTTATCTGATAAACAAGAATCAGTACTGCTTTCACACTAGTCTTCGCTTATTCAGAGAGGTGCATTCATAGCCTCTCCAGTCTCCTCTGTTGTTAAAAATTGTAAATAGCTTATAGAGCTAGAACTGCAATAACAGAAACCTGAAACGTAGGTGAAAAACCAACTCCTAAAGTGAAGTAAATAAATGGAGAATCAGAGACTTATGGGGGAAATATCAAGGTGTGTACTTTAACAGTAGGACTTCTGATTTATAAAGCCATAACAGAAAGGCATTATACATCCTTTGCTCCATATTTATATGAAATTCTTCATACATCAGCATTGCATAAATGCCCGCGGCATGATTTATAATATTTTATGCTTAGTTCATTAAGAGCAACAGAAAAGGTGTGCACACGGTACATGTAACAGTAAGATAATTGCCAGGGAATCCTGAGATTTCTGCTGCAACAGAATGGATAGACTTCTCTCTTTTACCTAAAAGATAACTGAAATATTGACTTCCTGCTTATCTCCAAGACACCTCAATTTATCGTTTGTCCCAATCCTTCAAATTCTGGTTTCCTTTGGGTTTATCTATTGACCCATTCATTCCAGCCATTTTTGCATTGTACTTTGCCCAAAGTGGATCACTGCATGTCCGGCTGAACAACAAAAGCAAAGTCTCGTGTAGTGACCCATAGGATGACTGCAAACACCAGGGGAAAGACTCATCAGACAAAACTGTCTCCTTGACATTTGACTGCAGAAACTTGTCTAGGGCGTTAGGGCCCTTTGGGTAGCACAAAAATTCATTAGGTGTTCCCGAACTGGGAATGGTGAAGCAAAAACAAAACAGAACAGGACAAAATTTTGACATCTCCCAGGTGCATTTTCCTAGTCCGACTGATTCGGTACAAATTTGACATATTTTAGAATGTGCGGACGAGTCTTCTTCTGCACGGTATTGTCTCAATGGGTAACATAAGTTCTATCAAGATAGTCACCCAAGCTCCATCATAATACTGCATGAAAACACATGGAAACGGACAAACAGTGTGACTTATCACCCTAATGGGATGGGCTGCCTAATTGAGTTTGGTCCTATGGATGAGATTTTTAGGGGGCATTACGTTTTCAACTAAATGCCATCTTTAGATGCGGTAATTCAATTTTCCTCAGAAATCGAGATATTATGACAGAGCATCTAAGGCAAAACTTTCTCAAACTAAAAATTGAGCGCTGAGCTAGTCTAACATGCACCTAGAACAAAATTACAAGGGAATTGGTACATGGGAACTGCTAAGGTCCATTTCTGTATGCTGCCATTTCCTTTAGTTTTTAAGTAGAGTAGAGTGCCTTCGTGCTTTGGCCATCTCATGCGCAGCCAAGATTAACACATCATGCATATGCACCTTTTTACACTTAAAGAAGAGCAATGGAGCAAGGAAACAATAGTAAAGTTGAGAAAAGAATTATTTGCAAAGGTTAGAAAATTTACGGATCATTCCAATCAGTTGTATCCCCATTTTTGTCCTTTCGCCGTGACCAAAGTGCTTGTTGGCTTGCATAACCTTAGACAAAGTTGTTCTATCCATCTTATCTTCTCCAGTTGGGGCAGAGAAATCACGCTTATAAATATCATCGGTTCCCACAGTTGCAGGAACGGTCATCAGCCTCAGCCTGAAAGAAGGCACCCTTGTGGTAATACTTCCGCATAAACCTCCACTTCTGCTTCGATGCTTGTGCAGGTTTAGGATTCTTCCTTTCCCACTCTCCCAGCTCTTCCCCTCCCATGTTTCTAACCCTCTCAATCTCTTCCTTCTCCTTCAACATCCTATCCCTCTTGATCCTCGCAATCTCTCCAACCTTCCAAGCCTCCTACTCCTCTGCCTGGTCAGAGTTCACCATGGGGGTCCACATCCGCAAATATTTGCCTCCATCTCCAAATTCTTCTCAACTAATCCCTCCTTTTGAATCTCCTCAAATCAACCGCTGCTTGGTCTCCACCTTTCTGTCGTCCAGTTTCTTCTTCTCCTTTTCCTCGAGAGCTCGTTCCTCAGCCCCAAGCCGCTCGCGCTCAGCTATGGCTATCTCCTTCGGTTCTTCTTTTCCTCTTCCTCTTCCTCGGGAAGTATTCCAGCTTCTTCTTGCCGGTTTCAGAAGTAATTTCTCCTTAATTCTCCTCCGACGCTTCCTCGTCCTCTTCCTCCACATCCATTCCTACTTGCCGCCAGTTTTCCCTCTTCGTCTCTCGAAACAATCTCGGGCCGCCTAATCCTACGGTGCTCAGCTCTCACTTCTTCGCGGCCATCGCTCCTATTCCCAGCCAAAACGACACAGCCGAGGGTCATCCTCCCTAACAATTTCCAAACCATCGTGACCAGCAAGAGCCCTCTCCAGTTCAGCCGCCCTGGCCATTTTCAGTATCTCCCTATCTTCATCTGCCCATTCAGGTGCTTCTCTCTGACTGCCACTGCATTATCACTTACACCCGCTGTCATCGACATGGTTGCGCTTGCACTAAAGGGGCCGCCGCAGCGGCCACGTTAATTTTATGGAATGTAAGTGACGGCGCGGAATGGGCCGGGAAAGAGAGCCGATACGGCGGCTCGCTGGACGCCGGATGATAAGAGCTATTCTCGTCGGTATTTATAGTTACGGGTCGGGCTTAGGTGATAATTATTTGCCCACCGAGAGTCCGGTCCGTCATCCAGCTTTGAATAATCATTTTCATTTTCGTAAACGTTATGATTTTTTATTTTTAAAATTAAAACTTAAAATTTCCTAAAATCGCCTATACGTCCTTGAGGAGACACCGAAACTTCAAAAAACTTTTTATCTTAGAAATTTAAAATTTTAATTTTAAAAACAAATCGTGTGAGGCGAATATGAAAACCCTTTTCGCTCCGCTGCTTAGCCCTATCCCCCTCTAGGGATATTTTAGTGGTGGGTAGTGAGGGGCATTTTAGTAATAGGCAGTGATAGGTTCTAGAGGAACTGGAAGATCCTATTTGGTCAAATAACTAGCGACAAACTGCTATGTTCCTTTCATTACAGTATTTCTGAACAAGTTCCTGGATAACAAGTCTAAGGGTTTTCTTATTGATGCTAATGACGATATTGATGTGAGTGACGATATCGACCATGACCTTAATACGGAGCTGGAGTTTCTAATTAGGATGAATGCGCTAACTATAACATTTAAGAGAATGAGAAATAGAGTTCGGAGAAGTTAAAAAAAATCCACAATCTTATCTTTTTCTTTAACCAAAACCCACAAAAAAAAAACAAAACAAAAAACGAGGAACTTCTAATTTTTATGTAAAAAATGCTCGCCCTTCAGAGAATAGTCAATGCATAACTTGGTGAATTAAAATGAGTAATCCAAAAATGGCATCTGACAACATGAATATGCTCGTTCATTTATGAATTCAATTAGTCTACTACCAAGTGATACCGAAGAGGTACCATTTCACTTCTAACTCCAATAGAATCAACGACAATATTAAACAAGCAGCATCCGAATGCAATCCCATAAAATTAGAAAGAGATGAAATGAAAATTGTCCATCTACGAGTGTGTCCAGGCAGCCCTAAACTTCATACAGCAGACATAGACGGGAAGGCAAAATTGGGGAAGACAATGTGAATAAATTGCCTTCCTGTCAGTTTTACAACTAAAACAGAAATATTTGCATTGTCTTCAAATCACTTGGAGGGTAACCGTATTGGGGAAGCTACCTTCTTTAGCCAAATGTTGCAATGAGAAAGGCCTTATATACACTCATGAATTTGGCCACAAATGCTGCAAAATATTCAAAATGATTTTCATGTCAATATCACCTTGAATATGTGATATTTATACTTTGTAGAACATATCACATAGAATATAATTGACCAAGGGCGTAAGGCCTTTCTTAAGTACATCCCAAAGAAAAAACAAAAAGGCACCAGAGCATGAAGTCATATTTATACTTGTAGCAGTGTTTATTCAATTACAGCAATTTTCATAAACATCGAGTACCTTCGAGGTGAAATATGGCTTTCTGTCCCAGACGCATCCTGTGTTCCTGTGGGGAAACATGAAACCACGATTAAAAAGGAAATGACAGAACAAAGCCACAGAAAAATGTGTTCTAGAAAGTTAAGGCAACGCCTTTAGCTAAACTAATTGAAATCATCATTTGCTAGAGCTTCTTTAAGTGCCAGGTTCGTCCCACTACAGACAGAATTGCCTCACTCAAAGTTTCCTGAAACCATTATATAATAGCTTGGACACAAGTTTCCAATGGTTTCAGGAATCAGCATCTGACAAGAAAAACTCGGGTAGCATTATACAATAAATATCTATATAGAATGTATTGAAATCTCCTCGGAGATCCCATAGTCCCCACGCATCAATGGTGCAGGGCCAATGGCTGCGTGTTTGACCTATTAGTACCCATCAGAAGCAGCAAATGCAAACCACATGACTAGGATACTTCAAAGCAAAAATGAAAGATTTCACAACAGAAGTAAAACTTACATAATATGCTGCCCAATGGCAGATCTCATGCTTTAATTCCTCATCCAATTTCCTCAGTAATTCATAGAGCAGTCTCTGAGTGAAGAATAATTATGAACTTCAAGCAAAAGATAAACTGACATGGCCAACTGCAGAAGATAACATTCAGGGGGATGTCATACCTTCAAAATAATCTCAGGAGGAATGCAATTGGTAAGAAGCTCATAAAATTTCCCTCGAACCTGAAACAGCCTAAGGCATATATAAAGTTCATTTAGTTAGAAAGTTGAAACAAGGAATTAGGTGGGTTTAGAAGATTCCCAAAACTTCATCCATTATTTTCAATTAAATAACATAAGTAACATGAAGGGCAAACCTTTTAGGGCTCTGTTCCCTCATTATGTCAGATGCTATTTCAGCAACATATTCTTCCCAGTCCATCAGCGGTATTGCCTGATTACTTGTAAAAGGATACCTACAGTATGGTGAGAGCATACAGAAGTGAGTATTGACAGAAGCTATGAGACTATATATTTTCTATCCATGCTTAGGCAGAACCACCACTGCTTATTGATAAGAGGTTTTATGGAGCTTAACTGTTGGACTCTGCAAGTCTCAAATAGAAGTATTGCTCTCCTTAGACTACGATTTGATTTATCTGCCATGCGAGCAGCAAATCCAGGTGGAACTTGTAGCCCTTCTTTTTTACCAATGAACTCCAATACCTCAACAATCTGCCACAGATGATTTCACAAAATTGCATGTTTATAACTCAATGCCACTGGCAATCTCATTTAAAAATCTCTACTTCGAATGGGTTGTGCAACAAATTGAAAACATTGACCAAAAAAAGAGATAAAATTTGCTGAAATTCTTATACTGGTTACCCAAAAAAAAAAAGCATCAAAGAAAGATACATTCAACCCAATCATGTCTTGCATCCCATGCCCGTAACAAAATGACAATAATCTTTTATTCATTCATGTGTGCACGTGTGGGTAAGAAATGAATATTCCATATAGATGATCATTATTGGTCTGCAAGTGTATGTTACTTTCTAAGAGGTTAAGACATGGATGATCATGTGTGTGCATGTGGGCAGGAAATGCATATTCCACACAGATTACAATGATCATGATTGGTTGAATAAGTGTCTGTCACTTTCTAAGAAGAGGATAAAACTATTCTGACCTCTTCCTCTCTGGGAGCATTTATTCGCACATTCAAACAGCGAGATCGAATTGCTTCAGTAACCTTCGAAGAACTGTTGCAGCAAAGAATTAGCCTGCATGAAGTGCTGTATTTCTCCATTGTTCTACGAAGAGAATGTTGTGCTTCTCTTGAAAGCTTGTCAACCTCATTAATCACTAGCACTGGCATTGCATAAATAGAAATCATCAATAAAATCACAAACCAGCTATTCAATCTGAAAAGAATTGCATCACAACTATC